>CM066732.1:137905686-139160686 GCA_033961575.1 Aselliscus stoliczkanus | reverse complement strand
GACTGCAGAGACAGTAGAAGGGGGCACCTTGGCAGAGAAAAGAGGCAGTAAGACCAAAAAGAAAATAGGAGGGACCTTGCTCTATTTTGACTCAATATTTGACACAGCTTTATAGCGCAGCTCTATTTTCAAGCAGGTCTGAAACTGGGCAACACAAACAATGTGAACAAAGTCTTGATTGTCCAAAATTTGAAATAATGTGGATCCTATTTTATATCTATTTCTATGAGAAAATTAGTCTTAAATTCTGTCAGTTTGAAATTAGGAGAGGTTTCCAGGAATACAGTTGTCCATAAAACTGGCTTGCTTGGAACTGAGCACCTACTGCATGCATTTACCTGTGCTCTGGTTCCCAAAGAGGCCTAAGGCCCAGCCTCAGCCTGGAGGAGCTCACAGCCAGGTAAACATCCCTGCCCCACTCCCCACCCTGTGGCAACCTTTGGTCTGAGTCAGGCTGGTGGGAGGGACAGGTAGAGAAAGGGGCCGTGAGACTAGCTGGCAAAGGGAGGCAGGCTGAGGCCCGAACTGGAGGGCAGTGGATTTCCTGGGGACCTACGCTGGCATTTTAAAGAGGTTGCTCAGGGCAGAGAATAGACAACGGGCAGAAGAGCTGGAGTGGCCTGTGGCTGGAGGCCACCATTGTTCCTTCCCTTCCCACTGCAATACCCCTGCCCTTGGCCCCTAAGCATGACCCTTGGTCCCTGTCATCAATAGATATTTACTGAGCGCCCCCTATGTGTGCAGCACTGTTCTGTGCACCAGGGCCATATCAGTGAACATACAGACCCCAACTCCTGCCCTCAGGGAGCTTACATTCTTGTGGGAGGAGACAGGTCATAAGCAAAATAAACAGGCAATTTGCACAGCATAGCAGAAGGTGGTTAGTACACTGGGGAAAAATACTGAACGGACAGGGGCAAGGAATGCTGCATAATCTCATGTAACTGCCTCAAGCCACATTTACATGTGTATGTCTGCATGAGTATTTTTAAAAAATCAAGTTCATGGACATGACAATCATTAACAAAGTTACATAGATATCAGGTGTACAATTCTGTAATACATCATCTATATATTGCATTGTGTGTTTACCACCCAGAGTCAGTTCTCCTTCCATCACCATATATTTGATCCCCTTTACCCTCATCTACCACCCTCACCCCCTTTACCCTCTGATAACCCCTAAACTGTTGCCTGTGTCTACGAGTTTTGTTTCTTCGTTTGTTTTTCTCGTTCTTTTGTTGTTTTCAGTTTGTATTTTGCCAGCAAGTTTATAACATCCTCTAGGGCCAGACGCTATCACACTTGTCTCTAACATTGTCCAGAGGGCCTAGCACAGAGCTGGACCCTTTAGAGGTATTCAAAAATGCTGTTTGGAGGAATGAATGAAAAGGATATGACTACATCAACACAAATGGAATGAATAAATGAACATGAGTTGGGGCAGCTCCTCCAGGTGTCACAGCGTCTCTGCCACCTGGGCCCAGTCAGCCAGGGACCCTCCCTCTTAGGGCAGGAAGAAAAGGAAGTGACTTAGGAAGGGGGGAAGCCCGGGGTGGGGTGGGGAAGGGTTGGCTGGGCTGGAAGGGTGAGGTGGGATGGGGTAGAGTGGGGTGATGTGGGCGGAGAGGAGACAGGAGAGCAAGAGGAACGGGAGGGGAGAAAAACAAAAGATCAATAAGAGCAGTCAGGAGGTGACAGCAGCTAGACGGGGAGCGCTCCTCCCTTGATTAGAATTCATGAACTCCCCTCTTACATTAAGTCTTTATATGACACCTGGCCTTTAATGCAAAGCTGGCTGCGAACATTAAAAATTAAAAGCCGAAGGTAGGCTACATCCATCTCTGATAGCGCAGCTCCCCTCCTATCTGAGGTCTGCACAAAGCTATTACACATTGATAAATTATTTTGGGTAATAGCCGAGATATTACATTGTTTCTGAGTGAAGGTAAAATCTCTCCCTGACATGGGCATTTATCAGGAGTGCCTTTCATCCTATTTATTATGGGCCAGGTGAGCATGGGGCTGTGGCCGTTGGGGTGTTGGGCTGAGCCTCCTTCCCCTCCCCCTCCCGGGGTCTCCTCTCCCTCTGTCACTCCCTTGATGGGCTTGTGACAAGTTAATTATTAACTAAAGATACGCAATTCACCTTAAAAGGGGCAGGGGCTCCAGGGAAAGAGGGAAGTTTGGTTATTGAACAATCACAGCCAGGACCCCTGACCCCACCTGATAAACCTGAACCCAGCTCTACACCCATCCTCATCAGGCTTCACCTGGGAAGAAGTTCACATAGCTAGTGCCCCAGCTCCATCTTGCCACACCCCCACGCCCTCTCCACCCATTTGCAAGCTGGCAACCAATCAGAGCTCCTGAAAGTTTGTTCTGCAATGGGTTGAGGGTTTGGATGTGTTCACCATGCTGCCCCCTTCTCTCTCTCTCTCTCTCTCTCTCTCTCTCTCTCTTTTTCTATCTCTCTCTCTCTCTCACACACACACAGGTACATTGCCTCCTGCTGTGGAGTTCCAAATTTGGAAGGATCTGCATCTCCTGCTGCCCTTCTTTCTCCCTTTCCAAACTCCACAGCCTGCTCCAAACTCCTTAATAATGTCCTCTGTGCTGACAGTTCAAGGAAAAGACACAGCCTTTGGGTTTAATTGCAGGCAAGTCATTTAAACTTAGTCTTGATTTCCTCAACTATATTAGGAACGCAATAATAATAATGCCAGCCTCTTGGGGTCACTGTAATAAAGAGTCACCTCGGACTGGGCATTGGTATAGAGACTCGTGGGTGGTGTGTGTGTGACGGTGTGGACTGATGCGTGCATGGATGCAAGGCTGTGGAGAGGAACAGCTTCCGATAGGGACTATTTGGTTTAGGGTACTCAAGGGTCACCGATACACAGCTCCTTTTGGAAGAAAAATTCCTTATAGAATATTTCCTGAAAAAGAAAAATTCCTTATAGAATATTTCCTGAGTGCCTTCTATTTTCCAGGCACTGCGCTAAGTGCTGAGAAGACCTAATGAATGTAACAGACTCGGTGCTGCTCTCCAGCTGCTCCTATCTAACGGAACTGGCTGACCGTCTCCAGAGGGGAGAAGCAAGTGCTCTGGATGATTTTTGTTCCTGAGCGAAGGTTAGTTAGCTCACTGGCTTTCCAACCCTGGATCTGAGTCAGCGCCTACTCCCAGGCAGTGCTTGGCACCGAAGCTGTGCTCAGTAACTCGCCTCGAAATGGCTGAATGGATGGCTGAAGTGGCTTATGCGGAGTGCTGCAGGTGGGCAGGTGTAAGCTCGCTGAGTCTCCCTGGGCCTCAGGCACAGCCAGCCCTGCTTTCTAGCAAAGAGAAGCTCCCAGCTCAGCTCAGGGGAAACTACGCGCCTCTGAGCCCCAGGCAGGTAAGATGACCCCCCGCAAAAAAAAGGGGGGGGCATTTTTGCTGGATATAAGCTAGTCACTGAAGTAATCACTGCTGCCAGTGGAGCCAGGGTGACTGTCCTCTTTCTGGAATTTCTGCCTACTGACCAGACATTCGTGGAACTCACCGACTGGCTGTAGGAGAAGAGGAAGGCCAGCCAAGGACAGACACTCCCTCTTGGCCCAGCTTCTCACTCAGGACAGGTGGGTGCTGGAGGGGCCTGGGATGAGATTTATCACTGCAGTTCTGCTCTACAAGCCCGGCTGGCCCCTTTCAGTCTCCACCTATATAGTCAGCCCTCATGAACTTTGGTGGGACCATCTGATGGCCTCTCAGTTTGGGCTTCAGCCTGCCTGCTGTGTTTCCAGTCTCCTGATTCCATTCTATGCCAACCAGGACCAGCCCCACCCCACCCTGCATTCAACTGTGCTTCCGGAAGCTCAGGAAGAATGTCTGATGATGGGTGAACTTGGGCATCTCCAAGAAAACCAACACCTGTTCGGCCACACTGAGAATTCAGTTGTGTGGCTGAAACAGCTCCTTCTTGATGAGCATTTTCTCATTAGAGGAAGCATAAATCGGAAAGCTCAGCCATGGTCGTGGGCTGTTTCTCTTCTTCTCCCTGAAATCCTGATCTACCCTGCTGGCTGAGCTAAGAGTCATCACTGTTTACTGTTGAGAATAGATCTTATTCATCAAGTGTGATGAGGCAGAATAAAGGCTGAGACTCTGCTCTAAAAAGTTGATTGTGTAAACTGAAAAGAAAGGAATAGCTTTCTGAGATTAGCTCAATGATCAAGTGATAAGTAATAATAAAAACGTTAGCAGTAACAGAGTATTCACTATGTCCCACGCACCATGATAAGCATTTTACATTTAGTGTCTCATTTAATCCTCATAAACCCACAGGGAGGCTCAGAGAGATGGACAGTGGGAAGCAGGAATGGGATTTGACCTTGAGTTTGACCCTAGACCACACGCTTTTATCCATCACACTGGAAAAGATCTTCATGACTAGCCACTCTATCTCTTTATTTCTACCTGAGAAAACTAAGGCCCAGAGAGGGAAATGCATTGCCTAGAATCTGTGGCAGAGCTGGAACTGGATTGTAAGTGTCCTAAATCCAAATCCAAAGCTTTCCTCTACTGCGCCACTCTGTCACGAGGAATGCAGCTCTCCTGTCCTCTCTTGTCCCTCCATGGCTGAGCGAGATCATAAAAGAGAGAGGGAATCCAGAGCCAGGAGAGCTGGGGTCTAGATCTGGGAAACACATTACCAAACAAACCACTAGGCATAGGCTTGAGCCGCGGGAGCCAGGAAGCTGGTTTTAAAGATGGAAGAAGCTGGAGTCAGAAGCCAAAAGGTCAGCTGGAGGTATGGAGTGTGCAACTCTCCAAGAGCCAAAGTGGATCAGGACTCAAGAAATCGGTGAAGACAGCAGCCATGAGGCCCCAGCGTTGAGGACACTGATACAGGAGCTGGTAGAACTAGGGGTCTGCTGACGCAGGAAAGGTCCCAATAGGTTCAAGATAGAGCCACCAAAGGAATGCAAGAAAGTGCCAGCAACAGGCAAAGGCAGACAGACCCAGTGGTGAGAAGAATTGTCCTAATTCCTAACAGGAGAAAAAGGGGCAGCTAAGTTCAAGGGGTGGGAAGCAGTGACAAGAAGTGAAGAGCTATGTTACACAAACTGCTCGGGTATATACAGCACTCTGACCGAGAGCCACGCCACTCGCCTGAGGCTTGGAGGGCTTCTTAGTTTGGAGTTCATACTTAAAGAAGGAAAAAGAAGCCAAGGGCATCAAAGAAGTTTTTTTCTGAGAGTCAGATAAATATTTTCCCTTTGTTATTTTCCCAAGTAACTGCTATAGATACTTAAGTTGTATTAGTCATATTCTTGGTAAGAATTTTTTTTAATGGAAATTTATGTTGAGATTGGACCACATGGGAGCTGGAATTTTTGAGGGTTATATTTTTAGCCAAGAAAACATTTTTTTAAAAATATTAAAAGTTGTACACCTGCCTACACCTGTGCCCAGTATAAATTTCTTTCTGCACAGTATAAATTTAGAACATTTTTTTAAAAAATGTTGTAAGGAGGGATGCACAGTATGACATCCTTTATTAATTAATTAATTAATTTATTTTTGAGGGCAGTGTCACTGGCCCTCATATGTGGGACCCGAACCAGGGCCGCTGGCGTCCCAAGCCAGTGCTTCACCACCACGCCACTCGGCCGGCCCAGGCATCCTTTGCTTTTAATTTACTCTCATTTGGGCTTGCTAGGGCCCTCAAAGTCTTTTCCATCTCCAAAAGGAGTGCTACAGGCAGGTAGGAAGTGTGCTCTCTACTTCATACCTTTAAGGGCACATAGACAGGCCTACAGAGAGACTTCCCACATCAGATGGCAAAGGAATTTCAATCATTCAGGATGCATAAGCTGGCCAGTCTTGCATCTAAAGTTAAAGCTAATTCTAGGCATTTCTAATCTTGGCAATATTTCAAGCAGCCAGGTTTTTAGACTTGGCTATTTGGAGTTAATGTTGCTCTGGGGGTGGGGAGGGACAGGTGAGGAGGAGGAGTGAGGAGTTTCTACAAACCCAGTGCCTCTGCACCCAGAACCTGGTAAGGGGGCAGTGGTCAGAGGGAAACAGAGGGAGAGAAAGATATCAAGTGTAGTAATCAGAATGAAAAATGGAGCCGCGGTTACTTTAAACAAGAGCTAATTCATCACCAGAACGAGTGGATAAGTAGCTGAGTTTCAGGCGTTCAGTAAGTTCCCCGTTCTGCTCCAAAAATTATTCCACCCCTGTCTGCATGCTCCCATAAATCATCCCTTCTTCACATCAGCTCCGATTACCAATTACTCCTGCCTGTAACACGCTTTCCTTGCCCAACGCCATCTGATGGGCCCTGCCTTTTAATTTTACAAATGCCTTTTCTCCACTTTTCTTTTTTCTCCCCCAGTCTCTCCCCTCCCCCAGCCTATCATATTTTCTCTCTCTCTCTCTCTCTCCCCCCTTCTCTCTCCCTGTCATCTCTTACTTGCACAAAGCCCCTGCCCCCACCAGGCCCCTGCCAACCTGGCCATCTGTAGTGTTCCCTTCGGAAGGGCAGGGACAACCTACCTTGGGTAGTACTGGCACCCAGAAGGCCTGGGAAGATGACAGATGGGTGCATGTGTCATACCCCTCAAACATGCCCCCACAGACATCCATCCCCAGCCTGCTTCTTGGCCTGCAGACCTGGATAGAATTTCTGAGTCTAGGGCTGTGACCTGACAACCTGTTGGAAAGAGCTATTGGTTATCCCTACGAGGAGAGCTTTGTACTCCCTCTGCCACCTGGCATGATGACAGTGGTCACTGTAAATATAGTCATGTCCTACATGACAATGTTGGGTCAACAACGGACCTCACAGATGACGATTTTACATATGCCATAGAGCCTAGGTGTGTAGTAGGCTGTACCGCCCAGGTTTGTGTAAGTGTATTCTATGATGTTTGCACAGCAATGAATTGCCTAACGACACATTTCTCAGAACGTAACCCCATCATGAAGCTGCATATGACTAGTTATCATACTTATTGGCTGCTCTCAGTGTCTGATGCACAGAGGTGGCATGGTTCTAACAGTTCCTCCAGAAGGAGCCCTGCCTTTCAGCCCAGCTTCTGCTCCTGACATATAATCACCCAACTGTGTCCCAAACTTCAGTCATTACAGCATTGTTATTACAATATTTGCCACATTTCAGTACTACTCTATCATCTTTTCTTTAAATCAACTTTAGACTGGTTTGCCTCTCAAAATGCAATTCTGCAAGAAATCCATGAACTCAGGTGTTTCAAGTAATAGTAATATTTTCCCCAATACCTGTAAGAATAAATGCTTAGCTATTATACCAGAGAACTTAACTTTATACCAAGCGCCACCCACTACACTCATACCACACTTTGGTTAAAGCAGCACTCCGCCACCGCCCCCCCCCTCCCCCCCGGCACTCAGAGATGCGGTGTGATGACTGACATGGGCCCAGGACACACAAGTCAGGGAAGTTTGGGCCTCTGAGAATCTCAGTGCCCACCCCAGCCCCACCTCCAGACACTGATTCTGGAGGTCTGGGGCACGGCCCAAGCCCAGAAACCTGGTGGTCTCCGACCCTGCTTTGAGAAAGACTAGTCTAGCCTGTGCGTCAAACCTGATTTGCTTTATGACCTTAGGAAAAATCACTGATTCCTCCATCTCTTAACTGCTTAATCTGGGAGAATCCTAACTGTTCCTGCTACCTCATGCAGAGCAGAGAAGATTCGAATTTGACAAGCTAAGTATGGGATGGATTTTGAAAGGTGTTCAGCTCTGTTCAGGTGGGATGGGGAGGCCTGGCTTGTTTTCTTGAGGGCCTGTGCTTCTGTATGGGGACAGGGGTCGTACGCATGCCCACTGGCTTTTGCATGCTGGCCTTGCATCACCCCAAGCCATCTGTTTGATGGGATTTGAAAACGACAGATTCCTACAGGTTTGAGAATCCCCAGAGGTAGATTCCAAGTCAGTGTCATGATGGTCATTAAATACAATTGTATACAAGGTATAGAGATATAAGAAGTCCAGAAGCTCTGGTGAAGACTAGGGGGCTCATCTCTATCCCTGGCCAACATTTAAGGAGGCACTTCCTCTCAGGTGCAGACCCTGCACTTGCACAATCCTGAGAGTGAGGGCCTCCTTAAATGCTGGCCAGCTTGCCTCTCCCAAGACCTACCTCTTCAGAAGCTGCAGGGTTGCTGGGTCTAAATCCTTGAAAGACAGGGAGCAGTCATGAGAAAGAACCAAGAGCTAACTGAACATCCAAAGGGAAAGGCACTAGGCCAGGTGTGTCCACACATGTCATCTCCTCTTGTCTCAGGGAACCATAAATTTCACATTACATCTGAGGACATCAAGGCTTGTCGAGGTTAAGGAACCTGCCCGATAAAAAGACAGGAAGGAAGGAACTGGTAGATCAGGAAAATGAACTCAGGGCCACCTGTGTTCTTTTTGCTTCAATGTTAACATTCTCTTTCTCACCAAGTGTTAGTTAAAATAGAATTGATTCCGTCTCACAGATGAGGCCAGTGAGACCCTTATGTTTTCAGTGTATTTAAAAATCACTCGTTGCCAAAGGGATTTTAGATCACTTGTATTCATTGAGAGCTCTCACATCCATCCACTCATCCAACATGGCTGGGTAGACATCCAGTCTGACACAGCAGAGGATGCAAACCTCCTTTGGGTGGATCGTAGAAGCCGGCAGGGAAACAAAATTAGCCAGTGGTCCTGGATAACACCGAAATAAGTAAAGAAAGGAGTGTCTCATGTATAATCAAGGGGAGAGAGACTTACACCAGAAAACTTAGGCTAAACGTGATTGTCAAAAATTCACAGAATTTAGCCCTGAGCTCCCCTGGTAAATACAGCAGCTGCCATTAACCAATAAAAAGCACCCCTGCTAGGTGGGCCTAGTGGCGCATTAAGAGCTGGTTTTGGGATGCCAGCTGCCCCGGTTCAGATCCCACATATGAGGGCCAGTGACACTGCCCTCTACAGCTAACAACAGCTCCACCTGGAGCTGGGCTGTGCGAGCCCTGGCAACGGTGTAGGCTGCAGCCCGATGCAGTGGGCTGCCATAGGCTACAGTGAGTGGCCAGCAGCCAGCGTGAGCGGCCGGCAGCCAGCGTGAACTGCCAATAGCTGCAGTGAGCGACCATCCAGAGGCCAGCGACTGATCTGCCTCATCTGGGAAGAGCACAATGACGATATCAACATGGGTCAGTGAAGCAACGTCCTCCACAACTAGACTGAAGAACAAAGGACAGCAACTTGTCTGTTCCCCTTCCCTGAATCCCCAACGCTGTTCCCCTCCCCCAATTCCCCAATAAAATCTTTAAAAAAAGCACCCCTGCTAATCAGAAGAGAGAAGCTTTCTCTACCCTAAACTGTAAGCGTAATTTGTTGCTGAGAATCTTTACACGAGGGGGTACTGGCAGCAGCAGAGCCAAGAATAATAGCATAGTAGTAATAATAAAAACAATAGCTACCATTTATGGAGTAGGCACTTGCCAATGTTACTTAATCTAATCCTCACAACCATACCATGAATCAAGTATTATTAGAACTTTCCCTTTGCAGAGTCGGGTACTCAAGTAAGTTGGTCACAATCCCACAGTCACAAGTGTCAGAGCTGATTGAGAGCAGGTTTTTCCTATGTGGCCTGTATCCCTTGGCTGCTCCATCTGTAAGACCGAAATACCAGCCACGGTGAAAATTACCTCTCACCACTGAGGGGACATGTATTAAATAAGTGACACAGACATTCAAGTTAATTAACGACCTTGCCCCCTGTCCTTTCATTTCAGAATCAACCCTGTTGATCTGAGGCCAAATTTCCAAATGTGTCCTATTTTATTAAAGCCCCCTCTTCCTGCATGCACAAGGGAGGGATGACACAGCAGGGAGAGACAAAAAGCATCCGGGTGCCAAGGAGTGTCTGCATGATTAGTTGAGGCTTGAGTAAGGCTTTCTAGGGAAATGGTTCTCAAAGTGTGGTCTAGCAACAGCACCTGGGAGCTTATTATCTCCTAACTAATTGTCTAATAATTATCTAACGTAATTCTTGGGCCCCATCTCAATCCTGCTTCATTGGAAACCTAGGATAGGCCCAGCAGTTAGAGGTTTTACAAGCCTTCCAAGTGATTCTGATACTATGCCAAGGCTTGGGGACCACTGGTTTAAGCCAGTAGGTGTTGACTGCCTGCACATTGGTGTCACCTGGGAAGCTGTAAGAACTATCAGTGCCTAGGTCCTACCCCAGAGATTCTGATTTAATGGGTCAGGAGGCCGAGGTCTTCATATGAGACCACTTGCACTGGAGAAAAGAGTCAGACCTTTGACATCTTCCAAGTGCTTAGAGGGAGGAGGGGAATATTAGGCGACACTTGTCACATACTCTCTTGTCCCCTTCTTTCCATTCCCATGTCTGATGTCCAAGTTCAGGCTCTCATCACTTCCTGAATGATCTGTTCAATAGCCTTCATGAGTATCATCTCCCTGTTATATACTTATGAGTTCACTGCAAGCCTGGCTCTGTTCTATTGGCTTTACATGTATTAACTTGCTTAAAACTTACAATTCCCTTATGAGGTAGGTACTGTTATTATGTCCATTTTATAGATGAGGAAACAGAGGCACAGAGCGATTCAGTAACTTGCCCAGGATTTCATAGCTGGGCAAAGTAGAGATTCAAATTCAGGCTGTATGGCTTTACAGCTTAATTTTTAACCACTCTACTAAATCTCTTTCAACCAGCTTTCATTTCCACTAGAGGCCCCCTTCTGCAGCATGCTTGGAATGGGGTGTGGCAGGCACTAAGAGTTGTCCATCTGGCATCTAGTCTTCATTTCTTCCTGACTAATAGAACCTTGACTTTACTTAGGACTGTGACTTACCCTATTAAAAATACACATTTTCCCAGACTCCCTTGCAGCTAGAGTAATCATGTAACCTGGTTCTAAGTAAAGAGACATAAGCTACAGTATAGGTCTCCAGGAAGTCTATTTCTATCTAGGAAGATTTCCAGTGAGAGTCAGCTGATACAAGCTTTTCTCCCTTGTTCTTCTCTCATTCTTTATGCCTGGAGCATGGTAGAGACACCTGGAGTGTGGCAGCCATCTTAAAATCATGCGGATAAAAGTCCCATGCTAAGGGAGATAGAAAGAGCCTGGGTTTTGATGACTTCCTTGAGTAGTTGCGCCAGTCAGGGGCTACCTTCCTTTGTTCTTCTTGTTAGAAAAGGAAAATAAAATCCTAGTTGGTTAAGTGACTGCATTTGGGCTTCTGTTACATGCATACAAATGTCCTACCTAATAAACAAAGGGGAGTCATGCATTCTTAAAGACTTACCGTGGGCTGGCCGAGTAGCTCAGTTGGGTAAGAGCTCGCTCAAGAGTGCGAGCTGAGGGCCGGCCAAGTGGCGCAGTGGTTAAGCGCTGGCCTTGGAAGCCAGCGGCCCCCGTTCGGTCCCACATATGAGGGCCAGAGACACTGCCCTCAAAAAAAAAAGACTTACCTTAGCCGTCAGTGGTAACAGTTCACTGTTACCAATAGCAGTGTCCTCAGACTAGAGTGTGCAAGTATGCATGACAATCACCTTGAGGGCTGGTGAAAGCATGGTTGTTAGGCCCAACCCTGAGGGTTTCGGATCCGGTAGGACTAGTATGGGGCCTGAGAATTTGTATTTGCATTTCTAACAAGCTCCCAGGTGATGCTGAAGCTGCAGGTGTCTGCACTTTGAGAACCACTGGCCTATAGAATGGGGCTCAAAAGACTATTTTCAGGCCCTTGACCATCTGACCTCAACTGGTCTTCCAGCCCTATCCCTCGCTCCCCATCTCCCAGTTCCCCAACCACCCTATTCTCCAGTCACATGAAACTAGAGAATTCCCCAAATGTCCCCCACATGCTGACACCTCCAAACCTTTGCCCAGGCTAGTCCCTCACCTTGCAATGCCCTTTGTTTCTGTTATTCAGCAACCAAACTCCCCTTTGTCTTTAAAAGCTCAGGCTTTTTCTCCAAGACCTGTGCTCCGTCTCCTCCTGAGAGTAAAAGAGTCTTTCCTCTGAGCCCCCCAGAACTTTGCTTTTTATCTGTGCTGGCATTTCTTTTATTCTTTCTGATATCACAGGCGGCTGCTTACAGGGTTGTCTGTCACCAGGACAGAGTTCCATGGGGCGAGGACCACGTAAGAGTATTCAGCTCTATAACTATCTCCTCTTCAAAGTGGCTCAAAGCGGTACACAAAGAAGGTGTTCAGAAAATAATGAATTACATGAGGACATTTGGATAGAGACGTCTCTCCCCAAAAGCAGCGTTAGTGTTTCCTAAGTACTTGTTATATGCCTGGCGGGCCTAGTCTACTTGCACTGTCTCGCTGAGTCCCACCATAGGCTTTAGAGTGGGTTCTATTATCACCCCTCTATAGACGAGGAAATGAAGGCACCGGGAGTAGAAGTAACATCATGCAACTAAAAAGTGGTGGAAGCAGGACTTGAACTGGCGCCCGTTTATTTCCCCAGGCCTCTACCTGCCTCTCAAGTGCAAACTCCAGCCCTGTCAGGTAAGGGACAAAGAAATATTAGCAAGAGGGGTGATCTATTCCTGAATGACTAGGAGGTGAGTGAAATTAATCAGGGTCCCTAAGTGGCTAAGAAATGAAGTACCTATTAAAACCTGTCTTTAATAAGAAAAATAAAGTTAGGAAATGGGTGCAATTAGTAAGTCATAATAAAAAACAGGTAAAGGGTCACTTAGAAAATTAAATGCTATGGAGATACATAAATCAGGGGGTCCCATGGCATGCACCCTGAAGAGTCTGGCCAGAATTAGCTAATGAACTTAAGGAACTCTGGATGCCTACTGTCAAAAAGTGAGGGGGAACCATGGGTGATGGCGGAGAGGGGAAAAAACATGGGGCTGGACTTGCAAAACAGGAAGAAACCGATTCCAGCAATTTCCCCCCAGGGAAGCCATAAGTTCCGTTTGTAGGCCAGCCATAGAACAAATTTTATGATTAAAAATTTACGATAAATTTTATGAGTAGAAAATCCAGTAAGCAGCTGGAGGGCAACAGAGGCCTGAGCCATAAACTGAACTGGCAGGTTTACGCAGAAGTCATGCCGGGAAACCATAACGCTTTTTATTCTAACTAATTTGTAATATTAGTGGGAAGAGGGTCCACTGAAGATTTAGTGCTTTTTGATTTTTAGAAAAGCCTTTGATTCAGTGTCTCATGATATCTGACTGGCAAAATTAATTTAAATTGGCATGGACAGGGACTGGCTCAGGGATAGAGCTTGGCTGAAAAGCTATAAACAAAGGTGTGATGAATGGGAGTCACAAACTAGAGGGGTGAGGGGGCGGGTCCAGGCTGCTGCTCTCAGAGGTGAGTCGAGCAGAAGCAGGCACCTGAGCCCATTGACTATCTCCACGAAGGTGAGGTTAATGACTGATCATTTAAATCTCCATGTGTAATTTAGCCAGAGTGACACAAGCCGGGGGTGGAGGGAGTAAAAAACCCGAGAGACATTAAAAGGACAGAATTATTCCCAGGAAACAGTGTGTGCTGTGTAGCAGGTACCTGAGACCTGAAGAATCAGGGTCGGTCCACCTGCCAGGAAAAACCCGAGTCCAGGTAAGTGTCTAGCAAGATCCCCAAGGGAGGGCGACATACACGGGTGGTCAAAACTGGAAGGGGATGCAAGGAACAGAAAACCTGCCTTAAACAACAAAGAACCATATCACACGAGGGACTTACAGAGGTAGGGGCTAACTGCAGGCGTACAATGATCGGGGCTCTGGCTTTGTCCCTTTGCCATTTGTTGGCCCTGCCCTCGCCCACACGTTAGTGCTGTCCTCAGACTGACAGTTTTCAGGATCGCAAGATGGCTGTCGTGGGGTGAATGGTGGCTCCAAAAAGAGATATCCGTGCCCGGGAACCTATGAACATGAACATGACCTTATTTGCAAAAAAGGGTCTTTTCAGATGTAATTAAGTTAAGGATCTTGAAATGAGATCATCCTGGATTGGCTGGGTGGTTCCTAATCCCAGTGACACGTGTCCTTATAAGAGACAGAAGAAGAAAAGACAGAGGCATAGAGGAGACCTTGTGAAGACAGAGGCAGAGACGGGAGTGATGAAGCCACAAGCCCAGCAGCGCCTGGAGCCAGCAGAAGCTGGAAGAGGCAAGGGCGGATTCTCCCCTAGAGCCTTCGGAAAGAAGGCCTTGATTTCTGACTGTTGGCCTTCAAACTGTAAAAGAATAAATTTCTGTTCTTTTAAACCACCAGTTTGTGGTCACTTGTTACAGAAGTCTCAGGAAACTAATACAATGCCTTTTAGGAAGCTGTGCGCTTTCTTGCTGTGGAGCAGACTAGGTTTGTGTGGCTGTCTGGTGAGAATGAAGAAACTACTTTCCCATAAGCCCCCGGAGAGCCTCTCTTTACGTCCCATTGGCTAACATTAGCCCAGCCTTCCCTGTCCCTGAGCCAGCCTGAGCAAGGCAGCTGGGACCACATTGCATGGCTTCCACTCATCACCTGGGTGGAATGGGTGACAACCGTTGGCTACCTTCCTGATAGCCTGTGTCTCCTGTGAGGGGGTGGGGGAGCAGAGATGACCAGCCTCCATGATGGACATGCAAAGTGAGTGAGAAAGGACCCTTTCCTCTGCACCATGGAGACCTGAGGGCTACTTGTCACTGAGGCCTACCTGACTAATACAGAGGATGTGATCCTGGAAGTCATCTGGAAGGATTGGCAGGGTTTTGACAGGAAGATAGTGAGAAAGTCCAGACAGGCAGAACTGCATGAGCAAGAGACATGCGGACATTATGTTCAGGGAAGGCACTGGCTGCAAATGAGGAAACCAGTGTTAGAAAGGAAGACTGGGACCCAGCAATGAAGGGACAAAGGCTCCCCCATACAGAGTTTGGTTGTAAGGCAGAGAAATGCAGGTGACAAGATAAATTTAGGAAGCTGTTGCTAAAATCCAAGTACGAGTGATGAGGACGTGATCCAAAGAGGAACAGTGGAAATAATGATAGTAGTAGCAGAGGAGAGTTTTCCTGAACACTGGGAGCAGGTTTTCTGTTGGTAGGCTGGTAGGCTGGTACCAACTGCGGGGGAGATGGGTCCAGGGGGCAGCAAGCCCATGGCCACAGGATATCAAGCCAGGGAGGTCAGCCCTCCTCTGTCCCGGCAGGAGCCAGGCTATCCAGAGGTGACGATGACGAGAGTGCTTCCGTCTCACAGGGCCTGGTGAGCCGGTCGTGGTTTCTGTGTACTAAGCCACCTGGGAAACGGCAGACCTGGTGAGATAGGACAAGAAGCTCCTGAGTGTCCTTCCCAGGACTTCTACCTGGGGTGGGAGTGTAAGGTTCCAATGAGAGGCACAAAGTTGTAAGCAAAATAAGAGCTTAATCAGTTTATGTTATTGAAAGATCCATTGGTAGGTGTGGCTTCAGAGCTAGAATCTGGGTGCTTTCAGGATGTAAGAAACCCAGCCCGCCCACCCTCTTGCAGCCTTCTTGGCTTTGGTCTCTCTTTATTTGGTAGCTGGCTGACCCTACTAGCTCCAGGCCTTCATGGTCTTTGTGGCCAGTGATCCCAGTGAAAAGGACGGCCTCTTTCCCAATGGTTTCAGCAAAAATCCCAAGGAGGCTCTCACCCGCACAGATTGAGTCAGGTGCCCACCACCTCAGGCTGGAGGTAGGATCAGCTCCACCTACAGTGTGTGAACGAAGATAAAAGGGTGATATCTTGGCTGAGTTCCCCCAAAGATAGGCCCTGAGACAAAGGTTTGAGTGCAAGTAGTTTTGGGGAAGGTGATCCCAGAAATCATCTTTAAGATATAGGGAGTGAGACCGGGAAGGGAAAAAACAACGAATGAAGGGTGCCTTAATGAGCAGGTTACACTGTGGGTAACTGGGGCTCAACTCCACCCAGCTCCCCTGAGAGGCTGTAGAAGCAGACTTGGGGTTGTTCCACCCAAGGCCATGGAAGTGGGGCATTAATCTACCAACGCACAATTTATCTTTCGTTGAAGACTGTTCCTGGGGACACTAACTCCCCAGCACGTCTTACCTGCTCCCTGCATGTGGGCTGAGCATGCTTCTGTGGCCATAGAGAACCCTCCGGTAGGGGATCATAGTGAGAAATCACCAACGTGTTCAGAAACTGTGAGTGCTGAGGGAAAATGGGCAGGCCATTGACACTTTGCTATAGACGGTCCCCAAGGGAAAATAAGAGGCTATTAGCAAAAGCAGGGGACGGGAATACAGGGCAGGCATAAATTGCTGATGTCTGCTATAGCCAAACTCCTGACAGAATGCACTCTGCATAAGACGGGGAAGATGATTTTTGACCCTCTACCCCTCCCCACCCAATTTGTGATGTTTCTGGACAGAACATCTATAGATTTCATCAGACTCTCAAACAAGGTCTCATCTTAATTCCAGAGATATTGAGAATCATTTATCTGGGCTGGCCGAGTGGCGCGGTGGTTAAGCGCTGGCTTGGGAATCCAGTGGCCCCGGTTCGGGTCCCACATATGAGGGCCAGAGACACTGCCCTCAAAAAAAAAAAAAAAAAAAAAGAATCATTTATCTAAGGGATAACCTGATAAAACTGAAGGTGTCACCCCTCCAAAGGATTCATACTAATAAAGGATGGTGATAGACCCAAACAGTACATCACTAATGGTAGAGATTCAGGCTCCACAAGAGTTGTTCACAGGGGAGAGATCCTTGGGAAGAGGGACCTTTGCTAGCATTGATATCCCACAGGGAGTCATCCTCTATGACTAATTAGATATAAGATGATAGGACTAAAAATGATTGGATTACAGCTAACAATAATCATTACTAATCTTATTTGATCTTTGAATAATCTGTGAGGCAGGAAGAGTAAGCATCATCCCATTTTAGAGAAGAGAAAACTGAGGCTCAAAGAGGTCACACAGCAGAGCAAGACTCTATCTAACCTGGCTTATCTAACTCCAATCAGATTCCCCTGTTGCTGTCCCACATGTGACAAAAGGCACTGGCAGGAAAGCTCTTGCTTGTGGGTCTTTATCCCTCCAACTAGGAGCACATTCCTTGAAGACTTTCCCTATGGTCTTAAGCCTTCCCCCAAATCCAGGCCCTACACATGAGGGCTGCTGTTGGAACAGCAAGGGGCAGAGCGGGAGGGAAGCATAGGATCCCCAGGAGCCAAGTGCAGGAGACTCAAAGAACACTATATAATAAGCATGGCAGCCCAGTCAGTAGGGAGACAGGAGAACAAATGTTTCGCAGAGTCTCTAAAAGCGTCCAATTATTGATTTTGTAGTCACTCGATTGAGCATTCCTGCCATCTGTGCCCTCCTCTATATGTACAAGGCAAAGTTCCCACGTGTCCCAGAAAACAGGATCTTTCTTGGTGACAGCTGCACCCCTGGGCACTCATGCCAGCACACTGTGCCATGGCACCTGAATAGTTCAGTCAATTCTCCAACATTGGTATGTACCTCAGAGGAAAAAGAAAACAAACCCTACAACACTTGTATATGCTCTTAAGGGTTTGCAGTTGTCTTGTGTGCCTCTGAGTGTTGTAGTGGAGAGCCAGTAAAACGTGGTTCCGAAGCCAGGCTATCTGAATATGAATTATGGCCCTGATTTTTCCAAGTTTTATAATCTTGGGCAAGGTTCTTAACCTCCTATGACGTTGTCTCCTTATCTGTAAAAAGCAAATAATAACAATACCTACCTCTTGGATTGTTTTGAGGATTTAATGAATGAATACATATAAAGTGCTTAAAACTGCACACAGGAAATAGTCAATAAATGTTAGCAATTTGGATTATTAATAAGTGAATGAGCATGTGAAGATGCCTTGCTCTAGAAGAGAGCTATTTGCAGGAATGGTACCCCATGAGGGCCCCTTAAGACTCCTCAGTTGTTTTCATCCCTGCACCATCAACATGGTGAGCTGGCTGCAATGAAACATCATCTCATTGCAGTTTTCCCACCGAGCTGTGGCTAAGAGATGGCAGACTGTGGAGTGTCTTGTGTAGAGTTTTAGGTCTGTTTAAATTTCACTCCCAAAAGGAAAGAGGGTGGGCAGCCTCCTTTAATTCAGCTGAGATCATTACAAACCAATGGCCAGCTGCTCGGCCACCTCCAAGAACTTGTTAAGAGGAAACCTCTCAGGGCTGAGGTCAGGACTCAGGTCATTGGGTCAGGAATGTGTTGAGGTCTCCTTCCCTGAGTCTTGAAGATAAGCATGGAGGCCTCCTCTCTGCATAGGGACAGCCAGTGATATTGCCAGGATCACTGCCCTTCCTAACTCTACACATCCTATTTTCTTTCAGGACAGCAGAAGAATCTCACTATTTTCTTTGATCTTCACACTCGACCTCAGGAGGTAGGGACTATGTTATGCCTTTTCTAGAGTTAAAGAAACAGAAGCACAGAGAAGTTAAGTAACTTGCCCAAGGTCACACAGCTATTAAGTAGAAAAGCCAGGCCGCAAACCCTGGTCTGTGCATCCAATTCCAGAACCAATGCTCTGAACTACTGCTAACCAGTAGCCAAAGAGAAGAATGTCGACAACTTTCTTGGCAGCCTGTGGTGACCTGCCCATGAGCAATCAGGACATGAGCAGCCTCATTTAGATCCCTAACTCTTGGTTGCTCTGATTCTGCCCTTGTGTAGATTAGCTATGATGTACAATGCCCTGGGAGAGCGGGAGCTCCAAGGTTCCTGAGTTTTGTTAATGAGAGAAGAGATCAAAGAGGCTCCCAAAAGCATTCCCAGTTGGGTGATCCAGAGACGGTGGCAGTGCCATGAAGGAGAGAATCAAATGCAGAAAGGCGAAGCCAGGGCAAGAAAAGCACACTTCCCACAAATTCTCAGCTTGCCACAGACTGGCTGTGCCTGGCACCTTGCTTCTTTCCCAGGCCCCCTTCCCGGTTGCTCCAGCCCCTAGCCTTGATCAGGATGCAGCATCACAATGGGCTGTTTTTAATCCTTGCTAGATCTCTTTTATTTTTTTCCCCCTTTTGCTGGGCTTCCTGGGCTGTAATTTTTCCCTATGTGTCATCCATCACAGACACAACATCGCTTGTGCAAATTAAAATGCACCTCAGAATAATAAAAAAGGGGCCTTCTTTCCTCCCCTCCCTTTCCTTCCCAGCAGCAACTCCTCAACACAAAACATTTGTCTCTGGTCCGAGCAGGAGCATTAACACTGCATGTGCCACCACCAGGCCTATATAGTCCCTGTGGCCACGTGCAGCCGGTGAGCAAGGCTGAGGGCGGCAGCAGAACAACAGAGAAATGAACCTGGATCTCTCTGTGTGCAGATTGTGTGCCAGACACTGTTCATATGTTGCCTCTTCAGTTGTCCCTGCACCCTGAAATGACTTGCCCAGTTAGTTGGTGCCTGAGCTGGGATTGGAACACTGTCTGACCCCAGAATCCATACCCGACCCTTGCAACTCAAAGTGTGGTCCATGGACCAGGGGCATCATGGGTATCATCTGGGAGCTTGTTGGAAATGCCGGATCTTGGGCTCTACCTCAGACCTACTGAGTCAGAATCTGCATTTTAAACAAGATCCCCAGGTGATTCGTGTGCTCATTACAGTTTAAGAATCGCTGCGCTAAACCATCAGCGATAGCTACTCTCGTCTACGCCTCACTCCCACCACCTTGATGTCCCTTTCTTAACTTCCCAAAAAAGGGGCATTTTCTAGGGATGGATTAGGAGCTCCAGTGGGCTCAGTTCAAGCATCTCCTCCCTGAAGCCTGGCCCCAGTAGAATCTGACCAAGACTTTTTACCTGGGCCTAGTTCCATCACAAATGTAACAATTGCGCTTATTTACCTTTGTGCCTGCTTCACATCTGCATGGTGAACTCCTAGAGACTGGAGTTGTGACTTATTTTATTGTGTCCCCGAAGTGCCAGGACAGTGCTTGGCATCTAACCAAAGACTGACAATGAGCCACAATGTGCCTGTATCTGCATGCTCCCAAACACACACACACACACACACACACACACACACACACACACACACACACACACACACACTTTTTTCTAGTTATAAAAGTTATACAGTAAGACTTCTGCTTCTGGGAAAATGGAACAGACATACATTTCCCTATTACTTTCACTAAGTATAACTAAGTATAACCCTGGACATTACCTAGGAAACAAAAAAAGCCTGAAAAGTGTAGAAAAAGAGGCTGGCCAGCTAGTGGTGTCAAGACCCATAGAATGACACAGTGGTGAGTTTAGCATGTTTTCTTTTTGCCTCCTTTCCCCCAGTCTTGACGCTGAAGTAGCTGGTAACCTGGAAACACAAATCAGCACAGATTTTTAAAAGCCCAAACATACACCTGAAATTTATATGATGTTATTAACCAATGTTATCCCAATAAATTTATTAAAAAATAAAAGTCTGAACAAAAACTTGCTGTCTCCAGTCAAAGGATCAGGAAAGGAGAACGTAGCAAGATGGAAAGCTTTTAGGCTGTAATACTCCAGCTAAATACCACAGAGTCTGCACCCCTGAGCAGCAGAGACCAAGTGGGGAGCCTCGACTTCTATCTTTGCTAGGTTGTGATGAGGTACCTTAACGCCTCTGCCAGAGCGGTGTCAGGGAAGGCCATGTAGGGAGCTGGGGCTTTCATCCGCATCAGCCGGTAATGAGTCCCCCTTTCTCCGCAGTGTGGGTGGAGGGCATGTGGAGAGCTGTAATGAGGCACTCTTACCCCTCCCAGTCAAGGAGGTACCAGTGGAGGCCTAACAGGATGCCAGGCTTCCATTCCCAGTCTGAAGTAATAAGGAGCACTGTCACTACCCACACCTGGCAGTTAAAGGCAGCATCCCCTCTTCCCTTGACAGAGTGGTGTCAGAAAAAAGTAGCTAAAGGAGAAGGTTAAATGAGATTCAGAGTCTCATAATATAACACCAACAAGGTCCAGGTTTCAATAAAAAGTTATCATTCCAAAATCCAGGGAGATTTCAAACTGAATAGAAAAAGACAAACCATAGATGTCAATGCAAAAATGGCAAAGATGTTCAAGTTAGCTGACAAAGATTTTAAAGCATCCATCATAAAAAGTGCTTCACCAAACAACTAACATTCTTGGAAAAAATGAAAAAGAAAGGGAGGAAGGAAAGAAGGAAGGAAGGAAGGGAGGGAGGGAGGGTGGGGGAAAGAAAGGAAGAAAAAAAAGGAAAAGAAAAGGCAAAAAAGAAAGTCTGGCAAAACAATAGGGCTTTGGCATATGAATTTGGGGATGGGGGGGATACAAATATTCAGTCCATAACACCAGCTATATGCCAGCTACAAGAAATTCGCTTTATATATAACAATATAGGTAGGTTAAAAGTAAAAAGATGGAAAAGTATGTCTTGCAAATACTAATATGGAGAAAACGTAAGTGTCTATATTAATATCAGATAAAGTAATTTCAGAGCAAAGAAAATTGCCAGACACAGAGAGTTACATTACATCATGATATAAGGGTCAGTCCACCAAGAAGACATACCAATCCTAAACATGTATCTACCAAAAAACAAAACTATAAAATACAACAAAAACTGATAAAACTAAAGGGAAGAATAGGGAAATCCCTAATTATGGTTGGAGACTTCAATACCCCTCTATCAATCATAATAGAACCAAACAAAACCAGCAAGGATATAAAAGAATTCAACAACTCTATAAACCAACAGAATCTAATCAGCTTTTATAGAACACTCCACAAAGCAGAATACACAGTCTGTGCAAGTGCCTATGAAACATATACCCAAACAGATCATATTCTGGGCCATAAAATAAATTTCAACAAATTGAAGAGTTGGAATCATTCAGAGTGTGTTATTTGACAGAAAATGGAATCAAACTAAAAATCAATACCAGAAATATAACAGGAAAATCTTCAACTATTTGGAAACTAAATGATTAATCCATGGGTCAAAGAAGAAAGTCTCAAGGGAAACAAAAAAGAAATAAATCAAACTAAATGAAAATGAAAGTACAGCATATTAAAATCTGTGGTTTTGTAGCTAAAGCCATGCTGAGAGGGAAACTTGTAGCATTTAATGCTTATATCAGAAAAGAGGAAAAGTCTTAAATCAATAATATAAGCTCCCAACTCAAAGATCTTAGAAAAATAAGAATAAATGCAAAGCAAGCAGAAAGAAGAAAATAAGAAAAGAACAGAAATCAGTAAAATTTAAAAAAAAAAAGTTAAATCAACGGGAAAGGCAGTGGTTCTTTGAAAATATAAATAAAATAGATATGCTTCTAGCAAGGCTGACAAAGTAAGGAAGAGAAAATGCAAATTACCGGTATCAGGAATGAAAGAAGGAATATCATTATAGATGCTGCAAATATCATAATAATAATAAAAGAGCACTACAAACAATTTTGCACACATAAATTTGACAACTTAGATGAAATGAGCCCATTCCTCAAAAACCTACCACAGCTCACCCAATAAAAAGTGATCATTTGAATAGCACTGTAACTTTTAAGGAAATTAAATTTGTTAATTTTAAAATTCCCTGGGGTGGCCGAGTGGCGTGTTGGTTAAGAGCTGGCTAGGGACGCCAGCGGCCCTGGTTCAGATCCCACATATGAGGGCCAGTGACACTGCCCTCTACAGCTAAGATGGTGAACAACAGCTCCACCTGGAGCTGGGCTGCTGTGAGTCCCCGGGTGGCATAGCTGCAGCCCGTGCTGCAGTGGGCTGCCATAGGCTACAGTGAGTGGCCAGCAGCCAGCGTGAGTGGCTGGCAGCTGGTGTGAGCTGCCAAGAGCCACCATGAACGGCCATCCAGAGGCCAGCAACCGATCTGCCTCATCAGAGAAGAGAGCAATGATGATACCAACATGGGCCAGTGAAGCAACGTCCTCCACAACTAGCTTGAAGAACGAAAGGACCGCAGCTTGTCTGTTCTGCTTCCCTGGTTCCCCAATGCTGTTCCCCTCTCCCAATTCCCCAATAAAAGAAAAAACACAAAACAAAAAAATCTCCCCAAATAGAAATCTCCATGTTCAGATAGTTTCACTGGAGAATTCTACCAAATGTTTAAAGAAGAATTAGCACCAATTCTACTAATTAAAACTGTGTGGAATTGGCAGATGAATAGACACACATATCAAAAAAACAGAATTTTTTAAAAAACAACAGAAATAGACCTCTCACAAATATGCCCAACCTAAATTCACCATTGTTATGTAACCTAAAAATTTCCAGGCTCCAAGGATTAAGACATGGACTATTATTCTGCCTACCATAAATATATCTAAAGAAATAAAATTTAAAAATAAGAACAAGGAACATGAGTATAAACAATAACTTAAAAGGTGGAAATAAGTGGGCCGGCCGAGTGGCACGGTGGTTAAGTGCTGGCTGGGGAAGCCAGCAGCCCCGGTTTGGGTCCCACATATGAGGGCCAGTGACACTGCCATCAAAAAAGAAAAAAAAAAAAAATGGAAATAAAACAAATGAAACTTATAAAAATGGGGAACACAATAATTAAAGTTTAAGTCTCAATGGAAAGATTAAACAGAAGATTAGACTCAGTGAAAGAGAAAAATACTAATATTATATGAAAAATAGAGTTAAACATTTTCCAGAATTTAGTTCAAAGAGATACAGACATGGAAAAATTGAAAGAGATCTTAAAGAGGCATGTGGGATAGAGTGAGAAAGTTTAAGAAAAGCCTAATTGGAGTCCCAAAAGGAGAGAAAGAGAATGGAGGAGAGCCAATATTTGAAGAAATAATGCCTAAGGATTTCCCAGAGTTGTTGAAAGACATCAACCCTCACATCCTGGGTGTTCAACAAACTTTAAGTATAATAAATTGAAAGACGTTCATTTCAAATACATCACAGTAAAATTGCAAACCATGAAAGAAAAAGAGATTTAAATTTTTTTTATTTTATTGGGGAACAGTGTGTGTTTCCAGGACCCATCAGCTCCAAGTCAAGTAGTTGTTTCAATCTGGTTGTGGAAGGCACATCTCAGTGGACCACATGGATATCGAACCAGCAACCTTGGTGTTATGAACACTGCACTCTAACCAACTGAGCTAACTGGCTGCCCCCCAAAAGAGATTTTTAAAACAGCCCAAGAGTAAAGACAGATCACTTAAACAAGCAAAGAAACAAACAAACAAAAATAAAAAAGCTAGCATTGGGTGATGGCTTATTTATCAATAGTGATAAAGGAACCTAGAAGACAGGGATAGTTTTATCTTCAATATGTCAACCTAAAATCTATACCCAATGAAAGTATATTTTAAGAACTAAAGTTAAGTAAAATACATTTTCATATGAATAGTGAGTTTACTTCCCATTGATATTTTATTAAGTGTCTACTATATGCCAGGCACTCTACATGAACCATCGCAGTCTGATAAGGTAAGCATGATAATTCCCAGTTCATTTATGGAAAACTGAGACTCAAAGAGGCTGAGAGGCTTGTACAGATCCTTCTAACCCCAGGGTCTGCGCTCTTTACCTAGGCGATGCCTCTTAGATTAACAGTGGACTTCCCAGGATCCTTCTATTTCAAAACTGGGTTCAGGATGGGTATTTTGAAGACAGGAGGCTACCTATTTGAGGACAGGGAGCTTCAAACTCCCAGATCTCAAGAATTTATCACTTCTACCCAGCAATTCTGGGTAAGTCTGTGCAAACAAGTGATCAGGAAGGGCTTGGGAAGAAGAACTTTCAACACATGGTGATACCCTGTGTGACGTCAAGAGGTGGGGGTTCTGGGAAGAACAGTCCAGATTCGTTCCTCTCCCTTTTTCTCCTTTGCTTTGCCCTCTCATTCTCACTTTGCAGGTCTGATATTCTCTAGCTGGGACAGTCCTTCCATGATAATATTATTTACCTTGCATGGTTGTCATGGAAACTAAGTGAGCAAACATCCAGGACAGCTCCCTAAATGTGTGCACCCCCTCAAGCTTATTCTCCTCTCTGTCCTATCTCCATCCCCACTGGCAACATATGATACCATGTTCTGTACTTGACACTGAGAATTCAGTGACAAAAATGCCAGAACGGGATGACCATTATGGTCATTACCTAACCAACAGCCTCCCAGTCCCCAGGGGAAGGAATAAAATCAAGGGAAAAAAAAAAAAAAGCAAACGTGTAACTTTTCTGCAGGAGTAGAGAAAAAGGAGTGGAGAGAGAGAGGGTAAGAGAAGTGGAACTCACCATTATACTTAATCATTACATGGCGTATTTGAATAATATGATTATTCAGTGGCATTCTAATTAAGCTTAAAGAAGAGTAATTGGGTGTGAGAAGGCCTGGAACATCTATAGTTTTAGGTAGTGTACGTCAGGGAAGCACAGGATCCCACATCAGGACCCCAGGTCTTGGAGGCCAGAACAAAATCAGACCTGGGCCAGGTGGTGTCCAACCACAATTCCTGACATGTGTGGTTGATAAGATCAGTATCAGTATCGGGGAACAGTCAAAGAACAGACAGCCCTTGGCAGTGAGGGGTGAGGATGAGCAGAGAGACATTTTGTGAGCAGTGAGTGGTATAGACTCTTGTTGTGGAAAGAAAGCCGGTAGGTGGCACAGGTATGATAGTGTGTGAATTGTGAGCCCCTCCCGCCATGTATACCCACCTATAAAAGGGATCTCAGGATACACATGAATTAGGAATGGGGCAAGGGTCAGATTAATGGGTAAATGCTCTGTGAGTTTTAAGGAACACCCAACAATGAGCTACATAGAAGACAGAGTGGAAAACTACCCAGCTCTCCCTTGCTGTCTGAGGGAGGGCTCATCTATCTTCATGGTGGTGAACTCACCACAGACTTCACAGTTCTTGAGGCCTTGTCTCCCAGTGGCTGTTCAGCTGTATTCCAGTTACTATTATTGTATGATGGCTTCCTTCCTTCCTTCCTTCCTTCCTTCCTTCCTTCCTTCCTTCCTTCCTTTTCCCTCCTTCCCTCATTCTGTCCTTCTCTCCTTCTTATTCATGGGTAAGAGAAGGGGGCTGGTCAGACTGGGGTCAGCATGGGTAGTAAACAGGACCAAAATGAGGATAGAAGGATAGAATAGTTTGGTGCAAAAGTAATTGCAATCACACCTTGAGAAACACTGTTCTACAGGGAGGGACTAGGTAAGTCCAAAATTGTGTCCCTTTTCAGGTCTGCTCCCCAGGTGGCCAAATGATCTGCCTTCATCATTTTTATACTCAAAGCCATTTAGCAAAGATGTAGCCCCTGACCTCCATTTTTCTCAAGTTCTTTGCTTTCCAGGTACCCAAGATTTCAGACATTCAACAATACACTTGTTAAGGATTTATTGCAGGCGAGCTTGTTATCGAAGCCTGTGGAAGACACTTCCTTGCTGATTTGTTAAATGCTATTGGACAGTGCTGGGTCAAAGGCAGTTGCTGAGGTTATGTGAACTGCTAATTATCTAGCCCCACCTGCTCATCTGGGAAGCATCATAATTCAGGTCATAGGTGTCCCCCTGACCTGGAGAAATTCACTTGATGTGAAGTGCTAAGAATCACTGACATACATGGCATGCTCTCAGGGAGCCTCGGAGTTCTCTCGGGATTCTCTAAGGGAGCCCCAGTTGCTGGGCAGGTCCCTTTGTCTCTCAGAAAGCAGGCATTGAAGCTCAGCAAGGTCACTCCCTCTTCCTCTATTAAAAGTCTCCCGAGTTGACAAGTCGACCTGTGTCATCTGCAATTACTTTCTGATCTTGGATTCAGGATTCTAACAGGGTACCATCAAGGTCAATGATTGCAAGCACCAGACATCCCCTGGAGAAAAGAGGATTTTATTAGAGCAACACTGGAGAGATGGCAGAACTAAGTAGGAGACGGACAGTCTGATCTCAGGAAGGGCAGGAAACTAGCTGCTGGGTAGCTGGAACCACTGCAGGTCCTTTAGGAAGTTGCCATCATGTGACCCTGTCCCAGAGTCTGATTGGCTAAGCTTAGACCTTGGCCCTACCACTTGTTGGGGAGGGCAGTATAGTTGAAGCCTCACCAGGACCGTGTGGAAAGGGAACAGAGAAGAGGGGTATTGTTATCGTAAAGAGAGAAAGGGTTGGTAGACTTGAGAAAACCACATGTACACTGCTGAGTTGCACAAGGCATAACAGAACAAGAAAGTTAAAAGATAACTTAGAGTTTATTTACTCAACCCAGCAAGTCAGGGATTAGGAAATCAAGACCCGGAGAGTTTAATTAACTTGCTTGGGGTCCCTGGCTGTTCTGTGGCCAAACTGGGCCTCCAATTCTGGCAGAAACACCTATCCATGGACAAAGGAAGGAAATATGTGATAGTTAAATCTGTGGGATCTTCTCATCACCCCTAGCAGGTGTGTTTCCATTTGTTTATTCGTAGGGCATCTTTAATATTTTATGGAACATGATGATGCTCCATGAAAGAGGGTGGGACAAATGCCCTGCTACACAAATGGAAGCCAACACCATCTAGTTGACCCCAGACATGGAAGGGACTATAGGAGACCACTACTGCCCCAGGAAGGAGACAGTGAACAGGACAGCTGGCTCAGGTTGACTTTCCTCCCTCTCACCAACCCCAAGATACCTGTCTCCCCCGAGTTCCAGAAGACACCCCAAGGAAGATGAATTGGGCTGCTGAGTCTGAGCAGAAGAGGACTGAGAGCCTATGCCTCTGCTGAAAGCAAGGCACTGCCTGCTGCCCGCGTCTTGGAATGTGCTGGCTTCATTGGTCTGACAGCGTGAAGGATGTTTGGTTTTGTTCCCAGCGCTGTTATCATTTATCATCCTCTTGTAGAAGCTGGCACCCCCCCGCCTGTTCCCTCTTCCTTCTCACTCTCTCCCAACCCCCACCTCCAGTCCAACCTCCTTCTCAGGCCTGTTCCCCCACCCCCGCCACTGAGGGGAGCACTCCCTATTTATCCCAGCGGGAACTCTCCCATATTGGTTCCCAACAGTGTAAGAGGCACCCCAATAGAATTCAACTCATAAACATTTGCTGAGCAAAGTCTCTGGACAACGTTATATGCTTGGGTCTTTGGGTGATAAACATAGGTAAGACAAGTCCCTGGCTTTAAGGACCTATGAGTCCCAGGAAGCAAAACAGGCATGCTCCTAGAGTGAGGGAAAAGAACCACTCATTTGGAAAGTGGGAAAGGCAGCACAGATAGCCTTTGAAAGACAGCGGAGGCAGCTGGGTGACGGATGGTGAAAGACGGAGGCATGGATAAAGAGTGAGTGGGGAAGGTGACAATGAGAACATCAAATAGCTTCAGAAAAAATAGCTGAGTGTACACAGAGATGAAGTCATAGCTGAGAGCGGAGCTATCATTTTTTAGCTCGTTTGAAGGTGAAAGAGGAAGAGCCAGAGGGATGGGGAGGTGGAAGCTACAAGAGAGAAGTGACTGCTGGAGCAAAGGCCCAAAAGGGGCTGGTGAAGCAGTCAGGACAGGGGCAAGGGCTGGCTGTGGGAGGCATTCAGAACACATCTTATTTCAAGAACAAAGGGAAGGAAGAAATGGTTGTGTGACCATGGGGAGAAACTTGGTAATAAAAGGAAGCTGTGTTGGCTCTATCTTCCTAGGGAACCAGGAGGTGAAGTCACATGCTAGACAGAATTAGCTTGGAACCTTAAGAATATTGGAAGTTGGAACATCCACTGAGGATAAAATAAAGCTACAAATTAAAATATACAGTAAAAATTCTGAGGAATAAAATAGCCATCTAACATTAAGACCCTTGCTGAGATTCAGTCTCACCCCAGGACCTTTGCACATGCTGTTTCCTTTATCTAGAACATACTGCCACCCTATATTTGCATGGTTAGCATTTTCTCATCCTTCAGATTTGGCTTAAATGTTATTGGCTTTCCCTAGTAATCCCAACTAAAGTAGGTTCCCTTCCTGTCCCAAGATTCTCGTTCTAACCCAGCTAGTAAGCCCCAGGAGACCACACCTGTCTTGCTTACAACTGTATCCTATGTCTAGATTTGTGTCAGACACATCCAGGAACTCAAGAAACACTTGTTAAACACAGGGATGAATATTAAAGAACATGTGTTTATTTATAGCGGAGCTAACAGCCTGAGCAATTTCCCAAGGGTTGAAGACTGCAGGCAGAGGCTAAGATGGAGTTGAGAATACAAGAAGTAATTATTGGTGGTGGGAGGTAGGGCACAACCTGTGAAAGATAAAGAGAAAGAAGCAAAATTGTTGCACGTGGCCCAGAAGGTAAAGCTCTGAGAGGGTAGGGAGGGTAGCACTGAAAGAAAGGCAGAGGTGAGCTCAACCCACAACTGAGTGATTACATATGTGTATGTGGGAAAAAATGAAATGAATTGTCCAGGGTGAAGGGTTGCCAGATGTAGCAAATAGAAATACAATACACCGAGTTAAGTTTGACTTTCAGATAAACAACACATAGTCTCATGCAATAGTTGGGACATGCTTATACTAAAAAATTATTCCTTATTTACCTGAAATTCAAATTTAGCTGGGCATCTTGGATTTTTATCTGGAACTCCTACCAGGACGATAAGTTTTTTGTCAATGAAGCCAGGTCTGGAACACCACGTAGAGGGCTGTGGTGTGGCGATTGGCTGAGGTATCAGGGGGCTGGCTGGAGTTTACCAGCTGCCCTGTACCCCCAGCCAGGCAGTCAGTATCTCCAGGTTCCATGGGGCATTGTGTTCAGACAAGGGACACCCTGCCTGCTCCCCAGGACTTAATTCCCTGTCCACACAGTGGCCGCTCCTTGTTTGGAGCTGTCCTTCAGGGGCCTGCGGCAGCCTGCAACCCACACCCAAGAGCAACTAGCCAGGGAGGGTACGTGGTGTGCGAGCTGAGCTCATCCCCATGTCTGGCGCAGATGTAGACCCACCAACCTCCCTCCCTCCCCCACCGCCCCTGATCAAGCCCCTCTTCTGGGTGGCAAGCTGTCACCACCCCTGCACTGCTCCCTTGCCCTGCCATCACCACACACATAGTCGATTAGGGGATCTGAGTGACTTTCAGGGGCTGCTGTTCCCCAGGGTCGGTATTTGCATAGGGTGATGGATGCAGAGATGTCATCTAAACACATCTGCACTTTGCATTTTAAACAAAGCAATTTCCAGAGGAAGCTGGGGGAGCTTTGTCTCCTTCCTGGAACATTTCCTCTGAGGCAAATCCTCTTTCCTTTGGGCCAGCACTTGCCACAGCGGTCCCAGGTCTCTCTCCTCTACCAGCCTCTTGCTCACTGCCACCCCCTACCGCACTCCTTGGGGGTAACCCTAGCGTGGAGCAGGCCCTCCCATGGACATAGGTCTCTGGCCAGGGCCACCCTGCCCCCTCTTCTGTGCCTGACACGGACACCTCCCCATGGCCACCCTGTGACTAGGACAGGAACCTTACCCAGGACTTGGTTGGAGGAACACAAAGCACCTGCTGCAGACATCCTTGTCATTCTTCCCCTCCCAAGATGCAGCCAAGAGCTGCCCGAAAGATCCTCCATGTTTCATCTGGGGACATAGGGTGCTTTCTAAGCTCTGACCTCTGATATCATACAGCTGAGGCTTTTCCTCTTAATGAGTCTAAACCTTCTCCCCAGGGACCTTTCAGATGATAAAAATGTCACCATAATATTGCTCCATAATGTTAAGGTGATTTTTTCTTTCCCCTCCAGAGACAATTGGGGAAGAATAACATAGGAAGTCCCTAGAATTCAGATCACAGTAGTGTGATCTGAAGGCCAGCAATGTCATTCCAGCTCAGTTACTTACAAGAGGCAGGACTTGGGGTAAAGTCACTTAACCACCAAACTGGGATAGCAGCACCCCCTCCAGGGACCCACTGATGTAACCTGTTAGCATCCTTCCAGGGTATGGTTAGCTTCATTGTGCAAATGGAGAGGATGTGCCTGGCCCGTGGCCACATCGCAAGTAAGGGCAGAGCAGGGATTCTGAGCTGAGGCCAGTCGGAAGCGGAAGCTCATACCTCACTCTGCGAGTCAGTCCATGGAGGACAGAAGGCTTGACCCACTGTCTCTAGGTGGGAGAGACAGATCCAACCATGTCCCTCTCCTGCTTAAAACTCTGCCAGGGTCCTCAATAAGGCTGACCAAGCCCTGTGCCATCTGGCCCCTCCAATTCCCAGCCTCTTCTTCTCCTCCCTGCTCTGCTACCAACCAACCAATCATGATCTTCCAGTTTCTTGAGCAAGCCTGGAGCACATCTCCCTCTTCCTCTCTGCCTCCCCCGCCCCCTCCTTCTCCTTCTCTCTTCCCCAAAAGCTCTCTCTCTTCCTGAAATGCCCTCCCCCCTGCCCCACCTGGCTTCCTCCACTCCTACAGGTCTCGGCCTCCATCTGCTTCGACAGGGTGGTTTCCCAGCACACCTTTCCCTATTTACAAAGGCCAGATTGGTTCCTGTTACACACTCCCATTTGTTGCTGAAAGGCACTCCCATTTTTGCTAAAAGTCTCCTGTTTAAGATAACCTTGTAAACCGCTAGTTTGATATCTATCTTCTCTGCTAAATCAGGAGCCCCCAGCACACCCCCAAATCTCGCCCCATGCTGGATCTGAAAAGATTTGCCTCTCTGGGTGTTCGCTGAAATCAGACTTAAAACAACTGCCAGCCTTTGAGCCTGGAAGTGGGTCCCCAGAAAGGCACATCTTAGTTCTGTAAAACCACAGTCCCTTTGCACGGCAAAGTCTCAGACAGGTAAGGGGCAGCTCTCTGGGGTTCCAGGTGGTGTCTGTTCTTTGGGGGCAAAAGTGAATTTACAAGGGAGGCAAAATAAAATATATGCGTTGGTGAGGTTTCCGCCACTGTCCCACCCCTCTCCCTCTGCTAAAGAAGAGATTTGCTTATTAGATCAGCTTCTGGCTCTTTAATTTGTGCAGAAAAGCAGAAGGAAGCTGAGAGGCTGTTGATCTGATAACAAAGGGCTGAATCCAGGAGAGGAGGGCTGGGAAAGGGCGTCCAGGAGGCTGCCTTAGGGAGAGCTGGGGGTGGTATGAGGTGCACAGGAGAGGTTTTCAATTGCAGCTGCTGTGTGGGAAAGAGGGATGATGAAGACACAGGTTTCTGATGAAGTTTTTCTGTGCATTCATAATTTAACATGCCCTTGGTAATGTTGACAATGCTAAGGGTAAAGACTGGGGTCACTTTTAATTCTTGTGTGGTTTGCTGGGCAGTTTGCTGTTTCTTTGGAAGTGACTGGCTGGGTATTGAATGTGGCATTGGGGCTTTATCTGGGGTGTGTATTTAATGAGGGGCCTTGAGAATGGGGCCAGGGTAGAATTGTAGTCATGTATCATTCTTGAGTCTTCCTGGGCCAGCTGAGGGGCATGGCTGCCCCCCTCATTTATTTTAGCCCCTGTCTTAGCCTTGCTGCAAGCTCGATCGTGGGGGCTTGTTTGCCATGACTGTCTGTGGGAGGAGGGGGCAGGAGGCTCTGGTTGTCCCTCTTCTCTGCAAGGGAAGTGGGAGAGACACGTCAGTACCCAAGTGACAGCCCCAGTGCCTTAGCTCTGCCTTGTGACAGCTGCCAAAGGGATCTTTGCACAGATGGGCTGTGCATTTGGGCTGGCAAGAGCAGCATGTCTGCAGAAGTGAGACCAATTTTCTGGAAAAAGTAAATAGAAAAAAAGGTCTCTAAAGACTCTTAACCTGTCACCCTTCCCACCTCCTGTACAGAAGAAGGCAGGCTTCCAACCATCAGACACTGGGGTTTGAATGGCTAAATCCAGGTTTCCTTGTTTATCCCAGGCCAGGGAAGGAAGTTAATAAGAGAAAACCCACAGATGGAGCAGAAACATAGGGACTATTATGGGAGTCACCTTTGTTCTTAGCCCCTTTAAGCAAGAAGCACATAGGTCTGCAGAGACGTCCCTATTTCCTCCAGACATGAAGCCACAGGTGCTGTCTTCCTTCCGAGGCCAGGTCTTGGCCTGACTGCAGAGAGACCGCAGGCCTGGACACGCTCTCTTCTATGGCAAGGTTGAGTCTGAATAGGAACCGTTAGTGCAGAATATGGGGTGTTTGCCCTGGATGCTGTGTCAGGGTCAGAGCAAGACCAGGCGAGGTGGAGGTGGCCTCTAGCAGTGGAAAGAGCTTGGTCATACATACAAGTCGACACTCCTAAATTTGGTTCCCTGGAACGCTGAGTGTGTTTTTTCTTGCTAATGCCCAGAGTGTGTAAATCAGGGTTTCTCACCCTCAGCACTGTTGACAGTTTTGGTCCTTTGTTGTGGGGAGCTGTCCTGTGCACTGTGTAGGATGTCTCACAGTTTCCCTGGCTTCCATCCTCTGGATGCCAGTAGCACTCCCAGTGTGACAACAAAAGATGTCATCGATATCACCAAATGTGTCCTTGGGGCCAAACCACCCCCTTTGAGAACTCGTCCAAGGCAAGCAGCTGTGCACTTCTCAGTCCAACACCCGACACTGTTTTTGAGCGTATAGTTTAGGTTCATTTCTCTATTAAGTAATAACATGAAAATGTGATTGCTAAGCCCCTTCTGGTCCAAACACTGTGTTTCTAAGATGAATTTTGCTTGACTGCCTTTGAGGCTAGGTAGAGAGCAATGCAGGGTGTTGGCTGGGCGTGAGCTGGAATGGTGGAGCTCACAGCTGGTGAGCATTGTCGGTGCCAGCATCTGTTATCAAGGGAAGCTCATTCCCCATTCCTTATCTAGCTGACCCTATGGCCTGCTGCCTTCTTGGTGTCGCCCGCCTGGACATTCAATGACATCCCCGCTCTTCTGTTTGCTGGGGCCAAGATCTTTGAAATCATGCATGGCTCCCCTCACATTCCACACCCAACCTATCAGCAAATCCTGGTGGCTTCAAAATAGATTTAGGACTCAAATGCTTGACTCTTTCCTAATTCTTTTCTCCTTAAGGTAGCAGCATGGATACCACTTGTGTGTATGCTCACGCATACACGCACCAGGAGTTGTGAAGGCGAATTGGGAAATTACCTAAAACAACCCACAAGCTGGGTACTTTCATTCCCACAAGTACTAAATACACTCCGTTCATGAGACTTGTTAGGTATGAAGTTCAAAGGCTGCCATGTGGATCCTATCTTCCAAGAGCTTCCGGAAACTTACTGACATGAAAACTTGACCAGACCTTGAGCCCTCCAGCTACGTGGATCCTGCGGACATTGTGTTTGGCGGGTTGTCTCCTAGACTTCCAACCTAACCCTTTTTGTGGAGCAGCTAGACTGTTGAGTGGCACTGGTCCCTTCTCCCCGCTGGTCACAGTGATTCTTTAAGGGACAGTGATTCTTTAAGGGACAGGCACAAAACCATTGAGGTCCAGAATGAAGCTCAGATATGTTCCATGGATGTAGGAAGAGATTTTCACTCTCTCCCCGTGAGGGGAAATAAAAAGGTGCAGCCTTCTTGCTACTGTGAAAGACTCTAGCTTGAGGACAAAGCAGACAGACAGAAGAGGGCGCAGCTGAGAGACTGAGAGTAGAGCTGTAGTCCTACTGCCTTTGGGAACCTCTGGATCAAACCCTGCCTGATGTCCATACTTCTGGATTTCACATCTATCCCAGGCAATAAATCCAGTGAGTCAGTATAAGCTGGGGTGTTGTTGACATGCAACAACAGGCACCCTGATATAGTCCTCTTTGATGTCTTTTAGGCCCTGCCCTCTGCTTGTCACTGGTCCTGTGTCCCGGCGCATGTGGGACTCTGTGCAGTCAGCATTATGTGATGCATACACAGCTGTGTTTCGGCGTCCTGTGGCGAGGAAGTTTTTAGTTCACATATGTTCTATTTCTCTGATATTAATGAAAATATTTAATAGAGTGTCTCATCATTAAAATCAAAAGTATAAAAAGCGGTAGAGGGGTTTCTCAGAACTGTATTATATTTCCCAAGTTGCATTTCTAAGTTTGGCTGCTGAACACACTCTAATGCCCATTTGAATGCCCAGAGAACCCTGAGGCTGAGCTGGTTCTCCTGACTGGCCACCCCAGCATCAGCCTGAGACCTCAAGGCAGTGCTGTCCAGGGGACAGCCAGCCTGAAAGATAACGTGTGAAGAAACTCTCCAACAGGCTGTTCCTTATTTATTAGATTCCAGATACATGGGGCCAGGATGGGAGACTCCCAGGGTGTTTAATTTACATAGAGATTGGGGGGTGTCTTTGGGAGAACACATACAGAGGTGGGAATATGTACAGGTGAGTGATGCACTGAGGACTGCCATTTTAAAAAATATATACATCTTAAGAAGCCATTCCAGCCACATTATCATTATTAGAAAATAAAACAATCTTGCCATAGTGCTTTTCTTTGGTGCTGTTCCTTAGGTAGGGCCCCTCTGTCTTCTCGTTAGAAGTCTGTCACTTCCCCAGCCACCTTTCCCAGCACCCCTCTCCCCACTACTCCCATCTGCACAGGGGGAGGGAGGGGTGAGTTTGGAGGGAAGGGTGGCTCCTGACAAGGATGTATGCAGATGCTGGTTCCTCTAAGGCCTTCTCATGGCCTCCCAACCCACACCCCACTCTGGCTTTGAGAGCGTCATACCTAGTTCTTCAATTGTGCCCTACAAAATAACTGGTTTCCTGTATGTAAAAACTGGGGGTGCCTATCAAGGTTCATGTGTAACCAAACTAGGATGGAAGTTTTAGAAAGTGGAAACACAGGGACCAAACAAAACCCAGCCAGCCAATACCACCTTCTCCGTGGTGGGATTTTTACATTTTATTTCTTGGTTCATTTCAATGACCTGTACCATGAGAATACAACTGAGAAGGGCTATTTCCTCTTTACAGCTTTTCCAGGAACAGCAAATTTGTGCGGTAAACTTGAGTCCTGTCCTGTTTGGGGGGGCCGGGTGTTCTAAACTCTCCTCACTGCACCATCCCCCACTAAACCAGGGCCACCCCCTTCCCAGGGAGGTCCCAAAGCTGGCGAGACTTCCAACTAAGAAGTTGGCCCCTAAATGTGTTCTCTGAAAGTCAATGGATCCACCAAGTACCCACTGGGCCTTTCCCATTGAAAGGACTTCCCACTGTTACTGATACATTTCCTGTTGCTCTAAGAGTTTTTCAAGTGTAAAAGCAGCAGCAGCATCCACCTCATTGTCACCAAGCCAGCAGGACCACTGCCGCCTCTCTGCTAGAAAGGGGCTCTAGTGTCAGGACACTGCAGAAGCACCAGGCCCAGTGAGGCAGTGCCGCCCTGTATACAGAACACCCACCCACTCCAAACCAGTTGTTGCCCTGTTTGCCATAGATGCTTTTCCCCCGAAAAGATGGACTGCCAACACCAGTTGTGCACAAGCCCTGCCACGCCTGATAGCCCAGGCCCTCATGCTTGAGCAGCAGGTGGCACTGCATAGATGCCCAGGTGATAAGATGCCACCCTCTGTCCCACCTCCCAAGCACACAGCGCATTAAGAGGCTAGAGGAGACCCTCACAGAGCAGACCCCAAGTTCTCTTGCCATGAGATCTCTCCAGTTCAGACCTCAGACCTCAGCCCCTAATGGTTAAGTTAGATGTCGGCTTTGGCCCTGGTTCCTTGTGCTGAGGTGCCTACAGATCCCCCCACCCCCCAGATCAGGAACAATGGGGACCCACACAGAGCTAGGGATGGAGCATCCTGGATTGTAATTCCAGTGCTAACTGTCAAGTTGACTGTGGCCTTGGATTCCCCACAGCCAGAGAGGAGGGGAGGGGAGCACACATCACTGGTGTGTGGGGTCTTAGAACCCCTTGCCATTTCCTACGTGAGCACATCAGGCAGCCACTCCACAGCTGCTGGGTTGTAGCCAGCCGTCGTGCCTGGAGGAGTGGTGGCTGGGAGCGGAGAGACAGGAAAGGGGAACCAGCAACCGCTGCTTCCCTTAGAAAAACCATGAGGCTGTGGAAAAGGGTACCTGGCCTCCTCATGTCCTAATGAGGAGCGGGTGGGCTCCGCTTGCCTCTCCAAGCGAAGGGAGGTTGGGTTAGAATGAGTGTGGAGTCTCCAGAAAAAAGTCCCAGGTGAAATGGCTCTGATGCCTGTGTTAGAAGGCAACTGCTTGGAAGGACATCTCCCATCGTGCCTCATGCCCTTCCATCCTCTGGAGATCCACTAAGCTGCCTCAGCAACCTGTGTGCATCAGACAGGGTGCTCAGGGTTTTCACAGCCACTCAGAAATCAGGGGACCAACTTTCCCCATTTGCCCAGACGGAGGGGTTTCCTGGGATGCAGGGCTTTCAGTGCTAAAACCAGGAATGTCCTGGGCAAACTGGGGTGGTTGGTCACCCCACACAGCAGTGAGGAGGACTGGGGTGGTTCCACTAGACATCTGGGGTCTCTCAGTGCACCCAGGGAGTTACACCACACCTCCTTAGTCAAAGGGTAGCAGGAGCAACCCCTCCTGTGGCACTGATCACCCAGCCCTTTAGATTGTAGGGAGGAGGTGTGCTGGTGTCCCCTGCCCTGGAAACCAGGAAGGATCAGGGAGGCCGGTGACCTCCACCAAACTCCCTGTCTTCAGGGTTCCCCCAACTGCTTATCTCCACTCTGGCCTTTTCTGTGCTCAGCAAAGGTTGGCGGGGCCTCTCCCCATTCTGCCTCCATCCTCCCAGGACTGTCAGTCTACGATTGGGGTGCTCAGGGTGCCCTCAGGTGGGGCCAGGCCATAGCACATCCCCACTTCCCACGGACCACCTGCACTGGACCTACCTTGAAGGTTGACAGATGGAGGGGGCAAAGCAAGGAGAAAGTGGGGCTCTGAGGAGCTCTTCTAGGAGCCGGCACTATTCCAGCTACGGGCCCTGAAGTCACCTTGGCTGGCTGAAGCACTGTCTGAGTGAGCTCTGAGGTAGGGGCAGAAAGTAGCAGGGGGGACTCCTGGGGGAGGACAGCAGGATGAGAACAGGTAGGCGGGAGGGCACCTAGGGCTGGGTGCCCAGGAAAATGTGTGAGCTCTAGCAGCTACTCTCCTGATGCTGAGTCCCCCCTGGGAGCTGGGTGTGTGCCCAGCTGAGAGGAAGGATGGAGGGAGGGAGCCCTCTGGACTGTGGAAGGGGTGGGCCCTCCTGAGGGGCCCCAAAGTACCTCAGAGTAGGCAGGGCCTCTGGAAGGAAGCACCTGCCCCCTGGGAAAGGAACACCTCTGGGTGGTACACAGTTCAGTGTGCCCGGAGTCCTGAGCGCTAGCACTGCCCACCCAGGCCAGGGTGCGGGTGGGGCCAGGAAATGTCCGAGCTGCCTGTTGGTGGTTTGGTGGGGAGAAGGGCCCTTTCTCGGTGGTCTCCAGTCTCAGGGCGTCAGCCCTGGCCCAGGCCTCAGCACTGCCCATGGAGAAGGAAAAACATACCAAAGAAAAAGCCAGTTACACATGAGCCCCGACCCCTGCCCTCCCATCCCTGTTCCCCCCGCCCCGCGGCACCCAGGACTCTGCACACAGCCGGGAGGCAAGAAGCCCCTTCCTCTGGGACCGCTCATGGCCATGACACAGGGCTGGAAGGTCGAGGCTGGTGGCTGTGGAGGTCTCTGCATCGGGCCGTCCGTTTGTCTGTCCACAGGCGGGAGTCAGCCTGTGCGCCGGGCCATCAGACCTTGGCCTCCAGCATCTCCAGGAAGAGTTTGTGCATGGGCACCTTGCCCTGCAGTTTCACACTGTAGAAGTGCTGCACCGCCTTGGCGGCCGTCTGCCGCAGCAGGGGCAGCGTCAGCAGCAGCTTGCCCGTCCTCCGCGGCTCCTCATGGCGCTGGCTCAGCTCGTAATCCTGCAGCGCCTCATGCAGCAGGTCCTGCAGCTTCTGGACGGCCTCCAGGTCCTCGATGTACATGGAATCTGTGGGCACAAGGAGGAGTGTCAGGGGGGCTCGGTGGAGAGCACCACCCTCGGGGTGCGGCCACCACAGGGCCCTGGCTGTAGAGAGAGGGAAACCAAGGCTCAGGGAGGTTAAGCTGCCAGTCTGAGGTCTCAGGGGCGCATAACAGAGCTGGGCTTGGACCCAGGGAGAGGATGTTTCTTGAGAAAACACCAAGAGATGGAAGCAGAGACCCTGAGGGGCTTGAACACGAGCAGATCTGTCATTGCCCTGCAGGTGTCAGTGGACTCTGGAGCCAGGCTGGTAGAAGTAGAATCCTGCATCCCCCTCAATTGCTAGTTGTGTGACTTTAGGCCAGCTATTTAACTTCTCTGTGCCTTGTTTTCCTCATCTGTGAAATGAGATAATAGCTATACTTACCTCAAGAGGTTAATACAGGTCAAGGGCTTAAAACAGTACAAAGCACCCAGCTACCACCATCACCATCACCATCACCACCACCATCACCACCACCATCACCATCACCATCACCACCACCATCATCATTAACACCATCACCACCACCATCACCATCACCATCACCATCACCACCACCATCACCACCACCATCATCATTAACACCATCATCACCACCATCATCACCATCACCACCACTATCATCATTAACACCATCATCACCATCAACACCATCATCATCATCACTACCACCATCACCATCACCACCACCAGAACCACCATCACCATCACCATCACCATCAACACCACCATCACCATCACCACCACCAGAACCACCATCACCATCACCATCACCATCAACACCACCATCACCATCACCACCACCAGAACCACCATCACTATCATCACCACCAGAACCATCATCACCATCACCACCACCATCACCATCACCATCACCATCACCACCACCATCACCACCACCATCATCATTAACACCATCATCACCACCATCACCACCATCATCACCATCACCACCACTATCATCATTAACACCATCATCACCATCAACACCATCATCATCATCACCACCACCATCACCATCACCACCACCAGAACCACCATCACCATCACCACCAGAACCATCACCACCATCACCATCACCATCAACACCACCATCACCATCACCACCACCAGAACCACCATCACCATCATCACCACCAGAACCATCATCACCACCACCATCACCATCACCACCACCAGAACCACCATCACTATCATCACCACCAGAACCACCATCATCATCACCACCACCAGAACCATCATCACCATCACCACCACCATCATCATCATCACTACTACTATTGTGGTTGCAACTGCCAGGCCCCAGCTCAAGTCTTCACCCTTACAAAATGCTGGTTACAGAATACAGACACAGATAAGGGGGCTGGGCTCTGTGTCTGGGTGCCCTGTGGTAGGCGGGAAGAGAGGGGACTGAGATAGCATGGCTGGATGCATGGGGTACGGTGATGGAGCAAGCTGGTGGGAGGGGCCCTTGCAATCTAAAACCTTGGGGAGGGCTTTGGACTCATGCCATGAGTTGGGGGTTCAAATGAAATTAACCCAAATCCCAGCAGGACAGGGAGATGCCTGCTGACAGCTGGGGTATAATTGGGTCTGAGCTGAAACAAAGGGAATTTCCTGGAACCCATTCACTAGCCTCAGGGAAAAGAACCAGCCTTCTTCTGCCATTCCCTAAAGATCCTGAACTGCAGTGCCCAATGCCTGCCAAAGGTGGGAGGGTGAAGCTCTGGGTAGGTCTCCAAGGAAGACTGGGCAAGTTTTCTGAATTCCTCTAAAGAGCCGGGCGATTCTTTTGCATGTTATGTTGGTTTAGATGCCAGACTGCCAAGGGCAGCTGCACTCATAGGCTGACACCAATGACCGCCCCCCTGCCCTTCTGGGTCTACACTCAGCCTGTGCCTTCAAGGGTCCTGCCTCTTTCTCTTGGGAAGATAGCAATAGAATGAGGTAGATAAGACTCTGGAGTCTTAAATGCTGTGTGACTTTGGCAAAGTTACTTAGGCTCTCTGAGATAAGTTTTCTTGTCTGTAAAATGGAGCAAATAAGAGTGCCTACCTCGTAGGGTGCTGGTGAGGGTTAAATGAAATAGCACATTACCAGGCACTTAGTAAGCACCTAATAAGTGTTATTATTAACCCTGTTGTGAGGACTCAGTCTGGGGGCGAGTGCCCCTGCAGGGCCGGGGTCGTTACTGGCCCCATACCCAACACTCCTCCACATTTTTCTGCGGCTTGTTACCAAGGCAATGAGGACTCCTCTGCCAGTTGGAGAGGAGGATGGCTCCATTCCCACTCTCCCAGCTGTTTACAGAGCACGCACTCTCAATGTGCTCCTCCCTGCAAGGCTGAGACCAGGCGGTCCAGACTCCCTGCCTCCTGCCAGCTTCCTCACCCCATCCCCCCACTCTCCCCAAGGAGGCCAGAATTGGCAGCTGCCTTCGACCAAAAATGAAATAAAATAACATTGCAAGATTAATTTCTTTGCAATCCATCAGCGCGTCTATATCAATGGCATTGATAAACTGTTAATTACAAAATCAATGTCTATGATTTTTTCTGCTGTCAGGGAGCCTGGGAGAGGGCCGGGAAGCAGGGTGAAAGGCCGCCAGCAGGCTCCTGAGGGGCCGTGGTTCGGCCCGTCTCTGATGTGCCTCCCTCTTCTGCCTCATGTCAGTCCCCTGTCTGGTGTACTCAGTCTCAGCAGTGGCACACCCAGTGACCCTTGCGGCTGCCACCAGGACCACTGCAGTGATCTCCTGGCCCGTCTCTCCTCTAGCTGACACACTCTGTTTGCCTGGGTTACTTTCCTACCTTGCTGCTGGGGACAGGTAACTCCCTGCCACCTTTCCTGGCTCCCTATACTCACTGACCCTGTTACCCTTCATAGCCCCAGAGCCTCTGGTCTGACCTCCAACTGCTTTTCTAGCCTAATCCCCAAAGCAGCCTTTTCGTTCCCAGTTTCCTGCCTGCTCTATTTGTTGATTGCTCTAGCATGCAGGCAGGGTCCCGAGGGTCAAAATCCTTCTCTCCACCCTGAATTTCTTGTACCTGCACATAAGCTACAGGATGGCTTGGTAGGTGTCACTGGGGCAAGAAGTCCAGGTTCCTGGAACTTCATTCCACAGGACAGACTGTGTATGTAGGCAAAGTTTGATGCTAGCGGGAGCTCCTGATGGGCTCATGAGTGTGTGTGTATTTGTGTGTATGCATTTGTGTATGTGTGAATATCTGTATGTGTGCATGCTGTCTACATGTGTCTGTGTGTACATGTCTATGTGTGTTGGGATCAAGGCAAGGGCAGTCAGCTGGGCTGAAGAGCCTTCTGAAAGCCTTTGCAGCATGGTCTTGAGGCATGGGATGCGGGTGACAGCTGAGTGACCTCCCACCTCTTCTCTCCTCTCCCAGTCTGGGTCAGCTTGAGCTCTAGGTCTGGTGTGACAGGTCAGTAGAGTCCAAAATCGAGGACATGCCCGTGTTTTGCTTCCAAGGCCTGCCCGTGTTTTGCTGTAGTCACCCTATGTCCTTTGCTTTCACTGTGTCCCCTCCCCTCCTGTGCCCATCCAGACTCCCAGCCCCTCTGCAAAGCTGCTTAAGATGCTGCCCTCTGAATAGATGAGCACAGGGGAGTGTGAGGGTGGCGAAGCTACCCTGTCTAATATGTAATGACGGAGATCTGTCAGGACCTATAAAACCATATAACACAAAGAGCAAGCCCTGATGGCAACGATGGACCTTTGTAAATAAATTTTAGTTATTAGTTTATTAATAAAAAGTATTTGAACTAAAAAACCATGCTTTTCTCTCTGCTTCCCCAGAAACAGAGCCTGAGGCAGGGGTTTGGGTGCATGGGATATATGGAGGGCAGGCTTTCAGGAGAAAGGCAGGGAGGGGGACAAGACAGAGCGAGGGTGGAGCCTACAAGGTAAGGATGTGGCCTCAGCTTCCACCAGATCCCACCTTGCAGGAGTCCAGCCTTTTGTTCCCTGTATGGGTCCGCCATTGGCTGTGGGGTGTGTGTGTAGGTAACCCTCCTGGCAAAGAGGTGAAGGTAAGCCTTTGGTGAAGGGGCAACTGTGAGCTGTTAGCAGCTAAACTCAGCAGCTGGGGCATGCGTGCACTGACCCAGGAAAGGAGGTCTGAGGGGCTATCAACAGCATCCCCTGTGTTCTCTATGAAGCCATTTGTTAGGGGAACCAACTAAAGAGATGGAGTGAGGCCTTTTGTTTTAATACCAGACTAAACAATTCAGTTGGGAAGGCTTCTTTCTTCAAGTGCTCGAGCATTTAATTATGAGATTAAAGGAATGGGCATAAGCTCAGGTTGGTTCTGGACTCAGAGGACCTTGGTTTGACTCCTAGCTCGGGTGACCCTGGGCAATTTGCTTCACCTTTCTAAGCCTCAGTTTCCACATCTGTTGTAAAATGGGGTTAAAATGAGAACTTTGCTCATAGGGCTGTTTGTAAGAATGAAATACGTTCATAGCTAATTTATTTAACAGGTGGAGCACTTATGGGCCAGGTATATCAAAAGCATAACATAATTATCTACAAACAAATCCCTTTCGTAGTCTTATGGGGCAGGGACTGTGTATTGTTCCCATTTTACTGATGGAGAAACTGAAGCACAGAGTGAAGTGACCTGCCCAAGTGGCAGAAGCAGGATTTGACTCTTAAAAACCTGGAAGCTGTGTCCTTCACCAGTGGGCTGGTCTGGAGGTCAAGGACCAAGCATAGTGCCCTGCAAATCGAGGGCTGAGGAAATCCTCCACCAATGCTGGCCTTCATCTCCATCCTTTTAACCCCTTGCGCCATTTGGGGGAACACAGAGCTCTAGCATCTTCATGCCCCTTCATGCAGCAGAGCGCGGCATCCCAGGCCTGAGAAGACCTCTCAAAGCTGCCCCGTGGGCCCCACACCTGCCCTTACCTGAGTTGGCCAGGGCCAGGGCCTTGAGCGTCACAAACTCCTCCTTCTCCACCTTGAGCTTCTTGTATCTGCGCACCAGCTGCAGGATGGCCCGGTAGAGCTCCAGCAGCCCCGCCAGGCGGGAGTGCTCCTCGTCCATGATGTAGTCCTCGGCATACACAAGCTTGTCTTCATAGGGCAGCGAGCGGTACACGATGCCCAGGATGAGGATCTCCATCCAGGCGCTCTGCAGCAGGCTCATCTGGTCCCCCAGAGAGAGGTTCGAGAAGCCTGCAGGAAGAGGGGGCAAGGAGGGCAGCCTGCGGTCAGGCGGGTGGGCTGGGCCTCGCTGGGGCTGCTGGGGCGGGGGGGCGGGGCCGGGGTCCTGGTGCTTCCGGATCCTGCCCCACCCTCTGTACCTGAGGACTCATTGTCCTTCCCTTGGTGAGTGAGTCAGACATAGGATTCCTGGAAAGGACTTACGTAACAAGAGCTGGGTCAATGTTGACACTTGTTATGACCATTATTACTGGTAGTTCTTTGGTAGTTTTCATACATCTGGAGAGGCTTTTAAATTCATTGAATGCATTTGTAAATGAAGGAGTTACTGAATTCACGGTGGAATCAGGACTTGGTAGCACAGGGTCCCCTCTCGTCTGGGGAGTTTCCAGGCTCTCCTGTCTGCTCAAACCCAGGGAGGTTTTGGTGGTGTAAAGTGACACCTGATCCTTGGTGCAGAGACCCAGAGGCCCAACCAGGAAAGGACTCAGCTGTTCCCTGCCAGTGACCTCCAGTGACCACAGCCCGGGGCTGCAAAGAGCTCAGGAGCCTCTGGGGTCAGGGAGCCCTTTGTCACAAGGCAGCCTGTCCTCCGAGGGGTCAGATCCCTGCCATCACTCTCCGCCTAAGGATGGTCCAGCAGCTCTGGATCCTGTCTCCGAGCCTGGGATCCTGGGAGCTCCCCCTCCCTCCTAGAAATGAAGTTAACTCCGGAGTGAAAGAAAGCTTGGGGGCGGGGATGGCTCCGGAATTGTGACACTGTCTTGTCCAATGTGTCCTGGAGATTGCCGGGCTCAAATCCCGACTCCCTATTACCAGCTGTAGGCTGACTTTGGGAAAGCCATGCAAGGTCTCCAAACCTCAGCTTCCTCATCTGTGAAATGGATATAATAGTGCCTGCTTCAGGGAGTCTCTGTGAGGGCTAAGTGGAGCAATGGTTATAGAATATACAACCCAGTTACAGTGCTCTTACTACTATTATTAATGAAGAGACGCAAGTCTTTGCAAAATGAGAATAATACACTGGAATTGCATTATATGTGCTTAATTTTTGCAAAGTCAATTAACATCTTGATTTATAAGAAAAAGGGAGGGGGAGGGATGGAGGAAGAAAGGGAGGGAAGGAATTCATTTTCAAATAGCTGGGGCTGCTTTGTCTAGTGAAACACAGGCAGTAACTTCACAGAAATTCAGTGATTGGTTCCCACACTGACCAAGCCAGATTTATTGAAAGAAGGAAAAGTATCCATAAAGCCATTTGTACCATGTCATGGCAACTGAAATTCAGGGATTTCCAGGGTCATTTTGCTTCTGCAGCACTCATCACTCCATTTGCTGACCTAGGACCTAACCCCACCTGGCTGCACCAGGTGCTGTGAGGATGACAAAGATGGCGCACGGAGAGCAGTGACCACTCCGCACCCTGGCGGTGCCAGCAAACCTAAGCATGGCGGTGGTGATGGTTGTAGTTGTTGCTACTAGTACTGCTGTTCTTGCTGTTGTTAACATTCTATTGGCATGAGTCTCCTCTCCGCTTTGGTCTGGAGGCCTGGGGTGGTCCCGAGCTCCTGCACTGGCCCCTCACTGTGGGTTTCCATGGAGTCTAGTTCACTCTCGTCTGCTGTCCTCTGTCTCTAAATACTATCCCGCCGGTTTTCCAACCAGTGCACGAGTGTTCATCTGTAGGGGGCACTCCTGGGGCAGGAACCCCCTTCACTTGGCAGGCCACCCTTTCCCTGTGAAATCATTGAGGCGCCCTAGCCCGACGTGCACAATCCGGGCACTGGATCACCACCTGGCTGCTGGCATCCATGAGTGACCGACAGAAGAGCTGGAGCAATTACTCTGACAACACGGGGTGAGCCTGGATTGATGGGCCTTCTCAGGGGACAGGCTGTGGCAGAGAGGGGTCAGGGGCTTGTGTGTTGTTGGGAGCCCAGCATGGGAGATGGTCTGTGGCTGCCTGTGGTGGCGGGGAGAGCCAGGAGGTAATAAAAGATAGATAGAAATGGACATCCAATTTCTCTTATCGGACTTCTGAGCAAAAGAGGCCTTGGGCGACATTAATTAACAGATACCAATCAGCTGGCCCATGAGGGTGTGTGTGTATGCAGGAAGTATGGGACTGCACTGCGGGGGAGGGGGTCTGAATGCAGACAGAAGGCAAGGAAAGATGTAGAAGGTAAACGGGGTGAAATTAACAGACAATTGAATTGGAAGGTGGCAGAGAGAGAGGGTGAGGTAAGAGCTAGGCTTCTGGAAACAAGGAGGAAAACCCCCTGTGCGGCTAATCACATAGGTGTGATCACTAAAAGAATGCTTCTGCCCCTTCATTCAGTCCACAAATGATGATTGAGCACCTACTAAGTGCCAGGCCCTGTGTGAGGTGCCATGGGGACAGCATGGAGAGCTCAAATCAAAACTGGTCCCTGTCTTCAGGAACTCGCCGTCAAGAGAGAAAGACACACCTCAAGTACCACATGTCACCCTGAAGTTACGACTTATGGAGAGCTATGGCAAGATGGAGGGTCCTGAGAACACACAACTGGGGAATTTGGCCCAAATGAGAGAGTCTGGGGAGGATTTGCAGAAGAGGGAACTTGGGGGCTGAGCCCTGAAGGGGGAGGTGGAGCACTGCAGGGGTGGCGAGGGCACCTTTGACAGCGCCCCCTGCAGGGTCGGCCTGAACTGCTGCCAGGCCCTGTGTGCAGAGCTCTCTGGGGGCACCAGCTCCCTGCTGTTCATCTTCCCACTTTCACTGTCAGGCTCCCGTCCTGGTACAGAGCAGGTGCCCGACAAACATTCAAGGTACAGAGGAGAGAATGGGCAAATGCCAGTGGGCCTTGCCTCCTAGGTGATGATGTGCCAAAAGAACTTGGCTAGCCCCTCTTAGTCCTTTAGGCAAGAATGTGGATTTCACAGCCTTAAAGTGAGAGGCAGGTCTGCCCTCGGGGAAGAGGGGCAGGGCAGGTGGCGGGAGCGAGGGAGACGGAGCCTTGGAGAGTTGTGTGCCCCTGTTGCAGGCTGTATCTGTGAGGCCTGCATCCAAACCTCCCTGCTCGGCTGGTCTGAGGAGTGGGCTTGGCCCCTGGCTTCTCCTCCTGCATCTTCCAGAGGAGCTGGAAACAGCTTCGAAAATCCAAGGTGCTGGAGAGCATATATACCGGCTGCTTCATTTTGTGCAAGGAGGTGGGGAAACATCTAGTCTTTTCTAATATTTGAAAAAGTTCAAATATTTTCTAATGTTTACAAAAAGAAACACTAAAAAGAAAAAAAAAGAGAAATAAAAACATTTACCTTTGGGAAGAAGGAGGGGGAGGGGATGGAGATGAGATTTCCATGCATCCATTTTTTTGTGTCTAGTTTTAGCTTTTGAAACTGTGTTTAAGATGTCCACAAATAAAATTAAAATTAAATCAAGCACAAAATAAAAGGCATGCTCTGTTTAACCCAGCAATTCCACAGCTAGGAATTTCTCCTAAAAAGAACACTATGCTTGCTTAATACACAAAGATACATGTGAAAAGGGTGTTTGTTACATCAGTTTGAAAGGGCCCAAAGTAGGAAACAACCAAAATGGAACTAATGGAATACATACAATTATTATATAAATGTAATTATTAGTTAAATGAATGACACATCAGAAGCTACTAGAAGGAATGAGGTAGAATGTGTGTTTATGGATGTGGAAAGATACCCAAGAGTGTAAGGAGGGCATAAGCGTAAAGGGTGTAGACACCAGAGCCAGACTGCCTACTGGAATACTAGCTTTACTGCCCATGGTTGTGACCCTGGGCAAGCCCACACCTCTGTGTGTCAGTTTCCTCATTGTGAAATGGGTATAATAATAGCACTAACCTTATGGAGTTGTTTGAATTAAATGAGCCAACGTGTGAAACGCTTAGAACACTGCTTAGCCCATGGCAAGTGCTACTATTATATATAATTAAATGAAAGATGCATTGTTATACAATAGGATGATCCATGGGGTGGAGGGACACACACACACACACACACACACACACACACACACACACACACAGCTACATGTACAGGAAATTCCCAGAAGGATACATAAGAAAGATGGGGATTTGGAGCTCGTAATTTCCACCCCTCTGTCACATCCAACAACTTTACTAGAAGCACATATTCTTTCTTTTTTTAAAACTCAAACAAAGGGGCTGAGCCATTCTTCCCCACCCTTCAGCAAAGCACCCTTCACTTCTGCTTTTCTGTGCTGGGCTGGGTCTCTTCCTCCATCAAATAATTAGCAATTCTGGGACAGAGGGGCTGCTGGGAGAAGCTGGGTGCGGGCCGTGACCCTGGGAGTGCAGCGCTGTCTCTATGCCTGGCTGACCCCCGACAGCACCGGCCCCTTGAGGTTCGGCCCTGCCCAAGCTGGCTGCCCACTGGCTCTCTCTCCCTGGTTTCCCAGTGTCAGTTCTGCTGCCCCCAGAAAGTTGCTTTATCTGCACCAACTGATCTAATAACATTCAGGCTCTTCCCAAGCCCCCCATCCCCCAGTGATTTGACAGCACAAGCTCCTAGAATTTAAAAAAAAAAAAAAAAGAGCACATAATTTGTGGCAAGTGGAGTTCATAATCTGTTAATTTATTATCGTTTCTGTCGACCTGGAGGGCCATTAGCAGAGGTAATAAAGGGAGATGTAATTATAGGATCTGAGGCCACTCCAGACACAGCTGCTGTCACTCGGCAGCCCATATTTCATCGGCCCCTGGCATTCTTCTCTCCCCAGCGTGAGCCAGACGGTGGATAGCTGGGAGCAGGGCTGCTGAGGGACCCTCCATGAGGAGGCCTCTGGGGTCCCCTGCAGAGGCCGTGCACATGTCAGCTGTGGCTGGGCAGGGCTGGTGGGGACTCCCCATGGCTGGCAGGAGAAGGGTCTCCTGGCTGGGGCAGCCTCGAGGCCGCCTGGGCTGGGCTAATAACATCGGAGGCTGCAATTCATCAAGTGATCCCCACTGCCTAGGAAAGGCTGCCGACTCCCGTTCTAATCTCTCACTCACCTGGAACAAGAGGTGGATGCTCTAAAGACTTGGGCTTGTCCTCTGGCCAAACCAATACTTGGAAAATCAACAATGGGGGGAGGGCAACTTCAGACTGACTCAAACAAAAGAGTGGCTGCCATTCTGAGCAAATCCCAATCTGGCCCAAGTTCCCCAAGGGGCTCGCCCTGTGCAAGGGTCCTTCTGGGCTTTTCCTCCACGGGTTCTGCCCATCAACCCTGAAGGCCTAACTCAGGTTCTGCTGTCTCACCTCACAGCCCATGGTGTCCCTCCTGCCTCAACTCCATCCTGGGGTTCTTCTTGCTGCATTCTGAATATCTGCCTTATCGGGTATGAGGTGGGAAGTGGGTGGGTAGAGATGAAGTGAGGCTGAACTGTTGAAGCAGGGTAACGGACACACAGAGCTTCATTATATTTGATCTACCTTTGTTTAAAATTTCTATGAAAACGGTTTATTTTCATTATCCATCTTATTCCAAAATGGGATCCTTGGGACAGAAATGAATCTTATTCTTTGTATCAGCCACAACTCCTATCAAGAGACCTTACATGTAGCTAATGCTCAATAAATGCATGCAAATGCAGCTCTGAGGCACCCTCTGTGTGCCAGACTCTTAACTAGAGGCTAGAGACTCCTGAGGAATGAGATGAGCTTTCCTGTGCTTACAGAGGCTTGGGCTCCTCTTCAGAACTCTATTCCTGAGCAGTCTTATGGAGCCTATCCTTCTGTCTGTCCAGGAAGCAAGATGGATAGGAGCAGACACAAGTCCTAGGGTGGAACCCAGGCTTGCATCCTCCCTACTTAACCTGCTCTCTTCCTTGTTCGTTCTCTCTCTCTCTCTCTCTCTCTCTCTCTCTCTCTCTCTCTCTCTCTTTCTCTCTTTCTCTCTCTCCCTCCCTCTGGTCTTCCAATGAGTTTTCCATCTAATCTGAGATAGGATTAAGTCGATTAATTTAAATATACCAGGTATTGATGTGTCATCCCCCTTAATATGCGGTTTACATGCAGTGGCAGGAGACTCTATTAATTAATTTTACCTTAAACACTAGAAGGTCAGGCCCAAATAATTCAGCATGCAGATTTATGCAAAATGGGCAAATTAGTGTTCGAGACAGACCAAGGAGCCCCTGTGTTTATATTATTTTTAATCAAAAAGAATTCAGTTTTGGACAAAGAGAAATGATAATGTGAAAGGAGGCTTTTAACACTATCAGCAACAATGCTGATGTCACAATCTCTGCCATTTATCAAGTACCCACTGTGTGCTGGGGCTGGGTTAAGTGCACCATATCCTTCCAGCAACCCACTGAGGGTGGCTCTATTCTGAGTTCCATTTCACAGGTGAGGACACTGAAGCTCAGAAAAATGAAATATCTTGCACAAGGCCACGAAGGACAGAGCTGGGATCAGAGTTCAGGTCTGCCCGAACCCAGGATCTGTGCCCTCAGGAACCATTCCACTCTGCCCACTGCCCTCTGGTTGAGCAGACGGAAGATGGAACTGGGAGGTGGGACGCCATGGGGGGAAACTGGGTACAGGGGACACAGTGCCTCCTAGTTCTACTCTACCTGCTGGGAGGTGTTACAGGGGTGGGGTGGTAAGAGAGGGAAGCAGTGACCTGGGGAAACCACCAGGAGCCACGCCTGAGCCATTGCGAGGATACACAGTATCTGCTCAACTGGGAAGAGGAGTGTGTGTGAGCAGGGAGGGCGGTGCAAGGGAGCCCTGCCTAATTTGGCCCTGGGTCAGTGGAGCAATCCAGGCTGAGGTGTCGTAAGCAGTGGCCTGACCCCATGTCTGTGCTGAACCAGCACAGGACAGATTCAGAAACCACTGAGTGTATAATCCCAAGAGGCTGAGCTCCTTAGTAAGGGCACTACAGCCCAGATCCCCAGGGAAACTGCCCCTGAGTCAAAATGCCCAGAGGCCACCAAGGAGTCCCCGAAGAGGGAATTCTAGGCTTCCAGTCAGCTAAGTGACACGAGCACCACCTCCGAGCCATGTGGGCTCTCGGCAAGCCCCTGTCTGCAGGAAGGCTCCTCCCAGTAAGCCGTGTACACATCTTACATAAGGACTTTCTCATTCACCCCAATCAACTGTGGGTCTTGGCATCTAAAGTCTAAGACACCTTTGCTACATAACCATGTATGCTGTATTCGTCTTTCAGGGCCCAAGACAAACAAACAACAAAAAAAGGATCTACAGACAAGAAGATCAAGTGTCCCACATCACATAGCTAGTGAGGATCTGAATCCACAGTGAATCATTGCCAGAGGATAATGGGACGCTGGCACCCCACTATGAACCAAGTTTGTCAGAACCTTAAAGGAATACACTGCAGACTTTAGAAAGATCCCCAAAATATGTGTAATGTTATGTGGGTATCAGCGCCTACAAAAATAAAATGAAAAAGCAACTCACACCATTTATCCAGAACAAGAAAAGCTGAAAGAGGGCTTTGGGGCCACGTGCAATGAAGAAAAGTCTGTACTGTCTGAAACATGTGCATTACACTTCCTTTCCATGCCAGAAATGATCATAAAATCACAGAATCCACATAAGGAGATAGGCCTCCCTGAGATCAGGCAAGTGGCAACAGTGAGCATGCCTCTAATGTTAGCGCATGACAAATGCTTGCATGCATGCCCACGTTTCATCCTCACAGAGCCGCCCACGATGGAGGTTATTCCCACAGAGAGGTGCTAGTGGACCTGCCCAGGGTTACACAGCTAGTAAGTGGCAGGCCCGGAATTTGAATCCCAGCCTGGTTCCCAAGACATGTTCTTAACCGCCTGTTCTATGCCACCTGCCTCTAATAGGAAGCAAGGTCAATAAGAAAACCGTATTTTTTGGCCTTTAAGGAGTCAAAGAACTTGCGCTTTGAAAACCACCTATTATAGATGCAATCATAGCCCCATTAGAAGAACTGGTTCAGCCCCCAGCAGTTCAGGAACATTATGGGACCCGCCAAACATCTGCTCACCTCCAACCGCATCAGGAGAGAAAAGGAAACCAGAGAAAAATGGGCTGCCAAGATCCCCCAGGGTTCCTGAGTCCCAGGCTTCCATGCATCCGAACCACAGCCATGGGGAGAGTGGCTGAGAGTCCCTGGCTACACGCTCTGCTCTCCTTGGTCCTACGTGACTCACCTGGGATGTGCTTGGCCCAGCCAATGATGACCACGAGCTCCCTGTCTGCCAGGTCACAGAGAGTAGTCAGGGCCTTGATGTCACCCTCAGGCATGCCAGGGGGAGGCATGGCGTAGAGCTTGTCCGGCTCAGCCACCAGCAGGTAAGAGACAATCTTGGTCACTGCAATGACCAAAGGGGGAAAGTAAATGTCTGGGAAAGATCAAAAGGGCGGGGAGCCTGGGATGGGCCAGGAAGAGGGGTCAGTTCCAAGGAGCCCAGGAAGATCCAAGGTGGCTGTCTGCACAAAGCTGCTGGCAGTGGTGATGCAGGCTGCTGAGAAACATCCCTCCAAGAGAAGTTGTGTGGCGAATTCTTCCAAGAGGAACCTGCTTCGAGTGGGTGGTGAGAGTTCCGCGGGCTGGGGCCCAGGCCTTCTCAGGACCACGCTTCATTTGGAACCGAATTCTGTGACACCCCATATGGAACAGACTTTTTTTTTTTTTTTTGAGGGCAGTGTCACTGGCCCTCATATGTGGGACCCGAACCAGGGCCACTGGCGTCCCAAGCCAGCTCTTAACCACCGCGCCACTCGGCAGGCCCAAGGGAACAGCCTTCTGAATAAAGTGTCATTCGCAAGTACCCAACACCAACATCAGGCCCTGATGCCACCTCCCCAAGATCCACATGGTCTCCTAACCCAGCGGTGGGAAGATGGCATTGTCCCCAGGGGATGCCAGATGTGCTGGTACAGATGCTGGCAAAGGGGGCATGGACTGTCCTGGCACTCACATGGCTTTTTGGCAGGCGGGGAAATCTGCAAGCTCAGATACGGGCTGCTCTCCGAGTCCAGCCGCCGCTTGTATTTCTGACGGCCTCCACGCACTCGATCAAGGCGTACACCTGTTGGGGAGCAAAGGGGGACAGTTTCAGGAGCCGTTCAACATCACCGGGGGTGTGGCCATGACGGGATTCTAACGCTGGCTAAGTCCTTCAAGGCCACACTCAGATGGCCTCTTACAGCTGGCCCATGGCCAGCCTCAGGCCGGGTGATTGGACAATCCTAAAACACTTGTCGAACAGTAACAGCCCATCACAGCTAGCCCGGGCTTGGTCCTGCCTCCGAATTCAGCACCCTCCTGAAACCCAACCCAGGCACCCTTCAGCTCTTGAGTCTTTCTAAAAAAGAAAGAGCAACAAAAGCACTCCTCTGAGTGTTGGGGAAAGAAGACATGTTATTTCAGACCCGCTGTGGCAGCGGGGAGCGTTGAGTCAGCTTGCCAAGAGAGGAAAGGAATCCTTGCTATTGGCAGGCACCTCGAAAAAGTTACAACAAGGATTGGCAAACTTTTCACTTAAGAAGCATCTGGGTAGGCGCTCATTATAAATGCCAGTTTTGGGATCCCACCCTCAGGGACACTAGGATAGAGTTCTAGAGTCTGTCATCTACACAAAGTCCCCACAGTATGGGGACACAGCCAGCCCTGGTCACACCTGCAAAATCAGTGCCTAGAAGTATCTCAACAGCAGGTGCTAAAGCAGTGTGGCCACTCCACACTGATGCCCATTTCCAAGAATGAGAACCAATCCTAGAGGTCCGTACTGTTACTGGGTCCATACTGACTTCAAGAAACCTGCCCCACCCCCAACTCCTACAGTCTAGACACACATGTTGCCCCCATTTGGCACCCCCACCCACAGAGTAGATGAGACCTGGAGTGGGCTGCTCATATAAGGGCACACAAGCTCAGTCAGACTGGCCACCAACCTATGTGGCCTGACCTGAAAAGAGGGATGCGACGTATCAAATTAGGGCCGAAGTATGAACTAACACAGAAAACAGAATGGTTCTCCTTTTCTTACCATGAAATGGGCCTTGACTGAAAGACATCCGCCTGGAGACAGAGTCAGAGTCCCGAGAGGAAGAAAGCTCAGTGTCCCCCTCAGCCTTTGAGGTGACGGGCTAAGGGCAACTTCTGTTCCTTTCCCCCCAAATAAACACAGAGCCCCAGTCAGTTGATCTCCAGGGCCCTATCTCCCCCTGATTCCCCCCGACACACACACACTTCTTCCTTCCAGTCCTATGCTTCTTCCATCCTCCTAGAGACATGAGTAGTGGAAGCCAGTCCTATCAGTTCATGTCTTCCTTTGGGAGAGGGAAAAGGAAAGCAGGAACAATTGTAACTTAACCGAATGAGGATTTAGATCCCATTCAGGTCAGGAGTGATTTTCTAGCTGTGTCTTAGGATGTACAGCTACTAAATTCAAGTCTCCAGGGACAATAGAGGGAGTTTCCTAGAGCAGGAGAACTAAGGAAAATAAAATTACTGTTTACTGAATGGCCAGGGACCATCCCTTTGAATGTTAATGGCCCGAAAGGAACTTCCGATGAGGAGTGCCCTGACACCATCCGCACATGCCTCCAGTTAAGGGTCCAGACCATACCCTCCCCCTGGAGGGCAAGGAGGATGCTGTGAGCACACCAAGCCCAGAAGACTGCTCAGCATTTTCAGCAGCAGCATCCTGTTTACCTCTGACCCTGGAAACTCAGCATCACAGCCTGCTTCCTATTTAAAGGTATAATAATTCCCCCATTGTGGGTCCTCTTGTTGGGGGCTGTGCCTATGCCCCTATGGATCCCTAAGTGATCCAGGTTCTCCTTTCCTCCACACTCTGGAGGTCAAAGACGGACTGGTGACAGAGGCAGAGTCAAATGGCTCTGAATCGGGATCAAATGGCAAAGATGGAGAGTGAGGATTGGTGAGGGCAGTCGTGCCCTGCGCAGCGGGGGTGTGGGCAGCCCTGGGCCTTCCCTGGCTTCTGAGCGTGTTTCCTGAGCCTCCTGATAGGCTACGTACCACTGAACGCCCCTTCTGCTTTAAGGGTCAGAGGAGGTTGCAACTGACCACATCTATAGTTAGGTTATCCGGGCGCAGACCCTGAAACAAGGATGCGCATGCAGGCAGTTTATCTGGGAGGTGATCTCAGGAAGAAAGGCCAGAAGGAGCGTGTTCCTGAGTAGACTACTGCTGTGGGCAACTGAGGACCCTGGGAGACAGTGCAGAACATGCCTCATGCAGATGAGGACCTTGGGGCAGTTAGTAACGTCTCCCGCAGTCTTTGGCCCTTCATAAGGTCCAGGCTGAGCAGGTTCTGGCAGCCAGAGAAAGCCCTGGGCAGAGCTGCAGTTACAAGGCGGCAGGTCAGCGCACAGCATGTGATGGAGTGCTGAGTAGGTGTGGGCGGGGCACCAAAGGCTGTGGTCCAGGCCAGCAGCCTCAGCAGCACCTGGGCGCTTGTCAGAAGTGCAAACATCTCAGGCCTGGCCCCCAGGGAATCAGAGTCAGCATTAACAAGGTGATTCCTGCACACACGAGAGTCTGAGAAGTGCGGCACTCCAACATCCTAGCAGATGCGGCTGTCTAATCAACTTCATCAGTCCCCTTCATGTCCCCCCTTGAAGGGGACAGCTGAACCCCATCTGGCAGAAAGCCTACATGCTTATGCTGGTAGGACTCTGCTCACATTTGCCCCCTCACCCCTCCCAGACCCTTCAGTGAGGGCAGAAGGAGCAGGCATACAAACACAGGGAGGATGGTTCCTCCCTCGAAGGTTTCTTGGGGAAAAGTTCCCTGTTTGGCAGAGTTTTCCTGACTCCATCCTGTGACACAGCCACCAAGGACCTCTCCCTGTCCATGATACTACAGGGGGCCAACCCTCCACCAAGCCCTGCTCCCCTTCGGAGAGCTGGCAAGACCAAGAGTGAAAATGCCAAGCCTCCTTCATGAAAGATGGTGAGGACTCCCATTTCCTGAGCACCTACTATGTGCCAGGGTCGAATGTGGAGTCCGGGATGAGCTCCTTCACGGACTTTCCCTCCTAGAAGCGAGCCTGCCTGACCCCAGGCAATTGTCAACAGGAATGGGAGCTATTCAACAAAAATTAAAAAGAGGCGCCCACCCCTTAGCAAGGCAAGGAGATGGGCCACGCCACCTGTTTCTACCTCCATCTGTTACGTTCTCTGTCTTGAGAGGGTGTCCCTGGCCCTGAGAGGGCATGCACGAAAGTCTTGATGAATACAGCAATGGATGTACCTCCTTTGTCCCCACTCCCATCCAGGCTCCGTACCTCCTCTAGGGCTCCAATAACACATGGCCTTCCCCTACTGACTAAGCACCCATTATGCCCAGGGGCTGCTCAGTCCTATGCCAGGTTCTGTCATGGCACCCAACACGCAGATGGATGCTTAGGAAGCTGGAACTATTATCATCATCATCATCATCATCATCATCATCACCATCATCATCATCTCTCTTTCCCAGCCAGCACTGTGTACAACTCTCTGGAAAAATCATGTTAATGATGATAATGTGAACAGCCTAATTTACAGAGGACTTTATGTATTGCCCTATTTAATCCATAGCATATAAAGCAGGTGCTATTATTATCCTTATTTGATCCTTATTATCCCTATTTTTTTTCAGGGAGATTTAGTAGTTTTCCCAATAAAAGAACCAGCATTCAAGCTCTTTACCATTCCAGGCTATGACCTCCTAGGGCACAGCTAAGTATACACTCTCCTTTAAATTTTGTCCTCCAGATCTTTACAGCACCATGATCAATGGCTGCAATCAATAAGTGTATCAATTATCAGGTTATTTATTTATTTTTTTAAGTAGCCTGTTGGGTTTGATTATGTACAAACTGATACCTGGTGTGAGATGTGTCTGCCTTCCTCACTTCCTGTCTGCTTTCCAAGTCCTACCCAATGCACAAACCCATAATCGCTCCACCGCATCCAATGATCAAGGTCCCAGGCCTGCCTTGGTCCCTTATGGGTCATGTGGCCTTGGTTTCATCATCAGGTCCAGGGGAGAGGGCAATGGTAATACAAATTCTGCTCACTGCATATGACAGTAGAATGACATCATCATGGGAAAATGCTTGGTACATTGGATAATGGTTCCAGTAGGCTGGGTGAGCTGTCACTGCCATCGCTCTGTGCTTTGGCAGTCACCTGGCACTTCATGTGACACCTCCCACTTGTTTCCCTCTCTTCTCATCAACTCTTCAATTTAGTAGGATCTTAGAGGACAGGGCCCAGGTATGCTCCATTTGCTGAGCTCTCTGCACCCACCCACATCGTGTCACAGGCAGGGTTTGCTTGTGATCATTTAGGGTAGAAAGGTCCTGTAGCAAAGACATATGCTTCCCCACCCAGGGACCCCCTTCCCATGGGCTGCGGTTGGGGCAGATGGGCCCCCACCTAAGGGCAGTGGCCTTATCCTTCCCTTTCACACCATTCCCAAAGGCAAAGTATCTTTGAAGGTCCAGTCGAAGTATTATTTCTCCTGAGAAGTCTTTCAGAGATTCCTGGCAGAGCTGGTTACACCTTTCCTGGGCCCCTTTTGCTCATCCTCTGTTACAGTAATTGCTGTCAAAACAGCAACTCTTCATAATGCACCATATACCCATCTCAGTGGTGGACTGTGGGCACCTCCCGGGCAAGGACTTTCATCCATCTCTGTAGCCCAATCAAGTGTCTGAGTAAAATGATGTGCCCAGCTAAAATGAAGCCCTTTGGACTTAGGAAACAGAAGAATCTCAGGGTCTGGTTCCTTCCCCAGCTTCCATTGTTCCCCTAGCCTCCAGAAATTCACTCCCTCAAGGCAGCCCATTCCTCATGGAAGTGTCCCCTTGGAATGAGCTAAATTCTGTCTCCAAATCACTTCCTACCCTTCACCCCATCCAACAAGACTACACCCTTCCACCAGACAACCTGTTATGGACTTGAACATCCTTGGGCATCTTCCTTCCATGGCCAAGCACCCTTTATTTTCTATATTTGTACAGTGTTTTCAGGCCAATCACCTCCCTCTCTAGAAGGCATTTGTCTTTATTGATGTGATCTTTTCTGAACTGAGAAGGGTCAGCTTCTCAAGGGCAAAGACAGCAAACAGAGGTCTGAATGCCTCTGCACTCTGCCTAAACAGACATTGATCAACTATATTTATACTTATCAGCCAATGTGTCTTTATATTTTCTTGAATATGCTGCTCACAATTTTAGTAAACAAGGAGCTCCTTCCCAAGAGGTAATGGTACAGACTGGGTTCTCATCCTGAGATCTACAGCAGGATATTCGGTAATGAATCCTTTAGAAGTAGATCACCACATTATAACAGTTAGGTCTGGCAGACATTATTAGTTGTCTACTCAGTTGTCATTTCACTCTCCCTCTTCCATGCTAACAGAGCCTAGATTTTGTTTGTGGAGACATGGTGACATAGGCAGACTCAGCAATCCTGTTCCCTACTTCCCCAGTTTCCCTGGTAACTAGAGCTGGTCATATGACCTGGTTCTGGCCAATGAGAACCAGGGGAAGTCCATGGTGGGGGCTTCTAGAAATGGTTTTGCTTTTCTGATAAAAGAGACAAACATGGGCTGGCCGAGTGGCGCGCTGGTTAAGAGTTGGCTTGGGACGCCAGCTCTGAGCAACAGGGTCACCCATTCAGATCCCACATATGAGGGCCAGTAATGCTATGCCCTCTACAGCTAAGATGGTGAACACCAGCTCAACTTGGAGTTGGGCTGCCTAGAGTCGCTGGAGATGGCATAGACTGCAGTGGGCCTGGCTGGCAGATGGAGTGCGCTTTCTGAGCTGCCGTGAGCCACCGTGAATGGCCATCCAATGGTTGGCAAACGACTGCCTCACCCAGGAAGAGCGCAATGATAATACCAACATGGGCCAGAGAAGCGATGTCCTCCACAACTAGACTGACAGCAACTTGTCTGTTCCCCTTCCCCAGTTCCCCGATGCTGTTCCCCTCCCCCAATTCCCCAATCTTAAAAAAAAAGAAAGACAAACATGTCCATGTAGCTATTTTTGCCCTTCTCCTGTCCTGACCTGGGAGGTGAGGCCTAGAGCTGTGGCAACCACTTTGCAACCATGAGGTAGCCATGTGAGGACACCATGGAACACCAGAGAAGTAAAGGCCTGATCCCTTGATGCTACAGCTGAGAGGCCTGTGCAGTGCCAGCAACTGCCCATCTCCAGACTTCTTGTTAGTGGGGAAATCAATCTCATTCATCAGTGCTTAAGCCACTAGCAGTCAAGTTCTCTGTAACCTGCAGCCAAGAGCAGTGTTCACTGATACAATGGATAATTACTTTTAAAAGGATGCTTAAGTCTTACAAACACCAAAACTGGGGTGGGGTGGGGGAATGAAAAGAGAGATGAACTTAAAATGAGAGTTGCCTTATTCTTTGTGTTCTTATATTAGCAAAACATCTGAACACTTGACTCAGGGATCATATCAAAATACTAAATAACTCACAACTACTGTCAAGGATTATTAGATTGTATCATCTTATTGATACTTTCTGAATTTAAACAATCATTAATAAGACTCATGTGTAAAGCATACCAGATCTCCAAATACTATAATAAATACAATAACCTTTGTTTTAACCCCTGTTCAACACTGTTTAATCTCTTAACATGTGCAGGTCAAAATTTAAGTATTTGTAAGTGTGCCAAAAATACAAAGAAGATTGATAGTCACTGGGTATGTGTACCTGTGTAGACAGAGTCCTGTATTTGAGCCCAGGACCGGATAAGGAGCTGTCCCCCTTCTTGGCCAACACAGTAACCCCCCTAAATCTTGTAGACATAAGTATAGGCAGAAGTTCACATCTACTGACCAGTTGTTACCTGATGCTGGCTCGTGCTCTGAGCATCATATGGCTATTATTTCACTTAAGGATTGCAACAACCCTATGGGGGAGCTCTTATTATCATCCCATTTTATAGATGGACAAAGTGAGGCTAAGAGAGGTTGAGTAACTTGCCAAGACCACAAAGGTAGGAATGGAGTCTGACTCCAGAGCCCAGGCTCTCACCCACTCTGGCAACCTACATCTTTCCAAGTGCCCAGAGTACCCACGGCAGAAGGAAGGCAGCAGAGAGACCCTAGGCCAGGCCCACAATGCACACCTCCCAGGGCACCTGTGACCTAGAATTCGGTCTGAATGGTGCTCCTGAAGACGCCCCTGACAGCACACAGCAGTCTGTGTGGCCTCAGCTGAGAAGAGCCTCCCTGAGAAGAGCATGGCTGGTGGGAGGATCCTGCCCAGCGGCCACCTGAGAATCACACGTGTATAATCCACAGAAGACCCTCCTGTGGGGTCCACGCTGTCAGAGCCAGTGCCAGCTCCCAGTGGTGGCCTGCCTGTGCATCTTGGTTCCTCCAGTTCCACCGTCTACTCACGTCGGCCCTGCTCTGTCCTCCGAGATCCCAGCTTCCAACTAGGTGTGCTGCCCCAAGGCACTGCAGAAGATGAGGGGCGGGGAACTTGGGGTATTTATTCCCCACTCCCACCGCTTCCATCCCTTCCTGCTGGGTGGCAGTGTGGCCGAGACAATTCTCCCTGGCTTTCTGGAGCAATTCTCACCCCAATCTCTTTAGGTTGGGGGTGTTAACGGCTCCCCACTGTTGCTAGTACTGGGGGTGTCACCACCTCTGGTTGGCATTCCCTTGATCCACCCACCCCTCTGTAAATAGTCCCTTCATTAAATCGTCTTTGGTGCCTCTGTAAGGAGACATGTGTTCCTGGTCAGCCCTGACCAAGACAGCAGGGCACTAGGATGGGTTTAGGCACCCTCGAAAGGAACAGGGGGGAAGACAAGGGGAACAGAGGGAGGAACCATGTCCATGCTGAGATGCTCCAGCATAATATCTGGATGCAAATGCCCAGGGAACTTCTTGGCTGTGGCTTCCTCAGCTTGCCTGGTGACTGCGTTGATTTTCAGAGCAGCAACTGTGTAGAGGCCCAGAGAAGTCTGTGCCTCTAAAGCAGAACAAAAAAGCACAAGGCTCAGGGTCAGACCTGACCCCTACCTTTCACTACCTGAGTGACCTGGAGCAAGTTTCTTCACTTCTCTGTGCCTCGATTTCTGTACCTGTAAATGGGGATAATAATGGTACTTACCTCGTAGGATTGTTGAGGATTAAATGAGTTAATACATGTAAAGCACTTAAAATAATGTAGCTGGCATATAGTAAGTGCTCGATATATGTTAGCTAATAGTATTAAGAAGTACTTCAGCCTTTATACTGTTTTATATCTTGGCTGGTATTCTGAGTGTGATATTGTATTACAGTTTTGCAAGATGTCACCATGGGGAGAAACAGGGTAAAGGCCACCTGGGATCTCTCTGTCTTATTTCTGACAACTGCATGTGAATCTACAATTATCTCAAAACAAAAAGGCTAATTAAATTTTTTTTAACTACTTGTAGAAATGTAAAATGGTGTGGAAAACAGCTTGGTGATTCCTCAAAAAGCTAAACAGAATTATCATAGGACCTAGCCATTCCATTTCTAGGCATACACTCCAAAAGTATTGAAACCAGGAACTTGAACAGATGCTTACATGCCAATGTTCACAACAGCATTCTTCACAATAGCCAAAAGGCGGAGGCAACCCATGTGTCTACTGACAGATGAATGGATACACAAAATGTGGTCTATACATACAATGGAATATCATTCAGTCATCAAAGGGAATAAAGGGCTGACACACGCTGCTACATGGATGAACCTTGAAAACATTATACTAAGTGAAATGAGCCAGATACAAAAGGAGAGTTGTTGTATGATTTCACTTGTAAGAAATATCTAGAATAGTCAGAAAGTAGACTGAAGGTTACCAAGGAGTCGGGAAAGGGACAATGGGGAGTTATTATTTAGTGAGTACAGAGGTTCTGTTCGGGGTGATAAAAAAAGTTTTAGAAATGGTGGTGATGGTTGCAAAACATTTTGATTGTACTTAATATCACTGAACTATACACTTAAAAATGTTTTTTTTAAATGGAAATTTTGTGGGACTGGCTGAGTGGCTTGTTGGTTAAGAGTTCGCCTGGGAGAGCGAGCTCTGAGCAGCAGGGCCACCGGTTCAGATCCTACATGGGCCAGTGACACTGCGCCCTCTACAGCTAAGATGGTGAACAGCAAGCAGCTTGACCTGGAGCTGGGCTGCTGTGTGTCGCTGGTGACAGTGTGGGCTGCAGTGGGTTGCCATGAGCTACCATGAGTGGCCAGCAGCCAGCGTGAGCGGCCGGTGGCGTGGGCTGCCATGAGCCGTTGAGAGAGGTTGTCCAATGGCCAGTGACCGATCTGTCTCAACCAGGAAGAGTGCAATGATCACAATACCAACATGGGCCAGTGAAGCGACGTCCTCCGCAACTAGACTGAAGAACCAAAGGACAGCAACTTGTCTGTTCCCCTTCCCCGATTCCCCAATGCTGTTCCCTCCCCCATTCCCCAATAAAAGCTTAAAAGAAAAAAATAGGAATGTTGTTATATACCAGGAGTGCCCCAAAAATGTATACACATGACTTGTATTCATCTTTTGTTATCTGTATATATTATCACAATTTTAATACAGTTTTTCCCTGTCTTAAAATGTGGATACATTTTTTTGGCACCCTCTGTATATTTTGCCATAATGAAAAAACATTAATAATGTAATACAGCTGAAACCATTGAATAGTACACTTTCAATGGGTAAACTTTATTTCAATAAAGCTATTAAAAGATTTAAAAAAATGCTTCACCTTTCTCAGGTTAGTGGAATTAAATAACATAAAATGTGTGAAACAGCAAAATGCTTGGTACACAGTAGGCACTTAGCAGTGATTTCTTTACTTTCATCTGCCTACTGAAGATGGTAGGATCTGGCTTGAACTGCCAGCTTCCTTTTTGGGAAGAAAGAAAAACACACCCTCTTAGTGTAACTACTATGGATCAGATGGGTTAAACTAAAATCCACAAGAAACTAAGGTTCAGAGAGGTTAAATATTGTGCCCAGGGGCACACAGCTCCAACACGCTCCCGAATATGCCCACAGGGCAGAATGGTGGCCTCTGTCCAACACTATGACAAAGACCCTGCCCTTGGCTGCAGTCAGAACTTCCCCCGTCCCCCTGCAACCACCCACCAGTGTCATCACTGGGCTGTTGTCCCCCCGTCTGCAGTGTCCAATTCCATTTCCCAGTTTAGGGCACAGGAAACAGCAAAGAAGCTGCAGGACCCCTCTGGGGCAGAAACTCCTCGGGAGGAGGGGAATGGAGCTCCCTAAACCTCTGGGGAACCCATGCCCCATCTGCTGACCTCTCCAACCTACTGCAGACTCATCAGAGCGCCCAGAGCTGGCGGCTGCCACGTCCTGGATCAGATGTCCACTTGCTGACTTGATAAGATTGGGCTTCTGACTTTTTTCTTAATGGAAGTAAAATAACTCCCACTTCCCTCCACCCCATCCTTTCTTCTTGGTTTCCTTCCCTAAGCTGGACGGGAGCCCAGTCTTTCGGAAGTAAAAATAGCTGAGTGTGCAGGGGCAGCAGCAGCGGGGGGCAGCTTAAATTTCTTTCATTTATACCCAGGCACTAAAAATAACCAGCAAGAGCTCTGAAAAGCATGGCCCTGCACCTGGCCCAGAGCCTGTCCCAGGCACTGGCCCTGTCACATTTCTCTTCCCACAGGAAAAGCTCAGCCGAGGCCAGAGAGGGAAAGGCCTCTGAGCTGTGTCTGTCTCCTGCCTCCTCTGCAGAGCTGCTCATCATGTCCAAGCACAGGGTCTCTCCTGACACTGCGAAGGTTTCACAGCCAAGAAGACCCTCCTCTTCCCCTTACCCGGAAATCCCACTCCCCTCCCTCAGATTCAATGTCCTTGGTTTATTAACGATGGAAGTAGGTTCACGTGTGTGCAACGCTTCCTGGTTTACAAAGCTATTTCCATACCTCCTTTGATCTGCACAACAATGTTGAGGGAGGCAGATACCTGATTATTATTTTCCATGTGAAAACTGACTCTCAGAAAGGCCGGGTGGCTTGCTCATGGTCACATAGCCAGGAAATGTCAGAGGGAGGGTTTGAATCTTGGTCTCCCAGCCCTACCTCCATTGCACTGAACTTGAGAACACCTGTCCTGTATGATCATAGAATGCTCTGGAAAGTCTTTGAACTACACGGACCTTGAGGACTTACCTTGTGTCAGTAGCTCTGGGGTGATGTCCAGGAATGGATAATTTTTCAAAGGTCCTCTAATGATCCCGATTATCTGCCAGGTCTGGGGAGCACTGCACCAAACCTATTTTTGTTTGTGTCAATACTTTTATCTGACCTGTGTACTTCCCAGGGAGCTTGGGGGTTGACTCTTTGCTTCTAAGTTCTACCAAACTATAGCTGACCCACCTCCCAGAAGAAGAGAAAAGCACCCAAGGGTGGTGTGGGTACCCAGAACTCCTGAGGGCCCAGAGGCTATGGGGCATGTGGCCATCCTGACGGGCATCACAGCCCAGAATGCCCAAACAACTTGTCCACATCCTCTGCATACATGGGACTGTCTCGAGCCACCTGTCCTGTGGGGATTTCTGGAGGTAGCAGGTGAACTCACCTTGCTGCCTCAGAAAGGACAGTTAGTTTTGGCTGCTTCTCACCTGGGGGCCATATCATCATGGTAAAGAGTGCTTCATGCTGGACTCAATGACAGCTGAGAGAGAGAGCCTTGCGGGACATGCCACCCAATATTCTGGGGCTTGGGGCAACTGGTCCAGGGTAGGTAAACTGGTACTAAGGGATGAGCCCCCAGCCTCCTGCCAATCGGAGATGTAACCATCTCATGCTGCTGGGAATCCATCTCGCCCAGGGTACCATATCCCCAAGAACATTTCCACAAGCCTGTGCTATGGCTGCATCCCCAGCTACCAAGAAGTCCGCCAAACTGTATAGTCGGTGAGTGAGGGAAAATGTTCATCCCCGCCTCCCTTTCCTTTCCTTCCCCTTGGAGGAAGGGCTATGGGCTTCACTGCTTGGCCAAGCCATCTACACTGAGTTGAAACAGCTTCTTAGAAGGAATTCTTGCATAACCAAGGAGACTTAATGCCACCCAGCTCTGTAATTTACTAACTCTGTGGCCTGGGGCAAATCATTTAAATTCAGATGCACCAGAGCAGTCATGGCAAATAGCTATTGGCAGTGCTACAGCCCTCCATTTTCTAGTCTGTGACAGACATTGCTAATCGCTCATGACACTCTTGCCTACTGATCCCAGGCACTGGCCTAAAAAGCCTTTCAGCGCCGGCCGAGTAGCGCGGTGGTGAAGCGCTGGCTTGGGAAGCCAGCGGCCCCGGTTCGGGTCCCACAGATGAGGGCCAGTGACACTGCCCTCAAAAACAAAACAAAACAAAAAACAAAAAAGCCTTTCAATCATGCACTCTAGGCAGCCACTCCTCACCCTAGAGCTAACAGTCCAACTAAAGACAAGTTGCCATCCTGGAGCCTGGATTGTTTCTCAGGTTTCTCTACCTCAAAAAGTCTGATGCTGCAACAACGGGCCTTAATCTGACTTCAGGAACCTCTTAGGTGGGCTTCATGGGTTCTGTGAAACTCCTAGGTTGTCTGCAAAATTTTATGTGTTGGTACTTGTGCATATTTTATGGCAGAGTTTAACTGGCTTTTCAAAAGGATTAGTGAATCCCTAAATCAAGAATAATTGTGTTACAGGCTGTCAGAGTGAACAAGTACACAAACAAACAAATGAACAAATAAGATAAGACTGGGAGAAATTAAAAGAGGAAGTAAACAAGGGGATACTGTAGAAAGTAATGAAGTGGGAAGACAAGCCTTTCTGAGATGACATTGAAGTTGAATCTGTAAGAGGAGGGGCCAGTCATGGGGAGGGCATCCCAGGCAAAGGAACAGCCTGAGGATCTTATGGTGGGAAAGAGTCTGTCATGCTTGGAAATCCCAAGTAAACTGGTGAGGCTGGAACAGAGTGAATAGGAGTGAGGGGCAGGGGAGGGACGGTGCAAGATGGCAGTGAAGAGGCGGGGAGGGGCTGGATCATGCAGGATCTTGAAAACCAGAATAAAGTGTTTAGATTTTATTCTAAGTGCAGTGGAAAATAAGAAATTCCCCACTTGACTGTGTCTTCTTTCTTTTTTTTTTCCAGAAAATGTGAAGCAAGGTCATCAGCCAGAGTGGGGAGAGAGGCTATGGGAGATTCAAAACTACATTCTAGATCACAGAAAAAAAACAATTTTATCACACGATGAAGAGTCTCTATCCCAACTCAATGACCAATATTCTACTTTGTGGTACAACTCTAGGGGGCTTTTCCCTGTAAAGTGGGAGCCAGATGAAAATGGCCACTATTATTATTCCCATTTTACAGAGGAGGAAATGGAGGCTGAAAGAGGCTTAAGTAAATCACCCAAGGAGCTGATAAGTGGTGACTCCGGGGTCTTACTGGGTCTGTATGACCACTGAACCTGTTATCCAATGCTTTCAGTCACCAAAAGCCCTGAATGAATAGTCATAAGGACTCAGCACAGATAAGATCATCTCCCATGGCTTCATTCAATCAACACTTCCCCAGTCAGAGGTCATCAGGTCATCATGCCTGAGTAGCCCAGAGGCTTCAGGCCACATGGATTGATCTTGTGAGTGATCAGGCATGTGTGTGTGTGTGTGTGTGTGTGTGTCTGTGTGTGCAGGTAGAATGCAAAGTGGTTCGGGGGATCCAAACATCGGAGTTCTTGGGCTTTAGTTCAAAGCTATTCTCTGAAGTGCAGGGGAGTTGGTTTGTTTCAGAACACTGATGTATTTTGGAAAAGAAAAAGAATTTTTAAAGGTAAGCCATCTCTCATCCTCTTTCTTCATTCACGGGGCCAGGCAAGTGGTATTTCTGGCATGGGCTAGAGGTAGAATACTCTATAAATACAAAGCCATTAAGTCCCATGCAGCAGAAACCTGATCAGGGCCTCCTTTTAATTTCCTGACATGAGCTGGCCACTAACCCAATTACCCAGAATCCCTGGAGGAGCTCTCTGCCTTCCCAACAAGCACAAAGAGAGCGAGAGCATATTGCATGGATGTCAGCCCAGCTTTCACTGAAATCAAATATCTTTTAGAAGACACTTGGGGAAAGACAGGCAGGGGCGAAGGGGAGAAGGAAATGAAGTGGGATCACAAGGCCGGTGGATTGTGAGAGGTGAAGTGAGGTGAAAAGAAGGTGAAGTTTGCAGGGACAAGCTGTGTAGGGAGAATTGTTGAACCCCCCAGAGCTGTACTAAAGACTAGGGGTGAGGGTGGGAGGGCTCTGTGAAATGCAGCAAATGGTTTTCCAGGTTCTTCTGGCTTAGAGGCTGCCAGACCACACCCTGGCCAGGCTGCGAACCTGGCCTATCAGAGGAGAGGTTTTCCACTGGTTTCCTAGGAGAACCTCTCACCCTAATCTAGACCCCAGACAGAGGGCCAACCCAGGACTTTTGTCACCTCTGAAATCCCCACCAGCAAATCCACACAAAGGGCAGGCTGCTGAAAAGTTGAGTGCAAAGGAGACTGTCTTTGTATCAAATACTATTATAACACTCCCAGAAAGCTGACATCTTAAAAGCAATCCCACAGTGGCTTTCACCAAGGAGTTGACCCATCTGGTCCCTACCTTGACCTGCTGATGAAGAGCTGGTTTCAATGCCCCTCTGCTATAGGGGAAGAAACGGAGGCCAGGAGAATAAGAGAGAATAATATAGACAGTAAAAATACCTCAGAGCCAGGAGGCGGGCATGGGCACAAATCCTAACCCAGTGCGGACTTTGTATTCAATTCTTTATAAAAAGAATCATCACTTCTTTCCCCCTGAAAATACGGATTTTCATATACTGGGTTTGCTTAAAGCAAGACAGACTCTTGGACACCCCTACATTCCATAGTTGATTCTAGAGCCAACAGCAGCTTCAAGGTAGGAGGCTCAGCCAATGGAAGCCTTATGTCTGACCTCTTCCTCAGCAGTTGCTGGGCCCCTCAAATCATGAAGCAGCCTCCCAGGTTATTTTACTTCAAAAAGCAAAAACTGTAAAAGACGCCCAGAGCTGCTGGCTAGAAAAGGGGAAATGGCGTTCAGATGTGCAGGTGACATGGGCAGCAGGGGAAGGCTGGCATCCACATTCTCCCCTTCCCTAGCCCCCCGTCCCCACCACGACCCAGGACACCAGCCTCCGGCTCCCACCGCCTGAGGCCTACTGTGGAAACTCCAGGGAATGCTGGAGTTTGCCTTTCAGAGTCAGGTCAGAGCCAGAGGGAAGACAGAGGGAGGCAGGGAGCCCACACTGGTCCCGGGGGCTTGGCTCCTACACATGAGGGGGGTGGACGCCCAAACAAAAGCAAGAGTCAGGGAAGCTGCCAAGAGCCCCTGCCTGGCAGGGACCCAGGCTCCTCAATGAGGCATACACCTCCTAAGGGGGCCGGTCCCCGTGGAGCTTCAGATCCCAGGATCTCGCCAAGGCTCTGTCCTGCGGGGACGGAAACTACATGGAGGCACTCTGCTTTGTCCACACCGGGAGCCTTTGTGTCATCTTTCCCCCTTTGGATTTAGACCTGCCACTGCTGGGATGAGGATGGTAGAGGGGAGTGTTAGGGTGGCTGTCCCTTCCTCCTCAAAGGGCATCTTCAGGCTGGACCCCAGCAAGTTTACCTTAGTGCATCTGCCCACTCCTGTGGACAGCCTCAGATGCCCCAGGCTGCTACCCTAGTTAGAGGCTGTACTGTGCCCTGTCCCGCGTCCTACCTCCTGGGCCAACCACAGGGCTACTTACAACAGGGACCGGTCAAAGTTGGCACCCACCCTACACTGCCTCCCCACCTGAGGCAGCATTTCTCTCAGGCCTGTGTCCCCGAGTCCCTACACCATCATCTTGGGACATACATCATCCATCTCATTTCTCTAAACTGGTCGGTCAAGTACCTGGGCTGCTGTTGCCGATCAATTGCACACTTGGCTCCCTGTCTCATTCCCTTTCTGGGGGGCCACTAGGAAGTACCCTCACTGGGTAGTACCTAAAGAGACTTCAGTGCTGCAAGATGGTCCAGGAGTTCCAAGTGGTGGTCCCCACTTTTTCTCATCTCCCCTTCTCCCTCCCTCTGCCCTTTAGCTCACAATCCAAGTGGCCTGGGGTTGGAAGTCTCCTTCATTCCTGTCCTATGCCACAGTGGGCAGGCACAGCATGGAACATGGGGAGCTCCAGGCTCTGGCTCCAGCTCCCCTCAAACTGGTGTGTGACTGAGGGTGGGAGGGTCATTTCACCCCAACACCTACAGGACTCCTTAAAATTCAGGAGTAGGAATCTGGTCAAGATGGTGGAGTAGGTAAATGCTGTGGTTATCTTCTCTCACAACCACATCAAAATTACAACTAAACTAAAGAACAATCATTATTGAGAATCACCTGAAGTCTCGCTGAACCGAAGCCCTACAACTAAGGACAAACAGAATAAGCCACCTGGAGACTGGTAGGAGGGGTGGAGACATGGAACAGGCTGGTCCCACACCTGTGTGTGACCATTCAAAATCAAAAGTATATCTCGGGTAAAGAGGTCCCCGCTGGAGGAGTGAGGAGGTCACAGTCCCACATGAAGCTCCCCAGCCCAGGGTTTCAGTTTCAGGGAGAGAAGTTCCCATAACTTCTGGCTGTGAAAACCAGCAGACACTGTGGCTGGGTGAGACAAGAGCAGCTGCAGGCCCAGGCACTCCTCTTAAAGGGCCCACACACAGACTTACTCACTGCCGGACTCACTTGCTCTGAGCTCCAGCACTGGGGCAGCAGCTTGAAAGGCACCAGGGACACATGGGGAGGAACTGAATTATCTGGCTTCACAACAAGGACTGGAGGGGAAGCTTTTCCTCGGACAAAGGAGCTGAAGGAAGCCATTGTTTCTTTATTGAGATCTCCCCCTTCTCGGCATGCAGACGCAGGTGGCTGCCATATCTGAGTCTCCATCAACCTGGCTAACACCATTCGTTCACCCTAATTCCCTGAGACCCCATCCCCACCTAACTTTTGGACCCACCCAAGCTACTTCCAGTGGCTTTTCCATATAAATGGCCTGTCTTGGCTCTGCTGCAAACTTTCCTAAAATCTCTCAAAGGTTCACAAGACCCAAACAAGCAGCATCTGGTTTTGGTGTGTCCTGTACCTCTGGAAGAGCAGCCCTAAGCCCGGCACTAGCAACAGCCAGCCTTGGCTCCCTGTTTGGCCTCTTGAGGCACTTCCAAGCTCAGCATGGCTAGTGGCCATCTGCAGATTACTTTGTAGCTCATTTCAGATGGCCCCAGGCTACAGCTGAACTTGGTCAGCTGTGGGGCTCCTCCAGGGAAGCCCCAGGGCTGGCACACCCAGTGGCCAGCTTTGGACACAGCCAGAGCATCACCTGGCTGCCTTCAAGGATGACACACCCGAAGGGCAAACTGGGCAGGCACCAGAGCCCTGCTAAAGTGAATCCTACTCCATAGGGTCATTCCCTGCAAAACAGCTCCTCCAAACTATAGCCACAGCAGTCCTCACAACCAATCATCACAAGGATCAACCCCTCCCTAATATGTAAACAGCAACCAAAGCCCAACAACAGCAGGAGGGACATACCAGGAGTACCTAGGTCAGATGACCAGGGAGACTCTCCACTGAGCCCCACAGAATACCTACCACATAAGACCACTTTACTAAGACAAGGAGTCATAGGAGCTCCACCTAATACATAGAAACAAACACAGGGAGGCAGCCAAAATGGGAAGACAAAGAAACATGTCCCAAATAAAAGAACAGAACAAAGCTCCAGAAAAAGAATTAAATAATAAGCAATGTACCAGATGCAGAGCTCAAGGATGCTCAGTGAACTCAGGGAGAACTTCAAAAAAGAGATAGAAAACATAAAAATGGAGATAGGAAACAAAAAGAACTAGTCAGAAATAAATAATATAATAACTGAAATGAAGGATACATTAGTGGAAATCAGCAGTACATTAGAGGCCGGCCGAGTGGCGCATTGGTTAAGCGCTGGTTTTGGGATGCCAGTGGCCCAAGTTCGGATCCCACATATGAGGGCAGTGACACTGCCCTCTACAGCTAACAATAGCTCCACCTGGAGCTGGGCTGTGCAAGCCCCGGTGATGGTGTGGGCTGCAGCCCCTGCTGCAGGGGGCTGCCATAGGCTACAGTGAGTGGCCCGCAGCCAGCGTGAGTGGCTGGCAGCCAAGCATGAGCTGCCAATAGCCGCGGTGAGCGACATCCAGAGGCCAGCAACCGATCTGCCTCATCCGGGAAGAGCGCAATGACGATACCAACAGTGAAGCAACATCCTCCGCAACTAAACTGAAGAACAAAAAGACAGCAACTTGTCTGTTCCCCTTCCCCGATTCCCCAACGCTGTTCCCCTCTGCCAATTCCCCAATAAAATCTTTAAAAACAAAACAAAACAAAACAAAAAAACAGTACATTAGATGAAGCAGCAAACAGAATCAGTAGTGTAGAAGATTAGGTAGCAGGAAACACCCAAACAGAACAGCAGAAAGAAAAAGGAATCCAAAGAAATGAGGATAGTTTAAGAGACCTCTGGGACAACATCAAGCATAACATTTGCATCATTGCATCATAGGGGTACCAGAAGGAACTAAAACCTATTTAAAAGAAATAATGTTGAGGGCGAGCCGAGTGGCTTGTTGGTTAAGAGTTGGTTTGGGAGCCCGAGCTCTGAGGAGCAGGGCCACTGGTTCGGGTCCCACATAGGCCAGTGACACTGCGCCCTCAATAGCTAAGATGGTGAACAACAGCTTGACCGGGAGCTGGGCTGCCATGAGTCACCAGCAATGGCGTAGGCTGCAGTGGGACTGCAGTGGCTGCCATAAGCTACCGTGAGTGGCCAGCAGCCAGCATGAGTGGCGGGCAGTTGTGGTGAGTTGCTGTGAGCCGCTGTGAGCAGCCGTCCAATGGCAGGCTACCGATCTGTCTCAGCTGGAAAGACAGCAATGATCACAATACCAATATGGGCCAGTGAAGCGACATCCTCCACAACTAGACTGAAGAACAAAAGGACAGCAACTTGTCTGTTCCCCTTCCCCCTATTCCCCAATGCTGTTCTCTCCCCCAATTCCCCAATTTAAAAGAAAAGAAAAGAAAAGAAAAGAAAAGAAAAGAAATAATGATGAAAAACTTTCCTAACACGGTGAAGAAAATAAATATACAAGCCCAGGAAGTGCAGAGTGCCAAATAAGATGAATCCAAAGAGGCCCATACCAAGACACATCATAATTAAAATGCCAAAGGTTAAAAACAAACAAACAAAAAAGAATCTTAAAAGCAGCTGAGAAAAGCAGTTACCTACAAGGGAGCTCCCATAAGACTATCAGTTGATTTCTCAACAGAAACTTTACAGGCCAGAAGGGACTGGCAGGAAATATTCAAAGTGATAAAAAGCAAAGTGATGAAAAGCAAGGACCTACAACCAAGATTATTCTACCCAGCAAAGCTATCATTTAGAATTGAAGGACAGATAAAGAGCTAACCAGACAAGAAAAAGCTAAAGAAGTTCATTAACACCAAATCAGAATTACAAGGAATCTTAAGGGACTTCTTTAAGCAAAAAAAATAAAAATAAAAAATACCAATAATAAAATGGCAATAACTACATATGTATCAACAATTACTTTCAATGTAAACAGATTAAATCAAAAGATGGAGTGGCTGAATGGATAAGAAAAGAAGATCTTTACATATGCTGTCTACAACACTCACTTCAGATTGAAAGACACACAGGACTGAAAGTAAAGGGATGAGAAAAGATATTTAATGAAAATGGAAAAAAAAAAAAAAAAAAGCTGGGTTAGCAATACTTACACCAGACAAAATAGACTTTAAAACAAAGGCTATAAACGAGAGACAAAAAAAGGAACCAGTAATCCCAATACAGGTTATTTATCCAAAGAAAACCAAAATGCTACTTTGAGAGAATATATGCATCCATGCATTCATTGCAGCATTGTTTACAATGGCCAAGATGTGGAGGCAGCCTGGATGTCCATCAATGGAAGAATGGATAAAGAGTAGGTGTTATATACATGAGGACACACAATGGAATATTGCTTGGCCAGGGAAGGGAATGGGTTCCTGCCATCTGTGACAGAATGGATGGACCGGGAGGGTATTGTGCTGAGTGGAGTGTCAGACAGAGAAAGACAAATACAGTAAGATTTCTTATATGTGGAATCTAAAGAACAAAATAAACAAACACACAAAACAGAAACAGAGAACATTTTGATGGTTACCAGATGGGAAGGGGTTGGGGATGGGTAAAAAAGGGGAAGGGATTAACAAGTACAAATTGGTTGTTACAAAGTAATCATGGGGGGCTGGCCGAGTGGCGCATTGGTTAAGCGCTGGTTTTGGGATGCCAGCGGCCCCGGTTCGGATCCCACATGAGGGCCAGTGACACTGCCCTCTACAACTAACAACAGCTCCACCTGGAGCTGGGCTGTGCGAGCCCCTGTGGTGGTGTAGGCTGCAGCCCCTGCTGCAGTGGGCTGCCATAGGCTACAGTGAGTGGCCCGCAGCCAGCATGAGCGGCTGGCAGCCAAGCGTGAGCTGCCAATAGCCGCGATGAGCGACATCCAGAGGCCAGCAACCGATCTGCCTCATCCGGGAAGAGCGCAGTGACGATACCAACAGTGAAGCAACATCCTCCGCAACTAAACTGAAGAACAAGAAGACGGCAACTTGTCTGTTCCCCTTCCCCGATTCCCCAACGCTGTTCCCCTCCACCAATTCCCCAATAAAATCTTTAAAAAAAAACAAAAAACAAAGTAATCATGGGGATGTAGGGTATAGCATAAAGAATATAATCAATAATACTGTAATAACTATGTGTGGTGTCAGATGGGTACTAGATTTATTGGGGTGACAGATGGGAGGGGGTGGGGGACAGGGTAAAAAAGGTGAAGGGATTAAATAGTACAAATTGGTAGTTACAAATAATAATGAGGATGTAAAGTAAAACATAGGGAATATACCCAATAATATGGTAATAACTATGTATACTGCCAGGTGGGTGCTAGACTAGTCAGTGGGATCACTTCTTAAATTATATAAATGTCTAAGCATAGCCCTATACACCTGAAATTAATACAAAATTAAATTAAATTCCAACTGTAATTGAAAATTTTAAAAAGTGGGGGGAGCCAGCGGCCCTGGTTCAGTCCCACATATGAGGGCCAATGACACTGCCCTCAAAAAAAAAAAAAAAAAAAAGTGGGGGGAGGTGAAGGGGAATAAGAGGTTCAAATTTCCAAATATAAAACAAATAAGTCATGGGAATCAATATACAGCATAGGGAATACAGTCAGTAATAATGTGATACTGTGATATGGTGTCAGATGGTTGGTGGACTTATCATGGTGACCACTTCTTTCGGTCTATAAATGTTGAATAACTATTGTGTACACCTGAAAGTCATACATTTTATATATTAGTTATATTTTAAAAATCTTTTTTAAAAAATTTAGGCGAACGCAGCTTCCTTCTGCTGCTCTGAATTCCTCAGATGCTGTAAAGTAAGCAGAGAGGCCGAAGGCTTCAAACAGGAAAGGCTGGTTGCATGGCTGGCCCCAGCTTGACCTCCTCACAGCCAGCTTCCCAGAACAAGGTGGCAGCCCCCGTCCTCAGCCTCAAGCTGCAAGTAATCTCTCTGAGGCTTAGATACCCTTAGCTTGGTTCCCAATGGCACACAGAGGGGTAAGGCAAGAGACCAGCCCTAAAGCATGCTCCTGAGGGCCTGTGTGCCTCAGTTTCCTCATCTGTGAACCCGCGATGCTCCAAGGGGCAGAAAGAGCCCGGCGTGGGAGCCAGGAGATCCAGTTCAGAAACCACTCGCTTGGGGTCATGCCCTACACAGGGATAAGACCGAGATTGTGTCGAGTCATCTTTCACAAAGTCCAATACAGTCCGTTTTTAATCTAGAAAGAGGGTTGTGTCTTCATTTGATCTCCCAAGAAAGCAGCAGGCTGGCCTTCTCTATCTCAAAGGGATTAAAAGAAGTGACTAATGAGAAATGCAGTGAAAAGGCCAATGTGCTATGTAGACACAGGGTAGTTAAGGAAATGTTTGGAGAGCTTCTGTTTTATAGCTGTAGACACTGGGTTGAGCTAAGGTGAAGAAGAGGGGGGATGTGGAATGGAAAATGGAGGGCGGGAGCCTCTGATTTCTAGGACACAAGAAGGTCCAGGTCACCTACTGACAAGGCATTTTAAATTCGGATCCTCTTCCCCAGAGGGTGCCAGGAGAGGAGGATGGGAAGGGTGCCCCCTGGGGCTCTTACAGGCTGGGCTGGGCTTCCAGAAAACACCCTCCTGTGAGGGACTGCATTCCTGTCCTACCACTTCCTTTTCTCTCCCAGCCCCTCCCATGATCCCATCATCAGCACACACCTCTCTTCCCGCCTCCTCCCACTTCTGGAAGGATCCCAGGGCCCAGAATCACAAAAGCTGATCTGTCAGAATTTCCACTGGCTCCCCTTGAAAGCTGGGGAAGGGGAGGAACACAGATGAACACACACACAATACCCATCCCTCAAAATGGTACTTTATGGTGGTCATCAGCCTAAGCGGATAACAGGGCAGGTGATGGTGAGGGAAATCTCAAACAGTGCTGCATGCCATGTTAAATTTCTTAGCAGCCACATGAAAAAAGGTAAAAAGAGGCATGAGATAGTAATGTCATAATATGTTTAACCCAATACATCCAGAATATTATTATCTCAACATGCAATCATTTAAAAAAAATTATTACTACACTATTTTACACTCCTTTTTAGCATCCTAGTAAGTCTGCCAAATCTGGGTTGTGTTTTTTACATCAGAACCTGTGCTCGTGCTGTCATGTTGGAAGGCACAGCTCTAGAGAAAGCAAGGCAAAGGGAAGAGAAAGGAAAATGAAGGGAGAGGGTGGGGAGGCGGGGAACAGGGAAGGGGAAACATCCTCAGGTGACAGCGATGTCCTGTCCACCTGCCGGGAAGCAGAGATGTCCTTCGCAGGTGAAGAGTGCATTATGTGTCCTCTGGGCCTGAATGTCTCCGATCTTTATAGCCCCAAACTCCATGGGCTCCTGAGAGGTAAGAGCATCTCAAGCCTGCTCCTCCCAGGGTGGAGGGGGCTTGGCCCCCAAAGAAGGGCCCTCTACAGAGTACGAAGCCAGCTTTCTAGGGCCCACATGAGGCCCTTAATGGAGAACTTGCCTTCCTGACACCTTCTGTCTCCTTTAGGAGTGGACAGCTAGGCAGGAGCTGGAGGCTGCAAACCTGTTTGCAGGGTATGTGACAGAGGAAAGATGGGCACCCCAGGCGGAAATGTCCTCACCTGGGATGCATGCAGGGACATCTAGAGTCTGTGGACCCCGTGAACTGGCCTGTATTCTCCCTGGGGTCTGAGACTCCCAGTGAGAAGGGCCTCGTCCAGGAGTCCGGGCCTGGGTGAGGCCACAGCGTGGTGTGCAGGGTCTCTTACCTTCCTTCAGCATCCCCACTTTGAGGCATTTCATAAAGCGGCAGGCCTGGCACGACTTGCGCCTCCGTTTCGTGATCTCACACTCGTTGGTGGCCGGGCAGCTGTACTCAATGTTCCCTGTAACCAGACACAGACAGTGTTGCCAAATGTCGTCCAGGGCCCACAGCCACAGTCCAAAGACTGGACGGGGATTAACCAGTCGGATTTTCACCCTCCCTCCCCCCATCCAAGGTTCCCATAGGACAGTGGTTCTCAAAGTAGGTGCTCCAAGGTACTTGTCCAAATGTTTCCAACTCTTTGAAATACAGACCTCTCAGTTCTGGAGGGCTGGGGGTGGAGGGGGGCCAGACAGCCACAGCTTTGAAGAATAGTCACCCCCGCCCCGGGCTGGGACATCAAAACTCACTGAGGGGCTGTCCTCAGACTTCAGTGCACCTCAGTCTCCCCATGTGGCATATGGAAACCACTTACTCTTGGATTTTCTGAGAACAAGCATGAACCAGGTGCCACCGCTGACAAAGCGCTTCAAAGTAATGAAATGATTGAATACCCTTATGCCCATTTTGTACTGGTGAGGAAACTGAGGCTCACAGAGTTAGATTTGCCCAAGGTACGTTAGAGAGTTCTCTCCCTTTTTCTCTCTTTCTCTGATGTCCAGCCAGCCTGAACATGTTTCCACCCCATTTCCTGTAGGGAGGGGGGCTGGAGGTTGACCTCTCTGCTGAAGAATTGGACGGGACAGGAAAGGAAGGGATAGACTCTGCACCTGTATTACCTAACCCTAACGACTTCCTGGGTGGCGCTGGCTTATGTGGCTTCTTGGGAAATGATTTCAATATTCACATAGGCAGGGTAAACTGGAAAAGATAAACAGAAAGGAGGAGCACTCATACACAAACTAGTTCGCCCAAATCTATCCTGGCTTAGAGGGCTCTGCCCCCACCCCTCTGTTTCCAGACCCACATCCCTGTTTCTCTGTATAATTATCATTTCCTGGATCTCAGTGATCTGGGCTTCCAGGCCTTTGCTCCAGCTGCTTAGAACCAGCCTACTCTGCTCCCTCCACCTCCTTGCCTGGCCTGCCTGCATCTCCAGGTCCCCTTAGGTAGGTGTCCCTTCCCCTCCCCATCGCCTGTGTTACAGCTATCTATTTCCTCCTAGGCCAGCTCCTCTCTGTAGTTCAAGTACCAGACACATAGTAGGTGCTCAGTGCACACTGAGAGCTGACACTGACCAGTGCTTATTAGGAAGCAGCTACAGTTCTGCTTTTCATATATTGAACCTTTCATTTTCCCAGCAACCCTGGAGGTAAACATCTTTCTCTCCATCTTACAGATGAGAAACGTGAGAAGAGTCCAGGATGAAGCAGAGCAAGAACTTGAACCCAGGTGGTCTGGCTGCAGTCTCTGCTCTGCACCACTGCAGTGAGCTCACAGGGCCTGCAGCGGCCCTGCACTAGCTGGCCTGGTTAGCTCGTGCTGCCGTCTGCACGCTGCTAACTTTTCACATTCCCTGGTAGTTGCATGGCTAGTGTGTCATCCCTTGAAGGAAAATGGATCCAAGGTTCATCAGGGCCATTGTTCCAGCAGGGGGTCAAACCCTGCTGGTTTGGCACTGGTGCTCCACCAGGACACGAGGACTGAGCGGTAACAAGAACGCAAGCCATGATCTTGACTGTGTGTGTGTGTGTGTGTGTGTGTGTGTGTGTGTGTGCGCGCGCGCGCGCATGTGCACTTGGGCGGGGATGGGGTGGGAGGACAGACAGTTTTCTAATTTTATTTATTTATTTTTGTTCCTTTCAATTTGTTTTATGGCCCTGGAGGCTGGCTGCCAGCAAAGCCAGGCCGGTGGCCTTGTAATTTCTGTAAGTGCCTCCTTGATAAAGTGATGAGATTAATTCATCAGAATTCCTGTGTTCTCTTAAGGGCAGTCTAGGAGCGTAGGAGCAGGGAGAGGCCTCTCTTTCTCTCTCACACACACACACCACCACCACCAGCACCACCACCACCACCAGCTGAGGTATGGCAGATTTGAGGGTGAGCTCTCATAGGATGGGGCCATGGTCAATGGCTAGCATAATTTCAGGGTTCTAACCTGGGAGTGTGCCCAGTATAGACATATGCAGACTCCACTTCAAGAAGTCACCTAACCTCTCTGGGCCCCAGTTTCCTCATCTGTTAAATGGGCACAGTATATTTCCATCTCATCAAGTTGTGTGCATTCAGTGACAGATATGCTGGCAAATAAAGTTACTAGGCCTATTTTTACATCCAAGCAGAGCTGCCAGGCTCGATACAGCCAGAAGACCCCTGGGTAAATCTTTTCTAGGTATCAGACCTGAAGCTAGCCACTCATTTTGACACGTCCATGCAAGAACATTAAAATGGGCCTTCCATGGCTACACCTCAGAGTTGATTCCCTGTGTGGCTGTGGGAGGGAGGCAGGAATGCCCAAAACTTGACATGGATTTCTGTGTAACCTTGAGGCAGAGGGGAAATCCCCATCACCAACTCTTTTTGATCCTGTGCCCCAGGAGAAGAAAACCCCAGGAGCATCGCCATCAGCTGTCTGAACAGCTGCAGGGACTAGGAGTCCTCTCTGGGGACTCAGGGATGAGGGCTGCTGAGCTTAGATAAATGGCTCTTGGGGGCTCAGAGGCTGCTGGCCAGCATCAGAGCCTGAATGGCCACCATTTTAAGCTGCTGGTGTGAAAGGGCTGGGCTGGTAGTCACTTGGTTCCACTCCCTAGTTTTTGTCACTCCTGGAGGACACACTGTCCCTTCCATCTCTGTGTGGTCCGCTGCCCCCACATCTCCTCCCTCCCCTTCTCCTTACCCACTTCCTGGATGATCTCTTTCTTGCCACTGGCTTCAGCTATCACAGAATTGGCAAGGATGAGCAGCCAGATGCATTGCCTGTGCTTCATACCCTTGTATCCATCTGCCAGTTGGACACCCATCTGGAAGTCCCTAGGGTTCCTCACTCTTCCTCAAACTAAACCCATCCTCACCCAACCTGCCTTTCACGGTGTTCCTTGTCTCAGCAAAGGGCCACTAGCCACCCTGCTGCCTAGATCAAAAACTGAGGTGGCATCCTGGACTCTTCCCTCTGCTTTACTCCTAAGTTCCTTTTCATCCTACTTCCCTGATATTTCCTCTCTTCTGCCACGGCTTGTTCTGACACATCATCTCTTGCCTCGCCTGATGGACTATCCTCCTCTGTCTCCATTTCTCCTTCAAGTCAATCTACCCTCCACCCTGCCCCTGGGGGCATGTTAACAAGTTTCCTGTGCAAAACCCCACATGGACCACTCGTTCATCATGGCACACTGAACACGGATGTCTGCGGGCCTTCCCAAAAGACCTCTAAAGGGCAGCACAGGAGTAAGAAGTGTCACAGAAAAATGGAATAAGTAGAAACCAAAGGCACTGAAGAGAGGGATCCAAATAAGAACTAGCCCCTTTGTCCTTCAGAACCTTAGACAACCTCAGGAATTGAAGACTCAAGACTCAGCAGAAGATGGAGTGAGTTATGGACCTGGAAACAAGAATTGGCAGGAAGTCTGTATTTAAGGAGTGCTTAGCTGCCACTCCATGTGGCCACCAAGTATCTTCCCACGACATGCATAAGAGAAGCCAACTTAATCTCTGAAGAATATAAGCAAATGAAGTCTGAACTCAGGAACCCCAGCTGAGGGCAGAAGGGAAGTTCAGGCTAAAAAGAGGATGACTGAATATTGCACATCGGACAGTGTGACTGCCCATCCCAGCCCCCAAACCCACACTCTCAGACATCTAGCAGCCAGATGCACACTCCATCACCACCCCCGACCTGAAGATAGAAATTTGTAGGATTCTTCTCTGAAAGAATGAACAGCATCAGAGAAAAGACCATCAGATAAAAATAAGCCAAGAGAAAGCTCCTTCATGCTTTTTATCCCTGTTTGCATTTAAGATGGCCAAGGATTATCAATAAATTTATGAAAATCCTTTAATATGAAAGACTAACCAAAGCAAATAGGGGAAAACATGTGGGAGGAAACCAGGACAAAGCAGGGAGCAGAAATAAGCCTCTAAAAGCAATAATCAGTACAATTGACCTGAGAAGAAAAGAAGATTGCATTCATAAACAAGAACAGCAATCAACAAAAAAGTATAGAACGGAGTGCATAAAAATTAAAAATATGAAAGCCATAAAAAAGTCAAAAGAATTGCCTAAGGAGCTACTCTAGAATAGACCAAAAATCAATGAGATGGACACAAGGCTAGAAAAGATGTAAGAATCAGACGATTGATCCTGGAAGCTCCATATCCAACCATTAGGAATTTTTGAAAGAGAAAACAGTGGAAAGGAAGTTACCACACAGGGAGAAAGGCAAAGAGGGAAGGAAGGATGAAGATTTCTAAGACCTGAAGAATGAGTTTCCAGACCAAAAGGCTAGCTGAGAGTCCAGAAGAATGAATGAAAGAAAGACTTGGACAAAATTACAGTGGTGGAGAACAAATCAGTGGATGCCAGGGGTCAGGGAACGGGAAGAGAGGGAGGTGGCATTTGTTATAAAAGCGTGGTGCCAGGAAGCCTGTGTCATGGGACTGTTCTGTGTGTTGACTGTAGTGGTGGGCACAGGAATCTACAGAGTGATAAAACTTCATAGAACTAAACACACACACACACCTAAACACATGCATGCGCACACACACGTACGTACAACAGGTGAAATCTGAATAGGTGGGTGGAGTCTACCTGCCCGTTTCCTGGTTGTGATATTGTGCTATGGTTATATAAGATGGGGGCAAGTGGGTGAAAGGTATGGGATCTCCATTCATGGGATCTTTCTGTATAATTTCTTGCAACCACATGGGAATTCAACTATATCGACCAAAAACATAAAATAATAAAAAATAAGGACTTGTGGGCCGGCCGAGTGGCGCGGTCGTTAAGCGCTGGCCTGGGAAGCCAGCGGCCCTGGTTCGGTCCCACATATGAGGGCCAGTGACACTGCCCTCAAAAAAAAAAAAAAATAAGGACTTGCAACACACAACATATTTTTATCATAAAATGTCAATCATGGAGGACAAAAAAGAAAAAATCCTAAAAACTTTCAGGGAGAGAGTAAAAAGCAAGTCCAATACAAAGGACCAAGAACCTCTCTGTGAACACACACACACACACACACACACACACACACACACACACACACACCCCTCATGCACATTCTTTTTTTTCTACTTAGCACTCATCACTTGACTTCATTTATCTTCTTTATTGTCTACTTTGCTCACTGCAGTTTCCTAGCACCTAGAACCATGTGTGGAAAGAAGAGGCCTCAGTGTAGATTACCTAAGTGAATTAATCAAACTTCTTGATGGCAGCACTAGAAAACTAGAAGACAAAGCAACAATAGTGTCCAAATTCTGGGGGGAAGTTATTTTTGACTAGAATTTTACACCAAGCGAAGGTATGACTCTAATGTTTGAGTTGAAGGACTGAGGAAAGACCTTTCCGTACATCCAAGGGGTCAGGAATTGTACCTCTCCTTGGCAGCATGTGCTCCCCCTAAAAAGGGAGGGACCAAAAAGAGGAAGAGTAGGATCCAAAGAACACAGGATCCAACCCAGGAGGAAAGTCAAGGACACATCAAGGAGGAAATGGCGGTAGGCAAATGAATTTAACCAAAAATTGTGATGCAACCAAATTTAGACAATGGGAAGAGGAGAAGTGTGTGTGTGTGTGTGTGTGTGTGTGTGTTGGGATGGATCGTGCAATTGCTGCTAACTCTTTATCGTCCATCACAGGAAGTCAAAAACTAATGTCAAAATCGCTAAATAGTAAATATGGCTATAAAATAATACTAAGAACAAAGAGGATAAAAGTTAGAAGATTTTTTTTCTTTTTAAATGGCTAACTCTGAATCATGGGAAAAGGGGAGAGAAGGGGTAGGGCCAGGGTTATTTTTCATTATAAGACTTACACTTCCATTTACTTTTTAAGCCTATGTGCACACATTATTTTAATAAAAGTTAAAAATTTCAAAATTTAAGCTTAAGAAATTGTCCAACTGTTCTTCACTGTGTCAAGAATGAAATCTAACCTCCAGAGCAAACCCTCCCAAGCCCTTTGTGATCTGGCCACCTCTGACCAATCGGCCCTGGTCTCCCCTCACCTAGGCCCCCAGGTGTGTAGGCTCCAGGAAACCACATGGAGCCTCCCAGCTCTCTCATCCCTCCCTCTACCTGAAACTCCTCCTGGCAAACTCTCACATCCTTGGAGCCTCAGCTCTCACATGGCCTTGGTGACACCCTCTTCCCTTTTGTCCCAAGTAGGCTTCCTTGCTCTTTCTGGTTTTCCCCTATAGGCCTCATCCACCCCATCCCTTCAGCCCCATTTCCTGGCACTTAAAACAACGACCTGAGTGTTTCATAATCAGGGCTTTCTATGTTGTCCTCCCTTCTGAACTGTGTGCTTATTGGGGATAGAGGTCTTTACGTATTTCCTTTTTTTTTTTTTTTTATTCTCAAGTAGAGTGCCTGGCTCCTGAAAATACCTATTGATCAAAGCAAATGAAGTAAAAGCAAGAAAACCCACCCAGAGAATCCTAGAATTCAACAGTGAGCAATGCAATCCCCTCCCAGTCCTGGTCCTTCCTGCAGCCAGACACCCACCCCCACACCACCTCATACCCACTCCTCTGTTAGAGTTCATCTCCTTTCTCTCTGCAGGGACTCTTACGACATCTATGACCACCTCTCTATTTATTGCATCGATTCCAAGATGCTTTCAATGGTAAGACTGCACCATTATTTTACATACCACCAAAAAAGAAAGGAGAAAAAGCTGCCAATCAAACTGGGTCTGTGCTTCCTTGCCACTGCATTTTCATTTTTTTTCTTATTAAAAGAGCTCTTGAGATTTATTTAGATACAGATGTTATCATATAGCATTCTTGTACATACACAAAAGAAAAGGCATAAGAAAAATAAATCCAAGATATTCTAACACTTTTCTGAATGTGACTCTTCTGAATTATTTTTCAAGTCACTGTTTTCATGCTTTTCTGCAGAATCGTCCTGTCTGCTAACCAGGGAGCTGTCTTCTTAAGAGTGTCCATGGTGTCTCAGGGGTTTCCTTCCAGATCACTGGCCCCTTTCTGCCATCTTTAATGTGCGTGTGAGGGCAGTGGCACCCACCTACAGCCGTCACCTAGTGGCCAGTAACTAGCACACAGCCTGATCCAGAGATGTTAACGTGGGGAAAACGTGCATCTTAGAAGTGATGAAATATGGTACTTCTCGGTCTCCTTCAAGGCCCTCACTCCCCTTCCTTTCACCAGGATCCCCCCTCCTGCACTACCCCCACTCCTTTCCCCTCTTCTTCTGCAGAGCTTTCCAGAAATGAGCTCTCCCAGAGGGCACATTAAATCAGATCCCTGTGCCCCGCCCCCCAGAGTGTCAGATTCAGCAGGTCTGGGGTGGGGCTGGAAATTTGCATTTCTAACAAGATCCCAAGTGAAGCCAGTACTGTCTCTGGGGACCACACCTGGAGAACCACTGCCCTAGAAGATCTCCTTAGACGCTAAACCCCCACTCAGATTCCACTCTTGGGCTCTAGGCCCAGATTTCCAACTTTCCCGTGACCTGATCATACTCAACATGTCCCACACTTTATCCATCATCCCAACCCCTTCCTCCCTGCCCACCCTCCTTCCACCAGCAAAGTGCTTCTTTCCAGGTTTCTCCCCACATCCCATGGCCTCCCCATCTCCCTAGGAGCCTAAATTCAGAATCTGTCAGTCTCACATCCAGTCACTCTTCTTTTTGTACTGAATCCTCTTCCGTAAGTTTCTCAAGCCTGACCTCTCCTTTTAGTCCTCCTGCCACTGCCCAGGTTTGGATGCCTCTCAATGGACTGTTAGCTAGATCTTGCTTCCTACCTGGTCTGCCTGGCCCTTGACTCCCCCACATCCAGACCACCTTCCCTACCGCTGCCAGAGTTATCTCGCTAGAAGGACATACTCAAAAATTCAATGGCTTCCTGTTGCTACGCACAACAAAACAAAAGAATTACTATTTGTTGAATGGTTATCATATATGCCAGGCACTAAGTTAAACATGCGTGTCTCATTTAATTTCTGTAATAACATTCTAGGAGCAGCCTCTACTTATTAGCCCCACTCTATTGACAAGGAAATTAGGGCCCAGAGAAACTAAGTCACTGGCTCAAGTTGACACAACGAAGAAAGTGTAAAGTTGGGATTCAAGCAGGTGAAGCAGCCCTCAAACTGAAACATTGCTCCGCCCTCTTCCTTAACACAGCCTAGGATGCCCTTGACATCCAGTCCCACGCTGCTGTTCCAGCCCATCACCTACCACAGGGTCCCTGCTTTCCTTAGCAGAGCACATCCATCTCCACTGGGCCCTGCTCTGGTTGTTCTTTCTGCCACACATGTTTGCCTTTCACTCCGGCGTAAATTAAATGGCCCTTCCTCTAGGAAGCACTCCCTGCCCTGTCTGACCTCTGTGCCTCGCCTGGCTGTGTCTCTGAAAAGAGGAATTGCGATTTGTTCTTCTCATTCCCCCAGTGCCCTGCAGACAGCAAATGGTGTATGGGTTGATTGACTCTAAGAAGTGAGGAATCTGAGGCTAGGGGACCCAAATCCCTGCCCAAGGTCAACCGGTTGGTGAGTGGCAGGTCTGGGAGGGCACCCCACTTCTGACTTTCACCTATTCCTGGCTTTATCCCTGAACCCCCGTTGTTTTGTGTCTCCTGGGATCCGCCAGTCTCATTCTCCAGGACAGGAGGCCTGGAGGTGGTCCAAGACAGGATAAGCCATCAATCATCCCCCTGGCCCTCTCCTCAGGGAGTTTCTTTCCAAGCCTGCACCTGGGCTCCAGTTGGACGGAGACAGCATGGTGCCAGGGCCTCTTTCTCACTTGCTCTTCTTCATCTTAAGACACAGACCCAGGAGCTGCTCCAGGAGCCTCCCAGTGGCCTGCAAAGTTGGTCACATGCCCTGGGAACTGAAGGAGGGGCTCAGGGTGGCTTTGCCCTCTCCACATCCCCCTGTGGCCATGCATCGTGTGTTCACTTTTTCATCAACAGCTTTCATTCCACCCACAAGAAAATCCATGTGTGGCACTCACCATGGTCCCACGGCTTCACCAGTCCCTCCAGCCCCGTCTCCTTCCACTTTGCCCTCATTCCCTCATGTCCCTGCTGGTCCTGAAATACGTCTGCTGTTTTTTTTCTGCCTGAAATGCTGGTCCCACGATTCTTTCATGGCCATCACCTCACCTTGAAAGTCACCTTCTTAGCATGGCCTCCTAATCCTCCATCTAAATTAGACCCCCTCTCTCAGTCACCTTTGGTCTCTGGTTTTTCTCCTTTGTGGCACTTAACTCAGTCTGTCATTATGCATTACTTGTTATCATATTTACTGTCTATCTCCTCCCACCCCCCTCAAACACCCCCAGAAGACAAGCCCGGAAAGCGAGGGGCCAGCGCTCCATCCTCAGCTCCCAGCACAATGATTGGGACCGAATATTCAGCAAAGGACTAAACAACTGCTTCATAAGCTCAAATGTAAGGCAGGAGTTTCCCCCAAACATTGTCCTTTAGAAAAAGAAGTTGCTTAATATTTGAGTCTTTATGAGGTCTCACATTAGAGGTGCTAGTCAATCACTTTACATGGGACAACTACCGTTTGAGAAGACCTCAATTAATGCGAATCACCCAACTGAATCAGGAACAACGGGCAGAAAGAAATTTTACACAAATGTAGTTATTCCTGAGAAAATGACCCCACAATCACAAATGTTGAGTGTCAAAAGCAGTATGGTACCTAAAAATGATTGTAAACCAACACAAATAAAAAAAAAATAACTTCTGATGGTCTAGAATCTGTATTTGTGACTCAAAATTTTTTGGGATAGCATCACAAACAAGCTCATAAAATCTCAAGTAACTGAAATGGAAGTGACAAGACTATGCTCTGAAACAGTGTTAAATGACTCAAAAAAATGTCCGTAGGGAAGGCAAAGATGCATGAGAAAAGTTTGATAAACCTGGCTTCACAAAAGGTGAATAGAACAGGTTTTTCAAAAAATAATATATCGTTTTACATAATGTGACTTAAAATATGCAATATAATGAAAATTCACATATTGTTACAAGTAAACATTTGACTATTTTATCTAGATCTCTAACTACACAGACTGGCCAAACTTTGATTTGTCTTCATTGGGAAAATGGGGAATCACTGAGGACTGACTGCCTTCTAGTCAGATACACTGAGAACTTCCCACGTGTCAGGCACTATGGGGGGAAGTGGGGCTCAGGGAAAAATCAAGGTCTATGTAACGCTGCTCCTTAAGAGCTTACAATCCTCTAGGGGAGCCAGACAAGTAATGGCGAGAGCCAGACAGTGTGCTAAGCGTGCTAAGTGTTATAGGTGTGCTGGGAGGGTTACAGGAGCATCAAGGAGGGGCGCTGCGCCGCGTGCCAAATGAGAGGAGGCTTCCTGGAGCACATGCCAGCTAACTGAGACCTAACGGACAAAGGTGGGGACTACCAGTTGGGAGGGAGAGCAGAGAGAAGACTAGGTACAAAATCTAGAAACTGAAAGTATGGGACAAGTGCTGGGGACTAGAAAACAGAGCAGTCAGGCTGGCCTACAGCACGCAATGGGGAGCGGCACCAGAGGAGGCTCTAAGGTCAGTGTGCGCCAATCCCAAAGGGCACTCAGACATGCTCGGGCGCTTCGATTTGGCCCACAAGCAAGATGGGAGAGTGACATGTTCAGATGTGTGTGGTAGCACTGAAGAAAACAGACTGGAAAGGGGTGAGCCTGGCCACTGGGAACTGTTGTAGTCAGTGGTGGTCTGAAAGAAAGCAGGGGGAATGGGGAGAAGGCGTTGGGTTGGAACCGGGTAGGGGTGGGGGAAGCAAGGTAAAGGAAAAAAAACATTTCTGGCCTAAACAATGGAGGAGTGATACAGGCACTGAATTGAAGATACAGGAGAAACATTTGATGGCAGAGACATAGCTTATGTTTAGGACTTGTTGCGTTTGGGGTGCTTCTGGGACACCCACGTGGAAATGTTCATTAGATGTTAAAGGACTTGGAACTCAGAAAGGAGTTGAGGGCAAGAGCTGTGGAACTGGGATTCATCCCAATTTCTGAGGCAAGTAAGCCAGAGGCAGAAGGAGATGTCAGGTACCTAAGATGGGTCAAGAACAAAGGAGGGAGCGAAGGCAGGCACTGGTAGCTGAATTTGAGGGATGATATATATAATTTCTTTTTAAACTGCAGACACTAGAGACATTTAAAGGCTGATGGAAAGAGGGACACTGCAGAGAGTGAGAAAAAGATAAAGAGAGCTGAGATAATGGATAGGAGGTCTCTGGGAAGTAGGGAGGAGATAAATTCAAAGCCTAAGAAGGGGTAAGCCTAGAGGAGGAGACATCTTCCAGCAGTGAATGGGCAGCTATCAATGAATGAAAGATACTGTAGATAGTGGGAGAGAGTGGGTAGGTTTGGTGGCAAGCAGCTGAGAGAGTTCCCATCTGAGGCTTCTAGTTTCTCAATGGAGCAGGAGACAGGGTCATTGCTCAGAATAAGAGTGACAGGGTCAAGGAAAAGGGCTTGGAAAAGGCCCCGGTGTGGCTACCCCCCACCAAATCCCCTCATTACTTCCATTCACACTGCAAAGGTTTTCATTAGTGGGGTCAGTGTCACAGTCCAGAATCTAGCACTCAGCCCTGGGACCCAGAATTCTGACCGCCAGGCACAGAAAGTGACTCCCTCTCTCAGGACCAGACTCGCCTCGCTCAAAACTCAGGAACCCGATGTATAAGCCCTGATATGCCAGCACATTCAAATACAAGGAGAAACTGATCAGTTTAACACAGCAAGTTCACTCTAAGCTGAAGACCTACCTACAGGGGAACTAGATCATACTTAGAAAGATGCTAATCAGATCAACCGAATGTTTAATCCTGTCAGGCTGTCCCCAGGCCGACTCCCTTGTCCTAGGAGTGGTGTCTTTACCAAAGCCTGCCTTTCATTCTGTGCCTCCAGGGCTGGATCAATCCTTTTGATGGGTATATTTTTTTTCTTTAGATATGCTAGGAAATGCAATCAGGTTGAGGATTATCTCCTTTGGCTGGTAGCCATTCAATCCTTTTTTTGTCTATCTCTGAGCTCATCGATTCTGGGTGTCACCACAACCCCCAGCACTGACAACACATTCCCTTTTATATTGCAGCATAGAACTGGGCAGGCAAAGTTGTAGTAAACATTCAACAAGCACTGCTAGGGGTTGATGATAAGCCCCTTGAGGGCAAGGGGACTGCATCTACCTTGTTCCATGCAGTAGTGCCGGGAAGGGCACATTTTTTCTGTAAAGGGCCAGAGAGGAAATGTTCTGGGCTTTGAGGCTGGAAGGAGCAGCTACTCAGGGCTGCTGTAGGTGTGGCCGTGTCCCAATACAAGTTGATTTACCTAAGCAGGTGGCCAGCCTGCGGGCAGTACTTGGCCCCCCCCTTTCCCCTCTCCTTCCCCTGTTCCCCAGGCACGCTAGCACCTAGCCCAGCCAAGCACACAGTCAGTCAGTCAGTGCTCAATAAATATTTGTAGAGAAGGAATGACCGAGGCCTATGTCCCCCAACCCATCATGACATCCTTGTTTCTGCTATATTTCTTCCCACATTGGCATAACCACTGAACTAAGCAGACTGAAATGACCTAAGGAGAGAGGCGGGTGCGAGCTAGCATGATTTTTCAGAGTCTTCCAAGTAGCATAGATTTGTGAATGGATCATTCTATGACTACAAGCCCTATGTCCAAGTTATCAGACTTTTAAAAATGGCCTGAATAGCCTTCTTAATTGGGTCGGTGTTTAGGAAACTGCCTTGGCTTGGAGCCTAGGGCTGTGCCTGCAGACCCCCAGGCTCTAAGGTCCCTGAATGCAGGCCCCACTCCTTCCTTACCCAGAGCAGGGACTCAAAACAGTTCCTTGTTATCCAATTATAGGTCATTTTTTTCCCCCCTCTTTATACTTTTTTTTCCCCCCAACACAATTAAAATCTTTGTTAAAATAAAACCAAAGAGTTAATAAAATAATCAGAGTAACGCATCAGCCTTAGAATTTACTCCTCCCTGTTCTAGATAGACACCTGTTTCTGGTTATAAACGTGAAACTCGTCTTGTGAGAAAGAGACAGAGCAGTTCAGTCCTGATTACACTAAAATGCTGCTGTTTGTCTTTTGATTTCTAGGAAGAGATCATTATCCTATTCGTGGTAGCAAATAATTAAGACTATTTACAAATTCTTTATGTGGAATCCTGACCATCTCAGGACATTCTCAGCACCTGAGCCTCTATTGAGAGTAAAAGAGGGTTGCTGAATGACACCAGCCTCTGCCTTCAGAACATTTGATCCAGAACCCTCCGACTCATTCAAGGATATGGAGAGAAAATATAATTGTCTCCTCAAGAGCCATGTTTCAAAAAACTGACCTCAAAGAGTCAATCTTACCAAGACCACTTCCCAACTTGGAAAAGAAAAATACTATTTCAGTAACTGAAATTGGTTTAAACATCTCATGTTTGTCAAATATTGTATGATATTAACTAGATATTGGACTGGAGGTTTCCAACCCTGTCTGAGACTTAGAAATCACCATGCAGGGCTTTTCAAGTCTAGAGATCGCAGGGCCTCCCCCCTGATCCAGCAGTTCAGAGCTGGCAGGGACCAGACGCATTCATTCACTCATTGCTGGAGGCTAGCACTCGGCCTGATAGGAAAATGCTCAATAAATATTTGCTGTGGGAAGATGGTATCGTGGCTCCTTCTGGGGAAGCTTCAGGGAACCAGAGTCTGGAGTTTTCAGAAACCTTCCTTTTTACTGTTTCGCTCTTTTGCACCGTTTGAAGTTTTGCCAGGTTTATTCTTTTTGTGAGTTCCTTTAAGAAATAAATTTTATCACTAGCTAACATTATTTAAATCCTGTTAGATCACAATAATTATAGTTTTATTTATACGCAAGACTCAAAGCTTGCCCTGTAAGGTCAAACAAATTATATGTCCATTGTCTTAGTAAATTACATGTCCAGTGTCTTAAACGATACTGTAAAAGTAAAAATAATAATTGTAAACATTTATTTTGCACTTACTAGTCTAAGTGCTTGATATATAGTAACTCACTTAACCCTCTTTTATCAGCTGTATGTGATGTGAGGTAGGATTGATCCTCACTGCAGGTGAGAGAGAAACAGGCCCAGGGCATTCTGCTGTAAGGTAAGGCTGGAGCCTGGGTGGCTGGCCACTACACCACGCCGTCTCCACTAATACGCAGAACTGGAAACATGGCCAGTCCCAATGCCCTCCATTGGCTTACTACATAAATTGTCATCTGAAGAGATCTCAACAAATAACTACTATTGAATGAATAAACTGAATCTACTCTGTTTATTCCCAGGGAAGCTCAGGCACCTCTTTCAAAAGGGAAATAGGGGAAGGACACCCTTGGGAGAGCCAGGCAGGCCCCAGACGAGGGATCTGGGCCAGAGTCTGGACAAGAGCCCCTACGTCTTCTCCAGCCTGGTTCACAGTGTCTGTTCCAGTGGCATGGCCTCAGCTCACCTCAGTTACCGGCATGCGCGGGGCTTTTTGTCTCTCCTGTTGCCAGCACCTAGCACAGTGGCTGGCACTTCGTTAGTGCTCCACAGGTACTTGGCTGAATGAATGAAGCAAGTGCTCTCTACCCCATGACCTGCCGCAGTAAGAATCTCAGCTACTGTATGCCCAGCCGTCTCTCTGAGCTGGGCCTGTGCCTTGAACTTGAAAACAGCCCATCATTATCCCCAATTTATCTGTGGGTGACTTTACAGAGGGCACCTGTCAGAGCTCTTGCACACCTTCTTCAGAATCATTCACGTGAGGACCCATTGAAAGAGGCAGCCACCTCCAGGGCCACTGGGACATGACTCAGCTGATATGCAGATGTATGAAAAAGCCCTAGAAAACAGGCCGCAATGGGACCCAAAAGGGGCTGAGTGGTCAGGAGAAACACTCCTTTGCTCTGTCAGCCTGAGTCTTTCACAGTGAAGGAAATAGTTGTGCAATTGAAAAAAAATAAAAACAAAATGAGAGGCCCTTTGTATTTCAGGAGGTTTGGAATTGCAGAGGAAATAATGCTCTTTTTCCCCCCAGATCAGCTTTTTGAGGGGCATACATCTGATAGTGTTCCCCATCCCGGTGACAGGCACACCCGTGGTGAGGCACTTGTATGGATTTTCTTTGGGTTTTCTGGGGCGCCATATGGGGGTACATGTCATTTCAACAACAGTCCTGGAGTTACAGTCCTTGGCCTGACCTCCAGCATGAGAAACCCCGAGAGACAGAAAGGGGGGCCTACAGAGCCTGTGCTCCCAGTTTCCCTTCCGGGGCCCTGAGTGACTGCCACGCACCTTGGATGGTCCTCTTGAAGAAGGCCTTGCAGGCCTCGCAGGAGGCCACACCGTAGTGGTAGCCGGAGGCAATGTCCCCGCACACGAGGCACAGGCGCTTGGGGATGGCGTTGAGCATGTACTCGCACTTAATGGCCGAGTCCTCCATGATGCCGCTGGCACAGTCCTCGTAGCTCTTGCGACACGGGGTGCCTCCCAGCCCGGCGCCTGCAAACATGGGCGGCGAGTCCAGACCATTGGCGTGGGCGCCCAGAGCCAGGCCAAAGCCGCCGCTGGCGTCGGACGAGCCGCTGGGGCTGTGGTGGCTGAGGGCATCGATGCCCGAGGACGGGCTAGACGGCTCCGTCTTGATGAAGGAGCCACAGCTGGAGCTCAGGTGCCGATCGTCCGCGGACATTCTGTTCAGCAGCCTGTGGACACAGAGTGCGGGAAGTCAGAGCTGAGGAGGCTGAGGTGTGACGACGTCGCCAGGAATTAGCTCTGGGCTCCGGGCACCCGTGGGCGGGGCGGCTGGGAGGGGCTCTATGCTAAGGCATCGGTGAGATAAAACACTGGTCCAGAAGGTCAATTGGTCATGAAACGGCCCGGCCCAGAGCAAGTCTCAGGTATTAAACCTCTCCACCACTCAGAACCTTCTGAGTCCTCAAAGAAAAAACTATGAGCAACAGGCTTCAGATTAGGCACCCAGCCTTTTGCAAAGTGCCAGTTTGAGGATGACAAAAAGTGGTAACAATTCAGCCGAAACACTTGGCCAAACTTCCCACTTAAGGATAAAACATGGTGGCTACGCATGAAAGTCCAGCTGTGCCAAGCCCTGGAACAGGCCACCCTCAGGACAATGCAATGATAACCCATTTTGTTTGGCCCCACAGGGGCTCAGGGAAGTCCACGCTTGGACCTTCCCCCACATGACACCGTCACTGAGATTGGGACCAGAGATGCCAAGGCACCCAGGCAGGGCAAGAGGCATTTCCCTCCCCTGAGCAGGCCGGCCTCTGTCCAGCCCCTCACCCCCAAGACACTGTGCCTCCATTAGGCAACAGGTTCCAATCCCAACCTGTACATTCCCCAGCTGTTTCTTAAACTTAACTTTCAAGCTCTAGGCACCCCTGCCTCACCGGTAGTGTCAGAGAGCATAATTTGGTAAAGCAGGATCACTAGGAAGGGTCAACTTCCCCCCTCTCCGCCAAGAAAGCCCCTCCTCCCAGAACCATGCTGGGTGGGTGAGAAGGCAGCTGGGTGTGACCCTCCTACACCACAGCTCCCTGGATGAGGGGAGGGGCCTCTCTCCACAGCGGGCAAAGAAAGCAGGGAGATGAAGCTGTGTGTTTAGGGAAGCCCAGCTGCAGCCCATGCTCCAGGCCTGGGGGGGGGGGGGCAGCCAGGAGGCAGGAGCTGGAGGCAGGAGCTGATTAGGGTCCATCTGGCCCTGTCTTGGCCCAGCATGTGGCGGTAAAGAGGCCAAGGCTTAATCCCTGAGGAGCAGGTCAAAGGAAAGAGGGAAAGATCCTGGAGACAGAAAAGTGCTGGAGAGGCTGGCGGTACAGCCCCCTGGGTGGAAAGGTGGCTGTGCGTGGGGAGAAAGGGTCTCAGTGCTGGAGGGTCCACTGGGGGAGCAGCCACAGTCCAGTCCCACCTCCAAGAAAGAGAGGGGCAGGAGAGGAAACCAAGGCTCAGGGGACTGCCCACCCTGGGTGTCTGAGCCCTGATGCTGGGGAAGAGAGTTGGGACAATTGTGGCCTGCTGTTCACTGGGAATGCTGTTCAGAGGGAACCCCTGTTTTCTGAGCAGCACACTGGGGAAAGGATTGATCGCCACCTGGAGAAAATGTGGCCTTTTCACTCCCCACAAAGTCTACCCCCCAACACAACCTTGGCCACACACCCACTTCACCAAATACAATCTTGTGATGGAGAGGGGACTTCACAGTCCTTGGTCCCACTAATGTTTCCGTAGTTAATACGCCTCCTGAGGGGGTGCCCCATCCATCTACACTTGAGCATTTCCAGAAAGAGGATTCAGTGACCCAGAGACAGTTCTAACCAGAAACTGGGTGCTGGAGATATTAATACAAAAATAAAAGATATTATTTGCTGGAATGTAGAGTTTGAAGGCTCCCAGGTCTCTTCTGTTCCAAATTGAATCCCCCAAGTCCTTGAAAACACCCCTCCTACAAGCCCCAGGTTTTCTTTACATTGATAGCGGGCACCCCAGTTGAGGGTTTCCTCTGAGTCATTTTATATCACACTGGCTAGTGCCCTGTCATTTCCCTGGGCTCCCCATGGCCACCCGCCTCCCCTCCATCCACAGTGGGTCCCCGGTGTATCCTCAGGAAAAGCCATTAGCGGGTAGGGCATAACCCAGGTAGAAAATCTGAACCTTTGGAAAGGTCCCTCCCCACAGCCCCTTGCAGGAAGAGCTGACCAAGTGCTCTTTCATTTCTAATCCCCTCCTGCCGGCTGCCTTAGGCTCTGCAGTTCACAGGAACATCCCAGGCCCACTGGGTCAAGCACTGCTGGGCAAGGCGGCTCCCAGACCCAGCCTTCCATCCTCACCCCTCCCCCAGAGCTTCAGAGATTACGGGAGATACACTTGACAAAAACAGTAATTGTAGCAACTACTATTTAGTGAGCACTATTATGTGCCTCCCGTTTCAGATCTGTCCCTTGGATATACAAGAAGCATGTGCCCTGAGGGAAGAAGTTGGAGAGCCTGCGGCCATTCCCGGTGGACAGCAGGTCAAAATTGTCCCGACTCTCTTCCCCCAGCCTCTCAACTCAGGCACCCAGGGTGAGCTGTCCCCTGAGCCTTGGTTTCCCCTCCTGCCCCTCTCTTTCTTGGTACAGAAGGGCACGAAGCATCCTGCAGTGGGCTGTGCAGCCAAGACCCACCCTATCCAGACCCTGCCCGGAGGCCCAGGTCAGTGACCCTGGGGCTGAGAAGGAAGCAAACGTGACTAGCCAGAGTGGCCACGGAAAGCCATGCCAATTTGGTGCTTCAGTCCCAGCTGAGGTGGGAGGGGGATAGAGGTGTGTGTGTTTGTGTGACAGGGTGGGGGGGAAGGGGGGTGCGTTCTAAGGATTTCATTCATATAGCTTTCTCATTTCCGCGATCATTATTTTGGCCCCACTAGGACATCTTTTCCAGGGACAGTCAACCTGTATTTTTGGCACCACTATGTTCTAAGTGCTGGTCAAATAACAGGAATATGACAGGCACAACCCACGATCTCAGAAGCTCTCACAGGAAAAATAGACACTAAACAAGCACACATGTGCTGAGCTCTGAAAAGGGCCAGGTGAATACAACACTGACAGACGGGGGCTCCCTGCTGCGCCTAGCTGATCTAGCTTCATACATTCAGCCATGACAACTGAAACCTTCTCCGGACATTGCCAAATGTTCCTGGGTGGGGTGGGGTGGGGTGAGTGTGTGTGTGTGTGCGCGCGCGCAAAATTGCCCCTAGTTGAGAACTACTAACTTATTTAGATATGTGAGGGAAGAGTGTGGACATGGGGCACAGGAGCTGAGGGTTGGGCAAATGAATGATGCAGTTTTGGCATAGAGGAGAGTGATGTCAGAAGGGGTGGAATTGGGAGAAAAGAGGGGTCAAGAGTGTGCTGGTTTCCAGAGACTGGAGGCTGAGGTATAGGCAGAAGGAAGGAGTGAGAAAACAGGAAGGATGGGAGACTGGGTTAGGGAAGATTTCCGAGGTGGAGGCTTGGTGCAGGTCCAGGAGGCTGTGGCCACAGGATGAGGGCGAGGTGGCTGACACTTGTGCCCTGGGGAGGAGAGAGTCATGTCGAGTCCATCATCCATGGTGGCTGAGACCCAGTTCCCAACTGGGTTGATGACTATTGACTTTATGGGGAAGGGACAGATGCCACATCTAGCTGCCTTTGAAAGAGCAGCAGTCAGGGGTCAAAGCCCCTCAAGGCATCATTTTCCCTGTGATTTGTCTGGGAACTGGAGCACAGGCAGAGCTGCCCTGGCCTCAATTTCACCACCGTCTGATGAGGCATGGCCTCCCTCCTGCCCCCACTCAGCCCTGCGCCCCAGAGCCACCTGAGCTCCAGGGGAGCCTGGGCTGACAGGGGTGCTCTCTGCTGGACATCACTCTGCTGGACAATGGAGTGGGTTGAAGACTTTCCTAATACAGAGACCAACAGAATCTTGGAAGTTCTGAATGAAACCCAGACTGTTGGGTTTCATGAACCTCCAGAGGAAGAGAGATTCCAGGCTATCACCATAAATTTTTAAATTGGAATCCCAGGGATCTATGTCCCTCAAGGTGGCCTGCCAGTGGAAGGCAGCAGGAGAGAAGCTTCTGGAGGTAAGAGGGATGGGCTCGCCTGATTAGCTGGGGCCTGGCTGGCTTTCCTGTACAGAGTGGATGGAACCCACCCACCTCATGCAGAGATCTGGGTCACATGCGGAGGGGCTGCACTGAAAGCCCTCTCTGGCTGTGTGCTGGGGCCACCCCTGTAAGAACAGAAACCAGCAGCTGAGTCACTTACTGGTTATGAGCCCGCACTCTGGCATCAGACGAGCCAGCTCTGCCACATAGTAGCTGGTGACTTTGAATAAACAGGTCACCCTCTCTGACTCTTAGAGTCCGGGCCTTAGGGTCCTCATCTGTAAAAGGGGCTCAATCACAGCATCCCCTTCAAAGGATTGTTCTGGGTGAACATGAGCAAATGCAGGCAAACATTTAGAGTGTCCTCACGCCCTCAGAGGATGTTGGGTGCTGGTGTGATTCTCCCAGAAAATCCAGGCTTGTGGTTAAACCCAGCAAAATGCTTCCCTCAACAGAGTCCCCAGATCTAGAATTGAGTATAATTCCATAGGAACTTGCCATTTACCAGGAAGGAAAGTAGATGGCTAGGCAAATTAAGAGGATACAGAAGCCTAAAAAGGGAATCTACAGAAGAAAAATTGTTTCTGAACACTTGAGTACACTCTTATGTACATTTCTGTAATGAATTTGCTAAGCAGGGGCCACCTGACTATTCATTGAAGCCAACTCTCAGACCTTCCAGCAAGGTTTTATTTGTTAGGAACCAGCCCCTCAGGCAACTGAAAGTAACACAGTTAAACCTCCTTTAAAAATATTATTAAAGAATGCAGACTGAGGGGCAGCCAGGTGGCTCTGAACAACAAGGATGCCGGTTCGATTCCTGCATAGGATGGTAGGCTGTGCCCCCTGCAACTAGATTGAAAACAGTGACTGGACTTGGAGCTAAGCTGAGCCCTCCACAACTATACTGAAGGACAACAACTTGACTTGGAGCTGATGGGTGCTAGAAAAAACACACTGTTACCCAATTTTAAAAAAAAATGCAGAGTGAGACTTTAATTGAGGGGTAGGATGCGGAGGACCGTGTAGCTAAATGTGAGTCATTGTCAAGGCCCCAGCATTTCTGTCTGGTCATGGATACATGGGTTCTTATCCCATGGAAGCGGGGGAGGGAGGGAGGCAGGGAGAGAGGGTAAAGAAGCCTATGATGAGACGTATTATGAACCAAGGATTATAATTAATCAAAGTCTGCGTGTCTGAGGTCCAGTAAATACGTCTTTTTTCTTAAACTCAGAAAATTTTAAATTCCAATTGATCTTCCCCCTGAGTAGTCTGAATCACCTATTTTAACAAATGGTGTTTGATCATTACTATGTGATTGAAATCTTGCATATGTATAGCTTTCTGGACAGACACACCAACACAGCTGGAGTCAGTGAATCGTAAGTTCTCAGAGATTCTCCTGCCTCTCCTGGTGATATTCAGAGGAGAACCGAAGCCCCAAGTTGTGAGTGGCTCAAAGTTGCTAACTAGAAAGCCAGGCTGGTTGGGGGTATAGAGACACAGTGAGTTGGTGACCTATCTGGGAGAATGAACTGACTCAAGCGGTGGCCCACCTGCCACCCTCCTTCACCACATTGTTACCACAGCACCATTCTTTTAGTGCTTCCACATTACCTGGTCTCAGTCACACTTTCCTAACACTCTCTTTTTCTTTCTCCCCTCGGGAGCCCCTCTGGGTCCCAGGACTGCAAAACGACCCAATAGCAAACTGGCTTCAGTGAGAGCCTGCCTCCACCTGTGCACTGGAGCTCACGCAAAATTCTGTAATTAAGCATCTTGTCGTTAGAAGGATTAGTCAAAACCAGGCTGATCCCCGGACAACTGATTGAAATCTCGTTCCACACAAATTACGGCATGGAAAATAATGATGGGTAATTAGTGCCTTTCAATCGAGGCCTTTTATCCATGATTTTCCAGGCTGCATCCATCATAATGAGAAGAGAGAGGCTGTGTGTGCTAAGGGAGGGGAGATGGTTGGACAGTGAGTGGCTGCCTGAGGACAGCTGGGAGGGCCCACAGTGGACGGCCACTGCTGGCTCACGACATGGCTTGTACAAATTAGAAAAAGGGGCACCCCTCTGGGGAGACCAATTCAAAACTTCAGCCCTCACCTCGGTCCTCTGAATGGAGTGCCCTTATGCAGGACCCAAAGGTATCTGGTGGCTCTTACTTTAGCCACTGGGCCAGCTCTGGGCTCTGGCCACCAAAAAGGGGTGTGTTTGGAGAAAAAACAATAGCACACATTCAGAATATGCCCCAAACACATCTCTAGCATTCTTCCTTTCAATCGCTATTGGAGAGCTGACATCTGTGAATTTATCTTACCTCTCTTTGACTTTATTTTCACCCTTTACCAAGTACTGATATGGCACAAACATCCCACCTATTGTCATTGAACAGATTCAGCAGTTTCCAGATGGCATTTAATCCTCACAGTAGCCTTAAAGCTTAGTGGTTGGAACTGGACTGCCTGAGTTTGCATTCCAGGTCTTTCCCTTACGAATTAACTTTTTTGTGCCTCAGTTTCCTCATCTGAAAACGGGAATGATAAGGATCATATTCATCTCATAGGGTGGTCTTGAGGATTAGTGAGTTAACACAGATAAGAGCTTAGAACAGTGCCTGGTCTACAGTAAGTGTTCAATAAATACATGTTAGCAGTTGTCCCTAGCACCCCTTTTTGGCAATGAAGAGGTGGCTTCCATTCACAGCCTCGAAAAAATTCAATCCCACGGCAAGCAAGATTATCTTATTCCCTCTCTCCTTCCACCATTCATCCATCCATCCATCTACCTCTCCACCATTTGATCATGCATCTGTGTGCCTCTCTGCGTGCTCGAACTTCCACAGAGAAAGTCCCTTTTCAGGCAAAGGGGCTCCTCATGCAGATGCGACTAGAGCTAATTATTAGAGCTAACTAGCCTCTCTCCTGGGAGCTGACATCCGACTGCAACATTCTCTCTCTCTGACACACACACGTTCCTGCAGCACCTGCCACATTCTTAAAGACCTCCACCCCATGGGTCCAGATGATTGACCCAGGGGTGTGCACCGGATCCAGGCAGAGCTAATGAGTCTCTCCCATGAGATCTGTAGTGTCAGGGCTGCCTCTCCAGGGACTGAAGCTGTAAGATAGCTCAAGTGTGGGCAGGGTCAGACTTCACACCAATGTGCAGCGAGGGAGAAGAATGTGAAGGCTGGCAGCAGAGAAGGGTGCCTGCCAGGGGCCAGCTCCTGGGAGTGAGCCTTAGCTGCTGCTGGCAGCTGCTCACAAGCCCAGCAGCACCTCGGCTCAGGTGCCTGATTCCCTGACTCCATGGCACACATAAAGGGGGTCCTGACACTTAACCAAAAGGGCAGCTTACACACCATCTCATTCATTCATTCCCTCCCTCATTCATTCCACTACCAGTTCTCAAATATCTGCTGCATGGCAGACATTATTCCAGCCCTGAGGATGGACTGGCACCCAAAATGGACAGGTTCCTGCCCTCAAGCAGTGACAACACCATATTTCATTGACTCTAAGCTACACCATTTTTTTTCACATATTAACATCTTGGCCATCAGAATGCATTTTGAATCAGTGGCATGCCATGGTTTAATTTAGTGAGTGGTTCCAAAAATAATCATGTCCTTAACAATAGATGATATCATAAATTCAATGAAATATGATAAATAAGTATAGCTGAGACTGCTGTGAGTTCACCAGAAGCAATTTCATTTTGTTCATAGGCGTCAGGAATACTACATCTCTCTGTCTCCCTTTCAGTTAGCTGTGGCCATTGGCCAGGTCCTGGCCAATGGAATGTGAGCAAAGTGAAGTAAGCCACACCTCTCTGGCTCATAAAAATCTCCCATGGTACTCCATCCCCCTTTCTCTCTCTCTCTCTCTCTCTCTCTCTCTCTCTCTCTCTCTCTCTCTCTCCCCCTCCCTCCCTCCCTCCCTCCCTCCCTCTTTCACTCTGTCTTCCCCCATCTGCAGGCTACACAGGACTTGAATAAAGGCTCTAGAGTCCAGGCAGAGGACCCAGGAGAGGGCCCCAAGTCCCAGGGGGATGGCAGAGCTACAAATTGGAAGGAACCTGGGCCCCTGAAAAACCTCTTGAAAGGCTGCCTGCTGAACAACCTCACCAAAATGTTATGTGGGCAAGATGCAAACTTCTGTTGTGTTAAGTCGCTGAAACACTGGGGTTGTATATAATAATATAATAGCTAGTATAGCCCACCTGAACAACCATAAGGAAACAACCGAATAGTATAAATTCACTGAGAGACGAGTGCTATGAAGAAAGAGCAAGGAAGGGGACAGATGGCAGATGGAACAGTGTCCAGATAGGTTGGCCAGAGAAGGCTTCTCTGAGGAGCGGACATTTAAGCTGAGGCCTCAAGAAAGAGAGGCAGTGAAAGTGCTGGAGGAGCAGCCGAGGAAGGCAGGGCCCTCTGCCAGCTCGAGGCACTCAAACCAGGCCAGGCACTCAAAGGGCCTCTGGTTTATCCCTGCTGCCAAGTGGGCACCTGTCTTTGTTGAAGACCCCAGTGATAGGGAGATCACCAGTTCATGAGGCAGTTGTTGCCATCTTTAGACCACTGAGATTATTTAAAAAAAAAAAATCTTGTCAAGATAACTGTCTCCTTCGGGACCTATAGAACAAGTCTTAGCCTTCAGTAAGACAACACTCTAGATTGCAACTGCCTCCTCTCCTCACCAGCATCAACATTTGCCTTCCTTTGAGAATAATCCATCTGCTCCATCTATTCCTCCTAAAGAAGAGCATGAGAGCTGAGCACAGCCCTTCAGGTAAGTTCTGGCCAGTTCAGAGCAGGACAGTACTGACACCTCCCTCATCCTAGACACTATACCTCTGTTAATGCAACCCAAGATGGAATCAGCGTTTAAGGCATTTAGTTTATACTACCAACTTTCACTCTGATCCTTATGTGATCACACACCTGAGTCTCTTTTGTATGTGCTGTTGGGGTCCTCACTGCCACTTCCCCATGTGTGTTCCCCGCAGGGCAGTGTTCAGACCCAGGGAGGGGGACAACATTTTCATCCACTGCCTGATCGTGGCACTGGCCCTTTGTATGTGGCCTTCTGCACAGCAGGCATGACAAAGGGAGCTTGGGGATCCCAGCATCCATTTTGCCTCCTGACTCAGTTTTTTCAGTCTTTATGCTAACAGGCAGCCTAGGCAGATGACAAAAAGACACCTTAACTCAGGTGGATAGGTGGCACCTGGCAAGGCAGCCAACTGGAAACCCGCTTCTAACCTCTATTAGGATGATGGTAGAAGGTTTACTCTATGCTGGGCATAAAACTACATTGATTCCTTGAGACAACCTATTGAGGAAGGTACTATCATTTTCCCCATTTTGCAGATGACAAAATTGAGGCTCAGTAGGGCTAAATATCTTGGCAGGGATCACCAGCCAGAAAATGCTGCAGTGAGTTACAAAACAAAGGGAAGTAAGTCACAACACTCCTTAAAACAGCTCAAAACAGCCAGGAGCTTCCCATCGCACTCCTGGAAAGCAGGGGTCCTCACTGCAGCTGGGAAGGCCCTCGGGGCCTGGCCCCACCACCTCTCCCGGCCCACTCTCCCCTATGGTCCCTGTATGCCAGTCGCACTGGCCTCCGGACTGTTTCTTGACCACACCATCATGCTTCCCGCTTGGGGCCTCTATATACAAGGGCAGGGTTGTGTGTGCTTTCTTTTCTGCTATTCTCCACTGTCTAGATCGAACACTTCCAGGCACACGATAAGTACTCAATACATATCTGAACACGTGAATGGGAGGTCTGAGAGTTGCTATGAGCCCCCAAGGCCGGCACCCCCTCAGGATGTGACAGTCATGGGCCTGAGCCACAGGACAGGACCAGAGTCAGAGCGAGGGTGACAGCCAGTGCTGCAGAGGCAGAGCCCAGAGGCCCGAGGCCCGAGGCCAACAATCCCCACGGAAGGTACCCAAAGGATCAACCTCACCACCAGTTCATACTGAATTCCACCAATCCTGGTTTAAAGACTTTACAAATGGTGCATGGATTTTTCTTTCTGTTTTGCTTTTTCTTAAGCACCCAAAATTGCATAATATGTTTGGAAGCAACTTAGAGAGTTTGAGACCCACTTATCAACAAATCTGGTTTCGAAATGTTAAAAAACATACTTTAACACAAAAAATCAATGTGATTTATGAAAATCTGTGGGAAGTGGAGTTGTAAAAAGCTTGCCTCGACTTCAGAGCCAGAATCTTGACTCTGCTAAGTGAAAAGTGTCCACCACTGCTCCCTGCCCTCTAGAGAGGGGACAGAGCAGGGCCCAGGCACAAGGGTTCTAGACCCAGGTCACCTGAGTTCAAATCCTGGCTTTGTCACTTAATGGCTGTGCAACCAGTCGCTCAACCTCTCCACGACCCAGTTTCTTCATCTACAAAATTCATAATATAAAGTCACCAAACCTCACAGAATGTTTCTGAGGATTAAATGACACCATAAATATAAAGCACCCACAGCAGCACCTGCACATAGTAAGTGCTCAAAACCCATGAGCTGCTAACCATGATCCCTCAGCTCTTCGGGATGTATGTCCTTCCAGCCACAGCAAGGAGGGTCTAAAAACATGGGTCTCAGTCGTCTCCTCTATGAACTGGATATAAGAAGAAAGTAAGCAAAGTGGGGGAAGCAGAGGTGGGGTCACTTCCAGGCTCCTTGGTCCTCCGCTGGGCTGTTGGGGGCGGGGTGCTGGATTCACCAAGCTTGTCCTTGGAAATGCTGTCACTTATCACACTGACTTCTCCAGATGGGGCATTTTGACTATTGATCTGATAAATAAACAGCTTGCTGGCTCGATCAAAATGTTATTTTGCATTTCAATTACTGCTCACTAATGCAACCTTCATCTGGCCAAGATGCTGCTGGCAATGACACCGGCCCTGCCACTGGCTTGACCGGCTGATCTACGCCCCCCTGCCAGCACCAGACAGGGTGTGGGCCCTCGCACCCTGGGAGGTCAGAGCAGGGCATAGGGAGATAGCTGTTCCCAGGAGGTGAGGGAGGAGGGTGAGTACAGACCTGGAGGGGCCAGGAAAGGCCCAGGTGGGTGCAGGTAAGTCAGGTTGGACACGCCCAACCCAGCCAAGTATCCCCTGGGACCTCAGAGTCTGGCCTCAGCGATGACACTGCTTTGTTGAGTGGCCTTGGGTATATATATCACTACACTTCCCTGCGTCTCAGTTGCTGCATGAGTCAACTGGGCCCGAGAAAAACTATGTTCCTTCCCTGGGTGGTTGTAAGAACACAATGAGAAAACAGACGTGAAAGCCCTTGGAAGGAAAAAAGCCATTAATGCTGTTATATTATTTAATGGGATACTAATACGAAATTTCCTTTCTTGTTAAGTACTTACTGTGTACAAAGTGCTTTAAGCATGTCAACTTTTTTAACCCTCACAATGACTCTGGATTTTTAGTCCTATTTTACAGATGGGAAAATCAACTGAGCCACAAAGATGTTGAGTAGCATGGGCCACACAGTGTCTCCAGTATGTTGAAGGGTAAAGTCTTGAACTCTAATCCATCTGACACCCACTTCTGGGGGTTTAGCCAATCTGGAGTGTTCCCCCCTACACCAAAGGAAAACAAGTACCATCTCTGGAGAAGTGTGGTGACTCCAAACATGGTGATTTCTTCCCTCTCCAGGTCCAATGAGCCTTTAAAGGTGACAGAAGAGAAAAATGGCCTCTGTTCTCCTGGTGGGTCCAGGCTGGGAGGAGGAACAGAAGCTCCCCACAGGCAGGAGGAGGATGGCAGTTGCCTTAGACCAAATGTGTGTCCCCCTAAAATTCGTATGTTGAAACCGAGGCCCCAGTGTGATGGTATTAGGAGGTGGGGCCTTTGGGAGGTGCTCAGGTCACAGGGGTGGAGCCCTCATGAATGGGACTAGTGTGCTTATAAGAGACCCCAGAGAGCCTCCTTGTCCCTTCTGCCTTGTGAGGACACAGCCGTCTATGAACTAGGAAGCGGGCCTTCATCAGACATGGAATCTGCTTGAGCCTTGATCTTGGAATTGCCAGCCTCCAGAACTGTGAGGAAAAAATTTCTGCTGCTTATAAGCCATGCAGTCTGTGGCATTTTGTGATGGCATCCTGAACAGAGTAAGACAATGGGCCTCAGGACCACCTGGTATGGGGACCAGGGTCCCAAGGCCAGGACCACCTCAACGAGGGGCAGGGGGACACCCATCCTGCTCAGTGAGACACTAGACTGTTCAGAGATCTGAAAACCTGGGCACATCTTGGTGACAGGGGACAGGCAGAAGAGATGTCATTTAGAACCAGAATTGCCGGGGCTATGTCATATGTCACCTGTGTGCAGAGGTACGAGGGGTGGAGCTAGCCTGTGGGCCCTGAATGTAGAAATTTCAAAATGGATGGAATGGGAACTCCCAATATTAAGAGCCCCTTTTGGAAGGGATTGCCCACCCCTCCAACCTCTATATGCCTTGGTGGCATTGAGGGTAAATTTGGCTACTTGGCCTAAGTGCCCAAATTGCTTTGTCCTTTGTCCTCATGGTGCACTCATCTAATGTCTGTCTCTCTCTCTCTCTCTCTCTCTCTCTCTCTCTCTCTCTCTCTCTCACACACACACACACACACACACACACACACACTCACACTCTCCCAGTTCCCCTTTCAAGGGTGGAATTGCAATGTTGTAATTTACATTTCAGGTTTAAAAATAATAATAAACAGCACAAGAGTCTTCTGAGTTCTTATTATGCCTGGTAGAAAGAACCCAGTAACTTAAACGATATGACTTCTGCCCCAGCTCCGAGGCTGTGTGTCTTTGAGACAGTCACTTACCCTGTCTGATCTCATTCTACTTCCCTTTCTGGAAAATGTAAACCATCCTTAGCCATCTGCCAGAGAGGTCTAAAGACACATGACACAGGAGGTAAAACAGTGGGCCTTCTGGAAGGAAGCGGGACCGCTGGTCAGAGATTTACCTGGGAAACTGAACACCAGTCACAAGCTTTTCGCTCATGCAGGTGTCACAGATAACTCAAGGGTTAAAAACGAAATCACCTAAAGAAAAAAATCCACGTTATAAAATGAAAACACTCACTGTAATACAGTGCCCTGAGATCAATATGACATGTAAAGACTGGGAATCCATAACTTTTCAGTTTCCCACCCAGATGTGTCTGCCTAGCCAAACGCAAGTCCTCCTGCCCCACATGACACACCTGCTCCAGCCCAGGAGCAGGGAAGCAGGGCTTCTCCATGGACATCCATCCCAGAGCTGCCAGCCCCATCCTCCAGCCAGCACAGGCCGAGCTGCTCTGAGAGGGGTAACCCCCCAAATCTGTGTGAGCTCTCCCTGTCCAGGTTCAAGTCTCGGCTTCTGCCCCTTCCTTCCCTCATGACCTTCAGCAGGCTCTTAACCTTCTCTGAGCCTCAGTTTCTTTATCTGTAAAACAGTGATACCCCATCTTGCTACCTCATTACTGGAGTGAATGTGAGGATCAAATTAGGATATTATTTTTCAAAAGCTTTGTTAAGTGGCAGCCTCCTGCAATGTTGTCACACGCTCCCTACCAAGCTCACTTTGGCATTCCACAACCCGGGATCCTGGGGAGAAAGTGAGCACGGTCTTCAGGGCATTTGGTCCTAGTAGGTGGCTACCCAGAAGTGGAACTGAAAATGACCCCCGAGTTGATGAGCACTTACACGTCCGTACAGTTAACCCTCACCAGTCCCCGAGGTAAGTGGTCTCACTCCCGCTGTAAAGGTGGAGGAACTGAGGATAGAAGTTTCCTTGTTCTGTGTCCCTTTGCGGGTCGCGGGCAGAGCCAGGATTTGAACCTAGCACCCTCCCCCGCCACACACACACACACACACACACACACACACACACACACACACTCCTGAGTTCTGAGTTTGACCTCAACATTTCACAGCCTCTCAATATCATAATTCTAAACAGAAATAGTTTAAAATGCAAAAGCAAATTATCTGGCCTGCATGCCTCAAAACTGTCAAGGTCATGAACTAAAAAAAGTCTGAGAAACTGTCACAGACCAGAAATTAAAGAGACATGACAACTAAATGCAGTCTGGCATTGAGCACCCTGGAAGAGAACAGGGACATCAGTGGAGAATGAATGAAATCTGAATAAAGCACAGGGCTTAGCTAATAGTGACGTAAAGACATGAATTTCTTCATTGTGACCGCTGGACCATGGTAATATAAGAAGGTAGAGAGAGGGAAACAATGGGAAGGGGAATACGGAACTGTCCACACTATCTCTGCAACTTTTCGGTAAATGCAAAACTATTCCAATAAAAAAGTTTTTTAGGGCTGGCAGAGTCGCGCGTTGGTTAAGAGCTGGCTTGGGATGCCAGCGGCTCTGGTTCGGATCCCACATATGAGGGACAGTATACTGCCCTCTACAGCTAAGGTGGTGAACAACAGCTCCACCTGGAGCTGGGCTGCTGTGAGTCCCCGGGAGGGACGGCATAGCTGCAGCCCCTGCTGCAGTGGGCTGCCATAGGCTGCAGTGAGTGGCCAGCAGGCAGCCAGCGTGAGTGGCCGGCAGCCAGTGTGAGCTGCCAAGAGCTGCTGTGAGCGGCCATCTAGAGGCTGGCAACCGATCTGCCTCACCCGAGAAGAGCGCAAGGATAATACCAACATGGGCCAGTGAAGCAACGTCCTCCACAACTAGACTGAAGAACAAAAGGACAGCAACTTATCTGTTCCCCTTCCCTGATTCCCCAATGCTGCTCCCCTCCCCCAATTCCCCAATAAGATCTTTAAAAAAAAAAAAGTTTTTTAAACTGGAAACAGTGTAAAAGCTCCAACTTTGCCTCTTGAAGAGAAGGTGAGGAGCCACATGGCCCACATGCTGACCTGTCCTCAGGAGGCTCTGCTTTCTGACCCCCGGCTCCTCCTTCAGGGCCAGAGGCCTCCGGACAAACCTTGCTCTGCCGGAACTCTGCTCATTTGCACACACAGGTGTGCTGCCTAGAATGCCTTTGCCTCTCTCCATCAGCAGTCACAGTGTGGCCTACTGGTCTAGAGCCATACAGATGATCCAACACTGAACCAGTTATCCATCAATGTAGCCTGAGATAGTTCATCAGAAGCAAAAAGCCACGAGCTTTAAATGTGACCTATAGAATTCACTTCAAACACACACGCGTCCACACACACACATGCACAAAGACTGCTGAAAATCATCTCAACGTTGGTAGATTATGCCATATCCCCTGGGTCGAATTGTGAAATTGCTGAAAGAGTGGGAAGTAGAAGAAAATGGGAAAACATGTTGGAAATAAAATCCAGTCCCTGCCGTGGTCTGCAAATCCCTCCCTAAGCAGCCCTGGCTACCTTTCTAGCTTTTCCTTCCACCCTTGTCCCCATATTGCAGCCACAACAGCCTCCTTGCTCTGTCCCGAATATGCCACGGTCATTACTACCCCAGGGTTTTTGCAGTGGCTACATATAGACACAATACAAAAAGAGAACGTGTGGAAGACAGCAGGCAAACACAGAAAGAGAAATGATACTCGGGGAATTAGCTGAACTTTTAAAAAATCTTTCTGAAAATATTTAATATTGTAACATGGTCAGAAACTGTATAAAGAAGACACACTTTGATATCGTTCGGACCTCAGTTCAACGTCTCTCTCTCCCACCCACTGGCTGTGTGACCTTAGGCAAGCCACTTAGCCTCTCCTGAGCTGCAAGGGTTTGATATCGCTTTCCTTATTCAGAGAGTTGCTGTGAAGATTAGAAAGAAAATGAAAAGAAAGTGCTTAGCACAGTACTTGGCATGTAGGGGTGGCCTCTGTGAAGGTCACTTCCCTCACACAGGCTGTTCAGTTTTGTTTGTGTTGTTTGTTTTTATTTTGGACAAAACCCAAACGTCACTCCTTCTACAACTTTCCACAGTTACCGACTCCCCTCTGAGACTGTGTTGAACACAGAACACACCTAAGTTATAAACACTAGACTTGTCAGCCTCCTGCTACCAGCTCCTAGAAGGCAGGGCCCTTGTCTCGCTCACCTCTGGATCCTAAACCTGGCTAAGTGCTGGGCACAGAGTGGGCTCTGAGTGATGCTGAATGAACAAATGATTCACAGACCAGTGCAAGGCAAGGGGAGCTTAGATACAGGGTTTTCATAGAATTTGGGGAGGGAAGGGATCAGAAGGTGCATTTAGTTCAATCCCCTTTTTATAGATGAAGAACCTCCGGCTCTGGGAGGATAAGGAACTCGCCTCAGGTCGCTCAGCCAGCCAGAGCCAGGCATCTGGCTCCTGCCCCTGCGGCCACAGCACCGCACCCGGGGGCAGGGCCCCAGGGAAGGCTGAGCCTGGACTCCAGCTGTCTCTGGGGGAAGTTATGTGCTGGGGGACGAGAGGATTACAGGGTATCTCCTTCCGATCAGCGATTGTGCTAATCAATCAACTCAATTAAATCTAGAATGCTTAAAAAAGTAATAAACAAAAACAGCAGCAGAAAATAATGACTAATAATCAAGTAAAATTGGATTATTTCTGTGCTGACTGGTTGGGGTGGGTAGGGAAGGGAGAAAGTTCACCGGAGCAAGGAAAGAGAGAAAAACAGCTGGCTCAGCAACCTAGGGACACTGGGGGCTTGGGAGGAATTCCAGGGCAGAATTCCAGGGCTCTGGGAAAAAATAAAATCCACCTACCAACACGGAACTAGGTCCAGGCACTATTCCAGGCACAGCATGCATGTTAACTCACTTTGTCTTCACAGCAACCCTAAGAGGTCAGAACTATTATGAGCCCATTTTAAAGATGGGGAAACTGAGGGGCAAAAGCCATTTGGTCCCATAGCTGGGGTAATGCAGGATTTATTTGCACTCCTGTGGTCTAACACCAAGGTTTTGCCCTTAAGGACATGCAGTATGCAGGTGGAGTGCTCTATGTGCCCGGCAAGAAGCACATTTACCACATATAAAAAGTAGTTACTACTTATTCATTCATTTAATTTCATTAACCACACATTTACTGAGTCCAACACAACAGGGTCCTTGCCCCAGCGGTTCATGGCAGATGCAAATCAGTGAACAATGACAATGAGGTGTCCCAAAGTGGGACGGTAGAGCCCCACACGCATATTCACACGGAACTCCTGAAGCAGACAGAAGAGGGGGTCCAGGAAAGCTTCCTGGAGAAGGAGTCATGTGGGCTGTCCTGAAAGACAAGTAAGGTGTTAGCCAGGCCAATATGGGGCAGGGGAGTGGACCGGCTTTCTAGGCAGCAGACCAGCTCGTGCAAATCACAGACGATGGGAAGCAGCAGACACATCTGGGGACGGACGTGGAGGTACCTGGGAACTTCTGGGACAGGGGTGTATAGCAGGAGGCGGAGCCAGGCCGACTGCAGGTGATGGCTGTGGCTGGAGATGTGGATGGAGAGGTGAGCAGGGGAAGCTCTGGAAAATCCCTGGGTGCTCAGTTTAGGGGTTCGGAGCTGGAATCTGTGCGGGACTGTCTGCGGAGACCCTAGAGAGTGTGCTGGGCTGGCTGCATCACACTGCACCCTACCTACGGTGCGGGTCAGCGCCACCTAATGCGCCAAGGGCCACCACCTTAGAGCTGCGGGCCAGCAGGTTACATGCTGTGTCACCCTGGGGCTGGGCAGGGTGGTCGCTCTTCACTGTCAACAAGGAAACTGAGGCTCCAAGACATAAAATGACCCTCACGCGGCTGGTTTCTAACTCTGGCCATCAGTTTCACAGTCCTGTCCCCCAATTTTTTCCCATCCACCCTTTCTCTGCAATACAAAAGCATTAGCAAAGCTAGCTATTTAAAGGAACCCCGCAGCTAAGCCTTGTGTAAACGGAAAATCTTTAAGCAAAGCTAATAATCTTCCCGTAATCCAGCTGTTACGTAATTCTGGGTTTTACAGTAGAGCACCAAGGCTGAGGGATTCTGGTCCCTACAAAACCTTCCTTGTGGGGAGAGGATGGGTTTGGGATAAAGAACCAGGGAAAAGGTGTGGCTTGTATCCGGAGGGGTAGTGGGGCAGGCTACATCCTGGGTAGGAGAACTGAGAGGAGAAGAAAGGCTGGAGGTCTCCAGAGCCACAGCCTGTGTGGTCCTGCAGCTCTGAGAATGAGCGCAGCCGCAGGCTTCCAGCAGTGGTGGCAATGGGCTACAGGGTGCTTGGTGATAGGGAGAGACGGGTGGGAAGAAGAAAGGAGCTCCGCCCTTCTGGCTTCCACGAGACTTAAACCACATTAATTAGGTTGTTCCACATCTTTTAAATGCCAAACAACAAGAAAGGGAGGTAGCCCTACTCAGAAGGGGAAACTGAGGTATTGGAAAGCATGAAGTCAGTAAGTCTATCACTACCCCACAGGCACGCCCCAATCCCCCCAAACAGCTTGGACCTCAAGTGATTCCCCTGTTCTGAAACAGCAGGGTCTATGGTCTACACTGGCCTTTGTGCCCCCAGCACCTGGTATGATGCCATGTAAACAGCTGGTGCTCAGTAAATGTCTTGAGTGGGAATTAAAATTGGCTCACTTTACAGAAATTACATTCAGAATGGGGATAAAAGAGAACCCAGGTTTAAAGCGGGTAAAGGGAAGGGAACAAAAATGGGGAATCACATTTATTGAGTGTCTCTTGTATGCCTGACATTGCACTAATTCTATTTAAAACAATACTAGTTTATTATAAATAGAATTATATTTTAAATATTAAATATTTTAGATATTAAATAACAGTACAATAATAGAACAATATTATTCTTATAGTCTGGTTGATGTAACTTGCACAGAGTGAATGAGTAATGTATTAAAGTTTATCTAACTAGTAATACTAATAATTGCTAATATTAATTGAGAGCGTACCATGAGCCAGGTGCCATAACATCATATCATTCAGACCCCCCAAGAACCTTGCAAGGGTGGAACTACTGTTATCTGTAACGAAGCTGGGCACTGACTCTATGTTCTGAGGCCACCCTTATTTTGCAGCACACACAGCCACAGGCATCCTCCCCAACCCTCCACCCCCCACAAGTGCCTGGTAGGAAGTAGGCAGAAGGAGGTCACCTGAGATCCTAATAAAGCAGACAAAGGCTTACCTCACTCTCAAGTCGGGCTGTGGAATTGAAGGAGGCTCTAAACAAAGATGCCCTTGGAAGTTTCCATTCGGTTTTGAGGATGCATGGGTCAAAATGAGAGCACATGAATGGACCCAAGGAAAGAGCTGGAGACGTAAAACTCCAAGTTGAGCTTTGAGCAGCTCCCTCTCTTTTCAGGAAGGGCACACGATTCTGCAGAAAGACCCCAGGATTTAAAGCTAGATCATTGCCAAATTGGGTCCTGGCCCTGCTACCCACCAACTGGCACTTAACCAACCTGAGCTTCAATTTCTCCATCTGTAAAATGGGATACTCAGGCTTCCCTTGCAGGTTTCTTGGGGGGATTAAGAAAGCTGTGTATGAATGCACATGGAAAATCAGTGCAAAGATATAAGAGTCGCAGAAAACTTGGTAACAGTGGTTACTTTGGGGAGTCTGCCTAGGGGACCAAGGGTTAGGAAAGATAGGATAACGTACAGTCATTGCCTATACTCTGGTACTGTTTGAGTTTTTTATTATACACACGAATATTACTTATGTTAAGACAGAAAAATGGAAAAAATGTATATAGGCACTCAATAAGTGGCAGGTAGTACAGTAACAAGTCCCCTTAAAAGCCAACTTTATTCTCGTGGGCTGGGTAAAACCATCAGAAATGCACTCTTGGTAATCTCAGGTACAGCCTACACCCAGGGCCTGCACAGAAAGCACCCACTTCTTCACTTCCTCAGCCTTCCCATCTCCCGGCCCTATCCCCTGAAAACTCCTTCCTCAAAGGAGCCCCCTCAGCTTGTTTGGCTAATGTATTCGCAAACCAAATTAGGGGCCCTGGCTCCCAGGGAGGTCCCCAAGCCAGTTTCTAGATGCAGGAGATGAGATACCATCTAGTGCTCAAATCCGATTAGGCCCCACCCCCACCCCCCACCCCACATGCAAAAGCCCACTTTCTAATCAATTTTACAAAGGGCCCTCTGCAGATATACACTAATGGTATTGAGCTGAGATCTTTAAACTAAGTCTGCAAGAAGTCTGCAAAGATAAAAGGCACATACTGTATCAAGGAGGAAGCCTGTCTCCACAGTGTCCTTCCCCTCAAAGGGAGGGGGTGGGGGTGGAGGGAAAGTGGCCACTATAGACAAACGCCATCTCTACTCCAGGAACTCCCGCTTCTACTTCTCCTTCCCCACTGAAACCTCACCCAACTCCTTCCCCTTAAGTTTCCTTGTCATTTAACTTTTTCTGCACTAGAGGCCCAATAAGTTGTCCAGTGACTGGTACGTGATTCTTTCTCCTCTAATCCTTGGTCCCCAAAGGCAACCACTGTTACCAAGTTTTCTGTGAATCGTATAATCTTTTCACAGATTTTCCATGTGCATTCACACACAGCTTTCTTAATCCCCCCAAGAAACCTGCAAGGGAAGCCTGACTGTCCCATTTTACAGATGGAGCAATTGATGCTCAGATCGGTTAAGTCGGTTAAGTGCCAGTGGGGGAGTGTTTTAACATCTGGCTCTGCCTCCTATGACCTACATGGCCTGGTGCATTAACGGAACCTCTCTGGGCCTCACTCAAAGCAACGAGAAGACTGGGAGTGATAACAATAGGACCCATCTCAGAGGGGTAAAGAGATGAAGTGTGTAGTATGTTCACAGCATTGCCTGGTTAGAACCCAGTGCTCAATAAACATTAGCTCTTAGACTCTATACTGCCACTCGCACCCATTTTTTTTGTCATTCTCCAAACAGTTGATGACTCCGTACCTTTTATCTGGAACGCCTTTTCCCTTTGTCTTCACGAAGAAGCCCACCCTGGCCAGCTTTCATTCTTCTTGATGATTCCCCCAGCACCTTGCTCACTCGACAGAGATTAACTGAGCGTCTGCTATGTGCCAGCACTGTGTGTTGCGGGTGCTCGTTGCCTATATCCTTTTGCTTTGGAGCATCATTAATCTGTTAAGTCCCTTGAGGACAGGGACTGTCTTATTTATCTTTGTGTCCTCATAGAAGATGCCTAATAAATCTTCATGGAATGAACAACAGAATGAATCAATGAGTGGGGACAGCTGACCGGTAGCAACTGCAAGCCTGGTTTTTTTACACTTTTGGGGCCAAGGCCTCATGACCCCTCAAAACTGCCTGGTGCCTCAGAGTCCAGAGTCTGCTCTGAGATGTAAGAGGCTGCAGCCTGCTCCCCTGTCCTTGCAGACTGCTGCTGGTGCATTTGTGACCTGTACACTGGCTGCTGCTTGGTGTCTGGCCAAGGGCTGGGCAGCCAGGACCCGCAGTTCAGCATCAACACCTACCTACCCAGGGGCCACCCCAGAAGAATTCACAGGCCGCTTGTAGAAGCAGATCAGGCTGGGAGGCCCTGTTCCGCTTTGTGGAAGCAGCAGACTGGCTACCTCCATCCACACTGGACTCACTGGCTTCAGGCTGCTCAGCCTCCAATGACAGCATCTCTGTGCCCTGTTCCAAGGTCATCGGGCAGTTATGTGGTTCCCCTGTCCTCTTGGAGGCACCCAGACCTATTCCTGCCCCCATCAGTGCTCAGCAACAGGGCTTTGGGCTGAGTGAGAACCGGGCTGCATCCCTGCAGGACCTGACATGTGCACTGAGCATCCTGTGGCCCAAAGCTCCCAAAGCCTCTGGTCTGAAAAGAAGGGATGTGGCGGACACTAGAACTCTAGCACCGAGGGCTGCCAAAATCAGAGTCCAGGTGGTGGTTCTGCTTAGTGCAGGCTCCTGGGCCCTCAAACACGGAGAGGGGCAGCCCTGCACCCTTCCCCTCCACCAACCTTGGAAACATGGGTTCCTGGGTCACACTGCCTTCCAGCCTGAGACAGCCCGTGAGTTCTAGATTTATGTCCTATCTGCAAAATGAAGCGAAAGTTGGTAGGGCTCGGTGAGGGCTTCTCCCAGCACGGTCTGAGACCAGCAGCATCAGTGCCACCCAGAGGGTTCGTTAAATACAGATGCCCAGGCTCTGCCCCAGGCCCAATGATTCGGAATCTCTGAGCTTCAGCCTGCATGTCCATATGCTCTCCAGGTGACTGTTACTTGGAGGGAAGTTTAGGAACCGCCGTTCTGTGAACCGTGTGATACACATCTGGACAGCCGTCTGCAAGTAGATGTGTTCTGCCTCCTGGGCCACTGACACGTGACCACTGGAAGCGTGCATCTCTTCTCACCTGATTCTCCCAACAGCCACCGGAGGCAGAGGGGCAGAGATTCATTTATTGGCTCATTCATGGAGTCACCAGTGCTTTCCCATGTGGAGTTCCTAGTTGCCAAATGCTGTTCTAGGTGCTGGAGACTTTACCGTGAATGAAACACAACCCCGGATGTCAGGAAGCAGGTCCAGATGGATCACACGCACGTAAAAAACTAATATATGACAGGACACTCCCTATGCCCTTACCCTGTTTTATTTGTCTTCGTAACATTACGGCTTCTTAACACTACATCACATATAGAGCGAGATGGGCACTATTTTAACTAAGGGGAAAGTTGAGTCTTGAGAAGAGAGGATGGGAGCTAAATGGATATCTGGAGAGCTAGGGGAGAGGCACTCCAGGCAACAGAACAAGGTTCAAAAGCCCTTTCACAGATTAGGCTCACCAAACATCAGAGAAGAATCCAGAGCCTGCGCAGCCGGCTAGCCTCAGCCCTACCTGCCACGCCAGCTGGCTCTCGGAGACCCTGGACTTCTCCAGGCAACACCTCCTTCTTCTCCACCTCTCCATCTTGCTTCTTCCTTACCCTTAAGTCCCAAGATTGGAACAAGGTTGGTTTGTCTGCTCAGCTCTGAATACACAGAGCTTCTGGCCCATGAATTTTTCCAAAGACCTTTACACATTTAAAATAACACACAAAAATTTTAATTCCTGAATATGAAAAGGAAAAATGCAAAAGCAAAAAAAAAATGTAATGTTTAATTAAAGGCCCACAAAGCATAACATGATGTCAACTTGTTTCGTGTATAGTGCATTCATAAACAGCTCATCACGTCTGAAAATAACTGGTGGGTTAGATTTTTTTAGTAAGTGTTTCTGAGTTGGCTTGATGATTTCCAAGACATCAGAGCCCATTTTAAATTCGGAGAGTTATGGCATCCAAACAATTTCAAATAATTTTAATCCTTCCAATTAAAAATTATATCAATGAGGCATATAATATGTATGTCATAATATGGATTTGTGAAGTGCTTGAAACAGCCTTGGCTGGGAGCACGTATGGCTCTACGCTAAGCTAAGAGAGGAGAAGCCCGGCAGCAGCTTCACACCAGGCTCAGCGCCCTGTGCCCCAGGATTGGGGTTCCTGGAGCTTGAGTAGGAAGTGGCACTGCAGCCCAAGGGCCAATGCTGCGGACAGAATGAGGGGCCTGCCCAGCAATAGGTAATCTGTGCAGCACGGCACAGCCATTCTGTCCCACTCCACCTGCACGCCCAGGAACAAGGCCAGCACCTGCAGAGGCCCGTCCATCAACCACAGGGGAAGGGCCCCACCTCCTGAACAGCTGCTCCCCCCGGCAGGTAAGGAGCACAGGGTGGATGGAATAAGATGCCAACCAGAGGGCAGAACTGAGTGTGAGTACAGGAGACAGGAAATCAGAGTGGGATTCCCTGCCCAGGTCCCACAGTGACACGGTGACGTGGAGGGAAGGCTTCAGATGAGAATTCTATGGGTGGCTCACCAACCCGACCACAGCAGGCACGTGAAGATTCCAGGCTTTGTCCATTTCCCTCTCTGTGTGTGGATGTTCACTGATGCCTCATCCCCAGGTTCACTAGGAAAAATTGCCAGGCACACTCTAACCTCTTCTGATCATGCCCATGAACTCAGAGTCCAAGAGAAGCTCCAAAACTACGTCACCGGGAAACCAGGAAGGCGGCTTATCCCACCCTCTGGACCCTGAGCTCTCTTAAAAAAATATTAATAATATTAATATTCAAAAAAATTAGTGTGATTACTATACCTCATTTATCATCTCTGGGTTAGTGACCAACTTGGCCAGCAAATCAGCTCATATGCTTGATTCCAAATGACTTTTGTCATTTAGGGGAAAAAAAGTCAAAATCATCATTAAAGATATTCAAGGGGCTGGGTTGGAGCCAGAGATGACTCTGAGCACCAGGCGTGTGGAGGGAATAGGAGTGAGCAGGAGGGAGAGGGGACGGAGAGGAGGGAAGAGGTGGGAGGGAGAAGGGAGAGGAGGAGAAGGAGGCTGAAACAGCTAACTGCAGCCTCCTGAGGGCTCTGCTGAAGTGGTGCAATTCATATAAAGATGCACATTTCAGGGCATTTACTAGAAGATTGTACCCAGTAAGTAGTCTGTCCATTCATTCCCTCATTCGTAAGATTTATTAGGTCCTTCCATGTTCTGGACACTGGCAGTGAAAATAAGGTCCTTGACCTCAGGCAGCTTTTATTCTTGTGGGAGAGACAGATAATTAACAAGAACATCATGGGCCGACCGACTGGCGCGTTGGTTAAGAGTTGGCTTGGGACACCAGCCCTGAGCAGCAGGGTCCCGGTTCCAATCCCACATGAGGGCCAGTGACACTGCGCCCTCTACAGCTAAGATGGTGAACAACAGCTCGACCTGAAGCTGGGCTGCTGTGAGTCACCGGTGATGGCGTAGGCTGCAGTGGGGCTGGCAGCAGGCGTGCACTTTCATGAGCTGCCATGAGCCGCCGTAAGTGGTCATCCAATGGCAGGCGAGCGACTGCCTCACCTGGAAAGAGCGCAATGATAATACCAACATGGGCCAGTGAAGCAATGTCACAACTAGACAAGAACAAGAGGACAGCAACTTGTCTGTTCCCCTTCCCCAGTTCCCCAACGCTGCTCCCCTCTCCCAATTCCCCAATAAAATCTTTAAAAAAAAAGAAAAACAAAACAAACAAGGACATCATATCATACCTAATTATATTGTAATATAAATAGTTTAAAAGTACTAAGTGATGTGGAAATACACTTAGTGTGGTATGTATGTACACACACACATATGCAGACACATTGCTCAAGGGCACCTCCGTGGCAGGGGCCAGGCCCCTGACGCGCACTGGCTGCTGAAGGCAGACAGTTACACGTGCGGGCACACACTACTACACGTGCGGGCACACACTACTAGAGTTACACGCTCACACTACTCTTCTCTATGGAACACTCTCATGCAAAATAGGATGCTGCAACCTGGCTCACTTAGCAGATAGGCAGACAGCATGCCAGATAATTGAGAGCACCCAGACTTGTTTGAGTCATGCCCATTATTGGACCAGAAGTCCTGCTCCCAAAGAGCAGGGCCTTGCTACCGGTTGCCACATCTGTCAGTCTGGTGCTCTCAGGGATCACCTCCGAGGGCACTAGGCCATTCGGGCACCAAGTGAAACACAGAGCTGGGCAGGGTCTCTCGGTCACCAGCAAGAAAAATGATGGTCCAGTACACTCTAAGCCGATGCTCTTTTGACTTTCTCTCTGGAACGTGAGCAGATTGTACAAACACAGTCTCCCCCCACCGCCCCACGCCCACCCCAAACTGGCTTCCTTCCTCCCATTTCCTAATCTCTCCAATTTTCCCTTTGCCATCAAAAGGCATCTTGTCAGTTAAGGACTTTCAGATAAACGGTTCGATTTCAAACCACATGCCTGGCGAGGCCCCTGCTTTCTCTGCTCCTAAGGGTTTCCCGGCCACACGGTGGGAACCAGGGTGGTAAAGGGCATGGTTTGGGGCACACACCTAGGTTCAAATTCTGACTTCCCACTTGCTCAAGAGACCTGGAAGCTCTTTGTTCTTATTTCTGTAGAATGAGATACCAGTTCCTAACGCAGATGGCTGGAAAGATGAAATGAGATCACACATGTAAAGTGCTTAGCACCGAACCAGCACTAAGCACCCGATAAATGCAGCCCAATCAAGAGCTCTCAAGTCCTTTCGCTTTTGGATGCATTTTGACCATGACAGTGCATGGAAGCCCCCCCGAACACACTAGCCCCCATCATGGACAGGCCACCTTCTTGCAGCTGGCATGGCACTGCAGAGAGCAGGGAGGGGAAGCCCAAGAAGCCCAAGTCAGCTATTTTCAGGGATGGAGGTTATGGCAGGGGAAGTTCTGAGAACCAGCGAGGTCTCACTGGCTGTCTCATTTGCTGCGGACCAACGTGTGGTCCACAGAATCCAGTTCCATGGGATTTTAATAGGTATCTTGCCCCTTCCTCCATACCCCCTCTGGAAAAAAAAAAAAAAAAAAGGAAAAAAATAAAAAGTACCATTGTCAAAAAATAAGGAAAACACTTGAGTGAGCAAGTCAAATAGGTTTCTTTACGGCAAAACTTTGCAGAACCTTTAATACGTTAATGTGCATGTGAAAGGTTTAATCCAGGGCTGTAGGATACAGAGTCCTCAGGTTCATATGACCAGTGGTTAATTTTCTGTGTCAACTAGACTCAGCCATCAGGTGACCAGATATTTGGTCAAACACTGTCTGGATGTGTCTGTGAGGGTGTTTTTGGATGAGATTAACATTTAAATTAGAAGCCAGAATGATGGCTCTTCCTAATGTCCTCCCAAATAACACAGGAGTCCTCCTGCCTGACTGCTTTCACATTGAGACATCAGCTTTTCCCCAGCCTTTGGATCCAAACTACAACATCAGCTATTCCTGGGGTTCAAACCCTTGCTGGCCTCTGGGGTAGACCTACACTACACCACTGGCTCTTCTGGTTCTCAAGCCTTCAGACTTGCTAATTCTCCCTGTAGATCTTAGGACTTGTCCACACTTATAATTATACGAGCCAATGGCTTAAAACCTCTATCTCTTTGAATATCTATGTGTACACACACACACACCCCTTATCCGGTCAGTTTCTGTGGAGAATTCTGACTAATACAACCCCAAAAACCTAAACCTTTCTGCTCCCCACAGAGCATCCTGCAGTCCTTAAATTCCACGAAGCCTTCAAAGAATGCTGCAGTTGAGGGTCAGAATCTAAAGGGGCCCTGGCCTTCTGGGGCTACCCGCGGTCTACACCCAGGGGTGCTCTGTGAAGTGATGGATCACTGTGGTCCCCATTCATCATGATCTCTTCAATCTGAAGTCTTCCAGGCTGAAAAGGCTGGAGCAGGGATTAAGAAGCCATGCGCTTTCACGAATGACAACTCCCGTTCTGTTCCAATTTCCCTTTTTTGTTCCCTCCGTTGACACAAGGAGTTCAGTGCTTTTCTCCTGACAATCCTTCTGTGTGACTCTCTGGGGCTGCGCTGTCCACAAAGGTGGCCTGGCCCGGCACTGCATTCACAACAAAGGGTGACAGCAGCCTTTCTTCTCAGACACGCAGCTCTGCAGGAGGCCAGACCTCCGAGCAGAATCCAGGGAGGGTGAGGAGGATGGCTCTCCCGAGCTTCGCACCAGAGCAGAGAAGAAATCCACTATCTCTGGGGCTTCAAACCAGCTGCCCTCTGAAGAGCATGGAGCAGAGCCCCATGGAGAGGGAGACAGAGCCCCCCTCCTCTCTCCCCCTTGAAGGACAGCACGGGGGAACACCTATTTCCTGTGTCTGCACTTGCTGTCCTCGGGTTCCCTACGGAGCCTCGGGTCGAGCTTGAGGACACCTGCATTCTGGATTCTAGGCTGGGGGTTCCCTATTTTTCAGTCTCACAGGTTAAACCTCTCTACCCCACTACTACCAAATTTGGGAACCAATACAAGGTTTACTATTTTGTCAAGTGAGGACATTAAAGAAAAAAAAAAAAACCTAGTATAGCCATGATTTCATAAAAGAAAAGCCATTTTAACACTCCACGTGAGGAAGGCCGCACTCAGAAAAAAGGACAACCTTCCACTTGACATGTTTCTGGAAGCCTCATTGTACCGCTCTTGCTTTTCCGGTCTTGTTCTAATCTCTAACAGTCCTCACACCGGAATTTGAGGTCCATTCCTACAATTCAGAGTTATCCCCAAGTGCTCTAGCTTTCTTCCCAAATTATGTTCCTGACTTGATATTTTCTTATTCAAAATTTACTCTAAATCTCTATCTTTCCCAGGACAATGCCTCTAGAAGTACTCCCAGAAGCCAAGTGCCAGGGGATGGCAGTACAAGAAAGGCGGATTATGTGCTCATTTTTAGGGTTCCCACTGCCAGGCTAATTCTTAAAAGCAATTGACGTTCCGGGGATTGGGAGGGTGGGGTTTTCCTTCTCCCCTTTTGCTTCCAGATAGACTCTGGGAAGCTGTGGCTCATTTTGCCTTCCTGGCCAAAGCAGCGTGGGTTCTGCTGGGTAGCTGGCAGGCTTGGCTGGTAAGATGAGAAAGTTATAGGCCTCTTGCTGGGCCTTTACTTATTCTGCATGGAGCAAGGACTGAGCCTAGCCCACAGCTGCCACAGTTACCACATCCCCGCATACCTGCACGAGCCCCTACAGAGCTGGCTCCCGAAGTGGCAGCAGCTGGCCAGGAGCAGCGGGGTGTGACTGTGAAGTCAGGAGACCAACTGTGACCAACTGATATTTGTACGCCTTGGTGAGTTCTGTCCTCTTCAACGTGGTCACCTTGGGCATCTCAGTTCCCGGGGATGCTGCCTTTGGTCAAAGCATTTTTTTTGGAGCTCCTTTTGGGAAGTGCCTTTACAGCCAGATTATCTGAGAAACAGAGTCACATCCTCACCTTTCTTCGTAATCAAAAATCGCTTTGCTCAGCTTTGTCACCCAGCTACTTCCCTACACTTGCCTCTAAGCGACACTGACTGCATTAAAAATTAAATCTACTCCAAAGGAAGAAGGTTTGCCACCAGCGAGCATATTCAGAGGGAAGGATACGGACTCTGCCGGCCTCCCAAGGAGGAGTGATGGCGCTAATACACTTCTCGCAGGAAGCCAGGTCTTACGGCTGTTGGAGACTAGACCCTCCCATGTTCCCAGGGAGCTGGGTGCTATTATCCCCATTATGCAAATGAGGAAATGGAGGCTCAGAGGCTAAGTGACTTGTCTAAGATCACAGATCTATGAAAGGGGCCACTATAGGGCCTGCCTCAGGCTCCTCCCCAGGGAGCTTCCTGTAGGCTTGGTCAAAGCACTCCATCTGTGGACTCTGGTTTAGAAAAACCCCAGCCAGCCGACAAATCCAGTGTCCACCCCTCCTCCCCTTGCACACAGCCACTTCACCGTTTCCTCCTAAATGATCAGCATCTCCTCTTTGCACCCATCTATAGGTAAAGAAGACAGAGGAGCCAGGGGATATGGAGGGTCTGGTGGTAACTTCTGTCCCCAACTGCTAACTTCAACAAGACACACTGGGGCCTCAGGTCACCCCCTGGAAAACGACGATTAAAATAATCCCTAACCCACCTATGCCACTGCACCCTGTGTGTTTCCCCTGCGTGTGCTCAACAAAAGAGCAGAGGCCGCACTGTACGCAAAGCTGGATGGCGGTGCTGAGATTGAGTTTCAGAGTCAGGTGGGCCCTGCTTTGAATCGGACTCCACTGTCCATTAACTAAACAACCACGCAGCCTCTTGGGGCTTTAGTGTCAGTATTTGTACAATGAGATGCAGGAGAGTGTCGATACCCGGGGGCTATTGTGACGGTTCAGCATGTGCAGGAGGTGCCTGGACAGGCTGACTATGGATGACTCACCGGTCCCTTCCACAGAAGGATGCCCGCTCACTGCCTGGGGTGGCGCCTCCGGCCCCTCCCCCGCAGGCCTGCCCACCTCCCACCCACTGGACCTGCCAAGGCAGGAAGCAGCCAAGCAGAGACCACCCTGTTTCTTGGCTGCCTTTGAACCCTGGTGACATAAACAGTGACAAAAAGGAGAACCAAACAATTTCTAACCAAGAGAGGAAAGAATATGGGGGGGGAACCATTTATCATCCACAGGGGTGTCCAGCATGGTGGACTCTGGAGGCGGATTTGAGTTCAAATCTCAGCTTTGCTCTTTATTAGCTCTGTGACTTTGAGGATGCTACTCAACCTCTCTGAGCCCCTGTCTTTCATCTGTCAAATGAGGAAAACATATGTGCCTCCTCTGTAGTAGTACAGTTGAGAGTCAAAGAAAACAAATCAGTGAAAGCACACGGTGCTGTGTCTGGCACAGAGTAAACACACAGAGATGTGTGAGCTATCAGGGCTAATGAACCAATTTTCCAACAAGTACAAACTGACTCAGAGGGCACTGCCCCACGTTGGAAAGATCAGAAGTAAAAAAGTGAGATGTCCAGTGTGACCACACGCAGGCCCGCCAGCTGCTCCCCACTGATATGAAAAAAGGAGGTTTATGTTAAAGGGGAAAGTGTACAACAGAGAGCTCAATCTCCTGCCAGATGACGTAACCTCTATCACATTCCAAACAGGTGCCCTTCCCACTTACATGCTTCTAGCGACGCAGAGCTCACTGCTCAGAAGTAGTCTGCTTCTGAGTACCAAGCATCCGGGTTAGTCCAAGATGTTGTACGTTGCACAAAATGACCACCCCAAATAATTCTATCTTGCAATTACTCTAAAGCCAGGAACTCACCTTCTTAAAGAAACTACGGAGGATCTGCGACTAAAACCGAGATTCGCAGAGCCAAGGTCAAACTGTGCGCATTTGCTGACCCCCCCAGATCGAGAACCTGGCAGCCAGCAATTCCGTGTGGGCGGAGTCACACTGCAGGGAAGGGAGGACATTCTGCTGCCTGGCCTGGCCCTGCAGGACTGGCCTGTCAGGTGGTGGGAAGAGGGGCTCGCCCTCTCCGTGGCCCTGGGTCACCCTCTGCAAGCCCCTTTCCAAGGCATCCGTAGGACAGGAGGCCCCAGGCCCCACAGGCAGCCTCTGGAGGCGTGAGTCTACCTGTGACCTTGAATCCAAAGGCCCTGCCAAAGAAATAACAATGAGAAATGTCACCAGACACAGCTCTCTTTGATGTGTCCCGACCTGGGGAATGGGTGTCAGAAGACACACAGAAAAGCCAGATGGTATTTTCCAGGGTCACGGTCCACCCTGGAGAGAAGCCCAAGGCCCCTTTTCATGTCCTTCCCTGAGTCAGTCCGTGCCAGGGCGTCTGGGGTGGGAGGACAAGAGGCCGCGGAGACACAAGATTAATGGCTTCCTAGGCAGGGGGGCAGCCGCTCACTCGTCCAGTCACGATCCTCCAGTGACTCCCTCGGCCTGGCTCTGTGAGGCGTGAAGTGTAAAAAGAAGCTGGTGAGAGGCCAACCCTTGCCCAGCTGGGCTGCCTCATCCACTGTCAGCCCCACCACTGGGAGCCCAGCCTCCGGGCTCAGCCCCCATCCGGCTTTGACTTTGTCACTGCTGCCCGCAGAGGTATCGCTGAGTTTGGTGAGAACAGCGCTGCAGGGGACCAGGCGGAGCAGGTGGCAGGAAGCCAGGGCACGGACAGAGCTCCGTTTCTAGAAGTCTGTCCGGAACACTGGCTTCCACCTCTACAGAAGGACCCTCTTTTATTTTGATGCTTTTTTTAAAGGAGGGTTTGTTAATTTGCTTGCATGCTTTGGCTTTCTTAACTTTTAAATTAACATTTTTTATTATAGAATACATACTCATACGATCAAAAGGGGAAAGTCAAAAGTAACAATCTCTCCTAATTCCAGGATTCTCAAGCAGATGCCCCCGAGGTGACTCAAATGACAGATTTTGTGTCTCCTTCCAGAAGTTTCCAAAGCTTTTGCTCAGCATTTGAAACTTAAAAACCATCAATGTGATTTACTGTATATTCTGTTCAGCCACCTGCATTTTCCCACTTAACTCTATGTTGCTTATATTTCGGTATCAGTCCGGATAGACCAATGAAAGCCTCTTTTTAATGCCAAAATATTTTTGATTCCCCCACATCATCATCTGGGTACCTTTATTCTCCATTAGTTGGAAAAAAAGCCATAATAAACTCACAATATAGTAATACTTTAAAGTGAATTTGCAAATGCCCACAGCAATGCTCACAGGGAATGCGTGGGCACCGCTGACGCTGTGGAGTCCTGACAATACCCCTGTGTAGGCATTTTACAAGCATCATTTTATGGAATCTTCCTTTAACCCTATAAAGGAAGGATTATTATTCCCATTTTTCAGATGAGGCCAGCATGGCCCAGGGAGGTTAGGTGACTGGCCCAAGGCTGTACAGCAAGGAGATGGAGCAGAGTTGCCAGGTGAATTCGGGCTTGTCTGACATCAAAGATTCCACCCTTTCCACCACACCACACAGGGGTTGCCTGCCCTACACGTCCATCTAGTGAGTCAGGAAAGGACCCCTCTCCTTCCTCCAAGGACCACCCCCTCTAGCCTCACCAGCTGGGCCAGCTGTGTTTATACACACCGGAACAGGACCAGACCCTGCCACTGACCTCAGATCAGTTAGGTACTGACCTTGGACATGGGCTGCAATAGCCAGGATGTTGCCTGGAAATACCCACAGGGCTGGTAGCGGGGCAATGCTTTCCTATTTTCGTGCCAGCCATGGGGCGAGGCAGCAGGAAAGCCAGTGTGAGTCAGAGTACGTGGTCTTCATTGTCACGAAGCTCATATCTCCTATCATCCCCTCCACACACTCTCTGGGAGAAGAGCTTTATACTGTGTCTTCACTTCACAAAGAGCAGAGAGCAGGCTAAAGAGATGGCTCAGGGAGAGCAGCGTGAAGAGGGTCACAGGCCTGCGTGCGGGGACGGTGGCAGAGGAACCATGCAGAAAAGGGGGCCACCTTGCCAGGAAGATCAGCTCATCTTTCACCCTACCAGTTTCCATCTATTGACACTCTTTCAATTCTTTATTTTATTTTATTTTTTTAAATTGGAATTGTTTGTGTCAGTCTGTCCATAAATTGGAATTGTTTGTGTCAGTCTGTCCAGCCCTCCTCTGGTTCTGTCTGGCTTCCACAGTCTTGTCGCCTGGCTTGGTTTGGGGCCAACGCGACAGTGGACCTTGGGGTTGGGGATCTGTGCTACTTAGCCGGAGGCTCACAGTTCAAGTCCTCACAACCACAAGGCCATGGGGCCCTTACTGAAGCTGAGGGGAAGCAGAATTTACATCCAGAAAGACAGGCAGTGTGCGGCAAAGTGCTGGGTGGGAGTCAAGAGGCTGAGGCATGGACTTCAGTCTGCACCTGAGCTGCAGGACTGAGCAGACCAGGTCCTCATCCACTCAGGGCCTCAGTTTTCCCATCTGTAGAATGAGGACTCAGACACCGAGAAGCCTCAGGTCTTTCCCAGCCCCCACAGCCTGCCTCCTCCCCCTGGAAAGTAGGAAGTCTGCCATACCAGCCATGGAGGTCCCTGGGGGTCCCCACACGTGCATCTTTACAACAGACCGCAGGGAGAGAGGAGGCAAACTGTGTGAGTAGCCGCAAGAAGCACTTTGCACAGTTCCTGGCTCATAGTAGGCATTCAGCAGAAGCTAGAAATGATTACTGCTGTCATTATCAGCAGGAAGAGAAAAATGCAGTGGCACAGGCCTAGGATGACAGAGGCAGAAATACAAAGCTAGGAAAAGAATATGATGGAAAAAAAGCAAAGAGCTACAGAATCAGAGAGAAACTGATTCGATCTGTCATGGCTACAATCTCTGGCCTCACCTGTGTTGCCAGGAGCTAAGATTAAGGCCTAGACTGGAATCTAAGTGTTACCCCTGAGAAGACTACAGCTATGGAGACCCTGGCCTGAGCCCCACAGGAGATCCCAGGTCCCCCTGCTCTCTGTGGGGAGGCCTCCGATTAAGACCCTCCTGGTGTCTGCTGGATGTGGGCACCTGCTGCTGACCCAGCCCTGCCTAGAAACACTGCAGACTCACTCACTGCAGCTGCCCACACCCAGCCACACCCTCGGCATGGGCACCGCCCAGCGGACCCACCTCCTGGCCTGACCTCCGTGCTCCCCCTGGGCATGGCTTGGCTGCCAACGGTCTCTGTTTTCTTGGAATGCTCTGAGCCCATGTAACTTTTTTCTTTGCAATAAAGATATTTCACGCAACGTCGAGATGCCATGAAATGTAAAACTTTTTAGGAAACTACATTTGCAGACTTCAAAAAATGATCCATTGTCAGGCCACGTGTAACTGTGAATATTTTTTATTAGTATTACCACAGGAAAGTGCCTGGCAGAGTAAAGACTGAGGAGGTTGCGAGGGGTGGAGGGGGTAAGGAAGGCTGATGATGGTGTATGAGCCCATACACCTGGGGTATTCAGTGAAGCCCTGTTGGGAACACTTCCCAGGGCAAAGAGAGATTTTTTGCTGAGGGGTGTGTGTGCCCCTATTGAGGGGAGGTCAGAGCCTCCAGTGTCGCCCCAAGTCAAGCCTACAGGGTCTTCTCCTGGGACTGCTCTGCTGTTCAGGTGTGGAGCTGGGGGGCTCAGGGAACATACGTGAGAGAAAACCTCAGCCCCCACCCCAGGCCTGCTAGACACTGGCCCCAGCACCACACAGACCAGAGCAGGCCTCCATCTCCACCGCGTCCCCAAGTCCAGGTGAAGGAAGCTGGCTTCCAGCACGTCCCTGCCCGCAGACCTGCACAGCAGCCCTCCCCTCCGAGGAGCTGCCCAGGGGCTCGGAGTTCCAGCTCAAACACGCCCACCACTGTTAGGCAGCTCCTCTCCACAAAGGCCAGTGCCATCCAGGGCAGCTGACCCAGGGAGCAGCAGGGGTTGAGGGAAGGGACTGTGCTTCACTCTTCTTTCCTGTTTGGCAAGGGGGGCACGCCCTCAGCCCAGCAGACAGGCACTGACACCCACATTTCCAGGTGCCCTGACCCGCTGCACAGCTGTCATAGGACGAGGACCTGGTGGCAGCCTCATGAGCCACATGCCCTTCTCAGGGGCTGTGCTCCCCCTTCCTGAGCCCAGGGTCAGCTTGGGACCACATTCATGGGCAGGGAAGCCAGGAGGGTTGGTCTGGGACCACAGGGGAGAAATGGGGGGTGGTTCTCCAGGCCCCTTGGAGTTTTGAGCTATTTCAGGCAGATTTGGATTGGCATCCTGGCTCTTTAAGTGGATCCATTATGTCATCCTGGGCAAATCACTCAACCCCTCTGGACCTCAGGCTCCTCCTCTGTAAAGTGGGGAGAGGACCTTCTACTTAGAAGTGTTACTGTAAAGATGAAGAGATCATGCTAACACAGAAGCTCCCTTCCTCTCCAGCAACCCCACTACGTGGCTAAGCTCCAGCGCTCCCCAAAATCTACTCACAGAGGCCCTTAGAGCCCAGGGACTGTGTGACACTCTCCCTCCAACATGCCCCTTCCAGCCGGGGCCCCCAGCTTGCCCACACCCACACCTACACATCGCCTGGCACCTTGAGCCTGGGAATGCAGGGTCCAAGCACGTCTCTCCTCCTGGGCATCCTGAATTAGCAGCAACAGCAGGACCTGGGTGCCTCTTTTGCTCTGTGCCTACTGAGAGCTCTGGGGGACCTGCTAAGAACTGCAGCAAAACAGAAGAGCAAGGCTGAAGAGTTATCAAGCGCTTCAGGCTGCGTAGACAGAAACACAGCAGCCTTTAGAGATCCAGGGCACTTGTTAGTCAGGGGGCTGCTCCAAGTGTGTGAGTCAGGGTCTGGGACCCCCCAGCTCCCTCTAGGCCCTGAACCCCTTGGAGACTCACCCTCTCTCCCCCCTGCCATGTGAGCCTTAGTGTGAATTAGAAAAACTATGGTCAGATCTCACCCACCCCCTCAACCATGCACTTTTGGTTAGTGAACAACCTGTACAACTGTACAGGTGGCCCGCCAGCAGTTTGGCCCAATGTACAGATTTTCTCAAAATGTATCTAAGCTTTCACCTCACATTTGCTGAAGGCTCCTCCATGGCCAGCAGGCCCTGTGCTGCAGATGCACCATGATTCAGACCCAAGCTCTTGAGGAGCTCAGGGTAAAGGGACGACTCTCATGGAGAGGTGGAAGGGACGGTTTAATTCTCAAGGCTGCCTCCTCCTTGGCAAGGCCATTTCCAAGGATATTTCTCTACAACCAGGGATTCAAAGAATGACATGAGATCCCAGCACTGAGATGCACCTTCTGACCCGTAAAGCTGGGCAGACCTAGCCATTACCTGGTGTCTGTGGGCTTGCAATTCACGTACCACAGAAAGTGGGCTGGGCCAGCCAGGAGCTCAGAGTCACTGGGCAGGCCTCCTGATACCAAAGGTCTGAGCCTGGAGCAACTTCCATGTCACACCAGTGCAAAGACCACCTCCAGGAGCCAGAGTTAGCTGGGGCCAGAAAGGCCTGCCCAGGAAGGGTCTAGGGGAGCTCCAGCCCACTTGGGCCCTCCAGGTGCTCTCAACTTCCCACTTTCCTGGGGCATCCACAGCAACTGCAGCTCAGCTTATGCAACCACAACTCAAGCTGCTTACAGCATATGCGCCGACTTGAGAATGGTGTGGAATATTCCCTCACCTCCCAAAGCCAGAGGGGCCCTTGCCTTCACAGGCATGGCTGCACCTCAACCTTCACCCCCCGCCGCCCCACCCAGTATTTTCAGGGAGAGGAGCTGCACCTCGTACGGTCTTACCACAGCCACCTGCAGAGCCTCCCTTCACCCTGAAGCTTGGCTGTTCTCAGTATCTGCTCTCACCTCACCTGTGCCCGCCTCACCTGTTCAGCCCTGTAGGCAGCTGCTGTGGTCCAGATTCCTCTCCTGGCCTGGAGGCTTGAGCATACCTCCCCACCAGGGTCTCTCCCATTGGAAAACTCGTGTTTTCTGCTTTCTGCTTTTAGCTACTACGGTTAAACCCCACAGGCACGAGTCCAGCAGGGAAAAGTAGTAACCTTACACTCTAGGCATAAAACTCACATTCCACTCTGAGAAGGTCATCTGTTTCGATAGAATCTGGATAGGGAGATGCCTGGAGCACTGAGGAAGAACTACTAAAAAGAACCAACATTTACTGAGCACTTACTGTGCAGCAGTCTCTGCTTTAAGTACTTTATGTTGATCAATGTTTCATCTTTACAGCAATGAGGGGATCACTGCTGATGCGGAACCTGAGGCACAGAGAGGCGAAGTCACTTATCCAGGGTCACAGAGCTGGGATGTCATGCAGCCAGGCAGTGGTGTGGTGGTATATATTTCACAACTGGCTGGAAGAAGGGGACTGATTTGAAGAATTTGCCCATTTCCATAGTGTAAAGACTTCCATCATGGCCAGTTTCAAGCTACCAACATGACATCGCTGACACTGTGCCACTGAGAAGAGATGGGCAGTATCAAACCATCAGATAGTGTTTCCACCACACAAATATATAAGATGCAAATCTACTTCAAGAACATAAAGCTAAAGGCAGTAAAATATTAGGAACTAATGAGACTTGAGTACTTACGACTTTTGTTTTTAATACAATGTATTTAATTGTAAGTATATATAATTTCATTTTTAATAATGGTTCTATTTAACCATCAACTCACAAAATTCCTGAAAACCTAACACTCTGCTCTCCCAAGCAAGTTTAAGCTGGTTCCAGCACACGGCAGGGGCCAGGATTTAGACACAGTCAGACTGTAGCCAGAGATTTCCTCCTAGCCACTACACTATCCTGCCCCGGAGAAGGGCATTGGTGCCCTCCTAGCCAGCCAGCTCTGCCCCTGTCAATCAACAAAGCAACAGACGCTGCAGAATCAGGTCCCTCCTGACCACTTTTCCATGGCCTTGCACCTCCCTCTATGTCCCTGGGACTTCCCCTTATGCCCATCCCATCTCCCCAGGTTAGCTCCACTGACATACAGTAAGTACCTCCTCTGTGCCACATGGTGTTCTAGGCCCTGGTGACATAGAAACGAGCCTGTACTCTAGGAGCCCATGATCTAGTGGGAAGAGATAAGCATATACTCAAATCTAACAGATTACAACCCACTCAGGGCCAGATTACAGCTGTAAAGAGAGAGATTAATTCACCCCGGGAGGGGTCAGGGATGGCTTCATCCAGAGGCACATATGTGAGCAGAGTTTTAAAGGATCAATAGAAGTTTGCCAGACTAACTGGGGGCTGGGGGCTAAGTGATAGTACAAATAGGAAAGAATAGATCTGAGGTATATATTTAGATAAAAGTTGTCCAGACTGAAGAGGGGATTAGACAACGGAGAGAGAGAAGGAAGAACAGAAGATACACTCTGACTTGGCTAGGGCCCCTGCCTCAGGGGAGGAAGACATGAGGAAGACATGGGGAGAGACAGGCTTGGAATGCCATGTTGCAATTCTATTTTGTATATGCTGGTGTGAGGTACCCAGGGTGATCCAAGCCACCAGTCGGGCACTGAGATTCAGACAGAGAGGTCATTGGGGAGTGGGCAGTGAGAGAACAAAGGGAGGGCACACGATGGGGAAAACTACAGGCTGAGAAGAGAGCGATTCAGCTTCAAAATACGTTTATGACAGACTCAGAGTTGGGCATGAAGGAGCTGGACCATCAGGGGGATTCTGGAGGCTGGACAATGATGTCAGGAAGACCAAAAGTGTCTTTCTCCAGCCTTCTTGTGCCAGTGACAAAGGAGGAGGTGAGAAGAGAGGCTTAACTCACTGTGGCAATCTTTCCATCTGTCATTTCAGAAACAAGACATGGGGCCCAATTTCTCCTTCCATCTGCACTCCAAACTTTACCTACATGTCCGACCCACACAGTTATAAAGGGGTGTTCGGAAATCTCAAGTGAGAAAGCTAAAATTCCAGACACAGTGAGTGACATGTACCATGGTGGTGAGGAGAGCAGGCTCACAGACAGGCTTCCCCTGAGCAAATCCTAACTTTTCCAGCTGTGTGACCTTGGGCAAGTGACTTACTGTCTTTGTACCTTAATAGCCTTACCTGTCAAATGGGTCCGGTAATAGGACCTACTTTGTGGGGCTGTGGTGAGGAAGAAATGGGTTAATAGATGAAATGTTCTTAGGACAAACCCTGGCACATAGTAAGTGTTCAATAAATGTCAATGATTGCTACTATTATTATTATTACAATTATCCACCCCTGACACTAGAGCTTATTTTTAGTTCTCTCATCTCCCCCAAACTTTTCTTCCAGCAAACCCTAAAACAATCCTGAGGGACTTAGGTGTCTCGGAGGAGAGAATCTAAACGTACTGGGCTCCGAAAATGGTAATTGCTGCGATGCTTCTGCATAGCCAACAGCTGGAGGGCCTTCCTTCCTCTGATGGAATGAGACCTGAGCACTTTCCAACCTGTGGAGGTCTGGCAAGCCACAGAGGCAGTAGGTGTGTGGTGTGTGTGTGTAGGTTGCGTGTGTGTATGTATGTATGCGTGTGCGCGCGCGCGCGCGTGTGCTCAAGTGAATGGAGCATGGCTCCAAAAGCCAAACCAGAGCTGCTTTCTGAAGCAGGAGTCATTTACTCATTGCTCCAGGATTCTGCATTTCTGCAGGTTCACCTACTGGGATCCTTCCTCCCCACTACTTCCCACCCTGGAAAGGCTCCGTAGTGGCCCATGAGGTGCAGTGCCATCGAGGGCCTGTAGGGGGCTCTAGAGCTCTTCCATTTCCCATACTCTGGCCGGTGAAGGTACCACGCTTAAAACAATGGTGTTGTTTACCCTGGCTGTGCGACTTGACTGCTCATAGAAGTGAGTGAAGTGAAGCTGGGGTGCGCTGGTTCCCCTTTAGTGAGCCCCAGTTCATCCATGCTCCGAACTGGCTGTTTCAGGTTCATCCCTTCGTCCTCCCTGCTCCACCACCTTACACTGATTTGGGGTGGTTTCCTCACTGCTACCCAAGGGATCCCTTCAGAGGGTTGGCCAGCCTCCCGCCCGTGTGTGGGAAGGCAGCGAGAGGCCACTGCTTTGGCTTCCAAGGTGCAGCAAGGGCAGCTTACAATTGCCAGAGTCTCAGGTTCTAGCAGTCCAGCCCCCAGCCTGCTTGTCAGGGAAACATCTGGCCCAGACAGCTTCCTGAAAAGACTCAGCTTACCCTGCTCCTCCCGAAGGCAAAATTCAAGAGCTCCGGGTGCTATGTTAGGAGACCTCATTCCACAGATTTACTTACCTAATTGCCACTCTATCAATATGTCAGGATGACGGAAATCGCTTGTACCCACTAACTTCTAAAGATATGGCCAACCTTGAAAGTTAATATTGGCAAAAAGTTAAAGATAGTCATTTAAAAAACAATTTGAAAACACTAAACCCAGCATCGTTCTTTGGGGCTTTGCCCAAAGCAGAAAAAATTTGAGAAATGTGCCTCTTAATCAGAACAATTTAAGAAAAACACCCATGGGTAGGGTTGCCAAACTTAGCAAATATGGCAATGGGAGATACTTGTACTAAAAAATTATTTGTTGTTTATCTAAAATCCAAATTTAAGTAGGTGTCCTTTATTTTATTGGGCAACTCTACCCACGGGGGCCTGAGGATATAGAGATTCATTCAGAGGAAATTTCCTATTCATCACCCCCACCCCAAATAATAATTCCATCCCTAATCCCCTTGTGTTACATATGGAAACCCAAGCTGCACTGATCGCATTAAACAAGTAATCAGTTCAAGCACCCCAGTCTCACTGCTGAGGACTCCCATTGTGAGGTTATGTCAAAGGAATGAAAAGTAACTTCCAAAAGATAACATCAGGAAATTAATAAGAACATTGAACATTTAATGTACACCTACTATGTGCCTGGAATTTGTGAATTACCTCTGTTTAATCTTCAACAACAACCCTGGGACATATTAGCAGAAACTAAAAAGAATATCTACACGTCTAATTTCTGTAATTGTTGTAAAGGCGTGTAAATTTCTAGTCAATTACTTCCCCGGGAAGGAAAGGGGAGGGAAATCAAAAAGGGCTTCATCCCATCAACAGACTTATTCCCAACGCAAGGCCAGGTCTGTTGCTATTTCGTTATGTACCACTTACACAGGAAACTGTCTTAATTTCAATGAATCATCACTGGCTTGGGATATGGAATTGTGGGAGAGAAGTGGGTGGGAAACCCATAACAGTCTTCCGTAAGTTGGCTGAACAACTGAGGGAGGTGTGTTACACCTCAGGATAATAAACAGCTCATTTGCTGGGAATAAAGGCATGCTCAAGCCATCCCAACACTCGGTGACAATGACACGCAGATTCCAAATGTTCTCTGTAAGAAAAAACACCCTTTCTCCTAATCCTTCTTAAACTCAACAAGACTGATTGGTTTTTATTATTCATGAATTAATTTTTTACTCAGGGTCCAACAAGGGAATTGAAGCTATAACGTTTCTCACCAATTGAGAGGGGAAAAAAGCAGATCTCGGCCTGAGCAGGGCAGCCAGACTCTTGCTGAGATCCTTGGGGGCTGGATGGTTTGTTTGTTAAATCAGTTAGTAATCAATTAATAATCTAAAGCTTTGGGGTATTTTTAGAAAAAAAAAATTGAATAAGAATATTAAAGTAGAAAAAAATACAGACAGCTGAGGGGCCCTGGTATGTTAGGTGCTTTCTATTATATTAGGCTGGTATATTAGGCTGCCTTCTATTTCCAAGGCATATCTATCTATCTATCTATCTATCTATCTATCTATCTATCTATCTATCTATCTATCTATAGATCAATATATATGCCTTGAAAATAGGAGGCAGCATTATATACATACACATACACACACATGGAGGGTGCCAAAAAAAATGTATACACATTTTAAGAAAGGAAAAAAGCTGTATTAAAATTGTATACTCAACATATACCAGTAACAAAAGATGAATACAAGTCATGTGTATACATTTTTTTGGCACCCCCGGTATATATATGTATATAAAAGGGGAATGAGAGAGGAAATAACAAAGGCTGCACCGATTTCAAAAGTAACGTGCTGATGAGCAGGGCTGGCCTGGGAGTCAGCATAGAGGGTCACAGGAGGGGTCACAGGGACCCAGAGGGGCAGCGCCCCGGTGCCCTCCCTCTCATCTCTGCCTCCAGAGGGCAGTTGGAGGTACCCGGGAGCAGGGCACCACAGCTTCAGAGAAGCTGAATGGCGGAGAAAGCGATCAAGGGTGGCGAGGTGACTTTGCTTCTCCACACAGTTCTTTTCCCAGCTATTCACATGCGCCAAGTCATAACCACCCCCTCCCCCCTTGTCCTCTGTGTGCCTTTGGTCTGCAAACCGCTCCTGAGATCACGGCCAGAGAAACCAAGGCACTTGAGGGGATCGAGAGGTAGAGCAGGCATAGGCCTCAGAAGCTAGTGTCAGTGGGGTGAGACCTGACACAGCATCCTTTACAAGACATATTGCTCCCTTCCTAGTTCAAAGGCAACACACCCAGGATTTCTCAGAGGTGGGGGCATGGGGCTAACACCGTCTTCTCATCCACCCTTCAGAGACCAGGCAGTTCTAGCTTCTGAATTCATTTAGACATGAAAACCTGAAGCCTTTGCATGTTTATGTTTGCAGAAAAACATTTATGTTCAGGGTCAAGACATAGCAACCCTCCTCCAGTTACTATGAGAAAACATTATGAGAATTCCTTAGTGCTTTGGGGGAAGAAAAATCTGCAAGCTGTTATTACCATTATCAGAAGTATTATAACCATCGCATTATTGCTATTATTTTTGTAAAACCGGTGTTCTTTCTGCCAAAGCTTGTTAGCCTGACTGCTTAGGTAGACAATGTCAACACACCCAAGAGACAAATGACAAAGAGTGAGGCTAAATGGAAAAGGATAAATACTGCATTCTGCATGTGTGCTGAAGGGATGTTGCACCATCAAAGGGGAATGTTTTCTGCCGATCGATTAGGAGGGCAAAAACAAAAGGATACATCCACTCATTTACTTTGCATCACTAAGATCCCAAACTAGAGCTCAAAGTGCCAGGAAGGGAGATGAGAGATTGAAAAATTGGTTTTTAATAAAGTTTAGTGCTTTCTGATACCCTCACCCACACCTCCAGTCCCTATTGCCTTCTTGCTCAGGAAACAGACATAACCAAGACGGAATTGGCCTATAAACAGGAAGTCTTTACCTTCCTTATTTCTACCAAAACATGTGAGCAGGCCACTGAGGTGGATCAAGGTGCTGATGGCTGAATCAGGCCAGGCCAGTAATAGGCATTCCGCTTGTTGGCTTCACCTGACTGATCGTGCTCAGTCCCTCAACACAGCTCAAACACACCCACACACTGATGCACGCACATGCATGCTCAGGTAGACACATGCACAGATTCACTTACTCCAAAAACATATACAATCAAAGAGGGATAAAAGAAAAAGGGCACATTAGAGCAAGGTGGAATGAAAATAGAGGAAAAAAAAATAAATGAAGACAATGGAAAATGTTAAATTGTAAGACAAGAGAAATCGCATCTAAAACATCCCCCTTTGCATTCCCCGCTCTCCCCGTAGCATTTCCTTATGACTGGGTTTCCTTGTGCTTTGCCCTTCGGAAAACAAGAACACACAAAAAGCCAGTGATGCTCAAAAACCATTTTTCAGGTATCTTTAAAAAAAAAATACAAACCAGGTAAAAATACCAAAACCATAAATCCAGGTAAATATAATAACAATTTAAAAATTAACAAGAATAAAACAAAAAAGCTCATTTTTTAGCTTTTTATCAAATTAAGTTAATTCAAGCATTTTCTTTTAAAGAGACACACTAAAATAATACTTAGTATTTGGGGTTTTGAAACTGACAGTTTCCTAGATGGGAAAGCTTGACTCTAATTGACATCTCACATTCGTACCGTTTTAAATACCGTCTTTCAGTAAACACCAATGGCCCGGGCGTGAGGCTGACTGCTGCTGTAATTGGCAGGCGAGGATCCTGATATAGTTTTAAATGAAAATTGATCACATTTGAAACCAGAAGATAAAAACAAAACCTTGTCGGAGTTTGCTTAACTGCCTTTTGACCTCTGGGTGAAATGACATTGAGAAATAAACTAACATTACCCAGAAAACCATTCCCAGAAAGGGCTCAATCCCAGAGACGTTGAATGACAACATTAAATAGAATATTTTGGAGAGAAGTAAAAAAAAAAAAAAACTTCTCTGGGACTAAAACGTGTATAGGTTTAAAAGCACAGCAAAATGAAGATGGAAAAAAATTATGTCTCTAATCTCCAGGAAAACTTTGGTTTTCAGTTTATTTTAACCCACACTCATACAACTCTGAATTTAAGATATTCAGCCAATAGGATTTTTTTTTTTTCCCTTGCCTTGTCCAATTCCATACTGAAAGTCCCATGGGCAGATTAACCACTATGATTTTCCTTGATTTAAGAAACCGGTTGGCCCTTTCACCTATAGACTGTCAATAGCTCTCTCCAGGGAGAGAAGGGGAAGTCGGAACCCGCAACAGAACTGCCTGAATGCTCCTTTGAGTGTAGCCATCTGTTACCCTAGAGCAGGGCAGGACTGCCTTCTCACTCTCCCTGGGGTCTGCCCAGCCCTCCCCAGGCTCGAAAATTAGGGAGACTCTTAAGAAAGACTGAACTCCCCGGGCTGCACAGACAGCCTGCCCTCGAGTCCCTCTGTCCACACCATGGAAAAACCCCACGTCTCAGCAGCCCCCACTGGAATGTGGCTACCGCTGACCTCAGCCCAGGCAAGGGGTGCACGGGCAGCTGGGGCTCTGTTTAAACAGCAGAGCCTCTTGTCCTCTTTCTCCCATCCTAAAGGGGAATTGTACCGCAACATACTCTCACACATGGGCACACACACGCACACACAGATCCTCCAGGTGGAAACTCTCCTGAGGAACGGAAGCGGCTTTTGATGTTTTGGGGTTCAGAGGTAGTCTCTACAACAAGGGCATTAACAGTAACAGGATCGGGCTTAACACTCCATGAAGCCACTACTTATAAATAAATGTGCTATAAGATCCTTTCTATTCAAATCCTGACCATATAGAAAGGTGCTCTAGAGAGGTAGATACAGGTATACTCATAGAAGGGGGGAAAAAGGACCACACGGCTCCATGGTTTCCCATTTGTCTCGATTTATGGAGTCACTTGTTGATGGCTGGTTGGGGGTCTCTGTTCCCAGAGACAAACTGAACCCGTGCTCACCTGTGGCCGACCTCTCCACACATCCCCAGTGGGACCATCGTGGCTGTCCAACTCTGCGGAACCGGGAGCTAGCAGACAGTCACTTCCTGCTGCCTGTTGAGTCCCAGGAGCGCTCACTACAAGTCATGTGTCCCCTCCAGAGCCCACCTTGCTCCAAGTTCCCTGGAGCCACAGGCCGGCATGCACCTCTCATGTCCATCCAGGAAACGTGCCGGGAAAGTAAGGGAGGAAACACCCCAGAGAAGCCTGCCACCCGGGTCACACTGTCAACACTGTCACAAGACACAAGAGTCACTCGTCCAGTGGTCTTAGGAAGAAATAGCCTCCTCAGTACTTACCTCTCCCAGACACTACACCCACATCCCCTCTAAGGAAGAAGTCTGGCCCACCACTCGTTACCCAGGACAGCTCTGCCATTATCAGTGAAAGGTCAGTGGCCTCACAGGGGCTGGCACGGAGCAGGCTGGCCCAGGGAGAGTTAATCTGCATGGCCAGCCATCACAGGGTCATTGTGATGTGCAGAGAAGTTGTGCATCCCAGTCCCCCAGAGCTGGTCTGCTAATTACATTTGCAATTATAAAGACTACCACCTCCCTGCACAGGGACCAGACCTTACCAGCTGACGGGGCAACTAGAAGGTAATCCCTCCCCAGGCCACCCCAGCCACGCCAGGGGACACAGTGACCAGAGAAACCTATGGGCCCCATCTCTGAGGGATGACCGAGGGCATATGATGGTTCCCAAAGTTTGAGGCTGCCCGGACTGGGAAAGGGGAGACTCACCAGAGATGAAGCCCAGTCAGGGGTCACCAGCACTTACAAAGATCTTTGCTTTATCCCTAGAGATCAGCAAATGGCCTCAAGGGCAAGTAGGCAGGATGTGGGCTCAGGTTTGTCTGGTTCCAGCCCATCCCCAAGTTGCACCCTCATGGCTTCCTGGCATTGTCTATGGGCCCTCTACTCAAAGCCTCCTTCTGGGCCCACACACCCTGTAGAAACTGCAGCGCCTGCACAAGACATTAGAAGTTAAACACGAAGCTGCTCTGGGGTCTTCGTGGGAATATGCAGCCAAAGGACACAGGGCTCCAAGACAGAAGTTCCCAGCAGAGCTGTAGGGAGTGTTGGCTAATTCCAGATAGACCCCTGGGGCAAGCCAGGTGAACTTGGAGAGCCTCACCTTGGGGGGGGGGGCGAAGATAGAGCCCATGACGGCCAACAGGTAGGGGAAGGCGTCACCATGGGGTGTTCAGGGTGTCGGTTGGACTTCGCTTTGGAGGAGCAGATTATGGTCTAAATATGTGCTATTCCTTCCCCTTAAATTAGAGCCGCAAATAATTTTACTCATGTTGAGGAAGCCACTAAAGCATTTGCGAAGACAAGCTCTAGAGAAGGGCACTGCAGAACTGTGTCAAAAGCATCTTGTGTCTTGTCTGACTGGCTTCCAAATTCTCTCTCCTTTGGAGCCCCGCTCATTCACACAGCCAGCTCCATTGCCCACCCCCAATGCACCCACGTTCTCTGTCTCTCACTCGCGCACATGCCCCTTCCCTTTGGCCTTCTAGACTTATGCAGATCTTTCCAGTTCGAAGCGCTCAAAAGAAACAAGGCATTTCACAGAGGACCAAGACAAACTTTTTCAGTGAGTTTAGATTATCTTTTAAAACCATTTGGCAAAATGCCTAATTATCAGGAACATGAATCAAGCAGGCAGGACAAAGTGACAAGGGCTGGGGGCACTCTGAGAAGGCAGGGTTGTGACATGAAATCTCTATCACAGTCACTTCTTTCGCAGCGCTTTCCCTGAAACTCCCCTCCGTCCCTCCTCTCTCAGACTAAATGGAATATTTATTGATTGCTCCAAATCAATAGAATGAAAAGGTTCCTGTTTGGTGGGCCAGGTTGTTTCTTCATATATATATATATATATTTAAGACACATCTTTTCATATGTCCCAATTACTGGTAAAATAGAAGATTGTGTCTAAAACAAAGCGAGTTGAGGGAAATAATAGGCCCTGAGAGGAAATTTCCAGTTGATGTCAGGATGTCACTGAGCTGGAAAGGGCTTTGCCAGGGACCGGGGCCCTCCTCATTGACTTGCTGTTTCCTCCTAGTTTATTGCCCTCGGGCCTGAACAAGTCCAGCCTCCTATCACCCCATCCTCTTCCATGGCAGCCCACACCTCCAGAAGGGTGGCAGGCATATAAAGGTTTATCTCCTAGAGCCCCTCCCTTGGAAAACCAAGACTAATGTCCTCACTCTGATTTATTTTTAAATGTACCATTAAAAATTAATTTCCCCCTTTGTTTTTCTCTGGGTCACTGATTCTGAATTACCATGTGGCATTTTTCCTACGTGTGAACCCACATATTTTACCTTCGGGACAATTTGTTCTTTGTTTCTTTAACAGCCACAAAGTGGTCACTAGCAGCCCCCACCTCCCCGGGTTTTATGCAGAGGGTCTCCAGCTGGCCCAGTCACGGACACCTTTGTACATAGGCATATGCAGGCCAGCACACGCACTCCCACTCCAGCTGATTATATATGTACATAAAATATTGATTAGAAATGGTAATGGAGTCACCTACAGGATTGGATACAGGAAAATGAAAATGAAGGAGAGAAAGGTATGAAGGTGTGTGTGTGTGTGTGTGTGAGAGAGAGAGAGAGAGAGAGACAGAGAGAGAGAGACAGAGAGAGAGACAGAGAGAGAGAGAGAGAGAGAGAGAGGAGAGAGGATTTCTCACCTGGGAAAGTGAGAATAACCCTAAAGCATTAAAAATATGCTCTGCGTATGTTAGCAGGTGAGGTCCCTGTGCCCTTGTGCTTTCTCAAGTCCGAGAATGTCGACTAAGCCACATGGGTAGAAACTATGTACAGAGCACACAAACGCACTCATGAATATGCTCCCCAATAATCATCAGCACTGAAATGAATGGCTTAATCCTACTGTTCTTCCAACAAACCAAAAACTGCAGTCCTGTTTTGCTACTTTGCTACCAGTGGCTCTAAAGCCACTTGTGATGAAGCACTGGCGTTGAGGTCAGAGAGATACCTCCCCCGACACCGACCTCTGGCCTCCATAAGCTGGTCCTTGGAGATTTTGTCCCCCTGCACCACAGCAGACGTACAACCTCACCAGAAGGCATACATCTGTACCCGGGGCCAGCTCACCAGTGCTCCGGGCTGCTGCCCAGCAGGTCCTGGGCTTTCAAAAGTGGCATCTCACAGGGATACTTAGCTCCTCAGTGGAAACAGTGGGCATATTTCTGGCTTTCCCTGTGCCCATGCAGTGAGAAGCTAATTCTTTGCAAAGACATCAGGAAGGGTCTGGAATCCAAATCACAGCCAGGTTTACTTTATAAGCGATTTCCCCTTGAAACCCCTCCCCGACACTGAGAACCTCGGCTCCCACATGCCCCTCTGCTGCTTCCCTGACATCCCCTCTTTGCCCATATTTCTCTTCAAACTCAAGCCAGGGTCGCCGTCAACTCAGTGAATTACCCAGCGGCTAAATCCTCCATCTCTCCTTGCTTCCCTGGTCCACACAAGCAAAGGATATACTTTCCCCCATTCCAATTTTCATATTTACTGTCTACGACTTGAGCCAGGGACAAATACGCAGATATTTCAAGCTCAACGAAAGAAGTCACCTCTGGAGAGAGGGAGCCTAAATAATTTAAATATCCAATATTTGTCACACTTGGTAGTTTTATGTGAGGAATTGCCCCACAAACATCAAACCCTGTTCACAGCCTCACTAACCCACGCTGAGCTTTCCCTGGCGGCTCCCACTAGCCCTTTCGGAAGGAGCACCTTGAGGCCTTACCCCACCCCCACCCCACCAGCCAAGGCAAGCTGGGATCAGTGTAACCTTTAAAGAGAATGAAAAGCCACTTTTCAAGCTGATGGAAATCTGAATCCATTATAATTAAGGATAGCCTTCATCTCCCAACCCATTTGCCGCTTTCTGACGCTGTCTAAATCCTGCACCTGAAAGACCCAGGGAACTCCTAAAACTCAAACCCAGAAAGGTCAGTGTGGAGGCTGGGACAGTCCGGGCATGGACATGAGAAGCTGCTGCGAGGCTGCCTCCTCTCTCACGCGTGGTCGCCCCCGCCCCCCGGGTGGAGGTGGTCTGTGCAGCGAGAGGGGGATGGTTAAACACACTTCCTGGAACCCCATATTACTCACAGTATTTATTTTAGGGATGCTGGTGGTTCTTTGTGGGGAGATTTTTAAAAAAATGAACGAATGGCGGAGCGAGTACTGTCTTTGGTAGTTTAGTTTGCTTCAGAGGAAAAAAAAAAAAAAGGTGGCGCTGGAGGAAGAAGGGCACAAAGTTGAGCCTGTCCTCCAGAACCTAGAGTTTTCACTTGATTATTTTTAAGCCTTCCGAAGGACCGCTCCGCGCACACGCCCAGACGCGGGTGCACCAGCCCCGGACGCACGGAACTAGGATTGCCAGAGGGGCGACCCTGGCAGGTACCTCGGCAGGTGCGGCGTTGACAGTGGAGGGCCCGGAGGGAAAACCACGGGTGGCCAAAGCTCGACCCTGGAAAGCCTGGGCTGGACGTGCCAGGCAGCCCCCGCCGTTCGAGGGGATCAGTTCTCCACTTCCCCACTCTGTGCGCGCCACTCGCTGCCCAAGCCCGGGGACCCGTGCGTCCCGCGAATCCAATTCCGCAGCCTGGGCCGCTGCCCACGCCCACGCCCACGCCTCTCGGACCACCCCAAGTTCCCCACAGGAGAGCGAAAACCCGTCCCGGGGTGCAGAGATCGCGCTGGTCTGTTCCGCGGCATGCAGCACCCCACAAAGCGGCGAACCAACTTTGCTTGCGCTGCAGCGCTGGGCGGGTGTCCCCACCCCTGGCGGGATGCAGGCTCCCTTTAGCAGGGTGTGCGGGACGCAGTGCGCCCCGGGCCACGCCGCCTGCACCCCCGGGGTGCCTTGGCTCTACCGTGCCGCGTGCGCGCCCTCGGGGTTCCCCACCGGGACCTCAGGGTTAGGCAGCGCGGGCTGCCTACAGTTTCCAAACCTGCGAGGCACCTAAGATTTCGCCCCCTTGCCGATCATTTTTGGTTCCCAGTATGGAAATAAATATTAAAGTCAGAGGGCCCCCCCGGGGGGGAGCTTTCTCAGACAGGACATCATCGCGACTTTCCTGCGCCTGTTCTGGGCTCGTTCCTCCTCATTCCACATAAACTCAAATATTTTCTCAACGCGAGAGGAAGAAAGAGTGAATGAGAAAGCGCTGCTCTTACCCCAAAGTCAGGGTTTGTGAAGGGGGTGGGTGCGAGGGAAAAGTTAAGAGGCGGGTTACCCCCAGAAGGACTCCCAGGAATTGTGTAGTTTTCCCCATCTGACATCCCCCAAGTGCCCCAGGGGTCCGGTCCGGGCCACTTCAAGAATGCCTAGAAGAAATGCGACATCCAGGACAGAGAGCGCTGGACAGGCGGAAGGGCAGACCGACCGACCGACGGAGGAGCAGGGCACCTACTGGTTGTGGTAGCCGAGGGGGTCCGGGATGCAGAGTTCTGCCACGTCCATCAGGCCCGTTTTAGCATTCCCAGTTGGTAGAGAAAGGCGACAGGGAAATCACGCGGACGAGCAAGTGAAGGGCACAGGCGAGGTGTGAGTCCCGGCCGGGACACAGTGAGCAGGAGAAGGCAGAATGGGAGGACGCGCCGTGACGGGGAGAGAGGGAGGCAGAGTCGTGCGCACACAGCCCAGTGCTCCCACTCCTGCACACACGCCGAGCGGGCAGAGGGGATGGGAAGCCGTGGAGGAGGCTTGGGGACCCGAGACTTGGAGCCTACTAACCCTACTGTAGCTTTAAGACTGGGAGACTGATGTATGGTTTGGCTCCTATTGGCTATCTCTCAGGGGCTGGACTTAAAGTGACAGAATCAAGCAGGGGTGAGGGGAGGAGGGGGAGCCAGAGAGACTTCAATGGAATCTGAAGCTCAGGCGAGGTCCCCACCTCCAGAGGAGCAGGAGGAGTGGGCTGCAGAGCCACCAGGCCAGCGCTCTGGCCATTAAAGAAAAAAAAAGTCCAACTGGCTGATGGGACTGGGGGGGTTGACAGATTTGCTGCTTAACATACACCCCCCCCTGCTCCCCATCCTATCTTTTTAACTGGCAGGCCTAGCAAACTCACCTCTCAGCCTTTTGGAATGGGTTTGTTTTCCAGATTAAAAATGAGTCACATTTCCCCACTCACATACCAAGGAGAAGAGGCCAGCACCCTAGAAATTCACATCCTCAAACCCTGTGTTCAGGGCACAAAAGTGCAAAGGGTCAGGCCAGCAGGTGAGGCACAGCGAGAGAGAGCAGGAGAAAAACAAATTCCCTGCCCAGCTCTCCTCACCTGGGCCAGTTGGTTCTGAACTGCTTTCATATGGCTAGATGCACGCAGGGTGTGCATCTGTAAAATGCTCTCTAGGTGTATAAAATGATGTTCTCTTCATTGGCAACTCTCAGAAATGTACCCAGGATACAGACCCGGGCAAATAAATCCCTGTTTGCTTAGGAAAATACAATGGTGGTGAAAACAACCAACTAACCTGCCACATCCACTTAGTGGCACACAAGTAGACACCTCAACATACACACCTGAATCCCCAGCTATGAACACACCTGTATCCCTGTCTGCTGTTCCCTCCGTGAACCTGAATATTATGGGCTGCCACTGTACCAAAACAAGCTGTAAGTCATGCCCCAATTCTTCTTCTGGGGCTTGTCATCTTTGAGATGTGCCAGCCACAGGGATAATAATCAATTCGATGATTGAAATGAGCGTGTGGACGGGGGGTAGGTATAGAATTATTTAAAGGGGGGGGAGCCCTCAGGAGAGACCACCACCCTATTTTCCTACATTTTACAGAAGACAATGAGCAGTAGGGGGGAAGACATCATTTTACCATCAAAATCATGTCTAAATGGAGTGTCACTGCAGGCGATGTTCAAATACTCCAGGAGTAAAAGCAGAGAGGGCTGTGCGAAACCCCAGGAGAGGCCAGCCGCTCAGGAGGGGCTGGGGACGGGGCAGCAAGACCGCAGATGATGCTTGACTTGGATAAATGGAAGTGTGTGCAGGCTGGGTAGCAGCTGAGATTTTTCATAAGTGCTGAAGTGGAGGAACGTGGGATTCTCCGCGTGGGGCTCAGGCAGGTATCTCACAGAGAGATGGATGAAGATGTCTGCCCTGTCAGCAGAACCCCCGGCAGCCAGGGTTGTCTTTAATCACATAGGTACTTGGTCACATTAGAAACGGAAAGAGGGCGCAGAGACACTTTCTTTGAGTTTCTACACAACCACCACCTCTTGCCAAGACCTCAGTACTCGAGTCCCTGCGTCCTTTCAGGCTCCGGCAAGCCCTTCTCCAGGAGCACAGCAGCCAGGGAACTCTTTGTAAAATGCACATTCGACGCACCTTTTCTGCAGTTCAGAAAGAGGCCCCAGTCTCTCCCATGGCCTATAAGGCAGGCTCCACATACCAGGCTCCTGTGTGTGTCCCTTTGCACCCATCTTCTGCCCTTGTGATGCTCCCCTCAGTCTCTGCACCTGCCACCTAGAACACCCCACCCCTTCCAGACCGCACCAGAATCTTCTGCTATTCGGTTTGCTTCAGGTAATTTCTCAGTTTGCAATTATGTATACTTGCGTTGGTATAATACCCCACCCCATCATACACACACACACACACACACACACACACACACACACACACACACACACGATTGTAAGCTCCCCGAAGGCAGGCACCATGTCTATTCTATTTACTGGAGAATCCCCAGTGTTTAACGGTGCCTGGAACATAGCAGTCACCTGACGAAGATTTTGCTGAATGAACTGGTAAACGGTAGCAGTTTGGGATGGGGTGCCAGAGCCCACTGAGGAACAGGCCGGCTGCCCCGGAAGGAGGTTAGGCCCTGGCAGGTTGTATGGGGTCAGTTGGTTCCTTGCTTTGTGTACATGCACCATTTTTAACTGCAGATAACGCACACTCAGTGGACCATGAAAAGAAAGACAACTTCTCAGCCCGAAGCAGTAGATGCAAAGCCACTGGGGGCAAATGAAGAGAACTGGGAGGTCTGTATTGGTTAAAAATCTAGGCTAATGCCTGCACATAATCACTGTCTGCATCCCAGGCCCAAGGAGGAAGGTAACTGAGGGCCTCGCTTCTGGGCTCTAGCTGATTGTCCTGCAGGGCCAGAATGAGGTCCTTGAGACCCTGTCCTCCTCAGGTTGTTCTCCTCTGCTGCATCTGTTCAGCTTCCTCACACATAGCCCTGGGACAGAGTTCTTTCCCTGCCTCCTGCTCCCCCTGCAAGCATGAGCCTGTAGACTCTGCCACGGAGGAGATGAGGGCCCAACCAGCAGGAATTCCCTGGGGTCCTGATCCAGGCTGGCAGGCCCAGGCAACCAATGAATCGTGTGGTCAGATCACACACGATTCATGGGACCAGACTTCCTCCTGCTCTGACCTCCGCCAGCTCATGGGAGACAGGATTCCTTCCACGCCTCTAGCTGAAGAGACGTGGGGAGAGGGCAGAGGACTCCTGGATCTGGCCCTGACTACTCCAAGCGACCTTGCCAAAGTCATTTCTTTGAAAACCAAGGTGGTGTTTGTGTGTGGGTGGCGGGGGAGTGGGATGGGCAGGGCTCTTGGGTTCCTTCAAATTTGAAATTCATTCAACCAATCATCACTTCATACCTCCACTGCTCACCTAGAGCAGGTGATATTTGTAATCTACTTCTAGCAAGAAGCTCTAAACCACCCTTTCACTGTTCTATGCCCCAATACTGGCACACCCAAGCGGGTAAGCCAGCCCAAAGGGAATGGGACAAAAGGCATTAGACAGTAATTGTGGAGGGTGTCAGGGGACAGCGGTTCACTTTGTTTTTGGGACAAACTCCCTTAAATAGACATTTATTACATTCACAGAACCTTACAGGTAAGAGGGCTCAGGGAATCGTTAGAATCATCATCAGACTTTACAATTAAGGAAATTTGTAAATATCGCTGTGTGGAAGAGTGACCTATCCAAGGTCACACAGCGAGTAACTAGCAAAGCACACCATCTGTGGATTTCTACTTATGCAACTCCTAAATCTTTGTACATGAGTCTCTTTACTTTCCCTCCTTCCCCAAGTTCAAGGCCTTTCCCAAGGAATATGAAGTCAAACCAGAACAGTGCCGCTGGCAACACCTTCCACACACATGGCACTGGGAGATGGTGGGGACCCAGGTTTCTGTGTCCACTCCCTTCTCCACATGGTTTCCAGGTTGGTGGTTTTCAGGAGGCAGGTAAGTAGGAAAACATACCCAGACACATTCCTGCCAATTCTGTTCCCCAAACCTGTGTTTCTCTGGGTACAAAAAGCTCCAACTGTGTGGTGGATTGCCAGACACAGGTGATGCTAACCACCCCCTTTCCATCCCAGCCTGGCTAAGTCCTTAGGATGGGCTGTACTAACAAACACCAGCATCTGGATCTCTGCAGTCCACCCTACCACAGCACCCCTTGCCACAGGTCTGGTGAAAATCCCCACCCTTAAGAGCACCCAGTCTTGGTGTGTATCTTTCCTGAGTTGAGGAAGCTTCCCCTGACACCAGTCATTTCCGCACACATAAGACAGCAGCAAGCAGTGTCTCTCGGATCCTTGAATCCCCTCCCTGAGGTGTGCTGCTCACAGCCCAACAGTAAATAAGAGGCGGCATTTCTCATGTTTCAAGCCACGCAACTTAGTAAGAGCTGGTGGATTCAGCGTGGGCCCCCAGGAGGGCAGAGGACCTGATGGCTTCATCACAAAAAAGACCCAATAGGAAGTTTTGGAGTCTGCCACTTGCTGCCAAATCCAGTGAATGTGGGACACTAATTGTTTGGTTATGCCACCCCTGTCCCTCACCCTCACCCACGTTCCCCGAACCAAGTTTCCAGATGAGAATGATGCCTTGGGAAACACACAAGGCGTGCAAGCCACTTCTTACCACCAGCCTAGGAAGGAGGGGACGCGTCCCTGGAACTGTCTGAATCACACTTCAAGCTCATGTCTCTTCTACCCCAGGGTCAGCACTGGGGGAGGCAAGTTGGGGAAGTGTATCCATTGACAACCCACGACGAATAAGGAGGGCCTGGCCTAGACGGTGAGCCTACCCTGCATTTCTGGGGACACTGCTGATCAGGCCAGGGCTCCGTGGTCTCCGGGGCGGGGGAAATGTTCCTGAACACACATCTGTGGGCCCTCTCCCTTCTCACATACCTGAATTTGGGGTGTCAAGTTATATCCCTGAGTGGTGGTCAGCAGACTGGCAGCCCATTGGCTGGCACACATGCCGAGGATCATAATTAACTGATAACACTAATACAATGTGAGTTTGTACTCCCATAATAGTCTCCTGCTGACAGATAAACGCTGCGGAAACATGATGGCTTTTCCTGAAGCCGTAATGGGCCATTATTGGGGCAAGGAGGCTCATGTCCTATTAGCACTGCCACCATGACACCAAAGACAAAATATGAAGGGGATGTCTTGAGTGGGTAAATGCTTAGGTTCCCTCCCACCACTACCACCATCCATTTTATTATCTGAAATCCCTACCAGCAGTCTTGGAACAACTTCCAAACATTTCAAAGATCCATTATTATTATGATTATTTTCTGAGCCTCAAATGCTGTTCTCACCAACACAGCTGAATAGTATAATATATTAAAGTTCTCTGTTTGCCGAAAAGACCCCTTCCTCCTCCTACAGGCGCTATGCAAGATGGCAGCTGCAGTGAGCAGGCAGGCTCGGCAGTCAGTAAGGTGACATATGTCTCTCCATAGAAGCAAAGATCTCTCTCCCTCCGAGTCACCAGGAAAACAGAAACACATTACAACAGTGATAACTGTGTCTCCTGCCAAATTTCTGGGGGTGGGGGTGAGATTGGGGGGAAGGAGGAGAAGTATAAAGAGAAGAAGGAAGAGAAAGAAGTTGGAAGAGGAGAGGAAAAGGAGAAGGCTGGCTGTGCCTTGAGAGTACCTGGTACCTCAGCGGCTTTGAACAACTAGCTATTGACTAAAAGAATGATCTGCCTAATTCTATACTTTCCTTTAGAGTGGATTGAGGTGGTTTTTTTTTCCTTTTAACCAAGAAATTTGACCTTGTTTTCATCTATGTCATGTATTAATGCATCATCCAATTTCTTGTGACTTTTGCATCAAATTAAGCCTAAAACATAGTTGGTATATAAAACATAGTTTCAAGGAGCAGTACAATTTGTTTTTTGGATTTCATCGCTGGTACAAAAGAAAACGTCTCTTTGTTTGAGGATGAAACAACTGTAAAAATCTCATGGTCAACATGGGCCACAAACAGAATGAACCGTTTGCTCTGCAAGCTCACAGATTGGGCTTCCATGCACATTGTTATTCTCCAGGATAATTACCTTAGAGGAACCATGAAGTACATGAAACTTTTGGAAAATTAATTCTACAAGTACTCCATACATGTAAAGTATGATTAAGTGGGAACAAAGAAACATGTTGGCCTCGGCTGTCTCCCTGGCATCAATGATATAACATTCAAAACATGGGAACATTCAAACGTGTTTCTATTTCCTAGTGGCTCAATTAAGGTAGAACATATTTAATTATTTTTCTTTCAATAAAATGCATTTTATTTTTGCTCTAATACAATGTTTTATGGAGAGCAGAAAACAGCAAATGCTTTTAGGTTTTAGAAAAAAATCAAATGTGTTTTATAAACTGTAAAGTGCTGCGCCTATATAAAACATGATTAAGATGATAGCTTTTGGCTGTGTTCTTACATGAGCAAAGCACTGGCCGACCGCTATCTTCCCAAATGTATATTGTAATGAAACCCACCCCATTGGTGAACTCAGCACTCCTCAGAACTATGATTATGAATGGGTCAGTACCAATTCCAGGGGAAGCCTTGCACTTTGTAGCAGGGCCACCTCTAACAGCTTTGTTCTTCATAAGCAATTGGGAACATGAAGCTTCAGGAGGATTCCTGACTTTAGAAGGGTTTGCCTTTCCTAGAAGGACAAGACCAGACACAAAGGGGAACGGCAGAACCAACGAGAGTTTAGAAAAATGGAAAAGGCAGTCAATGATACAAGAGTTAATATGGATAAACACCGGTAATCCACTTGTCAGCAATGGCCCTAGAAGGAGCTGGGCTGTAGGAGAGCTGGTGGGAAAGCAGCGATGCAGGGAGACATCTGGGGTCAGAACAGATAGCACATTAAGCATGGGCCTCCAGCTCAATGGCATGACAAACACTGCTTTGGGGTAATTCTACAAAACCCAGCCGAGCAAGGAGCAGCAATAATTCCTCTTTACTCTCCCTTACTAAAGGCACAGATGGAATTTTATGCTTAGCCCTGAAGAACTTGCTTGGAAGGCAAGCTGGAAGCATGATGGGGAAAGGACTTGAAGAGAGGTGGAGGTGTCAAGGGCTTCCTGCAGGGTGTCTGAGCCCCACCAGGAGAGGGATAAATGGCGGAGGAGATGGGGTGGGTTGTCCCTGTGCACCGATGGACACACACTTGGGTCCCAACGCCACATCACACACACACTGTAGATATTGTCTCAGGTTCCTTTGACTGCCTCCTTTTTTCTCTCTTTTGGTCAGCACCCCACTCAGGCCAAGTCTCACCTCCACTTCCAGTGCATGAGGTCTGGCTTATTGAGGGGCCTGGTAATGTACCCCAGAAGTGCAGGAAGGTAGCTCCCTGAATTCCTCCTTTATTCTACCCTCTATGCACTGTTTCATAGTGATTTTTTAAAAAATAAATCTTGCAGAAAAGACAGGTGTGCAGCAACCTGCTAAGTCTCTTTGGGTCTAGATGGGACATGGTGACCAGCACAGGGGGACATCATCATGTCAGGTTGCTTGGCACCTGTCCTCACCTCAATGCCCCTCTTTTATCACCTTCAATTCCCTCACCTTACACCTCCCACATGAAGCATCAGCATTTTAATGCTTGCCTCAGGCTCTGTTTTCTAGAGGACCAGGACTAATATCCAGACTGAATCAGTAAATGGCTGAGGGCCAGTGACTTACTCTCAATTTAAACTATTTTATTATTTACTACCCCCTTCCTTGGTTATGGGAGGGGAGCATAATGAGGACAAGGATTGATGGATTACTGTGAGTAGTCACTATGTGAGTTACAGACTCACTGTTTTTACAAAGGCCCCCAAGGGCCAGCTGAGTGGCTCAGTTGGTTAAGAGCTCACTCAAGAGTGTGAGTTGAACTCTGAGCAACAGGGTCGCCGGTTCAACTCCCGGCCTGAGCTGAACTGCTGCTGAGCTGCAAACAGGTGGCAGGATGGCTCAACTAAAAAATAAAAGAAAATGTGTGTACAAAGGCCCCCAGGGACCCTGTCCCACTCACCCACTCACCCATCCACTTAGACACTCACCCATCCACTTAGACACTCTGGTTCTGTTTCAGTTGCCAAAAAGTTCAGGCCAATGGTGCCATCTGAAGTCAACCGACAGGACCATCTGGCCCAATAGCCCTTCTCTACTCTCCTTTCTTCCTTCTCCCCACATACTTGGGAGGTCAAGTGCAGACAGTTGACTCTTGAACAACAAGGGTTTGAACTTACATGCAGATTTTTTTTCAGTAAATACTGTAAATGTATTTTCTCTTTCTTATGATTTTCTTAATAACATTTTCTTTTCTCCAGCTTACTTTATTGTAATAATACAGTATGTAATACGTATAACTTACAAAATATATGCCCATCTATTCTTTATGTTATATTTAAGGCTTCTGGCCAACATTAGGCTATTAAGAGTTAAGTTTGGGGGGAGTCAAAAGTTCTACGTGGATTTTTGACTGTGGAGGGGCATTGGCGCTCCAACCCCTGTGTTGTTCAAGGGTCAACTGTGCTGCCCTCTCCCTTCTCCCTTTTCCCTGGTCTTTCCCCACATGCACCCCCCACCCCGACACACACACCCAAAGGTAACTATAAATTGCTTTTGACTTCAAGCTCCAGGAAAGTGCAGCAGCTTCCTAAGTGGAAGCCTATGATCTCACACAGCAGACATTCTAGTGGCAGGTAGTTTTATCCTTCTGGTCTGCCTCATTAGCATATTGGCTGTCACCTTCAACTTGTCCCCCCATGATGGAAGGGTAATTCTTGTAGCCTAGGCATCACTGCCTCACCCATCTGTGCCCAGTCCAGGAAAGGGATGTATATAGATATGTGTTTATGTTGGGAGAACTGTCGCTTCTTAGGTCTCTAGTTTGTTCTTCATTTGTTTGTTTTGATTTGATTTGAGTCCAGAGGAAAATCTTTCCCAGAAGTTCCCCATCTCCACCCCAGCAGGCTTATCCCAAATCTTCTTGGCCAGAATCCAGTCCCATATTCACCCCAAACCAATCACTGCCAGAGGGGAAATGGGTCACCATGATTGGTTGAAAACATGTTTACTCCCTGAAGTTGGGGGAGAGGCCCACTGTTCCTGAGTACATTAATGTTCAATGACAAATGAATCCACTTCCGTTAGAGAAGGAAGTGGAAATAATTGTTGGGTTAGCAACCAACAGTGTCTGCCACACCTGGTGGCGGACCATTGGCAGGGTGGTGACAACAGGACACCAAGGATGCAAGCAACAAGAAGGCCATCGTCTGTACAGACAAAAACCAATAATGAAACTAAAAGTCAGCCTGCTTTTTGTTGTCACCTTGCTCCAGCAAGTCAAAACAATGTCAACGATAAAATACCTTCCCTAAGAAACTCTATCGCTGCTTTAAATTCTACACAATTATTGTAGTTGCTGTTGAATTTGAATAATATATGTAAGCTTCAAAGTAGCGTGTTCTTATTACCTACTCTTTAATACAAGTTGCATTCCACGTAGGAGTTATAAAGTTAGGCCCCCTTCCCCCTCCACACACACACAAACTTAGCTACACGGTGTTTCAAGAGTTAATTCATAAAGGCACCGAATTTTTCACGTTCACTTAAGGCAGCTGTGTCTCTGTCCTGATGCCCATATATATTCCCATGCTCAAACAATAAGTTCAAAATAAACAACGAGCACAAAGGGATTCTAAAGACAGAGAAAGAACTTGAGGTGCTTCAATTTTGTTCTCTATGACCACTGGGAGTTTTTATTTACATTTAAAATTCAAAACAGTGAAACAGAGCACAACTGTGAGATGTGATATTTGTAAGTTCAAATATTAGTTCCCACATGCAAATTTCATTGAATTTGAATAATATTTTAGCATAGAAATTGACTTCATTTCAAATTGTTTATGGTTTGTTTTCAATCAACAAATCGGGAACGTAATTTTAAAAATGATTTAATTTGAATGATAATTTAGTAATGATTATTATTAATTATGACATGACTACTACTAAATACAATTTGGTACTGTACTTAGAGGAGGGCAGATCCAGGTATCAAAAATCCAAAGCCAGCCCACCGCCCTACCTGGTGCCTAGGTGTTCTCCTTTCCCACCCCGAGCGGGGCTAGTGGTCCTGAGAAAGAGACAGGTGACTGTCCACACTTCCCCAGCATATTTTTTAAGGGAACTCATCTCCAAACAATCAATCGTAACCATCCTTAGCCCCGAAAGTTTCCAGAAATGTCCTCACCTTGTCTCTGCCTATTCCATCTTCCTCTAACTGACTCATTCTGCCTTTTATCAGATGCCAGCAATAAAGACAGAAACCCTATATCTTACTCATGATATGGTTCTCTGTTGTGGTCTACCACTAATACTGTAACATTTTTCATTTTCTCCTTTTTTCATTGTACATGGGAGAATACCAATTCTAATATGCCTCTTCAGACTCAATGACAAAGGATTGGGGGGAGTACCATTTGCTGAGCACCCACTCTGTGCTGGGCACCCACATGGCTCTGCCAGGTAGCCCCAACACAGGGTCATCAGGCCCATTTTCCATCTGAGGTGGCTATCAGATTCTATCTAGTGAGGAAAATATTGAAGTTCTGAGGGTAAGTGGCTCAAAGCCAGAAGACAATTTGAGATTTGAACCCAATTCTAGCTCACCCTCAAACCTGGGCTCTCTGCCCACCCCCACCATGTCCCTTCACAGAGCCCATACCAGTGCTGCATGTGGCGACTAAGAGGCTTTTGTGGGCCAGCCGGGGAGCCTGAGCACAATGGAGAACTGGGAAAGCGTGTGCTTAGGTCTAGTCAACTGCTTTATAAGAGGACTCTGAGAAGTCAGTATGGACCAGACCTATCCTCACTCTACATGTATTTAACAAGACATGTTTGTTCTGAATAGAGAAGTTCTTTCATATCAGAATGAGGTGTGCTCTTAGCACTAAAGGGAGAAAATGAGAAAAGGAGTGTAACACTTGGGAAGAAAACCAACTGATTTTAAGAAATAATGCCAAAGGGTAAAATTTAACTTTCTGTGACTTGGAGACGTGAAGGGCAACCGGAAGAAGAAGGAGAAGGTGATGAAAAGGAAGATGAGCTACTGCCAAGCAAACTTTCTCCATTAGGGCCAATTTGCTCGGTTGGAGCACGTCCAAATGGGCAGCAATTCTGAAACCAGCTGGATGTGCTTGAATGATTTCTGCAAACACACCCAAGAAATTAGGAGGTCCCCTCTGGAGGTGGAATAAATTCCCTAATAAAATAAGGAGGGCTTGTTACTTCATATACCTTCTCCCTCCAGTTTGAAAGGTCGCCAAGGGATTAAATAGGTGGTTTTATTTTCCTGTGTCTACCCACATCAACCAATGCACAATTCCTTTTGTTCCTTGGATCCTAGCTTATCAAGTCCTTCAACTAAGGAGATCCACTTCCTGCCCCAGCATCAAAGGAAGGGCTGCATGATGGGGCTACTTAGTTCCTTAACAACTCTTCGATGACAGCCAACCAGCCGAGCCACAGGAGAGAGACTCTCCCACAAGCTGGATATTTTTTTTTTTTTTTTTTTTTTTTGCTTATGGGATTGCAAAAGCATTATTTTAAAGCAATGGTTTTCAGACTTAAAAATAAAAAAGAACCCAGAAGAGTCTTTCTTTAGATGGCACTGTACGTAGAACCTGTTACATGAAGCAGCAGCTGTTGTGGTTTAGGCAAGTGAGTCCCATTCTCAGTTGTTTACCCCCACCCTCAGGCAGTCCACCAAACACCTCTGTAAAACCCTAGGCCTCCCTGGAGCATGCTTTGGAAAATCAAAATGGTATCTCTAAAGTCAGTGTTCTCTAAACAGCATCAAATTAACCAAGAAAAGAAAGAAAGAAAGAAAGGAAGGAAGGAAGGGAGGGAGGGAGGGAGGGAGGGAGGGAGGGAGGGAGGGAAGGAAGGAAGAAAGAAAGAAAGAAAGGAAGAAAGAAAGAAAGGAAGAAAGGAAGAAAAGAAAGTAAGAATCGCTACTGCAAACCAGACCCATACCTAGGATGAAATCCCTTTTGGAGGCCCCGGGGCCACGTTAGAGGAGGCCACAGCTAAAAGGTAGCAACCTGCCCAGACACCCTTGCTTTTTGTATTAATGTCCTCTGCTCTTCAGAATGAGGCCAACCCCATTTAGGTGACTGACACTGCAGCACACTTGTGAGCCAGGACCAAACCCATCATTGTGGTTAGTCATCGGTGGTTCTCAACCAGTGGCGCTATGTACAGGTGGACGTCAGTCAGGTATGATGTTGGTTGCTAGGAATGTTAATATTGGTCAAATACCAAAATTTGCAAGCACAATACGCTTTCTCATTTAGTACTTAATAATGTCACTTTCATTCACTTGCGTGGGATGTGCTTTCTTAAAAGAACATAAGGGGTGAATCAAGATACAGCTACTGCTTTGTGAATTACAAGGAACACTCTGTGTGCTTGGGAGTGTCCCCAGGTAAATGTTCCCTGTTGTATATACCTGGGGGAAGCAGTGGAGAAGCATCAGCAAGGTCAAGAAACATATAGGTTTGGAGTCTGGCAGACTTGAGCTCAAATCCCCACTCTGCCCTGCATTAGCTAAATGCCTCTGGGATAGTATGTAACTTCTCTGTCCATGTTTCCTCAACCTTTAAAATGGTCTGTTACAGAGTAGTGTGTATAAAGCACTTTGCACAGCAACGGTCACATAGTAAGTGGTCAACAGACACTGATTCTACTCCATCCTTCCCTAAATGGAGGTCCTGGCCTCAACTCGGAGAAGGAGGGCTTGCCTCTCTCTCACAGTGACCTTCTTTCCTATAACATGTCCATCGTCCATACTACACTCAGACCCGCAGAGTAGAGTACAACTGAGACATTAGCCAGTGGCTGACTTTATTCACTGTGACAGCCTGTATAAGTCCTAATCATATGTTCCGTCTCATCTCCAGACCCCTGAGCAGCTGGAGGAAGCATCTTCTCAGCTCTAATTAGAGCATGGTTCCTCAGAGCCCAGCCACCCTCCGCTCACCTCATCGTGAGCTCCCCAACCACATAACCCAAGTGTTGAATGCTTGGCCCATCGTGGTGAGCTGTAGACTCTCACTCAATGTCAGGGTCAAGGCCACACAGTCAGGACCACTCATTAGAGATGACCTTGGTTCTGCTCTGAGTATTTGTTGGGATTCAAACATGGAAACTCATGCAGACCTAACACCTCACCGATGTGAGTCCTTCAACAGGGGTTGAAAGAATTGCCATTTCTGTGGCCTCTGAGGCTTATTCTACCCCCTGGAAATCCTCCTTTCTTCTACACACCTGTTAATAACACCAGGTGTTGCCCAGACAACCCTCAGGAGTGTGTATATTACTCCCATCTCTTCATCTTAGAGGAAGAGTAATCAATATGTAAAAATATAAACACTGGCCATTTCTCTTCCCAAGGACCTTTTGGAGGGAATAGAGAGGCAGGGTTATGTAATTCCCCACCACTGAACTCCCCTCACTGCTGTGGCAGAGGGAGCTGACTACCTTGAGGTCCCCCTCACACCTCAGCCTCCCATTTCAAGGGACCTTTCAATTCAGCCACCTTGAATGGCATCAGACAACAGTACAGGCAGACAGGCATGCCTTTGACCTCACCTGTCTGGCTACTGGGCAGCCAAGTCATCTGGGATGTGTTGGGACCACCTCCAATGAAAACACAGGGATGGCTTCTCAAATGTGTCCTTCCATGATTCTATCACCAACAATATGAGAGAGCTCCCTGTCCAATGTCTGCAGGAGGAGCCAGGGGGCAGTGCCTCCAAGCAGGGTGAAGGTCGTATGTGTGCAAGATGACTTGCCATCTCAGAGCCCTTCCTGGGTATTGTCTCATGGATCTTATTAGCTCACAATCAGAGGCAGAGCAGTACCTTCCTTCCATCTGGCAAGGGAGGAATAAAGTCAGTCCATCCTGTGTGCGATGCTCCTGGGTCCCTTCTTGGTGGTGATGGGGGTGGGGGTGGGGTGTGTATGTGTGCAAAGAAAACATATTGAATATTAATAGCATGTCCTTAGAGTTCAAGGTGGAACAACCCAGAAAGGTAGGCAGGTGCTTACAGATCTGAGACCAGGGGGACAGGGCAATAGAGCCTCTTTATCATCTGTTCAGTCTTGTTATGCTCAATGCTGCTACTGCAATAGAGCTACGTGATAAAGCAGCTGACTTGGTGAGGTGCCCCACCTAATATAACGATGTGTGCTAAAGAGAAAGGGAGACTTTCAGCCCCTCCTACATTGCCACCTCTGGCCACAGGAAAGGAAGGAGGACTTGTTCATCTGATTGGTTTGTGTCCAATGACATTTTGGGCAGAAATGCCCAGGACATTTTCTGGGCCACCTTCTACTAGTGGCAGGACCACTTCATGCTAAAGGTTTGCACACTGCCCAGGACTCTCTCTTGCCCACTTGACTTTCAGAGCTTCCAGCCTCTTACAAGCAAAGCCAGCTTATTCCTCCTCTCCCTCGCTCTCCTTCCAGTTCCTCTGTCTGCAACCGAGCAGGTCAGGGTCAGCTCCAAAGACCCACATGTCTTGGAGTTGTGGGGAGGGAGGAGGCAGCAGGAATAGAAAGCAAGCACCTACAGGAGGAAATCTTAGTGCATCAACATAAGGCCTACCAAGGTACATGACCGTCGGGATGTACTGCCCAGGACAGGACTGCCACTCTCACACATGGCTGGACACAGGACAGGGCAACAAGGGGTACAACAGGGATGCAGGCTGTGAGCAGGGCACGCTCAACCCGCCACGCTTGCCCAGGGCAGGGGGAAGGGCAGCCACCCAGAGGTCTCACAGCACTTCAGCAGCACCCTCAGGCAACTAAAACTAGACCCCTGACCACCAGACTTTAGCCACTGTTTTCTTCTTTTTCTATTATGTTCCTTGCAGAAAAGTCAGAAAATAAACAGCAGTGGAGCCCTAATGGTTGGGATCCAGCCACACCTGAGGACAGGCTCTGCAGGGAAGTGAGCCTGGGGGCTGCAGCTTCTGTGAGCTTCATTTCTTTCACTCCTGAGGGTCCTGGCAAATACAGCCCCTGTCCCCTTGCTTCCTGGATCTTCTCATACCTACCTTCCCCGAGCCTATCTCCCCACCACCTCTTCCCATGAAACCCAGCCTTTCTCTGGTCTGTCCTTGCAGACAGCCTTAGCATCCCTCCACCCCTGGCCACATCCGCAGGTGGTTCCAAGAGGGGGTGACTGTATGCCCATCATCACTGCCTGGGTTCCCGGACCTGGGCTTCCATCCTGACTCCACCCTGTGTAAGCCGTGGGGGTCTGGGGGGGGGGCTACTCAATTCTCTGGATCATGGGGACAATGATTGTACTGATTGTACTCAGAGGGTGGTTCCGAGCTGTGACAAGGGTATAAAGCTCTCCGCATAGCGCCTGGCCCAGAGTAACTGCTCAATAAATGTTTCCTGGTTTTTTACTCCTAAAATGGCATTCCCTTCATTTGTATATTCCCCATCCTTGACTAATTTTTGTCTCTATGTCCCTCTCTTACCTGGCAACACCAGTACCTGCTTTGGCTAGAGATTTGTGAAGGCTCAGTAGTGCCAGCCAATATCAATTCATTCCGCACAGAGTGTGAGGTAAGCAAAGGCACTTACACCTTCTCGAATGACAGGATTATCATCATCCAGACCTAATGCCTGTTTTGGTTTTCTGAAAGGAAGACTATGCCTCAATAGTCATTAGCCCTGATCCTCCCCTACCATCATGCTTGGGAGTCCAGAGGGTTATTTTAGGGCAGTGGTTCTCAAAGCGGGTTCCACAGATTAGCAGCATGGGCAGCCCCTGGAAACTTGTTAGAAATGCTAGGTCCGCCCCACCCTCACTCCAGACCAGGGTGGGGTCCAGCAATCTGTATTTTAACACGTGGTCAAGTCACCCTGAAGAATTGGGTACGTGCTCACGTTCAGAGACCACTAAGTTGAAGGTTTCCCAACTATTATGGAAGTACTCAGTCTATCTTCCCGCGGCCCATGTGTTCAGCCTCAAACAATCCTGGAGAAAAGGACTTTTAAAAACAGCCATTGTTGATTTTAATAAGAGGACATTGTAGGGGAAAATAAACCTTACTGGCTGTGCCGTCTGCAGTTCACTGTGTGTCTCATTCAGCATGAGGTGATCGCGCTTTCCGTTTTCAACTGCTCAGTTTTTCTTTTCTCTTTCAACCTCTCATGGAAGTAATGTGCATACCGGTACGTTCACATAGCTAAGTGGACGGGTCACGGAATTTTCATCAAATGAACACATGTGCCCGGCACCCAGGTCCAGACATCAAACACTGCCAGCACCCCGAAGTCCCCCTTTCTGTTTTTTTTTTTTTTTTTTTCTGAGGGCAGTGTCTCTGGCCCTCATATGTGGGACTGAACCGGGGCCGCTGGCTTCCCAAGCCAGCGCTTCACCACTGCGCCACTCAGCCGGCCCACTTAAGTCCCCCTTTCGATCACTATTCCTGCCCCACCCCGCTCATTTTTTTTTAATTGCAGGAATATTTTATTTTTTTTATTTTTTTATTTTTTAAAATTTATTTATTTTTAATTAGTTTCAGGTGTACAACACAGTGCAATAGTTATACTTTTTACCCCTCCAAGTGACAACTCCCCTCCCCCAATTCACCACCCCACTCCTCCCCCCATATCATATATATCTATTACACTTCCTCTGACTCCCTTCCACAGTATAATCCACATCCCATGACTATCTATATATATTCAATTACAGTTGGTATACACTATTATACAATCTCATCTTCAGGTGTACAGTGCAGTGATCAAGCCTCTACTCCATCCATGAAATGGTCTCCCCAACAAGACATGTGACCATCTGACACCCCACAAAATATTTACAACATTATTAATTATATTCCCCAAACTGTCTTTCATATCCCTGTGGCAATATTGTAGTTGCCTATTTTTGCTGTCTAATCCCTTCTCCTTCTCCCTCATCCCCACCCCCCTCCCAACTAGCAACCCTGTTTTTCCTCTATATCTATGAGACAATTTCTGTTTCCTTTGCTCATTCATTCAGTTTTTCAGATTCCACATATAAGTGAGATCATACGGTATTTGTCTTTCTCTGAACTGCAGGAATATTTTAAACAAGGAAGTTATTTCAAAGAAGGCAAGTTACCACCTTGGTCACCTCACTTATGCTCACATTATTTCTGTTTTGCCCATTGCCCTGTGCACATCTATTTTGTGCCATTTTGTACTTTCTGTAGTTATAACGTAAGCATGTCCCCTGTTATTCTATCCTCCTCACAAGCATCATTGAGAATGATCTCACATTACATCATTGCATCAAACTGTCCGTTTATTTCACCGTGCCCCATACTAAAGCTGTGTCTAACTTTTCATTTCTGTGGTGAATCTCTTCGCATCTCCTGCCTCCTTCTCTGGGATGATTTCCTTAGAATCAGCTCTCAGAAGTGAAACTACTGAGTCAAACACCCTGACATTGATTAAGGTTCTTTATCATTTGCACAGTTTTTTAAAATGCAAACCCCATCTCAATTTGGTAATCCTTTGTGCATTTCTGCGCTCCTCCCAGCATCTTAGAATTCTGGACATACACTCTTCTCCCCACTCCTCTTGTGAACTAGGAAAACACTTTTGGTAACATTGGGTGGCAGTGGGGAATGCTAGAGAATTAGTCCCCACGCACCGCAATAGATGGGCTGCAGCTTGGCTGGAAAGGCTGCCCCCTGGGGCGGTTCAAGAAAAGCATAAGCCTTTCCGGAGTTCCCCACAGGAAACTCCTCATGGCCACCGAGGGCCAGCAAAGCCCTTTCGTCTCTTCAGGAGAGACAGAAATCACGGCGGAGGCGCTGCAGTGACAGACGAGAAAGTTGGACAAGAGAGTGAGATTGGGTTAAAACCCACAGAAGGAGTCCAGCCGCCCAGAGCAATCACAGGGCCGTGGCTGGTGGGGCTGGACAGGGGGTTATTGATTCATGCGCTGCTTTTGCACCATTCCTAGGGGACTTTACTCTTCCCTTGAAAGGTGGGCAGCACCAGGAGGGTTGGATGAGTCTGGGGGGAGCTCAGAGCCGGGAGGCCTGAGGAGAGAGCTCTCCCATGGACCATGGGAGATGGGTGGGCCTGCTCGGCCAGAAACGCAGCTGGGACTAGAAGTGAGGCTGTGGGTATTGAATTTACATGTTCACTCTGTCATCCTGGAGACAATATAACAGTGGTAGACAGCACAGGTTCCAGCTAGATTCTCCCAGTGTCTTCAATGTGTAAAATGTGGGAAATACAGTAAGTAGCTCATTGGGTTATTATGAAGATTAAATGAGTTAGTATGACAAAACACTCAGGCACATCCAATAAACCTACCCCTGCACACACTGGGCGCGGGGGGCAGCCAAGGCTTTGGCTGGAAGACAGCTGGGGGAGAAGAGGTAAGACGTCTCGCTCATGACCTTCACAGCATCACTCATGAGCACAAGTGCCCAGCAAGAAATTCTAGTGCCGTCTGCAACCCCTCCATCCACTCATTCAGCAGTCCACTTATGGTGCAGGTGGGAAGGGGCCCTGGAGCAGGTGAGGTCAAGGACAGCCACGCCTGCAACTTCTACCTCCAGCTCCTCAGGGCTCCAGCTGGGCATTGAGGAAACAGCCAAGACCCAACCTCTGCTTTGCTGGAGCCCAGGGTTCCCCTGCCCTTCTGCTCCAGGCTCCGGAGGTAGGTGGGTGGGGGAGAGACTGCAGAGGAGGCGGAATCTGAACCTCTGAACACCAGTCACATGGGCCCACAGTGGCGGGAGAGAGAGTATGTGCAAGTCGCCATGGGCACTCCGGATCAGAGCAGGACTCGGGCTGAGCGGCCTGTGTTGACAAGGAAGATGGAGAACGAACACCGAGTGACTGCCTCCTGGCTGCGGGGCCCTGTGCTGCTCGGCTGCCCATAGTCTCACACATGTGGGTCTATTACCTCCACCTTCCAGAGGACAAAGCTAAAGCTCGGGGAAGTTCAGCAGCTTGCCTCCTCTGAGCATCTAGCAGTGCCCCCTGGGGGAGGCAGGTCGCGGGGGGAGAAGACCACAGCCTTCTCCTTAAGAAGCGTCCACGACATAAAATGGAATAGTATGCAGCCTTAAGAAAGAAGGAAACCCTGTCACATCTATGATATGGGTGAACCTCAAGGACACTAGACAAATGACAGAAGCCATCAGGGATGTCTCTGTGAGGACACAAAACTGTTCTGTTTCACAGAAACAGAAAAACATATATATTTCTCTTTTTTTGTATTCATATCTGGTGAGAGATGTTAACTAAACTTATTGTGGTAATCATTTCACAACACATGTAAGTCAAGTCATCAGGCTGTCCACCCTAAACTTACACAGTGCTGTATGTCAATTACATCTCAATGAAACTGTAAAGGAAAACGAGAGAGAGAGAGAGAGAGAGAGAGAGAGAGAGAGAGAGAGAGAGAGAGAGAGAGAGAGACAGAGAGAGAGAGAGACAGAGACAGAGAGAGAGAGAGAGAGAGAGAGAGACAGAGAGAGAGAGACAGAGGACAGAGAGAGAGAGAGAGAGAGAGAGAGAGAGAGAGAGAAGCGTCCATTACCATGGGAGAGACAGGATTGACCAGGGAAATCCCGGCTTTGATCTACGCTGACCCAAACTCAAGCGCTCAGTGACGAGGCTCAATGGGGTGCAGTGGGGGTGAGCGCTGGAAACGAGCCACAAGGGCCAGAAGAGGAGTGGCCAGGTTTGGACGGGGCTCGGAAGGTGGGGACAACACGGGTGTGGAGTGGGACTGAGGCAAGCGCTGCGGTCGTTACAGGGAGAAGGGGGTGAGTGAGGGAGCACCAGGGTGCTTAACAGGCACACACTCGGACTTACGGGCCCCAGCTGCCCCTGGAGAGCAGCACCCAACCTCTGGCAGCTGTTCTCAACTCCTCTAGCTCCTACTAGGGTCCCCGCTGCCTCTGGGCATGCAGCCCCTGCTTCAGGCTGCAAAGAAGGCTGCCCAGAAAGGAGACACATTCAGGGAAGATGTGCCCACAGAACCTTTCAAGGAGAGACCATGGAAAACGAACCTTGATTTCAAATTCTCTCCTCCCTGGTCTATGCAGATAAAACCCAGGACCTCCGTAGACAAACACCCCTACTCTTCCATCCCCGTGACCCACACCACAGGTTCTTGTGGGTCAGACCCTCACCTAACTCGTGCTCCTCCCAAGTCTCTGGCCTGAGAAGCTGAGCACAGACCAAAGGAATGTGGTAAGAACATCCGTTTTGTTCATTCTGTAGAATTGGCTGAATCCCTTATCCCTGTGACCTCAGCATTTCCATCTCTAAAATGGGACAGATGTATTTTTCCTCCCCACTTCAGGGACAATGGTGAGATGCGTCCTTGGGGAAAGGATGCAGCTCTTTGAGCCTGGCTTTATCCAGTGGGCACCTGCTGTGTGCCTGGCACTGCACTGGCAGTGGGAGAGCAAGGCTCTACGGCTGAGCAGCAGAAGCAAACAAGTAACTCAGGTGACAGGCACATGGAGAGATGGCAGTGGGGGTAGGGGTCCCAGGGGCCACAGGGGGCACAGGGAAGGACTCTCAGAAGAGTTTGCCAAGCAGATGCCCTGGGGGTGAGGAGAGCATTCTAGATGGAGAGGTGGGTACACATATACAAGGATAGGGGAGCAGGGCCAACTACACAGAATTCAATGGGGGGGGGCAGTAAGACAGTGGTAGTGACATTAGCTTGGAGCCAGATGCGAGGATCTAAATCCCCGCTCTGTGTGATCTTCCACAAGTCACTAACCTTTCTGAGCCTCAGTTTCCTCATAGGTGCCACTGTATCTCTAGGTCCTACTGTTGTCAGGATAAAATGAGTCACACACACAAACCCTTTAGAACCCAGCCTGGTACAGGCATAATGCTAAATAAAAGTTAGAGATGCTGCTGCTGAAATCCTGAGGTTGCAATGCCAAAACAGACAGGGTGGGAACTCGAGTCCCCTAGTCTTAGGGATTGGAAATGGCTGGTGCGTCCAAGACACAGAGGGTGAACCTTTAAACACGCCAATTTGCAGATATTAGACCCTTTTAGTTGCTCAGTAGGGTGCAACCTCGTGGAAAAAAGTCACGGGGTTGGGGCTGTAAAAGAGCGGCTCCTCAGCTCTGCTACCTCCTCTTGTCCAGACCCTGGGGACAGAGCCTGACACAGCCCCGGATGAGGAGGGCGCCCTCGGCCTCCCTTCTCCCTGCGCTCCCCAGGCTGGGTGGGCTCCCGGACTCTCCAGAATGGCGGCACGCGCTCAAGGGACGCCTCAGACCAAAACAGCTTTTTCTACAGACCCCACGCAGGGTGGAAAGCCGCGGTCAAGGGTGCCTCGGATGGGAAGTGTCAGAGCCCAGTGGTGTGTCCAGTGGGGGACCCTCTGCGCACCCAGGGGAGCAGCGAGGGCTGCGCGCAGCCGATTTCCGGCCGAGCGCCACCAGAGGGCGCGCTGGATCTCAGAGTGTGCGGAGCTGGCCCGCGCGGCTGGGCGCGTGCACGGGTGGGCTGGTGCACACCGGAGTGTACGCTGGGACCCAGGGAATGGAGAGAGAGCCTGCGTCCCCGGAAGTCATTCTAGGACTCAAGGGTTAGGTTTTCCAGTGATCTAGCTCGGAGCAATTAGGGCAGAGGACTTACAAAAGTGATACTAATGTACTAAACTGACATAGTTCTATGTGCCAGGACCTGTAATTCAATCCTCATTACAACCCACAAGATAAATGCTATTATTGCTTCACCTTACCGTTGGAGAACCTGAGCCTCAGTGTGCCAGAGGTGGCACAGCTGGCAGGGGCCACAGCTGCGATTGAACCTCCAGGGACCAGCCTCAGGGCCTGGGCCCTTATCAGGCACATTTCTCTCTAGTAATCCATTCTCCTCTTTCCACCTCAGGGTGAAACACTTTCTCACCATCAGATCACTGGTTAAAGAAGCTCAACCCCTCCGTACAGAAAAGGTGTGTAGCTACATTTCCATTCAGCAGTTTAGCATCACTCCAGCTGTCAAACCCAGAGACCACTCCATGGCCTCCAACAGATTCTGATTTAATTAGCATTTACTGCACACTTTGTGCCAGAAACTGAGTTAATGCATTTATAAAGGTTCTCATGCAATACTCCCAATTATGTGTGAATTATGTGTGCTCACTCTTATTTCTATTTTACATATGAGGAAATAGAGGCAGAGAGGTAAGTGATTCTAAGTCACACAGTCAAAACCTGACAGTCTCTGGAGCTCCCATCACCATATTCATTCATTCATTCATTCATTCATTCATTCAGCAAGCTGTTATTGAGCACCTACTCGGTGCTAGGCACTCTTTAGGTGCTGGGGACCCAACACTCAACAGGACAAACAAGCCCCCTTGCTTTCCTGGAAGTTGCATTTTCATCAGCTATAGGGAGTCCCCCAGTGATATTAACCCAGTTCTTGTTTCTAGATGGCTTATGAGAAGAGGCCATGCGTACTGAACAGAAAGGAAAACAAGCTTTTTGCACTTGGATATGAGATAACATCCCTGACCTTGACCTGGAAGGGAGGGTATTGATGGTTGTGATGGGTAAATTGTATCCCCCCACTCCTCCAAATGGCAAGCCAAAATCCTAGTCCTTGTACCTATGAATAGGACCTTATTTGGAAATATGGTTTTTGTAGATGCAATCAAGTTAAGATGAGGTCATTCGGGTAAGCCCTAACTCCAATATGACTGGCGTCCTTATAAGAAGAGGGGATGCACACTCACATACAAGGGGAGAACGCCATGTGACAACAGAGGCAGAGCTTGAAGAACTGCACCTGGAAGCCAAGGAATGCCACCGGGAGACAGGGAGAGGCAAGCTAGGGCCTCCCGCACAGGTTTCAGAGAGAGCATGGTCCTGTCGACACCTGGATTTCAGACTCCTAGGCTGCAGAACTGTGCAACAATACGTTTCTGCTGTTTTAAGCCAATGTGGGGTACTTTGTTATGGCTGCCCTAGAAACTGCTCCACTGGTATTAACTTTAATTTTGTTCCCATTTGTGGAGATGAACCTGGCTTATCCACCCCATGTTTTTCTCACCCCATCCCCACAGTGGTCCTGGTCAGGGATATTACCATAGCCACGTGCTGGTACAAAACTCACTGGCCACAACAACATCCATCCCTAGCCACCGGCTCAGCCTCGCTGTCTACCTTCTCAACCAGCCCATGGCTCCAGGTCAGGATGACAAAGGTATACCCAGTTGGCAGAGGCAGGGCATGCAGCAGGCAGGTGTGTCTAGGCCCCCACACCTCACCTGCCAGCCTCAGTCCGCAATGCCAAGGCCCCATGTCACTGATGTACTGCTTGTTGATTCCTGGCGAGGGGAGGGGCAAAGGGAGAGGCCAAGTCATACTCGTCCAACCAGCTGTGTCCAGGTGGCCCAGAACAGTAGCAGACAGAGGCCATCAAGGTCATGGAGAGTCACACATGGCCCCATCCCTCTCACTCAACTGTCACCCCATGAAGTGACTTGATATAGCTGTCATCAACCTGGTTCATCTGCGGGCTGGTTCATCTCCAATTCTGGGAGGCAGAATATTAGTTCACTTGGCTAACTATATCCTTGGTGTGGAAATACACAAAGTACCCAATTGGAAAACTGTGCGTAGACCTAGCCCCTCAAGGTGAAGCTGTGGATACAAATGGACCTAGTGGCCTCTATTCTCCTGGAAGGTTGGGGCCCCTGCAGTGCTCACTTAGAATCGCCTGTGAAGCCTTCCAAGCCTCTCCTGAGCCCCTTCAGCATGCTGAATTCTTCTGGGCATGTGGGCTTTCACAGGCAGAGGCCGCCTCTCTAGAAGACGCAGGCTTGGTGAGGGCAGGGGCTGTTCTGAAGTGGCTGTGTCCAGCACAGTACCTTCCACGATCAAAGGAAGCAGGGCATGTGGCCCGCCCTACCCACAGCCCCAGCGAGCTTGATGGGGGACATGCTTTAGGAGAAGGAGACATTCCTTCTGGCTTGTCGGACCCAGCTTAGGAGGGAGGGAAAGGAGCAAAGATTCCATTTAGATGTCTTGCCTAGGACTGGAGACAGCTCTTGGCTGGAACCTCCCCTGGGGTGGATATTTCAGAAGTCACAGCAGGGGTGTTGGTGGCAGCAAGGATGTGGAGGAGAAAAGAAATCTCTGACATCATTCGCTAAGAGAATATTTGTCTTCCCCATGAACAAGTGCCTGAGAAATAGTGTGGCAAGGGAAGAATGGTATAAAGCAGGGGTCGGCAAACTTTTGAACAAGCCAGGGGTCAGCAAACTGCGGCTCGCGAGGCACATGCAGCTCTTTGGGGGCATATATGTGGCTCTGAAGTAAAATCAAAAATGAGAATAAAACTATCATAGTTTCATTTATAAAAATTTTAAAGGATATTATTTACATAATGGTGATTACGGTAAAAATATATTTATGGCTCTTGAATACTTTTTAAATTTTTGTGAGGGACAGGATTGGCTCTTCCAGGGGTCGGCAAACTTTTGAGACAGAACGTACCCAAAGAGCCACATGTGGCTCGCGAGCCGCAGTTTGCTGACCCCTGATATAGAGAATGGTACTGCTCTCATCAAGCTTGCCTGGTTTTCATTAGACCCACCCCAGTTGCATGGATTTTTCCCTCCCTTCCTCCATCCCTCCCTTCTTTCCTGCTTTCCCTCCTTCTCTATTCACTTATCATTTAACATGCCTTTAACACCTTTAATGAACATCTCTCTGGACCAGGTACTGCTCTAGGTGCTAGGGATGGACCCAGCAGTGAGAAAACAGACAAAAAGTCCTACCATTGTGGAATTCACATTCTAGTGGATGCATCTCTCTCTTTCTCTTTTCACAACTCATTTCTTTCCTGACCACCAAGCAGCTCTTGGTAGCTAAGATAACCTCCCTTCCAACGGAAGAGTCTAAATCGCACTCATTCATTCAGCACTGTCCATGCAGTGCTACAGGGTGCTGGGCATCGTGCTAGGCTCTGAGCATTCTGGTCATTTGTCATGAGGCCACACTTCCTGGGTGAATGGTAATCTAGGAGAACTACCCCCTCCCTGCCAGGCAGCCCATCTTACTCAGCACAGAGAAGTCACAGGAAACCCTTGATGATTTGGATGTTGTGTACAGTGTCCAAAGAAAAGTGGAAACAACCAATATTAAGCCAAGGTGTTTCGCTCGTTAGGGAACCACCGAGGCCCCCACCTTCCTCCTTGTACCCACCTCCCTGCCTAGGTCCAGGCCACTCTTTTGTGCCCATGGCACCCTCTGCACCCTTTGGAGCCCAGCAGACCACAGCAGGATGCCAAGGCCAACACTGGGCCCCTTTCCTGCTGGGGGTCATCTCCCCTGCAGCAGCCCCACAATCCAGACTCCAGCTGCCCCTACCAGCCCTCGCCGCTTTAATTAACTCAGCCTGGAAGCACTGACTCACTTGTGGGCTCTGTGACTGGCCTGATCGCAGAGGACACCTCCTCAGACACAATTACATTTGAGGATGAAGCATTTCCTCTGGGCACAGAACAAGCTACTGAAAGCTTTTCTCAGGGGAATGGGGTGGGGGGCCTGTTTGGAGATGACTCATGGAACAAGCCTTGAGGTTAGTGGTTTCCCCCAAAGGGTAGTACATCTCGCTCAAACAATATCTGCCTGGCGGGCCTTATTACTCTGTGAAAGTTCCACTTCTTGGGGGGGAAAAAAATGTGTCTGCCTTCCAGTCAAAAGGGGCCTCATGCACACATCCACACAGGGCATAGCATGTCCCAGCAAAAGCACCTACGCTGAGACTTCCTGACGCGCTAGGTGGCAACCAAAAGCCCCGCAATCCATTACCCGCATTTATTTAATACATTCTTTGTGCCTGTCCAATCACAGAAGACATGAAATAGGATCCTTCATCCTAGACTTGAAGAAACAAAGCCTCCAAGCTCCATAAGTACATGAGATATGTATTCTTGGTCCCATTTTATGGATCAGGAAATCAAGGCCCAGAAAATAAGTGACCTGCTTTCTTGGGTACCACACTGCCTTTAAGAACAAAATTAGTCAAACGTGATTCTGAGTTCTAGCACAGGTGACTGGGGGAAAAAAACCCAGAAAACAATTGAAGCCCCTGACTTTCCTGACTTGCATCTTAGAGACTCAAGGATAGAAAAGAAACCTGCCTGCTGTGGCTATGATGAAACAGTATTCAGGTGGGAAAAGCCCAGTTGTCTTCTATGTTCAGCCCCTTGCAAGCTTCTGGGGCCAGCAGCACGGAGCCCCAGACACCCACCTGCTCTTGGGGGCAAAGGTCATTGGTGGGAGCCAGCATTTCTGTTTAAACTAAAGCAGAGGGATTTGCATTTTAATGATTTCCCCAGGTTTGTGCTACCTTGAAAGGGCTGTTATTGAGTTTACTGGACAAGAGAGACTTCATGGGAAATATAACCCATATTTAGTTTAAAATACACACAGACATTTTTCTTATGAAGCTGGTAGGGACCTATCCATCCATCTGTCCATCCGTCCAACCAGGTAGATACTTTCTGTCCGTTATCAGGTATAGGGAGAACAGTGAACTAGACACACATGGCGCATGCCCTCAGAAGCTCACAGTCTGGTGCACGTGCTACCCGTAATAAAGACACTATACCACAAGGCAAAAAGCTAATAAGCTCCACCCCTGCCCCGCCCCACCCCACCCCGCCCCCACCAGCCCTGAGCACCAGGATCAGGGTTTAAGCTCCACAAGGAGGATAAATGTCCATCCTCACTGCCCCTGCATGGGCAGGAGACACGACTGAAGGGGCTGCTGCCTTGGCAATTGGTGGCTCAGTGGGGCGAAGAGGCTCCTCCTTAACTGCTTGTTTGTGGAGTCCTTGACCTCAAAGTGGGCCTAATGGAGATACCCTCAAACGTAGGGTCAGACTGAGCTGGATTTGAGTCCTGGCCCTATCTCTCTCTCTCTCTCTCTCTCTCTCTCTCTCTCTCTCTCTCTCTCTCTCTCACACACACACACACACACACACACACACACACACACACGAATGAATGCTGTTATTATTTCATTTTACAGATGAGGAAATTAGGACTCAGGGCCCTGGAACCAGCCCAGGATCGCATAGGTGGTAAGAGACCGGGCTGGGATTTGAGCTGCTTCTCCGCCGCACGGCCTGTGCCCAATGCTCACCTCTTCTCTCAGCCTACATGCATAGGCACAGCCTGACGGCAGGCTAGTCCAAGGCCTGACTCCTCCTTAAGCCCACAGCGAGTAACCCCAAGTTGGAGGAGGAAAAATAAAGTCTGAAGGAAGCAGCCTCTTTACAGAGAGGCAGCTGCCAGGCAACCAGACCCCTTGCTGATTCCCAAGAGTCCAGGGCCAGGGAGGGAGAGACCTCGCTGCCCGCTAGCTCCCAGCCCTGGTACCTGGAGATGCAGCTCTCCAAACAGGCCCTGCTCTGCGGCCGGGTTTGCACAAACACGTGCCTGGGAGCATGTGTGTTGGGGGCGATGTTATTCACAGCCACTGGCCAACAGTAAATAAGACAGTGGGGCTTGATTCATGAGGTCTGACAGGAAATCTATAGCATCTGGTGTCTATAATCCACACGCTACGACGTGGCAAAATGAAAGAACAACAGAACAATTACGGAATCCTGGTTGATTCTGGGCACACTCCTCAGACCTCACAGGGCTTTGGCTCAGTCTGGCTGGGACAACCTGGTGGGAGCAGCCGAGCAGGTGCCCCCAGGGCCTGGTCATGCAGACAGCAGGCCCCAGAAGCAGCAGCCCAGTGGAGGGCATGGACAGAGCCAGGCTGCCTGGGAGATAGGAAGGAGTGGCATGGTGGCTGGCCGGCCCAGCCAGCTCTGCCAGGCTCAGGCCAGCTCGCCCGGCACCTAGTGTCCTGACCATCCCGAGGCCTAGCTCAGAGGGCTTTGTCTGACAGACAAAAGCAGCCTACACACTCCCGTCCTCTGTGCCTCCTGGTTTACAGCTCAGGGAACCAAGTGTGTAGCCCTGGCTGGGTGGGGTCATTGCAGGGTCTGGCCTTTGAGGTATTCCTAGCCCCAATCTAGGCAGTTCTGCAGGTTTGGGGTGTTACTGTCCCCGTTAGGGCACAGAGCAGCTCCCTATCAGGTATTACAGGGATCGGTGTGGCACTTCCCTTCACCTCAAGGGCAGGTCTGTTACCTCTTAGCCCTGGAAACAGCTGTTAACAGCATACTGGATTGAACACTGTACCACCCAAATTCATGTCCACCTGTGATTGTGACCTTATTTACAAATCTGTTCTTTGCAGATGTAATCAAGTTAAAGTGAGGTCATACTGCATTAGCGGGCGGCGGCGGGGTGGGGGGCTTAATGTCCTTAGAAGAAGAGGAAAATGTGGACACAGACACACAGAGAAGACCACAAGAAGACAGAGGCAGAGGCTGGAATGATGCATCTATGAGCTAAAGAATGCCAAGGATTTCTGACACACCCCAGAAGCTAGGAGAGAGGCGTGGTCCAGAGCCCTCCTCAGAGCTTTTAGGGGAGAGTGGCCCTGCCAGACTCCTTGATTCTGGACTTCCAGCCTCCAGAGTTGTGAGAGAAATAAATTTCTGTTGTTTTAAGTATCCAGTTTGTGGCAATTTGTGGCAGCAGCCCTAGGAAACTAACACAGATAGTATCTTGCACACAGTAAATACCTGATGAAATGATTGTGTGCAGAGTACCTGAAAGGTCCCAATTCAAGTCATGGCTCTGTCAGTTAAACGGGTCTCCCTGATCCTACTCAAGTTGCCCTACAATGTCTTCTCTACATGGCAACCAGAGCAAGTGTTTTCAAAGCACAGATCTAAGAGCTGGGAGAACATAATATGTGCCAGGCACTGTTCCATTCCTTTATAAAAATTAAATTGATTTAATCTTAACAACCCTCTGAGGTAGGTACTGTTATTAACCCCATTTTGCAGATGAGGAAATTGAGCCCAGAGAAATTACGAAACACATCCGAAGTCACATAGCTAATAAGTACAGGTACCACTGAAATCCAGGCAGCCTAATTCCAGGATCCACACTACCACCCACTATATTTGCCATCATCCCCTATTTAAAATCACCTAGTGACTTCACACTGCAATGAGAATAAAATAAAAAAACCTCCTTACCATGACCAACGAGCTTCTGTCTGATCTGCCTCCAACCTAACCTACCTGTCCAAACGCTTTAGAACATGGCTGCATATTCTTTACTCTTCCTCTTTCTATGAAGCGTAATCTAATGGAATTTGGGCTGGTCCTAGGTTAGTCCATAGAATGAGGCAGAAGTGATGACGCGTAATTTCCAAGGCTAGATCAGAAGAAGCCATGCAGCTTGGAACACTGGCTCTTAGAACCCATCCCCCATGCTGTGAGGAAGCCCATGCAGCCCTGTGGAGTGGAACTCAGGCCCCTAGCTGACAGTTCCATCGGCCAAGCTCCCAGTCAACAGCCAGCATCACTCTGCTAGATATGTGAGTGAGCCACTGACTCCAGCTCCACCTGAGCTTGACGCTATGCAGAGCAGTGACAAACCATCCTCCCCAAACCCTATCCACATTTCAGATTTGTGAGCAAAACTGATAATTTTTGTTGTTTAGGAGGGTTTGGTTACACAGGACTCCAACCCAGACAGCCTGGCTTCAGGTTGCATGCCTTGGAGCACTGCATCACGTCATCGCCCCACTACTTAAAACCACTCAGTGACTGCACTGTGCGTAGAATACACCACCAGCTACTTACCATGACTTACAAGGCCCTGCCTGGTCTGCCTGTCCCACTTCTTCCTGGGCCACCCTCCCCATCACTGGGCTCCACCCATTTCTGTGCCTCTGACCGTCTAAAGACTCCAGGCCTTTGCACTTGCTGGTCCCTCCACCTGGGCTGCTCTTGGCATGACTGAGTCATCCTCATGCTTTAGGTTTGAGGTCAAAATGTTCTGAGAGGCCTTCTCTGAACACTCTGTTTAGAAAACCCTTCCATTTCCCCCAGCCACTGTCTCTCCACCCCCGTTTATCTCCTTCATCACGGCGTATTCCACTTTGTAATGATAGCATTCTTTATTTATTGCCCATCTCTCCCCACTAGCACAGGAGGACCTCAAGAGTAGGAACTTGGCTGCCTAGTTCACTGCTGTGATCCTGGCACCATGCCTGGCACCATGCCTGGCACAAAGTAGGTGCTCTATAAGTATTTTCTTATGAATGAATGAATGAATAAATGAATGAATGAATCATCTAGGAAGTTACTATTTATTGAGTTCTTACTCTGTGCCAGGAAATATGCCAAGTGATGGCCATACAATAACTCTGTGGCATGAACATTACTATTCCCAGTCAACAGATGAGAAAATCAAAGCTCAACGGACCAAATCCAAACCAGAGCTCTGGCTCCAGAGCTGATGTTCTGAACCACCCATTCGCCCTGCATGAGTCTCTTCACTTGCCTCAGTTTCCTCATTAGCTTAATGGGGATGATCTATTCATCCCCACTCAGTGGGGCCAGTGACTAGGGAAGAATGCAAGTGGCAGTTTGTAATGTGTCATGTGTCAGGTGAAGGAATACCTTGACTGGTCAGCAGTATTTCCCTGGTCTTGGAAAGGCCCCGGAGCTTGAGGCTTCACCTGCAGGCATGCTTAGGCCCTCACAAGTTCCCTGCTGACACCCCCACCTTTGCTTCTGATGCTCCTTGCTAGAATGCCAACTCTTCCGAAAGGTGTGTGATCCAGAGAAACAGAGGGGAGAAGAGAGCTCACAGCGGGGAAGGCCTCCCGGGCACTCCGGCCTGGGGTGCTGCCTCTTCCTGTGAGCCCCTCATTGTTCTCCAGTGGGGTCTTGTGTGTTACCCCATTTCTTCATATACATCCTGATGTCTCTAAGGTTGGACCGTGCCTCCTCTGTACACTGCCATTGTCACCTCTACCACCTGTCCTCCCAGGCTCCAACCAGCCTGGCATCCTGAAACTCCACCCTGGGGTCCTCATCAGCCCAAGCCCAGGGTCAGACAAGCCAAGGGCCTCGTGGGACACTGTCAGTGACACATTAACTCTGCTCCCAGAGCGCCATCCTCCCACACCATCTCTGACAGATTTTTTTGCTCAGTTGGAAGAAAGGCGACGTTGGATTTGTCAAAGCGTCTCACAGAATTCTCATCCAAGGACATTCTTAGACATCCCCGAGTCAGTGGTGTCCTGTCTCATAGGGTTTTAGATGTTCTAACTCCCCTGAGTAATGAATACCAACTTGATCACCAGGTTCAAATTCTGGCTCCAAGAGACTGTGGGTGGGTTTATTTCCCTGTCTGAGCAGAAACTACGATCTCTCTCCAGCAAGGCTATTTTAATAAATGACTTGTGAAGTACTACCATTTAGCCCTTTCCTCCGACTCTACCTCTGGAAATGCCAGGGCCCATTTCTTCCTGGGACTTGGCCTGATCCTGGAGGCCAGAAGCATTTAAAGCTTTCAAGCCAACTCTCTCTTGAGAGAAATGCTGGCCCCCAGGGCCTGCAGACAACGGCTCTGATGGTGTCAGGAGAGCCAGATGGGACCAGGCAGGTCTTGGGGGACAGGAGGCCACAGGGAGTGATCACAGGAACTGGTTATTGGAGGGCTGGCCAAAGGGGTGTGAATTTTGAGGTATTTTTTAAAGAGTTCAGGATGTGCTGGCTGGGGAGGAGACAGCAGGACACAAGGCCCCCAGCCAGAGAAGCAATGAACACAGAGCTGGGGTGGTATCTAGCAGGGTGAGCGCTATGTAGGCTTCTCCTCTGAGAATCACCGGTCTCAGGACCAGGGAGGGGAGACGTAGAGGCAGGACCAGTGTCTGAAGGGACAGGAGAGGGGGGCATCCCACCGACAGGGGCTGGAGCACTGGGGTTAGAACAGAGTCTGGGCTGACCCTGCCTTGATTAACCCACTGAGCAGCTACCTGGGTGCAGGCTGGACCAAGTCAGGGTACATGATATACCCCCGCTCTAGCCCTGAGAGGGAGGGATGATCGCACCCATCCTGCTCATGAGGGGACTGAGGCTCAGAGAGCATGACTGATTAAACTGAGTTCACAGCAGAGCACATTCTCACTCAGTCCAGCGCCCACGCGCATGGCACTTCCACCACCTCTGAGCCAGCAGATCTCGCCCAAGACAGAGTTTGCCAGCCTGCTGCTCTGTGCCTCGTTCACCACCCGCAGATTCATTGTCCCTGAGGATCTGTCAACACTGCCGAGCAGAAAATTCACCCTGGAAAGACAGGAACCTTTGTCTTTAGCCTTTGATGATCTAAACCGTCCCCACCCCCTAAATAAAGCTGTTCACCAGATGGGCAGGCAGGAGGGAAAGGCAGGGAAGGAGAATACATGCCTACCTGCTCATGTCTGGTTTCAATTTATGGCCACAGCAATTTTACCAGTCGGTGTGACTGTCCCCGTTTAGCAGTGAAGGCAACTGAGCCCAGAAAACTTAAACCACATATCCAAAGTCTCAGAAACTTATTGACAGGGAGCCAAAGAGCCAAGCCACAGGATTCAAACCCAGAACTTGCTGACTCTTTCTACTATGTCATTAAAAGCAATCAGCAAAAATGAAATTCAGCGCTAAAGAAAAGAAAGAAGTGCGTGTCAGGAACACGGGCTGTGACGGGATGGAGAATCCTTACATCTGTCCATCTGCCTATCCGGCCATTCCCCAGGCCTCCTCCCTGCAATCACTCCAAGGGCTGTTATTTGAGGCCACATCCCCTGCCCCTGGGTAGCCAAGCCAGAGCCATTCTTTCCAGGTTGTCTAGGAAGGACGCTTTCCTAGGGTGAATGGCTACTCTCTGGACCCTGCTGTCCTTTCTCTGCCTCCTGGGCTCCCCACCCTGCCCCCCAATTGTTATCTGTCAGTACACAGTAATTAGAGATGTGGCATGCTTGATAAAGATTGCCTCCTGCCCCAAGATGGAACTGCCCTCTCGGACGTGTCTAATTAAAGTTCTGATTGATAAGATGAAGAAATCCCACCCAGATAGATGTGTGCCGGCCTCTCCCCTCCTCTGAGCACTCCGCCTCTTCATTATGGTTGAGAGGGAGAGAGATATAAAGGACCCCAGGAAATGCTCCTACAAATCAATCAATATGTCCTTTTGTGCGACGTGATGAGGAACACAGCACAGCCTTTTGAACTGGGGCCATGGTGGCAGCCATGCCGCTGGAAGAGCCCCTTGCCTCAGGCTGGCCAGGCTCGGGGGGCTGCCCCTCTGCCCCCGCCCGGGTCTGCTCAGGGGATGCTGGGCCCAGGAGCCACATCGGCCTGACTTCCCATCCAACCGGCTTTCTCCATACAGCGAACTGTAGAATTCTAAGGCTCCTTGCAGACATGTCCACACAGCTGGGCCTGTCTGGACACTGTGTACAACCACATGGTCCTTAGGCAGCCTCAAGTTGGCTGGGCATGCACGTGTCCATTTGAAGGGGAGCCCGGAGGCCACAGGGCCCCCCATGAGATGCAGGTGGAAGAGGGAGGAGGAATAATAATCATGATATCCAGCAACTGTGCCAGGCACTTGACCAAGTGTTCTCTCTCGTTATCTCATTTTCTCCTCAGAGATCCTATAAGGTAGGAGCTGTAATTATCCCTATCTTAGAGGCAGGGAAAGTGAGGCCTAGGAATGTTAGGTTACTTGTACAAGGTCACAGAGCTGCAACTTGATGCCAAAGTCCATGCTGACCGATACCCGCGAAGCTACAGAGTGGAGGTGAGCAGCTGTACCCAATGGACGGTACCATCCTTGGGCACACGTATGTTATTTAAAAGGATTTTAAGGGCCTAGAAGTTACATAATAAATTCATGATACTTGTCATTGGGGAGTGGGGGAATAATACAACTGGGGGATGGGCGCAAAGGAGCCTTAACTTACCTGAAATGTTAATTCTGTTATTAAGACATGAAACACACATAAGAACATATTATAAATGACCAATCTGGGGTGGTAGCTACATATTATTTTCTGTACTAGTTCCTTAAAAAATACAATCTTCTTAAAAAATAGCAACAACAACAACAAAACCTATTCCTCAAAGGAAAACGAAACAGTCTACAGTTTTCTCTTCCAAAGTAGGGGGAATGTGTGTATTCTTATAAATGCACTGCAATGTCCTTCCCGGCTCTGCTAAGGACAGCAGTCTAGGGCTGGGAAACCCTCTGGCTACGGGAGCAGGCAGGTATCTGTAAGGAGTAACAGGTGACTAGGGTTTAGGAAGGCCAATACCTCATCCTGGCTCGCCTGGTACAGAGGTGCCAGCACTGCCCTCGCCCAGCAGCCAGGGTGCTCTGCTCATGTCCACCCCAGGCCGCAGCCAGGACCAGAGCTTGATGGAATGACACACTGCTGTACCAGCTAATAAACAGAAGTAATTTGATTAGCTTTCTCTAACTGGTGATAAGATCCTGACAAATGCTTTTTAATGCATTTCTGGAGCAGGATGAAATTGTTTCATTCGGAGAGTAGGGCCCCCTGGGAGTCGCCTTGAAGCTCCTTTAGTGAGAGGTAAAAATATGCCAATCATTAATGAGGGGAGAATTACGGAGACTTTAATACAATCAGAAAGAGGAGCCCTGAGGCAACTCGGGAATAAAACCTGCCCTTAAATCAGAGAGAGGCGGCTGGAGGCAGGAAGGAGGAGACAACATAAGCACAGAAAGCAGAAGCCTTGGGCTCCACAGGGCAGAATGGCCTTAGCCCTGTGGCTGGTGTTCCCATGAGGCCCTATGTCACATTAGGGACTCCTACCTAAGGTGGCAAGCAGGAGATGCAGGGGTGAGGTCAAAACGAGGCTGTGTGCATGGGAGTGTACAGTCCCCTCAGAACCATGACCAGGTCCTCAGGAGTTCCTAGGGAAGTCAGTGACTGACTGGGCCTCCTTCCTAGGGCAGCTCTGAAAAGTCCTTTTCTGGAGCCAAGAGAAAGATCATTTCCATTGGAAAGAATTCCAGGTGACAGAGCTTTGGCCAAACAAAAGATCAAGTTCCTGCCCCACGTCTACCACAACACACACCTCCATCACCCATCCCTAGAACGTTCTATAGATTCTTTCCACTGTTCCGTGGAAGGTGAGAGGGGGACGGGGCTATAAGTGGACCAGCCTTTTTTTCTGGAACTCCCTTGGTCAAGAAGCAGGGGTTGGGAAGAACAGAAGCATCCAGTGCTGTGTGCTCTTTCTACCGGCCAGTACTTTCCACAAACCCTCTCATATTCTTGAGAAAGCCAGGACCGCCCAGGGAGCCTGACTCCATGGTGAAAGTCCTCTGTCCCCACATTGCTAGAGGCCAGATCAGCCTTCCTCTCTCACTGGGACAGGCAGCCTGAGCCTCAGCCGAGTCTGTGCCACCGGAAGATTTCTGTCTTTCACGCTGACACCTTTGGTCAGCAGCATTAGAGGGCGTCCATCCTTGGAAGTTCACTCTCTCATCACATCTCCATCTACACTTGTCCTCGTTTGCTCCCCACCAGCTGCTGGCCTCCTTGCTGGGCCTGAGAACACCAGGCCCGTTTCTGCCTCAGGACCTTGGCTGTGTGTTCCCTGTGACGCGGATGCTTTTCTCCAGGTGTTTGCGGGGCTCTCTGCCTCAGCTCCTTTAGGGAGTGAGGGTTTCTGTGGCCCCCTTGCTTTACTATTTCTCCATGGCACTTACCTGTTTAATAAACTCAATGCACTTATTATTCTGACTTGTTTTTTGTTTTGTCAGCCTGTCTTACTCACCACTGCCCCCACACAAACACACAAATGTAAGATCAATGAGGGCAGGGATTTTGGCTGCCTTGCTCACTACTGCATCCACTGTACCCAGAGCATGCTAGCAGCCCCTATGTTGGAATGAATGAAGAATGAGGGGAGCCTCTGAGACAGGCTGGTCCTGCTGACGAGCTGAGCTAGGGCAGCTACAGTCACAGCCACGCCATCAGGTCTATCCTTGCCCCACTCCTACTCTTGTCCTAGGCAACCTGGATTGAAGCACAGGCTGCTGGTGTCTGGCCCCATGAGAGGAAAGATAATGGAAAGGAGAGGGAGGTGCCAACTCTGAAGAGGGTGGCATAGTGCAAGGAGAGCAGGGGGCCCAAGAGCCCAGGAATGAGGGTGGGTAGAGGTTCAGGGACTGCTGAGAGGCAGGCACAGCCTGAGGGTCAGGAGGTGCTCTTGGGCCTTTCTGCCCCTTCCATGTGGGACCAGCTGTCTGCTGCCCAATCTCTGCTAACCTATGTAAAACCATGCTCAAAATGTCAGCCCGGGGCTGTGGAGAGCCTGGGCCAGGAGAGCTGCTCAGCCAAGGCTTGGTCTTGAGCCCTTGGGCCAGTCCCTTCCCATCCCTGGGCCTCTGTTCCTTTGGCTAAAACATGAGAGGAGTGTAGGAGAGAACCTCTCAGGGATCCCAGCACTGCCATCCCATGATTCCTAGAGGGTGTGGTGCACAGTCTTGGATATACCCAGCTCCCTGTCAACTAAAAGGCAACAAGTTTCTGCAAAATGGAGTAAAAGTGGATCATTTCAATATGATAGGAGGCAGCCACAGGATGACACAGTATGGTATAGAGCACAGACTCGGGGGCCAAACTGCCTGGGTTTATATCCCAATTCTGCCCATGACTTGCTGTTCAACCCCAGACAAGTGAATTAACCTGTCTGTGCCTGATTTTCCTCTTTGGTAAAATGGGCTGAGTAACAGTACCTATTCCACGGGGTTGTTGTGAAGATTAAATAAGATTGCATTACCTGTTTCGGCAAAGTGTTTAGCACCTGACACATAACAAGCACCTAATAAGTATTGGTAGTTGCTAATATGAATTTATTACACTTAAGATCAGAGCTAGCAGAATCAGGACGAAGAATTCCTGGTGGGCAGTAGATAAAGGCCCAACCTAGGAACCAGCCATACAAACATAAAGCAAGGGGGAAGAAAGTGACACAGTCAGAGAATTAGCTAATCCTGAACCAACTAGCCAGCAAGCGTTTGTTGAGCTGCTATGTACAAGACACCAGGGAGGATATAAAAAGAAGCAATGGGCACCCGTCACTTTGTTTAGTTTTTTCCACCTGACTGTAAACTCTGTGAAGATGGAGACTATGTCTGTCTTCTTTGCCACTGTAGCTACAGTACCCAGCACAGTGCCTGACACATAGTAGGTCCTTCGTAAATTGTGGAATAAATAAAAAGCTGTGATCCGTTACAGCACTTTCCATATAGCCGTCTGACTGTAGGCCTCCCCCACCAGGCGGAGCAAGCAGGCAGAACACCTGGTACTGCCCGGAGCCCAGAGATTTGGTGGATGGACACAAAGATGGTCAGAGGGTGGCAGAATTGCCAAGGGAGTGGTGCAGACAATAGGTAATGTGGGCAGAAAGGAAACAGGGAGATTGGCTGACAGAGGTCATCCTTGTGGCGGGTGGTCAGGAAAGGGTCACGGAGGAGATGCGATTCAAACTGGGCCCTCGAGCATTATCAGGAAGGGTGAAGAAGAACAATCCAGATGGACTCAGTGCAAAGCTAGTTGCCTAACAGGATGGGCCAGATCCCAGGCGCCTGCAGTCGGGCGCCACCACCATCAGAGAGGGGCCTGCCAATCACCAGGTGCCACCCAGGCGAGGCTGACCCAGAAGCCAGGTGGTCAGCGCCAGCCCCAAGCCTGATAAAGGTTCAGAGAAAGAATGACTACAGGCCTTGGAGGATGGGCAGGCAGGTTCTTCTGCAGCCTCCATACCACATGGTCCCTCATCCCCCCATGCTCTTTGTCCCAGCTGTGGATCAGCTGGAACCCTTAGGGAGAAGGTCAGCTATCTGCGCCCCCTGCTTCTCCCAGACCTAGCCTATGGGTGCCCAAGTGTTTCTGCTTCCCCCAACCCTGCAGCCCCTTCCATAAGGGAATCGCAGCCCAGAGAGAATAATTTGCATGGATGGCACGGCCAGAGTCTGGGCCCACACCTAGACCCTCCCTGAAGTTGGGGAGCAATCTTGGCACCAGAATGGGGAATGTCTTGTGGGCTGGGAAGCTAGCTCCCCCCTTCTCCCCCTCAGCAAATCATCCATGGGGGTGGGGGGGTGCCGGCAGTCAGCAGGGGCTGCCTTGCTGCAAATGACTCCCTTTGTCATTCTGTTTTGTTATGATTAAAAATGCATGTCGCAGGCGAGGCCCTGGAGTGGAACCCGGTTGAAAATTGAATCATTAATATTCCCCCTCCAGCTGATGCCATGGCGCTTCGCAGGCGGCTGTGAGCAGGAGGAATGCAACAGTTTTGGAGTCAGAGTGAGCTAGGGAAGGCTGAGGGGTGCACCAGGCACCCCACTCAGAGATCATATCCCATCCCTTGAGATGGAAACAGGTGTCAGGCGAAGTCCCAGGCCCTAGAACTTTCTCTGGTTTCGGAGGCTCTGTTTATGGAACTGAAAAGGAAACCAAGCTCTTCAGGGCTGGACGTGATGGTCGCTGCCCCGCTGGCCTCTGCTTCTTCTCACCACCTCTGCCCCAGCCCTGGCCTCCCCACTCTTCCTTCTGCTCTGTTTTCTGCCTTGCCTGTTCTTCCTTCAGAGATTTATTATTCTCCTTTTTCTAATTCTTCTTATTAGTAGCTAAAATTTAGATAGCACTTTCGGCCTGCCAGGCACTATTTTATTTGGCTCTTTATGTTTATGAGCTTATTTAATTCTCATAATTCCAAGGGGTAAGTTCTACTACTACCCCATTTTACAGATAAAGAAACCAAGGTACAGAGCAGTTCAGCAACTTGCTCAAGGTCACACGGCTAGAAAGTGGCTCCAGGGTTTGTGCTTTTAACCTTGACACTTGTGCTGTCGGTCCAATACAGTAGCCACCAGCCACATGTATCTATGGAGCCCCTGAAGTGTGGCTTTTCTAAATTGGGAAGAGCTGTATAAAATGGACACCAGAGGCCAAAGGTTTAGGACCAGAAACAGAATGTAACATATCTCAGTAATACTTTTTATATTGACTACATGTTGAGATGATATTTTGATATATATTGGGTTCAGTAAAATATATTAATAAAACTAGTTTAGCCTCTTTCTTTTGACTTTAAAAAAAAATGTGGTTACAAGAAAATTTAAAATTACCCAAGTGGCTCCCATTTGTGGCTTGTATTATATTTCCATGGCATAGCACTGCTCTAGCCTTTACAGACCCTTACTGAGCTCTCTCCTAGTCACTCAGGCTGAAGCTTAAATGTCACCTCCTCAGAGAAGCCTTCTCATCCCCAGAAAGAGGTCACCCCCATCATCCTCTCATTTACTTGTGTGGCATCGGATTCTCCCACTGGGCACATAATAGGTGCTTCATAAATATTTTTTGAAAGGCTGTTGTAGAATGATTTGTAAATTGGGGGAGTGGGGGAGGGGGAAGGCTGGCTTTTTGGTTTTCCTGACTCAAGCTGAGGTGAAAGGGACCAAAGCCACAATACCCCAAGGAAATGACCTTTGAGAGGGCTGGGGGCTGGGCACCGGGTTTCCCAAACTCTGTTCTATGGGACAGACCAAGTCCAGGGGGATTCCCAGTCGGCACAGCCAGGGATGTGTCCCCTCCATGGGTGCAGGGGACCAGGAACCTGAACAACACCCAGGAGCAGGGCTAAGAGGGGACAGGGTTGGGCCTCGGCCTCCAGGTCAATGGACACATCTCCGAGTTGGACCCTGGGCAGGAGGACGGGCAGCTGCATAGCACAATGCGCCCCCACCCATGGTAGCCCCTCCCAGCGCCCTTCAGCCAGACAACCTTAGAGCATCCAAGTTCAGCCTCCCCTATGGCACTTCACAGATGAGGAAAAATACAGGTGAAAGAAGGAGCAATGAAGCTCCATTACCCGCCCCGCCCCCCTCCCCCTCCCCCCGCTCCCTGACATCCCTCTCCCCATGTCTCTAAAAACAGGAACTAGCACAGTGGCAGCTCTCACTACCAGCCTGCACTGTGCTATGCCCCTCAGGTGTATGAACTCAGGGAGGTAGGGACTCATCATCCCCATTTAACAGATGAAGAAACCAAGGCACAAAGAGGTAAATCAATGGATGGCACCAGAATTTGATCCCAGGTCTTCTGACTCTAAAGCCCACAATCCTAACCACTGGTAGTCACTGCCATGCACCAAGGCCAAGGGGAAATGTCCACAGCTCAAAGCGAGACTGTGAGAAGTCAGGCAAGAGCTGGTCAGTAATCCATTTCTAATGTCCTGTAGCAAGTACCACATGGTGGGGATTTGAGGTTGTAGCTGTGGGGAGAGGGAGGAATCCGGGGAGGGGTCCTTTCTCTTTGGCCCTGTGGAAGGTCCCTGTTCTGGTCCAGGCCACTTCCCTGGATTTCCAGTCTGGGCGAGGGCTGCTGACATGAGAAGCCACACTCACCCTCATGCCTTCCCGGCAGGGCAGGTCAGGGCCAGCCACAGGCTCTTTAGCAGGGACTGCTGTTGCTATTGATTTAGGGACTTAAGAGATGAAGACTGAGCTGTCAGTCAGGCCCTCCATGGGCTGCCTCACCTCCATTCCCAGACTCTCCCCTGAGTCCTCAGCTCATCCTCCCACCCATGTCCCGTGCCAGGACTCATCTTGTGCCTTTGCCCATGCTGTTTCCCCACTGGGGACACCCTTCCTTTCTGCCTCTACACCTGTATTTTATTTTAGATCGCAGCTCAGCTGGAGCACCAAACCCTGCACACAGCCACCTGATGACCCTGCCCACAGCTGCCAGGAAGGGGTTCTCCAATCTCTTACTCACAAGGCTTTGCTCACGGTGGGAGAAATGGTTCAGGACAAAGCAAGGGGGCAGCCCTGGCCAGCAGGCAACTCAGCCTCATTTTAGGGACACACTCAGCCACCTCTGCAGACTTGGATGGGTCTTTGAGTTGTCACTGGTATCGCTCTGCCAACAAAAGTGTAGGTAGCCCTTTGGGTGATTCTGACGGGCAGCTCTCTGCTATTGCACCCAGGTGGGATGACAGTCAAGGTCCAGGAATTTGTGGGGCTGGAACCCTCGGGAAGATAGAGGCCTGGCTCCAGAAACCCCCACCCCACGGCCCTGACCCTAAGACTTCTTTTGGGCCTCAGCCCCTCAGGCCCTAGAGGGTAATGGAACCCACGGAGTTCCCAGGGCCCCCTTTAGTACCCAGGGGTCCTCCTTGCACCATGGAAAGTCTGGACTCCTTGCAACTTAGGTGGCAGCTGCAGAGGGCTGGCTAGCATGTCACTCACCCAAGGTGGGAAGCAGGCGCGGAGCCAGTGGATGTAAGGGGAGCGAGCATTGTGTCATTCATTGGCTCTTCTGTTTTCCCGCCCCTTTGCCCCAGACCCTCACCCGGCCCCACCCTCAGCCCCCTCTCAGTCCCCTCCCCGCTGCCCCTCCTTGCCTCTCCCACCCCCACCTCCCCAAGGACAAGCAAAGTTATTACAATAATGAATTAGCCAGCCCGCTTACTGCCGCCACTGGCGAAGACAATTATCCCCCCACACCTCCCTAGCCGCTGCTGGCTCCCTCATAAAGACAGGCTTTTGGGGCCGCTTTGTGCTTTGATTGGAAATGAAGAGATTGCTAATTAGGGAACACCTGCTGGGACCCAGGCTGGCAGGAACAACGGCAGGACAGACTAAGCGGCTATTTAAGGCGGGGCTGTGTGCGCCCTGTCTGCGTGACCACAAGGGAGGGGGGAGGTGAGAGGAAGGAAAGAGAGCCAGCACCACGTGGGCACCCCAGTGATTTAATCCAAGTCCCTGTCACCCCCATCTTCAGGCCATAAACAAAACCCAGACATTTTATGGAGCTTTTCACCTTTTAAAGGATGCTAATTTACTTATGGTGGCTATAATTTCACTTGTGTTTGCCTAGGTCAGTGCCTGGCTTGTGCTGTGTAGCGTTGTGCTGTGCAGAGCTGTTTCCAGCTGTGCCAGCGGTGCTGGGGTGCACAAAGCCTCTAGCTCCCTGCAGAGGGACAAGGATGGGCATTGGAATACACAGGTGACCTGCTGTCACTTGGATTGCTAGTGGCAGTGACAGGCAGGGACATGAGGGCAAAGAGGGCTTAAACCTGAGATTGACTTGATTATCTATTCTTGAGCCCAAAACCACCCCTTTTTCTTCACTTCTTCCTGGACCCTGGGAAAACAAGCTTATTGGTGGCCCATTTGCCAGAATGAAAATCTGGTTTTACACTGGAATTGCTGAGGCATGGTGGTCAATTGCTTTTTCCTAAATACTGCCATAAAATACTGGCAGAGGAGCCCTCTCCTTCACTCCCATCCATAAATCATGCTGAGTGCTCAGCCTCCATTTTTTTTTTTTAATTCTTTTTAGAGGGCAGTGTCACTGGCCCTCATATGTGGGATCCGAACCGGGGCTGCTGGTGTCCCAAGCCAGCTCTTAACCACCACGCCACTCGGCCGGCCCTCAGCTTCCTTTAAATTTGACTTTTTAGTCATTGCTCCTCTGTGAACTGGATTCACAAAGGTGTATTGAACAACTGTTGTGTGCACTGAAGATCACACACACACACACACACACACTCTTTTGAATATCTGCAACATAGTTTCTAGCTCAAGAGATCTCAGCCCCAGTAGGAATATAGATATATAATTGTAACTCTGGGGTGACTACAGAAGTGGGCAAGAGTACATGTGTGGACCAAAGCTGGAGAGATGACTTCTATAAGAGGAGGTAGGAGAGAGGGCTTTCCTGAGAAGGGGATCACCTAGCAGAGTTGTAAGGGTGTCTGTGAGCCAGGACACAGGAGTATGACCCAGCCTGGCCCTTGTTCAGGAAGATCGAGTGTTTCAGTATAGCTAGAGCAGGGGATTCAAGGGCAGGGAAGGGCAGGAGAGAGGTGGGGTGGGTATGGGGCGTAGGAGACATGCTAGGGGCCAAGTGGGGCCCTGGCCATGGAGGAAAGGTAACATTTGCATGCACACACCTACACATGGGCACACACACATTTTTGAAGGCTGCCTGCTATACTTGAGCGTGGATTGGGGGGTATTGCCCAGAGTTGGTCAGAAGATGGTGGTCCTTGATCCTGACTCAGGGGATTTAAGGGGTCTCCCATGCAGCACACCTCACTCCTGGGCCAACTCTAGATGCTTCCCATCTCCCCTCCATCATCTACACATTAGGTTTCTTGAACACATGAGTGTATTTGCCCACAAAATGGAGTATTTGTTAAAATGCTCAAAAAGTATCCCAGCAACCCCTCATTTCACTCCAGGAGGTGAAGACCCTCACAGAATTCTGTACCAGCATGAGCACTGGACTGAGAGTGCTCTGACCACTGGCCTCAGTGTTCCCACCTATAGAACGGGGAAGCACTCCTTACTTGTTTGGGGTCTCCTGCTGCTTTGTAACTCCACTAAGCATTGCATGGTGTTGAGATACAGTGTGAGAAGCGGTTAAAAGTATAGGTGTTTCCAGAAATAAACCCTCATATATACATAGTCAAATGATTTTCGACAAGAGTGCCAAGACCATTCAATAGGAAAAGAATAGTATTTTCAACAAATGGTATTGGGGAAATGGTATAAATCGACATGAAAAGAATGAAATTGGACACCTACCTAACATTATATACAAAAATTAACTCAAAATGGATCAAAGACCTAAAGGTAAGACCTACACCTATAAAACTCTTAGGAGAAAACATAGGGCAAAGCTTCAAGACATTAGATTTGGCTATGATTTCTTGAGTATGATACGAAAGGCACAGGCAAAAAGTGGAAAAAAAGATTGGACTTCATAAAAACTAAAAACTTCTGTACATCATAGGACAAATCAACAGAGTGAAAAGACAACCCACAGAATGGGAGAAACTATTGACAAATTATATATCTGGTAAGGGGTTAATATCCAAAATAGACAGAGAACTCCTAAAACACAACAAAACAAACAACCCGATTAAAAAATGGGCAAAATAATTGAATAGATATTTCTCCAAAGAAGATATAGAATGGCCAAGAAACACGTGCAAAGATGCTCAACATCAATGATCATCAGGGAAATGCAAATCAAAACTACAATGAGATATCACCTCATATCCATTAGGATGGCTACTATAAAAAAAAACAAACCCAAAAACCCAGAAAAATGAAAAATGTTGGTGAGGATGTGAAAAAAATGGAACCTTTGTGTTGTTTGGTGGGAATGTACTATGGTACAGCCACTGTGGAAAATAGCAGGTTCCTCAAAATATTAATAATAGAATTACCATATGACCCAGCAATTTCACTTCTGGGTATATAACCAAAAGAATTGAAAGCAGGATCTCAAAGAAATACTTGTACACCCTTGTTCATAGCAGTATTATTCATAATAGCTAAAATTTAGGAGTAACCCAAATGTTCATTGGCAGATTAATAGATAAGCAAAACGTGGTCTATACATACAATGGAATATTATTCCAGCCTTAAAAAGAAGGACATTTTGACACATGCTACAACATAGATAAAACTTGAGGACATGATGCTAAGTGAAATAAGCCACTAATAAAAAGACAAACACTATATGATTCCACTTTTATGAGGTACTTAGAGTCAAATTCACAGAGACAGAAAGTAGAATCATTACTGCCAGGGGCTGAGGGGAAGAGGGCACAGGGATGGGGGCTTATTGGTTAATGGCTACAAAGTTTCCGTTTTACAAGATGAGATGGGTTCTGGAGACAGATGGTGGTGATGGTTATGCAACAATATCAATGAACTTAATATCACTGAACTGTATACTTAAAAATGGTAAAATAAAAAAAATGGTGAAGATGGTAAATTTTATGTTATGTGTGTTTTACTACAATAAAAAAGAAAAACCTAGGGCCGGCTGAGTGGCGCGGTGGTTAAGCGCTGGCTGGGAAGCCAGCGGCCCCGGTTAGGTCCCACATGTAAGGGCCAGTGACACTGCCCTCAAAAAAAAAAGAAAAACCTGACAAACAAAAAACTACCACATAAACTGCCAACCACTTAATTTTTAGAATTCTTTAAGTTTTTGAATATATAATATATACTTGTGATTCAAATGCTAAAATGTATATAAACGTATGCCCAGAAAAGCAGAAATGATAGAGAGAGGCATGGTTCAAACCCTGGTGCTGCTACCCAGCAGCTGTGTGGCCCAGGGCAAATCACTGGGCTCCTCTGGACCTCATCTGTTTCATCTGTGAAATGGGGGAATAACTGCCCCCAACCTGCTTCCTAGGGTTGCTGAGTGTGAGAAGGAACGAGGGGAGTAGAGTACCAAGCACAGTGCACGCTTCATAATGTATGCTCCATAATGGGACTGCCTCCTCCCTCACCTTCCTCCTCCTCCTCCTCCTGTCACCACCGTCACCACCACCACCACCATCACCACTATCACCACCACCATCACCACTATCATCATCACTACAAGCTGCACACTTTTCCATGGAGTCAGGTGAGAAAGCCCATACCTCGTTTAATGTCAATCTCCCTTCACTACAATATAACAAATGTCTCTGTTTCCAGAGCCACCTGTACAATTTCCCCCTTTGACTTGTGTGAGAATAGAGCTCTTCCAAGGAGTTTCCAGACCTGCCAGAGATGGAAAAGCTGGCAAAGCTTCACCCCCACTCAGGGTCCATGCCCCTGGTGGGACAGGCAGGCAGCCACAGATGCCAGAGACACAGAGCCCCTTGGTTGAGACGGCTTTGCCAAGTGCTGGCACAGGCTGGGCAATGTGAGCCTCTGGTACTCAAGGACAGCGGGCCCTCTGCCCGGCAGCCGGATGGGCCCCTGAGAGAGACAGAAACACAGGCCCCCAAGGGGCTGAAGGCACAGCTGTGAGGTCATCCAGCCCCAGCCTGGGCTCCGCCAGCCCAGGCCGCTGCCAAAAGCTGGGGATGGGGTCCTGGAGCTGGGAGCTAGGGGGCTGTGCTGGGCCCCGGTGTGGAGGCTCCAGCAGATGGTACCCTGTGCACCCCGGAGCCCTCCCTACACCCCAGGAAACCCACGTGCCAGGCACTGGAAAAGCTGCTGGCAGGAAGGTGTTTCCTTCCCTACTCCGTACGCACCACAGCCAGAGCAGAGAGCAGCATGGCCTTTTAAAAGTGTCATGGGGTCCTGAAGGCAGAGGAAGAGCAGGAAAACGTATGGCACCAAACATCTTCCAAAGCAAACCTCATCCCTACCTTCTTCCCAGGTTTATCATCAAATTCTTGAGTCAGCTAAGTTTTAGATTAAACCAATATTGTTACTGTCAGAACATCCCCCACCCCCACCCCGGCGTGTCTGTGTCCATGAAAATCCTACGGCACCCATTGTCGTTGAGCTTTGGCCACCTAGCCACAGGGAGAGAGAGCAGGGCTCCTGAGCACACACTGAGCTTGAACTTGGCTTCCTCTTGCTTCATCTCACTTCATCCTCACAACACCGCCAAGACACTGCATTTGATCATCTGCTTTTCACGTGTGAGAAAACTGAGCACAAAGAGGCAGATTAACTTGCCTGAGACCATGAAGTGAAGAAGCTGCAAAGCCAAAATTTGCACCCAGGTTTGCCCTAGTCCAAAGCTGGGACTTTTGCCATTCCCCACGCTGGCGCTGGGTCACGTGCATGTGTAGGTGCCTTCAGCATGGGCACATCATGGGGTCTTGAAGTTCCTTTTTAGTTTTGACAGTGCAGAACACAGGTGGGTGCTGAGGACAGATGTGGGAGGGGCATTCTGCATGGGTACATAAGGAAGTGCTGAGCAGCTGGCACTGAGAGAGCTAACGCAGGCATCCACGAGCACAGGCATGAACAGGTGTGTGCTCTGGGGACGTAAAGACCTTGGGGAATCTGCGATGGATGCCAGGCATGCAGAATGGGGGACTCCACTCTCAGGCTTTACATCACTAGGGCAACTTCAGGGAGGCATCTTAAAATAGAGAAGATGTGGTTAGGTACAGGGCTGGGGGAGGGAGCATGAATGATGTGCATTCCACATAGATGATGAGAGGAGGACACTGAGTAGGTCAGGGGAGCTCATGCAGAGAGAAGTATCGAGGCCTCTGGGGCTGGGACGAGCTGGGAATCCTGGACTCACTGGACCAGGATGCCGTCATGGGTACCCAAGCCCTATTGGTTTAGCTTTGAGCTAACATGGACTATAGAAGCAACCAGGCTTGAGTTCGAATGCCATCTTTACCATCTCATGGGTCTACAATGCCCTCAGGGAGGCTGATATGGGATCCTCTGTTCCTTCAGCTGTAAATTGGAGATAGCAAGTCCCGCAAGGTTTGCTGTGGCCGTCAGACGCAATAACACACAACAAGCTCGGCCCTGCACTCTCACACGGCCCTTCGGCACACACATTTCCAACCCCTGGGTACTCGCTGTTGTTACACACACCCCCTGTTCCTTCCCTTGAGGCACCCAGACAGGCTGCAACCAAGTACAGGCATGCAGGGACCCCTCACTCCTCAGTCCCTCGCCAACTAAGTTCAAACTCAAAAATAAATAAATAAATAAATAAAACTAAGAACTGATTTTCCTGTAGTTTCTCCACGAGGAGCCAGGCACATGGCCATTTATAATATAATACATGCCACTTTTTAACAGGTAATGTCTCAACACCCTATCCTGGCTTTTGGCAGAAAGCAAATCAAAGACCAAAAGTCCCTTCCCATAAGGGGGCCCTTAAAGCCATCAAAGGGCCCTAGAGGGAAGCCATCCTCTGTAGAAGAGGAGGGGGCTATTTCTTATTCTGTTTCCAGCTCCTGCAGAGTGAAAGCATGAGGTGGTGAGTGATTCTCTCACCTCTGTCTGCCTTTGGTGAGTCTGCACCAGCAGAGAGGGGTGTATCGCCAGCCCTGGCATTGGTATCCTCAGGGTCCCTGTCTTTGTAACCTGCTATCTTCAACACTCAGGATCCTGGTGCTTTGTAATGGCTCTTCCCTGGGCTCATCCTAAAGAGTGATGGAAACTCATCGTCAAATTCCAGAGTGGCCCACATGGAGATGGACAGACAGAGGCCCATAGTAGGACCCTGCCTCATAATCTCTGAAGTAGATGCTGATGGTGCCCTGCTCAGACCCCTCTGCCCACTGTGCGCACACCCCCAGCCGCTCCAGGCTGCAGCCTTCTCCTGAGAATTGCTCTTGACTCATGGGAGCCCCGGATCTAGAAGGGCCTGAAAGTTTACTCCATCACCTCAGCGCAGTTCTCAGCCAATGACTGATTGATTGGGGGGGGGGGTACAACTGGCCAGCATTTTTGCCTCAAGATGGGACAATTCTGTGGTGTCATTTATGCTTCAGAGCACCCATGGGATCAGGCTGAAGCTAGACCTCAGCTGGCTCCACATCTTTACTTAGCTCCCTCCCCCGCCTTATTTCTCTTTCCTCACTCCCCTACAGGTTTCTCCAGATAGCACTCCCTCAATACATCTCTTGCTGAATCCTGTGTCAGATTCTGCTTCTAGGGAGACTGACTGAAGATGCTCTCCTCCTCCACATCTCAGGAGTCTTCCCCAAACAGGCAGGGTTACAGCAGAACACACAAACGATGGAAATGCCACAAACCATCTAGCAGAGACACTTGCATGCCCATCAGATGAGGAGGCAACAACTAAGTGGCAATGACTAAGCAACAGAAATATGCAATCGGGGGGACATGCCAGCTTCTGGTCTGCATAGGTCCCACCAAGAAGAGTGACCACTATGCTTCTCTCTGTCACTCCAATCCGGAGAACCAGGGTCTGGGTCAACTCAGGACATCAGCAGATCCTGCAGTTCACGCTCATACCCTGTCCCATGCAACTGGGGACCCAGTGGCTTCCCCCGAGCACAACCACAGTCACATCAAACAAGCTTCTCTCCCCCAACAGAAGAACTTTTCGCATCCTTCCTACAAAAAAGCCACAGAAGACTGGAGGCTGCAAGATCCTCAGAGTAGGCAGGAGACAAAGTCCCGAAGGAAAGCGAGCCCTTAAGAGATAGAAAAGTTCCCCACTGACTGGTCAAAATAACTTCAAAGATCTAACAGATTTTAGGGAAAAGGGAAACTACTCAACATTGGGAATCCTATCAGAGACCATCAAACGTCCACTAGAATGTCTCTGCAAAGGCCAGGGGAGTGACCCCTGCTGCCCCACCCACTGTATTCAGGAGGGAGACTGCAGGCTGTGAGGGCCCCTTAAGAGACAGGGAAGCCTGATGAACCTGGACCCACAGAAGGTCACAGACAGGGAGATGACACACTTTGTCCCAAACAGTGAACACATGTTGGACTCCATCCAAGGTGGGGAGATGTTATTACTCTCCTCAGGAATGTGATTAGCACCCCAAGAGCCAAAGTGGATGGATCAAGATGAGATAAGGCCAAGGGAGACTGGGCGAGGACTCCAGCCATTCAAGGCTGTGGCACTGGTGAGAGACCCCTCCTCCCCCTGCTCTCTCCTTCAGTAGGAGAGTTTGGCGAAGCCCACAGAGGAGGGAAGGACACATAACAGCCCACGAGAAATTGGGGTGATACTGGTGGCAGAAGGGGTGTCGAGTTTATAAAGTAGAGGAAGCTCTCAGAAGACAAAGTCAAGAAAGATGACATGTGGAAAGAGTATGGTGGGAAAAATGGGAAACGCAAAGGGAATGTAAACATTGTCTATGGTTTGGTTGGAGGGAGGATGTAAAGTCAGAAGTGGGAAAGGCGATAGGGGAACAGGGAGGAGGCAGTTATAATAAAGCAGGGGAGTAGAGGAACGTGCTTTCCGAAAGAGGACCCCGCATCACCAGCGCTTTCAAAGTCTACCCATTTTCCTCACAGATTAGGTCTACATTTTACCAGCAAGGTTTCCAGCTCTTCTGGAGAGATTTTTTTTTTTGTTTTTTTAAAGATTTTATTGGGGAATTGGCGGAGGGGAACAGCGTTGGGGAATCGGGGAAGGGGAACAGACAAGTTGCCGTCTTCTTGTTCTTCAGTTTAGTTGCGGAGGATGTTGCTTCACTGTTGGTATCGTCATTGCGCTCTTCCCAGATGAGGCAGATCGGTCGCTGGCCTCTGGATGGTCGCTCACCGCGGCTATTGGCAGCTCACGCTTGGCTGCCAGCCACTCACGCTGGCTGCGGGCCACTCACTGCAGCCTATGGCAGCCCACTGCAGCAGGGGCTGCAGCCCACACCATCACCGGGGCTCGCACAGCCCAGCTCCAGGCGGAGCTGTTGTTAGCTGTAGAGGGCAGTGTCACTGGCCCTCATGTGGGATCCGAACCGGGGCCGCTGGCATCCCAAAACCAGCGCTTAACCAATGCGCCACTCGGCCGGCCCTCCTCTGGAGAGATTTTAAAAATCGATTTAGGGGAAAGCAAGACTGTGAGTATTTGCACAGGAGAGCACCGGGTGATTACCAGAGGACTCACCTGATGGAAGCATCGGTGTTGTAACATTTACAAGCATGCAGGGACTTGGGGAATAAAAGCTGGAGCTGTAGGATCTCTCTGTTAAAGGGGACACCTGACACTTTTCAAAGATTAACAAAATTTTGAAAATGTTGGGCTAAGTTCAATATTTATATGATGATACAAAAGGATATTGGTGTGGTTTTCATTGGTTACCTGCTTGCACTCAGCCCTGCAGTATATTGTAGGAGGTAATGGCAGATCACACCACTTACTACCTGGGTGACCTTAAGCAAGAACCCTAACCTCAGTGCCTCTGTCTCCTCTTGTAAAACGGGAATAATAATAACACTTACATGTTCCAGTCATTACAAGGATCAGTGAAGATAAACTATGTAAAGTTTCCAAACATAACAGACCCTAGATAAATGCCTCTTTCCTTCTCCCACACTCAGAAGAATAATCGCAGAGGTGGGACACACGAAAAAGTCAAGAAACCACACAACCACTAAACAATAAAGTAAGGAAACAATAAAGAAACTTTTGGAGGAAATGTCACAATTATAGACTACGTAATGCCAGGTACAGTTAGCATGAGGTGAGATTATCGTCAGGGAGAAAAAGTGGAATCTTTCACAATATGGAGTGAAAGAGAGATACTGGAGAATTTTTAAGGCTTTAAAATCATAATGTGGTTTGTCTGCAGTGTGAAAACTGCTGGTTAAAGAAAATGTGAGGTTTTAGGGGAGACAGAACAAAGCATGTCCCCAGGCTCAGTATGGAAATGACAGAGACCCATGACTAGCTGAACTGTGGCAGTCCAATTGTAAGAACTGTTCTTCTGGGGAATTTTGGTGGAGGACTAGGAAAGGCCCGAGATCAAGGGTCCAACATATAAAGGCATCATTTTATAAGTTTTAAGAAATGGCACAGACAGAAGTGAAAGGGGGCACAAGGGATCAATAGAAGTAGAGTTAAGGACTTATGGGAGAATAATTTAGAAATAAGTTAGGCACAGTGAAAAGAATGGCCACATAGCGATTAATGATAAAATCAAGGCCATTTAGTAAAAAATAAGAAAAAAGTCTTTATAAGGAAGCACATAGGGACCCAGAAAATAGGTAAGGGATACCTTGTGCTTTGAGGTCTCTTTATTTAGCAAGTCTCCAAATGTAATATTTTTAAATTAATGGAGTGTGATGGAGAGAGGCGGGGAAAGAACAGAAACAGACAGTGGAATGGTCATGTAGAGAAGTGGGCACAGCAGCTGGGAAATGTTGCCATTCCTAAGAGGTGTTCGCCGTGGGTTTGTTTTAGGCGGCTCCATTTACACATTATTCCGAAAAGATTTTCCACATCCCACCACAGAGGCATGAACCGTGCCACCCCTGGCCAATGAGGGAGGACACAGAGGGTTAAAACTCAAGCCCTAAAAACCATCAGCCGGGCCTTTCTAGAAACAGCAAAGCCAATTCTGAGTTGGGGAGGTTGGCATTTACCTGTGTCATTTCTTTCGCTAGTACATTCCAAGGCATGTTGGGTGCCTGCCATGTCCAGTTGCTGTGCTGGGTAAAGGAGCCCCCAGGCCCCACCCACCGAGCCTTAATTCTGGAGGGGAAGCCATCATGCAAATGGCTGTGGCACAAGGTGATAGCTACCTGGGTGGGGCGCAGAGGAAGTTCAGGGCAGGGCCCACAAGAGCATTTGGGGTCACCTAGCCCACCATTTCTTTCACAGGTAAAGAAACAGGCAGGGAAAGTGAAGAGGCTTATTCAAAGCCATTGGGTCGTAGCAGAGCTAGGACTAGAACTAAGGGCCTCAGGAAGCTAATCTAGAGCCTTGCTCCATATACTGCTATAAAAATCAATTGTCTTTCCATAAGCACTTTGGTAGCCTCCACAACAGTGTCCAACTACATCAGTAGAATGTCACACTTCAAAGTCATGTTTCTGATATTGTTTAGCAAATAGATTCCACAGATTTCATTATAGTGTGTCCACCTGTGTTCCCTCTGCCCCCATTCTCCACCTTCAATGAAGAGACAAATTCATCCCCAAAAAATAAATAGGGAAGGGCCGTCCAAGTGGCACATTGGTTAAGAGCTGGTTTTGGGATGCCAGTGGCCCTGGTTCAGATCCTACATATGAGGGCCAGTGACACTGCCCTCTACAGCTAACAACAGCTCCACCTGGAGCTGGGCTGTGCAAGCCCCGGTGATGGTGTAGGCTGCAGCCCCTGCTGCAGTGGGCTGCCATAGGCTACAGTGAATGGCCAGCAGCCACGGTGAGCGGCTGGCAGCCAGTGTGAGCGGCCGGCAGCTGGTGTGAACTGCCAATAGCCACAGTGAGCAACTATCCAGAGGTCAGCGACCGATCTGCCTCACCCAGGAAGAGCGCAATGACGATACCCACATGGGCCAGCGAAGCAACATCCTCCACAACTAGACTGAAGAACAAAAGGACAGCAACTTGTCTGTTCCCCTTCCCTGATTCCTCAACGCTGTTCCCCTCCCCAATTCCCTAATAAAATCTTTAAAATAAATAAATAAATAAATAAATAAATAAATAAATAAATAGGGAAAGAAAGCAAGGGAGAAGCCAGAGGAAGCCAAAGTAAAGGAAGCCATGTGTACTTGGCAGATGGGTACACAGCATATTAATAAGTACATACCCCTCCTCCCCTGAAGGCAGTATTTCTCATTCCCATCATCCAATCCCTGGGCGATGAATGGCATCTTTTGCATGTTTTAAGTCCTGCCTCTAGAATGTTTCTGAATGCCATTCCCTTATCAAGGCTGCAGACCATCCAAATCCACCAAGCCTGCTCATTTTATTAAGTTAGCTTTGCTTCAAAACTTCTGTCACTAAGGGCAGAGATCTGGGTGAAGATTCTGTGTGAGAAAGACGCCACCACCGCATTTCTATAAAGCCTGAACTTGTAGGGACTAACAGCCATTGCGTGAGCTTTTCCCTTGGGCTAAAAGTGGCGTTTGGTTCCCACTGGTTTCCAAAGGAGCAACAGCAGAGAGATGGGCATCTGAAGGCAGAATTAACTCAAGAGTCATTACATGAGGGTGTTCTCAACTGAGTGCCCTAGAGTAAACAGTAATTACACGTTCCTTCAAGATTGCTCTCAGCCCAAGACAGGGAAAGAGCAGAGTCGTGGATGGCCGACCACATTACTCTTAGCATGTGCATGTGCAAACACACACAGGCTGGTCACAAGTCTGGACCCAGAATGTTCCCCAAAGAGCCTGATGTCCATGCTACAAGTCCCTTGAAATATATAAATTGCCCCCAGCCCGCAGGTATCAGAAATTGCCCTTACCTAGTCCCATTCTTCTTTCCTTGCTAAGTACTCCCTACAGATGTACCATTAAGTATGTGGAAAACAAGCAATCCCCACTTAGCTACGCTGCACAACAGGAAGGAATTGGCTCTTGGCAGAAAACACATTTCAGTGATGACACAACTCAAGGACACACAAGACAACCCATTTAGACCATTTCCAACCTTCCCACCTGGACTCCTGGACGTCAGCAGCCACCCATGCTAGGCTGTGGAGAGCAGATTTCCATGAGAGGTGAAAGGCGTGGCTAGATCACCCCAAACCCCAGGAAGGTACTGGGAAGAAGCGCACATGATTACGGGATATAGAGATGCAAGGAGTCAGGGAGGACCAGCGAGTGTCTTTAAACCACCTCTAGAGCAGCACCTTCTGCTATATTTGTGAGCTGCCCTGGGGGGACTTTGTGAGGAGTCTCCTCCCTCCTGGTCTTTTCGGCATGGGGTCCTAGAACATGATGACAACAGCCAGCATGACACCATCATCACCATCATCTTTGTCAGCAGCAACGGTGCCGAGAGTTTATTTCCTAGCAGGGACTGGTCAACAGCCTGTAACGTGGGTCTCCTTTAACCTTCACAACAACTGCACGTGAGAAAGGTGCTCTTGGGACACCCATTATGCAGATGAGGAAACTGAGTGTGGAGTGGGGAGGCTGGGGAGCTTGTGTAAGGTCACAGCTAGTACCAGATGGATGCGGGCCCGGCAGCGTGGCCCGAAAGCCTGCTTAGTCATCACCGGGACAGCTTCAAGGAGATGATCGCGCAGGGGGGTAATTAATCTAAAACTGGTAAGCACTTCCATTTTTAAAGGAATGTTTACGCTCTGGTTCTGATCGCTTCACGCCCATCTTGTGAGATACTCACAGCAGGGTTCGGCCCCCTTTTGTGGGTGAAGAAATGAAGGTACGGGGAGGATAAGGACTTGCTGAGGTCAACTTGTTTGGCAATTCTCTTCCCAAATCCCAACTGCGCTACTCTCTTTAGCGGCTGCCAAAGGGCTTCGGGGAACCCCCAAGGAGTGGGAGCCCTGGCACGGGGGCGCCCTGACTTCTGGGACGGCAGATGGTGAGGGGAAGAGTATTAGGACCACACAGGTATGAAATGGTGGTCTCTACAAATTAAAACCGAAGTGAAAAATGTACAGTTTATAGATTTGTTTTTGAACAAGTAGTCCTGACCAGTTTTCCACCAACCACCCAGGTGTCCTTATAGACAGTGGGGGGAAGGGGGGGAGGGCAGGGAGAGTGAGGGGGAGAACAAGCTGAGGAAGATGATAGATAATAGGGACCGATTAATGATGGCAAAGGCACGAAGCCCAAGAAAGGCCATGTCTGGGCCCAAGGACTTACATTAAAGGGACACAGGCTGGCTGGCTGGTGGTCACCGATGACGTTAGGAAGATGATGTACCAAGTCCATCCTGAACAAGCTCTAAATGGAAACCTTTTGAACAGAAGGGCCTACGAGATCTCCAAGCTCTGAGGTTATGATCAAAGAAATTGAGACACCGAGAGCATGTGCCTTAATGACCACTGCTCTGGAGGTGGGGCTGGGCTGGACCCACCTGGTCCTACCTCTGCCACCTGCTGCCCTTCTGTCTCCCAGAGCTGCTGAGGAGGAGAGCAGCCCTTAACACTGAGCCTCCCTTCAGCTGACTTTGTCTTTTAACTTTTTATTTCAGAATAATTCTGAATTCACAGGCAGTCACAAAGACAATCTACAGGGAGGCGCTGTGCATCCTTCATCCTGCCCCCTCCCAGCTGACTTGTCCACACAGAGTTCTAATATAACTGCAGATATATGTGGGGTGATAGGTCTCTTCCTGAGGCGGACTTCGGCTCAAACAATCCAGGACATTTCTTTCTCAGATCTTACCCTATCCACTTCACTGCTGTGAATGCACACGCGTGCGCACACACATGCACATGCACACACACACACACACGGCCTCATCAGCAATAATTTCACTCCTGAATATTGTTGGAAAGATCACTAAGCCAAGCTAATCAATTGTCTCAGCCAGCCACCAGTCCCCAAGAGATGCCTAGACATTTCACTGCTATCATTTAACCCTTAGCAGCCTGAGTTTTTATCCAGTCTTCCAAAAGAGAGCAGAAATACCGTCCTGGGGAGAATCCAGCGCCTAAGATGATCGTCCCATCTTGCCACTGTTCAAAAGCCTCGTCTGTGCTAATGGAAGCAGACGCTCTGGAATATTTCGGAAGGAAGCTCCCTCTCTTATGTGCTCCACCCAGGATCTGCATGGTTCAAGCAAGAGGAACACGGGCCCTCCAGTGTGTGAACAGCTCAAGGAGGCGGGTACAGCCAGAAAGGTGGGAGGAGAGCGCGTGACAAATGAGGGAAACGGGCACCTGAGAAACACCTGTTCAGCAATTAAATTTGACATCAACTTCGACAAACCTTTTTACTAAACAGAATACAATTCCTGGCAAGGTTTGTGCATACCTGAATCATGGGCACACTTTTTTTTTTTCCTGGACAGAGGAACATGAAAGTAGAAGCAGCAGAGAGGGCGGAAGGGCTGGAATAAGAACCACCACCCTGGGTCAGAAGCAGATGTAGTTGAGGCAGCCGGATATTCGTAAATTCAAATCACTCCTCCTAGGATTAAGGGATTGGAGGTGCCCCCATGAGAAAAGAGAGTCCAGGCAATTCACTCTGCACACCTTTCTTGAACACACACTATGTGCCAGGCACTGGGAATTCAAAGGTGAATACTAAGGAGGCAATGACAACTCAAGTGTTTAGAAGTGGTGCCTCCAACTCTAGGAGGGAGAGCAGAGTGGAGGGAATGAGAATATGGGGCACTCTGTACGTTTGGGTGGCGCTGCGATTCACATTCTGGTCCCCTGCTTCAGTCAGGAAGTTAGTGGCTGATCAGTGGGGAAAGAAAAGGAGGAAGGTTCACTGCCTTGCAGCCTAGGGTCCCTACACAGAGACACACAGGAGTGTCGAGGACACCTCCTCAGGAACTGCTGTGAGGCCCACTTGAGTCTTGGATTAATTCGTCAAGAGATCACGTAGAGAGAGAAGAAGGCAGAGCTGTTACCTGCTGCCCTGAAAACACAGCCCGCTGGCTTCACAGCCAGGACTGGCCTGGCCTGCTCTCTGGGTAGAGCCGAAACTGCCCTCTGAGACTGCAGGGTGGAGAGGGGGGTACAGGAGTGACCTGGAGACCCAAGAACAAACTGCTCATTAGCATGTGTGGGAGCAGGGCAACGGAGTTGACAAAATTGTTTCTACCGAGCAGAAATAAGTCAGGCCTTCTTTCCTTGACCTGGGACTGCTGTCCCAAGCCTAGATCATATCCTCTTTTAAACGGGGGTTTGAAAGTCCCAAGTTCTTCTCAGGTTGGGGATTCCTGATGTGTTCCGGTCTCTGGTTTCTGGGTGGAATAACCTGTTGGAGGATGAAGCTGGAAGTCTTACTGACACAGGACTCTACGTGGCAACACTTAGGAAAAGTAGCTTGTTACAGGCTGAGCGTTTGTGTCCTCCCCAAATTCACTGAAACCCCAATCCCCAGTGTGATAGTGTTTGGAGGTGGGGCCTTCGGGAGGTGATTAGGTTTAGATGAGGTCATGAGGGTGGGGTCCCATGATGGGATTAGTGTGCTTTTAAGAAGAGGAAGGAACCAGAGCTCTCTCTTCTCCTCCATGTGAGGACACAGTGAGAAGGCGGCCGTCTGCATTCAAGGAGGGGCCTCCCCAGAACCTGGCCATGCTGGACCCGGATCTTGGACCAACCTCCAGAACTGAGAGAAAGTAAATTTCTGTCATTTAAGCCACCCCATCTATGGTATTTTGTCACAGCAACCCAAGCTGACTAAAATATAGTCCCTTAGTGGGAGGCACAGGGACTGGTTTCCAGGGGTGGGACATGATGTGTGCAGAAGTGACTGCTTTGTGCTGCTGAGCACATGGAAGTGCCAACAGTGATTGGGTAAAGAGCTAACACTTTGCGTGTGTTTCATCTTCCCAACAACCCTACCAGGAAGGTTTTAGAATTAGCACCAGTGAGCAGATGGGAAAATCAACACCTTTAGGGGTTAAGTAGCTCACAGCTGAGAAAAGGCAGTGCTGGGATTTGAACCCTGGCTGACTCAATACATACTCTCAACCACAGCTCGATGCAGTCCACAGGGGGCACTCATTAGGGCAAGAGGGAAGGAATGGGCAACGATGATGAGCTGGGCGTACAAAGGGGGCGAAATGTTGTCCTTGCTCTTGGGCAGCTCCCGGTGCAATGAGCGTGGCCCACAGAAATAATCACACCCAGGGGGTGATGCGATAAGGAAGGAGGCCTGCCAGGGGCTCCAAGAGGAAGGAGATGTCAACCACATGAGGGAGGCTTCACAAGAAAGCTGACAGAGATGGGCTGTAAGTGCCACCTTGACCTGAGAAAGGGCAAATGCAAGAGGACTCCCAGGCCACCGAGCATGAGGCAGTGAGAGGGAGAATAACACCCGGACACAGAGGAAACTAGAAGCCAGAGGGACCGGAGATAAAATGCCAGCTGTCTAGCACCTCTGCTGGCCTCATGGAGCAGGGAAACGGCCCACGTGAGAGGGCTGGAAACCGCTCGTTTGGTTGGTGGCAGAGAAAAGGGCACGTGCCCACAGAGCATTCGGAATCCTCCTGTATCAGGGTTCCTGCCCCTCCTTTCCAAGCCAGAGAAGGAAGCCGCACTCCCAGAGAGCCAGGGTACAGTTTTGGCAGCCATCTGGCTCTGACTTTCCCCTCTCCTCTACTGTACTCCCAGAGAATGAGGGGAGAGAGTGGCCAGAGTGCTTGGAGAGAGCTTAGAATCCTGACCTTAGCTTTGCCTTGACTTTGCTCGACCTTGGGGCAAGTGGCTCCTTGCCGTCTCTGGCTGGAGACCAGGGAGTCCTCGACCTGCTTTCTCCTGGGGACAGTGAACCAGAATGGGCTTTGAGGTTCTCGCATGCACAGAGCCGAGCAGAGGGACCAAGGGACAGGGACGGATCGCAGAGCCAAGGGGAAGAGGGAGCCTTGTGGAGACATGAATTTGAAGGGTAAGACTGCCCTTGGCATTATCACAGGCAGGACAGAGTTGCGGGGAGGCCTCCCCGCCATCCCCACCAGGCAGCAGGGAGAACTCTCCAACTGCTAGTAAATTGAGCCATACTCCTGTCTCCATGTTCGCACCCCCAGACTGGAGGAGAAGAATTGATTTGGGGAGTTGAAGGCACACAGCCCCTCCAGGCCCTTGGTGAACTGAGGCCCTGAGTCTGCTACAGGGGACTTTTATCTGAACACATCAGCTGACTCTGGCTTCACAGCTTCTGCCACAGTTTCCATCTTCGCTTTGTGAAATGATTCCCCTCTCACCCCACCTCCCACTTTGCCCAAGTTGTACAGCAGCCTGAAAATGCTGATGGCTTAACTGGTTTAATTTTTTTCCCCAGCAGCCCTGAGGGGTTTTAACTCTTTCCTCCTGCAGAAAAACCCAGCTTTTGGAGTTGAATGTTTAAACTCTCACTGGGAGACTCATAAATATTCGGAGTCACTCTCTCCCTCTCTGTTTGATTAGGAAATGAGCCTTTAACTCAATGTAATCCCCAAGCCATTAACAAAAAAGCCCTCAACAGCTCCACTATTAGAATTTCGCTCTTAACCCACTGAGGATTGAATTAGATTAACATAACTACCCACAATCTGAGTTTATTTTCTGTGCCAGATAGAAATGTGTTTTTCAGGGAAGGCGAGAAGGGGGCGGGAGGGGAGAAGGGGGAGAGAGAGAGCGCAGGAGGATAATGAAATGTAAAAATAGAGATAAGAAGATGGACAGATAGCCCGCAGAAGTGAAGTGTTGGGGAGTAGGTGCTGTGCATGGTCTTCGGTTGAAAAAACCCTGCCAGCTGCCATTTTTTATTTATGGGCTATTTGGAGAGGCCTCGGCTATGTAAAATCGTTTGAACGAGGGGATTGCTTTTCAGGTGTTTGTGACTCCTTCTTCCTCGAGATTGATGGGCCTGCACCTGAGCCTGCTGGATTCCAGAGCACCTGCTCATTGCCCTCTGCCCCCCCCCCCAATTTGGGAGGAGGTGGGGCTGGACTGTCATGTGCTCAAGGGAGTGGGCACATCAAACAACAGTGCATGCCCACAGGCAGCTGGGCACTGACAGTCAGAGGACATCAACAACAAGGATGGAATGGGTTAGATTCTATGGACAGGAAGTCACAGACAATCCCATGACCAATTGCATTTAAGAAATCAGTTTGGAAAAAAAAAAATGAGTTTGACGGGAGCTCGTCCACGTGAAATTAATCGTTATTGAAGCAGAAACTAAGTAATCAGAGGCTGCCTTATGCACATGTATTGACGTTTCCCCCCAGTTGCCTCTCTATCACTAAGCCCAAAGGGGAAACTCCCCATCCTGAACTGGAGGATGGAAGCTAGGCCCTGCACCCTACTGTCCAACAAGCCCCATCCCACCGAAAGCATCCACAGGTAGCCAACAGATGGAGTGGTTCTCGCCTAAAGGTTCCAATAAATATTCTTCCCTCTCAACTAAAGAGAAATAGGACTTGTTCAGAAATGCCGGAGTCTCTCCTGCTACCTTTCATTGAGGCCCCTGTTTACATGTTGGGAGTGGTGTGCTCTCGTATTAAAAGGTGAAAACATATCACTCTTTTTCTAAAATGCCATTGAAACCTGAAAGTCCTAGGATAGAGGTTCAATTTTGCAAATAGCTGACTGCTGTGATTTCTGAATGCAACGTCTCAATCACTCGATTCACTTGAGCTTTAATTAACAATCACCCACCAAATCCCACTTCAGCGTTATTGTGGGGAACCTGAGGAGGATATGTTTAGCAAAACAGTCCTTGCAATACAGAGAATAAAAAGGCTGCCTGTATAATACGATCAACTCTTGTTTATTTTTTTTTTCTTTATTTCTTGGACTTTACATCAAATAGTGACATTCTCCTCCCACCCCCCCCCTTTTACAACAAACTCCTTATTTTGCATTTCTCCACCAAGGAATGTGGAATTACTACCTGAACATGCTAAGATTACCTATTAATTTCTTATTCTTTCCTGATCCCCATTCTCCCCTCCAAAATACTAAATGAATGGATTAAAGACATCAGTAGCCCTAAACAAAATACAAGTGGAAATAAAGAACCAAGAGAAAGAAAGTGAAAGTTCCATAAAGGTCAAAATGAATTCAAATTGCCTTTCTAACCTTGTGTGTGTCCATATCATTTAACTTTCATCAAGTCAGATGCACTGCTAAAACTATTTTGTTTTCAATCAAGAATAGTCCAGACATATCTGTTTTGCTTAATGCTTTTAAATTGTTCGAAAGATGCCTTTGTTAGAATATTGTTTTCCCAAATGAATCAAGTACATGGTGAGACTGTGTTAATAAACAGAAACCCAGGCATTATTAGGCTTATAAAAAGATGGAGATATATTTTTAAAGTTTTAATACTACACATTAAGCATCATCACAATTTTTTCCCCCAAAATTTAGGGCTACTATTCCTTTGTAAATAATATATAGCAAATCTCCCCAAGTGTAGGATGTTTTAGTTAATACTATGCATTTTCCAGAAACTAAAGTCCCAAAATGTCCCACCAGAAGCGTGTGGTGTGTTAGCCGTGTGGTCCACCAGACAATGTCTGGGACTGCCCTCTCTGGGAGCCACCGATGTATTCACGGAGCCTGCCCTCTGTCTGAAACAAGCATGGCTTTGACAAGAACCATGATATTAAGTTTCTTCCTTCGGGAAGGATGCAGAGCAATACATCAACAACACTCCACACCTGGCTCATCCTTTCAGAGACCCCAGCCCCCACCCAAGTTCCCCTTTCAGGGGGAAGAAAATACACCAAATGAGTGCGCCAGCGGAAGCCTGCCTGCAAAGCAAGACAAATTGTCAGCTCTCACCTCGACTTCTCAAAGCAAACTCGCACCGCGGAGAAAGAAAAGAAGTCATTTCCCTTTGAGGTGCTATAGCAAAGCTGGTCAAGGGGATGGTGAGGACCCCTCCTGCACCTGGACACCCCCAGGTTGAGCTCCAGACTGCCAGGAGCCCTCCATCATCACCTGTCCTGTGAGCAGTGTCTTCCCTCTGTGACCTTCCCAGCTCACCCAACGCCTGAGCTGCCAGCAGATAAAAGTTTTCACGCTGGGGGACAGAACCACCCCACTGAGCTGCATGTAAACTTTCCCTTGCCCGTTTGATTTACTTACTTTTTTTCTCGGCGAAAACAAATAAAACTAAAAGGGAACCTACTGATTCCAAATGAGTTTGTGTAACCGTCCCACTAGCCCTGCCCGGTCCCTCTGACCTTTCCATGACAGTCTGCGAAAGGCAAACTGTTTTCCTCTCAGCCACCCAGAGATGCTTTATAGCGCCGAAAACCAGGATGAGAGAGCAGGCACGGGGAGATATTTTTATCCATTTAAAAAAAAAAAGAGAGAGAGAATGAAAGAGAGAAGGGGGGGCGGGGGCGTGTAGGAAAAAGGACAGAAAGACACAGGGCAGGTTCAGGGCAGAGAAGGCAGAAGTTGCGGTACTTACATGCTTGAGGCCAGGAGAGGACTGGGCTGGCGGGGAATGTCTGCCCCTCAGGTGTTTCCAGTTGCTGATGACTCGTTGCTCAGCTCCTCCAGCACCAGCTGACAGTCCCCTGTCTGTGTCTCTTTGTGACTAAGGACACAGTACTCCCAACCTATAAATAGATCCCGACTCCGTGATTGATATAACAGGCAGCTGACAAAAAAAAAAAAAAAAAATTCCCACAACCATAACCAGGTCTTAAACAAAACAGTAAAAAAGCTGTAGACTTTCAACTCCACTGAGCCCCAAGCAGACTCTACAGCCACGGCTGATGGGCACTGGAAAGAAAAATATACAATAAAAGGGAGGAGGAACTGGAGGACAACACAAGGGGGGAAAGTGTGAAAGACAGTGACTGCTCTGGGGAAGGAGCAGTCCCTTGGGGTGACAGGAGAGCCAGTGACTGATGGCTGGAGGAGAGAACAAGGGGAGGAGCCAGGGAAGCAGGTCCTGACCCCCTGAAGGAGAGGCCCCAGATCCTGAGCCCTGTGGCTCTGTCAGGAAGGAGTCAAAGTTCTGACTTGGGAGCATTCGTCAGTGCAAGTGCTTTCCATGAAAGTTTCCACTCCTCCTGCCAGATGAGGGGAAGGGAGGGAGCACACAGAGCTTCCCTGCTCAGGGGCCAGGCAGGCTTCTCAGGGACCCACCGAAGGCTCCTGGAGTCAGCAGTCACCTGTGCCTGGTGAGCAGGGTCCTGTGGGTGGCAGGAAGTCATGGGCTTTTCAAAGGATGGGGGATGGCATTCCCAACAAAAGAATTGCCCAAGGTTGAAAGGCCTTGAGGGTTTCTACTTTTTCCAGAAAGATTTCCTAGGAAACTAAATTGTCTGGAAAAGTTCCTTCTTGGGGAAAGGAGCCCCAGTCTTTGGGATGCTGAAGGGTCTCTGGGAAACACTGCCTGCCCCAGTTTCTGCAAAGGTGGGATAGCCTCCCTGGGGCAGGCCAGCCCAACTCTGAAAGCTGAGCCACGAAGCAAAATTTCCAGAAGATGAAAGAGTCATGGAGAAATGACAGAAGGATGAGCTGTCCAACAACTAACCAGGTGAGTTCCTGAACCCTGGGGACTCGCCTCCTACCATCTGGAGACTCACTTGCTTTGATCACACAGGGTCATCTGCCTGGGTGACCTGGTTAGTTGGGCACACTGATTTAGGTAGAATTTCAGGGGACATTCCCCCTCTACAAGGGTATGGGACCACACTTTAGCTGGCTTAAGGGATAGTTACTTTATAATCCTTAAAACTTCCTGATCCCCAATTTTTTAAAAATAAAGCTGCATTTCCTCTTCACGTTAGGTCTAATCCTTTACTCTCCAGGTTAGCAGAAACTATGAGGATGGGGCAGTACCCAGCTGTTGAAGTCAAAGCCTATTTAATATGCAGAACCTCAAACATTTCTATGAGTGGCCTGCCGTTGGAATATAAATTCCAAGAGGAGAGCGACTACGTGATTGTCTTATCCACCATTGAGTCCCCTGTGTTACTGTGATACCTGAAACATAGTAAGACTTTCCTGAGTATGGACTAACTAACTGATTGAATGAGTGAATGAATGAATGAATGAGTGATGCCTAAGATACCCACCATTTGAGTCATTCCTTTAGACTTACACATTCTCTCTAGAAGTGTCTGTGTAATGAGCATGCCCCATAGGAAGGTAGAGAATTGGGAGTGGGACTTGAGGCAGATATAGACTGAGTGGCCCATCATTTATCCGTCGTTTCATCTGAAAGCCATGTGCTCTGGATACCAGGCCAGTGTGGCCAGCGAGCACTCCCCTCTCATCAGTCTCATCAGGCCTGAGCTCACATAAGGTGCTCAATGAGTTTAGTTGCTAGGAAGGCAGATAACCCTGCCGGGAGGGCCCTAGGTCACCATTCACTGCCAGGCTCCTTTTTAGGGGAAAATCCTTCTCTGTTGATGCACATTGAGGACTTCCCTTCATTATTTGCTTTCTCTTAAAATTCTCTAGCTATGCCCATTCGCATCCCCGTGCCCCTCCCTGATTTCTACTGGAGATCATGCGAGAGCCTCTCTCTGGCCGCAGCCTCTCCTAGAGCTTCCCCAGCCACTACCGCAGTGACTGGTCTGTAGTAAGAGTTCTTGGTGAACAGGTTGAACCAAGCCACTCCTCCTAGAAGGCACCCCCTCAGGAAGCTCTTGTGGAACCTTGATGTGGGCTTTTCACCTGCAGACTGAGCTGCCCACCTGAGTATTCTGAGTGTCCTGGGACCCTGGAAGACTGGGCTATCCCACCTTGAGCCTGGCATGCAGCAGCTGCCTAGAACATGGCTCTTAAAAGGTAACCAAAATTAGTCACAAAATAGTCACAGGGACGTGAAGTACAGGATGGGAAGTATAATCAACAATGTTGTAAAGATTGTGTAAGATGCCAGATGGGTGCTGAACTTATCGGGGGGATCGCTTCATAGATTATATAAATGCCTAACCACTGTGCTGTGCACCTGCAAGTAACATAAAGTAATATTGAATGTCAACTATAATCATATTTTATATATATATATATATATATGAATATATGTGTGTGTGTGTATATATATATATATATATATATATCATCACAGGACATAAAATGCAGCATAGGGAATATAGTCAATGGTATTGTAGTAGCCATCAATATATACAGTGTCAGGGGGTAGCAGACTTGGTGAAGTTATCACTTTGTGAGGGGAGTAAATGTCTAATCATTATGTTGTTTTGTATACCCGAGACTAAGAATAAAATAACAATTTTAAAATGTAATCAAAGTATCACTGCAGCCCAAATTATTTAACCTATTGGTCTCTGAAATATGAGCTCTACCTCCTCCTTCAAAGGGGACTTCAGCTCTGGGACTTCTTGAGTTTTCTGTGCTTACTTTCCTTTTAATTAAGCATGCAATGTGTACTTTTCTAAATTATTGTAAAATACACATGCCACATAGGTCACCACTTCCACCATTTTACAGTGTACAATTCAGTGGCATTTAATACACTCATAATGTGCAATCATCCCCACTATCTAGTTCCAGAACATTTTCAACTCCCGAAAGGAGAACCTGAACCCATGAAGCAGCCACTTCCTGTTTCTCCTTCTCCCAGCCCCTGGCCATCACTAATCTGCTTTCTGTCTCCATGGATTTGCCTGGCCTGGACATTCATATCAACGGGATCCGACACTATGTGGCCTCCTCCTAACCTTTTAACCCATGTGTCTGCCCTGTACAAAAAGGGGCTGACCATTTTGCAGCACTTCTTGTTTTTTGTGGTCCACGGGCCCTCCATGTGTCTGCCCCCGCCACCAGTCTGCCCACGTGTCTTGGGGTGAGCCTTCTGGCCTAAAGATCTGATGACTATTTGTGAGGACCCACTATGTGTCAGCTGCTTTGCATGGATATCCTTGTGACGTCCTCACTGCCAACTCAGGGTGGGGATTATTACTCCCCTGGAGTAGTTTGCTAGGGCAGCCATAACAAACTGCAACAACTGGGGGGCTTATAACAGCTGTATTGTCTCACACTTCTGGAGGCTGGCAGTCCAAGATGTTGGCAGGGTTGGTTTCTTCTCAGGTCTGTGAGGGAGAATCTTTTCCAGGCCTTTCTTGTTGCTTCTGGAGCTTTGCAGGCCATCTTTGGCATCCCTTGGACTGTAGAAGCATCACCCCGGTCTCTGCCTTCATGCTCGCCTGGCGTTCTCCCGGTGTGCGTGTCTGTCTCTGTGCCCCAAATTCTCCTTTATAGGATGCAGTCACACTGGATTAGGACCCACCCTCATGACCTCTTCTTAAGTTGATCATCTGCAAAGACCCTCTTTCCAAATAAAGTCACATTCACAGGTAGCAGGGGTTAGCACTTCAACATCATTTTGGGAGTGGGGACACAATTCAACCCATAACATCCGTTTTTATAGAAGCAGCAGCTAAAAGTTCAGGAAGTTTTACACTCAGTATGAGACAGAGCTGAGTGAGTGTTATCATGCAAAAGACATGAGCAGGGGAAGGTGAGGCCCTGACAGCCCCTCTGTGCTGCAGGAACACTTGCTTCTGCACTGGCGCAGTGCCACTGGACTGCATTTGACTTGTTCCAGCGTCATTAGTGCCGGCACATCAAGGTGACTTTATACTGTTTACAAGGGCCATTGAAGGTACAGTCAGTCACTCCTGCCCCCACCAGCTTATCAACTCATTTACCTTTCTGAATTCCCTAACAGACTGCAACCGGGAGGGGTGGGCAAGGACCCGCAGCCCAGGGAGGGTCTGCATGCATGTTATCTGGAAAGAAAAATCTATCTGCTTGGGAATAGACCTAAATACAACACATCGGTGCAGCTAGGCCATTAATCATCTTTCCCCGGGACACAGGAAACCAGGGAGCAGCCATTGAGGGCACTGGCTTTACACACAAGGGCCAGGCGGAGCCAGGGACACTGCCGGCTCTTCCCTCTGGAGGGCATTCTCCAGGGATTGGAGTGGGGGTACAGGAACACAGGTGGAGGCTGGTGACATCTTGCATGGGAGGAGGGGGAACATGCAGTCCAACCCGTCCTGTGTGGTTGGGCCTGAAAGGTAGGTGCTCCCACTAAAGCAAATACCACCCCATTCCCACTAGATGCCAAACACCTTGACCAGGAACCCAATTTGTCCAGCAGTCTGACACATACCTGCAGCCCCCTCAGGGGGGCTCCTATATTCTTCTTAGAGGAAGGGGAGGTGCCAGCATAGGGGAAGAACAGGAGACCTAGGGCAGGGCCAAGTCAATAAATCAAAGATCCCTGGACCCAGGTGCAATTGCTTCCATTCTTTTACCCCGAGACCCATCCTACCTGCTACCTAATCAGCCTACATAGTGTCCCGTTAACAAGCTATCCCTGCTGGGTGCATTCCTAGCTCTACAGTCTTCCCTCTCTCTCTTACCTAATTTCTACTCATTCTTCACAGCCCAACTCAAGTGTGACGTCCTACCTGTCCACTCCCTGTGCACCAAGGTCCAGACTGCAGATCTCCCCCACCATCCACAAGACATATCACGGGTGCTGTGACCCTACCACATCCCACTTTGCCTTGAGTTGTACCCTCTCTTCTCAGGGGTATTTCCTTCATGTTTCAACAAAGCAGTAATGATGGAAATAAGTCACCACATACTGAGCACCTACTGTGTGCCAGAGTCTAGGTAAAGCACCTGATCTACATGGCCTTATTTAATCCTCACAACTGCCCTAATGGCAGGGATTATTTTCTCCCATTCATCATCCAGGAAACACAGTCAGAGGTGAAGCGACTTGCTGGAGGTTACAGGGCGTAAGTGCTGGAGTAAGGGTTTGGACCCACATCTGTCTGACTTCAAAGCCTGTGATCCTAGCTACTGTTTACCCATCTCTGCGATGGCCCCCCATCTGCATGGCTCTCTATGGTTCAGGGGATAAACTCCAAGTCCTCTGCGTGGCTCTAACCTATATTTAATAATTCTGCTCTAGCCTGCAGACCTGGTCACATCTCTCATCAGACCCTGCCTTGTGGAGCTTTTTCCTCTACAACACTGCATTCCCTTTCATACCTCTGCCTGGAACACACATCCGGCCTTCCAAACCCAGCTCCAATGTCACCCCCTTTGGAAGTCTTTCTCTAGGCCAGCCCCACCTTCCTCTGTACTCCTACAGGCCGGTGTGACACGCTCTGATATAGACTTATCATATAGCATCTCCATCCCGGGGATGTAGCGCCTGGAGGATGAGGACGTGCTTTTTTTTTTGATGTTATATCATCCTCTGTCTCACTACAAACCAGTGCCTACCCCAGGTCCCGGCATTTACTATGTTACCAATCAATGTTTACTGCATGGGCAAATGAAAGCTGATGAATTAGGAAACATACAGGAAGCGGGTGAAGCGTGAAGTCAGAGGCCAATGCAGGATGAGTGGGAAATGGTCCACAGGGCTGCTGGTTCAGCAGGTTGTGCACTGCACAACTCCAGGAGGCATCGTTCATCTGCTGGTCCTAGGATCATGCAGGTCACAACTTAGGCAGCAGCCCCATAACAAGAACACACCTAGGAAGGTACAGAGCCTTTTCCAGGAAAAAAAAAAAGAAAAAAGAAAGAATGAGCCACTTAATATGAGTTGGAAGGGACTTTGGGCAAAGGGACCACAGGTGAGAATTACAGATGAGGAGCCTGAGCGAGTCTGGCAGACATGACTGGTTACCTGCCCTACAGCCTTCTTCCATTGCCCTTCCTGGCCGGCTGGGCCTGCCAAGTACTGTAGAGGCTGAAAATGACACTTGTTTTCCCAGCCCCCCTTACAGTTAGAGGTTGTCATGTGTCCCATGAGACTTATGGGGGAATCTGTTGGGGGAGAAGGGACGTTTGGGCAATGTTGTCCCCCATGATCAAGAGAGAGGGAGACAGGGAAGTACCACAGAAGTCACCTTGGAGCCATGAGGAAAGAAGCCTGAAGAAGAAAAGCCCGTATGCAGAGGATGGCAGAGCAAAGAAGGGAAAAGGCATGGGGCCTTGATGGCATTGGTGGCCCACCGAACCAAAACCAACCCTGGAACACATACTTCTTGCTATAGAAAATGATGCACGTTTTAATGGATTAAATTGCTACTAGTTATTTTTCTGTTACTGATATCCCAAAGCATTCTAACTCATGTACTGGGGTCGGGGGAACATGGGGAAGGCGGGGCAAGTTGGGAGCCAGCCAATTAATGTAAACTGAATGTAAATGAGTCGAAAAGCCCTGAGACCTCACCAGGTAAAAAATCCCTAAATGCAAACACTGGCAGAATAATGTTCATGGTATGAATTTGATTTCATATTTTTGATTATTCCATTTCTCTCTGACTTAAGTATGCTAAATTGGCACTGTCTCCCCTTAACTTTAATCCAAAGCCCTCCCCAACCACATATGGTTAGTCTTTAGGCCAGAAACAAACAAATAAACAAATAAAAAAACCCTGTGTATCTTGGTAGCACTTTACAAAATGATAAGTACGTCACATATGTTAACTCACCTGATCCTCTTAAGCAACCCTCTGAAGTGGAGACACCATTCTCATCCCCATTTCACAGATGAGGAAATTGAGGTAGGGGTCCTGTAATAATAGTTCCACCTTGAAAGAGGCAGAGCTGGAATATGAACCAAGTCAACCCCACTCCTGACTTACACTTCCCTCCACATACTGCTCAAGGGCAGTGGGAAAGCCTTCCCGAAAAGAAAAGCTAAGCGTCTCTGTGTCTGTGACTCCAAGTCCCTCCTGAGAGAACCCTCCAGCCTTGGAAGGAGCTAAGCAGCCATGCGTCTCCACTGGTTATTTTTTATGAGGGTTCTGCCGTCCGTCCTTCTCTGCTGGCTCACTCCAGGATCCAAACTTTCCTAATTGGGCTTCCCTCCCAGCGCTGACACCAGGGCTGGGGGTGAGGGGCAGAATCACCATCCCCTCCACGAGAACACCATGAGGCTTACTTAATAAATAACCCAGAACTCCACAATCTTTCCCCGTAGATTGCTTGGTATTTGCCTTCAGTAAATTCAGAAGTAATTAAATTACCGTGCAACCAGCCTGCAAATCTTAGGAAAAGACCTGAACTAAAGGAAGGCCTTACTAATTCAGACAAATGAGCGGAGGGATGGGGAAAACCAAAAGGAACTGCGGCTTTCCTTTTCAAAGAAACACATTTTTTACATTTCAAGTACTAACAGTAAATCACACTAAACATTAATAGCAGCCACATAGAGTTCTTGCTGAGTTTGTGTGAATGAATAAATAAAACTAATTTTAATTAGCATATTCCTTGTATACAAATATCTTCTATTAATACTCTTTTGAGAGCTTGTTGTTTGAAGGTTAAACATTTATTCATTCATCTAACAGGCATCATGGAGAATCATTACTGAGAATCTGTAATGTGTTACTATGTGCTCTGTGCCAGATGCTGAGGATAAAGAAATGAACAAAATTCAGAGGATGCCTTGGAAGAACCTATATATACAAGCAAATAAAAAATGATGGAATATGCTAAGATCTATTAGAAATATATAAGCAATGTACTGAGTGACCATAATCTATGGAACTGAATCTCCCTAAGAGGATGTAGAAGAAGGGGTCACTGGGAAGGTGATATTCGAGCTGGGTTTTGAAGGATGAATAGAGAGTCTGCCAGAAAAGAAAAAGTGAGAGGCAAGAGTGGACCAGGGGCCCAGAGATGATGTTCCAAGGGGCTCCTCATCATTCATTCTTATGAGTGTTGGCTCACGTGTCACAAATTGTGAATTGCTGGAACAGAAGTTTTCAAATAGACAATTTGATGCAGAAAACGTTTTAAATACGTACAGAAACGCTTTTAATACAGAAAAGTGCAAAACGTAATAAATATCAATGTACAGTAGTATCTTGGTTTGCGAGCATAATTCGTTCCGGAAATAAACTACTCGTATTGAAAGACGTCGCTCATTTATCAAGTTAAAATGCATTAGAAATGTTTACTCGTCTTGCGGAACACTGGCAAACAAAGTTACTCACAATCCAAGGTTTTACTGTATTTGCCACCAAAATGAACAAATGTTAATCTTATGTCATTAGCTACAAGTGATTTTTCTTAGAAACAAATTTTCACATCATGCCATTGACGCTGCTCATCAGATGCTCTGTCACCTCCTCTGATGGCCCTTCCATAACACCGTCCAGAGCAGACCCCTCTCCTTTTCTCTCTGCTGGGGGCCTCTGCTTCTTTCCTTTCTAGCATCTCCCACAGCTTGAGGTCACCTTGCTGATTTGTTGATTTGGACCCCACTGTAAGGTCATTGCTGTAAAAGAGGTACTGGGAATGTCTTATTTACCCTGGGGCTTTCCGTGCCTGACATATATTAGCTGCTCAACAAATATTTGTAGAAGATAGGAAAGGAGGAAGGGAGGAAAGGAGGAAAAGAGAGAGAGCTCACAGGTTGGTGTGAACTATTCTAGGAGACAGAAACAGAATCTTCAACTGAAGGGAACATAGCAGACGGAGGAGCAGCAATTCTGTTGAACTCCGCAAATGCTTCTGGAGCACCTCCAATGTACACGGCTCGGTGGGAGGCACAGGACAGGCCCCGCCCCCAAGGATCTTACCCTCAGGGAATACCAAATGCTCCCAGAAGCTGGCCCCAGGGTGGGGTGGGTTTGGGGTGTGTCTGGTGGATTTGAGAAGTCTAGTAGAGGTTAGGCGTTAGATCGGGAGGCAAGGGTGTCAAAGCCATCGTCAGTCAACTCAGAATAGAGGTGGGGAGGATTGTGGCAGGGGCAGGGGGACTAGAACTGCACCTTGTAACCAAGGAGACTGAGCAAGGTGAAAGTGTGGCAGGCAAATAAAAGAAATTGACATTCAGGAAAGGTGACGAGTTACACATTAAACCATGGAATGGGAGAGGGCCAGACCGCCCCCACAGCAGATCCCCAGAGACTTGACTTTGGTCCACGTCGAAGAAAGTCTCACCCTCGGACATTATTAACATTCCCCTTCCTGGTATACTCCTGAGGATGAGGCTTTCACAGGCTGAGTGTGTGCGGACTTGGTAGCAAGTGATTTAGGAAGAGGAGCCAACCCTGGCCCATTCTCCTGACTAACCATCCTTTCCTGCCCAACCCATTGGTACCATTCACTAAACAGTATTTAATTGAGCACCTACTAGAGCTAAGGACCAGGGACACAGAGAAATGAACAAATCTTCTTAAGACTGCAAACATAAGAAGACAAAATATAATACAACAGAATAAATACTAAGGCAGAAGTAGAACCAGGTCTTTGCATGTTCAGAGGATTGGAGTCAAGTTGTTGCAAGTTTATCAAGAGGTGGATTATTTGAGCTGGGTTTTGAAACCTGAAGAGGAGTTTGCCAGGAGTTAGAGGCAGGCAAGAGTTGTTTTCCAGGCAGACAAACCAAAAGCATAAAGACCCTGGTATCCCTGGAGAAAAAGGAGATGGGCGGAGGAGGGTGTAGCAGGAGCTGGTCCCTGTGCCTAAAATGCTCGGCCTTGCCTGGTAGGCTCCTTCTTGTCATTCAGATCTCAGCTTCCTGGTCACCTCCTCCTGGCCACCCACCTGTTAGAGTGTCTATAATTTAACTTAAAAGACCCCAGCATGTAAGTGTAATAGTATGTGTGTGCGACCTAGGTTAAGCTATAACCCCACGGCTGTAAGCGTCTCCATCAAGAATTCACAGTGCTGGGTGAGCGTTGGTCATTAGCTAGGAGGCCCATGGTCGGAACATCTGGTATTCGTGTCTAGATCAATGAGCAACTCTTGGCTAAGGAGCACAGTAAACATCAGACATGGATTTTCATTGGTAAATTAGAAATAGTTCTCCTGTGAAATCCTGAAGACCTGTGTGAAGGGTTGCTATGGGTGCCTCCTGGCCCATAACCCCTCTGCTTATCTGGGGTTATTTACCTCTGGGGTGGCCAGTGTCCTGGCTGCCTCCCACCTCGAGCATCTGTGTCTTTTCTCTTTTCTGCCTCGCTGTTTTCTCTACCACCACTGAATCTTGCTCTGCTAAAAGCAGGTTCAACCAGGAGTGTTAATGCCTCCAGGGGCAATCCTCAACCAATAGCAGATGAGAGTCATGAGATAAATACCCCAGTCTCCCAGGCCTTTGGGGGAAAGATTCTGATGTTTGCTCTATATGGTGTCTTAGATGGTCCTCAGGTGGGTTAAGGTCCAACTATTCACAGAAGACACTCTCCTTAGCAATCCCTTTGCTATCTTTCCTGTCGTCCCTGTTTCACTTTCCCTACTTCCTCACTTGTGCTTCCTGAAATCATTTCCCAAATAAAATAGCCTTCACCCAAAGTTTTGTCTCAGACTGTGCTTATGACACTAAGACAATAGCTGGGCTAGTTAAAATGTGTTGGAAACAGTCTCCCTCCCTTACATGTAAGAAGTCAGTGGAGTCTACAGGTTTTACCCATTGAGGTGATGCTCTAAGTCAAATCCCAAAGAGTTCTATCATCAACCACCTGTGGATTCTGGAAGATTCTGGTTGCTGGCGGGCTATCAGGGTAGTGGGAATCCTGCCTTTTGGTGTTTGTTGGAGTACTTAAAAGGAAGCTGGGATTTCCTTGAACCTGCAGAACAGGTGTATGAGCTGGTTTGGTGCTTACCTCCTGGTAGAAGTTTAGTTCGTGAATGTCTCTATGACGATGATATTTGATCTGCAATTGCTTCTCTTACGACATGGCTATGAAATTGTGGGGGGTAGCTAACATTCATCCTCTTCAAACTTCTTTAGCTATCCCCATGAACACCCAGAAGAACCGAGAAGTTGACATCGACCAAACTGGCTAGTTCAGTTTACAATACCACCTAAAGTAGTCGCCCACTAGCATTCACATACTCTTACTTTAATTCCCCAAATGGCACTTACTGTGTTTTTAAATATTATTCTATTGATCTGTTGATCTGTTGTTTGTTTTCTGTCTCCATAGCCTCTCCAACCCCAGCCTTGATGAAAGGTAAGCTCAGTGTCTTGTTTGTCTCTGTCTCCCCAGCACACACAACAATGCCTGGCACTTAGCAGATGCTCAACAAACATTCTATTAAATGTTGAACAGTGACAGCAGGTACAATGGAGGCCAAATATCAAGGACCTTGTATCCTAAAGAAGGGAGTTTGAGTGTTAACCTTCAAGCCTGGGACCCTTAGGCCATAGGGGTCACGGACACCTCTGAGAATCTGAAAAAAAAAAAAGGTGTGAGCCACTGCCTTCCCCATAAAAAGGCACACATAGTGATACACCTAAAATGTTACCTGTGATTTCAGGGAACATAGAGACCCCAGGTTCAAAAGTCCTGTTTTTAGCCATGTACAAGCTAGAAAGGCTTTAAAACAGATATATGACACACCCAGCTTTGTTTTTTAAGATGAGAACTCCAGTGGTCATCTAATGGTGGAAAGAAAACAGAGTAGGAGGCAGGGAGACCAGTAGAAGGCCTTAAGAGAGTCCAAGAGGAAGAGAATGGGTATAGATTTAGGTGGCACTAAGGAATGGGGAGGAGTGGGGATGTGGAGGACCCAGTTCTGAAACAGTTTATAAGATGTGATCATTGACTGCGTGATGGAGGTGAGAGGGGAAGAGGCAAGGCAGTTGTGAGCATAGGGCCTGGGAACCCGCTGGGTGGTGATAACCTGAACCAAGGCAGAGATGTGTGTATCCTTCCCTGTCGTGAGGGGAAGTGAAAGCCTGACCTTCAGTGCTGAGTCATAACTGCAGACTTTGGTCTCCCCTCAGGCTGTCCTGCAGTTCCTGAGAAATAGCCTGAACCAAAGGTTCAGGGAGGCAGGGAAAAGGAACCTGCTTCCTCTGTTTCTGAAGGGGCCACCTTCCCTTGTATGAGTTTTCGCCTCTTTGTCTAAAACTTTGTCGGAGGAGTCAGCTCTTTAGTATTGAAATGCAAGTAAAATATAGAAGTCAGGGTGACTAGATCAGAAACCTTAGCTCTTCCTGGACATCTGTGGCCTAAGGCAGTCTGGCTCACCCCACAGAGCTTATTGTTGAACTGTCTGTGCTCCTTATGGAGGCAGCAGCCCCCAAGTTCGCCCTGGACCCCACTCCTCTCACCCATTCAAGGACACTGCTCCTGCAGTCCTCCTCTCTTTCTCTTGCATCATCAATTTTCCACCTCCACTGGGCTATTTCAGCCATCATATCAAACGTGTTATTGTTTCTCCAGTTTGAAAAAACTCTCTCTGACCCCTCTGTCCAATGCAGTTTCTGCCCCTTTGTGGGCTTCATTGCAAAGTTCCTCAAAAGAGGCGTCCATAATTACTGTCTATAATTTCTCTTCTGCCATTCTCTCTTGAATCCATATATAACAGACTTTCCTTCCTACCATGATGCCAAAAGACCCTTCTCAGACTCACCGATTGACTCCAAATCACTAAATCCAGTGACCAGTTACCATTGTTACCTAAGGGCCTCTCTGCCACACACTTGACACAGCCGGTCACGCCAGGACATCACACTCTCCTCATTTTCTTGCTATGTCTCTGGATATTCCTTCCTAGTCTCCTTTGCTGGTTTTTCCTCATCTCTTGGACCTCTAAATGTTGGAGGAGACTGGGGATCAGTCTTGGTCCTCATCTTTTCTCTACCTCCATCTCTTTCGGAGATATCCTCAGGTCTCGTAGCTGTAAATATTAGCTATATGCTGATGCCTCCTAAATGTACACTGCCAGCCCAACCCTCTCCCTTGAATTTTGTCCAATCATCTGATTCCACTTGACTGTCCGGTAGACATTTCCGACTATCATGTCCAAAGTAGAGCTTCTGCAATCGCCCTTCCTGCCTCTACAAATCCGCTGTTCTCATCTTAGTAAATGGGTTTTCCATTCTTCCAATTGCTCAGGCCAAAATCCTTGGAGTATCTTGACTCCCTCTTTCTCTATCTGATCCTTTTGGCTCCATCTTACACTTTCTCTTTTATACCCCAGTCCAAGACCTTTCCTTTCTAGGTTATTGCCTTCTAACAAATCCTCTTGCTTCTTCCATTGCCCTTTTTCTAATTATTCACTGTATAGCAACCAGAATGAACCTGTTAAATCATAAGCCAGTCACGTCACTTTTATGCTTAAAACCCTCCCACAGCTTCCCATCTTATTTACAGTAAAAGCTGAAGTCCTTATGATGATCTCCAAGATCCTTCATAAATGGGCCCCCCCTTCTCTCAGACCTTACCTTCTATTTCTCTCCCATCACTCATCTGCTGCAGCCATGTAGGCCTCCTGTTCTTCCTTAAACATCCTGGGTGTGCTCCTGCCTCATGGTTCTGCATGTGCTGCTCCATCCGTCTGGAATGCTCTTCCCCCAGACACTGCATGACTTGCTCTCTCATATCCTTCAGGTATTTACGTATACGTCACCTTCCAAGTGCAGCTGGCTATCTTATGGGAAATTATAACTTGCTCCCCTAAACATTTTCTAGTCCCCTTTCTTCATATATTTTCCCTAATGCTTTTCATTATTTAACACACTATATATTTCACTTAGTTATTTTGCCAGTTTTCTATCTTCCCCACTAAAATACAAGTACCACATGTACTGTGCATTTGCTCTTTGTTTATTGCTGTAGTTCCATGCAGAAACAGTGCCTGACATTATAAGGAGAAACTCAGTAAATATTGTGCAGAAAATACATGAATTCTAGTCCTGGACCTGAGCTTAAACGACAGTTCTAGAGATTGTAAAAAGAATAGTTCCTACATTCTGCTTCTTGCTATGATGGAGAGGCTTGTATTATACCAATGCTCCCACCAAGAACAAATAGAAAAGCTGGATAAAATTCAAAATTCTGTTTGAGGACATAAAAGAGTTTCCAAACAGCTGGACATTGAGGAGACGCCTTGAAAACATCATGAGCTCCCAGTTAGAACCTTTGGAGAGCTATGTCCTAAGAGTGAGGGACATCACGGGTAGAATAAGACCTGAAAGGTCTAAACCCAGCTTTGGGTGATAGGTCCCTAGTTGGATTGAGGTGGGCTGCTGGAAGGCAGCTAGCTGCACTGCCCTAGCTGCCTTCCAGAAGATGGAGTAAAACCTTTCTGTAGGACATTATGTGCCCAGAGTCTCTGCTATTGTTCTTATACAAATCCGGTACAGAATAAAATTTCCTAGCACTCAAAGAAAACAGAAACAGAGCTACACATGAGCCAGATATTAGCATTATTAGACATGGACTTTAAAATAAATGTGATCAAAATGTTCAAAAAATAATTCACAAGATGGAGAATTTCATCTAAGAATTGGAACATATTAAAAACAAGAGAGAGTCTAGCACTGAAAAATAAAACATCAAATTAGGAACTCAATATATAAATAATAGCATCATGGACAAAGATGAAGATAGGATTATTTTACTGGAAGATGGGTCAGTAGAAAAAAATCAGACTGAAACACAAAGAGAAAAAAATATGGGGGGAAAAGAAAAGAACAAGTAGGCATGAGATACGGTGGAAAGTTCTAAAATACGTAGGCTTGAATTCCCCGAAGTTGTGAAGAGAGAGAATTAGTGGAAGCAGTATCTGAAGAAATAAAGGCCTAGAAATTTCAAAATTGATTAATGATATCAAACCAAATATTCAACAAGTACTACAAATCTCAAGCAGAATAAACACAAAGGAAATCACACCCATGCACATCCTAGTCAAATTTCTGAAATTTAAAGACAAAGAGAAAAGTCTTAAAAGCAACCACAGTAAAAAGATATATCACACACAGAGGAGTAACAATAACCCTGACAGCTGACTTAATATAAATAACTGAAGCCAGAAGACATCTTTAAAGTGCTTATAGAATATAACAGTCAACTCAGGATACTTGGGGAAAATGCTTCAGAAGTGAATGCAAAATAATAACATTTGTTTTCAGGCAAACAAAAATAAGTATTTTGTTGCAATCAGACATATAGTCAAATACTAAAGGCAGCTCTTCTGAGGAAGAAAGCAAATGATCCCACGTGTAAACATGGAAATGAAAGAATTATGAAAAATGGGAAGGGTATATATGAGTATATAGATAATTCTAAAAAGAATTATTAAATACAAAAACAACAGCTGAAATAGACCAAGCAGACAAAAAACAATCAGGAAGAATACCTAAGCTCTGCCAACATAATTAACAAACTTGAACTAATCAATACATATTGCACACTTCATCCAACAACTTCGGAATAAACATTTTTTAAATGTGCACAAGAAATGTTTAACAAAATTGACCTTATGCTAAGCTCTAAAAGCAACTCTCAGCAAATTCTAAAAGACTAAAATAAATCAGAATAGTCTTTCTGATCACAGTCTAATTAAGCCAGAAATTATTAACACAAAGATAACTAGATTATCCCCGCCTGTTTAGGAATTAAGTAAAACACTATGAAACAACCAATAAGTAAAAGAAGAAATTGCATGACAAAGAAAATGGGGTACATCAAAAATTATAAAGTGGGGCCAGCCGAGTGGCTCAGTTGGTTAAGAGCTCGCTCAAGAGTGCGAGCTGAGCTCTGAGCAACAGCTGTTCGAGGCCAGCCTGAGCTGAGCAGCCGCTGAGCTGCCAACAGGTGGCAGGATGGCTCAGCTAATATATATATATATATATATATATATATATATATATATATATATATATATATAATGAATTTGAAACTGTGTTTAGAGGACAATTTATAGCCCTAATTATATATATTATAAAACGAGAAAGTCTGAAAGCCAATGAACTAAGACTTCATCTCAAGAATTTGAAAATCAACAGTGAATTAAGTCCTAAGAAAACAGAAAGAAGAACATAATAGGGATTAGAGCAGAAATTATTTCAATAGAAAATAAATGTAGGAGAAAATCAACAAAGCCAAAAATTGGTTCTTAGAAAACACTAATAGACTATTAAATTCTTAGCAAGATTCACACACACACAAAAAGGAATGAAAAGGGGAACACAATTACAGATACTAAAGACTTTTAAAAGATAAGAGAATATTATAACGACTTTGTACTGATATAGTAGAAATTTAAATGAAACGGACAATTCCTTTAAAAATAAAACTGAAAAATGATAAGAAAAAATAGAGAACCTGAACAGTTTTCTTTATATATTAAAGAATTCAAATCTGTAATTTCTAGGCCCAAATGGCTTCATTAGTAAAGAATGACCAGAAAATATCCAAATGGCCAATAAGCATTTACAAAGGTGCTATCAGTTATCAGGAAATACAAATTAACCACAATCAGATACCACTCCACACCCACCAGAATGGCTAAAATTAAAATTCATCAAGCTATATAGATATGATTTGTGCATTTTCTGCATGTAAAATTTAAAACAATTAACTTCAGGGAAGGTTGATTTTTAGACTCAAGTCTGCTACCTACCCTAGCTGCTGGAATCTAGAATAAAAGACACTTTTCTCCTCAAAAAAACATAAAAATAAAAATAAAAACAATTAACTTCAAAAATAGTTCCATATTATTCTTGATCTGTTATTTTCATCAAGGATATTGAGATAAAATGTGTATATAATAAAATGCACCCATTCTAAGACTGTAGATTAATGAATGAGTCCTGATGAGGGGTCAGCAGAAAGGGCCCTTGAGCCAAATCCAGCCGCACCCATTGGTTTACATATTATTTATGTCTGGTTTCACGCTATGGTGACAAAGCCGAGTAGTTGTAACAGAGACCATATGCTCCTCACAGCTTAAAATATTATCTGGCTCTTTATAGAAAAAAGTCTGCTGATCTCTAACCACCACCACCATCAAGATATAAAATATTTCCATCATCCCTAAAGCTCCTTCTTACCTCTTTACCCCATCCCTGGCCCCAGACAACCACTGATCTGCTTTCTGATACTGTTAATTCATTTTGCCTTTCCTAGAATTTCATATAAATGGAATCACTGAGTGTGTACTTACCTGTGTCTGACTTGATTCATTTATCACAATGTTTTTGAGATTCATTCACGCTGCTGTGTGTATCTGTAGTCCTTTTTATTGCTGAGTGGTATTCCACTATACGAGTGTTGTTATACCCTAATTTATACCTGATCAGTGGACATTTGGGGTTGTTTTTAGTTTTTAGCTATTACAAATAAAGATGCTATGAACACTTATGTCTTTGCATGAGCAGATGTTTTCTTTTACCTTGGGTAAATAACTAAAAGTTGAATCCTGGGTTGTATAGGAAATGTATGTCTAACTTTATAAGAAATTAGCAAACCATATTCCAAAGTGATTGACCCTTTTGTATTCCCATGAGCAGTTTATGAGAGTCTGCGTCTTCATCAGTCTTTGATTTTAGCTATTCTAATGTGCATGAGATAGTGTCTTGTTGTGGTTTTAATTTGCATTTTCCTGATAATTAATGACATACATCTTTTCATGTTTTTATTGATCATTTGTGTATCTTCTTTTATCTGTTCAAATCTTTTGCAAGATTTTAAACTGGGTTGTTTGTCTTTTTATTAACCTGTAAGACTTCTTAATGTATTCTGGTATAAGTCGCGCGCGCGCGCGTGTGTGTGTGTGTGTGTGTTTGCTTAACAATGCCTGCATCAGTTTTCTATTGATGCTGTAACTAATTATCACAAACGTAGTGTTTCCAAACAATACAAATTTATTATTTTATATTTCTGGAGGTCAGAAGTCAATTTCACTGGGCTAAAATCAAGGTGTGGGCAGGGCAGCATTCTTTCTGTAGGCTCTAGAGGACAATTTATTTCCTTGTCTTTTCTAGTTTCTAGAGCCTGCCTGCATTTTTTAGCCAGCTGCCCTGTATCATTTCAACTTCTGCTTCCATCATCACATCGCCTCTCTTACTCTGACCCTCCTGCCTCTCTCTTAAGAGGACCCTTGTGATTACATTAGGCCCACTGGATAATCCAAGAAATTATCTCAAGATCCTTAATTTAATTACATCTGCACAGTCTCTGTTACTGTGCAAGGGAACATAGTCACAGGTTCCAAGATTAAGACATGGAAATCTCAGGGAAGCCATCATTCAATCTACCACAGTGTCTTTCAATGAGCAAAAGTTTATGTTTGTATTTGTCGAGGTTCTCCAGAGAAAGAGAAACCAATAGAAAGATAGATAAATAGATAGGTAGACAGATTGAATATATATATATATATATATATATATATATATATATATATATATATGATATATCTAGATCTAGGTATAAAGAGATTTATTATAAGGAATTGGCTGACGTGATTATGGAAGCTGACAAGTCCCAAGATATGCAGGGGGAGCTGTCAAGCTGGAGGCCCAGAAGAGTCAGTGACATAGTTCCTGTCTGGGAGTTGGCAGGTTTGAGACCTAGGAAGGGCTGATGTTTCAGATCAAGTCCAAAGGCAAGAAGAAGCTCAAAGGCAGTGAAGCAGGAGGAATCCTCTCATACTCAAGGGACTGTCCGCCTGTCTGTTCTACGCAGGCATTCAGCTGCTCAGATGAGGCGCACCCACATTAGGGAGGGAGCTGTGCTTTACTCAGTCTCCTGATGTAAAGGTTCATCTCACCCAGAAACATCCTCATAGAAACAGGCAGGATAACATTGGACCAGATATCTGGGCACCCAAATGTCTGGGTCTACCTTTGAACTCTCCACTCTGTTCCATTCATCGATATGCCTCTCCTTATGCCAATATTTTATTGCTGGAGCTTTAGAGCAAGTCTTGAAATCTGGTAGCATAGATTTTCCAACTTGGTTCTTTTTCGAAGTTGTTTTTGGTTTATTCTGAGGCCTTTTCATTTCCATGTAAATTTTACATGTTTCTCAATTTCTATTTTTAAAAAGCCCGCTGCTATTTTGAGTGGAACTGCATGAAATCCATACACCAATTTAGGGAAAGTTGGTGTCTTTAATTTGAGTTCTGTTTTTTGTTTTGTTTTGTTTTTTTGAGGACAGTGTCACTGGCCCTCATATGTGGGACCGAACCGGGGCTGCTGGCATCCCAAGCCAGCTCCCAAACACCGCGCCACTAGGCCGGCCCTTGAGTTATGTTTTTAAAGTAATATTCTAACTGTTAATAATATGAGGATCCTCATTGTTGATGATATTCATAACAAGTGATAATAAAAAGAAACATATCTATAGTTTATTGAACTCAGCCTTGGACAGGCACTCTCTATCCATTATTTCACTTAATAATACCAGCGATCCTATGAGATAGGTATTATTACCTCCATTTCTAAAATTGATAGATGAGGACTCTGAGGTTCTGAGAGATAAAGTAACTTGCCTGAAGTTACAGTGTTCAACTACCTCCCCCAGGGTTAGGATTTGAACCCATGGCTTCCTGACTCCAAAATCCATCCCTTTTCTTCACAACACTCTGGCTATTTTCCATTATATTCCTCGCTCCCTGCTTCCTCCTGCCCTAGCTTCATACTCCCACTAACTGACTCCCTAATTAACATTCATTAAGCACCTACTATGTGCTCCTAGTGCTGGCTGGGTGATTTATACACAGTATCTCATGTATTCCCTCAGACAGACACACATTCATGCGCTCATATGTGTGCAGGTGCCTTTTCCGCACAGGGCCCCCGTGACTGGCTTGAGGTCTGGCCCACATCCACTGTGCCAGGAAGGCAGGTGCGTGCTGAGCAGGTGCTCGGAAGCGTGTCCCCTTCCCCCACGGCCAGCCCTGGCCTCCGGGGCCTCAGGAGCTCCCCACTCAGCTCACCTGTCTGGATGCTCATTGTAGGAAGGGTTGCAGAGTCCCATCTTCAGGTGAATGATCGGATCTTTCTCTCTGACTCTCAATAAATAAGCAACCTTGCACAAACCAGCCAAGACGAGTCACGGGAGACCCATCTCTAAACGTGGGAAACCAGCACTGCTATTTTTAGGTAACCCACTTGCTCTGCTGTCTCACCCCTGTGTGGATAGATTCCTCTTGCTCAAACAGGATTAGCTCCGAGCAGGCAGGTTTTCCAGACACTCTTTCATTCGCAGCCACCTGGTGTATCTCCCCGTCCCACTCCTGGGGTGCACAGGCCCTCAGGTCTCCAACTATCCAGCTCTCAAAGGCCTGAGATCCAAAGCTGCAGTGTCTGAACTCCAATCTCCGTCTGCAGCAGCAGCAGCAACACTGTCTGTACAAAGTCTCTACTCATTTACTGTTATGAGAGAGCTTGGATACATGCAGGATAAAATGGCACCTTGGGGAAACTGTTATCCATACTTAGCAGAAAGTAGGTAGACACCCCAATAACTAAACTGGGGTACCTGGTGCAGCTTAAAAATTAGAGGTAGGCTCGATGTGAGCCAAACAGAGCCAGTCGTTCAGGAATTTGTTCCTTCATTCAGCAAACATCCACGGCACACTCACCACTAGGTCTCTGGTACAATATTAAGTGCAGGGGACACGAAAGTGAAAAAGACATAGTCCTTGGCCTCAAGAAACTGGCAAGCTTGTGCACAGGCTACAAATAGCTATTTCAACAGCAGGAGGAATGTGAAGAGAAGCGCTTTGAGGGAAGAAAGAAAAGAAACAACAGTGAAGAACAGAACTCACCAGGCAGGACACTCGCCCAGGGAGCAGCGGGGCACCGCGTGGTCCAGCTCGGCTCACAGGGAAAGGATGGGAGGAGGGGGATGGACCGGCCCAGGAGACGGAATGGCCAAGGGCCACTGCGCACAGCAGTGGATTCACTGCCTATCCCCAGTGAAGGAGGAACATAAGGAAGTCGGTGAACTCCACATGGCCAGTGAAGATGGCTTAGTAGTGTCACCAGCGGAATGCATTGTGCACCCTTCCCTTGTGGGGATCTCTAAAGTGGACCTAGGTGATGGTCTCAAAGTCTCAGAGCTCGGGGACAATGATGGTGCCTCTCACACAGTATAGTAAAGGTCCCTGCATGTGACATACTGAAGAATATGCTTTGAGAACTTTAGGGCAGAATTAGGGAACTTAGTTTAGGCAAAGGAATACAAAAGAATATATTATAATTGCCAAATGTGCATTAACCACTGAGTAGTGGCGAAGGGCAGACAGGACTGGAGTCGGGTCAACCTTGGGTTCAAAACTCAGCTTTGTCCGTTTTTACTTGCTGTGTGACTGCAGGTTAAGTTATTAAACCTCTCTGAGCTCCAATTTCCTTAGCTATTAAAAGGACTAAAATACCTTCCCCACAGTTGCAAGAATTAATGAGGCAAATGTTAATCTCCTCGCCCCTCTCCCCCTTCATACTTGTTGAGTGAACAAATGAAGTGATTGCTACCTGATAGGTAGTAAATACTCAATAAGCACCCATCATGATTAGTATCATCCAAATTCCTACCCCATGGACACCCGTCCCACCCAGGACCTGGACTTACCAGTGACTAGCCTTCCTATGCGTGTTTTCAGAGCATGTGTAGAAAGCCGTGACATACAAGCAAGAGTACAGGTCTTGTTGTCCCTTGGCTGTCCACAGCTAATCAGCACTTCGCTTCTCCTCTGTCATTTCCTCTTTGGGCTTTGGACCCAGTTCTCCTTCCTAATCCCAGGCAACAATTTTCTACAACGAGCAGAGAGGATCCTGGCCTATACCTCTATCTCTGTCTCTGTTCCTCTCCGCCGCCTCCCCCCGCCTTTATTTTGGGCCAGGAATGTGTCCCCAGCATGTCAACAGCAGTGGGAAGTAACCTAATTAGTAGTTATTTGATAGACTGCCCACCCTCCTGTCCCACTGGCAATCCAGCAGCCTTTTTCTGCAGACAGGAAAATATTTCCTTGCTAATTAATCTGAGCGCAGGGATTTGAGTTTGGACCACGGCAGGGAAATCCATCTCCATGAGTCTCGTTCAATTGCATCTGTTGCTCCTGCAATCATTTCCTTCCCCCTGACTCCCCCTGCTTCAGCCCACCTCTCTTGCATCTCATCTGCTACCTTTATTAAAGCTGGTTACCCTGATGACTTTTCCGCATGCCCCCAGTGGCCCCACTCATGAAAAGGCTGCTCTCTGAGGACTTGCCTTGGGTTGATTTTCCTCCAGCACCAGGTGCTGCCCAAGGATAGGCGAGTTCACGTCCCTCAGCTTGGGGTAGATAAGACGCCAATGGCCCTGACTGTTCTGCTCCTAGGCCCCATCAGAATAGCACACACCTCACTGTGGTGCCCCCTGCCCCCTCAATCCACACTCCCAAACAAATACAGACATCTCTGTAGTTTTTAAATAAGGTTCAGCTTCCGTCCCTGGGCCCTGCCCTGGTCCTCTATAGAATCGTCTGTTTGCATCCAAAGAGGTTCCTAAGAAAGGGGCAACTGTACACATTACTGCACATGCTTTTTGTAGCTTCTGCCAGGGCTTGCTTATGTCTCCAGTACACACACTGGGCATGGGCAGTGGGGAGGAGGGCTTGGGTGTCGATGGGAGTCCATGAAGGAGGGTCATCCACAATAAAGTGCTGATGATCTCATTTCCATTGCGTGAGCTTAGGATCAATGGAAAGAAAGCTGTCTTTGCCTGATATTAACTCTTAGACAAACATGAAGATTTCACGCGTGTGGGCTTCTGTGTGGTTAGTTGTAAAGCAGTAGATGATCTACTGTTTTTGTTTTCCCAGCATATACTATTTCTGGCAACTTCAATCCAATTTTGCTTTGGGGAGCTGTCCCATACCCATTTCTTGCAGCCTAGGTGGTCACATGATTCAAACCAGGCCAATCAGGTGATCACATGACTCAAAGTAGGCCAATCAGATGGATGATCTCTGTGGGTGATGAGATTTGAACCAGATACCCCAGAGGCTGAAAATGGCCAAGCATATTCAGATCTTTAGCTGTCCTGGCCCTTCCCTCTCTGAGGCTTGGCCCTCTCCGTGAGCTCTTCCATCTTTCCAGGACATTCCAGTTTTTTTAAGTTAGAGTATCAGTTTTCTATGCTTACAACTAGAGAACTGTGGAGCTGGTGATGAGATGCTCTGGACAGTCTAATCCTTCCCTTGCCAGCCCGCCCTGCCCCCTTATCTCCTATGACTAGGTTTGTAGGAATTTTCTTTATTCAGGTGTTGGATGATTTTAGAATGAAATTACAATATAGGAGGCTGAAGGTTAATGTTATGTCCCTGAGTCTCTTCCTTCTCAGACTATTTCATGGGAGCTTTCTCCACCTCCCTTGAGAACCACTGCTAACACAGGAGGGGCTGTCTCTGGTGCCATCTTCCCTGTCCCCATGCAATGCCCCGAGTCTGAGCCTGTCATTCCAGAGTAGTAAGTAGCCCAGGCCTTGACCAGACAGTCAGAATGGACTTGAATTCACCCAAGTGGGATCTACCCAGGCTGGGAGGTAAAAGGAACTCGGGGTCCTGTGGTGGCCATGGGTCCTCCCCGTCAGAGCTGCTCTTCAGTAGCTAAATCAGTGTGACCTGAAGGGAGGCCAGTTGCTTCTACTGGCCCATTAAATTAGGCACATATCAAGCTCCCCAAAAGATATTAATTGGGGGCGGATAACACAGTGTAAACCTAACCTAAAACGGTAATGTTTTCTCAGTTATCATGGCACCTCAGGTGGTGCTTTCTCAGATGATCTGTACACAGCGTTTGCTTTCAAACTCTTGCTCCATCTGAGTCCCACATGTGAAATGAATGCACTATACTGCCCTTAACACTGGTTTCCTTTGCTGCTCAAGGAGAGCTCTGGACTCCGCTAAACTCTAACATTTCCACAGTCACCCTCTGAGCGACTCTGCCAATTCTTCCAGAGCTGAAGGAAGTCCTTCATTTAAAAAGAGGAAGACTATCTCAATGACAAATTTGTGTTGTCCCTACTTCCAGTAGAAAAATGGCAGAATTTCACTATTTAAAGAGCATACTAATAAATCCAGATTGGATCCATTTATTTCCAATGAGGTAAACTCCAGATTATTTTCCAGTAGTAGACAAAGTTCTTCCAGCCCTTGAGCAGGACCTTGTTATACACCACATGAGGCTTCTGTGACTTAGAATAGTTTCTTGAGGACACTGTCAGGGATTATTCGCACCTACAGTCCAAGACCCCCGATGACACCACCTTTCTTACAAAAGGAGGACTCTTTCCTTGCTACCAGCTACCCGAAGAATAAAGCTCCTCTAGACCTGAAGAACATATATTTCTCATCTTTCTCTTGGCTAAAGAAATCCAAAGGGAGAAGAGACATTTTCTAGGTGGCATCTGCAAATCTCTTTTCACCAGAAGAGTAATTTAATTTCAGTCTGAATCTATGCCTGACAACCTGAGAAAGCCATCCAAGCTCACTTGCCCATCTCAGATGTGACTTAAGCATCTGAGTGACCCAGTCCTCAGGTGCCGTGCAGCAAAATGACCAAGCACGGGCCCTAGAGTCCAACTGCCTCGGCCCAAGTCCTGGCTCTGCTGTTACTTGTTATATGGGTTACCTATGGCTGCATAACAAACTATCCCCAAACTTAGCAGCTTAAAGCACACTCATGACCTCATGGTTCCTGTGGGTCTAGGAACTGCCCAGCTGCGTCCTCCAGCTCACTCACATGGCCGTTGGCAGGTTTTAGTTCCTCACAGGCTGTGGGCCAGAGGCCGTCCTCAGTTCCTAGAGGCTTCTCCTTAGGGCAGCTCACAACATGGCAGCTTGCTTCATGAGAGCAAGTGACCTGAGAAGAGGTAGGAAGAGACTGTGAGCAAGACAAAACTTGTGACACCTTTCTGTTATCTAATCTTTTAAGTGGCAGCCCATTAGTTTTGTCATAATCCGTTGGTAAGAAGCAGGTTACTAGGTCCAGCCCACACCCCCGGGGTACACGGTGTGAACACCAAAGGTTGAGATCCGTGAGGGGCTCTTAGAGGCTGCCTACCACACCAGTCATTTGTGTTTGGCAACTGATCCCATCTCTGTTTCCTCATCTGTAAAATGGAGATGTTAATAATTAATGGCACTTAATCTCTGGGGATGCTGCGTGGATTAAATACATTGCCTGCCAAGAGCGTGTGTTCAGTGTTGGCAGCTACGAGTATTAGAGGACACGAGAAATAACAGAGGATGATTTTGAGATCCTAGCACACACCCATCAAACTGGGTTCCTGCCTGCTTCGCTGCTGCTGCAGACGACATTCCAGTACCACAAAGAGGGAGGGGAGGAAGCTGAGGTTGACAGGTCATCAGGATGAGCTCTGCCAAAGGTGCGAAAGGAATCCGGCAAGCCAGGGTATTTCTGGAGCCCATGTCTTTGTCTCCAAAAGGGCCCATGGCTCAGGTTTACCTCATCTATGGCATCTACATATACTGAGCCTTTCCTATGTACTAGGAACCGTGCCAAGTACCCTACGTGCGTTATCTCATTGCATCTTTACAACATCCCTGTAAAGTAGGTACTATTACTAGACTTAATTTACAGATTGTGCATACTCCTACAGGGAGAATTGTAAACTGAGGACTTAGCAATTGAACATTGAAGCTCAGAGAGGTTAAGAAACTTGCCTGGGGTCACACAGCTCTAGCATGGCAAAGTGAGGAGTAAAATTGAGGTCTGATTCACTACCCACTGGGCTGACAGCCAGGAGCTGGCAGAGAACAGAGGACACAATAATAATGTCTCCATTCTCTCACACTTGGAATCCCACTCCCCAGAGTGACAAGCAGGTTCTCTGACCTCTCCACATTTGCATATGCAGTTACCCAGCTTCGTTGCACCCCGCAACCCAAATGCGGCCCTTAATAGGGTCCACCCCAGACCACCTGACTCGGACTCCTCGGCCCCTCCCACTGCTCTGTCTGAAAAGCAAACTCACATATTATCAGAACCCTATTCTAATGTCCACATGCTTCCCAATCTGACTCCATATGCTTTCCAAAGTCATCTGTCTTCTCTGCCTGCATATTAAACCTCTTTCTTCAGGTTATTTAATAATTAGGGGCTGGCCTTGCTGACCCCTAATTCTCCTAAAATCACTGAGAGCCTCCCTCCCACCAACCACGACATCTAGACCCTGCATCCGTCCCCCTGCACAGAAGAGATGCCTGCTGCCCTGACAAGCGGCCTTCCTGGAGCAGCGAGGAAGTCGCTCTGCCCCGTCACCAAGATGGAAGAGAAGGCTGAAGGCCCGGAGGAGGGACAAGAGAATGATGGAGACGGAGGCGTGGATGCAAGGGGAGAGCGTGTGCTCCAGGGGGCTATAAATTCCCTTCTAATTCCAAATAATTCCGATTACACGGATGAGTAGTTTTCAATCAGGAAGATAATCTCGGAGATAGATGGCAGGATAATTGTTCGTAGCGCCGACGTAAATATTGTGTCGTTTCTATTAATCTCTGCGAATCGGCTGTCAGGGGTGTCACTCATTCATCACAACAAATTAAAAATAAAATTTTTAGAGAGAAAAGTCCTGCCTGGGGATGGGGGTGGAACAGGTCGGAGTGGCTGCGGGAACCGTGAGTAAGCCAGGGATGTATAGCCAGCAAGCTGTTGCCAGAAATACATTTGGCTTACCTGTTTAATATATTTATTTATGAAAGCAAATGGTAACGAGGGCTGTAGATCTCTATTAACCTCCCTGTGGGGTGTGCATACTTGTGAGCAGGTGCGTGCACGCACACGCATTGCGGGCCACCCTGCGAACACGGCCCTGCAGTGAGACAGGCCTTCGGGCCCATCTGGATTGAAACACGTCCATCCCAGAGGCAGGTCATCTGTGTTATGCGCACCCCCGCCTCACCCACCAACAAGGGCAGATGCCAGGGGGATCCGGGCAGTGAGACACCCCTGGCTCACTCACAGCAAAGATCTGCCACAGAGAGAAGCAGTAAGTGCACGAGCTGACATTCCTGATGGTTTTCTGCAATACTGTGGTCCTGCAGGGTTTCTCAGGCACCCAGGGGCATAAATTCAGAGTAAAGATTCTTTTGAGAGAACCTATAAGGTAAGAATAAGAACTCACCCCCTTGTCTCTCTCTTATTTAGATTCCTTGGGATGAGCGGCCCCTCCAGGAGAAAGCACACGTTTCCAGCAACCTCCTTTCCACACCAAGTCCCCTTCCCCCGTGTCTAACCACCCATGGCAGCAGGCACACTAGGAAGCCATTGGACTGAAAATGTATCATTGAATTCTGCTCACTTGTTCCTTTCCCCAACCCCTTCATCCTCAAGAATGAAAGAAAAGGAGTCAGGGATAGCTGGGGAGCCAGGGGGTAGCAGACCGGGTGCCCGAGTCTCTTTTGGAGGAAAACCGCTTGACCCACATTAGTCTGTGAGGTGAACACAAAGTCAACCTTTATTGTGTTAAACCCCTGAGAACTCAGGGTTTATCTGTTGTTGCATCGTGGCCTAGAACATCCTAACAGTTTTTTCATAGCATACTTTAGTAAAAGCCAAGGGTAAGATTCCCAAGAGATGGCTGCACAGAGGGCCAAAGCCATGGTCAGTGTGCTTCTGACCAAGGTTCTGGTTGACTCTGGGATGCAGTCTGCAATAACTGGAGAAGCTGCCAGGCTATCCATGCTCCAGACAGTCCTCCCTGAGAACGAGTTTTTGATATAAAAATTTTATAACAGTCGGCCAGTTAAATCTTGGAGGTTATAGTCCTTATCAAGAGTGTGTAATGCAGACAGTGTGTTTCCAGTTAAGTGTTGAAACACATGCTTTGAAGATGAGTCAGACGGGAGATGGGATTAACATTCTCTTATGAAAATCAGGTTGCTAACTGGTATTCACGCATGAATAGTGGGAGAGCTTTGGGGCCTCTGGAAAGTAGCGGACTAAGGTAATCTGTCAAACAGGGCCAAGGTGTTCCTTAAACAACAGTTCTAGAATTCCTCCAAGACCTACCCAAGGACAGTGGAAGCTCCAAGATGGATGGCCATAGTGGACGTCTGTGTTTTATCTGCCCATTTGTTATTCCCTCTTCCTCTGTACAGAGACCTCACCTCCTCTTTTTATCCATGTGGGTTAGGTGGGACTGGCCTTGCTCACCCATGAACATGTGACCCATCTGGCTAATCAGCACGCTCTGTTCTCTAGGCCACAGTGATTGGTTCAGGATGAGCATGAAATCTAGGTACACTTAGGGGATTTTGCTGAAACCATTGGGAAAGAGGTGTTGTTAAACTGAGTGAACATGAGCTTGGGGTTGCTGAAAACCCTATTGCTTCCTGGGACTAAAACTAACTTGGAGCAAAGCAGAGACAAGAGATCAAAGGACCACAATCAACCTCATTTGAGCCCCTAGATTCAGACACACCTAATGCCTGTTTTATCTCTAGATCTGGGGGCTATATTTACCTTTTTTCTCTGGCCAGTCTGGGTGGTGTCTCTGCCCTTGCAATGAGAAGGGTCTTGACTCATAGAAAGATCGTTCAGGCCACCTGTGGCTCATACTAAACTCCAAAGAAACTCCTGGGTTCATAACTAAAATGAAGACCTGGAATAGGAAGGGGGAAACCAGGAGCACTAGACCCTGCTTGGAGCCCAAAGATTGCCCCCACTTTCCCTTCAGCACAATTCCCTCCCCTTGCTGTCAATATCTATACAAGACCTGCATCCATGGTGCTTCTGCCTGGTTTGAACTATTCATTTTTTTCTTTTTTAACTGGAATCCATTCAGAGAAACGTTCAGGAATATACAGAAGCCAACCATGAAAAAAGTCTACTTGGCACAGGGAGAGGAAGAGACATCGCAAAAGCCCTCAAACCCCATAATTTCACTGCTACGCATGATTCTTGATATCTTTGTAAAAAAATTAATCATTTCTATTTTAAAAAAAAAGTAGCAGTAGCAATAACTGCTACCATTTACTGAGTGCTCAGTACAAACCAGGACCCCTTCAGCCTATGTAGTAGGGCCCAGTATCCCTGCTTTACAGATGGGATGCTCAGTAGTTAAGTAACTTGCCCAAGGTCTGCCAGCTAGTCAGAGGCATCATTAGGATTTTAAAAACAGTGATGTCAAAGTATAATTTACATACCATAAACTTTTCCCTTTTTAAGTGTACATACAATCCAGTGATTTTTGGACGAAGTTGTGCTGCCAAGTTTTAGAACACTCCCATCCCTTTAAAAAGATCACCATTGTGCCCATTTGCAGTCACTCCCTGCCCATCCCCGTCCCCTATCCTCAGCCCAGGAAACCACTCATCTATTTTCTGTATCTAGAAATTTGCCTTTTCTGGATTTCTGATATAAATGGAATCATACAATAGGTGAAATTTTGCATCCGGCTTCTTTCACTCAGTATCATGTTTTCAGGGTTCATCCACATGTCCTCACTTCACTCCTGTTGATGGTCGAATCACAGGCCACTGTGTGGATAGATCCGGTTTTATTTCTCCATTCATCAGTTGGTAGACATTGGGTTGTTTCCATTTCTTGGCTGTTAGGAATAATGCGGCTATGGACATTTGCATACATGTCTCTGTGTGGAGAGATGTTTTCATTTCTTGCGTGAATCCCTAGGAGTGGAACTGCTGGATCATAGTTTGGATTTGAGTCCAGGTCTGTCTGACCCCAAAGCTTGAACTCACTACCCCATGCTTATTCTGTTTCTCTTCCCTTAAAACTAGTCTCCAACAATTCAAACCCTTACTCAGGACATTCCTTCCACTTATCACCCTACCCCCAACTACTATAAAAGAATATGGTCTCCATGGGGTAAGATGCTGAGAAGATGTGCTCTGATGATGGGTTATGGAAGTAAGTTGCCCTCTTCCAAGGCACAGGCCTGTGTCGCACTCCTAGGCTGTTCCAGCTGCATTTGTCCTTGTCTGATCTCCATCCTTGGTCAAAGGGCAGAGTGGTGACTGGTTCCTCTCTCCAGCTCAGTTCCCCTATACCTTCCAAATGGAAGCGACACTTTGAGGCTGTACTGGGGATGGGGGCGGGTAGAGGGAGAAATGGAAGGGCTGACAGATACCTGCTGTCAAGGGCTGGGCTGTCAAAACAATACGATAAGCTGTACTCCCTCAGGTCAGGTTCAGGACTAACTGCTGCTTTCTGCATGCTATGACCAGCTCTCAATGGAGTCTTTTGTCATCAAGGTGTCTGGTCTGCAGGGAGTACCAGCGGCTGAAAGCCCTGCAGTATGTGAGAAAGAACAGTGTGACTATTGGGGATAAAGGGGCAGCTGTAGAAGAGGATAGGCTGTCTTCCCCACCAGACTGTAAGCTTCCTGAGGACAAGAACTTCCTGCCACACCCACGGGGGCCACACAGCACCTGGCATATGGAAGGTGCTGAGTAAATGTCTGTGGGATGAAGGAATGGCTGAGGGAATGATTATTTGGATAGCTTCACCAGAGGCGAGTCTCCAGGGAGTTCGACAGAGGAAGTAGTTACTAACTAAATAATCATGGTCATTCTCCCATAAGTTGGGAATATCCTAGTTTCAGGATAGGGTGTCTCTTCAGAATACACAAAACACAGGAGGCATCATGTGGAAGGATCAGCCACTTCTGCTCACAGCCCCTAAGGCAAAGATAGGAGTCAGCCTGGGGCACCAGTGAAATCCAGTCCTCTCTGCAGCTCTGCTGGGCTGTGTGCGTACAGAAAGGGCCCTCCGTGACTGGAGGACCCATCAGTTCTCCCCTTTGCTCCCTCCTCCCTCTTCTGTCTCTGCTTGATAAACAGCAGCTCCTGGACCATCTGTGTAGGAGCAGCCACCAGTGTGGTGGGAGGAGGCTCTGGGCCCTATCTGACCATCAGGGAAGATCTGCCTTGAGAACCTGCATGCTGAGGCTGCTAGGACGCATGAATGGCGATGAAGAGTCATCAAAACGCAGAGGCAATGAGGGACTGTTATCTTTCGGCTGGTAGAATACTTAGAATAGCTTTCCTTCCCACTGATTCCAGATCTAAAGTGTGTGGCAGTATTCTAAGACTTCCTTTAGAACTTCTAACCATACACCACTCCACCTGAATAAGACCAAACTGCCATTTTCATGGCCTCTCAGAGTCTCAGTTTCTTCATATATATAATGGAATCATAATGCCACTGCACCCAGTTTTGTGAGGGTTAAAATGAGTTGAGATAGGATAAGTCTCAGGCACTACAAAGCCCAACTAGTCTTAGCACCTGCCCCTCCCCTGCTCCACAAGGCTGACCTTCCTTCTCTAGGAACCATGATGCCCACCCTACACTTATCTTCCCATCCCACCACATCATGATCCCATCATAGAACATATAACGTGTTCTCTTTGGCATCTGTGCCTCTCCAAAAACTTAGTCATCTCGCGTCCTTCCGGAACTCCATCTTGCCCCCTTGGTCATTATCAGGTGCTGTGTGACTTACAACAGCGAAGCCTGCAACCTCATGATACTGTAGCTGTAAATCAAAACTTCAGCTCTCCCTGAGAGCGTCCTCCAGTCAGCCTTATCACCACCATGATCATTATTATTCTCGCAGTTTCTCAGGCGCATTCCACTCTGCTATGCTAACAGTCTCTAATGTGAAGAATAAATCTTCTGGAAGTCAGCAGGCAGCTCTCCCAGAACTCAAATAGTATTTTTTCAGGTGATTCTGCACTTTTCGTAACAATGAGTGAGTATTTTTCCAAATACCAAAGTGGAAAAGTCTGAGGCACTGAACCCTGCTCCGTCTGAGGGTCTTTGTTCCTCCATCAGCTTGAGAGAAGACTTGGCTTCATGGGCTCCTGCATTTTTACAGCGTTGGCTTAAGTGATGAGGACTCCTGGCAATAAATTAGAACGTCTTCCTCAAAACTGACCAGAGTAGTGGATCTGTCACTTTGTTGGCTGCCCAGCATGTAATCCCTCTTCTGTTACCATCCCAACGTGGGAAATCCCCACTGGATGCCCTCGTGGGGGTAGGGAGTACCTGCCCATCATTATGGGAATCCCCCATGGGGTGACCTCTTGGGGGTGGGAGGCTCCTACCCATCATTAAGGAATCTGGATTTCAATCCTGACTCTTCTGGCACGCACCCAATAGTGAGCAAGGACATGAGTCTGAACTGGCCAATCAGACACTCTCTCCCTGGAGCAAGTGAGACAAGGATGTGAGGCAGTTGGAGGCCATATCTATCTCAGCAGACATTGCAGGGCATGGACCAGCCAGTCCCTGCTGAAGAGGCTTTGGCAGAGGTTCCCATTTCTCAGCCCTCAAAACAGTCCCCTGCCCTTGGTTCCTGACATACCCAGGCCTGGCTTTCCTGCCTCCTGACAAGTTCGTGAGCTCTCGCTGTCTCATTAGCAAATTCCCTTTAATCCAGAAGAGAGCCAGAGCCAATTTCTGTTGCTTGCAACCAAGACCCTATGTGATACAATTTGCATTATAACAGCTACCATTTATTGAGTACTTTCTGAATGGGGGATATTGTACATCTCATGGTATGACTATAGCTGCCTCAGTATGAATTATAAAAAGACAATCCTTCTGGGTGAAAAACTTCGAAAAAGCTTCCCCCTCTGGCAGACAAATTACAAAAGATGGCCCTTCCTCCGTGCTGACATAGCCCCACATGGAGGCACAGGGCTGGGCAGCAGAGCGTGTGCTGGGTCCCTTTGGGCATGAGCGACCTGCATGGTCGTACCTGGCAGCCTTAATGCAGTTCCTATAACTACTCTTCAGGATGGCTGTTTTCATCAGCTCATAGGAAACCAAGACTCAGATACTTTAAGTAACTTGCTCATCTCAGCGGGTGAGTGGCAGAGCGGGGAGATGGACCGAACCCTCCTGACTCCGAAGCTTGCCAGTTATGCTGCACAATGCTGCCTTCCCCCAGCAAGTGGACACGTGGAGATGGGCTTTTCCGTTGGAGTTAGAGAACCCAGAGCAGACAGGGAATGAAGCTGAGGGAAGATGACCTTAGGGTGAGAGCCAGCCCTTCTGGTCACTGGCACCCCGCTGACCACTGCCCACAAGATTTTGTTCAGCGCTGTCTGATCAGCCCCAGAGCTGTGTATGTGCGTGGAGGGGGCGGGGAGTGTGTGCGGGGAGCGGTCGGACATAAATACCCTGTACCACTAAAGTTTATCATATAAGACAGCAAAGCCATGAGCAGATGAGGCTCCATCTCCCTGCTGCTTCTCTTTCCAATATAAGCTAAAATAAAGGTACATAAAATACAACTTCCCTACGACCCAGCAAGTCTACTCCCAGATATTTACCCAAGAGAAATAACAACACATGCCTGTAAAAAGATTTTGACATAAATGTTCATAGCAGTGTTATTCATAATAGCCAAAAATCATAAACAGCCTAACGTCCACCAATTAGAACTGGATAAACAAATTGTGGTATATCCATTCAACGGAATTCTACTGGCAATAAAGAGGAACAGGCTACTGATACACACAACAAATTGGATAAGTCTCATAAACATTAGGTGAGTGATAGCAGCCAGATGCAAAAGACTACATGGTGTATGATTCCAGTGTATGAAATCCAAGACCCAACAGAACTCACCTGTGAGGATGGAAGGCAGGACACTGGTATCTATGGTGGAGTCAGGGTGGGGGTCCGTCTGGAAAGGAGAAAAGAACTTCCTGGAGCAATGGAAATGATCTATGTCTTGTTTGGGGTGCCAGTTTCATAGGTGTCTACATTGTCATAATCCATGGAACCCAACTTAAATGAAGACCTGTGCATTTTGTTGTATATCAATTAAACCTGAATTATTATGTTTTTCAAGGCCAGAAGCTGCCCTTCTCTGGGGCTCAGAATGCCACATATTACCCTCCCCCACAGCTGTGGCCGACACCTGGCACTTCCCAGACCTGCACTCCATCCCCAGATAAGTCCATTTATCCTCAGCCTCCAGCCTTATCACCCCTTCCTTGGGCTGGTGATGGAATGATCTACGCAGGCTTCTCCCTGTGGAGAAAGAGGCTAAAGACGCCTCTCAACATTCAAAGGAACTCTTCGGCTTTGGTTACAATTGTTGTGTTTAAACCGCCCATCATCACATGTCAACAGGACCAAGTGCCAACAGACAGATGCGGCCTCAGAAGGTGAGGCTGGTAGCTTGGTAGCTCAGGTGTCCCCCTGGGAAAGAGAAAGGCCCATTTGTCTTAACCTAAGCTGAAGAAGGCAGCTGAAATTCCAACTGCCTAAAGAGAAGCACTGATGAAGTTTTCAGAATTTAAGGGGGCAGGGGAAGAGAGGGCTTTTTGTGTGAAAGAACACACGCTTTGGGGCAGAAACCTGGGTTCAAATCCCAGCTTTGCACCTATCAAGTGTTCAGCTGGAAGCAGGTGACAGGCTCTGTGAGCCAGGAATGGTGCACACTTGGGGTACCTATGCACACTCACCCTGAGCCAACCACATGGGGAGCTAAGGATCCTTGCAAACTTCCTGCAGTTTCCACATACATATAGTAACACACGTGCAGAGGTAATGACCCATATGTGCATGAACAGGAAAAGTCCTCACTTTTCTTTGCATCTCAGGCTGTATCACTTCCTCAGAGAGACCTTCCCAGACCCCTCACAAACTTAATTAAATGCCTCCTTTCATGTTGGCTGTCAAGCACACTTATCCCAAATTATTATTAACATTCACTTGGGCTCATTTAGTGCATGTCTTCCTTGCCCACTAGGCTGCTTGTCCCAAGAACGCAGAAACCATGTCTGCTCTCTTTATCCACTATTTTCAGTAAACACATAACACAGTGCAGAGCACATATTAAGTGTTCAATAAATATTTGTGAGTGAACAAATTCATATCCATTGTAAAAATGGTTTGAAGCTTAGCCTCCCCAGAATCTAGAATGTGACGAAACCTGGTATTTAGCTCCAGATTGCCACAGGTACGAAATGTTTCTGCACAAAGACATGTGTCCCTAGAGATTATCATTAAAGTGACACCCACAGAACTTAATTCCTGGTTGGGATACAGCAGTAAACTAGCATCTGGAAATAGCATTTTTCATTCAAATAACCTTCATCTCTTAAGTGACATGTGCCAGCATATGCCTTTTTACTTATAAAAGCTCAGTAAGTCATTTGTGATATCTTTAATGGAGAAGAAATTAAATTAATACTATCAGCTTTTATTTTTTCAACATTTCAACATTTTTCAACATTTATTTTAAAGTAGTTCAAGGTCTGTAAAATCCAGTGCTTTAAATGGTCTGGGGTTTCAGGGTTAATTTCCATGATTAATTTAAGCTATAAATATGATTAGGAAGTAAATCTACTGCCAAAAATATATATCAATGCATTCCAAAATCAAAGGTGTATTTTGGAAATATCAGTGGATATAGATTTCCATGGCAAAGGAGCCCTCAATTAATATTGGGGGATGTAAGAATTGCTCAGTTTTTACTAAATTGCTATGACGGTCAGCTTTTGAAGTTTCATGCCACCCTATTAACCAGCAACTTCCCATTCTTAAGAATTGTCCTATGACTCCCTCCTTCTGAGAAGCCTATTCTAAGCCCTCTTTAAGGGAAACAAACTCAGATGTAATCCTGCTTGCCTGCCTATGACCTCTCCCCCAAAAGACACTGACTCTGAGTTGAAGATGCAGGAGTGTTCTCGGCAAGGAGCGATCTCACCTCTGCTCACCAGAGTCTCTGCTGTGGGCTGGGAGCCCCTACCAGCCAGGCTTCTTAGCCTTGACTCCGTAATGCCTGACGTTCGTAATTCTGAGTGGAAATGGGGCACAGTCCTGAGAATTTGGGGTAGATTATCTCAACTCTATATAATCTATCCAGTTCTATATAATCTACATACTCTATCAGCTCTATACGCTATCCCCATCTTACACATAAAGAAACTGAAGCCCAGAGAGGTTAAATAATTTAATTCGTCCAAGGTCACACAGCAACTAAGTGGCAGAGCCAGGCAGATAGATCACCTCTGGCTGATCTCTTAATCACTCCACTTTGCTGCACTGAGCTGAGCAATCTCTGAATTTAATGTTCATGTTTGGAAGTCTGAAAAGGTGTCCGCAAAGGAGAGCAAAGAGAAGCACACAAAGGAGTCAGGCAGACCTGCCCTCACTCATGCAGCAAAACTCAAGTCTTGGCGTGGAGAAACGGGAGACAGCAGGAGGGTCCGCCAGGAGAGCCACATGTGCTCAGGCCATGCTGTGGGAGATAAATGGCACCTGCTCCATCCACCAACTTGCTCTCTGTCCATCCTTCCCAGTTCTCTCCCCCCCATTCCCATCACTGTCTCACCCTACAATTCCTTGTTGACACACCCTGTGTTCCCAAGCCCTCTGAGACTTACCTGCCCCTATCTCAGCATCTGAGGCTTAACACACCTTGCAGCATGTACAACATGCAACCAACTACAATCAACCTCTGGCTTCTATCATCTATTGAGCATCTGTGATTTCTTAGAGCTGTGCCAGTTGTGGAGGCAGCTGGAAGCAAAATCCTTGCCCAGAAGAAGTTGAAGAACGTAGTGCAGTGGAAGAAGGATATAGGTCTTGGAGTTCAATAGCTCTAGATCCCAGTTTACTTGACTTGACTTACCTTCCCTGAGCCTCCATTTCTTTATGATGAAAATGAGAATAAAACCTACCTCTGGAGGTTAATGTATGGCTCAAACTTAGATGAATAGGAAAGCAATTGGAATGGATATTTCTTGTTTTCCCTCCTCTGCATCCCATCTCCCTCCTCCTACAATGCTTGGTTCTCAAATCTTTGAACTTGAACTGAGTTGTACCACTGGCACTCCTGGTTCTCCTGCTGGCAGATGGCAGATTGTGGAGCTTCCTGATCTCCAGTCCTCCAATTCCTAAAATAAATCTCATCTATATCTATATCTGTATCTCCTATTGGTTCTGTTTTTTCTGGAGAACCCTAACTACTATAGCAGCCCTAGCAAACTAATACAGTTACCAAAAGAATCTGGACTAATGATATAACTTTTGTTTCTTGCAATCTATGGGGAGAACCATAAAAGGCAACTTCTCAATACTGGATATGCATCAAAGCAGAAGATATGCATATACCAAGAGTTTCAGGGATGGGAGAGAACAGGGTGCTGAAGCAGTCAGAAAGAGCTTGGAGAGTGGGGCAATGAAACCTGGTTTCTTTGGACTTTAAAGAATCAATAGACTAGGTTAGAGGAGAAGATGAAGGCATCTAAGTAGAAGGCACAGCTCAGCTGGGAATAGCAAGATATGTATAGGAGAAAAGGTAAATTGAGTACACTAACCAGAGAGTAGGTGGGAGAGAACAGGAAGGCTGTGCATTTAGGGGCTAGATTATGGAGGGTCTTAAAGTCCAAACTGAGGAGTCTGGAACATATGCTATAAACGACAAGAGTCCATTTTTGGTCTTGGGGTAGAGGTGCGGCAGCTTGAAGGTGGTGTTTGAGGATGCTTAGCTGCCTACAGGGACAGGGAGAGACCAGAGTCAGGAAGCCATCTCTGAAATATGGATCTCTGCCTGAATCCCACTGGCAGATGGAGAGGCAACCCACCCGTTTGCTTGAGACAAGGTCCAATTCCAGGCAAAAGAGCAGTCTCTGTGGCTAGGGGGCTGATGGAAGGCTTTGGGGTTAGATTTAGTGAGAGCTTCAGTTTGCTAATGCTCCCTGTACCTTCCACATCAGCCTCTGCCTTCCCTGGGAGCACAGCTGGATGTCATTTTCATTGCCAAGGGCATCCAGCTAACCTACCCCACCACTGCTGCCCCACTGCTAATGCCAATCTCTGTCAGAGCTTCCCAGCTCCACTAACCCCCGTGGCTTTTTTGAATATGCCTAATGTAGACATCAAAGTATTGATATCCCCAATAAAACACCCATACGTCCAAAGCACCCTCCAAACCAAGACCCCATTCTGGGCAAGGAGTGAAGCCATCCCCCTTCCACAGCTGTTCACAGCCTTCCTCAACGTCAACTCCACAGAAACCAGCACCAGAGGCCCTTTCGTCCAACCAATATTTATTGAGCATCTATTATGTCCCAAGCACAGTTGTAGGCACCAGAGATACAAAGATAAAATTCAGGTAAGATCTATGTGCGAGTTCTTCTGCTGAACATAAGACATTATAAAGCTAAAGTAATTAAAATGGTATGGTATTAATATTAGCACAAGGATAGGCAAGGGGACCAATGGAACAAAATAGAGTCCAGAAACAGACCCACATATATAGATAGGGTCATCTAATTTACAACAAAAATGACACTACAGAGCAGTGGGGGGAGGATCGTCTTTTGAATAAATGCTGGGTTAATTCAGTATCAATAAGAAAAATAAAAAGAAAGACAACCCTTACTTCTTACCACACAAAAATTAAGTCTGAGTAGACTACAGATCTATAAAGAAAAAACAATAAAGCTTCTAGAGGATAAGAAGTAAGACTGAAAGCACTACCTATAAAGGATGAGGTCGATAAATTTAACTTCATTAAAATTTAGAACTTCAATCCATCAAAAGACACGATCAAGAGAATAAAAACCAGGCAACAAAGTAAGAGAAAATTATTTGCACAGGAATTGTGTTCAGAATGTATAACTCCCAACTATCAGTTCTTTTTTTCAAAAAAAAAAGGCAATGAAAAATGGGCAAGACACTTAAGTAGGCAATTCAAAATGAAGATTCCAAAGAGCCAATAGACAAATGAAAATGTCCGCCTCATTCCAAATCAAGGAGATGTAAATTAAGGTCAGGATGAGTTGGCACTCCCTGCCTAAGAAACCTGACATTCCCTAGTGTTAGGGAGGTGGAAAGCAGCAGTGTCACTCATACACGACTGAGGGAAGGGAGGTTTGTAAAACCAAAGTGAGCATACGGATACACGCTGACCCAGAAAGTCCACTCGTAGCTCGACATCCGAGAGAAATACGTGTACCGGAACTCCAAGAGACATGGACAAAAATGTTTATAGTAGGTAGGACTTTTCATAATATCCAAAAGCTAGAAACTACCCAAATGTCCATCAACAATAGATTTGATGAATAACTTTTGGTATGTTCCTACCATGGAGATCTATACCAAAACGAAAATACATGAACTACAGCTACATATAACAATATGAAGATGAGCATAAGAGGCCAGACACAAAAGCAAACTTACACTGTGATCCCATGTTGCTCTGGTTCAGACAAAACTACTGCCAGAGGTCAGGGGAGTTGTTACTTGGGCGGGAGAGGAGGGGTAAGGATTGAGGGGGACTGGGGGAATTTTCTGGGGTGCTGGTAATGTCTGGCCATGAATACACAGGTGCTTGTTTTAGAGTGATTTATTGCACTTTATACTTAATGTTTTGTGCAATTTTCCGTGTATGTGCTATACTTTATATGATTTAAAAAAAAAAAGTTAACATTCACATCACCAACAAACTCACAGTCAACTTGGAGAAGCAGAAACGTAAGCAGGCATTTATGACACAGTGAGATAAAGGGGATGACAAGCCTGACTGCCTGGCTTCCCCTCCCAGCTCCATCACAACCTAGTCACGTGATGACAAGTGACTTAAACTTTCGGCTTATTCCTCTTGTATAAAATGGGAATAATAACCATACCTACCTCATGCGGTGGTTGTGGGAATTAAGTGAATAAACAGAGGTAATAAAGATAAAGCTAGATTAAAACTTGTATATGTCATTGATCAGTATTTTTTTTTTTAAGATTTTATCGGGGAATTCGGGGAGGGGAACAGCATTGGGGAATCGGGGAAGAGGAACAGACAAGTTGCTGTCCTTTTGTTCTTCAGTCTAGTTGTGGAGGACATTGCTTCACTGGCCCATGTTGGTATCATCATTGCGCTCCTCCCGGATGAGGCAGATCGGTCTCCGGCCTCTGGCTGGTCACTCACCGCAGCTATTGGAAACTCACACTGGCTGCCGGCCACTCACTGTAGCCTATGGCAGCCCACTGCAGCAAGGGCTGCAGCCTACACCATCGCCGGAGCTTGCACAGCCCAGCTCCAGGTGGAGCTGTTGTTAGCTGTTAGAGGGCAGTGTCACTGGTCCTCATATGTGGGATCCTAACAGGGGTTGCTGGCATCCCAAACCAGCTCTTAACCAGTGTGCCACTCGGCCGGCCCTGATCAGTATTTTTGTTAGCTATTATCATCACTACTAATACCACCTCCACTATTACCGCCATTACTAGTACCACAGGAGCTCAAGGAGGGACACAACCTATCCAGGGGGCAGCAGAGTTTCCTGCATCTATTTTGTCTGTTTTTGACCTCTCTCCAGCCAGCTAGTGCACCCAAGAATGTGGAAGAAGAAGGCATTGCGTTATGTTCCCAGCTTCTCCCCCAGGGTCCTGGAATTAGCCACAGCAATCAATTCTTGACCTCATTTTGCTCAGAATCAAGCAAAGGGATACTGGAGCCACTACTAATGCCCAAGTTATCAAGCCAGTGCCCAGCACACAGTAGGTGCTTAATCAAATGTTTATTGAACTGTAAAAAGGGATGAAAATAAATGAGAAAGTGGGTGAGTGAGCACAGCAAACTGAATAGGAGGCAGGAAACCCACATGCACCAATGACTGCGATAGAAGCTGAGATACCCGGGGTCCTTTGGCCATCATCTCCTTTTCTCTCCTCGTGGCCAGAATCTTTGTTCTTCCCTGGTCCCCATCCTGCTCACCCAGACTAGAGGTCACATCGTGATCTGCTGAGCCACCTACTGCTCAGATGGCAATGTGAGGGAGTCACTATTTATCTTTGTTACTGCTGCAAGTGTCCAAAAAAAAAAAAAAACAACCCAGCTTCAAAGATCACATCTGTTGGGATAACCTATTGATTTGTGTCACGGTTCTCCCAATCCCCATTTTATTGTTGTTCAAGATGGGGTCAGGATAGGTCAAAAATAACTCTTTCCAATGGAGGCAACAGACTAAGGAATTCTAAATTCTCTAAAAGGCATGGGCCCGGGGAAGTAATGAAAGACGGAGGTGGCCCAATGCCACATTGGAGACTGTGGGGAAGGGGAGTCAGGATGAGGTCTGTGACATACAAGCTTAGGGAGAAAAGAAAACATTAACTAGGAAAATAGAATGGATTACAACTTAGGATCGATACCCAGAACAAGCTTGGAGAAGATTTTTTAAAATTAGTTTTTCATACTTGCCAACCCAGTTGGCTGAATATAATCCGTTAGTCAACTATTCTATGATCCTGAAAGGGAAGGCACTTTCTATTTACGAATCCCAGACCATCTGCTGACTATTTCATCAAGTGCAGGATCATCCAACTACAACCAAGTCCAACCACTGACTGTTTTTGTAAATAAAGTTTTATTGGAACAGTCATGGCCACTCATGTTTGTATTGTCTACAGCTGTTCTGCAACAAGAGAGTTGAGTAGCAGCCTCGGGGACCATATGTTCTGCAGAGCCTTAAATTTACCATGTGGCAGAAAAACGTCTGTGGGATCATAGTTAACTGTCACGTCTCCATTTTTACATAAGGAAACTTCAACTCATCAGGGTTAAATAACTTGCTCAGGATCAGATTCATGGAGGGTGCTGGGATTTGAATACAGGTCTGCTTGATACAAAAATTTCCCCCTAGACATGTCCTACTTTTCAAAGGAAAAGATTTTATGTTCACTCTTAATAATGCTTAATATAAGTAAAATATCTATATAAATCATATCTATACACGTCAAATTTGGCCCGAGGACTATTCAAACCCCACTGTTTCACTGTTTCAGCTGAGTCGTTATGAGGTTAAGGAAGATTTCATCTTAGGTTTAGGAATCTTCTAGTTATAGTGAGATTTTAGGGTACTGCCATTTGCCATTGAATTCACTTATGGTACATTTCATCTTGATAGCTCCAACTTCCTCCATAGTCTTGACCAACCCGGACCAGTTGGATGGGGGACAAATGTGAACCCCCTCTTACAGGAGGCTAAGGAGAGGCATGAAAAACCAATGACAAGGCATAATCGATAGAGATTTAAGGACACAACCCAAGTTTTCTATGTGTTTGCCTTTCATCTTCACTCCCTACCCTGGCAGTAGTCTTTCCCTCAGACCCTGGGCACAGATGATACAATATTTAGGGTGAGGAAGGTGGGAAATCATAGAAATGCCCAGAATGCAGTGCTTTCCAAAGAATCTCTGATTCTCTGTATAACTCAGGGAGGGACAAAAAAACAACAACAACTCACTGTGGTCCAAATGGAAGAAGGAAATATGCTACTGTTTGATTTCAAGAGGAAATAGTTACTAAGTGGGGGTGGGGGAAGCAAATACAGAGGGATTCACAAGGGACATGACATCAGACCAGTGTCTCGAGAGACTGTTTAAGGCTAACTAGAGAAGGAACAATTCATAGAATGTGAGTTGTGACTAGCAACTAGTTCCAAAGGACTTTAATGTAAGCCCCCGGCCCCAGTGCTCTGTAGCTCTGTCATTGTGGACTCATTGGCACAATGCTGTGAGCTGCCTGACAGCACACGGTCATGGAACTTACAAAGTATGGTGCCTGGGAATTAGAGAAGGACCTCACAGGTGAGGAAAGAGCGACCAAGGGGGTATTTCATCAGATGATGGTGGGATAAAATCCACCAATGAAAATGATGGCAAGCTCCTCATCACCCCCAACTTTAATTCTGAAGCAAAATAGCTTCAGAAATGTGGCTTTGTTCAGAGCCAAGCTGGGGACCCCAAGAGACACTAACCTCACCTATGCTTGGAGTGAGGATGCCCCAAGTTAAGCCAACCCTCCTTCAGCTGTCCCAGGCTTCCTGACTCTCTGCTCACAATTTGATCCTTTCCTCGGATGATCCTGGAACCAGGCTTCTCTTTATCATCTCGCTAAATGGAGGGCATGCACCATGTGGCCCTGTGCGTGCCCTGTTGTGGCTGCACAGCTGCCCTTCACAGGATTGCTTGCTGGACAGCAGCCCTGGCATCCATGCCCTATTGACGCACTGGAGAAAGTTCAGTTGCAGTGATGGGAAAATCAGGAGGGCAAAGCCCATGAAACTGGCAAACACACAGGGAAAGACACAAGGATAGGACAGTAAAACCACCACTAGAAAACTTAAGTATACTTTGTTTCTTCAAACTTTCCGCCTGAACACTAAAAGGGAAATGAAAACAAACAAAAACAAACAAACAAATACACACTTAACATGAAAAAAATGATGTGTTTTTAACATCAAGCCTAACTCTGCTTCCCTTCCCCCTCAGGACAACCCTCCCTGATGGAAGAAATGAACCCCCATTAATCTTGAAATGCTGCAGGGTGTGCATCCCCAGGGCAGGAGCAGCTCTGGTCCCAGGCAGAGGCGCCTCAGGGGTTAACCAGGGGTATTTATTTACAGGTTAAAGAGGCAAGCTCCTGAGTGAACGCTGCGCTGAGGAGATGCTGAGCGTGAGCTAACAAGACGCTCTCTCCAGCGGCACTCCGGGTGATTACTCCCGAGCACCCAGCCATACCAAAATCAATAAACAATTTCAGCGCAGCCCTGGGAACTTTGCCACACTTAATAAAAGTCTCTAGCTGCAGTTACGGCTTCATTTCACCTTAACGTCTTCTTTAACTGTCCCTTCTTTTCAAGATCAATTAGAGGGACATGCAAAGAGAATAAAGAGATACACACATGCAGGAGCACACACACTTACACACACACCGTAAGCAAACAAGGTCTAAACTAGCGATGGGTAACAGGTGGGCTCTCCCCTCCCCGCTCATAATTTACTCTGTAAGATGAACAGCAGTGAAGAAGTCTGGAGATGGGGGTGGGGGAACAGAACTGGGTTTAGGGGGAAAAGGGGAGTGAGGGTGGTAAGGGATTGGCCCATGTTTCCTAAGTACAAAAACAAATCTCAATAGAATGGCACTCCTACTGTTTATAGATTTCCACGATCTCTTCCTCTCTGAAAATCACCTCGGTATCCAGCTTTTGACTGTTTCCTTCCTCCCCAGAACATCCATTTAAGAATGGACAGAAAAAGAGAAAACGGGGACAAACTGTGTTCGTGTTATTGTTAGTTCTTTGAATTAAAGAGTCGAGAGGCCTCGGGTAGGGAGGTTGGAGGGAGAAGAGGAGAAACGGTTGAATCTCTGAGGTAAAATGGCATGTGTTATTGAATTGTTTGTATATTTGTCTCCTATTCATGAGAATTCCACCACATTGGGTCTAGAACTGGGACTAGTGCTTGCTTCCCTCGCCAGTCTCATCAACCTTTTTCCACGCCTGATTGGATATGTGACAAAACCAAATGAAGATCTGTTTAATTTTTTAAGAATGGTCCCAGTGTGTGTTACCTTCTGTATGTTTGAAAGTTCGTTATATATGCACATCTCTACGTGCACAAACCCTTTCCTCTCACGCTAGAAATGACTGGACTCCATGAGATGAACTGCTCACCCTCTTAGGAAGTCAATAACACTAATTAATTCATCATCTTTCTTGGATTCTTTGCCGCTAAATTGTGGTTAGAAACAAGTAGAAAACTCTATCTGCAAGAAGCATGAGATAAAGACCTTCCATAAAAGGAACACTTTACAAAACCAAAAGGAGTCCCTCAGATGACGGGAATAGTATTAGGAAATTTGGAATAAATAAAGAAATAGTGGGCCGGCCGAGGGGCGCACTGGTTAAGAGCTGGCTTGGGATGCCAGCGGCCCAGGTTCGGATCCCACATATGAGGGCCAGTGACACTGCCCCCTACAGCTGACTGGAGCTGGGCTGTGCGAGCCCCGGTGATGGTGTGGGCTGCAGCCCCTGCTGCAGTGGGCTGCCATAGGCTACAGTGAGTGGCCGGCAGCCAGTGTGAGCAGCTGGCAGCCAGCGTGAGCTGCCAATAGCCGCGGTGAGCGACATCCAGAGGCCGGCGACAGATCTGCCTCATCCGGGAAGAGCGCAATGACGATGCCAACAGTGAAGCAACGTCCTCCACAACTAGACTGAAGAACAAAAAAGGACAGCAACTTGACTGTTCCCTTCCCCAATTCCCCAACACTGTTCCCCTCCCCCAATTCCCCCCCCCAAATCTTTAAAAAACAAAAAAGAAATAGTGACTCTCTTTCCTCTTCTTCCCCTTTCTCCAATGGTAACCAACTCTGGGCAGTGAGCTCCAAGCACAAATCAAGTGGGCCAGTTTTCTTCACGTAGAAAAGTCCTTTTGGAGGGGGAGACAGTGGCTCTTGTTGCTTCATTGATGAGCTCTCCACTCCCTCAACCAAACAGTAACCCTTGGCATTGGGTATATGAAATATGCATACACAGAAAGGGAAGGGGAAGGTTTCCTTGTTGCCCAGAATCCTCTTTGCCTCAAGTTGCGTCAGTACATCAGTGCCAGTTCTCTGAGCCAAATCTTTCTCCGGTTCTCCAAGGACTTGACTCTATCATCAAGACAACTCCATCCTCTACTCAATTCCCTGTCTTCTTTCCACAATGCCAGACATTCTCATTTCTGCCTGCCTTTCCCAATACACTCTCATACCTCACCAAGTGTATCAAGCTTTGGGTGACCCCAAACGTTTGGGAGGGTAGAAGACATTAGAGTAAAATAATTAAAGCAAAGCTCATATTTCTCCCTGACAGTATAGGAAGTGGTTCTGTTTAAAAGTTCCATTCGTAGGGGTAGAAAGAATAATTGTGAGGTATTTGGCAACTTCTAATGCCGCTACAACAGGTTGGAATGCTAAAAGCTGAAGCTTTGTAGAACATTCCTTAGCAGTTTGGAGTAAAGAATAAAGACATACTAACCACAGAAGTAAAGTAGACTTTCTAGATTTGTCTATTTTTGTTCCAAGACCAAACTAGATATGTCAACAACTCAATCATAGAGCTGCCCATGCACTAGGCGTTTCCCAGGTTCCGGTGGCCTTCTATTGACAGGTTCACGACACCTAGTTAACACATTAGGCAGGAAATCCTAAACCTACTGGTAGCTAACATAGGATAAACCACAGGTACACCTACCTTTCTAAAACTCAGTCAATAATCACATTTGTAAAAATATTCCACAAAATGAAGATAAAAACCACAGGTTCTGGTGGAAAAACACAACTACAAAGGTATGTGTTCCTGTGCCTTTCTCGTGCCTCTATCCTATTTAATATTTTCATGGTGAGCATATGGGGAAGCTTATGTCTACTTCTGTCTTTTGATGTCCTGCAGGAGCTCAGGATGTGCACCTACCTTTATAAGCAACCTTCACAAGCACACTGGTTTAAAAAATAATCAACTGGGACTCTGGTTAGGGTAATGCTTAGCTCCTGAGGACTAAGAGAGGCAAAGTAGAGACTAATATAAAATATATTAGGTAGCTAAAAAGGAGAGGCAAATGGATGCCTGGGTATCTGAAGAACTCCTTTATTTTGAGAAATGCATGACTTATAGGACAACAGACTTTCAAGTGGTGATTCGAATGGTATAATTCACCAAATTCACAAATGACAAGATCTGATCTTTGTATGTTTTCTGATCTCTGTATGGTTCTGTGTATCACACAGAGCTTGGAAATATATATATTTGGAACCAAGTAACATATATAGAAACTGACTTCAGCTAAAAATCAACTTCTGCCTTACTGATTGCCTTTTAAGGAAATTATCTGACAATTAAGTGCATATATAAGCCATAAGAGGAAACAGAGAAATCTTTCTGTAGTAAAGGAGACTAGAAATAATTAGAAAATGGGCTAACCTGGCTCCTCCCAACCTAAGCCACCTCCAACACCCACACTCACTGCCCACCATAACATACATGGTAACTGATAGCCTCACACCCAAGTCTCAATCAAACTCATGTGATTGCGAATCCTCCAGGCTCTGCATCGCCATGGCTCGTGCTGTACATGGCTGCTCCTTCCGGCATGCCTTTTACTCATCCCGTATCACTCAATCCTACAGGAAGATTTAAACATCTGCACAGAAAGGATCAGGGCTTCTGTTCCTATTGACTCTAGTAAGTAGGTGTTCCACTTGTTGGCCTATGTGGGATCCCCAAGAACTACCATGAGTTCTTGGTTTTCAGGGCAAATGATGAGCAACTACAAAGACTTTCTATATACACACACATATGTGACTGAAGGGTTCTTCTTAGTAATGTCCCAAGGTTATTAAAGATAATTGAAACTTCCTATTCATAAGCTTACATGAGTACGTTCCCAGTCCTGGGTCTGCTGAGCCCTTTGGTATCTGCGCAGTCCTTGGACACACCCAGGGCCACTCCTGGACATGCTCGCACAGAGTCAGGGTGCCCACAGCCTTTGAAAAAGACCATGTGTGATCGTGTGTCATTAGTCATCAATGCTGTCTTGAGTTGGTCAGGGTTTTCAATACTGGTCATTCTTTCCTTTAAATTATTAATTACTGCTGGTTTGGCTTCAAAATATCAGCCTGGTTTGTTGGGAATCCTATAGTATTTTTTGATACATATGTGCAGGTCTACTTAAAGTCGGTAGTTTTTCCAATTACAGTAAAACCTTGGATTGCAAGTAACTTGGTTTGCGAGTGTTCCACAAGATGAGCAAACATTTCCAATACCTTTTAACTTGGTAAACAAGCGATGTCTTGCAATACGAGTAGTTTGTTTCCAGAACAAATTGTGCTCACAAACCAAGGTATTACTGTACTTAATGAAAGATCTGTATTTTTTCCATTTAAATGTGAATCATCCATACCCCTTATGATAAAAGATACATTGATGACCCTCCCTCTTGCCTCCAAGACATAATTTCATTGTACAGAGAACCTAGGCTGCAATCATTTTTTTCCATTAGAAACTGGGAATAGGTAGCTGGCTAGCCAAAGTCATGGATTCTGGCTCTTTCCATGAGCACACAGAGTTTCTGGACACTCACAGTTTAATACAGAGATTTAATGACTGTGGGAAATTATATATTTCTTAGTGGCATTAAATTTTTTCATGAGACCAATAATGATTGAAGCCAATTGTAATACATACTTTAGAGTACTCCTGTGATTAAAAAAACAAACACAAAACCCAAAACTCCCACACTGTAATGTTTCCATTTATAGAAATTCTGAAGGTTGTTCCTAGTTTTAGGAGACAGGTTCACAGAAAAGCTGTGTTAATATCACTTGTAAAACAAGTCCTTTCTAAAAGTTGAATGAGAAAAAGCATCAGGAAAAGGTTGTTTGATGAAAACAAAAATAATTCTAAGAAGATCAATAAAGCATCTAACAGCCTTGGCCTGGCAGCATTTTACTGGACTGTTTTCAAATCAAAGAGCTTGTTTCTTTCCCCGCCCCCCATGCCAGGACTCCTTTCTTCATTAACACCCCTTCCTTACAAAGGCCTGCTTCTGCATTGTCTAGTACTGTGAGAAAGAAGTTATAACAATTTCCAGGATGCAGACCAAGGGTAACTGATATACACCCACTGATAAATCCATTGCTGACCCGAGTTTCACATGGGAGTGGGGGTCCCAGCCACCTCTGTCTGGCCAACACCCTTTGTGATCCCAGCATGGAATATTTACTAACTTGCCAGGTTTGTTACTGTATTTAATTCTATGATACACAACTTGAAGACATACTCATACACACACACACACACACACACGTATATCTATACACATATAATTATATAACAGTTATTTGTTAAGCACCCATTATGTGCAAAGTAGGTTCCTTGAAAGGAAAAAGACAAAAGAGTAAAGAACATTAGTATATGAGTGGCGATACAAAGATGAATAAAAAGATAATACCTGAAAAATCATTTGGAGACATATATATGTATTACATATATATAACACACGCCTATTCTATGACCAATCAATCTAGCTCCTAAGTATGTGCACATATATTCACCAAAAGTATGTACAAAGGTGTTCATGACAACACTATTTGTAATAGCCCCAAACTATAAACAACCTAGATGTCCATCAGCAGTAGAATCAATACATAAACTGAGGTATAACTATTCAATGTCACAATGGGAATGCACAAACTGCTGATACATATCTATTGAGATGACCATGTGGTTTTTATCTTTCATCCTGTTAATGTGATATGTACCACATTGATTTGCATCTGTTAAACCAACTTTATATGCTGTGTAATATTTTTGATGTGTTGTTAGATTTAGTTTGCTAGTATTTTACTAGGGACTTTTGCATCTATGTTCATCAGAGGTGGTGGTTTGTAGTTTTCTTGTGGTATTTTTGTCTGGCTTTGGTATCGGGGTGATGCTGGCCTCATAAAATGAGTTTGAAAGTATTACCTCTACTTCTATTTTTGGAAGAGTTTAAAAAGGATTGGTATTCATTCTTCTTTGAATGTTTGGTAGATTTCAGCAGTGAAGACATCTGGTGCTGAGCTTTTCTTTATTGGAAGGTTTTTGATTACTACTTCAATCTTCTTATTTGTTATTGGTCTGCTCAGGCTTTCTGTTCTTCTTGATTCAGTTTTGGTAGGTTGTTTTTTTCCAGCAATTTATCTAGTTCTTCTAGGTTATCCAATTTGTTTGCATATAATTGTTTATAATAGTCCTTTATGATCCTTTTTATTTCTGAGGAATCCATTGTCAAGTCTCCTCTTCCATTTTTAACTTTACTTATTTGAGCCTTCTCTCTTTTTTCTTAGTCTAGCTAAGGGTTTGCTCATTTTATGTTTTCAAAAAAAAAAATACCCTCAGTTCTGTTGACTTTTTACTATTTTTCAATTCTCAATTTGATTTATTTCTGCTCTGATCTTTATTACTTCCTTCCTTCTGCTTACTTTGGATTTAGTTCTGTTCTTCTTTTTCTAGTTCCTTGAGGTGTAACTGGGTTATTTATTTGAACTCTTCTTTTTTAATGTTGGTGTTTATCACTATAAACTTCCTTTTGAGGGCTGCTTTTGTTACATCCCATAAGATTTGGTAAGTTGTGTTTTCGTTTTGGTTTGTCTTGAGATATTTTTAAAATTCCCTTTTGATTGCCTCTTTGACCCAGTAGTTGTCCAAGAGTGTGCAATTTAGTTTCCATATATTTGTGAATTTCCTAGTTTCTTGCTCTTATTGATTTCGTTTCATTCCATTGTGGTCAGAAAAGATACTTGGTATGATTTTAATCTTCTTAAATTTGTTCACTTGTTTTGCGACATATGTGATCTATCCTGGAGACTGTTCCATGTGCATTTCAGAATGTGTATTCTTCTGTTGTCGGGTAAAAAGTTCTGTATATGTCAGTTAGGTCCTTTTGGTCTATAATGTTGTTCAAGTCCATTGCTTCTTTTTTGACTTTCTGTCTGGATATTCTATCCATTATTAAAAGTGGGGTATTGACGTCTCCTGCTATTATTGCATTGTTGTCAATTTTGCCTTTCAGGTCTGTCAATATTTATTTGTCTTATATACTTAGGTGCTCTGGTGTTGATGTATATATAATCTTCCTGTTGAATTGATCCTTTTATCATTATGTAATGACCTTCTTTGTCTCTAGAGAGTTTTTTACTCAAAGTCTACATTGTCTGATATAAGTATAGCCACTCCTGCTTTCTTTTGGTTACCATTTGCATGGAATATCTTTTTTCTATCCCTTCATTTGCAGCCTATATGGCTCTTTGAATCTAAAGTGAGTTTCTTATAGATAGCATAAAGTTGGATATTGGTTTTTTTATTCATTCTGTCACTCTATCTTTTTTATTGGTGAGTTTAGGCCATTTACACTTAAAGTAATTATAGGTACTTATAAAGAATTTACTATAGCCACTTTCAAAACAATTTTGTCTTGTAGTTCTTTTGTCCCTCTTTTTCTCTCTTGCTATCTTCCTTTTAAAATAAGAACATCTGTTTTGTATTGATAGGTTTTGATTCCTTTCTCTTTTACTTTTGTGTAACTTTTATGGGTATTTTCTTTGTGGTTAGGGCTTTTTATGTATTTCTCTGTATGTATGTCTTACTTTGATTAAAAATATAATCCCTGCATTCCAGATTATAACAGAATAAAAGAGAAAAATGAGTAAAGGGATAATTTTAATATTAGTCTTAAAAAGTGTCACCAATGGGCCAGCCGAGTGGCTCAGTTGGTTAAGAGCGCAAGCTCTGAGCAACAGAGTCACCAGTTCGATTCCCACATGGGCCTGTGAGCTGCACCCGAGCTGAACTGCCAACAGGCAGCAGGATGGCTCAGCTGGTGAGAGCATGTGCTCCAACAACAAGGATGTTAGTTGGACTCCCACATGGGATGGTGGGCTACGCCCGCCCGCAACTAAGGTTGGATAACAACGTAGCTGTTCCCCTTCCCCAGTTCCTCAATAAAATCTTTAAAAAAAAAAAAAAGTGTCACCAAGTTTTTGTGCTAATTAGGACATTCTCAACTGCAAGTAAGAACAAAACCAACTTAACAGTCTTAATCTAGAATATCTTAAAAAAAGAAAAAAAGATTTTGCATACCATGAAGTCCAGAGGTAGGGCAATAACAAGATTGACTAATTCAAGTTCTGACAAAAATCATGAAGGACCTTGGTTCTTCCCATATTCTACTCATCCATTCTTGGGCTACCTTCCCTTGCATTTATAAGATGGCTACCATGATTCTAGAAATCATACTCACACAGATAATTTTCATCAGAACTGTTCCTTTTGAAAAGAAAAAAGCCTTTCCCAGAATGTAGACATTTCCTCATAACTCATTAGCTAAAACTATAGGACATGACCTGAAGGAAAGAGTATCATAGAATTTACGGACATATTTTAAAACCATCGTTTGTGGTACTCATTCCAGGCTCTCGACTTAACTGGCACCAGTAGCAGAACCACAGATGTACCAGTTAAGGTGGCAACCAGTTCTAGGAATGCAAGGTGTTATATGGCTAAGAAATCTTATCCCTACTCACTCCTTGTCTTCCCCAAACCTTCTTTGGTTGGTAACGGTGGCTAGACTGGTCAAAATGGACTCTGATTAGCAAGTGCTTTTAGTTTCAAATGACAGTGTAGGGAAAGGAGTCTGAATCGTTACCCAGCAAGTTAGATCTTTTAGCTTGCTGCGTGTATTGACATATTTATATTTGCAACACACATGGATAATGTTAATTTCTCTAATATTCAGAAACATTCCCAAACATCTGAGCAGCATCACATGGTATTTTCCCCAAATGAAAACTATGGGAAAACCTAATAGTAGAATAGAGTAGAGATCAGTAAGGTAGAGTACAGAATAGTCATGCTCAGAAAGTCTAAATTTTTGTTTCCTGTGACTCCCATGTGAGCTGCTCTAAGCCTTGCCCAGCTAGACTTCTAGTCTGGGTTCAGAATAAGGCCAAAAGAAAAAAGGCTATTTTTGGATAGCTCAAGATGAAAAAAATGAGATGAGAACTCCCAGATGGACCACAACTGGTTTTCTACCTTAGGATGGTCTAAGAAAAAGGAAAGGAAATTTCTTTACAACTGTGGTTCTCACAGTGTGATCCCTACACTGAAAGCAATGTCGCCACTTAGACACAAACCTGCTCATTATGCAAATTCTCAACCTGCCCCCCGACCTACTAAGTCAGAAATTCTGCCCAGCAATCTGTGTGTTAACAAGCCTTTTAGGAGATTCTGATACATACTCAATTCTGAGGATCACTGCTTTAGAAAGATCCTACCCCAACTCACTGCATTAATTTTTTTTAATTTTTTTTTTTGAGGGCAGTATCACTAGCCCTCATCTGTGGGACCCGAACTGGGGCTGCTGGCTTCCCCAGCCAGCGCTTAACCACCACGCCACTCGGCCAGCCCTTTTTTTTTTTTTTTTTCCCAGATGAGCCATCCTGCCCCATTGGCAGCTCAGGGGCAGCTCAGCTTGGGCTGGGCATCGAACTGCTGTTGCTCAGAGCTCAGCTGGCACTCTTGAGCAAGCTCTTAATCAACTGAGCCACTCGGCAGGCCTCACTGCATTATTTAATAAGAGCTCAGTCAAGTAGCTGGGCTGGATACTTTCATTTATTCTTGTTTGTGCACAAACATGCACAGAGAGATCAGGATCCATGCAGTGCAGTGATCAGGTAACGGCTTACTAAGTCAGAGGTAGAGCCCAGGTTCCATGACCCCAGAAAGTGGACAATGTCTAGCGTTCATTCAAGAAGAAGAGTAAAAAAGAGGTGTGAGAGAAGGAAGAGAAAAAAATAATGTATTTTCAAACTTGATTCCAGAGGCCACCAACTCTTTCTAAAGATAATCACAGAACTGAAGCACCAGTGATCTTCACAGCAGCCTTAACAAGACAGTTAAGCCTTTTTTTTTTTTGAGGGCAGTGTCACTGGTCCTCACATGTGGGACTGAACCGGGGCCGCTGGCTTCCCAGGCCAGCGCTTAACCACCGCACCACGCGGCCGGCCCAACAGTTAAGCCTTTTAAATAATTTTATACCCCATAAAGCTCAGCATTATTTTGAGGCCCTTGTCCACAACTTAAAAAAAACAAACATCCTACCAGAGATGTGGCGGAACCTCAGAACTTTCTCCCAAATAACTAGCTTGCTTTTCTCTCCTAGACACTATGAAGGAATCTTTGATGATGTTTCCTTCTTACAGAAAAATCAGAACCAAATTAGTAACATCACTCGGTCTTTGGTATAAGAGCCTCATGAGGCTGCCTTATTTTTCCTGACGTTATTTCCCTGGCTTGACGTTCCTCCCTTACCATCTACCTTGCCGCACTATTGGTAGTTGGTCAGACATTACAAATCCTTTTAGGAAGGAAGCTGGCAATAGGAAAATAAGTGTAAAGGGCAGGGATTGGGGTTTTTTTCCCCAAACAAACTGAAAGCCTGGGAGGAGAGACAGCGTGTGGCATCCGCTGGTCCAACAGGGCCTTCCCTGACCCTCTCCAGCAGTGGTGGCTGTGGATGCTGCAATCAGGGTCAGCTTCCAAAAAGCAGGAGTGAAGAGAGGCGAGAACAGCTGTTAGTGGGAGAACATTTGCACAAGTTGTTTCATGGCAATGGAAAACCGGGGTCTAGCTTCTCTGTCTTGAGATGGACCCATTTCTCTCCTTAGTCTTCGCATTTTAAGACTGGATCGGCATCCGCACAGGATTGGCAAATGGGATGCAGGCCCCCGAGGCTTCAAGCACTTCTCCCTTTGGGCGTAACGCACCAGCTGCAGGTGTAGACAGCCCTGATTCTACTCTGCTCAGAGTTCCCAGGGAGACGGGTCAGCGGCGTCAGGACAGAAAAGGACAATTAGGGGTGTCCGGTTCAGGCTTATTGCAAAACTGAGAGAATATTTACTGTTTTGATTTCTATCAATCTAGTCTAGAAAGGGTCAAGGGGCTTTCTCTTGGGTAGTTATAATACCCTGGAGGGACTGATTTCAGCTTCCAGGTAGGCTGATTGGAAAGGAATCGGGAGTCAGCCACAGGGCAGGGGCTGTTTGGAGCTGCCCACTCTACCAGCCAGCAGTGCCTGCCAGGACAATTTCCATCAACAGTTCCATCAGGACTGCAGTATCAACCTTGACCAGTCACTTCTGAGCCCAGTTACATCTATAATGACACTCCTCCACCTTCCCCTTCCCCCGGAGCATGACAGATGAGCGGCTTCATGGAACAAGTCCACGAGCTGTGATGGGAATCCGTCTCGCTCCGCTGCAGGAAAAATATATATCCCTGAACAGCTGTGAGGAATTCTTTCATTATTCATCTGCAATCTTACCGCTAGTTCTCGCTTCCTCTTTTTACAATAAAAAAATGAAAACAGACGAAATGGCATATTCCGATAATGGTTGTTTTTAAACACCCAGGCTGGATGGAGTATGGGAGGTGGCAGAGAGAATGAGAATGGGGAGTTTGTGAAGTCTGGGGACGTGGAGACAAAGAGGGGACCTGCCCCTGCAGGGCAAAATGGGGAGGGCGTTTCCGAGGGTGGCCTGTCTGCGCGGTGACCACACAGCGTCAGCTCAAGGCTGCGTGCTTACATTCCACTGAAAAGCTTTTTGTTGGAAGCAATTTATAAGCATCCAGAAATCAGACTGGGGAAGCTCTGTAGAAAGGAGAAGGTAAATTATATCAAAGGCAGAAATATTCACAGGGTAAGGCGAGTACAGGCAGACACCCAAAGACCGTATGCTCAGGGTTGTCCACATTAGAGAAGAAACCACCAGGTGTACTGAGAAGGTACAAACCCTAGGAGGGTTTCTAGGAGGGTGTTTGCCTCCAGAAGTGCATCCTAAGGTCAGCAAGCAGGCTGAGAGGAGATCGTGGAAGAAGAGGTGCGGGTGGGGGGGCAATGTTGTTGGAGGGTGTCACAGTCGGCCTGGCCAGAAGGAGGGTCTCACCGATGCAGTCAGCATTGACATGGATCCCAGAAACACCGCAAAGCCAAAGGCGGCAGGGGGGGAGTGCGACCAGCTGCACACAGCTGGAAGACTGATTCTGCTCAGAGCTTAACTAGCCTTCTCATGGATTCATTCAATCACTTCAACATAGATTTAGTGGGCACCCAATGTATTTGTTTTCTATGCCACTTAGCTCATTACCATAAACTTAGCAGCTTGAAACAACACACCTTACGATCTCTAGTTTCTGGAGGTCACAGGTCTGCACACAGCTCAGTTCTCTGCTTAAAGGTCTGGCCACACTGCAATCCAAGGATCGACTGGGGCTGTGGTCTCATCAGAGGCTCAACAGAGAAAAGTTCTGCTTCCAAGCTCCCTCAGATAGTTGCCAGAATTCATTTCCTTATAGCTGCCTAACTGGGGGTTTCAGTTTTTTGCTGGAATCTACCCTTGGCTCCTAGAGACTACCCACATTTCCTAGCCTCACGAGCCACTTCACGGAAGCTTGCTTCTTCAAAGCAGGCAACAGTGAGAGCAAGAGTGGGGCGAGGGGGTTTGTAAATAAAGGACATATGTTAGATTAAAAGATATATCTATAAATCTCAGTAGCTGTACATTTGGATCCTAATTTTTAAAATGTAAATGGTAATTATAAAACAATCAGAAAGTTGACTATCAACTGGATATTTGATATTAAGAAATTATTAGTTTTTAAAGTATGACAGTTATATTTGTGGACTTCTAATAAAGATTCTTTAGCTTTTAGAATTTCATACTGAAATATTAAAGATAAAATGATATGTTTAGGAGATTTTCTTCAAAAAACTATGAGAGTGAGAGAAGAAGGTGAAGCTATATGAATGAGGTAGAATTTCCAGGGTTGATGATTGTGGGGCTGGTATGATGGGCATTAAGCTATTCTATCAGCTTATGTGGGTACTCAAAATCCTGCATAATAAAAGCTTACAAACCCTTACTAGTAATCACAGAAATACAAATGAAAACCAGGTGATTCTATTTTGTCTATCAAATTGCCGGAAGTTTTTAAAAATGACAATACCCATTGTAAGTGAGAGTAAGATAAAACAGATACTCTGATACGTTGCTGGGTAGGGGGTGGGGAGGGGTGGAGTATAAATTAGTATACTCTTTGATCCAGTCATTCCACTTCTGGGAAATTAACCTAAATAAATAATCCTCAAAATGGACAGAGTTTATGCATAAAGATATTCATTACAAGACGTGTAGTAGAGAATTCACCTCACCAAGAAGCAGTCCCAGCCTTTGCCCTCAGCTACTGGAAGGTGGTTAGGCCTTCGGAATGCCCTGCCTGATAAGAGTGTCTTTGTTTACCTGGGGGCTGTGGCCACTGGGCAGTCTAACACTGTGATTTATAATGGGGGCTTTGGCCCATGTGGCATCCCTCTATGTCTGGAGGGACCTAAAGATCAGTTACACAGACAGTGAACCATGAAGCCCCAATAAAATCTCTGGACACCAAGGCTCAGATGAGCTTCCCTGGTTGGCAATACTTCAGGTATGTTGTCACACATTGTTGCTAGGAAAGTAACACTGTTCATAATTCCATGAGAGGAGGACAACTGGAAGCTCCATGCTGGCATTGCCCTGAACTCTGCCCCACGCCTCTCTTCTCTTGGCCGATTTTCCTCTGTATCCTTTAACTGTAACAAACCATTACCATGAGCATAATAACCACCAGTGAATTCTGTGAGTCCTTCCAGTGAATTATTGAAACTCAAGGTGGTCTTGGGAAGCCCCAAGCTTCCAATCAATGCCACAGGTAAGGATGGTCTTGTGAACTGTTCTCTAACTTCACAGTTGTCAGAAATGAGAGCAGTTCGGGGATTGTGCCCCCTCTAACCTCACAGGGGGTTATTTATGAAAGAAAAGAAATTACTGGGAACAACTTTAGTGTTCAATATGTTTAATGTATGCAATATTTTGCAGGCATTAAACACAAGCATTTATATAAAGAATTTATATTAATGGGGGAGGCTATGTAACATGTCCAATACAAAATGTTTGATGTATTATTATATGCATGTAGATTTCAAAATACATGTAGAATAATATCTAGATAAATTATACCAAATGTCAATGAATAGCTATTTTAGGGTGGTAAGATTATGTGATTTAAAAAGTATAGTTTTCCAACAAGTGCTGGCGGGGCTGTGGGGAAAAGGGGACCCTGCTGCACTGTTGGTGGGACTGCAGATTGGTGCAGCCACTATGGAAGTCAGTATGGAGGTATCTCAAAGAACTGGAAATAGAGCTACCGTTTGACCCAGCAATTCCACTCCTAGGTATTTATCCTGAAAAAACCAAGACACTTATTCAAAAAAAGTTATGCACCCCGATGTTCATAGCAGCACAATTTACAATAGCTAAGACTTGGAAACAACCAAAATGCCCATCAGTAGATGACTGGATTAAGAAGCTGTGGTATATTTATACAATGGAGTATTACTCCGCTATAAAGAAGAATGAAATCGTGCCATTTGCAATGATATGGATGGACCTAGAGACTATAATGTTGAGTGAAATAAGTCAGTCAGAGAAAGACAAATACCATATGATCTCACTCATATGTGGAATATGAAAAACTGTATGAATGAGCAAAGTAAACAGAAACTGTCTCATAGATATAGAGGAAAAATCAGGGTTGCTAATTTGGAGAGGAATGGGGATGAGGGAGAAGGGGAAGGGATTAGACAGCAAAAATAGGCAACTACAATATTGCTACTGGGATAGGAAAAACAGTTTGGGGAATATAATTAATAATGTTGTAAATATTCTATGGAATGTCAGATGATCATAGGTCTTGTTAGGGAGACCATTTCATGGATGGAGTAGAGGTTTGATCACTGCACTGTATTACTAAAGTGGAGGTGGTATACCTACTGTAATTGAATATATATAGATAGTCACGGGATGTGGATTATACTGTGGAAGAGAGTCAGAGGAAGAGTAATAGATATATATGATATGGGGGGGGAGTGGGGTGGTGTATTGGGGTGGGGGGTTGTCACTTTGAGGGGTAAAATGTATAACTATTGCACTGTGTTGTACACCTGAAACTAATTAAAAAAAAAACAAAAAAAAACCAAAAGTATAGTTTTCTACTTCTCTAAACTTCTTTAAAGATCTACAGTATGTCAGTATGTATAACTTACTTTGATAATCAGAAGTGTGTGTGTGTGTGTGTGTGTGTGTGTGTGTGTGTGTGTGTTTCAGTTTCTAAATTTCAGCCACATTAGCAATGATTAGCATAAGGAGGGTAGTTCGTGATCAGGAACATCTCAAAAGCTCAAACCTGACTGTATAACTAAAAGATGTCACTGAAAGGAAAGAAAGTGAGATGGAATAGAAGGAAATCTAGACAGCTATAGGAGAGGCTCGGACAAGCACAAATATAAAGGGTGGAAAGAAGAAACAGAAAACCGAGGGCCCACATAGCAAGTGGGACAAAGCTCTGAGAACAATAACAGGCTGTGCTATGGAAGAGAGGCTCACGATGAAGGATGATGCAGGTCTGTGGCCTGGTTAGCCCTTAGGACCACTGCCAGGTGAATTCTAACAGCAGGTGCTTTAGTCCTTGAGTGAGACAAAGGGTCTTGAATTGATACTGTGCTGCTCAAAACACTTTCCCACATAACAGTTCTATTCTCATGGGCTTCTGTTCTTCAAGATCTTGGCAGAGTGGAATATGAATACAAACTTCAATAAACATGATGGGTTTTGGTTAAAGAGTATCAGAAGGCTGAAGCCAGCAATGAGTTGAGACGTGCAAAAAGAGCCAAGGGCATGAAAAAAATGGCATCTCCTTTTTTTAATGTTAAGTTTAGGGCACGTAAAAAAAAAAAAAAATGACACAAGCCCTGTTTAGACACGACAGTGATTTTTATCAGAAAGAAGGTAGAACGTCTACATCCCTAATTTGCTTCCATCTTTTCTGTCAAATAAAATATTTTACCAAGAAATGAATAGCACAAATGTTGTTAAGAGAATTAAAGCCCCGAGTGAAGAGATTATAAAAAGTGCACCTGTTGTCTATCTCCTCTAATGAATTAAAGTCGCTTACCTCGATGAATTACTTTCCAGGATGCTGATAACCCTTGCAAATGGGATTGCTAAATTATTGTCAGGAATCTTGGAGGCAACCAAGATAATAGAAGATTCTAGAAGGGGGCTTTTATAACAAAATGCAGCCTAAATATAATTAATTCCATTTCACTAAGCATTTTTATACATATTATTTGGGTTTTGTGGGGGGTTTTTTTGCAACAAACAAATATGGTTGGAGTAAATAAAAGAATAAGTACTAAATGGTAAAGTCTCATGCTTTCAAGCCAGAGCTTTTGATGAACAAACCAAATATAAGAGTTAAATCTAAGGAGAGTTAGTAGGATTGTGAATGGGAAAGAATCAGGAGTTGGGAATTGGGAACCAAGTAGGACCTGGATCTAAGGGAAAGTGGTGAGAGCATATGGAGGGGATACTCTTAAGTGAACGCCATGAGCATAAGAAAACTGATGTTAGTGCAAGAGCAATACTGGGGGGCAGTCGTGTGCAGGCAACCACTGGGTTTTCTAGGACAATTGTAACAAACCCTCACATCAGATGTGGACTTGGGCTGGACCACAGATTTAAGTCCCTTTCAATTCTGACTTTCTGTGAGTCTATCATGAAACAGTGGATCTATAGCATTGTTTTGACAGTGAGCACAGCATCCATCATATTAGGGAAACATCAATCCATTATGTAACCCAGAAATTAAAATTCAGTAAAGCCACTCCTAAGCTGCCATGTTTGATAGTTAGCCAAGCTCCTGACACAAGAGTTCAAAGAAACTGAAGTCTTGTTTTTCTTGAGGCCCATGGAGAGTTTGCAGTCACCTGGCTATGGACTGCAGCCCTCCAGATGGAAAGCATGTCTGAGTCAGTGCCTGTGTCAGGAGACAGATGGAAGCTGGCCACATGACCCCTAGTCCCACATCCATTCCACCAAATGGAGAGACATGACAAGCCTTTTATTTTCAGGACAGAGCACCATTGATTATTCCCTGTTAATGCTTCCCTGTCGATGGCAGGCAAGGACTAGAGGGAAATAGAAGGATGTGATATCCGGGCCCCCCAAAGGGAAAATCAATGCGATATGGTTTGTATTTCATCCTAGGATAACCTCTTTCTCTGAGCCTCAACCCACAGGCCACTGGTTCTCTGTCCATCAACTCATCCAGACATTGTCACGTGCTTTCAAACTCACCAAAGGACAGGGAGGGAGGGGAGAGGAGATAAGGAATAGGCACCGGGAATTATTCAACTCTGCTTTCATTTTCTTCTAGGAATTTACAGACACTAAACAGGTTACAGGATGCACACAGACTTCCTCAGCAAGTTCAGATCAGAGGGGCAGAGCCGACTTAGTCAGCCAAAGAAACCCTTGTCTGACTTATTACGGATGCATCCAGCAGTCAGCTCATCTCAAAGGATGACCTTGGAAAACCGACAACCTAGAAACTGCATGCCCCCTGGCACTATGCTGAAAGTTACAAGTTCAAAGAAAGAGGCAAAGACTTGTAATGCAGCGAGGTGAGAGGGAAGAAGCAACCTTTCTTTGTGTACACACACACACCACACACACACATCAAATACCAAACGTGTTTATGTTCCTCCCTCCCCAACATTTGAACAAAATGCTTGAGAATCTTGGATCTAACTAAAAGGGGAGTTTTTGTTCCCTCTTGGGTTTCAGGGTAAAGTGAAAGCGATAGGACTTGATTGTCTTTGAGGTGAGGATGCAAAGAGTAACACCCTGATACCTAGAGCTATACTATCCTTTGGTTCCAGACATGGCTTTTCATTAGCATGTGACCTCCTCAGTGTCACAGCCGCTTGGACCCATAAAGTAGTGTTGCTTCTGGAAAGCCCTAGGATAGTCTGTCACCTACTGCTATCTTTCCCCTCCATAGAGGTGTTGCTCAGGAGAAATGAGAAGACATTTTTCCACACTTACCTTGCTCCCTGGGGCCAGGAATCATGGACCAAACCCTCAAGGAGAATATGGACCAGGTGACCTCCAATGGGCTTTCCGACTCTCGGACTCCGTAGGGTCCCTTGGCGCAGACTGGAGTGGCCGAGCACAGAGGTCTGTTTTCTGCTTGTCGGTGAAAATTTCACAACTCTTGTGTTACAAACCTACATGATGTGGATATCAATTCCACTAGATTTATAAGCAGTACTTCTTCTAGATGTATAGGATTGTATCTGAGTTCAAACATGAGCTACTTTTTAAATATCTTAGAATAAAAGGATGTGTCCTAGCAGGAACCTCATTTGTTTTTGTTACTTCACAAATGACCTGCAGGGGAATGCTACCCGTGAGACTGTGGACCATGAACATCCATGAATGGTCTTGAGGATGCCGCCTCTCTCCACCTCCCTGGATTCATCTCCCCACAGGGAATCAACTTCAGGCCTTGGGCTCTCCCTGCATCAGCTGATCACCGTCACTTCTGCCCCTGAGTCCTTCTCCCCTGGGTTCTGGGGTCCCATCTGGCTCCCTTCCCTGCCACCTAGCCTCTTTCCTCCACAATGGCCAAATGGGTGCTCAGGCCCTGGACGGTGGGGGGAGGAGTGCTGAAGACCATGAGCCAACACTGAGTCTCACGCCTGGGTATCCTTCAGGGAGGGCGATTATCCTAATCAGAATAGATGCTGCCCAGAAAACCAAGGGGCAGAGTCCCAGCATGGCCTTTGCCCTACAAGTTCCTTTTCACAATGTGGAGAATCACAAAGGCCCCATGGCCTATTCTGAAATAAGATGCCAGGAGCCCTCAAGAATCCGCAAACCACAGGAGGGAGGAAGGACCCCTTTGGCAGTCCAGGAGGGAGGGCCTCTGTGCAGAGCTTCCCGCCCACGTCCTGAGCTTGAAGGGGACGTGGGGTCCACACATGCCCTTCCCCAGGTTTTCAGACATCAAACTACAATGTATATGGTCTGCTTCTGGGCTCTCTGTTCTGCCATTGGTCCATTTGTCCATCAGTGCACCAATACCACATAGTATTACAGCTTTATAAGAAGCCCTTTTTTTTTTGATAAAGAAGTTGTGGTATATATACACAATGGAACAATGGAATACTATTTTGCCATAAGGAAAGACGAAATAGTGCCATTTGCAACAACATGGATGGGTCTTGAGATTATAATGTTAAGTGAAGTCAGTCAGACAGAAAAAGTAGAGAACCATATGATTTCACTGATATGTGGTATATAAAACTGAAAACAACAAAAGAACAAGAAAAACAAATGAAAAAACAAAACTCATAACACAGACAATAGTTTAGTGGTTACCAGAGGGTAAGAGGGGTGGGGGATGGTAGATGAGGGTAAAGGGGATCAGATGTATGGTGATGGAAGGAGAACTGACTCTGAGTGGTGAACACGCAATGTGACATATAGATGGTGTATTACAGAAATGTACACCTGAAATCTATGTAGTTTTGCAAACAATTAGCACCCAATAAACTCTGATTAAAAAAAAAAAAAAGAAGTCTTGATACCTTGCAGTGTAAGTCTTCCAGCTTTGTTTCTTCAAGGCTCTCTTCTCTATTCTTAGTCTTTATCATTTTCCTATAAATTTTAAAATTAGCTGATTTCCAAAAAAAATCTGCTGTGATTTTGAATGGGATTGCATTCCCTCTGTGGCCTAATTTGGAAAAAACTGACATTTGAGCCTTTCAATTCATTAATACAGCAAATCTTTCCATTTATTTTAGGTCTTATTTTCTTTCAATAATGTCTTCTCTGTAAAGGTCTTGCATGTCTTTCATTAATTTATTCCCAGGTATTTTATGTCTTTGATGCTACTGTAAATGGTATTTAAATTTTTAATTTCCTATTTATTGCAGATATATAGAAATACTAAAAAATATATTCACATGATTTGTATTCATCTTTTGTTATCAGTATATTGAGTATTACAATTTTAATACAGTTTTTTTCCTTTCTTAAAATGTGTATATATATATTTTTTTGGCAACCTTTGTATGCATATATCCCAGATAGTTACAATATACATACTTGAATCCAGCGATCTTGCTTTATTTATTTCTAATAACTTCCAATAATTCTAATAAACTGCAGATTTTTAATATTTTCTACATAAACAATCATATCATCTGTGAGTAAAGACAGTTTTATTTCCTCCTCTCGGTTTTATAACTTTATTTTGTTTTGCCTTATTGCAATGGTTAAGATCTCCAGTACAATGTTGAATAGCAATATTAGGAGGCATTCCTAATCTCAGGGGAAAAGCTTTCAATATTTCACTATAAACTATATAATATTTTCTGGGAGATTTTTATAGATGATATTTACTAGTATAAGGATGTTCCCTTCTACTCTTCTACTCTTTTATTTTTATGAAATGTCTTTCTGTATCTTTAGTAATACTTCTCAACTTATATTTACTTTGACTGATATGTGTATAGCTACATCAGTCTCCTTTTGGTTAGCCTTTTGGTGTCTCTTTTTCCATCTTTTACTTTCAATCTTCCTTTAACTACACATGAAAAGTGTGCCTCTTGAAAATAATGTGTAGTTGGGTTTTTAAAATATTGTTCCATGTGGTAAGCAGCCCCTTTAAGATGATCCCAGGGCTGGCAGAGTGGCGCACTGGTTAAGAACTGGCTTGGGATACCGGCTCTAAGCAGCAGGGCCCCAGTTCGGATCCCACATATGAAGACCAGTGACACTGCCCTCTATAGCTAACAACAGCTTGTCCTGGAGCTGGGCTACATGAGTCCCGGTGATGGTATAGGCTGCAGCCTCTGCTGCAGTGGGCTGCCATAGGCTACAGTGAGTGGCCGGCAGCCAGTGTGAGCTGCCAAGAGCAGCTGTCCAGAGGCCAGCGACCGATCTGCCTCACCCAGGTAGAGTGCAATGATAATACCAACATGGGCCAGTGAAACAATGTCCTCCACAACTAGACTGAAGAACAAAAGGACAGCAACTTGTCTGTTCCCCTCCCCCAATTCCCCAATAAAATCTTAAAAAAAAAAAGATGATCCCAAATGATCCCCACATCCTGGTACTCAAGGCCTTGTAGAATCCCTTCCCCTGCAGTATGCACTGAACCTGACTCTCTAGTGAATTCTAACGATCAGCTCTGATCATAAGTCATTTCACATGTGTACACATGTATCTATAGGAAAAGTTCCTATGATTGCTGGGCTAAAGGTGTAATTTACCTCTGTAATCCTGATAGATATTGCCAACTTCCATAGTTCATACTAATTTATACACTGTGTGAAAGTGCCTATTTTAATCACATGCTTGCCATTATATTATTAAACTTTATTATTTTTGATAGACAAAAATTTTACCTTATTACACGTGAAGTTTACCATATTTTCAAATAATATGCTTGTCGTATTTTCTCTTCTGTGAAACCTCTGTTAATTTCCTTTGCCCATATTTATATTGGATTGCTGATCTATTTCTTTTTGATTTGAGGGGCTCTTTTAAATGAGATAAATTAGCCATCATCGTGGTGGAGTTACAAATATCTTACCTAGGTTCTCATTTGCATTTGCTTATGGTACTATTGTCATGAAGAAAATTTTTATCTCTACAAAGATTAATCTAGCAATCTTTGCTTTTATGGCTTCAGGGTTTTGTGACACACTTAGAAAGGCCTTCTCCACTCTTAAGTTATAAAGGAATATTCTTTTTTTTTTTTTTTTACTACATCTAGAATTTCATTTTTTATGTTAAATTTTTGAGCTATCTGCAATTTGTCCTGAAGTAAGGGGTGAAATATGGATCCCACTTAATTTTTTTTCCAGAACACTATCCAGTGGTCCCCATTTCCTAAGTAATCTTTTTACCATTGATTGGAAAGCCACTTTTCTCATATACTCAATTCTTATATGTATTTAGATCTAGTTCTGAACTGTTTTGTTATACTGACTATTCACAAACTATTACGATTGTTTTAATTGCTATAGATTTGTAAATTTAAAAAATTTATAGAGTTAATATGCCTTTATCACTGTCCCTTTCTTTCCTGGATATTCTTGCTTATTTCTTTTTCCATATGAACTTCAGATGTGCAAGTCATTTTTTAAAATCCTATTGGTGGGGTGGCCAGTTGGCTCAGGTGGTTAGAGCGCAGGCTCTTAATGCTGGGGTTGCTGGTTCAGTTCCCACATGGGCCAGTGAACTTGAGCTCTCCACAACTAGATTGAAGACAATACCTTGACTTGGAACTGATGGGTCCTGGAAAAAACTCACTGTTCCCCAATAAAGTTTAAGAAAAAAAATCCTTTTGGTATTTTTATTGGATATCACATGAAATGTATACATTAACTAAGGAGAGGTAACATCTTTGTGATGCTGACTGTTCCTATGCAAGAGGATGGTATGTCTTTCCATTTGTTCAGGTCTTGTTTTGGGTCTCTCATTAATTAGCATTTTAAAATTCTCTACAAATAATATTTCTTAAATTCATGCCTAAGTATTTCATATTTTATATTTTCTGCTGCTTTTATAAAATGGGTCTTTTCTTTCCTTATAGTATGTAATTGGACATTGTGTATACAAAGGCTATGGATTTCTGAAAATCAATTTGTAGCCATCTAATTTATTAAATTCTTGTTTTGTTGTAAGTTTTTGGTTAGTCCTTTTTAGTTTCTAGTGAACAATCCAATCATAAAATCTGCAAATTGTAACTGTATCCTCTGTTCCTTTAATTTCATTTTTTTTTTTTTGAGGGCAGTGTCACTGGCCCTCATATGTGGGACCCGAACCGGGGCCGCTGGCATCCCAAGCCAGCTCTTAACCGGCCGGCCCTGTTCCTTTAATTTCTATACCTTTAATATCTTTCTCTTGTCTAATTGTTTTGTCTAAGTCCTGCAGAACAATTTTAAATAATGGTGGTGATTAGTGGACATCTTTGTCTTGTTCCTGACTTTAATGAAATTGCTTCTCTAATTCTCAATCAAGTACAATGCTGGCTTTGAATTGAGATAAATATATTTTATCATATTAAAGAAACACCCAGCTAATCTTAATATTAAATGATCCTCGTGTTCCTGAAATAAGCCATATGAATTACTTGTATCTGGAGCCAGCACGACCAGGTTCAAATCCTAGCACCATCACTTATTAGTTACTTGAGTTCAGGCAGAGTACTTTAACCCCTTTAGACTCAGTATCCTTGTCTGCAAAATGGGGATAAGAACATCTACCTTATTCGGTTGTTGTGAAAATCAAATAACTATGGAAAGCTGAGCATGAAAAATACGGTGAAAGGGCGTTTGCATTTTTTCTGTAAATGTTCATCTCCCCTATTTTTCTATAGGATCTTCTCTTTTTTTAGAAGCTGTTTACAAATTCGGGATGTTAACCCTTAATCTGTGAAATAAATTGGTATATGTTTTTTCAGTTATCACTTGTATTTTACTTTGCTTTGGTATAATTTACATGCAAACGGTTTGTTTTGTTTTAGCATAGATAAATATATCTCTATTGTATCTGGATTTTTAAGTCACATTTAGTCTGAAGGATTACATTATCGGCTCCAACTCTTCATCTTTCTCTGTATCCCCCCTTAGCCATGTGAATTTACAATCCATTCCACCAAACCGTGGAGAATATTTCCCTAGTGGTCCAAAGCTGCCCCGACTGAGCTCAGTGGCATTATTATGCAGTCACTAACGAATACCATTAGGAATGTCTTCCTCACTACCAGGTTGTAGTGTAGGGGGTGACAATCTTTTTGGAATATTTAAAATATTTTAGGTTTTGCAACCAGACAGCTTCATGTCTTTTTCCTCTTCCTTCTTGTTGACTGAATCCTTTAAAAGTGAAAAAGCCATTCTTACTTAGTCCCCAGCAGCCCCAAAATAGGCCTCATGCCACGTTTGGCCCATAAGCCCGTTTGCTGAGGAACTCATCTTGTTTTTTTCCTAGTAATTTTATGGTTTAATAGTGTACAATTCAATCTCTGATCAATATGAAAACGATCCTGGTAGCTGGTGCAAGGACCAGATCCCATTTTCCTTTTCTATATGGCTGGCGTTCTCCCAACACGGCCCACCGTGTAGCCATTTTTCCCCTCACTGACTGAAGCCATCACTTTTACTGTATATTGAATTTTCATTGGCAATTGGGTTTGTTTCTGAACTTCCTATTGTGTTCCATTAGTCATTCTGTTAATTCTAGTGCCAGTGCCATGCTTTCAGCCTCAGAGGTTTTAAGTTTTAATACCCTCCTGCTTCCAAGGGCTCCTTTTTGGGGTTTTCTTGGGCTAGTCTTGCTCATTTGTTCTTCCAAATCAACCTTACAGTCAATGTGGTCAGCTCCAGAGAGCTAGACATGTCCAGCATTTGGGGTGGATCACGCAAAATGTTTCTACAATATCGTCTTAGGTTTTAAACTACTGACTAGATTTGCTTAATACCATAGGAATAATCAAGCTATTTTTCATGAGTTTCGGAAAATTACATCTTTTAAGATATTTGTCCATTTTGTCTAAGCTGTCAAATTTATTGGCTAAAGTTGTTCATCATATTACCTTATTAACTTTTAAATCTCTGCTGGATCTATAATTATGTATCCCTTTCATTCCTGATATTGTGCCTTCTCTTTTTCTTAATTAATGATGTTAAGAGATTTGCCTATTTTGTCTTAATTTTTGACTTTGTTGATCTCTCAAATTACATGTTTATTTTGTATTTCATTAAATTCTGAACTTACCACTATTATTTTATTACTTTTGCCTTCTCTGGGTTTATTCTGTTGTTATTTTACTAATTGCATAAGTAGAATGCTTAGCTCATACAATTTCAGTCCTTCCTGCTTCTCTGACTTAAACATTTCGGACCATAAATTTCCCTCTAATTCTCCCTTTAGCTGCATTCTAAGAGTGTTAATGCATAGGATTTTGATATTAGGTTCTAAGTATTTTCTAATATCCATTAAGATTAGTTGATTCATTGTGTTAGACATGTTATTAGATTTCCAAATGCATTAGAAAATTCTTTTTTTTTTTTTAATTGACTTTTTTTTTTTTTTGAGGGCAGTGTCACTGGCCCTCATATGTGGGACCTGAACCCCCAAGCCAGCACTTAACCACCGCGCCACTTGGCCGGCCCTAAATTGACTTTTTAATTTCATCGTGATCAGACAATATAGTCTGTGTGACTATAATCTTTGGAATTTACTGAGGTTTGCTTTATGGCCTAAGTGTTAATTTCTGTAAATGTTCAATCTGTGCTTGAAAATAATGTATAATTCTTAAACTTGGGGGTATGATATTTTACTCATGTCCATTACACCAAGCTTATCCATTGTGCTGTTTTAGTCTATATTCAGAACAATTCTTGTCCACTTGTCATATCAAGTACTGAAAGAGGACATTTCAAACTTAGTTCTGTCAGTTTTTACTTAAGTATTTTGGGGCTATATTATTAAGCTTGGCTGAGAATTAGTATTTCTCCCTGGCAAATTGAACCATTCACCAATAACTGAACCAATGTTTATTATTTTGCAGAGATTATCTTTATTTTCTCTGATATCAGCTTCTTATATTTTTTTCCATCCTTTTATTTTTAATCTTTCTGTGACTTTGTTTTAGATGCATTTCTTATAAATAGCATATAGCTGGATTTAAAAAATCAATTATAGGTTTTATTTTTCAACTGGGGAGTTTATTACACTTATCGCTGATATATTTTAATTATCTTATTGAACGCTTGCCATTTTTCTCACCTTTTTCATTTATTTTCTATCATTCCTTTTTTACCCATATTAAATGTTATATTCTTTATATTCTTTTTTTTTAAAGCCATTTTATTTTTAATTTTTTTTTTTTTGAGGGCAATGTCACTGGTCCTCATATGTGGGATCAGAACCGGGGCCGCTGGCTTCCCAAACCAGTGCTTAACCACCACGCCACTCAGCCAGCCCTTCTTTATATTCTTTTAATGGTTACTCTAAATATATATATATATATATTTTTTTTTTTTCTTTTTTTCCCCGAAGGCAGTGTCACTGGCCCTCACATGTGGGACCGAAACCAGGGCTGCCGGCCTCCCAAGCCAGCGCCCAACCACCGCGCCACTCGGCCGGCCCTTACTCTAAATATTTTAACATGTCTACTTACTAAAGTCCCACATTAATAAGACTGTTTCCCCTTTTCTTAATTAATGGGCAGTTGGACACTTAAACTCTCACCATTCCCTTTCAAAACTACGTTTTTGTTGCCTGGTGTTTTGAAGCCTCTCTTTCATTTCTTGAAATATAATTAAAACATTCAGTTTATACTCTGTGCTAATAAGTATAATATCTAAAGTGTCTGTGAGTCTGATACTCCTATATGTCATTTCTGATGACTCTCACTCACGGTATCACATTTCCTTCTTCGGTTTATGGTTTTTAACTGTGAACTACCCATGTTCTTTATAATTTTATCTGTGGAAGTTTTTTGATATCTAGATTGAAGTTTCATTCCTCCAGAGAGAATCTGTGCTTGCTTTTGCTAGTCATCTGGGGTTACCACTGACCTGGGTCCACTGAAGAATAAACTTGAGCCTTATCTTATAGAGATAAGGGACAACTTGTTAAACATTTTTAGGTGAAAAACCTTTTCATCTACCCAGGGCTAAGGTCAAGATAGGTTTATTTCCTTACTGTTATTTCTACTTGATTTAGCGTTTATGTTTGCATTGTGAGTGTAGCACGCTGAGGATCCTTGCTTTGTGGGAGATCTCAGATTCAACTCCCTGCCTAGAACAAAACCTGCTTTATATCCTGAACCATCACAGGCATCACGACATAGGCTCAAGGGGACCAAGTCTCAGCAGATACCTTCAAGGTGAAAGATGGCTTTCATCTTACTTGCCTCCCAAGGTTTGAGTTCTCATGTCACTTTTTTTTATTTTATTTTTTTGAGGGCAGTGTCACTGGCCCTCATATGTGGGACCCAAACCAGGTCCGCTGGCTTCCCAAGCCAGCGCTTAACCACTGTGCCACTTGGCCGGCCCCTCTCATGTCACTTTTGACCTCTATAGATTCTTCCATTTTTTTGCCACTGCTTTGTGCATTTAGAAAGGTATTTTATGACCCTCGAGGATCAATGATAAAACGAACCCCCAAAGTAAAAGAATTCAGTAGGGTATCAGGACATATAATTAGCATACAGAAATCAATAGCCTTCATATGTAAGAACAATGAGCAAGTAGAAGACATAATGGCAGAGAAAAGCCCATTTACTAGCAACAAAGAAGATTAAATACTAGGGATAAATTTAACAAGAAATGTGAAAAACCTATAGAAGGAAATATTTCAAACAGTCCTGAAAAGGCACAAAAACAGACTTGAACAAGTAGAAATTATCCCTTTTGCTTGGATAGAATGACTCAACATTGTAAAGATGTTAGTTCTCCCTAATTAGGTAATAAATGAAATACAATCTCAATAAAAAATATTGGAACACTTTTTTATGGAATTAGACAAATTGATACTAAAGTCTATATGATAAAACAAACGCATAAGAATAGCCAGGAAAACACTGGGTAAAAAATTAGGAGAGGGGACTAGCTCTACCAGACATTAAAACATACTGTAAAGTTCCTATAATTAAAACAGTGTGGTACTGTGCACAAGCAGGCAAATAGACCCGTGGAATAAAACGGAAAGCCCAGAAACAGTCCCAAGTACATGTGGATCCCGGATAGACTCCTTAACTGGAAAAATGATATTACTGGGAAAACTAGCGAAATTCAAATAAAGTATGTAGTTAACAGGATTGTGTCAATGTTAGTTTCCTGGTTTCAATCATTGTGCCGTGGCTCAGAAGTTAACATCAGAAGCTGGGAAAGCTCTGTACTATTTTTGCAACTTTCCTAACACTACTTCAAAGTAAAAGATTTTTGTGAAAAACAAGGTTTTGAATCAAGAGCTCCGAAAAACAGAGAGGAGGCCCTGAGTCACACTACAGCGCAGCACTAAGAAAGGGCTGTAAGTCACCACTGTGGGCCTCAAACACTCATTTGGTTCCATTTTAAACAGTTTCAAAGAGCTTATAGCTAACTTTATTTCCTTAGAGCATGGTATTAATGAGATCAAAATCATGGGATCAGAGCTTAGGGTGGGCCAGCTGCATTGGTTTTATCCTATGGATACTTCCTGCAGCTTTGAAACTGCAAAGATTATAAAAGTCCCCAATCTAAAATGTATGAACGGATCAATACAAATTTACTGTCACTACCGAAAAACAAAGCACAAAACACATAACTGGTCATCGACAGGAACTACATTGTACATTCAATTCTACCAAGATAAGGTGGTTCAGGGGGAATAACTTCAGACTGGCATCATGATAGAAGACATAAGGGAATCAAGTCAGCCATGGTATAAACTGATATTTCCAGTTCAGTTTAATCTACTCCTAAGCACGTCAGTAGCTCCTACAAATAGGTGGAGCTGGTTATATATACCCCAGGGAGGGGACTGAAGAGATGCAAACCTGTTCACATCTCAGCTCCAGCTCTGTCTGCACAATGGGTCCCTGCAGTAGGGTTTCCATGACTATACAGCAGAGGAACATGGTAAGAGCACTCCAACTCAACAAGCAAGCAGTGAACAGGGTCCCTCTCTGCCTGTGTCCTGCCTACCTCTCCCTGCTCCTTAATATACTTTATACGTCAGCCTTACCAAACACGTGTGTGCCCTGAATAAACCATGTTCTTTATGCCGGGCAGCCTCATCCTATCTCCTGCTCATCCTTCAAGACCTGGCTCAGTATTTTTTTAACCTTCCCTCTGCGCAGTTTGAGTGCCTTTCTTGCCGAAATATCCTGATATTCTTACCTCAGCACCTATCACTCTACATTGTAATATTTGCTTTCTTTGTCTCTTCCTCGGAAGACCAGGAACTTCATGACAGCAGGAATGCCTTTCCTCTCGGTCTACTCAGCAGCCAGCAGAGTGCTTGTCTGAAAATGTGTTCTATACACATCTACAGAAAGAAGGGACATTTATAAAGGCCAAGACTGGCAAGACAGCTATTTTGCTAGCGGTTCTATGAGATACGTAGCAAGTCTGAAAAATAGAGATGTTCAGAACAGCCCATCAGTACCATTAACAAACTCAAAGTACACATCCTTTTGGCTTATGGATCAGTTTTGCTTTGGCACACAAAGGACAATACCTTTTTATTGCCATTGGCTTGGAAGATTTTATTGACTTTTATTCTAGACACTTTCCAAACCAAGAACAGCTTGTTTTAAGAAGATGCCACAGAGGTTGCCTATTTCCTTTCAGTGCTGTAGGCACCAATATGAGCCCATTCACAGTTGCTCTGATAGAGAAACAGCCCACCAGGAGCAACAGGTAAATGGAGTAAAAGGGTGTCATCAGACACCAGTCCTGGGCTGAGGGGCGCAGTTTAATTCAGATATACATGGTCACCAACAGTTCATTTTATTGTGAAAAGGGGCAGCACAGGGTATTGACTGATAATGGAAACTCTAGCATTAAACAGGCTTGGAGTTTGAATCCTGGCTAATGATTGGCTGTGACTTTGATCAAGTTCGTCTGTAACTATAAGCACATTTCATTGCTTTGAAACAGATAAAAGTACCTAACTTAGAGTTGTTGAGGATTATTAGATGCTACTGACAAATAACATATAATAATCCATCAGTAAATAGTTATTACTACTATCATTATTATTGTTAGCTCTGTAAGGTGTTCTACTGGTTTCAAGAGTTTGCAGGGTACATCTAAGGAACCTAAGAATATCCTTCTTCGGTAGCCAACCTCTTCCTCAAGAGGTCTCTGAACACTTAAAAAATGTCTTCGAAATCAGTGAATCGGACAGCGGCTCTAGTGGACCTGTATTATTCTTACCAGCTGCCCAGCATCTGAACTGCCCTCCTATATTTAAGGAATTCATCCATCCCAATAGAAGCTAAACATTCCAGATCACCTCATTCTCACTTCCCACAGCTAGGGCATAGGCACATGACTGCTATTAACCCAGATTTTGAATCAGAAACCAGTGATTCAGAGAAGCCAGGAACGCACGGTCGCTTTTGGGAGGGTGGAACCTCTATGTAGTAGCAGAAGCAGCATGCAGTGAAGGTAGGGACGGAGGAAATCAAGTTCTACATTTCATTATGAGAGCTAGTGCCCGGAACCCCCATAAAAAAGTCCTCTGATAAAGTAAGATCCAACATGGTACCCAAGGTCAACAAGTGGTGAGGAGCCCTAAACCCAAACTAAAATCTTACCAGCAGCAGACAGTAAAAAACTGAAGGTGGGGCTAGATGCAGGGAGCCTCCTTGCAGGCAGAAGTGGGCCCAGGCCTCCTTTCCAGTCCAACACCCTGGAAAGGAGAAAGCAGAAGAGGGTCCACAGTTCAAGCCTGGCTTCATGAACTGCAATTCTGTGCACTAGTAAACGGGTGGATCCATCTTCGAGTCTGACTAATGTGACTTGCAATTCTTCCTGTCTCAGTGGGCTTGGAGGAGGAACCAAGAGGAGCGAGGGAAGGAGCAGAGATCGTGAGTGTGCTTTCCTAGAAGTTTACAGTAATTAGTAATAACTGTAAATGCTTCACTCTAAGTCAGTGCACTGGGTGGTATGACAAGGGAACTCAGCACATGGATGTTACCTGAAGTATTGGAGGTAACGGCAGAGAGACAGGCATTTAGTCTGCACTGAACTACCAGCCAACCTGCCCATCCATGGAGACTGGGAAAAAGCAAAGTGGGAGAGAAATCAGGGGACAGCTGGGTCAGAAACGGAAGAATTCCAAAAAGGACATGGTTATACAGCATCAAGTCATAAAGATCAACCTGAAGACTAATTTTGGCATCTAGAAGTCACTGGTGGGCCCAGCAAGAATGATTTTCAGGGCGCCGAGGGTAGTGGCCAGGTTTAAGCAGTGATTCTCAGCCCCAGCTGTACAGAAGGACTGGAGCCTGTCCCATCTCCCTATCCCCACGTAACCGGTCTGATTCGGGTGGGGGCATTGGGATTTTTAAAAACCTCCCCAGGTGGTCCTAAGTGTGCAGCCAGCGTTATAAACCACTTTCAAAACTAAGGGGCAGAAAGTGCAAGTTAGGGCAGTCCTTTAATGGTAATTAAGGGATTCAAAGGGTTGAGGAAGGGTGTTTTTATTAGAAGACGGAGTCTTTGAACATGTTTAAATGCAAAGCTGTACATGCCAGGAGTGAGAAGTTGTAGCTAGACTGAGCAAGGCCTCGATCTGATCAGGGGAGAGGGGCCTAGGATATAGAAGGGATTTGCCTTGGGCAGGGAAGGCACTTCGAAGAAGAAAAAAAGGTGAGGAAGAACACATGAAGAGTATGTGAAGGTGTAAGTGGGGGCAACTGTCTAATGCTGTTACCTGTAAGGGGAGGGGGAGATTAGCTGCTGAGGTTGACAGAAGGAGGGGGTAGAAGAATTATAAATGGCCACAGTTTGCAATAGCTGCTGACAACAGGTGGGAGGTTGAGATAAATATTGAGAGCAATTCAAAACGTCACCATGATTTTGGAGTGGCAGAAGTTTGCAGTCATTTTTCATGGAGCAATAATACGTGGCCCACTGGAAGGAACAAAATTCAGAAATTACACGTAGTGAAATGGGCTGATTTAAGGCAAATCCACCAAGGCCATTTGTCTTTTCTGTTTTAGTTAAAAACACCTGAATGAGGGATCTGCAATGGTCAGAACTCACTTCTAGGGAAAGAAAACATTCATTTTCATAATTTAGATCTTAAAAATCTTTTTATATATTCTCATACCTTCACAATATCTAATAACACTAATGTTTTGGGCCAAGGTACTTTTAACTGGTATTCAAGATGGAAAAGAAAAATTATATAGTGCTTTAAAATACTCTAAAAATTGAAGTGAGCTAAGCAGCTTACACATGTATCAATCATGTTTTTTATTTTCTGTATATTAGGATGTTTTGATATCTTAAGAAACCTTCCTGGCTGGGGAGAGACCCCTCCCAGGGCTAGCCAGTTCTTAGAAACATTAAAGGACTCAGATTTTGATCTGCAAGCTAACCAGGTATGAGGAGCCCTGCCTCCTCCATCTGGCCTGTACACCCCAGGAAGCAAGCACCTCACAGCCAGGTACCAGGCAGAGACCACACCATAGTCCAAAGGCCCTGAAATTATTCAGATTAGCCAAACCAGCCATTCCTAAACTGTTCCCCCTCCCTGCTCGGCCTTTCAGGAGGAAACCCTGATAAAGGTTCTGGCCTAAACCACCACTTGCTCCTGTCTTCTGCCTCCTGTTCCAAACCTGGTGCTTGTCCCATGCCCCTAATAATTAATGGGCCGTGTATCTCGTTTCTAGGGGAGCTGTGACTAAAGTTTTCTTTCAATGGCACCAACCTCTCCATGTTGTCATTCAGTCACCTTTATAAATGAAGACCCAGTCACAAAACCACATGAGCCCCTGAGGAAAGGATGCTAGAGAATTCCTCTTTAGCCACACGTATCGCCAGGCAGAACTTGAGTTCATAGGCTTTGGTAGTAGGATACGGCCCTGCCCAATTCATATAAATTAAACTCTAAAGAAAAAAGTAGTCATGATTTCACTTGAAAACTTTAGAGTACTGTATTCTGAAATGCTGGATCCATGTCAGACAACAAAAAAAATATACCATGCTGTTGCTACTGATCCCCAAGCCCTGCAGAAACACTGCCTGAAATGTAAAACAAAGGCAACAGGGTATGATTAAGTGGGGTAACTGAAAATTGATTTTTACATGCTCTGAAGTGCTGAGATTAAGTCCTAGCAAAAGATTACCAATAACTCAACAGATATTTATTACAAACACTATGTACACAGGGTGGTTTTTCTTCCAATTATTTTTTTCATTTTTGTGAGCCATACTTTAAAGGTTTCACCATTATGATGCCAGAAAACACATGATACTAAGACATAATGAACAAATGCCCTAAAATCATGGATGGCAGTATCTTACACAAATGTTTTACAGCCAATTTGAAAACGACTACCACTCATAGACTAAAAATTCATCGTTATATTTTCATCCACTTTTAAAAGGTTGTTTCCATCCATCTACATACAGCCTTGATGGCACTTTGTTCCACATCATTCTTTCTCAATATTTTCAGGTGATCTTAGAGGAGCTGGAGGGGGGAAGTCTGGGAAATAAAGACATTAACAGTTCTGCAAAGAATCATACACAAAACATCTCTGTACTTATGGAGGGAAATAGAAGAGCACCTCAAAGCTCAGTGGGCTACCAGGGTATTAAAAGTTCTTTTTAACTGTAACAAAGCCCATGGCTCTCAAATATCAGCGTGCCCCAGGGCCCGCTGGCGGGCTGGGAGGAGATGGCTGGGCCCCACGGTGTCTGACTCGTAGGTCTGGTGGGGCAAGAAGGCCCTGGCGCTGTAAGCATTTCCCCTTCTCTTCCACTCGCTTCCTTCTCACCTCTGGACCTCACCAAGATTGCTTTCCTTGGGGAACATCTTCAGGACCCCCATTGTTCAATACTGTGCTTGAAATTTGTTTATTCCCCAAATTTGGCAATTTTACCAAGTGCTTATGCCTATTTGCAGTGCCAGGAAAATTTCTTCTTTTGGTTTCAAGTTTATTTTGCTGGGCTTGTTAAAAACCTTAAAATCCACACTCTTCAGCAACATCACTCATTTTCCTTGTTTCTTTCCGGTGTTGTGGTTTCCAGGCACTTGACGCCCTTCTCTTCTGTGATCTTCATGGAGGTGAAAGCATCCCTGGGCCACTCAGTGTTTAGCGCTAATAGCAGAACCCGCCCATTTCCTCACCTTTCCCCCCCTGTACCAGTTTTCTGATGGGGCAGGAATCCCTCCTGATTGCTGCCACCATCAGTAACTCCACCAACTGTCATGACTGGAGTGGGCGATAAGGAAATACTGACAAGTAAAAAGGACAGCTCAAGCATTAACAAAAGAAGCAGCTGGCAGCAAGCGCAAACTGCTTCTATCATCCCTCCCACCATCCCATGAGCCATGACACATCCTGGAAGCTATGCCCCTAACGAGACTGCATCTACAGCTGCAGGAGTAAGCCATTCTGTTCTCACCCAGCTCAGATAAGGCTAACCAGGCACACAGAACACCAAATATGGCTCCTAATGCTGAGATTTTTACATAGCTTTCTCCCCAGGAAACACCAAGCACATGGCTCAGAGCACGGTAATGAAGCCAAAATAAAGCAAAGATCTGAATCAGGCCTCCTCAGGAGCCTTCGCTTGGAGCCAACGTGGACAGCCCATCACATCAGCAATGGCAGGGCCAGCCCAGTTCCTTTCTCACGACACTCTGTACCTGTTTCAACTCTAAGTGACTTCTGTGACAATTATGCTCCTTTACTTTGCAGCATCGGAACTTCCAGTGCTGCGGTCCAGATTGTTTCTGATTCCAAGATGCAAAGATATATCAGATTAATCCATATGACATTCAAACATAGTTTAATTACCTGTTCTAGGTGGGGAGTTTTACTTAGCAAAGAACGCCGTAAGTGTCACAGATCAAATCTATTTCAGCTTCTGGTCATTTTGCTGCCCAAATGGCCTTGTTTTGTAGCCTGTTTCATAGGCCAGCAAAACAATGTCATCTGAAATTTTCAGTTGCATTGGATTTCTAAAGAATTCAAGATTAAAAGCACGCACCGCACGATAAAGATCATAGTCTGTCCCTCCCAGATTTGGCATCATGTAAACAACTACTATTATAATTTCCTCTTCTGAACACTTGTTAACCAAAAAGCAACACAAGAGCTTTGATGCAAATGAAGTTGCTCCCTTTAAAATACTGCAGCTGAAAAATAATCTCAAATTCCCTTAAACTCATAAGCAAAACTTTTACGAATGACAGTAGTAATGACTTGACTTTTGCCTATTGTGGAAAACACAAAAGATTAGGGTTCAGACAGGCAGACTGTGCAGCCAGCTGGGATAAATCAGAATTCTGAAAGAAGAACTGGGGAATTCGGCTGCAGTTAGTACTTCTGAGCAGATCAAATACACGTGAGCTCAAGGATTATCCTCAAAGGAAGTCATGCTATCAGTTTTTCAAGAGATTACAAAACCTGATTTTGAAATTGTATCTTTTGTTGAAAGGTAACAGACTTTTCTTAATTTATAACATTATACACTTTGCCATATGAAAAGGAGATTTAAATTTTAAAATTCAAAATACACTTGATTCTAAAGGTTATTTTTCTGGAACTGATTCATACAGAAAACAAACAGAATGAATTGGATCAATAATTCTGTAAGCACGCGCATACAGCAGCTTAAAGTGAGGAACACAATCTACAAACCTACATCACAAACTACTTGTGTGCTTCACTGCTATTTTCTTAGGCAATTTTCTTCCCTACTTCTTATAAGGATATATGGCATTCTGGGGTGATCCCAGTAGATAGTACTCAAAATATGTAGAAAAGCATGGCCAAAAAAGATGAAAAACATTCATGGCACATAGTTTCAAAAACATGGGTCTCAGAGTCACTCATGTCTATCAATGAAAAACAAAAAATTACGACCCAGGTCTGGGAATTTAATCCTGGCTTAAATGATTTGGGGCAAGTCACTAAACTGTGACTGCTCGTCTCTATAAAAATGGCAACAGTCACCTACCTTTATGTCACAAAGGTGTTTACAATGTAAAATTGTATTTATAAATTACTTTTAATCACAGGTAAAAAGGAGAACTACCAGGCAACATGCCATAAAAAAGATTTGACCTGAAATTTGGAGGCCTTTTTTTTTTTTTTTTTTGAGGGCCGTGTCACTGGTCCTCATATGTGGGACCCGAACCGGGGCCGCTGGCTCCCCAAGCCTGTGCTTAACCACTGCGCCACTCGGCCGGCCCTGGAGGCCTTAATAAGCCATGATCACAGGACCAATCTCCGCATGAGCCACAGAGCTTAATGCAAAGACGATAAAATTATGTCCATGGATTGTCCCTTAAATCTAACAAATTATGTTAGAAATGCACGTCTCAGGACATTATGGGGACTAGGTAAGAATGCACATATGACAATAAAACCTATCTTTATCACTAAACAATTCAGTAGTGCCATTTTGTATTCAACACACTGCATCTTCCACGCTGCTGCAGGCATAGCCCGTAGGGGAAGGAAGGCCCCTCGCTACGACAGGAGGGCCAGGGCGGCTGGCAGGGATGCTGGGCTGGCCTGAGCACCACTCCTCCCCCCACTACCTGCATCTGCCGCTTCCCTCCACCGTCTCCTGGTTACGGACAAGTGGCCTGTCCTCAGTCTGACAGAGGGTGCCATGCAAACTCAGCGTAAATCACCCTCTCCAACCATTTGCACCCCATAGACAAGGAGACTTCGGGAGCCATCCCTGATTTCTAAAGGGGACACACTAGGGCAGCCTGCCTTATGTTCTGCGAGAGAAAGCGACACCTGCGCTTCAGGGGAGGGAGGCTCTGGCCCATTCGGCACTGATCTCAGCACAGAAACTAGCCAGGTGCCGGAGTGGGGGCTCCTCCAGAGCAGAGGGCACCCAGAGAGCAGTTTCGGTAATTTCCGAGCAAATGGACTCAATTTGTACCACAAGGGAGCCCTTCCATCAACCAGGCCCCTGAATGACAGGCATGTTGGATAATACCATTTTAGAAAGGGTGGCTCTTCCCCAGCAGCTCGAGGCAGTCGCTTATTCCTCATTTTGACAAAGTAGCATCCAACTTCAGGTAGGGCTATATACATAACTCTACATGCAGCTGAGCCGTGATGAACAGGCCAAGAAAAAAGGCATGTCAAAAGACATTTTTCCTCCTCAAAGTATGGCCCCACGAAGCCATTATTATAATAGAGTATGAATTTCTGCTGCAGGTTATTGGCCTATAAGCTAACAGTAAAAGTATCATTTAGTACATAAAGGCTTACACTGCAACATGAAGTATTAAGACAAAATCCACTGACTATTTAAGTTTGCTGTACAGCTAAAACATCTTCTTCATTACACCAATCTGCGCGTATATGTATTAGGTAAAACATGAATTGTGGAGACGAGGCAAAGCACAGTGCAGCTGCTGGCGGTCCCACGAGGCTATCGAGAAGACTGGAAGAAGTTCCCCAGTCCCGCGCTGCTGGTGTTGTCTTCTGAGGCTCCAAACTGAGACCTTGGTGGATTTATCTGATTGGCACTCTGAGTGAATCGAGGCCAGGCTCAAAGGCAAGCCTTACCTCCTGCAAACACAATTCCACACACAGGTCTTGGCTCATTAATATCATCTGGACTTCCTCAAATGATATTAAAGCTCGACAGAGAGTGTGCAAAAGCAGTTACTAGTTTTTCCAAAGATGCGCCTGCCAAAAAGCTACAGCTCTGTAAATGGAGCTGTAGGTAACTGCTGAGACAGCAACAGCAATGTAACAAATATAGCCTAGGCTGACCCTTTTTTAAAAAAAAACTGCTGCCCCAATATTTTACTTTTTAAACAAAAAAAACAGGTTTCCACACACATGATTTTCTAAGAGAAAGAGTCCACTGCTTTGTTCGAAGACGAGGGGCCCAGTCCTGGTGGTGAGAGGGCTGGGAATGTCAAGTAAGATATGCAAGAGGACGTAACACGAAGTCTAGTGTTTGTCTCACAACACCAGCTGGCTCCCAGTGGGTGAGGCCGCTCTCTAGCTGCAGCCAGAGCGCTTTTCTTGTGGCATTTTAAAAAATGCGGCTGCAGCTGCATCAGCAACTTTCTCTGTGGCAGAGGTCCTGACCAGCCACTCGGAGTTTGGGGATTTTGGGGCCTGCGAGGCCAGTGCAGTAGGCTCCATTGCATCCACGTGAACTGGTAAGACTGTTACAAGCAGAAAGGAAAAAAATCAAGGAGAGACAAATTAGAATAAGACACTTCAATATACAGTTTTCTTAATCCTTTTATCTTATGCCCTATTAAACCAAGTGCCCACATAAGGTTTTCTTTGGGAAAATTACTCAGCCATAAAAAATCATGAAATCTTACCATCTGCAACAACATGGATGGACCTGAGGGTACTGTGCTGAATGGAGGAAGTCAGACAGAGAAAGACAAATGCCGTATGATTCTACTTATATGTGGGATCTAAAGAACAACACAAATACACACACACAAAACAACCAAGAAATAAACTCATAGATACAGAGAACATTTTGATGGTTGCCCGCTGGGGGGGGAGGGGGGAAGGTGAAAAGGGGGAAGGGACTAAGTACAAACTGGTAGTTAGAAAATATCAGGGGGATGTAAAGTGGAGCATAAGGAATATAGCCAATAATATTGTAATAATTATATAGGGTGTCAGATGGGTACTAACCAGATTTATCAGGGTGATCACCTCATTAAGTTATATAAATGCCTAATCACTATGTTGTACATCTGAAACTAATGTAACATATTGTATGTCAACTCTAACTGAAAAATAAAAACAAGTATTTTTTAAAAAGGTAAGATTTAAGTAAAATAAGTATTTCTCTACCTGATAAAATGGGTTTAACTAAACAAATGAATAAATTCAGTAGCACAAATTCATAATGTAGTAATTATCACCTATTAAGCACTTATGTATTAGGCACTGTACTATGTAACTACTATACTCATTATCTTATTTCCTAATACAAACTCTCAGAAGTAGGCACTGGCATCTCCATTTTCTGGATCTGAAAACTGAGCCATAGAGAAGCAGTTAAATTCTTCAAACATACAACAGAGCTTGTTAGGTAGCAAGGTTCAAACTCAGATACTGATTGTGCTCCAAGCCCTGTGTTCCTTCTGTTACACCCAATGCCTCCAATATGACAGTGTCACCAATTAATAGCAGACAGTAAGAAAATGGTAGCAAATCACACAATCAGGCCCAGTTTTTCCACAAGGACACTAAGCATTCTGGACCCTTTCCAATAGAATGCCTGAATCACTGCTGACAACCCAACAGTCCTCGCATTTCCAAATGTCCGGAGCAGGGTACAAACTACCATCACACAACTCTGCTGCGAGCAGATATACACTAACATACAGCAAAATCCAGAAAAGTTTCATTCTTACCCTGTCACTCAATAATTCTACTCCAGAAATGTAACTTAGAACAGTAATTTTCAAACTATGGGTCACAAAATCAGTTTAGTGGGTCATAAATCAGTCATTTTTTTCTTAATGAAAAGAAAAAAAAATATCAGAGTGCACCCAAAGATTTATTTCAGATTTACATGTATACCCACATTCATATTCAAACATGAATTTCTTATAGTGAATTATTGGAAAAAAAGAATCTTGAAAGCTATTACTCTATGGCACATATACAAGAGTTTCTTGAGAACAATGGCTCTCAAATGTTTTAGAAACTCAACCCACAACAGCAAGAAATACATTTGCCATCACAACCCAAATAAATTTCTCTCTCTCTCTGTCACACACACACACTCTCTCTCTCACTCATATTTAACTGAAAATAAAGTTCACGAAACTGCATTTACCATTACTATATGGTCATTAACAACAGTGAAAAAGTCTTACCCTAGAAAACTATTTTTGCTATATATTTTTTATTATGCTAAAATATACATAACATAAAATTTATCATTTTATTGTTTTTAAGTGTACACTTCAGTGGCCTTAAGCACATTTACACTGTTGTACAACCATCACCACCATCCATAACTTTTTCATCTTACCACATGGAAACTCTATACCCATTAAATATTAACTCCTCCTCTCCCAAACCCTGGCAACTACCATTCAACTTTCTGTTTCTATAAATTTGACTATTCCAGGTACCTCACATAGCTGGAATAACACAATGTCTGTCCTTTTGTGTCTGGTTCATTTCACTTAGCATTATGTCTTCACTGATGTTGCAGCATGTATCAGAATTTCATTCTGAATAATGACGGCATTCAGGCCAAATAGTATTCCATTGTGTGTGTGTGTGTGTGTGTGTGTGTGTGTGTGTGTGTGTGTGTCACGTTTTACCTATCCATTCATCCAGCAAGGAACATTTGAGTTGTTTCTACCTTTTGGCTACTGTGAATGATGCTGTTATGAATATGGGTGTACGAATATCTGTTTGAATCTCTGCTTTCAATTCTTTCGGTTATATACCCAAAAGCAGAATTGCTGGATCATACAGTAGTTTTGTTTAGATTTTTGAGGAATTGCCATACTGTTTTTTCAGAGCTGTTGCATTATTTTACATTTCCACCAGCAATGCACAAAGGTTTCAATGTCTCCACACCCTTCCCAACACTTGTTTCCGTTTTTTTGATACAGCCTCCTAAAGAGTGTGAAGCAGCACAGAAAAAACATTCGCGCATGTCCTCCCATAGAATGATGCAGTATTTTTCACAATAGCAGAAAATGGGATATAATCCAAATGTCCATCACCAATGTTCAGTTGTATATTCACCATATTCATACAATGGAATACCATATATATGGCGGTAAAAAATGAATGGATTTTGGCAGGATGAAACATGAATGAATCCCAAGAACATAACTGGGTGAAACTTGTAACTTATAAAATATGACGTGCCATTTATAAAAGGTTTAAAAATATGGAAAGTAGACAACAGTCAGACAATCTTGTATATGTGTCAATTGCTTAGAGATATATATGTCTGTCAAAATTATCTGAATAAACAAAGAATAAGTGATTAAAAAATGTATCAGGATAATGGATACCTCTGAGGAGAGTTGAAAAAAGATTTTAAAGGTGATATTCTTTTTCTTAAAGTGGATGGTGGGTACATGGATATTCACTACATTGTTTTTCTTTACACTTTATATATCTTCTATAAATGTTCTTTTATAGCCATTCAATATTTACTAAAAAAATTTTTAACTTTAAAAACCATTTAAATTTTAAAAAGGCAGAGTGGGCAGTAAGACTCGGCCCTACAGCTCCTGAGATAGGGCCAACCTAAAACGGAACTACAGAATCCAATCACAGGGTTAGAATCATACCGAGGATAATCCTGTTTCAACTTTAAGATTCTATTCATGTATTCATATAACAAATACCTAGTGAGATCGGTCCATGTACTGAGTATTAGTTTAGCTGCTAGGAGTACAGCAATCAGCAAAACGGATAAAATTTCCTGCCTTTGCAAACGCATCTTTGGCATCGCTGGCCTGGTATCTGGAATCTGATGTAGCTAACTGTTGGGTACCCTTCCGGCTGATGCTCTAAGGACACGTGTCCTATCCCAGAGAGAAGAAAGTCAAAGGCTTTTGGAATGGCCAAAATAGTCAGCGCTCTGAATTCAACAGCTTGTCATCCTAATTCTCCTTGACCTAAAACCCAGTGTTTACTTTGTGAAGGAATGGGATTTGTAACCAAAGGCTCTGTTCTGCCATTCTGATGAAGAAAACCATCTCAAGGAAAGGAAGTCTGGTTTTCACCCGAGTTCTTCATGTTTTTATTGCTACTCAATCTCTAATTTTGGAGATAAAATCCCCTTTTTCTTTTCCAGTTGCATTCTTTAAGAGCATGTGCAGCAAGTTCCCGTCAGCATGAGGCAATGGCGTGCTGGGGCCTTCCCTGTGCTGGCAGACCGGACAGAGAAGCAGGTTTCCATGGTCACTCAGTCAGGTCCATGGGTGGCTCTGTGCACCAGGCCCCTGCATGTTATAAAGCCATAATGGGAAGGCGAGTGGATATAGAAAGAGGAAAATAAAGGTGCTACGCTTTCAGGAAGTGTCTCCTTAGCGACCCTATGAAAAAGTCCTTTTCCCTGGCTTTTTGCTAATATTAATACAAAAAGACAAGGGAGACATGCTATTCCTTTCTGCTCTTCACCTTTCTAGCCTTATTAATATCTTTAAATTCAGTCAATTTCAACTCAAAACTTTCCACCAGTGGGGGAGGGGAAAAGAAAAAAGATTTGTGGCTGCATGTTTAAGAAAGAAGCTGAATTCATCACAGTGACAGGGGAGAGTGTTGGCAGAGATCTGAGCTATTTATTCTTTTAGGAAAATCCTATAAAGAATGACACAAGGAAGCCTCTATCTGCAGTCTTGTTCATCACACTGGTGAGGAATCCGATAACAGATGTATGCAGTAGCGTGATTTAGTGCCAGGAGCTGGCCCCTGATGTGGATTAATACAGCGGCAAAGCGGAACGCACCTCTCTTCATCACTCATTTCTATAAAAGAGGTGGAATCCGAGATGGCCCGATGTTAGGCAGAGCAAGCCCATTTGTTCTACTGACTGATGGCGCGGGCTCGGGCTATGTCCTTCACCTCCATGGGGCACTCAGGTTGTGGATAGAAAAAAAAAGAAAACGTTCAGGGAAGCAAGCCTTAGTCAACAAGTGAGGGGAGGAGTTGAGCTCCGCAGGGGAAATGTTTAATGCTCAAGTCTTGTTTAATACCGCCCAGTACAGTTCCCGATCTGAATATGGAATCAGGACTTTAAACTCTTCTCAACAGTTCTTCTCCTAAAAGCAATCAAAAGCTAAGAACAGAAGCTGGATATTAAAGAGGAAAAAAGAAAAGATAAGAGGGGAGGTTGTGTTTTAACGTTTCCAATACCATAGACTGGATGAGGATCTGGGTTTTGAGTGAAGTCGGAGTTTGGAACCAATCCTACCATATAAGACAGAAGACCTGCTGTGTTTCAGGGGACAGCTCCAGAGTCAGAAGGAAACCGGTCTGACCTTGGTTTTGCAATTTATCGACCATGCAACCTCGGGGAAGTGATTAACCTCTCTAAGCCTCAAATATCTCATGTATTGGGAATAAAAACATCATCTACCTAATAAAGTTGTTGCAAAGAGTAAGAGAAATAATGCATGCAAAGGGCATAGCCATGTGGAAATCACTAAAAACATTTACTATAATCATCAGACCTGTGATCGTCCATTATTATGATAATCCCAGTCTGAACCATTATCAAGCAGTTGTCCCAAACAGAAGCTTAAAAAGAGGTGCATTTCAGGGCATGCTGAAACTTGCTAAGTAAAGGTAGGGGGAAAAGTTCCTTATTTGCCGTAGGTCTACTGTCAACTATCAATTGCTCTGACCTATATATAATAAATATATAGTATTTTATTATAAGGTATTTCCTAAAGAAAATAAAATATGATATACTCAATTCCCATAGAATGAATTCACTATCATCAAAAAAATAACTTTGGGGAGGGCTGGCCGAGTAGCTCAGTTGGTTAAGAGCTCACTCAAGAGTGCGAGCTGAGCTCTGAGCAACGGCGGTTCGATGCCCAGTCCAAGCTGAGTTGCCGTTGAGCTGCCAACAGATGGCAGGATGGCTCAGCTAAAAAAAATAAAATAAAATAACTTTGGGGATCGGTGGATACCAGAGGGGAAGGGGGTTAGAGATGGGTGAAAGAGGAAAGGGCAGTCAATTGTATGGTGATGGACAGTTAACTAGACTTTTTGGGGTGATCACTTTGTAGTGTATACAGACGTTGAATTACAATGTTGTACACCTGAAAGTTATATAACAAAAAAAGGAAAAAAAAAGAAAAATAACTGTAGGTATTTCTGATAGCACTACAAACAGATACGATCTTTTTATCGAAAGCAATACAGCCTAAATTGTATTGACATAATATAAAGGATTTCCTGTGATAACTAATTACATTTAACTATTTTCTCTTTTTCAAAGAAAAATATCTATAGACATCCAATATTCTTGCTGACATAAAAATATAACTATCCCCTTTAGCTTTCATGTAAGGATAATACATATAGTAAAATGCATAAATCATAAATATATACAGCTCAGTGAATTTTTAAGTATGTATATACTCATGTAATCCCCATGATCTAGCTCATCATGATATAGAACATTTCCAGCATTCCAGAAGGTTTCTTTAAGTCCTCTCATGGTCACTACCCCACTACTCGAGATAACCTCAATTTTGGTTTCTACGAATTAGTTTTACACAGAAAACTAAAAGTTTTAACTTGAAAATTTGTTTTTAATTAGAAATTTCACGACTGGTAAAAAAAAATATTGACACTCCACTATACATAAAACAGTGAGAATGTATTGTTCTGTATGCTAAATAAGAAAGTAAATAAGCGCAGGTGGCTTATTTACTGCCACCCTAATGGGCTGCCACCCCTAATGGGCTTTTCCTTAACAGAGACCTAATGCCTTATCTGTGGGGGATCAAAAGCACAGATGACTGAAGATTGTTGATAGTGAGACGCAGGGATTCTAACTTAAGAAAGCTGTGTGACACAATGAAAAAATAGAGACTTCAGGGTCAGTGAGAAGTAGGTTTGAATTCTTACAATATGCATGAACCTTGGGCAAATTTATTTCTCACATTCTCAGTTTTCCAATATAAAATGGAAATAAAATGACCTATCTTACAAAGGTTATATGAAAGGGATATAAAACATATAATTTAGTGCCTGACACACAGTGGGGGCTCAATAAATGAGAACTACATACAATTACCTGCATTTGGGCTAGACAGAGATGCTGCGGCCACAGGTTTCCGTTTCCTCTTGATGTCACGTGAACATGGGGGTCCCAAGTGTATATTTGCCTGTCTGCAGATGTGAGGAGAGAAAGTACTGTTTTAACTTTGTAATTCTTATTAAGACATTATGTTTAGCCTGGATGAAATCCTTGGCCCATCATAGAGGTATGCTAACAAAGTGGGCACCATACTTTGCCAAGTGTCAGTACAAGATTATTCACAATTAATCACAACTCACTCTTTACTCACAATATATACCCATTCTGAACTTTTTATCTGATTTCAGAATAGCAGACATTCAAGATTAATTTCTGTAAATATGTGTTTCATTACATGCTGATTTTTGTACAATTATTTTTCATAAAAACTACAACTGCAATTGTTCTAAACTCGCTAATGAAATACCTACTCCCAAGGGGTAATATATTGAAAAGTTTAATGCTGCATGAACAGAGATATTTTCATAGAATTTTAATAGGAAGTTTAACCCTTCTATCACTATACATCTGGATTTTTAGTGGTGTCTGTGTCACAAGTTAAGTTTGGTTTCTGGGATTTTTAAAAATATAAATAACACGCTAATAACATATTTCCCCCATCTGAATGTTCAGCTTATTTTAAAAACAAAACAGTGAGAGTTTTAAAGCTAGAAAAGCAAAAGATTCTCTGAAAGATAATGGGCTTAACACTCAAATAGCCGGTATGCTATTTCAGTTTCCCAGTTCCTCCTTCCTCTCAAACTAGACAGATCCCACCTCTGATTAAGGACCAAGCTGATTCTCACCTTTACACAAAGCTTTCCTTGAACAAGCAAGGCCTTATCTACCATGAATCATTATTTAACTGCTGTACGTGTATCTTTTTCCCTAATGAGGCTTAGTGTCCTTGAGAATAGGGATCATGTTTATATTTCTTTCATAGTTTTCCCATGATCTACCAACCTCAGCAGAAGGCACATAGCTAATCCCTATTAAATATTTGTTGACTGGAACTGTTATGAATAAAAGTTCTAAAAACCAAATAGCCAATGACATACTGAGAATGGCATATTTTATGTTATGTATATTTTATCACAATTTTTAAAAAATAGCTAGCGTACATTACATAGAAAAAGGAATCTAGTAAAATTATACCAGATGAACTCCTAATTGGTAGTCCTAGCTGGGGATCAAGTCTCATGGCTTAGTAGTCTTAAAACTGGAACCTCAGTCAAATCTAAGGGAACTCAGTTAACAAGGCAACATGACAACTGTTGAATGGACAAATTTTCCTATTCAGAGGGCCCCAATCTTAAGAAGTTTTTTGGAATGCCAAGAACAATAAAATAGGCAGAGATATAAAGCCTGTGGTTTGGAAAAGTCCAGCCAAATCAACTTTTATTGATCGCTCTCTTCTGTATGGAAAAAAGAGTTAACTTTAAATTAAGTATCCCATTAATAATTAATTCCAAAACCCCAACGTGAAATGTAAATACAAATGTGTAAAGTTGGGAAAACAATTCATTTTTCATACCTTACCTAAGTCCCGGGAGTAAGTCCAAATTAGCATGCTGATGTGATAATAAGAAAGATAGATGACAGAATGTCAAAAATAGACAGGTCTTTAGTCTACATGCAGAGGTGGTAATTCCCTTTGAAGCCAGACACAGGCAGAAAAGAAAGTGACACTCCAAAATTCTGTTTCTCCTCCAAACAGAGAAATACAGTTTCCATTTTTTCCACAAACAAGGTATTGGAGGTACATTCAGACCCCAACTCCAACCGTCCAAATGTTTGGCTCTAATTCAACCCTGCTTCTCCGGAGGAACTTTGGAAAGAGAAACCAGTTAAAGGCTAACACTTCATATCCATGCCCTTTCTCCTCGAGCTCATTAAAGTACTCGCCAAAACTTTTCAGAGTACATGTTAACACCACTTCTTCAGACTCAACTGCGTAACTAGACATCAGGACGGTGGTCACCCCTGAGCTGCGGGGTGCGGAGGAAGAGAGGCAGCGACCAGGAGCTTCTGGGGCTCTTCGTGGTAATGCTCTGTCTCTGGGTCTGTATGCTAGGTACTTGCAAGGGACTTCATGAAAATTCATCAAGTATGTATTTCTTTGTAAACTTCTCTGTAAGTATATTGTTCTTCGATTAATTAAAAAACACTGCTTCTTCAACATCAATGTTTACAAAATGCTGAGCTTTACGAAACGGATGCAAAGTGAAAAGAAAAGTACTCAAAAGGGCATTACGATATTCCCAGAGTATTAACATGGGCTGACCTAACCAAATACTGCCTTTTATTTACATGCCATCCAACAGTTTCACAGCTTTGCATTTTTAATATGTCAGTTAAATGTTTAAGGGTGTGTATTATCAGTCCTCTATGGACCAAGTCAGTATCTTATCTCACATTTTAAAGGAATGACAATTTTGGAGTAAAAAGATGAAACCATTTATGCACCAAAATGTTTAAAGTTTTAACCATTTTAAATAAAATACAGTGGTTTTTTTAATGCTTATTTATTTCAGTAAAATGAAAATAAGTACTGCTTACCTACTACTCCACACATAGGTTATTAGACTGCACTACATTCTGCGACGTCCTGTGGGGACACCTGTGGACTCAAAGGCCCAGGTGGTCCCCAGGATGCTCTGCCCCTCTGGGCCACGGTACTTGGATCCCCGCTCTCCCCTGCTTAGCGATTGATGGGCTTCAGGGTTAACTGTCCTTACATCAAATGACCCCAATTGCTAAGCCTCCAGCCTGTTGCTCTTTCGGCAGTAAATGCCCTACTTCTACCACCCCATTTCCACTCCTAATGGTTACCCTGAGCATCGTAAATCCTTCAAGTTTTGCCAATTCCTCTGATTGTAACAGGAAAGAACTGAAGGCTTACCAGGGAAACCAAGTAACAGAACTTATTAAGTCAATAACCTTAGTTTGCTGTAAAAGTATGTATTTTTGTGTGGACTATTCCCTTTCTACTCAGCAGTTTTGTTGCTTCTTCCATTGTTCTCTGAGCTTTTACCGAGCACCGGGGTATGGTGGCAAACAAAACAGCTTCTTCCCTAACGGACCCTGTGGCCTAGTCCTATTTCCTGCTGCACAGCTTTTCCAGTTACAGAATCTGATTCACAGAAACACTGAGGCAGAGATAAAGAGAGGTCACGTTCATTCCAAAAACTCAGGTTTATGCTCCTTCCTTCTTAAACCATTTCTCTTAAGACCGTTTCCAAGTTGGAGCGCTATTTCCTAAGAGGTAGAATAACATCACACCTGAGAGCTGAGTCCAGAAGGGATACCTGTCTCTCCCTATGTCCCTTCCTAGTAAAGCCGTGGGGACGAAGAGAAACAGTCACATTGTTACAGAAGGACAGGAAGACACTTCCCTTCCTTCTGGTTTTAAGTGAACACTAGTAATGGTAGGAGTTACAGCTTGGGAAAATCTATTTTTCCCTGTGAGGGCTTTGTCTCCTTGGGAAGAACCTTAGAGGGCAAAGGAGGAAGAGAACCCAGCACAGGGCTGGGGAGAGCAAAGAGGATGGGGGGTGCTTGGGGCAAGAGGATTTAAAGAGGACAGGAAATGGAACCTGCCACACGGTAGAGCACATTCAGAACCTGAGGACAGCCCTGGTCAGAAATAAAGAACAACCTGTATGGGGTCGGAAGGGCCCCTCGTGTTATTCTGGAAACCTGAGTATGGGGGCAGGCAACTGCTGCAGCCTCAGCTTCCTATTCAAGAGGTAGTTCCAACTTTTTATGAAATCTCAAATAATCCCCTATCAGTCAACAGTAGACATCAAGAACTAATGAAAGGGAGGAAAAATAAAGAGACTGACCTCGCCCCACCCCCACTTTCATTTGGGAGCATTTAACTCCTCAGCTCCTTTTCTTTTTCATGTGTTGTTTTTTTAATTTGTGTTATTTTATTCAGACAGTATCACTGTCTGCTCAGATGATACAAACTGAAAAGGGGCGATGTACAGTTGAGGTGTCACAAAGGACAGGAAAAAAAGTCTGTGCTTCCCCTTCTCACCAACACACAAAGCCCTCTCCCTGTAGGTGGAAATGGTAGAAGATTTAACTCAATTTTTAAAAACTTTTTCAAGACCAGCAAACAGTTAGTTGTCTTTGTGTTGCAAACTATGTACTATATGTGGAGGAGAGGATCTTTCAGTTAGCTTAAGCGTAACTTAAGCTAAAAATCTCTACCAAGTTATTAAAATTTCCTCCTCAACTGGAGTGACAAATGATTATCAGAATGATGTAAGGATCTTCTACAAAATACACATCCCCCACCATGCTGGGGTGGGAGAAGAATCAGGAATAAGTTTATTTTGAAATCCCTCAAGTAACGCTGATAAGCGTCTACTTACTGTGAAAATTACTGAGTTAAAAAATATGCCAAATTCTCCAAACTAAGCTAGCCAATAAAAGATCTAAATGTTTAACTTAAAGAATAACAGAATGATTACAATGAATATGAATTTAAATTAAAATACTGTCCCCTAGTATATAAGTAATTAACCGAGAGAGAACAGGCGGGCTTGTTCTGTCTCGTCTGTCTCCTTCAGCTGCTGTTTCTTTCTCAGCGTGAGGGCTACATCAGTGCTTCCCCTAAAGCATCGCATTCAGCAACATTTGCAGAACAGAATTTATGGGGGATCTGAGCATTAAAGGCAACAAACACTCTCTTTAAATAAATTCTTACTTCAGGAAGAGTCACTACATTCATATCATAAATGTGAAGGTGAATGCTGAAGATTAACAATTAATTGAAAGAGTATTCTGTCTATCCACGCATAAACACAACATTTTTATTTTATTTTTTTTTACTGCAGGTAACTGAAAGATCAGGTGAGTTGTTAAAACTGCACTGTTACTTAGGAAACTGGGCAGATCACTATGTCCCTGGGGCAGGAATGTACTTTTAGGGGGAAAAAAAATTACTTTGAGAAACACATGCATGTTTAATAGAACCAATGTTGGCAAAAAACTAACTGAAGTGACTGCTTTAGATTTAGAACAAAGATGTTTGGAGTCACACCTAAGGAGAGAAAACGGTCTTTATCTGCCGATGGCAAGCTAATTTAAGGAAAAGTTCACCTTCAAACATCCCTCATTTTTAAAACCCATTGAAAAGTTTATATTTTTGCATGAAGTAAAAATAACATTTATTGTGAAATGGTATTTATTTACTGTACTTTTTCTTAAACCCAAACAAATAAGTAACATCAAGAAAAAATTACTGATATTTCCAAGGACCAAAGGACATACACATCATGTATTCCAATTCTTCTCCTTAATTACTAATCTATTCGCCTCAGTTATTTCTAACACAACTGTCTGCAGGCCCATCCTGTGTAAAGCATTACGAGGGACGTGGAGACGGTATGCACAGGATGACCGAGCCTAGGCCCTTCCACCAGGAGCTCACAACATAGTGGGGAAAGCTGATGCATAAAGAACTGACACAAGACACTGAGCTGTAATTAAAGAAAGCAAAGTGAATGCCAGAGTAGAATGAGGGAAAACAGGATTCAATCTAGGGAAGTCGAGACACCCCTTCCTCACAGGTGACTTTATCCTCAGGGTTCCCTGACATTTACTGAATACCCAGTGGGGGAGACATTTTCACAGACTTGCACATCGGCGAGGATTCTGGCCTGTGACACGCCTGTGACACTAGAAGCAGCTAGGGAAAGAAAGCCGCTTCACAATTACGGGGCACAGTGGAGGTTGGTCTAATAGGAAGAGATCCTGCCAACGCCACTAGTGCTTTCATTCAAAACTAACCCTCGGCAGTCTGGAACAAACTGCTCACAAGCACCTGAAAGCGCGCCGTAATCTGCTTCCTTTGGCGGAGCCAAGGTTGACAAATCATGAAGCAGTTTCATGCCACCCACAGGAGCCAAAGAGTTTCACATCAGCTCACATCAGTTGGGGATATGGGTCTATTGCAACGGCAAAAGAGAGCAAAAATGCTGCCATGACACCACTTAGGATGTGAGATGCCAGCTGGCTGAGAGCTGATGTAAACAAGCCCGTCCAACAGAGGACAAAAGATTCAGGAACTGTGGACTATACCATGGGAGGCTCCGACAGGCCTGGCAGCCCTGTGGACGATATCACAGCAGAAACGCTGTGAGGGCACATGGCCGAAACTAAGGCACTGAGAGGTGGGCGAGGGCGGCTGTGCATCACAGAATCCCCAGCAGGTACCGGGCTAATAAAAGGTTCTTTCCCCGAAGCCCTGAGGTAAAACCTGGGGCTGTTTACTATGGCTCCAAAGGTCAAAATTAATAGTATGAATTGAGGCTTCGTCTTGCTCTTTGAAACTCCTTGTCAAGTGGCACAGCCAGCTGGGCACACAACTCTGATATGCAGATCATTACGTTTGTGAACAGATAAAATGAATTACAATGAGCACAGCCTATCATATTTCAAATCTCTAATGGGCAGGAAGGTCTCTCTGTTTTACCCAAACACTGTCCAAATGCCTCTTCTTCTAGACCGTTTGAGGCCCTTTCAGCACCTCAAGAATCTGTATCTCATTAGCAAACAGCTCTGGACGCCAACTCAAAGTCTATAAAACTACAATTATCCTAAGGACAAAGGTAGGGCAGTCACCATGTAACAAAAATAATTATGTCGGCTACCAGTATGTGAAACAGTCAAATATGTTATTTCATTTTTATCACCACTAACCCAATAAATACTCGTATTTCCATTTTGAAGATGAGGAAAGTGAAGTATGAGGAGGTTCAGTCATTTGCCTGGGTAAAGCCAAGATTTTTCCCTGGGTCTGCCTCACACTAATATTCACTAATATGAGATTAAGAACTTAAAAGAAGGAATCAATGGAAATGGTGATACATTACCAAATTACCACCCCAAATAGAAGAAAGGTCAGGAAAGTGGAGAAAACTCAAAACTGCCACAAGACATTCAAAAACTACAACTGGTGGTGACTTGTGCCTCACCCAGACAGATGGAGGAATTGATAAGCTCTCGTTATGGTTTTCTGAGGCCACAATGGTAGGAAAAGCTATCCTGCACAATCGACAAATCTCTCATGTTAGGAAAGCTGCCTACAGCGCTAGCTCGTTGCCATTCTCTGCCTGCATCCTTGACAGCAAATACCGCTGCCTCCATCAGAACCCCAACCACACCATCTGCTGTTTCAGCAGCAGCAATTTTTACCATCCATACCAAGCATGACTACTTTAATAGCAACACCCCAATACCAGCAACTGAACAACCGAACCACCACCGCCAGCTGTCCAGCTACACGTACCCCCAGCTAACAATCCCTCACGTTTGTTAAGCACTGAGTGCCAGGCTCTGTGCTAACCCCCAACACCCACTTTGTCCCCTGCAGCAGTTCTCCAAAGCTAAGAGAAGTCCAGTGTTCAAGCTCCCACAAGGAATCATGCTCACAGCATCAAAGCACAAAGCTCATGCCAATTATGGAATGGGATTTCCTGTTAAGCAAATTACAAAGACCCAGTCGTAAAGCCACATGCATTTAGGGCAATAGTTCTTAACCCCGGCTGCACAGTGGAAGCCACCTGGGAATGTTAAAATAATGCCACTGCCTGGGCCTCATCCCAGACCAATTAAACCATAATCTTAGGAAGCGGGGTCCAGCGTGGATTCATCTTTTAAAGCTTCTAAGGTGATTCCAAAGTGCAGCCAGTGTCGAAAACCCCAAAACTTAAGTATTTTTAGAGTGGTATTTCTGAAAAGCCCTTAACCCACATATCTATTAGGCGGCACAAACACCACAAAGACTCCCTCTCCCCTCCACTGCACCTGCCATCTGGGCTGAATTAAAATGATACATCAATAAAATCTCTGAAACTCACGGTCCCATTATTTCTTTGTTTACAGCAGTGAAATGCTAAACAAGAGGGTACCCTGAAGTCACTTGCGGCCCCCCAGCAACCCCCAGGCCTGGCGCTGAGAACCAGCGCTGTATAATGCTCTAGCAATGAGAAGGCAGCTAAGGGGCCCTCCCTCTCGTGCAGGTAAGTGTGTGGTGCGGTGACTGGCTATGCCCAGGCAGGAAGCAGCCTCAGCTCAATAACCTGACAGGAGGAAACCTTCACAGTTCAGGCATGATTACCAAACTCTTTGTGCTCTTAAAGGAGAGTAATTATAGGCATGTGAAAAAAGGAAAGCCTCCCCGAGGGGCTCTTCCTCGCACGCCTCCCAAGAGGCACTAGGGCCATTAAAAATTCCATGATGAAGAGGAAAAACAGCCTGGGAACAGCCAGGAGGCAATACAGCAAATTAATACACCAGCCCTCCTTGGGGAAAGCTGTGATAAAACAGGAAACACTTCTCTCTTTGCAAAATAAAATTATACCACTAATGATAACATAGTCACCACACACACACAAATCGTTCTAATGATGGGTGTGAAATTCCCAATGCTGCCCCGATGCTTTGAAAGAAATCTTTTCCTACTACAGAGAAAATGGAACAAGACAAAGTAAAATTTCCATTCGAAACAGTTTTCACTAGTCATTCACCTGCCTGTTGTTTCCTAACACCATCGCTCTGTAACAATCTCCTTCCTAGATGCCAGGCTTGGTTAAGCGGCCCACTCTTCACAAAGCCCCCACCAGCCAGTTCTGAACCCACTCTCGTCAGTGGGCCACACCAAAGCTAGACTGCGCCTTCTCTACGGAGCCCTTGCTGGGCAGGGACCCCGCTATTTCAAAGGAATGAGAGGAGCCCCAGGGGCTCAGTGTTTCATCGTCCACATTTTCTAAAAACTGCACAGAGGTCACTTGTGTTGCCATTTCCCATAGATGAATGGCTACCAAACTCCTGACTGTGCACCCTCATGAGTAAAAAATTAGAGAAACTACTCCTTATATATAATACATACACATGAAACAAAAATATGTGCTGCTAGACTAATCCATGTACGATCTAAAGCAAAAAAAATTGAAGGATAAGAAAATAAATGTAAGTTTAAAAATGTTCTCCCCCTACCACACAGAACCTCTGTGTGGCAACCCGCTTTGTACCCATTACCTGGGAAGGATGTCCAGAGGACAGGGATAGGCTATAATCGCCCACACTCTCTCGCCTCGTTCTTGGCGACGGTCTAAAGCAATAAGCAGTATTTGCCTGGAACTGAGGGCACCGGAAGCACGGCCTAGGTTTCCCTATGTTTCCAAATCTAACCACAAGCACTGCCAGCAAGAAAATGAAGATAATGAGCTGGATAATGAGATACACAAAGACACAAGAAGCTGACACCCACTCCAGCCAGGAGGAGGCTTTAAAGGCCACAGGAAACCTGATAAAAGCACGGCTACCAACCTCAGCACAGCACAGCTCTAAGTGGCAGAGGTAAAGGAAGGCAGGCAAATCATCCCCTTTCAGCATCGGGCATGATACAGTGCCCGATGATACAGTGCCCGATGATACAGTCTTCCCAAAGTAGATACAGGGCCGTCCTTTTATTTGGTATTAGGATAAAAGCTGGAGGACTGCTTTCCTGTGGACTGAAATCCTGTGTCTTCCAAGATAGCCAAACATCACCTCGTCTAAGCAAGCCTCCCTGAGCCTCTGAGTTAGGACCCCTCTGCGCTTCCTATCATTCTGGGGCACACCTTTGTGTTTATCACTCCATATTATAATTGCCAATTTCCACACCTGACTTTCCCATAAGAATGTGAGCTCCTTAAGGGAAGTACCTAAACAAAGCCTGGCACATAGTAGGGAGTCAGCAAATGTTGAATTAATGAATGATGAATAAACCATGATATGGAGAAAAGGCCTCACAGTAATTTATTATCATCCCACGATTTTCGACTTTCCTAGTAACATCATTTGTGATGGGCTCTCTTTGCAAAAGACTTTCCCCATTAAAATACCACTTGAGTAGAAGGTTTGGAAGCAGGTTACGGTGTAATTTATTGTTATAGCCCACAGTGGAAGTTCTAATTGTACCCATGAAAGAGTAACTTCTTTGTGCAGCCTGCACCCCAAATCTATGAACATTTCCATTTAAGAACATATTAGAGGGCTGGCCGAGTGGCTTGTTGATTAAGAGTTGGCTTGGGACGCCAGTTCTGAGCAGCAGGGCCCCGGTTCAGATTCCACATGAGGGCCAGTGACACTGCACCCTCTACAGCTAAGATGGTGAACAACAGCTTGACCTAGAGCTGGGCTGCCATGAGTCGCCGGCGACAGTGTAGGCTGCAGTCCCTGCTGCCGTGAGCTACCGTGAGTGGCTGGCAGCCAGCGTGAGCTGCCATGAGCCACCGTGAGCGGCCATTCAGTGGCCGGCAACCCATCTGCCTCATCCAGGAGGAGCGTAATGATCACAATACCAACATGGGCCAGTGAAGCAACGTCCTCCACAACTAGACTGAAGAATAAAAGGACAGCAACTTGTCTGTTCCCCTTACCCGATTCCCCAATAAAATCTTAAGGAAAAATAAAAAAGAACATATTGGAAAGAAAATCATCAGAACCTCAGGAAGAAATTCTTTGTGACACTAGAAATAATGAAAGTTCTATGGTTCAGCCTAATAGCTGCTCTTTTGTACATAATAACCCTGCTAGAAGATGCTACAATTAAAACCATATTTACTTTGCATGTCACCTAACATGAGAATTTGTATTGACAGGCACTAAATTCATTCTGCTATGTAAGTGCAGGATTCATTTTGACAAATATATACTAAATCCCTAGTAAGTGCCAGGCAGTGTGTTAGGTGCTGGGATGTGTAAGGGAACAAGACAAGCTCCCCGCACTTTGAAGTTTATATTCTAGCAAGAGAGATGGTGGGGGAAAAAGAAGGGAGAAAAAAACACCAATAAACAAAAGTCACCACAGACTGATAAAAGCTCTAAAGAAAAGAAACAGACAACACGCAGAGGGCGATAGAGATGGCCCCTTTAGACTAGGATGGTGTGAGGGGTCTCCCCTGAGCAGGTGGCCCACCTGACGTGAGAAGGAGCCAATCATGGGAACGACCCTAAGATGGTGGTCCGGGTAAAGGGAACACGTGTGGGGTTCAAAGGCAGGAAAGGGTTGCTATTTTTGAAGAACAAAATGGGGTTCCCTAGTGCAGCTGGCTCTCTCCCCCAGTGAGGAAGAAATGTTATGAAAGGAGTCTGGACCTGCAGGCAGGAGTCAGACTATGTAGGGTCTTGCAGGTCATGGCAAGGGCCATTCCTAATGCGCTTTGAAGATGGGCTTGTAGCAGAAGAAATATGAAATATGAGGCAGAAGACTTAGGTCAAAGTGGAAACTTAAATCACACACTAGACACATGACCACAGGAAAGATACTTCGCCACTCTGCCTCAGCTTCTGCATCTGTAAAACGTGCAATGACCTCTAAAGGTTTCTGTAAAGATCAAATTGGAAACTATACACAAACATACTTTATAATTTAAAAAGTGTGGTAAGAAAGGAAGGTGCTATTGTCTGGGAGAAAACAGCCACCAGAAGACAATTACCTGGCAGAGCAGTGTGCAGGTGAGCACCTTCGGTGAGAGGCATCAGCAAGAACGTCCAGGGAGTAAAGAGGAGAGAGGGGATTAAACTGAAAAAGTAAATAAGATTATTTTACTAAGGCTCATACAAAGGAGACATGATCGTAAACGGTAACCTGCTATTTGATTACTTTTCCCCTTTGACTATTCAACTCTTACTATACCAGAGACACCATTCAATAAAATTATACACATCCAATAGTGTACCCATGATTGTAGCATATCTCATTTACCACACCTCAAAAAAAGACTATTCTTTGGTAAACAACAATTTTCAAAAACTTCTGATACACAATAATTACTTCAATGGCAAAAGATAGTCTAGTTGACCCTTGAACAACACTGAGGTTAGGGGTGCCCACCCCTGGCTCCGCCAAAAATCCGAATACAACTTGTTTTGGTTTTGTTTTTTAATTGGGGAATTGGAGGGGGACAGTGTTGGAGAATTGGGGAAGGGGACCAGCCAAGTTGTTGTTCTTCAGTCTTTGCTGTGGAGGGCGCCAGTCGCCATCTGGCTGTCTGTCAGCAGTTCGTGGCCTCTAAGCTCAAGGTGCTGTGTTCAATCTTAGCTGCAGGTGGGCGTAGCCACCATCCCATGTGGGAGTCGAACCAGCATCCTTGTTGTTTAGAGCGCACGCTCTATCCACTGAGCCTTCCGGGCGGCAGCTCAGCTCACGGTGCTGAGTTCAGTCTTAGTTGCAGGTGGGCATAGCCCACCATCAAACAAGCAGTCCTATTGTTACACCAGCTGAGGCACCCTGCCACCTGTTGGTAGCTCAACGGCAGCTCAGCTCAGGCACAGCGTCACTGGCCCATGTGGGAATCGAACCAGAGGCCCTGTTCCTCAGAGCTCGCACTCTTAAGCTAACTCTTAACCAACTGAGTCACTTGGCTGGCCCCCAAGTACAACTTCTGACTCCCAAACACTAACTACTAATAGCCTAGTGTTGACTGGAAGCCTTACTGATACCATAAATAGTAGATTAACACATGTTTTGTATGTTATATGTATCATATACTGTTTTCCTATAAGAAAGTCAGAAAAGAGAAAATGTTATTAAGAAAATCCTAAAGAAAATACATTTATAGTATTTTTTTTTTTAAATCTGTGTGTAAGTGAACACACACAGTTCAAGTCCATGTTGTTCAAGGTTCAACTGTACTTTATAACTGACGTAATGAGCACTTATGCCCATTGATTATCAGTTCTTGTTTCCAAGAAGACTAGCATGAAATCACCTTTCCATTTCTTTATCCTGGCAAATGTTTCCAGTGGTTAGCACATAGCAGCATAGTGTGGTGGAAAGAGAACTAGAGTAAGAATTGGAATGCCTAATGTTTAGCTCTTGTCTACCACTGAGTTGCTGAAAAACTACATAATCCCTTTGAGCTCCACTACCGTCACCTGTGAAATGGACGTCTCGCTGTCTTACGTATTTCACAGGATTATTGTGAGGGTTAAGTAAAATACTATTTTCAGTTTATAAAGTAATTCCAGTTTCTCTACTACAAAAACATTTGTTCCCTCAAAAGGTGGTTGAGAGGATCAAATAGGATACGATACATAAAAATACCTCACTTTACGTTTGCTAGCTGTCTTTGGACTTTCTCCACAATAAATAAACCTCTCCCAAATTTACTCTAGATAGTAATTTCAAAAGAGCTTAAAAGAATACAAACCACAGAACCGTTCTCTAGGTCAGAGGTTCCCGTCTCAGTTCTAAGAGCTCTATGATTTTGGACAATGTTTAAATCTCATCTTGAAATAACAGATCTGGACAAGGTGAGTCCCAAAGGGCCCCTTCTGCCTTTCGGTCCTCTGATGCAAACACGATTTAGCATCTAGCTTATTAGAGTTCCCCAAACTGCATCTCTCACGACCCCTTAACGACTTTTTCCTAATCTGCCCACCACCTGCACTATTTACGTAATATCTGTATATTAATTATTACTACTCAGCCTTGTCCTTACTATATTTCTATGAAATAACAAGTTTGATTACATCTATTTTATAACTAATCACCAAGAAAAGCAACCTCTCTCCCCGCAAAAAATCAAAAGCTTCAAACGTCAAGGAAGATAGCCACTGTCAGTAATTTTAAAACACCCCTGCAAAGGACGAGATGTTCCAAGGGCTCCCTCAGGGGCAGCTGGGGACCAGACTCAGGGGGCAAGGCTCTAAAGCCTCGACCCCATTTTCACCCAAAGCAACTTGGCCCTCTTCTGCTTCATGTGTTTAGGCTTCAACACTGAACTTCTCGGCACAGGATTCTGATGTTTAAACCATAGCAGGTGAGGTTCACTTGGATTTCTTACTGCAAAGTTCAAAACTAAAATAAAAATGGGATTCCTATGAAATATGTGTTACAAGCAATAAACTAAAGATCAGAGCTGAACCTAACAACAATAGCAAATCCTTATCAGTGAATATCGAATATTCTTGGAAAACGGTCCTCCAAGAAAATCAGAGTAACACAGGGAACAGGAACCTTACCTCATGTGCACAAGCAGAAATGTGAGGAAAATCAGAAGCCAACGCTTTATTCTTTCTAAAGAAAAGGAAACCAAACGATAAAATAAAGATGACAAAGAAAAGATCTTACCTGATTTCGTTCTCTTTTCCCAGCTGATGGTAACCAGAAACTAAAGAGAGGGAGAGAATAATAGGAAAGAAAACGGTAAAAGAAGTGGTAGGAAAATCACAGAGAGGAGGAGAAGACAAAAAGATTTGGGGATAACTAAGTGAAGACAAAGAAAGAAACAGGAAAAAGATGGAATCGAAGGAGAAAAGGATAGAGATGTTAAATGTGAATGAACTTTATTGCAGAAAATAACTCTTCAAAGAAAAAAGCCTTGTAATGGAATGTAGAAGACTAGCCACTCTAAAAATAAACCCAAGATTATGGTGTGACACCAACGCACTCTCAGCTGTGCAGTGACAACAGGATCCCCAATTCAACAAGGGCATAAAATACATGTACATCTTGCCTATTCTGTAAATCAAAAATTGGACCAAGCTGGACAGGTACAGGATCGTAGCTGGATATTGACGAGGATGTGTACAGGCGACATCAAAGAGCCAATCATGTTAGGGGCTGAGGTTGTCATGAGAAAGGGTGGAATGATTTTCCAATAGCTACACACAGGCCTTTTAGTTGTACTCTTCAGAGTAGTTAGGACAAAAAGATATTTCTCTATATAGAGGTCTAAAAATGGGAAGAGAATATAAGAGAATATAGAGGCAATCACCCATTTTGAACAAAAAAAAATTTTAAGAGGAAGAAAAATGAGCTTAAGATATAACATTCTTCTTGGAGGCTACTTTTATAATATAATGCAGCACCTACAGGTATAAAAGAAATGAAAACTAGTCTAGAAATGAAAAAACATCACTTTCATAGGCTTAGAGTATTAGCCATTTTAACTGCTATAAAGTACAAATCTTTAAGATCTCCCCTTTTAGCTCTAAAGTTGGATTTCTAGGATCCTTCACAAAACTTCCCTCTACATCTTTCTCCAAGGAACAGACTAGAGGAGCCAGTAAATCCAAAAGCACTTACTCTTTCTGCCGAGAGTCACTAATGATGTGGCCTAGCCTCTCAGAGCCCAAAGTACTGATGTTGGTCTCCTGAGAAGACAAGGAAGAGAAGACAAGAGCATCATCCAACCACAGAAACAAATACACAAAGCACCTGTCATCAAGCTCACACCTTCCTATCACTGCGCCAGCAACCTCACAGGCACGTGTCAAACATCAATCTTAACATCCAACGGCAATTACATTCCCTTTTATGAGAATCTATCTTACAAGTATGTCTTGTTACCCTAGACTTATTTTTCTCTACTGTTCCAAAAAAGTCATTATAAACATTGTTTATTATATAGTATTTTAACATAGTAATACCTCCTAGAGCTATTAAAGTATGTAAATAGAAAGAAAAAAAAATCCAACAGCAGCCAATTTTTAACAGGCCAGCACATCAAGCTCCCTGGAGTCACATGATCATAGCCCCGACAGCCTTCAGAATGGGACACTTACAAAGTGCTCACTGGTAACAAACACCTCAATATCTGCAGACTAAATGTATACACATCAAAGGACATTTGTAACTTACCAAAATTGTCACCCTGTATTTTGTCAGTTAAATGTCATCTCTTAAAGTGAAAATAGAAGTCTGTATAAATTGGTTATTAAATTGGGGGTTCTCAAGATTGTAATATGAAATCTTACCCATTAACACGACAAGCAATTCGGAAAACAATCATCTCCCCAAAACTGGGAAATGGCAGAAGACGCTCACCCTTCATTTAACTTGAGTACATTTATAATGAATATCTATCGCAGTTGCTGGGAAAGTACGCCAACAGTGCATGAGTAAGAGTTAGGTACATATGAGTGTTAAGATGAGCAAGCCTAAATTATGGGCATGAATGTCCGGAATGTCAAACCTGTTACTCAAACACATTTGTTCCTGGGCAAATATAAGTATCTGTGCTCATCTACATGTGTGGTTAGCTAAAACATTAGGACGCACATTTTAGCAGAACTGGCTATAGAAAAATTAATTGGAGATCAGATTCTGGGCAAGGGTGGAGCTAAATGAAAAGGTTTTGCATGTTGTATTCTTCATATTCTTCTTCCCTTACGCCAGTGCCTCCTGGTCACAGATGCAGCCATGGTAGTAGGGCCAAGGGAAAAGATGGGTGAAAAATGAGCTATTTGTTACAGCAGAAAAATTAAGTGCAAGTACCCTAATGTTTAAATTTACAGTTTATTACTGTGTAAATTACAAGCAGTGCTTTGTGTAATTAGCAGCTCACTGGCAGGGAGCTGTGAATGAAACCCATTATTTATGATCACAATTTAGAAACAGGGAGAGAGGTGGGGGAGGGAGAAGAATGGGGGCAAAATAGTGACCTCTGCTAGAAATGACAAATATCCCTTTAAAGTGATGAAGATGAATTAAACAAGTAAATATTGTTCTATTCATCTGAAATCCTTAGAGATATTTAACAGGCCCTAGTTTCCTTCCTTAAAGGGGGCCTTCCAGATGAACTGATTTACTTCCTTGGAAGTGGAAGACTCTTATGGGAGCTGAAACAAAGTAAAGTAGGTGGTAAGGAGAACATTATTGGTCTAGCCTTACCAATTAAAAAAAAAAAATCAAACCATCTGCTTCCCATTCCCAACCTCCTGCTTCCCTCCACCCCATATACTCACTCCTACCTTGCTGGCTGTCAAGAATAAGCACCCAGAATAGCAAAAGCACCTTTTTATTGTCAGTAAAATGAGTGATCCAAAAAAAGGTATCATTCTTCCAATACTCAGATGTCTAATTAGAAATTGAAATTGAATTTAAAGATAAAAAGAATCTGAGTTCAGGGGCAGCCTGTTGGTTATAGCACAGTGCTCGTAACACCAAGGTTGTCGGTTTGATCTCCACATGGACCACCAAGTTGCACCCTCCACAACTAGATTAAAACAATTACTTGACTTGGAGCTGATGGGTCCTGGAAAAACACCTTGTTCTCCAATAAAAATAAAAAATAAAAGAATCTGAGTTCATCTGGAAATAAACAGCCTCATTTCTTTTGCATGGCTAAAATGTCAAAAAACTGTTCCTTGATTAAACAATAAAATAGTAGCTGAGGGCAGCCAGACTGCGGATCTGACCACTCTCTCCCTGCCTTGGCACAGAGCCTACTACAGAGTAGGCATTCTAAACATTCTAAACACTTAAGGAGTCAACAAACAAATTAATTATCTAAAATGACTCTCCCTTCCTTACTCTTTATCCACCACCATCTTCTCTGACTGGGTATAAGCCCAATCTTAACCTATTTTCAGTCTCAAAGCTAAATTAAAAAGGAAATAAAATAATTTTACAATTTTAAATAAAGAAAAAAGAGAAGTCAAATTTGGGTTCAATTCTATACTCTGCTACTTCTATCTGGACAACATCAGTCATTACTGAACTTTTTTGAACCCAAGTTTTCCTCACCAGCTAAAGGGGAATATCACCTTTTTAACAAGGTTTTTGGGAAGGTTAAATGAACTGAGTGTATAGCACAGACCCTAGCAAAGATAGAACTGAGTAAGTGGTAGATATTCCTCCCTCGTGGCCAATGAGGGGTTTTGAAGTTTGAGAACAGGTTTCTATCCAGTTTTTTCTTTTTAATGAATTCTAGAATAAAAGACCAAAGTTAGGATATAGAAGCACTCATGAATTCAGAAGGAGTCATAAAGAAGCCAGGAGTATTTAAACTTACATATTAATAATATCAGATTAATAAAAAAAATGAATAAGAGACAGAGATCAAGCCTGTAGATTGACAACAGATGCTGTCATAACATCGTTTGCTTTGTCAGAATTTCTGTACAAAGTAAGCTTCACCTTTTATGCACATCCATTTATATCCTACAGAATGTTCACTCGTGTGAACTGGCAAAATATTCCAATTGGCTTCATGAACTCCAGGGAGTTCTGCAGCACCTTGGATTATCAAGAGGGGTACACAAATCCCACAGGAAGTGGCCTCCTCCCCCTGCGCCTCGTGAGCAGTGAGAGCCATCACCTTCCCAGCAAGCCTTCTGCGCCCCTTCCTGAGGCATCGAGCCGCAGCCCCAGGCAGACGAGTCAAGCGAGCATGGTACCCTAAAAAAAAGAAGTCCTCAGTCACTGGGTGCGGAAGGATCATTAACACCAGAGGCCTCGCCACCCCAAACTGCCCAGGATGTTACTAGGCTGACCCTGAAACTAATATCACTACGCTATTGGTCAGAGATTTAATATCCCCATGTCACTGTCACCAGCAGTATATGATCTTAGGCATGTCATTTATATTTGACAGAGGGGGATACCACTTGCTGAGTCCTACCTTATGGGGGGAGGGAGGGCTTTGAAACCCAATGAAATAGCACATGGAAGGTACTCTATAAATTGAAAAGAAAAAATGACACAAATATAAGGTACTATCAACAATTTCTAATTATAAGTTAAATGCTAGTTATTACTCAAAAACATTCTAATTCAAGAAATAATGGTAAAAATAGCATATATAATATAATCCCATTTTTCTAACTGCTGGATGTGTGCTACACATAAAAAAGACAACTGGAAGAACCACACCAAAATGTTACCAGTGACACTGTCTCTGGGTGTGGAATTACAGGCCATTTTAAGTTTCTTCTTCCAATTCTTGCTTATTTGTGTGTATTTTAAATGGTCCATAAAGAACTTTTAGAAGTGGTCATTGAAATGTTCAATGAATGTTATTAAGGCAGTGAACAACGTGCCTCAGCCAGACAGTAGTCTTTATCAAAAACCAATTTCTTTTAAGAAATCACCCAAATTCAATGAAATGCCATAGAATAGGAGTTTACAGCTCTTAGTGTAATTCTGATAACTAACTGGTTGATTATTGGTTACTGGGAAATCTAAAATCATAAATTTATAGAGTGAAAAGAAACTTCTGAAATAGTTTTGTTTAATATTAGTCACAGCACCTTAAATGACCCCAATGTCCCAAAGCAACAAAGGGACTGTCACAGTCCCAGAGCGAGGCAAACAGTCCCAGAGCATTTACCACATTTCCTTCTCCCTGTCCTAGGCTCTTTCCACCCCACCTTGCTACAACATAATTGAAGGAAAAGCAAAAGGAAGGGTTATGTATTTGTGTTGAAGTCCACAGTACTAAAATTATTAAAATAAAAATTTTAGGGGTGGTAGAAGATAAACGGGGTCAAATATAGGGTGATGGAAAAGAACTGACTCTGGGTGGTAAACACACAATGTGATATACAAACGATGTATTACAGAATTGTATACTTGAAACCTATGTAATTTTATTAACCATTGTCGCCCCAATAAATTTTTTGTTTTTGGTTTTTGGTTTTTTTTTGAGGGCAGTGTCACTGGCCCTCATATGTGGGACTGAACCGGGGCCGCTGGCTTCCCAGGCCAGCGCTTAACCACCACGCCACTCGACCAGCTCGCCCCAATAAATTTTAATTAAAAAAAAAATTTTAAGAATATTTTTACATCAGCCATTCAAAAAACTGCCATTATACCTTGATGTAAATGTTCTTACAGAAATCTGTTCTCTTCTAAGATCCAATCATTCAGGCTTCCAGTGAGCATTCAATGGCCCACCAGGATCACAGCAGGACAAACAGCCGTGACACGCTCACTGCAGACTTCCTAAATCTGGCACAAATGGCAACAGCAAGCTGAGGAAAATGCCCTGCTAATATACATCCCAAGAATGTCCAAGGATTGATTTAGGTAAGACTGGAGAGACCCTCAAGCTCTGAGACTCACCCTTGAATCCTCTAGAAAAACCCCTGGACTAGCTCCAAAATTCAGAAAGTCAATGTGTGCTTAGAGGCAGAAACAGGTATTCGTATACCAAAGAAATGCACAAAAGTGTGAAGTGAAGAGAACTCACCTCTTTGAGCTGGCCGAGAAGGTAAAAGGAACGTGGAGTCAGAAAGTTTATCAAGTCCAGAATCCATTCTTTCTACTTCCGAGCAGTGATCAGGAGCCCACTTGGGCAGGAGGTTGGGGACAGTGAAGCCTGGGACACATTCTCCTTCATAGAACCAGTCACTCTGCTCATCATCCCCTAAAGTAAAGAGACTGATTCATGAGCTAGGATGCCAACATGCTCTATCAAAAACCAAACACGAGGACGACTTCTCGTGCTATAGGTTTAATTATGCTTTTAAAATAAAGTCAAAGTACAAAAAATTATTTTGAGCCTTCTTGGTCCATATTATAATGAAAACTGGGATATCAAACTAGTTGCACATAAATGTCATCATGTGTTATACTAGACTGTTTTTAACAGTAAAAACTAATAAAGTTACCATTTACTAAGCTATCAGGGCTCTACTACCTACCAGGATCCATGCTAAAAGTCTGTAAATATGTTACCTCTTACAAACCTTACACTAACTCCAACTTACAAATGCGGCAACTAAAGCACAAAGAAGTCCAGGTCAAGGTCAACAAATGATGAAGCTAGGATTTGAACTCAAAGCCTAACTCACTCTAAATCCTTTATCACACAAATAAACTGCCTCCCAAGTACCCTTCTCAGCAGTATAAATGAACTTGGGGATTCAAAGCCCACAAATGTTTCTCAATTCAAAACTAGCTTTTCCTGAGGGATTTCTTGCTATATTTGCATTTCTCATAATAGGTGAATAAAGAAAGTATACCCATTCCTCATTTTTTCCTTGGTCCCTCATTAATGGGACAGAAAATCATCTTGACACTAGCAATTTAAGCAACCAGGAAAAAAATAACCACAGAGACAAATAATATATCCCCCCCAGGGCTTGTCAAGAAGTTACACCATTTGCCCAAGGACATACTCTTCAGTAATGACAAAGTCAAGACTAGACCCATATATCCATACTCTCGATTCAGACTTCTTTCTATTGGCTACAATGGTAACATCTCAGTTTCAATAGAGTTTATTCCTGCCAACAAAGAGTAAATATTAGATAACTTTAGGTCTGCCACCCACCCACCCCCTTTCAAAATAGCAAGGATGAAGCAAATTATTACAAGAATATCTAAAGCGTTCATAATGCATTCATTCTCTAGTGTATACTGGATCCCAGGGAAGCTGCTCGGGACAGGCCAACTCCATGAATATTCATGGGCACTAACATCCAGGATAACAATAACTTTATTATTAATACTAACTGTGGAAATCACTAAAAGGAGAAATGAAAGCTGCATGCTGGTGAACAGCAGCAGATATTGCCACTAAAGTTACTCAAAAGTGTTCCCTTGTAAAAACACACCACCCACATCTGTTTCTCTGTGACAGTGGTTCTCAACCTTTGTGGATCAGAAGGACAAGGAGGGGCTGTGAAAACAGACTGCTGCGGGTACTACTGATAGGCTCAGTTGGTTAGAATGCGTGCTCTGAACAAGGTTGCCAGTCCGATTCCCGCATGGGATGGTGGGCTGCGCTCCCCGTAATCAGATTGAAAACAGCGACTGGACGATTGGACGTGGGAGCTGAAGGGTCCTGGAAAAAACATTGTTCTCCAAAAAAACCACACTGTTTCCCAATAAAGGTTTTAAAAATATAACCACAGACTGCTGGGTCCTACCCCCGAAAGTTTCTGATTCTGGTCTGGGCAAAACCAAAAATTTGCTACTATTCTAAAAATATCTCATCAAACCACACATAGATGAATTAAAGATCTGCATTAGAATTAACAATGATTAGTTTCTCTGTACTTCAATATATTAATTCCTTTCTTATTCACAAGCATTCCTTAGGCCATTTATTAAAACAACGTATTTAGCTAGATCATGGATTCTGAGGACAAATGGCAAACTATAATGGAATATTTTTTGGCTCTCGAGCATCCACTCAAGATTTTTGATAGAATGGAAAGGGACTCACTGAACTGGAAGGACCCCGTGAGGTCATCTAGACCAGGGGTCTTCGGCCTGGGTTCACTAGGGTGCCTGCTGCAGGAGCGCCTCAAAAGAGCGATGCCAGAGAACAAGGAAGAGGCTGAGTAGGTCGGCTACTGATGTCCTGCTCCTTTGGGATCTTGCTTATGATTTGAGGTTCTATGTACAATTCTGGTTTGAAGGGAAACAAGGAGAATTTTCCCCTGAATTGGGCTTCGCAATAATTATTTATTAATAGCTCACTATATGCCAAGCCATGTGTTACTTACTGTGATTACAAGAAAAAAGAAAATTCCTGCCTTTAAAAGCTTCAAGGGAAAAGACACACATTTACAAATAATGTAATATGGTAAGTGATACGAAAGCAGTAAGCACAGGGAAAGAAGAGAGTAAGAGTTTTAAGAGATGATGCCCACTGAATATCAGTCAGAATCCCTTTAGAAAACAGGTGCACATTCAAGTGGAGTAACTGAGACTTGAAAGCAGTGACTATTTACAAAGTGTAGAAGTATTAAGAGAAAGTCGCCAATAAGGGTTGGTGAGGCACCCTGGGGCCTGCCTGCACAGTGGGGAGTCCTTCCCATTACTAGACCTGAAGTAGCAAGGGGAAAGAATGGTTATGCGGGCCCAGAGTAGGAACTGCAGTTATTAAAGGCTGCCCAACAGGAGTGGTGGCCTTGAACAGAGGGAAGCAGCCACAGCCAGCCAGCAGTCTAAGAGAAAGGGAGCCACAGAGAGCTGTAATCCAATATGGGGGCTGCACTGTTTCCCACTCCTCGCTACCTTGATCACAGGAGTGTAACAGAATGGTAGCCCCTGCTCTTTGCTGTGGGAGGCCACAGAGCCTTCCCCTTGAGGCGGAGCCCAATTCCTTATCCCACTGAGCTCAGTCATATGGCTGGCCTCAGGTAGTAGAACACTGGCAGATACAGTCTAAGTGAAAGCTGTAAATAGTCCTGCACGGTCTGGCTTGGTCACTTGGCATTCATGTCTTCTGCCATGAGAAGTCCAAGCCACGGCTCCTTTAGCCTAGTACCCAGAATAAGATACACTGATTAGATACAAACCTAACTTGCAGGCTGGACACCAGCTGAGCCCAGACCAGCTGAACCACAGCTAAGCCCTAGTCCCACAGCAAGAAATAAATGTGGTAAACTATTTGGGGTTGTTAAACACTATTATCTTAATTAAAACTGGATTATTACACCCAGTTTCACTCAGCTCCTTCCCTCCCTCCATTCTTCTGCTGAAGCCTACAATTGGCCAAACCCAACAAGAAACTGAGGGCAAGAAAACCCACTGATGTTGCCCACAGATATGCCCTGAGGGGTAGAAGGAGAAATGTGTCTTGGTGGGTGACCAGCCATTCAAGGAAAGGAGAGGGTGGGATTTCAGGCAGAGGCCAGCACAAACAAAGCAACATGGAAGCAGCAAGTAACCGCTTGGTGCTGAGAACTCGAAGCATCTACAATATCGCCAGAATGTATGAAGTAGAGGCAGACGCAAAGAAGAAAGCTGGGGCTACAGAATATTCCACACTCTTCCATGAGAAGCCAAGGGTTCCTTATCAGTGCAATGGTTTTCCAAGGGCCCGAAACATAATCTATTGTAACAAGTCCACTTTCTGATACCTCTGTATAATTATGCCTCATAACCTTTAAGAGGTGCATTATGATATTTTATAGCCCTATAGTAAAAGCAAAAAACAGAGCAAATATTATAATTCTGAACAGTATGCACCAGTCCATTGCTGGGAAGATAAACCAGACTTTCCTGCTGTGAGGTAAGAGAAGCAAGATGCTGGCTAGAGCCTACCCGGAAGCACACACAGCGACCTCTGGTGACACGGAGCTCCCTCCGAAGCAGAAAGGGCCGAAATAAACTCCCAACTTCCACAGAGTAAGAAGCTTAACAACTCCATCCAGGCCCACAACTCGGAGGCACGGCTGAGACACTTCCCCGTGTCTCTCTCCAAAGTCAGGACTTGGATCCCGGGTCTCACAGTCCCTGAGTCCTGAGTTACTAGGGAGCCTCTCGAATCACCCTAGACATGTAGCCACCCCGTCTCTGTCCTTCTATCACTTATTCCTTGGAGAAAAAACATTGGAGCAGGGAATTTAGAGCTCTACAAACACCTTATTTAAAGTAAGAAAACTACAGTCCAAAGGAACTACATGAAATTCTTACTGATACATAATTAATGTGGCCCTAAGCAAGTATACAGGACAGGAGCAAAGTTTCAAATTACTATTTAGGTGGTAAAACAACTAAAGAGCTGATCATTCACACATGCCAGCCTTATTCCCAGTGCTGTATGTTAAACTTCACGAGTTTTAACTTTAGAAAGATGTTTTCTATAATGTTTCACCCAGAATGCTGGGATCATTCATTTATAAATAAGGTTATAAAAATAAATTCTCCTTATGTGAAAATAAGAATGTCTTAACATCCAAAAAAGACAGTAAATACATGAGGATATTTTTTTGGTGCTAATACAAAGCAACTTCCCAAAGTCCCATCCTTGACATTATAACCCCCTGGATCAGTGATTCTCAAAGTCTGAACTACCTGCATAAAAATCGCCACAAGTGCTGGTGAAAACTGCAGATTCCAGGGGCCACCTTTAGACCGGTTTGATTTCTAGGAACTCAGGAATCTGCAGTGTTCACAGTTCCCCAGGTGGCTCTTACACGCCCTAAGTTGGAAAACCACTGCCAGACAACCATCATATTTGCAGTGAGTCGCTCCTGTAATTACAACCTTCCCAGAGACACTGAATCAATGTCCCGAAGCTGGAACCAAGATTACCTTGGCGTCCTTCATCGTTTGTGAAGAGCCCCGTGTCACTGCTGCTACACACACTGCTGGTTTCACTGGAAAAAAAAGAGTAAAACATGAGCACACATCGGTTCCAGTCAACAACAAAAACAAAGCACTGTCATTCTTTTCCTGGTTTTCAAGTGAAAAGACTCCCAGTTTCTCCAATGTCACTAGCCAATCAGAAATGTAAATTTTGGGCCGGCCGAATGGCGCGTTGGTTAAGAGCTGGCTTGGGATGCCAGCGGCCCCCAGTTCAGATCCCACATATGAGGGCCAGTGACACTGCCCTCTACAGCTAACAACAGCTCCATGCGGAGCTGGGCTGCTGTGAGTCCCCGGGACGGCACAGTTGCAGCCCCTGCTACAGTGGACTGCCACAGGCTATAGTGAGTGGCCGGCAACCGGTGTGAGCTGCCAAGCGTCGCTGTGAGTGGCCATCCAGAGGCCGGCGACTAATCTGCCTCACCCGAGAAGAGCGCAATGACAATACCAACATGGGCCAGTGAAGCAACGTCAACTAGACTGAAGAACAAAAGGACAGCAACTTGTCTGTTCTCCTTCTGGTTCCCCAACGCTGTTCTCCGCCCCCAATTCCCCAATAAAATCTTTGAAAAATAAAAAAGAAATGTAAATTTCATGGTTAAGTCATTGGCGAAAGTTTATTTTCCCCCAAGACAAAAGAAATGTAAGAAGAGGAAAATTCAAAACTTGTATTTATATTGCAAAGTAGTCTTAAAATATCTAAAGTCATTGTGTTAGTTTAGCATTAGAAAGTTATTTGTTAAGGCTCACAGAAGTAATCTCAACCTGTTTTGGTATATGAAACAACATAAATTTACAAATTTACCAACCAATTTTTATTGTAAATATTGTCAACTATCCATTTCAAATGAAGCTACCCAACTTTAAGACATCTGGCATCTCTCGTTTTTTTCTCCCCATTTATAAAGCAGCAAACAAAAATCCATTAACAGGGGGAAAAAAATCAGTATGACAAGTTACATTTTCTAAATTTAATGTCTTCCTTGATACCAAGTGGATACAACAAAACTCATTTTCGAAAAGAAAATTAAGATTAAATATAAAACTATAAAAACACACTCCATTTGAACTCTTTGAAATAAAACTTTTGTCCCATAGAATTCTGTCCAATAAGCTTCAATTTCTGAGCTACTGCTAAAAATTGATTCTGCCTCTTCTGAGACTGCCATTTCTTTCACCTAATCTTCATCAAATTTGGTTTATCTCACTCAAAAAAAATTTCTCTATTCTTTATAATATTAGCTGTTTCCTTCATTGGGAGTGTTTCCTTTCAAGCTAGTCCATATTTTTTTTTGCCACCTGCTCTAGAAGATAGAAGAAGCCAAAGCAAGGAAGAAACATTCTCGCCATGCTGCATAAGAGGCTTAGCAAAATCCTAGTCTACATTTCTGGATCAACAATCTGAAAATATTTTATACTTTGCCATATTTTCAAACACCTTGCCGACACTAAACCCTAAAAGTGCTGGTTAAATTAAGTAAAAATGCTTCCTCGCTTAAGCTTGTCTCTGAATAGATCCAAGAGACTTGTTGCAGCAAGCGCCAATAAAATATACCCAATTTCTTTAAAGGTTCTTTTATTGTATTTTCTTCTGTACTTATAGACGGGAACATTCACAGGCGTCATTGCAGGCATGTTGTACAAAACTATATCCCTGGATTCTGTTGCATTTAGAATCTTCAAAGAGCTCTGCAGTCAAATCCAGAAGACAGGTCACCAAGCTTCGGAGTTCAAAAAACCATGCCTCCGCGACTCAATGGTTTTGTTTCTATATTTTTAGCAAATTCCTAAGAATATTAGTGGTCTAACTCCATTGAGTTACTACATATCCTCTCATATTACTACTTTATTATTCTCATCTTGCCTTGAAAATAAAGCAAATTTTATTTTGTTTAACTCCTCCTGAGGTGAAGAAGGGCTTAAAAGGCACATTAGGCTTTTTTGTTTTTTTTAGGACAGATATTCTACTGCACCATCGTGTTATAGTCTTTATTGGTTAGCAGTTATCACTAACTGACATTTAGGGGTCAACAAACAATAGCCAGTCACCTATTTTTGATGGCCTATGAGTTAAGCATGGTTTTTACTCCATTTTGAATCCATGGGGGGGGGGGTCGTCAAAAGAAGAATATTTTGTGACATGAGAAAATGAGATGAAATTCAAATTTCAGTGTACATCAATAAAGTTTTATTGGAACACAGCCATACTCTTTCATTTATATATCATCTATATCTTCTTTCATACCACAACTGCAAAGCCACTGAGTGGTTGCAACAGAGAACATATAGCCCACAAAGCCCTAAAATATTTACTATCTGGCTCTTTACAGAGGAAGTTTGCTGATTCCTGCTCTACATGTGTTACAAGTTCACTTTGCAATATTTATGGTCTCTTCTGAGTATTTTCAATTAAAAAATTAAAACTGGTGCTTTATTACAAAGTCTATCAGTTCTTTTCCCTGTTCATTTCCAGCCACCGGTAAGCACAAGATCCGGTGCTTTCTTGATCTTTTTTTGCATGGATTACATTTTCTCCTCATGGTCTAAATAAAAGGGGCAAGCTCAAAAAAATCTGCTGGATCAAAAGAGGTGTTGGTAACCTAAAACCTTCCTGTCACTGCACATATTCTATTTTTGTTAACAGCATTTAAGGAGATTCACTGTTCTTGAAAGAGCTTGGACTAATCTCTTCTACAAATTTTTTATATACGCGGTATGATGAACAAATACGGTGAGTGCTTAAATTTTAAAAAATTCATTACAGTAGAAGACATATTGTCATTAATCCCCCTCGAAATAATCCCTGTCATTTCAAAGACACATATCCCACACTCGCCACTTTCTGAAGCAGTTCTGGAAGTCCTCTTTTGTGAGTGTCTTTAGTTGCACTGTCATGGCTGCCTCAATGTCCTAAATCATTTTGACTATGGGGAAGAGCCAGAAGTCTCACGGTCCAGATTCAGCGAATAAGGTAGATGAGAAACAACCATAATGTTTTTCTTTGACAGAAATTGCCCACCAGAAGCGATGTGTGACACAGAGCGTTGTCAAGATGGAGGATGAAGTAAAGACACTCACGAAAGAGGACTTCCAGAACTCCTTCAAAAAGCGGGAAGAACGATGGGATAAGTGTGTCTGAAGCAAGGGAGAGTATTTTGAGGGAGATTAATGGTGATGTGTCTTTCACTGTAATAAATTTTTTTAAATTAAACCTTCATCATATATTTTGATCACACCTCAAATAATTAATTAGAGTACAGCAATGATGTCATAGAACTATCATCAGGATTTTAAGATTATGATCAAGGGAGATATGTATTTTCTTCACAGAGAAAATAATTTATGTCTTACAGAACACTTATTACATAGAAGTATCATCATTCTACTGGTATCTGGAAATGACAATTTCATCTGATTACATCTGTTAATTCTATTTATTCCCTCAGAAGAACCTGCATTGTAGAAATCTAATCATATGAAAGAAACTGTTAGCATAATTTACCGAGGAAAAAAACAGAAACTTTATGGCATGTTTGCACATAAACACTATGATGAAACATGCAAAAATGCAGTGCTAGCTATCTTCTCTTTCTAAGTTACAAGCCAAAGTTGTCCAGTTCTGCAGGCTTCCTTCACATCTGCTTCAGAGATTATGATTTAAAAAGAAAATCAGGGGCCAGCCAAGTGGCTCAGTTGGCTAAGAGCACGAGAGGTGAGTAACAGGGTTGCCAGTTCGATTCTCACATGGGCCAGCAAGCTGTGCCTGGGCTGAGCTGCCAACAGTGACAGGATGGCTCAGCTGGTGAGAGCACGTGATCCTAACAACAAAATTGCTGGTTACACTTCTGTATGGGATGGTGGCTACGCCCCCACAACTAAGATTGAATACAGCACCTTGAGCTGAGCCGCCACGGGCAGCCAGACAGTTCAGTGGTTAGAACATGCACTCTTTTAGCAACAAGGTTGCTGGTTCAACTCCTGCATAGGATGGTGGGCTGTGCCCCCCAACAACTAAGATTGAACACGGCACCCTGAGCTAAGCAGCTGTGAGCTGCCAAAGAGCAGCCGAATGGTGACTGGACTTGGAGCTGAGCTAGCTGCACCCTCCACAAATAAGATTGAAGGACAACAACTTGGCTGTTCCCCTTCCCCAATTCCCCAATAAAATCGTAAAACAAAAAAGAGAAAGAAAATCAGATTAGCAAGATTTCAATGATTCAGTCAACTATAAATTTATCTAATTAAACAGAATATTTAATATCCTGTGAAAAATAAGCTCTTCTGTTTCAATAAAGACAATTTTCTTTTAGCACCTTTGCAGATCATGAGGTCAAAAAGGTAAAAGATGTCAGGCTTCTACAAATTTTTCCTATTCCAAAACCTTTAAATTTATTATTCTTTTGCTACGAGCCTTTTTACTAGGTGTGGAAAAAAGCTCTGTTCTTCATTTTTATAAGAAAAAAATGCAATCCTACCTCTAGTGTCCACTCCACTTGTGGTCCTCTGGAGCTTAATCAGGAAGACAAAAACCCAGCCTTTATTAATCTTCAGAAAAAGAGGGCAGGTAATGAAACATTGTCTTCTCCCAGAATGGCAGCAACTCCTAGAGGCATCAATGCCTCCTGTCTTTGCCTGGGGAGCGGTTCTGTACTCCCTGTTTTTATATGATTCTAATCTACGAATAGCTTGCAAAAAATCTTCCTAGAATATTTCTAAAATATTTTAGAGCAGGGCCGGCCGAGTGGCGCATTGGTTGAGAGCTGGTTTGGGGATGCCAGCGGCCCCGGTTCGGAGCCCACGTATGAGGGCTGGTGGCACTGCCCTCTACAGCTAACAACAGCTCCACCTGGAGCTGGGCTGTGCGAGCCCCGGCGACGGCGTGGGCTGCAGCCCCTGCTGCAGTGGGCTGCCATAGGCTACGGTGAGTGGCCGGTAGCCAGCGTGAGCGGCCGGCAGACAGTGTGGGCTGCCAATAGCCGCGGTGAGCGACATCCAGAGGCCGGCGACCGATCTGCCTCATCCGGGAAGAGCGCAATGACAATACCAACATGGGCCAGTGAAGCAACGTCCTCCGCAACTAGACTGAAGAACAAAAAGACAGCAACTTGTCTGTTCCCCTTCCCTGAGTTCCCAAAGCTGTTCCCCTCCCCCAATTCCCCAATAAAATCTTTAAAAAAAAATAAAAATAAAATAAAATAAAATATTTTAGAGCAGAAATGCATTAACTCTACAAATAATTCATACATCATTAAAAAAAAAATCCAATCCCAAATGGGGCCAATAAAAAGTCTCTAACAGGAAGACGAAGGATTCCTGACAGCCCTCACCCATGTCTCCTAAATTTCCACTCATTCCCTTAACAAGCATTTATTAAGTATTTGCTATGTACCAAACACTACTAAAACTAAAACAGAAACATGTCGATCACAATTTAAATGCATGCATTTTATTTTTATTTATTTATTTATTTATTTATTTATTTATTTATTTATTTATTTATTTATTTTAGCTGAGCCATCCTGCCACCTGTTGGCAGCTCAGAGGCAGCTCAGCTCGGTCTGGGCATAGAACTGCTGTTGCTCAGAGCTCAGCTCGCACTCTTGGGGGAGTTAGTTAAGACCAACTGAGCCACTCGGCCTGCCCAATGCATACATTTTATTTAAAACTTAGTCTAGACTATGGGAGAAAGGTGTGAAAAGGTTGAGAGAAGAATACTTTCTAATGAAGAATACAATGCAAAATAAGGGATGGTGCAAGCCTACAATTTAACCTTATGATACTAAGGAAATCACCCTTTTTTACGAGCCAGAAAATACCTCAAAAATCTTCATGTGTGAGTAAAAGTAGTTACATCACACTTCTCTATAATGATTTTCACTAAAAAACGTTCCCACACTTAATTCAGCAGCACAGCCACAATTTTAAAGAAGACAAACAAAATTAAAGCCTGGATTTTGGACCAACTGTATTACCTAATTACTATAATATTGTTAGAAAAGCAACTAAAATAACATGAGTGTAAAGAAGGTCAACCTAACCAGCAGTTCATAGGCTTTCCTCTCCCAACGTCTTATTATGAAACCTTTCTCTAAATTCACAATTGAGAGAAAAAAGAAAAACCACAGCTTATCCTCTGACCTGAGAGCTTGCTAGTTCTTTCATATCCCTAACCATAGAAGACTGTAAATTTAAAACTGAATATTTTACAACTGTCTTAATTACAACATGGATGTACAGAATTAGTTGATCCTCTATAATCAAAAGCTGGTATCAATAAGTTACCACCTCAGTTTCTTACTCATTTAAGATTAACCAAATAGCGTGAATAAAATGTGTCTTTTACATTTAATTTTATAATAAACAAGCAGGATAGAATTTATGGCTTATACCATCATGCTAAAAATAACGTGTTTTCATTTTAATTTTTTATTACATAATCATGCATTTAATACAAATTTAAAATTGACCTAGACTTCAGAAAAACAGAAAGAAAAATGTCACTCCTAGACACACTGCCCAAAGACATCACTGCTCATTTTCTTCCCGTCTTTTTCCTGGATCAAGGTGGTACATTTGTAACCCCACGTAATCACACTGAGTGAGAGGCTTTTCAGAGAAATATCTCGCATTGATTGCAAAATTACTCCCATAATAAATTATGAGAATGTATAATAAAGTTTTCCAGTTTCATTCCAATGGCACCAGGAAGGCAGCAACCTCCCCAGTTTCACAGGTTCATTAACGGGCCACTGCAATCAGATATACTTTGCAGAGATAATGATTTTCCACAGGATTCTGCTATTGAGCTGGGGGCTGGGCCTTAGAGAAGTCCACCCATCCTTTTAAGGCTTACCTTTTTTTTTTTTAGAGCTAACAGTGATTCATCCTTGGTTAGACGAAATGTCTTTTCAAGAGTAAATTTTTAAAGGGCACACATTCTGAGACCTGAAAATCTGAGAATGTCTCGGCTGCCTTTCCATATGAAATCTATCTTTATTGTACATAAAATTCAGGGGACAAGGGATGAGGAAAGCAATCTTCCCTCCCTCCCACCAAAAAATAATAACCTCTAGGAAAATGTTGCCCCTCACATTTAGTACTATAGGGATGAATTCCAGCCTTATTTTTTTTTTCATCTTTTAAGATTTTTCTTTCTATCTGGTTCCACCTCACCCACCAATGCAGAATACAAACATATTGCCAAGAAAGGTAGGGGTTTCTTTTGATTAGGTTTCCCTTTTAATCTTTATGCTTAATTTTTTCAACCCAGGAACGCTTTTCCTCTTCAGTTATATTTTTAAGTCATTTTTCTATTCCAATACTTTGGTTTCTTCCTTGGGAATATTTAAATACTTGCAGACTGGGCCCTCTATTCTCTGTCCCCCAGGTCTGTCACTTTTTCTCTCCTTTTCATCTCTTCTCTCTGCATTTTTGGGAGGGCTTCCAAGTTTTGCACACCATGAACTCAATGTTCTGCAGAATAAATTGTCCCTCATTTTAACATTGCAACAACATTTCAGATTTCCCTACAATGCCTCCTCCCATACTGCTAGGTTTGCAAACAGCCATCTTTCTGTCCTTATGAATTGCTGCTCCTATTCCAAAGGAATCATGTCTTCTTGCATCCTAAAGAGGATTTTCTAAAATGCTCTCCTGGTTTCCACTGGCAATCATTTTCAAAGATCAGTTCTTCCTCTGAACTTTTAGGATAATGATTCCTTTCTCTTAACACATTGTATGCGGGCATTTGAGCAATATGACTGAGTTTACTCGTTTCCCACAAACAATGTGTTAATCTGAGGAACTTGTTCAAAGGCCTCTTACTGAGAACTGGTTTACCTAGAATCTGGCATTTGCCAACAGAAAGGGTGTGAATTATCCTTGGTTCTGTTCTCTATTCCATGGATATGGGTAACATGTTCTCACACCTACAACTGGCCAAGGGGATGTACAGAGCCCCTGCGCTAATTCCCCGTTCACTGGCAGGCTTTTATCTCTCACTGTTATGTTGGGCTGAGACAGGACCTTCTAACCCTCACTGCCTGCTGCTGACCCCATCCTAAGCGTCTGCGCTAAATGAAGGTATATAAAACACTACAGTTTCTGCTCTGAGTGCTTTTTCCTTCTCTGCCCATGCCAACAGTAAACTTTATACTTGGAGACTCCATTTCCTAGGACTCAATATGCTGTGACCTCCTCTTACCACCAAATACAAATCCGCACACAGAAAACACTAAGATTTGCTACCCAAGTATACTCTGGGAGTCATAGCCCCCAAATAGAAGCTGAAAGACATTGATTGGGAGTGAAGGATGGGACAACACTGCTTCAGACTGCAGCTGCCCACGTCCTGAAAGCAATGGAGCCTGCATTTCTGAACCAAGGGCTGACTACAGAGAAAAGAGGCAGGGTGTCGCTGTCCACCTTCAGGGCGGGCTAAGTACTGCCCATGCAAGCTTCCGACTGCACTCTCCAGAGCGATTCTACCAGCCTTATAGTTTGGGGAAATCTTGGCAAAAGGTCGACTGTAAATCCTAGTTTCTGGTAATGTGAGTTCGCAATGTTTTATGCCTTCATAAGTATTTTAGTGGGCAGTGGAGGCTGCTTATCAGATGCTTTATAAAAAATGAAGTTCAAGTGATGGGAAGGAGGTTGTGACTGAAAAGAATTACAGAATCTCAGGGTGGCACAGGACCTTAGAGGTCATTCAGTTCAACCTCTCCAACTTGACAGTAACTCAGTAAGTGGTCACTATGCCCAGACTTGAATGCCTCCAGGCATCTAGAACTCATTACCTGGTCAAACAATTTGCCTCATTTTCACAGAGTTCTAATTTTTAGAATGTTCTATTTTATACTGAGGCAACACTTAGCTCTCTGTACTTTCTATCTATGAGTCCTAGCTCCTTCATCTGGTGCCACAAAACAATCCTAACACGTCTTTCAAGAGACAGATCCTCAAATACAATAATATGAAATCCACCTCCCACATCGTCCTTTTCAGCTCTTCCTAAGGATGTCCTAGCAAACTTTGACTAAATCTATATAAGCGCACTATGTGAGCTATTCAATCCTCTCAGATGCAATTGCACCACTTGCAGCAATGGTAAATATACTTCCGGTCAGCATCCTTATTTGCAGAACGGAAAAACGCACACCTGCAGCCTACCACATACACTCTTTTCCACAGCTCCAGTAACTGATTAATGGCCTCCACTTGCAAAGGAGGCTACTTACCTTAACCATGAAATAATGAATGCTATTGATCCGACAAGCTACTGCTATAGAGTGTTATTGATCACCCAATCTTTGGTTAAAATGGTCCTCATTTAGCAATTTCACTGTCACAAACACCGGGAGCAAAGCACACTCATAATTAAAGAGTTTGGGGGAGTTAAAGTGAGAGCTGATGGACAGAGATCTCAGCTTTCTCCCATTTATTCTTGCTTCTGAGCTATTGTTTGTGTCAGAAGGGGTATTGATTTTCTATAAAAATAAGAAAACAAGAGGCACCGAGGGGCCGCAGAAGGTCAGCTCGGGCTGGAGGAGGAGGGGGAAGGTTTAGCACTCTATCTCTGTCACTTGCCTTCCAAGACAAGGGAATATTTTCTTTCCTGTGAGGTTGGCCTCTAATACATCACCTTGGGAAAGGCTCCTGGCTGCAACTTCAGCCCATCACCACACCACTTCACTTAGGAAAGAAAAGACGCTAAACTATATTCAAAGGGAACAAATGAATGATGGGTCAGTGAAGAATTGAGCAAAATTAGCCCATGAACCACCTAATTAATAGTTGTTATATAGGCAATTTGAATAAAGATCAGCAAAAAGTAATTTTACAAAACAGTTCTCCCATTTTAGAATGGAACACACAAGCACTGAAAAATATTAAAATAGGGCCGGCCGAGTGGCCCAGTGGTTAAGCGCTGGCTTGGGAAGCCAGCGGCCCCAGTTCGGTCCCACATATGAGAGCCAGTGACACTGCCCTCAAAATAAATAAATAAATGTGAAGGAGATTTCTAAGAAAAAAAAAAAAATTAAAATAGTAACTGAGCTTTTACAGGCATAAGAAAACCATTACATCATAACCACTTTTAGTTCTTCAGAACTCTTGAGGGATTGGTTGGTGTAGAACTGAAGAAACAGAAAAGAGAAAGGCAAAAAGAATTACTGGTTAAGCTTAAAACTGCTCCATGTTTAGTTAGCAGTAAATTAAAGGAAATTAGAAATAAAGCTCTGATTGAGACATACATTTTCAAACCTAAAATACCTACTGCATGCTTTCAAAAGCATTCTATCTGTCCATTGACTAGGGTAAGTTAAGCTTAACAATCAGCTTCATCCTAATAATTTTATAAGTTAGATCATAAACAAGAATATTCTGACAACTTTTCAATACCACAGATAAAGTTCTACACCTTGATCTTTATGTGAATAAACTGGCATATCCAAGCAGATTTATGAGAGTAACCAAGAGGATTCTTAAAAGTATTTCTTCTAATGCAAAAAAAAAGTGGGAAAATTTTGAAAGAATCAACAACTCACCAAGAGAGTATAATATCCAAATCATAAACTATGATCTACTTACACATTCTAATGCTACTCCTGTGTATACGGTGTGTTTAATATTTGAGGGCAGATTTTTAGTTCCACTTTACTCTTAAGAGGCTAAACATAATATGCACTAAGTAAGAATCACCCCTCTTTCCCCATAGAGTAGATTTAGGCAGGGAAGTATAAAGCACTTCTGTTTGTAACTACAGATGAATCAACATAAGTCAAGGAGAATTTAAGACTCCTAAATAATTAGATGCTGAAGAATTTTTCTCATTCTATTTCTGCTACTAGTCCACCAATTCCCTCAAAACTGCAAGGACTCTGGCATCCAATTTCTGAAAGAACTCTAAAGTCATAGACCAAAGAGATAGCCCAAATGGGGAAACAAGGTCTCCATAGGCTCTGCATCTGAAACCACACTTGGCTCCTGGAGTAGGCAGAGTTCACACTCTGTCACCCACACAATTATGTCATAGTTTAACAAGAAACTCCAGGGAAGAAATACACGCAAGCTACCTTCCCAAAAAGCGATTTTTAAAATAGCCATTCTCAGCAGTAAGGTTACTATTTGCTAAGTATGCTCAATATTGACACAAACGAACACCTCAGTTGAGGGCTTCACTACTGTAAAAAGGCTCAAGTTGACTAAGCACTTATTATTTCATTAAACATATTATGATGAGGGAAAAAAGCTTTATAACCCCAAATCATACATACAAATTGGGTAAGTAGGCCTTAGAATATATTAGAAGAAAACTAGGAAAGCCAAATTAAGCCTACCTAATTGTGCAGACTGGCAAATATAAAGTTAGTAAGAAAAAACTGTAAAGTTGGATTAAAAACCACGCATGCAAGGTACAGGCATATGGACCTAAACAGCTTTTCCTGTTACTGGCGCAGCCTCACCTCAGAGTTCCCAAGATTTATGTCTTTGGTTTTCAGACAAACTTCAGAAGAAGCAAAGTCATAAGGAAGGTCATACATTCTAAGGCTGTAAAAGTTAAGATAAGACAGAGGAAGAGCCATGGAAAAGGCCAAGTACAAGGGCAGGAAAATGTGGTGGTTCCATACGAGCTTTGGCGTCAGGCTTAATCCCCAGCTTTGCCACTGGGTGACCGTGGGCAGAGTATCTGACCACTCTTATCCTCCGTTTCCTCTTCCATAAAATACAACAGTGTACCTCCCCTACAGTGCGTTTGTGAACGTTACATAAGAATATATGCTATGCACAACAGTACAGTGCCTGGCACACAGTGAGCGCCATGTAAATGCTAACTATGATTAACAATAACAGAATACAACGGTTCTCCACTGGGACTACTAAGCCTTCTTACAGAGCACACATGGAGGCACTTCATTTGATACTATAAGGGGGTGGGAACAACGTAGAGATGCCATATATCCCACAAGGCGTGGGACAGTCCCTCACCACAAAGAACTGCCCCGTCCAAAACACCAACAGCATCCCCACTGAGAAACAGATATTATATAATAATGATGATAATAATAATAGTAGTAGTAATAATGTATCAAGATGGGGAGTTTCAATGTTCCCAAGACTACTCTCTGAGATGTAAAAATGAAAACTACACTGACATTTTAAACATGCACCCATGAGAGACAAATTTTTCTGGCTCGATGACATTTGGCATAAGACTAATGGGACCCAGTACAGTTATAATCAATGCGTACCATGTGTTCAGACAACTTGAATGTCAATCACAAAAAATAAACTCAATACAGCCAAACTGTAAGTAGCAGAGAACAGAATTATAAGCCAGAAGTATCTGAAGCCATGATTCTTAGTGGGGAAAGGCAGTTTCCTAGGAACATGTAAAATCCCACGTACCTGGCACCAGCATTTACACATATTCTCTCTCTCTCTCTCTCTCTCTTTCGCACACACCAGCCTCTGCTGAGACCCTGGTTCTAACTAACAGTACCTATATATGAACTACGTACATGGCATAAATAGCAGCAAACCGTTTTTAAACTAAAACTCTGGTTGTGCATTTGAGGCACACATTTTAAACAGTTTGCAGAAAAAATGTGTGTCTATTACATTATAGCCTTTTTGACATAGGGAAATAGAATCGTGAATGTTCTTTAAAAACGAGAGATAAATATTGGTTAAAGAAGGGCTATAAAATCAATATTACAGTGGCAGGTTTGAAAGAAAGTTGCACTCATCAAGACTGGATTTGCGCTTTGGGTAAAATCAACCTGGAAGATCTCTGATTTGGTAACGGAAGCTCACCATTCTGACATATTCTCATCAGAGCCCTGCTTCTGTTCATCGGCTTCACACTCCATCCTTTCTTTCCTTCCTGTTTTGCTGAGGAAAGTCCTATTTTCTGCTGACTCACACAATCCGTGGCCTGCGGAGGCCCAGGGGGTATTCTCCTTCCAGCGTGACAGACGCTGCTTCTTAGCGGACTTGAACCTACACCCTCTCTCATAGCTCCAATCTGACACCTTGAGCTTCTGCTGAAGGCTGGCAGCCACCTCTGATGTCACTCGCTTCACCTTCCGACGGCGCCTGAGTGGTCGACAAGGTGCATTTTCAGTAAAGGAGTCGGATTCATGCCAAGAATGTTGCTTACTCTTAACAATGGCGTTGAGAGCTGGGTGCCGTTTGGCTACCATTGTGTCATCAGAGTCACTAAAATTGGTGACTGGGGCCATTTCTCGACAGTCCTTAATGGCCTCATCCAGACTGGACTCAGAGGCCTCACTGTAGCAGCAGGTATGCTCTGCCAGGTGAGTGAAATCTGAACGGCGCTTCCGGCCTCTCCGCTTGCGAAGCTGCCGCCTCTGCTGCCGAGGGCTCAAGGCCATATCCTCCCACAGCTCACCAAGCTTATTCTGTTCAGATGTCTGCTCCAAGGCTGAGGCTAAGTCATGTACCAGCTCATCCATGAGGCCACATCTGCCAAAAGAAAGCACAAAAAGAAAAAGAGAGCCTGAACAGGATCTGTTGTTTTAGAATAACTTTATAAAATAGACCATGGCACTGCAAAGTCCCTATCTAAAGAAAATAAAGTCACCTTTCATCTGGCTACATTTAGAATCTGTTCCTACCATCCATGCTCATTTTGGCCACTGAAAATAGGTGTTTGGCCCTTGTTCAATGCCTGAAGTCAACATGTTTTTAAGCACAAAAGACCCCAACACTCACCAATGACAACCGAGATATTAGCAAAAACAAGCAAACTCAGGGGAATAAATCTTTCCCCTTTTTTCCCTAATTAAACTTGTCACTAGAGAATGTCTCATCAGACACAAGTAGAAAAACACATAACTTCAAAACCATGGATGAAGGGCTATTTTATGGTTGGGGATACTAATAAGAATGCTTGTGAGGGGGGCCTGTTAGATCAGTTGGTTAGAGTGCAGGCTGATAACACCACGGTTGCTGGTTTGATCTCCACATGGGTCACTGAGTTGCGTCCTCCACAACTAGACTGAAACAACTACTTGACTTGAAGCTTATGGGTCCTGTTCAAACACAATTCCCCAGTAAAATTTGAAAATAAAAATAAAAATAAAAAACAAAGAAAGCTTGTGGATGGGAACAGAAAGGCAACCTAATGACACTTTAAAGACCACTTGCAGTTTTAGTGATCCAAGAATTTGTAGTGACCCAGCTTTGCACTCTGAGTGGAAAAAAAGAGACGAAGTTTACACCCACTCTTGTCCTAACTACCACCTGGAAGATTCCAGGTAAAGAACCTTACAGAGTATGGCTTATATTTCTTAATAATTAGCAACTTTTAAACTCTTCTCATCCTTTGGAAAATAAATTAAGTAACCATCCTAACTATGTGCTTTAGTACTAGACAATCACACAAAAACAGGATATAACTGAGACTGAAAGGGGTGTGTGGAGTCTCTAAGATTTCTAGCTAACAGCTTTCCAAAATTCCCTATTTTTCGACTCATTCTCGTCAAACCATCATACTTCAGGGTCACTTCGGATTTCAAGTGATGAAAACAGTAAGCGCAATTTTCAAAATGCCCTTTACAGGGAATGTCTAATATATACAACACCTAATTAAATAAATATTAAATTAGGACTCTTCCCTAAGCCCTTGTTAAGCCCAGAGTAGTTCTAGACCCTGATTAAAAATGTAAACCTCTGCATGACGCCACTCTCAGACCATAGTTCCGTTCATTGCAGTTCACAGTTTGCAAAAATTCTCTAAAAGCTATTTTCATGCTGCCCCAACGCCAACCAACTCAAAGGCAAGGAAAACAACCAACTGGCGTATCTGCCACAACGATGGCAGCAACGGGGACATCTAGTTCCAAAACTACTAACCAAACAAAACTTCTCCACGTGTTAAAAGCCACACATAAAATGACCACTTCCCTTTAAGAAATAAGTAGTTGAACTCACCATGACTGGGGTTTGGGAGACAACTGCCCCTAAGGCCAAAACAGGTAAACAAGTGGGAAAAGCATGTCTAAATCGCGGACTCTACTAAAGAACTACTGCTTTAAACGCTCAGGCGGAACCGCACAAACTTGAATGCGTCACTAAGTTACCAAACAACCGGTGGTCGAATGCCTGAGCCGTATCTTTTCCGGCCTCTAAGACTGCAATTCGAAAAGCGACAGCAGAACTGACCCCTCCAGCCTGGGATGCACAGCCCAGGAGGCCCCCGGGCCCGGGCAAGCGCGCAGGCGGAGGAAAGGCTGTCGGAGCCGCGCCAGGGAAGGGGGGCTTGGTAGGAATACGAGGGGCACGAGGCGGGTCGGCGGGGGCCACTGGGCTGCAGGCGGAGGCGCCGCAGGAGACAGCGTCTCAGTCGGGGCCAGCAGCGGCGGGGCGGGGGCAGCCCTTCCAGCCCAGACGCTGCGCCAGAGCCAGTCCTGGCGGCTAAGCCCCCTCCGGGCGGGGGTGCAACCCGGCCACAAACGCGACGGGGGAGACAGCGTGTTCCGCAGGACTCACGAACGCCCCGGCGCGCCCCCGACGACTAGGGCGACCAAGGCTCTGCACACCAAGCCCTCAGGCGGTCGCCGGCCCAAACAGGGCCACAAAGACGAAAGAGGTGACGGTCGCCCCGGAAACGGCCCGACTCTCATCCCCAGGGACGGAGGACACGGGCCCTGCAAAGCCAGGCCCCACCATCCTCGCCCCTCCCGCCCCGGTCCCAGGGAGCCGCTGGCCGCTCAGCCGCGGCCGGGATCCCGGAGCCCCACTGGCGCCGGCCCCCTGGACCCCGACCCTTTCAACCCACAGTCGCCGCTCACCAGCTGCCGCAGGTACCTCCACCGGCCTCTGCTTTTGGGCCGAGTCTCCCCGCCGGGGTTCCCCTTCTGACCTCATTTCCGGTATAGGCCGGAGGGGGTGGGCCGTGGCGAAGTGGGAGGAGCTGCCTGAGTGACAGTGCCCATCCCGGTCCAGCACTTCCGGCCCGCCGCCAGGCTCGCTTCCGCCCTAAAGAGGGCGGGACCATGGGGGAAGCCCGGAGAGCCGGAAGTGGGCTAGAAGGGGTTGCGGGTAGGGCCGCGGCTAGACTGGGGGTGAGGTGCGCATCTGGGGAAGGACCCCCCTCCCCATGCTGACCTCATCTTCCTTGGGGGGGGGGGCGCGAGGGAGGAGCGTAGGCCTCGCCCTTGCTTGCTGACTTATTTTTGTAAAGGGTGTGTGAAGTTGAAGGGATACGGAGCCTCATTTTAACCATTCGAGTCGGTACAATCTTGAGCGTGGTAACTTTACACAGTGAGTTCCTCAGAGTATTAAAAATACACATGTCTTGAGCAACACAACAAAGTACTATTGGATTATAACTTCAAGCATACATGAAATATCCATGAATTAGCACTGCTATAAGTTAATCACATGAATACTGATATGAATACATTAATAGAGAAGAGAGTGCTCTGTAAAGCACAAGAATCCAAGTAATGTATGTAGATACTGCACCCTGATGCCTAACGCCCAACTTCATCAATGTGGACTGTGCACAGCGACTTCCAAAAAGCGCAGGAATGGGGGGGTGGTGCGGTGTGAGTAACTTGGCAGAGAAACTAGACACATACTGCCTCTGCCCGGGGATCAAGGTTCCCATCAGCAGCGATGAATCATGTTGGCAGTATGTGGACCAGATAGGATGAGAGCGGTATTTTTATCTCTTCCAAAACCCATAACCCCAGTCTAATCGTAAGAAGGAAATCAGGCAAAGCTCAATGGAGGGGCATTCTACAGAATGCCTGACCAGTAGTCCTCAAAATTGTCAAGGTCATCAAAGACAAGGAAGGTCTAAGAAACAGCCACAGCCAAGAGGAGCCTAGGGCAACATGAAAACTACATGTAATTATCCTGAATGGGATACTGGAACAGCGAAAGGACATTGAGAGAGAGAGAGAGAGAAAGAGTATCTGAGTATGGTTTTAGTTACTAGTGATATCTCAATATTGCTTCCTTAATTGTGATAAATGTCCTATACTAACGTGAGATGCCAATGGGGAAACTAGATGTGGGTATAAAGGAACCGTTTGTAGTGTCTTCGTAATTTCCTGTAAACCTAAAACAATTCTAAAATTAAAAGTTTGGCTTTTTTAATGCACATGCCTTTTGACCCAGAAATTCTCCCTCTAGAAATTTTATTCTAAGGAAAAATGGGAAATGGGTACAACAATGTTAAATGCAGGTAAATCCATCTTTGCGGCATTGTGGAGGGAGAGGTGAGAAAACTAGAATAAAGCCAGAAATCCTACAACAGTGGTTAGTTATCTAAATGATGGGACAGCTGTGGGATGGAATACCTTGTGGCCTTGTAAAATTGATGTGGGAGAACCCTGAAGCACAATAAGAGGTCATCAGTTTTTGGTTGTGTACATTTCTGCATGACTGTTACACTTCAATAAAACTGTTACTCTAAAAGTGTAGAATATGACTCTATGCATGTATAAAGGAAATTAAATCTATACTTGCATAGGAATATGACCAGAATGATACACTACACATCATCCAAAATAGTTCCATTATAAACAACTACCTGTTGTTTTTATGGATTTTCAGAATTTTCTATGGGGGAAACACTGCATAAAGAATTAAGGGAGGAGACATAGATGACTGAGGTTTTGAGCCAGAGTGAATAAAAGAGTGGTTAGTGCCATTTGCCCAGCTAGAGAAGTCAAGAAGAGAAATGGGTTTGCTGGGAAGATGATTAATTCCACTTTGGACATGCTGATTTTGTGACTCCCAAGGGACAGAAAGATGGAAATGTTCAAAAGATGTTGACAGCCATCAGCCCGCTTTTCTACTTAAGTGAAGTTCTCCCCTATAAATCATATCAGCTCCCATGGTGTCAGTTCCTTCCATCAGCACTGAAAGCACCCACATGTCTTGAAATCCAACTTTTTATTTTCAGCTTTCTGCTAGATATCTCCACTTGTTTACTCCACCAGCATCTCCAATTTAAGATGTCAAAACAAAGCTTAGTTTCTTTCATAGTTCCTATCCAATCTGCCCCTTCTCCACTGTCTCCTGTTTGGGAACTGTCACCACTATCACGGAGTTACCCACTTGAGAAGCTTTAAAACCATTTTTAGTTCCTGCTTCTTCCTTATACCTCTTCATCTAATTAAAACACATCTTCATGGATTCTACTTCTATGGTATTCTTGCACTCACCCTTTTTCTTTTGCTTTCCCTCTGCCATTGGCCTCATCTGGGTGGTGCAGTTAGGCCAAGATTATTTAAGCTTCCACTTGTTGGGGAGCATGGGGAAATGTAATAAAAGGGTGCTTCACACTGACTTTGTGGAGGAGCTGGAAAGGGAAATTAGAATTTATGGAGCACCAATGTGCCAGGAACTGCCCCAGAAATGCATAGAAGATTAAGTTAGATGATAAAATAATACCGTCATGCATCATTTAATGATGGTGATACATTCTAAGAAATGCATCGTTAGGCAATTTCATCATTGTGCAAATATCATAGCATGTACCTACACAAACCTATATGGATGGTATAGCCTACACTCACCTAGACTATATGGTATAGCCTATTGCTCCTAGGTTATAAACGCGTACAGTATGCTACTATACTGAATACTGTAGGCAATGATAACACAGTGGTATCATTGTATCTAAACACACCTAAATATAGAAAAGATATAGTAAAAATACAGTATGAAAGATTAGAAAATGGTACACCTGTATGGGACTTACCACAAATGGAGCGTGCAGGACTGGAAGGTGTTTTGGGTGAGTCAATGAGTGAGTGTGATGGCTGAGGACATTACTGTACACTAGTGTAGACTTTATAAACACTGTCCCACAAACCCTCGCCCTGCTTTCTTCTGACAAGGTCAGAAATAGAACATCAAAGCTGCTCCATGAACAGGGATGTGGGCTGGACTGATTGGAAATGTTAAGGAGAAACTGCCTGGGTGAGGCATAGGTCACTATAATAGTGACTGTCAGGAGGAAGTGAGAAGGGGCCTGAGGATCAGTAGGAATAAGAAATCAAGATGGAGAGATAAATAAAAACAGGGGATTGTCATGGCAGTGTGGTTTGGGCCTTGCGTGTTGGAGCAGTGGTCAGATTGAGGAACTTTGTAGTATTCATTTTTTTAAAAAAAAAAAAACAAAGGTTTTTTAACACAGAGACGGTGAAAAACTGAGGACTCAGTATTTTGACTTAGGAAATTTGTTTTTGGTTCCATTGACCCTATCTGGAACAAAAGGCTCTCTCTGGCATTGAATTGATGGAAGAAATAAAACTTATCTATGCTTTATATCATTACAACCTGAAAATATTTCCAAAGTACAGGGACAAGCTGGCTCCACACTACCACAGAAAGCTTTTACTAAACTGACAGTGTGCCAGAAACTGCCCCTGAAATGCATAGATTAGTACTGGCTCCTGTGGACCTTATACAGGATCTTAGGTCCTCAACAAAGAATTTACAGCAATGAACCTGAAGGCCATCAAGCTACACCTGGGAGGGCTGTAGTACCCTCTGAATATGTATTGTCGGGGGGGACAGGTTTCTCTGTGCTGAAACAGGTCGGTGGCTGACTGATTGGGGTGTAATCTGTGCACTCAAAATTGAGTTGCTGTGAGTGAGAGGGATCTATTGCCAAGCCCCACAGATACTGATCCCATTAGGAAAAAAAAAAAAAAGTTCTTCCTGGATCACATTCCTTCCATTTCCTACAGAAAATTCAGCTCTATTATAATTATATAAGTCCACGTATATGCAGTCCATGAGTGACCAAAACACCTATTGAGCTATCAGTAGGTGCCAGACACTATCTTAAATGTCAATGTGGATTAACTCAATAATTAACTCACAGAAATCCTATGAAATAAGTACTCTAATCCAAAGTAGTATAGCACGAACTGGAGGACTTTAAACAGCAGAAATTTACTCTCTCATAGTTCTAGAGGCCAGACATCCAAAATCAAAGTGTTGGCAGGCTTGTCTTCCCTCCAAATGCTCTAGGGAAGAGTCCTGGTCTCCTCCTAGCTTCTAGTGGTTCTTGGCATTCCTTGGCATCACTCCAACCTCTGTCTCCAACTTCACATGGCAGTCTCCCTTCTATGTGTGAGCCCTAATCCAGTAATCTTTATCTTAACCTGATGACATCTGCGAAGACTGTATTTCCAAATAAGTTAGCAGTCACAGGTACTAGAGGTTAGGACTTGAACCTATCTTTTTAGAGGACACATTAATGGCATCATCTTACCACAGTCCTAATTATTCATGTCCCCACCACATGCAAAGCATTCACACTCATCCCAAGTCACCCCAAAATCTCATTCAACCACTGCATCAGGCTGGGAGTCTAGGTGGTTGTGATCTACATCAGGACCAAATACGACTTCTTAATTATGGCTCCTCCTGATTCAATTTTCTCACAATTCTGGAGACTTGAAATCTAAGATCAGGTGTTGGCAGATTTGGTCTTTTCTGAGTTCTGTCTCCTTGGCTTGTAGATAGCTGTTTTCCCTCTTTCCCTCATGTGTGTCTGTGTCCCAAATTCCTCTTCTTATAAGAACATCAGTCATATTGGATCAGGGGTCACACTAACAACCTCATTTTAACTTAATCACCTCTTTAAAGACCTTTTTATTAAGTACAGTCACATTCTCAGGTACTAGGAGTTAGCACATCAACGTATAAATTTGGTGGGTGGAGAAGTACAGCTCAACTTATAACAATTCGGTTTAAATCGACCATCAATCTATTTGTTTTCTATGTGTCCCATCTGTTCTCTGTTTCCTTTTCCCACTTTTTCTTCCTTTTTTCATATTTTTTAAAAATTATTTTTGTTAGATTATTAGCTATTCTTCTGTTTGATAATTTTAGTGGTAGCTTTAGGGTTTATAGCATACATCTTTAACTTATTTTAGTCGGCCTTCAAATAATATCGTAATACTTTATGCCTAGTATGAAAAGCTTGCAACACTATCCTTCAATTTCCTCCCTCCGAGCCTTTGTGCTATTGTTGTTAGACATTTTCTTCTACATATGGAAGAAATCCCATAATACATTATTTGTTTATATTAAACAATTATCATTTAAAGAGTTTTTTTGTTTGTTTGTTTGTTTGTTTTTAGCTGAGCCATCCTGCCACCTGTTGGCAGCTCAGTGGCAGCTCAGCTCTGGCTGGGCATGGAACTGCTGTTGCTCAGAGCTCAGCTTGCATTCTTGAGCAAGCTCTTAACTAAAGAGATTTCTAAGATAAGAAAAAAATGTTATCATTTCACAAATTCCATTATTGGTGCTTTTCATTCCTTGTATAGATCCAGATTTTTATGTGATATAATTTTCTTCTGCCTGAAGTATTTTCTTTAACACTTCTTGCAGTTCTGATATGTTGGTAATGATTCCTTAAGGTTTGTCTGAAAAAGTCTTTATAGTGCCTTCATTTTTGAAAGATATTTTGGTGGGTATAGAATCCTAGATTGATGGTGTTTTTTCTTTCAGTACTTCAAAGATGTTGCTGTCTTTTGACTCACATTATTTCTGAGATAAAGTCTATTGTCATTCTTATCTTTTTTCCTCCATACATGATATGTCTTTATACTGTTGCTGCTGATTAAGGTTTTCTCTTTATTGCTAGTTTTAAGCAATTTGATTATAATGTGTCTTGTGTCATTCTCATCATGTTTCTTGTCCTTCGGATTCACTGAGCTTCTTGGATTTGTAGGTTTATAATTTTCATTGGATTTGGAAATTTTTCAGCTATTATTTCTATAAATATTTTTCTCCTCTCATTTCCTCTCTACTCTGGTACTTCAGTTACACATACTTTAGGTTGCCTTAAGCTGTTCTTTTTTCCATTGTCTCTTTTTTTTCCCCTCCGTGTTTAATTTTAGATAGTGTTCATATTGCTATGTCTTCATAGTCATACTTTTTTTTTCTTCTGTAGTGTCTAAATTTTTAATCCCACTATATATATATATATATATATATTTTTTTTTTTTGAGGGCAGTGTCACTGTCCCTCATATGTGGGACCCGAACCGGGGCCGCTGGCTTCCCAAGCCAGCGCTTAACCACCGGGCCACTCGGCCGGCTCCCCCACCCAATATATTTTTTTATCTGAGATGTATTTTCATACAAGTTAGACTTGGGACTTCTAAATATATACATGTGTATATATATATATATCATATATATATATATATATATGATATATATATCATATATATACATATATCTATGATATATATGGTATATATGAGATATATATCATATATATCATATATATATATCTTCCATGTTGTTCTTTAATATGCTCACATTTTTCTCTACCTTGTTAAACACATGGAATAGTTATGTAAATAACTAACTAAATAAAAGCTGTTTAATGTCCTTGTCTAATAGTTCTGTCATCTGTGTAATTCTCGGTCTGTTTTTATTGGTTGGCTTTTCTTTACATTATGGTTGTGTTTTCCTGCTTCTTTGTGCCTGGTGAAGTTTTTAATTGTTTTCTGGACATTACTAATCTTATGTTGTTAGACTCTGGACATTTTTCTATTCCTTTAATTATTTAAGGTGGGAAAGTAAAGACAGTCCTATTACTCCATTAATGACAGAAGTAGAAATCCCAGGCCTTGTATTACATTGAGAATCTTTTACCAACTGGGGTGACTGGAGATGAGGAACAGTCTTATTTTCCAATCCACCAAGTTCTGGACCCTGTATATTCCCTCTAAATTCTGCTGACAAACTAATTGTTTCCTTGTTTGTTTTTTTTAGCTCATCTCCTTTTCATAGTACCTTATAGTACTTAATGGAAATCTCATTATTCAAACCATAAGTACACTAAGTATTTTTTCTGCCTTCCAAATTACTTCAGACAACAGTTTTACTGACTATTTCACCATATATAATACAGGTCACCTTTTTTCCAGTCTGCTATAGCAGTTTTTCTATCATCTTTCCAGCCTCTGCTTGCTTTCCAATCCCAAAGCCATTACTATGAATGTTAGGGTTGGGTTCTGCTGGGTTTTTTCTTTTTTTGGCAGCATCAAACTTCTAGACACCAATTTGGTATCAGTTACCTATTTCACAATAATGCTATACAGCAGGCCACTCAAAATATTTATTTGCTTAAAACAACATCTGCTTTTTCTTTCTCACAAGTCCATAAGCTGGCTGGAAAGTTCTGCCCATCTGGGGTAGGACTCCAGTTCTTGGCTAGGCTTGCTCATGTACATGCAGTCAACTCCAGGCTGGGTGTTCTAGTATATCCTTTTCTGGGACAACTTGGCTCTCCTCCACATATCTCTCACATGCCTCCAACAGGTATAGGGATGTTCTCATGACCAGAGGCTAACCCTGGTATGTTCTCATGACTGTGGTAGTATGCTAAGAGAGATACATGTTCTAAGATAGAAACACACAGCTCTTTTTCATGCTTCTGCTTGAATCAAGCTCGTAACTGACCCATTGGCTAAAGCTAGTGACATGGCCCAGCACAGACTCAGTGTGAAAGGCACTGACAAAGAGTGTAGATACAAGGAGGCATGAAAACCCAGGACTAGGAATGCGATCAGTCTAAGTAGGTACTTGGATTATTATCATCACCCCTATTTACAGATAGGAAGCTGAGGCACAGAGAAGTAACTTGCCCAAGGTCTCAGCTAATGTGTGGTGGAGTTTGGGTTTGAACCAGGTGATTTGGCTATGGAGTTCCGGTGGACAATGCTGTACTGTCCCTCTGGGAATAGGCCCAGGGCATTATGGAAGCCTCTAATCCATCTGGATAATGGGTCATCCAGCCTCCGCCTCTCCGGGCCTTCCAGGGACAGAAAGCTCATCTTTCCCTAGCTCAACCATTGCCCCCCTACCAGTTCTTATTTCCGGGGCTCTAAGTGCTTATGGCTGCACAGTGAAGCCTTTCAGGGGTTAAAAGCAAGAAAGAGAGAAACAAAAGGAGGAATAAAGTCAAGATATGTGCCATGAAGCAGCGCAAAGCAGAGAAAGTCATTTCCAACTTCTTTCATCTCCGAGATGAAGCCACTAAATAAAGGGGCAAAGCAGCGAACACAAGGGCTTTTAATCTGTCTCATCTGCTTCATAATAACTGCAAATTTTCCCTGGGCCCCTGGGAGTGAGCCTCTTTCCTCTGCTCGGCCTTATCTCCCCCTCCACATTTCGCCGGCGCTGCCCGGGCCGTCCCGGTGAGGCCTGGGGGAACCGGCGTTCCCTGCCTCATTGTTCCGACCAGCCCGGGGCTCGGAGGAGGGATGAAGGCCAGTCAAAGCGAAGCGGGCTTGCCGCGGCTTCATTGACAGAGGCCTTTCAGCGGCGCGCATATCAGGGCCAGGCCTTTTCAGAGGCGCTAATTAGCAATTTGGAGCCTTCCCCCCTCTGGAGAGGCGCCTGCAATCTAACAAGTGGGAACAGCGCTGCGCCCCCTTTTTTTCTTGCGCTTAATATTTATTGTTTCCCATTCTCCCTCTCCTTCCCTTCCCCCTCCCACCCCGCCGCATTGTCCCGCTCACTGACTCCAGATAAGGCCTATGGCGAGGGGCGGGGAGGGGGTGGGGGAGTTGGCGGAGGGGGGTACATCATTAATCACTCTTAATTCTCTGCTAATGATAACTTTCTCGCACTGAGAGAAGTTCATCTTAGATATTGCGAGAAGGAGGAGAGTTGAGACGGGGTGGGGGTGGGGTGAACAGGAAGGGTAGCGATGACAGAAGGGACTGCTCTAACCTCCTTCCCTGCACGGCCCGACTCCCCAACTTTCCCGCCGGACCTGTTATTGTAACGTTATAATTAGTACTTCCGTTCTTCTGGTCCCTCTGCCCAGCATCAACCTTTCCTAACTTAATACAAACTCAACTTACTCTGCAGCTCAGATGCGACCTTCTCTGTGAAACCAACCCTCAATTGTCCTTTCCTGCCTGAATTTCCCTCCCGCCTTCTGAATTCCCAGAGCGCTTCTCTTATCGTGAATTCTGCCCATGTTATGGTTGTTTACAACTCAAGTGTCGAGACCACCAAATCTGTACAATGTCTATACCCTCCACCGGACCAGTGTACAGTAACTGTTCGTGGAATGAATGGATCAACAAAGTCCTGACTGCCATAGGCGTATATACGCTTTTTTTTCTTACTTTTTAATCAAACATATAAATAGCACTACCTACCAGGTTCTAACTACTTACTAGTATTCACTCATTTAGTAACTTACAACAACCTTAAGATGTAGGCGTGAGCCCCATTTGACAGATGAGGAAACTAAGTCACAATAGGATAAGTACCTTGACTATGATCACAGAGCTGGGATTCAAACCCAGGGTGTTTGGCTCCAGAGGCTGTGTTCTTAAAACCTCTTTGCAAGGAAATGATCTTGGCTTCCACGAAGGCCCCTGCCTCTCTACCTGGATGGAGGAATGGGCTGGGAGGGAAGCCCAAGCCAGAAGTCCAGGCAGGCCCAGAATGGATGGTAAAGGTGGCAAATAAGCCACATCCTCACCAGGAAAGTCCACACAACAGCCAGACCTGACACCTGGTGTTTGGTGTTTGGCCACAAAGTGAGCATTATCAGTAGTGGCCTAAGCCCTGGACTTGGGCACTGTACTATGGCAGTGACCCTCGGGCTAATCCTATCTCCCTTCTCCCTGGCCCACTCCACTCACTGAGGAAACAAGAGCAAATTTCCCAACAAACTCTGGGTTCTGTTATACAGAAGTGAGTGAAGTGGAGTGCCCTGCAGAGGGAGGGCGGGCGGGCAGGAGAACCCCCGAAAATCCCCTCCGAATTATAAACATATCCTCTTTAAGTACATTTCTAAGGATAACATTTGTATTACTCTGTCCTGTGCCTGCAGATAGGGCCAGGCGTATCTCCTCCATCTCCCCTTCTTTCTCTCCATTCTGCTGGGAGCAGTCCCTATCTGAAGCAACGCTGGCAATCCCCTTCCCTGCAATTGTTTCGATCTAGGGGAAAAATTAATTTCTGCCTATCGTTAATTGAGAGAATTGTGTGGAGGGCAGGGGAAGGGGAGGGGGGAGGAAAGGAAGGAAGAAGGCGGAGGGGAGCAATCGTGTTATTAACCGTGTCCCTTTCATAAGCAAATATTCTGATTGCCATCAGTGAGATGAGAGGCTCATTAATGCAGGAAGCAGAGAGGTGATTAGAGAACTTTCAAGAGCTATTGAGCTAAGCAGGAGGGAGGGTTGCAGGCCTAGGGAATTTGGGAAGGACCGGGCTGGGGGAAAGCCACTGGCCTTTTAGATGGGCTTTCCTGCTCTTCTGCCTCCCTCAGCCCCTCTCCCCATTACTCGCCCCCAAAGTCATCAGCTAGAGTTGGGAAAATGCAAAAAAGTGAGTGAAAACTTTGCAAAAGTCGCATCGTCTCTAAAGACTCCATCCACCCTGACGCTAAACTAGTAGACCATAAGTCAAATTTTCTAGCCTCCTTACAGGCTTGTCTAGTAGCAAGTGTTTTTAAAATTATGTCATTGTCTTTACAAGATTGTCTTTACTCTCTGATTTGCCACTCCCTACCAGTTCCTGTTGCTTCCATCCTGCCTCCCTGCCTTGTCCACAATAACATCATTTGTGTACATAGCCCCTAGTCAGGCTGGAGATGCAGAGCTGAGAGCTGCTGAAGGCCCTGGGGTTTAGGGATTAAGAGGGAGGGGATGGTGAGAAGAGGTGGGCCCATGGGATGGAGGCAGGGGTAGAAGTTATGATGCCACCTCACATCCTCCTGGCCCACCTCTGAATTCAGCCATAGCTGTGCTGGTCAGGTCTCTGAGAAACCATCCCAATCAAGTCCTCCTTGAGAGGAACCTCACATTTCTCTCCAGCTTTCTGCCCTAGGGACTTCGCCAAGGAAAGGTACTCAGCAGTACCCGACACCCACACACAAGCATGGTAGAGTGGTATGGGAGAGTTTATGCCCCCAGAGGTAACCCTTAGCCAACAGGGGACAGGAGCCTATGGACAGGTACTCCAGGCCTTCCAGAAAGATAACCCTGAGAGGCATTGTGTACCCAGCTCAGAGGGCCTGGTGGGGTTGAGTCCCATTGGCAGTAACAGCCCTCTTGACAGCACACTCTTTTATTGGCGTTTCCTCCTTATTTGCCTCACTTTCTCCTCTCCTCACTTCTGCTTCCTGGTGTTATCTTTCAAATTATCTGTACCCAGTTCTGCTCAGGCTCTGTTTTCAGGGGTACACAAACAGAGACAGTGGCCATATGTATCCCCAATACAAAGGGCAAGAGATAGTCACCAAGGAGCAGTGGCCAGTGCTGCATCAGAGAATGGCTCCATGTGGCTCTGTGCAGCAATGGTATTAAACACAAGGACATGTGCAAGGCCAGAAGAGCCAAGTCCAGCAGCCAGGAAGGACACGGAAGCTATAGGTTGAACTCAGGGGCTGAAACAATGCCACATAAGAAGCCAGAGATGAGGGGCCGGCCGAGTGGCGCGGTGGTTAAGCTCTGGCTTGGAAAGCCAGCGGCCCCAGTTCGGTCCCACATATGAGGGCCAGTGACACTGCCCTCAAAAAAAAAAAAAAAAAAGAAGCCAGAGATGAGAATACCTAGAAACTGACCTTCTGCCTTGGTTGGGGAGAGTCCTATATGCGGTGTTGTGGCAGCACAGCTCAATGACCAACTTCCCAGGCTGTGGCTAGCCACTGCACCAGGGTTCAGGGTATCGCAGACATGGCATGGCCATCTCTAGGTGTTTCCAAATCCCTCCCAATCTTCTCTCCCAAATGTGGACATGATAAAGTCCCAATGACAAACAGGAACCCTGTCCAGTCCTTCCTCACACCCAGGTCCTTTAGCTCCCAGAATGCATCCCAATGCCTGTTTTCAACATAAGATACTCCCAGCTGGAGGCACAAAGAGAGGCAGAGGCTGCCTCTGGAAAAGGAATCTGAGGCAGAGACAACTGATGCAGGGGCTCAAGGGACAGGGGGCTGTGACTGTACTCGCCCCTAGCCCCCACATCCAAAGGACATCTGGATTCTCTTCCAGGAGCCAAATATTTCCTCCCATCCTATTCCGACTCTAAAAGTAGGGGGGCCACCAGCAAGGAGGCCAAGACCAAAAAGAGGCCAAGGAAAGAATAGGAAAGTGGGAAAGAAGAAAAGGGAGAGAGAGGAAAGGCACTTGGAGATTTTTCCGAACAATCTCCATTCTCTAAGGTACTTTCTGTTTAAAAAAAAAAAAAATGAAAAAGGAATGATGGAGAAGGGGAGAGAGTCAGACAAGTTTAATGATGTGTGTTCAAAGCTCAGATTGGAAAAATGACAGAGAAAAGCAGCCTGTTTCGGCACTAATAAATTGTTCTCTGCCGTAAGAGGCGCCTGTCGGGGCATTAATACAGGCCCCTAATACACGGGTCAGGGTTAAGTAATTCTCTCCGGCAACTTAAGCGAATAATGAAGCTGGCAGCGGCTGGTGGTGCGGTGGGAGAGATGGTCTGTGCCGCTGGCACTTTGTCTTCATTTATTATGCCAGCGGCGGCACGGACGGGAAGCCTCCGCCGAGAAGATATCGCTTCATTTCGGCAAGGTAATGAAAGCCGGGTTGGGGGGAGGATAAACCAATTTGCCGGCTGACACTGGAAGGAGTGATTTGCGGACTCAAGAAGGAGAGAGGAGGCCCCATGCACAAGAAGGCACAAGGCTAACCCAAAGTGGGCCAAGGCCCTTTCCACTGTGCAGAGACCAGGCAGGGGCCTGGAGTGGGCGCAAGTGGGGCAACCTGGGGGGAGAAAGAGGCAAACAAAGCCCAGGAGCCAGGTGAGTGGGAAGGAGGGTGACAAGGCCACAACATATTGGGCCAAGCCCTTGGGGAAGAAAGGAAATTGGCGCAGAAGCTGGGTACAAGTAAAGGTCAAGTCTAGTCCAGCAGAGAACGTTGGATAAAGATTGCCGGAGAAAAGTATATGTAAACTGATAGCAAACTTGAACTATCTAGAGCTAAGCTGCCTTTAGTGGAGAGTCTGAAGTTTCCCTGGAACACCCTGATAATCAGACAGGTTAGTGATTATTTGCTCTATGGACAGTGCAGGCCAGTTCGGCTATCAGAATTACCTTTGGCAGCTTCTGACCCCTGGTGATATCCTCAAGCAGTAGTCTGAATTTGAGGACAGAGGGTTTGAGGCTGTTATTGGGGGAGTAAGTTAGAGGCATGATCCAAATGTGGAGTATATCTTCCCTCCGGAATGATCCAAATCACAGCATGACTGACCCTCCTATGCCTGGTCTGTCTGAAAAGCGAGGGGGACTCTCCTGGGTCAGGTGTTTAGGTGAGCTGCCTTGCAGTTGAATACTTCCCTCCAGCAGCCTGGACCAATTACAGAGTGCCATTCTCTTCCACATGGGAGGTAGGCAAGAGAGCAGGTCTGCCAGCCCTCACAGAATGCTGGTAACTGTCTGGTATGTGCCTCAAGGTCACATATTAACCAGGTGGAACAGCCACAAGAGCAAGCATAACCCCAGGATCTAGACAGGGTTATGTAACATTGTCCTGTTTCTTTCCCGAACACTGTCACCCTTCTTTCTTCCTTTCAGCACCAAGACCTTTGGACAGCTCCAAACAGGCTCTTCCCCCGCCCCCACCTTATCATGCTTTCAAGTTCCCTAAAATTCATTCCTACCCCTCCCCCCTAAGATTAAGCCTAGCAGATCTTCAGCCAACAAGAGTCTCAACTTCCCCATCCTCCTCTCGCCAACATGCACTTCTCTCCCTCTTGCCCTCAATCCTTCTCACCCCACCATCCCCCACACACCCCCAAGTAATGCTGCCACTTTTCTCCCCTGATGTGGGTTAAGGATTTCCAATAAGGACCAAGTATTTGAAGCTTAACACTGCAGTCTCTGGAGGAGCCAGGCCAATTTCACACTAATCTAACCCATGAAGGGAGAGAGCATCGGAAGCAAAAATTACATCAAAGAGAAGTTAATGCCGAGAAGCAGGCGACATAAAAAGGAGCTGCTTTCAGTTTCAAATGACTACACCAATCTGGATTAAGAGATCAGCCTGCCAAATGCCTGTATCACCATTTCTGTGCCTGGGCACCAGGCAGAATGAAGCCTTGTCCTCAGAGGCCACTCTGAATGGGATCAGAGGAGAAAAATGAAGCTTCCACCCTAACTCCACATTCAGGGATAAAGAACATACCCTGGGCTAATGGCTTTTGAGAAAAACAAAACAAAATTTAAAAGGTATAAGAAAAAAGACTAGAAGGAAGCATATCAAAATGCTAGCTTTGTCCTTACGTGATTTCCCCCTTTGTATTGCTCCAAACTTTCTGTAACGAGTCTATATTACTTACACAGTGACAAAAATGAAATAGATGTTTAAACAGCAGTGAAAATTCACTGTTTTCTTCTCCATCTGGAATTTATATCTGCAGGCACTTTCTGTGGCATGACACTTAGCACAGTTATGTTTATATGTGAAAAAGCACTTTATAAATGACTGTGCTGAGGGTTATGTTGGTATGGTCAGAGACGGAGGGGTGGGGGGGCTGTAAATTAAATACTAATGCTAAGGCAGAAATAGCACCCGGAGAAGTCTTAACACTTTAAGCCTCCCCTTTCTTGTAGGATATGGGGACTCTGTACTGTTGAATTCTCAGCTCTTCGCATAGAACCCAATTGAATACCATTTATTGACTAAGTAAAGGAATGGATGAAAGGAAAAACAAAGATCTTTCCCATTTCACTTGACCACAGATAGAATTGCTGTGAGGTAGTCAATTTAGATCTATCCGTCCTTCCTCATAAGGCCCCACTTCTCCCTCCCAAACACATGACCTGTTGCCCAGGACAGAACTCCTTTTGTCCACATTACTCCCAGAGTGACAAGGGTTACTTGGTCAGCCAATACCCCTGGTTCTGACACCACCACCTCTATCCCCATCTGCCCATTGCTGGGCTTATCACTGCTGTTTGAACCTTCAGTCCACTGTTCCTGGGGAATGACCCACAGGATAAAGAAGTGGAAGGGCAGCATGAACAAGTAAACCCAGCCTGCCATGCCCCCCAGGGAGAAGCCGCCAGTCATCCTGTTTTAAGTGGAGCTTAAGTGAGACCAGCCTGCTGCCCACCCCTACTCCTACTCCCAGGCAACAGCCTGACAAGTGTAAATCCCAGAATGAATGAAAGCGCTGGGCCTCGCATAGCGGGTGTCTCCGTGCACATCTCCGTGCTGATTGACTTGTCGCCTCTGAGAGGCTGACTCTATCAGCTCCTCAGCGCCTCCAATTCCAGGTGTGATTTAGTTTGGAGATGAGAGGTGACAGTTAACATTGGTACTCGTCACTGTAGATCAGACGCAGTCACGCTGTCTTTCCCCTACCCTCCTCCTCCACAGCCCGCCCTGGCCCTCCTCCGAGACTAGGCTCCGCTGTGGTCAGCACTGGCTCCCAGCGTGCCCACCCATCAACCTCCTTCCTGACTCCTTTACCCCCCCTTCCCAGGGGCTTTCCCTCCCCGCCTAACACCTTATCCTGACTGGTGAACAGACCTGGCAGCCTGTCTTCCCTGGGAAGCCCGAGCTCTGCCATTTGCCACCTCCTCATCTTCTCTCGCTCCTGGTTAGTTAGTAGCCTAGCTGCTGGGTACCCTCAGTCCATGCTCGCCCCTGGTTCAGAATCCCCTGCAGGATGCTTACTGGGTTAGGGTCTTCCTCAACAGGGGCCAGGTTTTGGTCTTGTTTCTTTCGCTTTTTCATTGAGGTATAACTCACACAAAATGCACAATTCCAATGTAAGGCGCAGTTACTTCTTACTGACATAACCGCTCCTGCAGCCGTCACCCAGCTCAAGCTACAGAACACTTCTAGCACCTTACCTGCCTCCCTCAAGTGTGGCCCCCTCTCCCACTCAAGGAGATGTTTGATAAAAACCCTTGTTGAAAGGAGACCCGGATTCAATGTGAGCAAAATCCCTTAAGGCCTGGAGGACCCAGAAGAGTCTAGAGATTGTGTGTGTGTGTGTGTGTGTGTGTGTGTGTGTGTGTGTGTGTAGCGAGTGTCTCTGTGCCAGACCCCAGGAAACACATCGCCCAAGGCAGCCGGCATGGAGAGTGACTTCTGACCTTGTGCTCACATTCACAGCCAACTCCTCTGCTTTGAATTGGGGGGACTGGGGGGAGCACAGGAGTACAGAAGCTCTCAGAAGGCTACTTGGTCAGCCCCACCACCAAGCACGGCCACATCCCAAACCACGCTGGCCTTTCCAGTTTCTGAAGAGTCACCTCTGTTTCAGCAACATGTGACCTTGTCAGTGGAGCAGTTCATTCTTTCTCCAAACCTAGTCTTTCTTCTCTTGAAGACCATTACATTCATTCAATAGGCCTGGTGGGTTTGCGCCCCATGGTCCTTAAACAACCTCTAGTCTTGCAGGGGAAACAGACATGACCCCCAATCTCTATCCAACAGGGCTAAGTAAGTGCCCTGTAGAGAGACAGACCAAGAGCCAGAGAGGAAACAGTAGTTACTTTTATCTGGGAAGGGAGGGGAGGGGGATGGAGGAGGGCTGAAAAAAGAAAATGGCAAATATTTAAAATATGGCATAGGATGGGGATAAGAAACTATGCTAGCCCTACAGTTCCAGGCTGCTTAGGCGCCAGTCGTGGGCACCCCCATGGGTGCCCCAGGCCTCCGCAGCAGAAACCTAGGTAGGACATGGATAGACACACCCCTGGGATGGCCCTCGGGGCATTGGCATCATGGAAATTCTGTTTTTCATGCAACCACTAATTATTGGGTGGTGAACAGTGCAGATAAGATCCTTGCCCTCATAGAACTTAGGGGAAGAAGACAATCAGTAAGATAATTTTAGGATGCAGTCATGGAAGGTGTGAAAAATGTAGTAAAGTGCACAAATTCTGGTGTCCAGCTCAATGTATATTTATGTATGCAGACATCCAGCAGTGTGCTGGTAAATATTTTAACTGGCTCTTCAAGGGGAAAAAGCCCTATCTGTAATTTTGCCCATTACTGTGGTGTAAATACTCCCACCAAAGCCGATTTCAAGTCACCAACATGATGTCACTGAATGCAGAGTTGGGAAGAGATTGTACACATCTTACAAGCTGGTTTGAGCCAGTTTAAGTCAGATCCAGCACCCTTCTGTACACTGCATAATATTCTCACATACTCAGACCAAGATATAGAACAGTTCCGGAGCCAGTCGAGTGGCTCAGTTGGTTAACAGTGCTAGCTCTGAGCAACAGGGTTGTTGGTTTGATTCCCATATGGGCCAGTGAGCTAAGCCCGAGCTGAGATGTCGCTGAGCTGCCAACAGGTGGCAGGATGGCTCAGCTGGGGAGAGTACATGCTCCTAACAAGGTTGCCAGTTCGACTCCTGCATGGGATGGTGGGCTGCACCCCCCACAACTAAGATTGAACACAGCCTCTTGAGCTGAGCGGCTGTGAGCTGCCGATGGGCAGCCAGATAGCGACTGTACTTGGAGCTGAGCTAGCTGCACCCTCCACAACTAAGATTGAAGGACAACAATTTGGCTGTTCCCCTTCCCCAATTCCCCAATAAAATCTTAAAGGAAAAGAAAAGATATAGAATAGTTCCAGCACTCCAGATGTGTCTATCATGCCCCCTCACCATCAAAGGAAGATTTAAAAACATTTTTAATTGATATATTTTAAAATTAAAAGTATATATATTTAAGGTATAAAACATGATGGTTTGGTGTACATCATACGTGAGGAAATGATTACTACAATCAAGCTAACTAACATATCATGTCCTCATCTAGTTACCATTTTGTGTGTGATAAATGCACCTGAAATCTACTCTTAGTATATTTCCAGTATTCAATACAGTATTATTAGGCGTAGTTATTATGGCTTTACATTAGACCTCTAGACTTACTCATCCTACATAACTGCAACTTTCTACACTTTGACCAACATTTTCCAAAGGAAAGTTTTTTGGTTTTTTTTTTTGAGGGCAGTGTCACTGGCCCTCATATGTGGGACCCAAACTGGGGCTGCTGGCTTCCCAAGCCAGCGCTTAACCACTGCGCCACTCGGCCGGCCCAAAGGAAAGTTTTTGAGAGTAAAAATCCTGGATGAGATTTGAACCAAGTCCCTCAGGCCTTGGAGGACGGAGAATCTAAAAGGTTGGTGAAAGGGCAGTTCCTTGGATAAGTAACTACCCCTTTCTAGGTTTCTGGAAAGTGAAATGTTGAGTGAGATGAGGAATTTTAACCTTGCAAGCCTCAGAGTTCTGCAGGATCCCCAGAAATGCTTTAGAGAACACTGATGAGACAGCTCCAGGATGGGGGATGGGGGGTGGACAGGCCTCCAGACACCCACTTCTCTGGATTCAACATCAGTGGTTCCACTTATGTCTGTGGTTCCACTTATACTGTGTTTCTGTGCAGGATTTCATTTGAAGGAAAAGTTCTGCAGCTAAAAATAATCTGTGCTCACCTTATTACTCCAAGTGGCCTCTGCAGTGCTAACATGCACAGATTCTCTGACCACTCTCTGTCCCCACAGAACCTTCTTCACTCCCTTCCACCTTCACTGAGCCCTGCACTGGGCTGTGAATAGGCTTCCCACCTTCTCAACAGAACATTCTCTATCTCCCCGCCCCCCCCCCCAACACACACTTCCAGCCTGGCGTCATGCACTGCTGAGAATGCAGATCCCTAACCTTTGGGTACCCCATCATCTTGGGGACTGTTTGGAGGCAGGGAGGCCCTTGGTATTCTCCTGGGCAAGGCTGAAGAACAGGGAACCAGGGGTGGTTTGGTTGGGGGTGGGGGGCAGAACTTGGCTAAGGCTATCCTCTTCCTCCAACCAAGTCAGCATGATCAAGGACCCTACAACTATTGGGTTGTCGCTATGTTTTTCATTGCAAAAATGCATCATGACTTTTGCGACAACCCAGTACTTTCTTGATCTCAAAGTTGTTCATATATGAGAAACAGAAAGGCAGTTTTGACATCAGAGAGCTGGCCTGGCACTTTAAGGCAGACTGTGGTGCTTTCCTGGTGATTGTAAACAATTTCACAGAACTCCAACATCAGACAAAGCCACTCCATAACTGTGATGAATCAAGGTGAAAATAAGATCGCTTCAAAATCATGTCTAAACACAGAGAAAAACAAGAGCATTATCCAAAGCACAAAGTGACCAAGTGTCCCCCTATTCTGGCTAATTGGGTGACGGCTGCTTCTTCACCAATTATAGCTTTAGCCTAGATTTATTCCTGTCTTCTTCTAGATAAGATTCATTACGATACTCAGTCATAGAATTGCCCCAACTTCCTGACAGCATCCAACCCAGAGCAAAGCCCTGCTTCCTTGAACCCTCCCCCAAATCACCTGTCATGAGTCCAAATCCTGTAATAATTCATTTCTAACACCCTACTGAGTGAGACATCCCACAGTTCCCCATGGCATGCATTTGCCTCATTGCAATAAGTCAACAAGCCCAACTTTGTTCAACTACAAGAGCATTCCTGATGGCTTTGGCTGGAGGACATTGGCTCACATATTCCCCCATTCACAAGCCTTAATGTAGAGGCTTAAGAACAGGAAGTCATGGGCATGAGGTGATGGAAGTTGGCAGGGAAATGCAGGTGAAGGGTGTGGTGGTGTCCAGTAGGGGAGCAAGGTTCAAGTCCTCAGGAAAATGGGACTCATATTTATAGGTCAGTCATATGGGTCTTTAAAAACTCATCACAATCCAGTGAAGTGAGAAGTATATACCCCATTTTTACAGCTGAGTAAACAGAGCTTGAGAGAGAATAATAATTTGCCAAAAACACACAGTAAATGGTAGGACTCTGACTGAGATGTTATGGACTGAATGTTTGTATCACCTCAAATTCATAGGCTGAAGCACTACCCCGCAAAGTGATGGTATTTGGAGATGGGGCCTTTGGGTGATAATTAGGTTTAGATGAGGCCACGAGGGTGGGGTCCTCATGGGGGGATTAGTAACTTTATAAGAAGAGACACTGGAGCTCTCTCTGTGTCCTCCATCTGAGGACACAGACAGAAGGTGGCTTCCTGACAGCCAGGAAGAGGGTTTTCACCAGGACCAAATTGGTCTGCACTTTGATCCGGGACTTCCCTGCCTCCAGAACTGTGAGAAATAAAGGTCTGTCATTTAAGCCTCAGTCTATGGTATTTGTTATGATAGCCTGAGCAGACTAAGACACTAGGTTTGTCTAATTTCAAGATCTACACCATAGAACGCCACACTCCTTGATCAATTTTTTTCCCATTTTAATATTAAAATTTAATTATAAAAGTGATACAAAATAGATTATCATTATGAAATAAATATATTATCAAAATGTTGATCAGCCTTCAGTCTTGGTCTCCTCTTGATAGCCCAGAGGTTACCACCATTAGTAATTTGGCTTTTAAACTTTTAGTGCATTTTCTATGTACTTAAATATACGAATATCCTTAGAAAACATATATCGTTGTTCAGCGGTGTGGTTTTATTGTTACATAAATGTCTTTCTATGTATTGCTTTGTAACTTGTCTTTTTTTCAATCAGCAGTGATTGGAAGATCCACAGGGTTTGTCCTGCTCATAGCTGTGTCCCCAAGACATAGAAGAGTGCCCAGTATATAGTAGGTATTCAGTAAATGTTTGTTGGTTGAATGAATGAACAGACACTAAATCTTAGAAATGCCCCTAGAGCTACCAGATTCTTTTCACCACCTCATGCTGCCCCATAGTGGGTGGGGCAGGATGAGGCTCAGTGCTTTGTGTAGCCATCCCCTATTGATGGACACTTAGGTTATTCCTGATTTATCAGTCACAATGCAGCAGTGGACATCATGCCCATTTCACCTTGAACACATGTGTATGTGTTTCTCTAGAATGGACATTTGGATGTGGCATTGTTAGATAATAGGGAATGCATGGATTTAATTGTATTTGTCTCTTTTAAATAATCCTTTCAAAGAAGATTTACAATGAACACTCCCACCAGCAATGTAGGAAAATACCCATTTCTTCATACTGTTAACAATACCTGATGTTACCACACTTTCTGATTTTTACTTATATGATGGATGGAAATGGTACCTGCTTTACTTTTTCTGCCTTTTCTTTTCATTATTTATGATTACTTATACCAAAGTGTCTCTAGTATAATTTCTGGGGAAAGTGGAGAGAAAGATGGAGGAACCTTTGGAGTTTATTCAGGGGAAACTGGGTAAAATTATAATAACAGACATTTGCTGAGCACAGCCCTGTATAGATGTTAAATCATTTCTGGAGGGCAGACATATCTGCCTTTGAATCCTGGTCCTGTCACTTGCTAGCTGTGGGACCCTGAGTCTAAGTCATTTAGACTTTCTGAATCTTGAGTCCCCAATCTGCTAAATGGGGATAATAATAGTACCCACTTTGTAGGGTTATTGGGAGAATTAAATGAGTTCATGTGTGTCAAGTTCTTAAAATCCCACCCAAAATGGTATATTAGTGATTGTTAATTAAAAATATTATATGCGGGAGTCTACATCCTTTATATTGAGTCATTTAAGTCCCACATCAGTTAGTCCCATTTTATGGAAAAATAAACTAGGGCAAGGAGAGGTTGAGAAATTTGTCCAAGGTCAAATACCTCTGCTAGTATGGGCAGAGCTAGGGTTTGAACCCAGGTTGCCCAGCACCACTGCACCATTGTCATTGTTGTAAAACAGAAAGGGAAGAGCCAGTTTTCATTTTCCAGGGTGGCTGTGAAAAGTGGATGAAACTCTCAGAAAGGCATTTAGGAAGAGGCCACCATAGCCTCTGTCAGAGAGCACTTCAGCTTTGTTCAGGGGGCCCCAGTCTTTGGGGTTGGGGGCTACTCTTCCGTCTGTCCTCACTATTCTGCATTCCAGAGTCAAAAAGCCTTGTGTCCACACTGCAGCCTCACCACTTCCTTGCTCTGTGACTCACGCAAATCTCCCTCTCTGTAGAGCCTCTTGTCTCCCTCTGTCAAAATACAGGCAGGGTCCCGGTGAAGATTGAAAGCAGAATGCCTGCAAAGCACTGCATATAACAGAGGCCCAAGAAAACTTTACTGCCATTCCTCCCTGGGGTCTTTGGGCATTTCAAGATTCCACTGGGCTGGCCGAGTGGCGCGGTGGTTAAGCGCTGGCTTGGGAAGTCAGCGGCCCCGGTTCAGGTCCCACATATGAGGGCCAGTGACACTGCCCTCAAAAAAAAAAAAAAAAAAAAGATTCCACCTCTTCCCAAATCTCTCTTCTCAAATCTCACACCATCATGAGAAAGACCTAGGATCAGGGGTGTCCCAAGGATGGGGCAGTGAGCACAGTTTGCCCCAGCTGCAGGCAATAAGGGGTGCATTGTCTTAAAAAAATTAGACAGTGACGAGACTGATTTTCGGTCAATGCTTTTTATTCTTACCATGCAGTAGCAATTCTAAACCATGCCAGTGATAAAATACTCTTCCCTGGAAAAAAAAACTTTTGTTGTTCCAAGTGCCTGCACTCAGGGTGGGGCATTCCCCCACCCCCTCTTGGTACACCTCTGGGTAGGAATTCTACTTGGTACAGGTGCATCTTTGCTTAGGCCTCTAGGAAGGGCCCTAGCAGGAAGCAAGAAGCAAAGGGAAGGAGGACCTAGGAACCACAGACAAAAGAGTCGTGAGCCATCCCCAAACAACATGGTTTAAAACAACTGCCATATTTTGCTCGTGATGCTGTGGGTTGGCTGGGCAGGGCTCAGCGGGATGGCTCATTTCTGCTCCACGTGGTTTGGCTGGACTTAGTCTGTGGTTGTGAATTGGGCTGGAAGACACAAAATGGCCTCCCTCTCATGCCTGGCTGCTCAGCCAAGATGGATGGAACCTGGGATTTTTCTTTCCTCCTGGTCTTTTATACTCCAGAGCTTTTGTCTCCACATAACTTCTCTAACATGATGACCCAGGCTTCCTCACACAGTGACTCGGAGCTCCCAGAGAACAAAAGTGAAAACTATAAGACTTCTTCAGACCTAGGCCTAAAACTTGCACAACCTCACTTTTGCAGCAAGTCTTAGGCCAGTCCAGATTCAGTGTGGGAGGGAACCACACAAGAGAGTGAATTCAGAGAGGCAGGTGCTCCACCTAGCATGGTGCCATCTTGAAACTGTGACTCTCCTGCATTTAGGGAGTGGCCAACCCTGGGTTGCAGCCAGGGGTTCTCTCTGAAGCCTTCCACAGTCACACCCCAGTACACAGACTCTAGGCAAGGCTTGGTCTCCCCAGGCCCCTCTCAAACCCATCCTCCAGAATAACTCTTTCTGACCTTTTCCAACTCCCATTATAACTTACCCTCAGGACTGATGGAGCATGCTGATCCTTGCTAACCTGTCATTCAGTGCACTGATAGGTCCTGGCCGTCCGTGGCCTGGCACTCCCACTTCCCAGGAGGCCACGGTGGTCTTCTTGGGCAGCTCTCTTGGTGAAACTTCCAGACATTGCGGCACGTGGGTAAGAGAGAGGTTCCTGCAGGTGGGGACTCACATAGCTTGGTGCCTCTGACTGACTCTATGCCAGCGGGAAGTGTCAAGTGGTCCAGCAAATTAGTCAGTCCACAGCCCAGGACACTTGGAGTTTTCTTTTCAGTTATCTTCTGAGCTTGCTCTATCTGTGCCTTTCCTTAATAGTTTCCTACATAGCCAATAACAATAATAGCGGCAAATGGTACTTTCTCGGTTCCAGACTGTGTGCTGTGGGCTCGGGGAACCAGAACCATACATCTCACTGTATGGAGGGTGCTGCTGTCTAGGGGGCCCCCTGATGCTCCTCTGTCCCTTGGTGCTGTAAGCTCACCCATGAGGCCCGTTACACGCAGCCCGTTCCAGCAAGTCCTTCCAGCATCTTAGCATCACTACCCCCGCCCCCCCTCACCCCGAGCTGCACCTACCCAAGTGTGTATATCTATTATCAGAAGGGGGAGAACAGCCCAGCAGTATGTCACAGGAGTGATAATTACATCCCAAACTCCCATCAGGCCGTCTGCTGCTGACCTCTCACCCTTCCTCTCTTTTAATCACCCCCCAGCATCACTCATTCTGACAGAGCAGCAGCACAGGCCCTGTGACCTGTCAGCCCGGGGACATGACTTATAGGGCCTCGCAGGTGGACAAAGGGAAGGGAGATAGGCCACATAAATCTCCCGAGTGAATAAAGGAGAGTAATGGAGTGCGCTCCCCAGGCCTGCGCTAGCAGATTCCTGTGGTCTTGTTATTTGGCACAGAGTTACGGTGATGAGGAAGTAGTCCAGGCTGACACGTGGGTCCCAATCAACCTTGCCAAAGCCAGTGGTCTCCACACGAGTCCCAATGTCATGTCCACCCCTGGGGAGGGTGGGATGGACGAGGGCAGCTGGCTCCTAGGCTGGCTTATTGCAACCCCGAAGGGAGGGGAAGAAGGAGGGAGGAAAGCCAGCCTTACACCAAGCAACCCCTGGTCGGGCCCCTCCTTGGAAGGGGCTCTTAGGAGTTTCTTCCGGGCATGGGACAGGGCAGGAGCATCACCAGGCCTGGAGTGCTCCCCAATTTCTAGAGAGAGTAGTGCCTCTGACAATAGGTCACCTGGACAGCAGGCATTGAGGGGATGACTTAATGGGTTGTGTACAGGACTCAGGGCCATTCCAAGATTCACTGATTAGCATGAGGGGATCTGTCCCCATAAGACATCTGAGAAGGAATGGGAATTGGACGGCCTAAAGCCCCGACCTGGGCAGACATGTCTTCCTTCCCTAGGTGGACCCTCAAGTCAGGTGGGTTGATCATTCTGAAATGCACTCACTCATAAGACACCAGCCAGCCTCCAAGTCCTGTTTCACCTCCTCATCTAGCCAACAGGTTACAAACCGGGGCCCGTAAGCCAAATATGGATCCACAGATGTCTTTTGTTTGGTTTGGTGTCTTTTGTTTTGCAGTTGTTTCATCAGATTAGAAGTTGCCATTCTTCAGACAGGGCAGGCTCACTCCAGTCCATGCTCCACAGACACCTGCCATCTCACTCAGTGCCAGTTATGATCGTGTACATCACCTGTCTCTTCCCCATAGGGTGTATGACCCTCACCCGAGGAAGCCCCTACAACCTAGGCTTAGCTCCTGGGTGGTCCAGGCAGACCCCCCCTCCCACACCCTGCTTATGGCTCCTTCTCTACCTCACCACTTAACGCTGGCTTCTTTCGTTTATCTGGCTAGTGTATTAACTTCCTCAAATCCTTTAGACCTTTACTGCTTCTAAGCCCCATAGTAACCCCTGAGATAGCAGAGAGCACCATCCCCATTTGAGCAGATGGAAAACATGAGTCAGAGTAGTAAACTGGCTTGCCTTGGACCAGTCAGCTTGTCAGTGAAAGAGAGATAAGGATCCAGAGATGCTGATTACAGATGTCTCTTTCCACCAGACTGGAATTCTACTTATTGCCCCCACCACACCCAATTATAAATATATATTGGGTTGTCGGAAAAGTCATGATGTATTTTTTCTATGTTTTCCATTGCAAAAATGCATCATGACTTTTCCAACAGCCCAATAGTTGAATCATTGAATCTCAGAATTCAAGTACCACTTGGTCCAATTCTCTACCTTATGCACAAAAGGCCTTCATGATAACCCCAACATAGATGGTCCCACAACTCCTGCTGCCACTTGCTGGATCTAAGGAGCTCACCACCTCAGAGGGATAGTTCATTCATTCCATCCTCAGGCAGCACTTGCCCTTAGAAAACTCTTTCTTATCTTTTTGAAGCCCAAATCTATGAGGTCCTCGCACCGCTACCATTGGCTCTCCTGCTGCTCTCAGGATCCACGTGGAAAAGTCTCATCCACTTTAAGAATCTGAAGACACTTTGAAGGCCCAGCAGGCTCAGTTGTTGTGTCAATAAAATCACAAGGAACAAAATCCTGACTCCAAAGGAAAGTTGTTGGCTCATGAAACTGGCAAAATCCAGGGTTAGGGACAGTGGGACTTCAAAAAATGTTTTCAGGAACCTGTTCCCATTTCCTGGCTCTGCCTTCCTCTGTACCAACCGTCTTCTCAGGCAGGTGCTCCCAATGAGGTAGCCCTTAGCAGACCAGCCTAAATCCTGCCAGCTTAGCAAATGCAGCAGAAAGAGAGTTCTTCTTTCACGGTAATACTAGAGAAGGCCATGGGTATAGCTCTCTTTTGCTCGGCTTGGGTCATGTGTCCACCCCTGAACCAGTCTCTGTGTCCAGGGAAATGTAAATTTTGAATGGTCAGGCCTGGATCATACACACACCCCTGGGGCTGGCCCCACCTCCATGATGTGGACAGTGAAGTGGGTGGGTCCCCCAAGGAAAATTATTTCCAGAACAAGGGAGAATAGAGGTTGAGCACAAATGACCACTTCCCACTGTAGTGGTCCATGGTTTCGAGGCCCGTTCCATCCTGATCCCTCTCTCTCTGCACTCTCCAGTATATTGCTATTTCTCTGTGGGGTGCAGTTCAGAGAGCAAAACCCAGTTTCTCATGTGTGGTGTCACCTGTGAAAAGTGGGTTCTATCCTACCCATTCCTGGACACCCCACTTTCATCACACACAAATTTGCTATTATGTGACCACACTGCAGCTCAACAAACACACCCAGGTCTTTCATCACAGGTACTGCCATTTAGCCACCCTTGTCCCCCTCTATGTTAGTACAACAGAGTTTTTTAAACAAGTGTGCATGGTTTTATGTGTAATCCTATTCAATCTGAGCTTGATAGTTTCAGCCCCATCACTGATGCCCACTGGAAGCATCACTGAAGCCCATCACTGATGGCTTTGGCAGTCCTAAACTATGGTCATATGTCATATCCAAGTCCTTGATTTTTAAAAAGTCTTAACAAGATAGGATTCAGTGCAGAGCCTGTGGCCTGCCACTAGATACCCCATCTAGGCTGACATCAGTCCAATGATACGACCTCTTTAGTTCAAATAATAATAGCAGCTATCTCATAAGATTATTGTGATGATTAAATGAATTGATATTTATAAAGCTCCTAAAACAGGGCCTGACACATAGTATTAATAATATGAAAGTGTCTGCTAAACAAATAAATAGCTGGGACTCGATCGATCAAGAGAGGTGAACTAAAACTGCTATTATTCAACCCACATTTCTGTATCCAGCCCCAAGTCTCTTGTGATCGGTTTTATCACAAAAGAATGTGATACTCTGGCTTTCTCTTCATCAATCTTACAAATCAGGGAAAATGAGGTATGGCCGGTATGAGCAATGCTGGCCCCTTATAACCCACATTCCTTTCTTTGAGCTCCAAATCCATCTATTTCATAAGTACATTGTTCCAAAACTCTCTGGGGAATATCAATCTTCCTGACTAAGACTGTGTAGCATCACCTATTGGAAATTTGGGACAACACGGAATTAGTGTCTCTCTCCTTGGAGTCAAAGTTATGACTCAGTCAAGAAGAGTACATTCAATTTCCTTGATGCCCAAAACAATCCCGAAAGTCAGGATCCTTTCCTTGATCACTCACCAAGCTAAGCCATAGCCTCGAGCAATGGAGGAAGGTGCTTGACTCAGTTGACAGTACTGTGGCCTGCCAGTAAGAGAACACTGCCACAGGTGCGTAGCTGTAAGGATTTGTATAGCCCGCATGCCAAGAATCCAGAGGCTACAGGCCTTCGGGCTGGTTCGGCAGCTTAACTACAAGGACCCAGGCTGTTATTGTTCTGGTCTATCACCCTTATCTGTTGGTTTGTGCCTCATAGACAAAGGGGGCTGCTGTAGCTCCAGCCATGGCTTTCTTTGAGGCACAAAGGAAGAAGATTCGCGTCAGTGAATTTTCTTCTTCAACCTTTTCCTTTGGGGAAGCACAATATATGTTCTAGAAGCTTCCAGTACGCTTCCCCTTTATACGTCATCAGCCAGAAAAAGTTCTCCTGGCTACCCCTAGCGATAAGCAAGACTTAGGCGCAAGAGTATCTACACTGTATAGTGACAGGTGGCGAGGGGGAACTGGTTAGGAGAGACTGCAGGGAGGTCAACAAGCAAGGACTACCACAGCTTCCTTGGCAGACTGTAGCCCTACTGACCCACCCTCTCACAGCCCAGATGTCAGCACTGGACGGAACCTTGAATTCACCTTGTCCAACTCCCTCCTTTGGCTATGACAGAAAACAGGCCCAATGAGGAAAATACTTGCCTAAAGCCACACAGCTAGTTAGCAGGTATTAGTAGCTGAACAGTATCATTACCTGTAAATGAAGATAACAATATGTTTTAGTGAGGGCTGGGATTTTCCAGAGGAAAAAAACATAAATATATAAAGAGAAAGGAAGAGCTATTTAGAGAAAGTGATTTTAAGAAATTGCGCATGAGGGCCGGCTGAGTGGCACGGTGGTTAAAGCGCTGGCTTGGGAAGCCGGCGACTCCGGTTTGGGTCCCGCATGTGAGGGCCAGTGACACAGCCCTCAAAAAAAAAAAAAGAAAGAAAGAAAGAAAGAAAGAAATTGTGCATGAAATTGACAGGGCTGGCAAGTCTGAAATCTGTTGGGCAGGCCAGCAGGCTGGAAACTCAGATAAGAGTGGATGCTGCAGTCTCGAGTCCCAGTTCTGCAGGGCAGCAGGCTGGAAACTCAGGCAGGATTTCTATGTGACAGTCAGTCCTGCGAATTTCTTCTTCTTTGGGAAACCTCTGTTTTGAGGCCTTCAACTGATTGGATGAGGCCCATCCACATTATGGAAGGTCACCTGCTTTACTCAAAGTCTACTGATTTAAATGTTAACCACGTCTAAAATAATACCTTCATAGCAACATCTAGACTATTGCTTGACCAAACAATGGAGGGCCATATCAGCCTCGCCAAGTTGATGCATAAAATGAAACATCACCCTATAGCACCTACCTTATAAGATTGTTAGGATGACTAAATAATACTTGTAAAGCTCTTAGAGCCAGGGCCTGGCAGAGTCAGTACTAAGGAAATGTTTGTTAAATAACTATGTAAACAAGCAAGCAAACAAGCTGGGACCTGGACCCAGATCTTCTACCACCATGGTTTCTAAACTGTGGGCCAAAGTGCCCCAGGCACATGTGTAGTGTCACTGTAGGAGATTTAAATTTTCCAGGCAACCACGGCAATTCTTGACGCCTGTCACACGTCACATGAACTACTAGCTTGAGTACCTCACAGCTTCAACATTAGATCACATTCCATTCTTTATAATGATATCATATCTTTAATAAGCTGGGTTTTCACAAAATAAACAAACAGAGAGTAAATTGATGGTCGCCACATGGAAGAGGGCTGGGGAGATGGGTGAAAAAGGTGAAGGGGTTAAGAAGTACAAATTGCCAGTTATAGAAACAGTCACAGGATGTAAGGACAGCATGGGGAATGTAGTCAGTAATATTGAAATATGGTGTCAGATGGGTACTAGGCTTATCGGGGTGATCGCTGTAAGTTATATAAATGTCTAATCACTATGCTGTACATCTGACATTAATATAACATGGCATGTCAACTGTAATTTAAAAATAAAAAACAAAATTATAAATTTAAAAAGTAAAAAGAGAAGCTGGGTTTTCGGACGTTGCTGTGATAAAAATCAATGTGGACTCAAAACAAGGAGGCAGTTGTTCACTCTGATTCCAAAGTGTGAGAAACTGTGCAGCGCCCAGCAGGCACACACACCCCCACTGGTGTGCAATTGGGATTAACAATCAAATATAATCTTTTAAATTTTAGTCTATTATTTTTTCAAATGGCTAATCAGTTATGAAGACATGAATACTTAAGGTGTGTCGACAAAGAAATGTCTAAACCTGTAGAGAATTACGCTGGGAAGTAAAATCTCAATGGATTGAGAAAATGCTCCTGAGAAAATACACTTTTGCAGCTTATTTTATACATTAGAATCAAAGGAGGAGACCTAAGAAGGGCTACATGAAATCCGCTGGCGGTAGATTAAGGAATGGGAGAAAGCAAAGCGGGGAAATCCCTGGGATTGGATGAAAAGTACAAGGGAGAGACACATACTTCACCTACATTGGTGGGTACAGGATAGTTAATATTTAACATTTATATCAGGGATGGTATTCTGGGAACAAGATAACAATAAGGGGTTCTGTGGTCTTGTGCTCTGGTAGGAGGTTGTGCCCTTAGGGGGTCTCTGGTAAAAGGGAGTTACCCTGATCTTTCAAAGGCATGTTATCTTAGATGCAAAAAGACAATGGACAGGTTCAGTTTAAGGTAAAGAGTGACCTTTGTCAAGGAAGCTACAGGCCTAGGAGTGACTACCCGCCATTACCTGCTTTTAGTTAGGAATTTTTATGTTTAGACCATCCTATGTGGTTACTTTCCGTTTGTGGGGCCTGCCATGCTGGCCTCCCCTGAGTTCGCTGTGTTTAGTGTGTGGCCTCTTTATGTCCACAGTTATTTAGGCCTAACTACTTAATAAACAGTACTTTCCGTTGTTTCCTTTGACCAAGGGCTATCCTGAAAAAAGAGATGCTAAGAGCTCCATGAACTGAGAGTTTGGGAACCTCTGTTCTTTCTTCTAGTCCACCACACTTCGCATGATTGCGCCTGATGCTTGTCCACACCCAAATGTCCTGGAAGACGACGGGAAGAGTAAGGATGGTGAGGCTTCATTTATTCAATGATTGAATATTTATCTGTTGAATGCAGGCCCTGCTCTCCGTGCTGGGAATAGAGCAGTGGCCAGACTGAGAGGCGCTTCATCATGGACCGCCCTCAGCGGGATGGGCACAGAAGAGGACTGTGAAGAGAGATTGTAACCGCTGATGGGGTGAGAGCGACCAGAGGGTGGTGTGGGCCCCTGTAGATTGAGCTGACACTACAGGATCCCAAAGAGCAATCAACCAAAGCCCGGGCTGGGGCATCCAGGGGAAACCAGGAGTCGGGTAGGTGGACCAATGGGACATCCTGCCGAGCCCTAGGGACCAGCCCAAACCTGGGTTCCTTTTCCTTCTCTGGGACCAGCATCTGGATGCAGAGCAGAGTTCCCTCCATCTTCCCTCCACCAGCCACAATTCCCACCGCAAGCAGGCGGAGGCTCAGCTGAATGGCTCCATTCTTGCTAGGACAGGGGTTGCCAGGCAGCCTTAGAGCAAGCGAAGGAAGAGAGAGACTCTCCCTCTGCAGCCTCACCAGCTGGGCCACTGCCTCCAAAGAGCCCCCCTACCCTCCCCCCATCTGCCGTTTAACGATGATGGAAGCTGCTGTCAGTGCGTGGCGACAGTAATAAACACTCTTCTTAATAACACAGGGTGTACCTCTTATTAAAATGAATGGACTCCCATGGCGCAGCCTGGGGCCGCACGGCTGGCAGCCAGCCGGGGACAGCAGTCCTCAACTGGAGCAGTTTATCTGTTGTAATTACAGGCAGGACAATGCAGTGGGGGCTTCTAGGACAAGCTGGGAATGGGTCCAGGCCCAGGTCAAGCTCCAAGATGTATCCACCACTGGAGATGCTCTCCACAGGAGATCCACCCGACCCCCAGATCTCACACCCAAGACTACACCTTCCCACACTCAAGGGGGCATATCCAGGGCCACACACACACACATCTGGAGCTGACACAGGAGCTCTCTGATGGGACCCATGTATGCCTCATGTGGCAAAAGGCAGCAAGAGGAAATGCCATGCCCTTAGGAATGGCCCAATGCCACAGTACAGGGAAATGGGGTTATGGGTGTAAACGGAGGCAGACCATGGATTCGGAGCTCGGCGAGCACACAGAGCAGCATGGGGGCCCAGAACCAGGCGCTAACCTGCTCGGCAGTGCTGGAGATCAGGAAGACACCAGACCTCAGGGCTTAGGACATCACACAATCACAGCACCATGGCACTTCATACATTATAATTCATTTTAAGATTCCTTATTTAGCTTGTTAAAGGAATGTATGAATGGAGGAGTGAATTAATGAATTACTGAGAAGTTTTGCAGGGGAACATGATAAAGCATGAGGTCCTTTCTGGGAATTCACACACACACACACAGATACACACATGAACATACATACTCACGTATAGATACATACACACATATGCACACAATACATACACATGTAGATGGAGGGACACAGGCACAGGCACACACATGCACTTGCCCACCTCAGACACAGCTCTTTCTCTGACTGGCTCCATTACAGGGCTAGAAACAAACATGCTGTCTTCAGCTCATGCAGGTGGCCCTGAGACCCATCATTAAAGGCCATATGTTTTCAGTTATGTTTCCTCTTGAGAAGTGAAGGAAAGGGGTTTGTGCAGACCCAAGAGAAGCTGAGACAAAGGGACACTGTTACATGTCTTCTTTGGCCCCGACTCAGGCCCCTGGCAGTCCAGTCTGCCTGTAGGTTGAGGCCCCATCAAGCGGAGGCCCTGCCCTGCCTTCCACAGAGCCCACTGAGTGCTTCCTTGTTCCCAGGGACCTGGAGACCCCTGGGGACTCTCCACGAGGCCATGGTTCCCAGCTCCATCCCACGGAGCCCAGGGCTTGATGGGAGCTCCACCTGTGTGTGTCTGTGTTTGTGTGTATGCACACGTGCAGGTGGGCGTGCCGTGCCAGGGGTGCAGGGAGGGCTGCGCTGCTATGCCCAGTCAGAGCAACTTTCCTTTTCCATCCCAGTACTCGGGCTACATAAAAGCATTTGCCAAAAGGGTTCCACTATTTACACAGATACAAAAATTGAAAACCACTGGACCAAGTCTGGGAACAACCTGAAGGTACACTTTTCTCAGTCCAAGCTGGGCAACATCAGAAGCTGTGGAGATCAGGTTTTGAACCCACAAAATGCTAATAAAATCAGTCATTTTAAGTTTTTACTGAGCACTTCCTCTGCGCCCAGCCTGGCTATGCACTTTAGAGAGACGGCCTCATCTAATCTCCACATCCACCCTGCCGTCACCTCCACTTTCTACAGGGACAAGTCGACAGTCAGTACCAGGATTCACACCAGGCCGCCTGACCCAGGGCCCAAGTTCCCTATCCGTGCACAACATTGTCCTTGGAGGTAGCAAATGCATGAACTTGACCTCATGAGCCTACATGGCAGCCAGCTGATTTCACCAGCCTGGTATTCTTGGAAGCTATTCCTTACAGAGGAGGTCCCAACTGGGAGGGATGCTTTCACATCGGCCTCCAACAGATGACAGGTGTCTTCAGCAGGGACGCTGGCCCCACGCCTCACATGGCCTCACATTTCTGCATCTGGCTTTGGCCAACCACACCTCCAAGAACAATTAGTAAAGCTGTAGTTAAAAACAGAAAATGTATGGGCCAGCCGAGTGGCACATTGGTTTAGAGCTGGCTTGGGAGGCCAGTGGCCCCGGTTCGGATCCCACATAGGAGGGCCAGTGACACTGCCCTCTACAGCTAAGATGGTGAACAACAGCTCCACCTGGAGCTGGGCTGTGCGAGCCCCGGTGACAGTGTAGGCTGCAGCCCCTGCTGCAGAGGGCTGCCATAGGCTACAGTGAGTGGCCGACAGCCAGCGTGAGCAGCCGGAAGCTGGTGTGAGCTGCCAAGAGCCGCTGTGAGCGACCATCCAGAGGCCAGCGACGGATCTGCCTCATCCGGAAAGAGCGCAATGATGATACCAACATGGGCCAGTGAAGCAACATCCTCCGCAACTAGACTGAAGAACAAAAAGACAGCAACTTGTCTGTTCCCCTTCCCCAATTCCCCAATAAAATCTTTAAAAACAAACAAACAGAAAATGTACACCATGGATGAACCCTGAGGACACTATGCTAAGTGAAATAAGCCAGTCACAAAAAGACAAGTACTGCATCATTCTACTCCTATGCGGTACCTAGAGTAGTCAAATTTACAATTTCCACTTGGGGACATGAAAAGAGTTTTGGAGACTGGTTGCCCAACAATGTGAATGTACCTAACACTGCTTAATTTACACTGGAAAATGGTTAAAACTGTATGTGTATTTTACCACAAGTGCAAATGGAATGAGTTGGTTTGGAACCGCTAGGCCTGTAGAAAGTGTCCCCAGAGAGAGTTGTGGAGGCCTAGGCCCTGAGGCTGCTGTCTCTAGTGTTTCTGCAGTCACCTCACTCCCAGACCCTCCCCAGACCCCCATGAAGGTCAGCCTTCTGTTGAGGGTGGCACTGCATCTGCCTCTCCAAATTTAATCCCCTGCCCCCTACTCCCCTATCTCTTTCCTCCTCATTCTCCCCTCGCACAGTTTCTCAGAGGTGGCTTGTGCCCTCCTCACTTGACTCACAGCTATGAACAGGTGTCCTCCTCTGGTTTCTCCAGCTTTGTGTTTCTATTACACTGAGTGTGGCTCCAAACCAGGGGAACTTCCTCAGTCCAAGTGACAGCAGGCCTGGTTCAAACCCACAGTTATCATCACAGCAACGGTGGTCCCAAGGCCAGCTTTTGGGGGCAGCTGATGAGGTGGCAGGTCCAGACTCATGGAGACGCTAATGATTATAAAATAATGTGCATCTGGTGCACATTGCGTGAAAGGGTTCTACCTCGATTTTCTGATTTTGTGTTATAACAACACTATGGTAGTAGCATTAGCCCCATTTTGCAGACAAGGAAGCTGAGGCTCTGAATGATTACACAAGTGGTCCACGGTCCCAAGCTTTTAACTCCTGAGCCATGCTACTTCGACTGCTGCTGGTGGAGCTTGTCCCAAGCCCCCTGGGGATTCCTCCCAGGAGAAAAGAGGAGAGGAAGTGTCTTCTTTTGAGATGCTGGATAGGTTCAGGCAGGAGAGGGGAAATAGCTGGGCAGCACCCACTGCCATCCCAGCTTGCACAGCTGAAGGCCCCAGTAACTGGGCCCACCAGACCCTGTGTCAGCAGGGGGTAGCGATGCCTAATGGACAGGCTGGCCATTGAGCGCCCAGGATGGGGCCAGGGCCCAGGGGTAGCCCTGCAGGCAAGGCTTGTGACAAACTCTACTTTGGGCCCCTCCAATATTTGTGTCCAGGTGGCTTCAAGGGAACCTTCAATGGAACAGGAAGCTGTGAGGGAGGATGCGGCTGTGGAGGGACAGGGACACTGCACTTGCTTTGCTTTGGCAATGACAGCCCTAGTAACCACGGTTCCATGGGTGAGCACCTACTACCAGGAACCAGGAACCTGCTCTGATCTTCCAAATCCGTGTTACTAAAGCTGTGACCCACTGGCATCTCCCGGGAGCTCACCAGACATGAAGACTCTCAGGCCCCACCCTCGACCTGCTGAGTCAGAATCCACATTTTAACTCCATTCCCAGGCACTGCTTTACAGCTTGTCTCATTCAGTCCTTAGTACAACATTCTCAGGAAGTGGGGTTTTTGCTTCTTTGTTTTTTCATTCAGGTTTTATGGATGAAGAAGCCGAGGCCCAGAGAAGTCGAGCTCATTGTCCAAGGTCACAGGTAGGAAACTGTAGCATTGGAATGCGAGCTCAGGGCTTCAAAACCAAGACAGAAGTGATGGGAGGTTTAGGAGCTGATCTCGGATTCTGAGCTTTTGACTTTGTAACCATCTCCTCCCTCAGGATGTCTGCCAGAGGGTACATGAAGCTTCCATGGAGAAGAGGAGATCACTCAGGGGCTGCTCCGGCCCTCAGCCTTGCCCCACCACCCACCCCAGCGGGGGCTGGTCTGCACTTGGGCACCACAGCCGTGCGTCCCTGCTCTGGGCAGCCCCTCGGGGAGGCGCTGGGAGGGCACTGTTCAAGGTGCAACAAGAAGACCCCCCTTGACAGCCCCCTCCAGCTGGTCTGCAGACAGTCACAGGCCACCAAAGGGGCAGCCGAGAGCCTGCTGGGCTAGCCTGGCTCCCACAAGCCAGAGACATTCTTCCAGGCGCCCAGGACCGCAGGCAGGAACGTGTCCCCACTCCCTCCTTCAGGAAGCATGGAGTCATGCCACTCTCCACCAGCAGCATCTCTGCCCCTGGGGCTGTGGCCCACGACGCATCTCATTCCAAACCCCTCAATTTTTCCCATTAGCTGAGATTGCAGGTTCAGAGCACAAACACTGCCGCCTGTCACTGCCGCCGCATGTCAGCCATCAGCCGGGAATGGTCTCGTCTCCTTCAATCCATCACATAGGGTTTCTTCTATTGCTTTCACTGGGAGACCAGTCTGTGAGCCCCTCCCCCAGAGCCTGGCCCAGGGGGTGTGTTGCACTGCCAGGTGGGAGCAGAGGCAGGAGAGAAGAGAGGGGCACTAAGCTAAGACCCTAACCTCTCAGCCACGGAGCCCATCAGCACTGCAGAGCAGGCCTGCTTTAGGTCCAGAGGAAGCAGATGAGAGGGTGGAGGGGGCAGAGGACCCCTCACTCTCCCAAGGCCTGGGGTCTATCTACCCATGCTGCCTCTGAAGAAACAGTCACTGTGGTTAGGATTGCAGATTCTGGGGCCTCAGCCCTGGACCTTCGGACTCAGTACTTCCCGGATGGGGTATGGGGATCTGTATTTTCATATGGTGCTTCATGTGACTCTGAGGCAGTGGGTCTCTGAACCTCAAAGCTGAGAAACTTCGCTGAGAAACCAAGCACCTTATTAGATAGATTAGGCCAGATTGCCCTGTCATAACAAATAGCCCCCCACAACCTCAGTGTCTTAAAACCACAGTTCATGTCTTGCTTAAGCTACATGCCCAGCGCGAGTTGGCAGGAGGCTGTGGTCACTGGTGAGGAGCAATGCTGGGGAGTTGGGGTCTCACCTCAGCAAAGAAGTGTTCCAGCCTCAAAGCAACACAGAGCACCCCTGCCCACAAGCCACTGGCCCAAACTAACCACAGGGCCTGCCTCACTTCAGGGAGCAGGTAAAAACAGGACAACCTGGTTACGCCAGTGGTCCTCTCGAGTGGTCCTCGGGCCCCAGGAAACTGTGTGGCCAGAGGACCCAAGGCCCATTCTTACGCCGACTGAGCTGACCCCCAAGTGTGGGGTGGTGCTGCTTTAGGCATGAACTGGGATGCTCACCACTGAGCCTGTGCAGCAAAGCAACTGCTATAAACACAAACATTGAGATGTGGTCACTTCTGTGCATTTCACCTTAAAAGAGGTTTGTGCCCCTCATGTGTTTTTAATTTTCTCTTGGAAAATGCAGCCTGGGGAACTCAGAGATCCCCAAATCCACTGAGAGGGACATGTGCTGTCACTTAGCCACTCTACGCCCTTCCATACAAGACCTCATGTTCCCTTTTCTGTCTGTACTGTGCACCCTTCTCCCGCTGCAGCTAGTTAAGGATGGGGAGGTGGAGGGGGAGGTTGGGTCTGCTGACTCGCCAGCAAGGTACTCACAGGGTGCTGGCCTCAGGTCACAAAACTGCACAGACACTAATGGGGGTGGGCTGGGGGGCAGATTTCAAGTTCAAAGGCCTGGCATGGACTCCCTGGCTCAGTGATTTCCTACCTGTGTGGTTTTGATAAATCTCTTAGTCTCAGTAACTTCCTTATCTAGAATATAAGACAATAATATTGTAACAATCTACTTTCTAAGGCTTTCCAGCTCATTCCTCCAGCAAATATTTATTGAGCATCTGCTATGTGCCAGGCACTATTCTAGGAGCTGGGGGCACAAGAAAGAGTAAGACAGGCCGTCCCTGCACCCACTGGGCTTCAGTCAAAGGTGGGGAGGGGGCTGGGGGAGTAGGCAACAACCAAGTAAATCAAGAAGGAATTACAGCTGTGGTAGTGCCACGAAGCAGGGAATCAGGATGATGAGATAAAGGGTAACTGGTTGAAGCTGGGTGGTGGCTAATTTAGATGAGGAGGTCAGAGAGTATCTCTTTGAGGAGGTAGCATTTGAGCTCAGATGACAGTGCATGTGAGGCTCTATTGTAGGATAGTATATTCAGGCCCAGGGATATGCAAAGGCCCTGTGGCAGGAGAGGGATTGGCAGAGACAGGAGTAGCCAGTCCAGTTTGAGAAGAGGAGTGCTGAGAGAGGCCACCCAGGAGAAAAGTTAGCTTTAACACAGGTCCTGATGAGCTAGGCTTAGGAACTTGTAAGTGGAAATTGGGACTTCCTGCTATGCAATTTCTCCCAGGACCTGTCCCCCACGGCAGCTGGCTCAGAAGTGTTAAACAGAACCTCAGGCCAGCCAGGATGCCCTGGGACCACATGAAGCCTCCTACCAGCACCTGGGCAAGCTCAGGCACTGGGGTGAGAGTGGGGAGTGGGGTGGGGGCACAGGGGTGGTGTCAGGAAGGGAGCTTGTAGGAGGGGAGCAGTTCATCTCAGGCCCTAGAGATGTTGGGAAGCGGTGGCACTCATTCCTGGCAGGATGGGCCTGAACAAACCCTCAGGGGAGGAGATGCCTGGGGTCCTGGCACCCTCTCAGCAGCCTCCTTTCTGCCCTCCAGACTACACACACAGAGGAAGAGTGACCTCTAGTGATGGATGCCCTTCAGAGAACTTGGCTGCCGAGCTGCTTCAGAAACCCAAAGCAGGAAAGGTGGGCCAAGGCTGCAAGGGAAATGAGGAGCCTAAAGGCAGCCTGTGGGTCTGCAACACAGGCCGTTCTAGGAGGTGTGGGAAACAGCCCAGAGCAGAAAGGTCGCTGCCTCTGCCTCTCATTGGCTGGGTGGCCTGGGGAGCGGAAACCCTCCCAGCCTCAGTTTCCCTTTCTAGGTTCTCCAAGATCTCTGTGTCTCACATCAAAACCCTCAGGTACATATTGTTCTCTTCATTTTAGAAATGAAGATGTGGAGGCACATTCGGGGCTAAAAAGAGACAGAGCCAAGATTCAGGTCAAGATCAGTCAAAAAAAGTCCACCCCTTTCCACTGTGCCTCACACTTCTCTGCCTGGACCTCATCAGAGGACCAACACGTCTCAGGTAACTGGGGAGCTCTCAGGGCATGGCTGGACCTCAGTGGTCCTGTTTGGTATGGGAGGCAGGTATGGGAGGCTTCATGGTATGGGAGGCAGGGACAGCTCAGCTCAGTACACGAGCAGGAAACCTGTGTGTGCAGGATCCATGTGTGTGCAGGGTCTGTGTGTGCAGCAGGGTCCATGCATGTGCAGGGTCCATGCGTGTGCAGAGTCTGTGTGTGCAGGCTCCATGCGTATGCAGGGTCTGTGTGTGCAGGGTCCATGTGTGTGCAGGGTCTGTGTGTGCAGGGTCCATGCATGTGCTGGTCTGTGTGTGCAGGGTCCATGCATGTGCTGGTCTGTGTGTGCAGGGTCCATGCATGTGCAGGGTCTGTGTGTGCAGGGTCCATGCATGTGTAGGAGTTGGCTTGGCCAGCACAAGCCAGGGACTTCTCAGCCCCACCAGGCCTCCTCCTTTTGTTCTTGCAGAGGAGCTTGCAGAGCCCTCACCTCAGGATTAGGGGGGTGTAGATGGACTTCTGATGCTCCCCTAGATTTGGAACTCCTGTTCATTTGAATTTCCATTTGCCCAATGGAGGGAGGGGAGAGAGGGAGGGGGAGAGAGAGACACGGTTGCCTTGACTTCCCCACCCCATTCTCCAGACCCCCAGCCATCAACCAACTGGACACTAGTGGATATAGTCAATTCAATAAATATTTATGGAGAATTCTGTTGGGGAATAAATTCTCGAATTGCCCTTATGTGAGTGAGGTGATCAGATTTTCAGAGTAGAAAAAAAGCCAACCTTTGAAAATACTTTTTTAAAAAAAAGAAAATTTTGGGCTGGCTGAGTGGCGCAGTGGTTAAGAGCTGGCTTGGAAGCCAGCGGCCCCAAGTTTGGATCCCACATATGAGGGCCAGTGACACTGCCCTCTAAAAAAAAAAAAAAATAGTTTAAAAAAAAAAAGAAAATTTTACTTCCTTCCTATTTTGGTGTCTGTACCCTAACTCCCTTCAGAGGAACCAGCCATCTCTACTGTCCGGCTCTGCGCATGGAGGGCCCGACCCCAGCTCACAGAAGAGTCCAGGCAATCCTGGCTTCTATCACCCTGCTCCCAACAATTGGTTCGTAAGTGGGCACGTGCTCCGCTCAGAACCAAAGGACATAGTGAGTCTCTGGGACTGGGGGGACAGAATGAACAAGACAGACAAAATCCCTGTTCTCATGAGAACTGTGTTCTAGTGGGGGAGTCAAACAAGGAATACACCAGAAAATATCCAGTAACAATAGGTGTTACGCAGAACATTTAAATGAGTTGACAGACAGTGGCTGACTAGGAGACTATTTAGCCTGAGTGGTCTGGGAATCTGAATGAAAAGGAGCAGCATTAGGAGAAGCAAGGAAGGGGCATTCTAGATAGAAGGACAGACTAGTGCAAAGGCCCTGGGGTGGGGAGATGCTTGGCAGTTAGAGGAACAGGTGCAAGTATCAACATCTTGAGTATGTTGAGCACATATTATGTGCCAGACAATGTTCTAAGCCCTTTACAATTCATTTAATCCCACAACCACCCATAGAGTAAGGGCTTTATCGTCCCCATTTCACAGATGAGACATACAAAGGTTGCTCAAGGTCACACAACCATTTCACAAATTGAGATCCAAATCTAGGCAGTCTGACTCCAGAGTCTGTGCTCTTGATCAACATGCAAGGCAGCCTGAGACAAGGGCAAAGGTGCAGAAATAGACCTGGGGTCCTTGAGCACGGATGGTATTTAAAGTGCTAAGACTGGACAAGGTGGCTCAGGTTGATACAGGGAGAGACGAGAAAGAGAAGAGGGCTGAGGTCTAAGCCTTGGGCACATCAACATTCAGAGATGGAGCCAGGCCTATAAAAGAGGAGCAACCAAGGAGGGGAGAGGGAAACGAGAGCTCGTGTTGCCATGGCAACCCAGCGGGGGCTGATTCAGGAAGCAGGGAGAGGTCAGTGGTCACCTGTGTAGAATGCTGCGGAGAGGCCAAGTTATGTAACCGCAGAGAAGTGACATTGGATTTGGCATCAGGGCAGTGGGGAGTGTCTGGTGACCTACAAAGAACAGTTTCAATGGGATGGAGGGCTCAGAAGCCCACTGGAGTGGGTTGAGAGAAGAATGTGAAATGAGCGATTGGAGACGGGAAATTTCATTGACTCTGAGGTGCAGTGAAAAGAGCACTAGGCCAGGAGTCCAAAAACTCCCCCACATACTAGCTCTGTGATCTTGAACAAGGGGCCTGGGGTTCTAACTTGGCTAAGCCTCAGTTTCCTCATCTGTAAAATGGGGGTGATGTTAATACCTACTTTGGGGGACTACAATGAGGAATCCAGCGAAAGACCTGAGAATGCTTGGAAAATCACAAACCCCTGTGAAGAGATAAGATATTTTAGGGCTCTCCAACGGCTTCCTTCATGGTGGAGTTGGGATTCGCTCCCCTCCCTGTTTTTCTGTTTTAACCATCTGTCTCTCCAATCCGAAATCTGTTCCGCCTGACCCCTAGCTGACCAGAGCCCTCCCTCTCCCTCTGTCCTCTCCTCGCCATCCTGGCTGGGCTCTGGGGGGGCTCAGTTGAATATGCAAATGTCCCCCCAGCCAGCTGGTGTCTGCCTCCCAGAAACACATGTTCTAAAACCCCTCTGTTTCCCTGGGAGCTCGGGCCAGAGCCTCTGCCGGCTCCGCAGCCCAGGGAGGACACATGGCCCAGCAAGGAAAGACACAGCCAGCAGATGGGGAAGGCTGCTGGGCACAGGCGGAGAGGGCAGGAGAGGGGCCAGTGATGTGTGTGGGCGAGGGCACCAGTGGGCACAGATGCAGGGAGTCGCGTGTCAGGTGCATGTCCACACACGACAAGGGTATACTGTCCACGGGGATGCTGACCAGCCTAGGGGGCTTCCAGGTAAAATTTTAAGGCCTCCAAAATTCTATTGGGTTTTGCAAAATTAGGCTTCCATATATATATGTAATAAAATAGTTAAGACCTATAAGAAGGTATCAAGAATAATAAAAGGGACTCTCATATATTCATTCTCCAGCTTAAGAAATCACACAGGTTTTTCCCCAACTTCAAGTGAAGGCCCCCAGGTGCCGCCCCTGCATGTACACTCCCCTACCCCCAGGGGCACCGCTGTCCAGTGTTTATCACCCTCGTCCATTTCCTTAGACTTTTAGCATATATGACTATAGCCCTAAGCAACACGCACTATTGTTTTGCATGTTTTGAATTTCTGTATAAATAACCACCACATCGTTTACCTTCTTTTGCAGTTTGCTTTTCTGGCTCCGTGTTATAATCATGGCATTGAAGCCTGTTGATGATCCACTCATTCTCGTCGCCATGTTGCCCATCTATTTCATAGCACTCCAACCCACTCAGTCTGTGGCCTTGACCCTCTGACCCCCCCACCCCCAACCCCGAAGTCCAGATACAGGCTCTGGGGGAACTGTGGCTGAAAATCGCAAGCCATGGCCTTGCTTAAAGCTGGGGGCCTCTTTCTCTTTGCAGCAGAGGGTGCTGTGAAGGCCTTGAGGAAGGAGGCCCCTTGGGGAGAGGCCTGGTAGAAACCTCTGCTTCTGCCCAGCAGGCCTGAAATACTGAGCTGGCTGATAATTACCATCACCACCGCCATCACCACCATCGCCACCATCACCATCACATCATCATTTACCCAACACACACTTTGTGCCATGGGCCACACCAAGTACTTCATATGCATTGATTCATTTAATCCTTACACAATCCCATAGGGTAAATGTTATTATTTTTCCCATTTTTCAAGTGAGGAAACTGAGGTGCAGAAGGTTGAAGAAACCCACCCAAGGTCACCTGTTATAGGACCAGGACTTAACCTGTGTGAACCACAATAGCACCACCACATGGTACACCCCAAGTTTCATCATACATGCACCTCCCTGTTGGCCAGGGGGATAGTCACCTCAGGGTCCTGGGGGTTGGTGTCGCTTCCAGGCTACGAGCTCCTGAGTCTGAAGACATGGCCAATCTGGTGCCAACAGAGCCTCCAAGAAGCCTCAAGCACAGACAACAACAGCAATGATGTGGGGACCAGAGTCCTTTTCAGCCCTTCTTTCCAGGTGTAGGCTGTGAGCCCAGCTTCCTGGGAGCCAGCGTACTGGGAACGAAGGGCAGCTATGGGATTGGCTGTTTAGATACAATGGGCCTCACTTTGCTCATCTGGAAAATGGGAGGATAGAATGAGAGGGAGTCAGAATTTTTGGACTAGATGGTTTTTTAAGATCTCTTCCATCTCCAAGTTATACAACTCTAAAGCAGAAATTGGCAAACGTTTTTGGGAAAGGTCCAGAAAGTAAATATTTGAGGCTTTGTGTACTGTGAAAGCAGCTACAGACAATATGTAAACAGATGGGTGTGGCTGTGTTCTGATAAAACTATATTTATAGACACCAAAATTTGAATTTTATATAATTTTCACTTGTCAAAAAAATTATTTTTCATTTGATTTTTCCCCCTAACCATTTAAAAATGTAAAAATCTTTCTTAGCTCACAGGTCACGTGACAATGGGTGGTGAGTGGCAGATTACCAACCACCAATCCAGAAGGAACAGCATAGAAGTCTAGAAGTCCTGGGTTTGAATTATAGCTCTGCCATTTTTTAAGCTGTGCAATCATGAGCAAGGACATAACCTCTCTGAACCCCTGACATCCCAGGCACAAGGGAGATGCCGCCATCTACCCCCTACCATGGTGGGACTCTAATGAGATAATTCAAGAGCATATAAGCAGAGGAGGCCCTCGGGAAGGCTGGCGGGACCATGGTTCTTCCCCACAAAGCCCTTCGAAGCTGACAAGCCCAGGACACTGTTCACTCCTTTCCGTTCTTTGCCGCTGCCTCCCTCCTTTGTCCCCCAGCCTTGGGTTACTCTGCTCCCCAGCATCTGCTCCTGTGATTGTCCAAGCCACGCACTGTGGGGAGCCCAGGAATGGCGTGTGCTCCACCAGCTGCCCTAGAACCCCATGGCCAAGGTCTTTCCCTGAGAGGGGGTGGGTGGTCCCCAACACCACCCCCGTCCCAGGGCCCTTGGGCAGGGGAGGAATTCACACTGCTCACACCAGACGTTCAGACCTTGGAAAGCTCTTCCTTCATTGTCTCCTTTTCTAGTATGTCCCAGGACTCTTCTGCAAGGATCAAGAGTCCCCTTATGTCACCAACATGGTATGCTCTTTCTGACCAATGGCAAAAGGGGAAGAGGCTTTAGAACTGAAGAAAAAGACTGAAATTTGGCATCGCAGAGCTTTGAGACTCTCATCCCCAAGGCCTGGAGGTGGGTAGCACCAAACCCCAGAGAAAGAACCATGGGCAAAGACCAGCGTGCAAATTCCCTTCCAGGCCCCATCGAGAAAGGGAAGCAACTCGAGTCCCTCTCTGGTACTTTTGAGCACACATTATGCATGTCTGGGTATGGGAGGAAGGGGACCCAGGGCAAGGACCATCCCAGACAAGTGTCCCCCTGCAGCGAGCCATCTGTGTTAGTTCGCTAGGGCCACCATACCAAAACACTACAGACTGGTGGCTTAAACAACAGAACATTATTTTCTCACAGGTCTAGGGGCTAGGAGTCCAAGATCAAGGTGTTGGCAGGTTTCATTTCCCCTGAGGCCTCCCTCCCTGGCTTGCAGGCAGTCGCCTTCTCACTGTATCCTCACATGGTCTTTCCTGGTGTCTCTCCCTCTTCTTATAAGGATATCAGCCATATTGGAGTAGGGTCCACCCATATGACCTCATTTTACCTGAATCGCCTCTTTAAAAGCCCAAATAGAGTCACATTCTGAGGTACTGGGGGTTAGGACTCTGACATACGCACTTTGGGGGACACAGTTCAGCTCAGCATCGTCTCTCCGCCTCTGAGCCTGAGCTCTTCACAGCCTCATGCACACCACAGTGATGTGGACTGGAGAAGCCTGTGCCCACAGGGGAAAGGGCAGCCTCACAGGGGCAGGGGGAAATGTTTCCGGGAGTCAGGGGGTGACTATGTATGAGTATGCAGGGGGTTGGTGGGACTGTGTATGATTCTAGGGAACAGCACGTTGGAGGGTTCCCTGAGGACACCTCTGAAAGCCCACAGACCCACAGCCTGGAGGTCGCATCTGCCCTCTGATGGGCGGCACTTTCTGTCCCAGCTCCATGTGTGGCTGGCAATACTGGGTAGTGCAGTGTCCCAAGCTTTGGATCCCAAGAGAGTCCCACTGCAGCCTGTTGGAAATCACTGCCTGAGTCTCCTGGGCTCCAGCTACCTCATTGCGTAGTCACCTTCTCCTCACAAGAGAGCTAGGTGTGGGGGTGAGTGGAGGACGTGCACAGGACAAGAGGTGAGGGTACCCAGCATGTCAACACGGTCTTCATCTCCACTACTCAGGCCTGCCCCAAGCCACGCCCGCTCCTTTGCCCCTGCCCCACGGAGAGAACTTTCTCCAACTTGTGTGTGCTTCCCTACAGCGCCCTCCCTCCTTGGCCCACCCCTTCCCAGCGGACCCAGGACCCAAGGAGGACACCTGGTGGGAGGGGGCTGGCTCACATGCCACTTCTCTCTTTGTGCGAACCTCCTGGTATGATTATTAAACGCAAATTACAAAAGACATGACCCCAACGATCTTTATTTCTTCTTTCAACAAGTGCTGCCTGCAGGGCCCTGATTCCAAATTCCGTTTCAATTATCTCGGCCATTTTAGACACAAAGCGGTGGTGTTTGTAATTGCTAGTGAGGAAGGAGGCAGAGAGAGGAAGGTCCAGCCCCTTTTGCTGCAGTTAAAGGCACCCAAAGCCGAAGATGGTTGAAACACACAGCATCTCCACACTACTGGATGCCTATAGGACAGGGTTACAGACTCACAAGCCCCGGCTTCCATATTCCCTGAAATGCAAGGCCCAGAAGCTCCCCTGGCAACAGAATGTGCTAGAGAAGTGACCCCACCCCCCTGCCCTCTGCTTATGCATGGTGGTGGCACCCTGCTATTGTAGGTTGGACAAGCAAGCACAGGGACTTCTGATCACTCGTTCTGAGGACAGGGAGCCACAAGCCTCCCTCCACCCCCCAAACCGTGTGCATAGCTTATCATAGCACGAAACTATAAACACCAGAGAATGGAGATTATATCTTGCTTTCCAACGGGGCCACAGACAGAAGGATGTGGCAATGACAAACCCAGATATTAGAGGCCAGGAGGTCTGCCCTACTCCTGGCTTGCCATTTACTAGCCAGGTGACCTTGGACGAGTTATGTGACCTTGCTAGGCTTCCATCAGGGTCTTCATCTGAGAAACTGGGGCTGTCATGTTAGCTACACCTTGCAGAGTTGTGAGGGGTAAGGAAAATTTAATGTAAACCTTAGCACGGTGCCTGGCACATAGTACCTGTGTAGTAAATGCTAGCTGTAGAGAAACGGCCCCATGCATTGGGAAATCTGAGCCACTCAAACCAGAGCCACAGGTGTAAATATTTCAGCAGTCCCTGTCCTCCCATCCTGCCACTCCCTCCCGGACACCTGTGATCCCGGGAAAAGGCCTTGGGGGCTGGCCAAATGCTAGGTCTGCTGGGCGCCTGGTCCTCACCGAGGGACCGCTGAGAACAGGCCCAGGCCTGGGCAACGGGAGGGCGATTTATAGCTGCGCTTAGCAAGGGCTGGCGAGTCATTTGTCACGCCGGCCCGGGCACCTTGTTCTACCAGTGTTGAGTGTGTTTTATTGGTGTTGAGCTGAGTGAGGCCAGAGCAGAGTCGGGGATAGGAAACCCACTCAAGTGAAAAATGAGGAAAGCCAAATGGGATTGAGCAGAGTGAAGAGGGGAGAGCTGGCGGGGAAGGAGGTGAAGGGGCGGATTGTAAAACACAAGACAAATGTGTGCAGCAGCCCTGGGGTTACCGGAGAGGGGCTCCTGGCTCCTGCATCTCCCCTTTGTCTCGGGACCCTCTGGGACCCCTGGAAGCACAGGCAGCTGCCATGGCAGGCAGGTCAAAAACATCCAGAAAGGTTTAGAGGCTGGCCCAGAGGAGCCACCAGCCTACAGGTCTCAGGGCCAAAAGAAAAAGGGTTTCAAAAAGAAAAGCGGACCCATCCTGAGGCTGCTGCTCCCCAAGGGCTCCCCTCAGTTTCTCTCTCCAGCCTCCTCTAGAAAAAGGAGGCCGGCACCGATTTGCTTAGAATTTCATACCCTGCCCTCGGTGTCCCTCAGCACAGAAGTTTCAAGTCCAAAATCATGAAACAAGACTGTTGGCAAGGCAGATTTCGAGATCCGTTAGGAACAAGAAAGGAAAGAGAGAGAGAGAGAAGCAGAGAAAGAGAGGGGGAGATAGAGAGATAGACACTCGGCTTTGTGCCTGCAACAAGCCACCAAAGGTGCATTTTTAATTAAATTTATACAAAATGTGTCAGTTTTATCTTAGGTTTCAAACCTGACTCCTTTCTATCAAAGAGGAGTATTGATCTCCATTGCCCTGGAGCTACCTGACTGAATTAAACAGAATAAATAGAAGGAAGAGGACAGAAACAACCGCAGAGAGGCAAAATCTAATGGCTCCACAGTCATTTGCTGCAATTAAAAAACAAAACCATTTAGAGAGCCTGTTAACACCTTGAAGTCAGAAAACTGCCTTCAAAAACAAAATAAAAAAATAAAAAAAAACCAGCTCCCAGGCAAAACATTTTAATTGCTCCAAATCCTTCCATCTTCGGCTGGTGCTTGGGTCTCCATGCCTTTTCCTGAAACGCCCAGGCACACACACGGCTCCGTCCCCGCCGTCCCCCCCACATCAGCCCCCCACGTCTCTGGTCATGGACACTGTGTGTCTGCTAGCCCCAGGCACACACTCGGGCCTGAGCTGGCTCTCTCACTCACGAGGCAAGTTCCCACGTTTGCCTTCCTCAGTTTCCCCATCTGTAAAAAGGGGACAATAATACACACTTCATACGCTTGTTGCAAGGATGACGTCAAGTAATACTGCATTGAGGGGCTGTGTGTAATGCTTCGAACAGGGTCACTGCACCAAAAATGATAACTGAAAACACAAAAGGTCTGGCCACAGATAATGTCAGTCTTCTGAAGGTAGGACACTTCGTGTAAACACCCTTCCCTGGGTCTGACCAGCAACTTCTGTGAGGATTTTCTCCGTCATGTTTTCCTGTTAGGGGCTCTTCCCTCGTAAGACTTTGAATTGTGAATCTTGGGCCCCAAGACCTCCCATTTTGTCTCTTGTGGCATCAGAGGACGACAAACCAATCAGCTAAGGGACTGCAGAGTGGCTGACAGGCCATCAGGGTGAGGCTGTCTGTCAGCTCTGGCTGGGGCCCGAGCCCCAGGCAGAGCCGGCTTCCAGCACACCGCCTGCTCTGCCGCAGAGCCCTGGGCTTTCGAAAGGCCCCACTCGTGGTCCAGTGCTCTGTTGTTCCTGTCTTGAAATTCTCAGTAATTTTTGAACACGTTTTCCAGCGTTTTCACTTTTCACTGGGTTATGCAGCTTGCCTGACCTCAGCGGATCCCTACACACTCCATGTGTTCCCTTTGTACATATTTCTGTCCAGCGCCACCATGCGGACAGTGGCCCAGAACCAGAGGTGTCTTGACTCTTTCTCTCTCTCATTGCCCCTCCTCTCACTCACTAGGACCCCGTGGGGCAGGAGACAGGTTGAATCCATCCCTTCCCTTTAAGTCCGAGCAGCCCTTGGCTCAGCCCCTTACCGCCTTGCATCTGGGCATTGCTCTAATCCCCACCCTTCCCCACCACACAAGTCTCTTCCTCTTCAATCCACCCCCAGCGAGGCACACTCAGGCCTGGCCAGTGTCATCACTCAGGTGAGGAAAGCCCACTAAAGCGTGGTTCTTACCCCAGTGGCATCCACACCACCTGGGAGCTTATTAGGAATTCAGATTCACGGCCACCCACGGAGTCAGCATCCCTGGGGTGAGGCCCGGTCATCTGCATTTCAACAGGCCCTGGGTGACTCAGGCTCCCTAAGGTTTGAGGAAGGATGCTCAGTGGGTTCTGGCCATCAACCTCCCCTGCCTCCCTAACCCTCCAGACCCACTGGGGACCTTCCTGGGATTCATGCCCCTGCCCTCAGGCCCCTCTGGAGAAATGAAATGTCCAGGCCACAGAGTCCAACGCTCCTTTGCTTATCAGGAGAGCCGATCATCCCATCTCCACGTGGGCCATGGTGGGCTGACCAGCGCTGCTTAATTAAATGGGGGAAAGATCAGGCTAATGCCAGATAAGCAGGCGGGATTAAAACAGGCAGAAAGAATGGACAAGGGGGGAGCTGTCAGCACCCTGGCCTGTCCAGAGTGATTATTAATAATGATAAGCGGGAGAATGGGAATAATAAAGGAATAATGAACTGGTTCTGAAAGTGACAGGAGATGGAATCCGATAGAAGGCCGAACCCTGGGTGCCTGCTGCCCAGGGGGTGGGGAGGCCACGGGAGCAGGGTTTGTTTGTGGTGGAGGCTCAGGGCCCGGAAAAGGACTCTCTTCTTGCAGGGAGGCCAAAGACCCAAGAGGCTGATCTGACCCGGGGCCCAGTGAAATTGACATTCACTCTCTTTCCTGGAGGTGACCGTGGGTCCTAATGCCCTAAGGTGCCTCAAGGCCACCTGGGGCACCACATTTACAATGCTGAGCCCCAGGCCCCACCCCAGAGATTCTGAATCCCCAGGTGGAGGGTGGGGGAGAGGCATTCTGTAAGCCTCCCAGGAGGGGCTGTGCAGGCAGTTAGGGAACTGCTTTGAGAAACGCTGACCTTATGTTAGGACAGGTCTTCGACTTGGAGCAGGGGGCCGATTTCATGCCTGGATCATTCCAAAGGCACATTTGGAATGGCACATCATTCCAAAGGCAGCAACTGCCAAAGGGCAAGGAGTGCAGGGGTGGAGAGCGGTGAGCGGACGCCTTCCACACAACCTCTACGACGCTGAAGCCAGGCAAAGGAAGGCGGCCGCGATGCAGGGGGCGGTGTGTGCACCAGCATGGGCCTTGCTCATGAATGCGGGTCACCCGGCCTTGGTTCTGACGACACAAGCATCGCTATCTCCTTCAACCAGTGGTCACAAACTCAAAATGTCCACAGGAGCCGGAGGGAAGAGGCAGGAACTGGGGTGGGCTGGAGGGCCCAAGCCCTGTCCCACATCTCCAGTTAATGCTATGAGGGAAAGTAGGCCAAGTCTTTCCAAAGACGCAGCGGTCTGAGATACGCCTGACTTTTTATTTTTTTTTATTTTTTTGAGGGCAGTGTCACTGGCCGTCACATGTGGGACCCGAACCGGGCCGCTGCCTTCCCGAGCCAGCGCCTAACCACTGCGCCCCTCAGCCCGCCCACTCCTGACTTTTAAATACTGCAAAAATATCGCGCAAATGCAGCAAGCCAAGAAAATGGTTTTAGCCAGTACTGTGAAGGGACACTTCAGCCTGTGGACCAGCAGTTTGCAAGGTTCTCAGTAGGGTTAAGGGGTTGGGAAGATGCTTAACATGCATCGTCTGAGGACTTCCCTGCCTGGACTCTAATCCAGGGAGTCGAGGGGTTAGGAACTCATCTGTTTGATAAGCTCTGTAGAAACTTAGGAGGCAGGTGGCCCATGCCGGGTGGGCACCTCTGAGGACCTCTGCCCTGCAGGTGTTGTCATTTTGTTTCTAGACTCTCAGAAAACAGCTTGAACAGCCCACTGACAGGAGGTCAGAGAAGACCCCCTATATGCAGTGCTCCTGTCACGTCGAGTCCAAGGGCCCAAAGCCCCCAGCAGACTTCCTCTGCCGGCAGGAAACGCGCCTCCCCACACCACTGGATGGCAGAGGCGACTTTGTCACGGGGCTGGATACAGCTACCTAAACTCCGTCTCTGTTCCCACCTTTATCGGTGATGCCCCCAGGTCTTGATGGACACGTGGCCCTCTCTGGAGGGCACATCCTTGTCTCCTGGAAGGCCTGGTAGCTCATGACATCCCTGTCCTCTGTCCATAAAGCCACCAACAGAGATGCCTCATGCCCAAGCTCAGCAGAAAAAGGAGCTGTTGTCTGCTGCTGAGAGGACACCAAATGCTTTCGCCAGATGCCTGTTGTGGAGAGTTCGGCTCCTCCTTTTCAGGCCAAATCAGTTGGATTAGGTTTCCAGTTGGCACTTACTGGAGTGAGTGAGGGGTCTACCTCTGGCCAGCTTCCTTTCACCCCTCTCCAGGAACACCACCCTAAATCTAACCCACAGCCCAGCCAAGCACTGGGGTTCATAAAGCACATAGCTTTGGAGAAGAAGCCACTTCCAGCACCCCATATGGGCTGCCTCCTCCCAGCCCTGCCTGGGAGTCTGCCCACCCCATCTAGCTGGACCACCCTAAGTCCACCATTTGGGTCCTCAGGGAAGCAGACGCCACGATGATAAGGCCTATGAAAGCTAAAGGGGAGAGGAAGCAGGAGCAGCCCCACAGCCCTCAGGTGGAGATGCAGCTCTGACACCAGTGAGGATTGAGCCGGAAGGAAGGCGGCCCAGGTAACAAGTCTCAGGCTGCAGCACGGTACTCAGAAAGTCCTGGCCAGCCTGCGGGGGCGCTCTGGTGCAAAGACTGCCATCGAGGGGTCCTGTGCTGGCTGAGGAGCACACAGCCTGAGCGTCTCCTGAAGACACTACGTCGGAGGCTGTCAGCAAGCTGCACTCCCGGCTCAGGCTCTCTCTTGACGGGCAATCTGAGCGCTGTGCTTCCCAGGGCTGACCCTCCTCCTGAGCCCAGCATAGGGACCCTGTGGGCAGACAAATGGGGGCGTTCTCCTGCCACTGAGGCCTGAAAGCCAGACACACCCCCTGCAGCCTCAGCTACCCCCATCTTCTTAATGCCTTGGTGACAGCTTGACTGAGGCACTGGTGGCTGCCACAGAAAGAAGGCAAACCCTCTACCTTTCTCATGACTGCTGAGCTGCGCACTCTTCCTGAGCAGACACTGTCAGCTCCAGGGCAGAGTGTAAGCGGTTCAATGGAGGGCAATGGCTAACCAGTTATTGGCCCCGGAACTATCCCAGGACTCGGCTTACATTCGTCAGATCCATGCTGGACACAGACAGGGTTACGCTTCCGGTCAGAGGAGCCTAACCCCATGGTGGGTAAACTGGCTCTTCTCCAGAGCTCACGTGATTGTAGCGCGTACATCACACGGGGTGGAGGGGTGTTAGTGACCAAGGACTCCGGCCTGCAGGTCAGGACTTGGCTTACCGTCTCGGGAGCATGACCTTGGGAACGCACCCTAGGGAAACAGAATCCTCCTTGGCAAAATGAGGAGGTTGAACAGGGGTCTCTGAGTCAGTGCCTGCAGTGGCCAGGCAGAAAGGGGTGCAGCGAGGGCGTGCTGAGCTGCTGCCCTCCTTAACGGAGCTGCTGCTTCTCAGCTCAAGCCGATCACTGCCACAGGGGCTGTGGCCCCAGAAAGGACAGGTCTCTCTACTTTCTAAGAGAAGCTGGAAATCTGGGTTTAATGTGAAAATTTTCCATTTTCAATGCTGATAATTAACTAAACAATTAAAAACAGCGTGTCAGCCAAATCAAAGCTGTCCTGTGGGTCAACGTCAGTCTGTGGGCCCCTAGTTCATGACCTTGGGGTAGACACCTATGCAGGCCCTGTGCCTAATGCCTACGGCTTTCTGTCAGGGTCAACAGGTGATCATTGCCTGTCCGCTCGGTGTGATCAGAACTAATCTTTACCAAGTGCTTACTTTTTGCTAGACATTTGAAGTAGGTCATTTGATCGTCGCAATCGCCTTGTGAGGCAGCAATTATTTTCCACCTCCCCATAAATGAGAAAACAGAGGCACAAAGAGGTATGGGGACCTGCCCAAAGTCATGCAGGGCTGACATGGAAGAGCAGAGCCACAAAGCTGGCATCGTCTGTGTGCCTGGCCACCAAGCCCTCCTGCCTTGCTAATCACTGACTCCTGAGGGACACTCTGCACCAAAAAGCCCAAATAGCATCCAGAGGGATTCTGAGACTGGTACTTAGGAGAGCGTCCCAAGATCCCCGCGCATTCTCTCCTCCAGGGCTGTCCCCTGCAGCTCACCTCCCGTCTGCTGGCAGGACATGTGGCTGCTGGGTAGAGCTGGAAGTGACAGGGTTTGCAGGACTCTTTCTGGTCTCCTCCCAGCCCCTTCAGAGCCAGGTGTTTTTTCTTGTGGAGAGAGAATGCAGAGAGGACCCCTCCCTCCTCCCCAAGGCAGGGCTGTTTGCTGCAGCTGCAGCAGATGTTCCTGGGCGCGCTGGCCAGCCATCGTTCTGTGGGAGCCAAGAGCCCCTGCAGCCCGGGAATTCTGGGCTAATGCTCAGCCCTGGCATGGTCCCCTCTCTCGCTGACACCTCAGGTCCAGGTCACCACGACAGATGTCGGGAACATATGCCGGGAATTAATTCACTCTGTCACCGCCACAAGAGGGACAAGTTGCTTCCTCCGTCTGCTCCCACCTCCCTTGCTTTCTGATGTCCACCTCACCAGAAGAGAAATCCGATCCCCCCTCCCTTGCTCCCAAGCCCCCTCCACTGGGCTTTCTCTTCATTATTCTGAGCCCACTGCCAAAGGCATTTGACTCCTGGAGACTCCCCCGCCCGCATCCAAATAGGACCAAAGGGCCAAAAAGGAGCCCGGAGTCCCTCTTCCCAGCTCTTTGTCTCCAGATTATGTGCCGACTTTGTGGAACTGATGAATGTTCTTTTCCCTCTTCTTACGGGAAGCTAGTCTCTCTCCTTCAGGAGCCGGAGTCGCCCACTCTTTCCGTCTTTGCTGACACCTTCTCAGGTCGGTCCTGCTGCAACTCGCTCTCCGGGCAGCAATAAGCAGCCGGACTCGGGAGCGTGCAGGTGGTGTTATTTCTCATCTTCATCCTTTCCTCTAAGGAGAGATTGGCAAGCCTTTTCTGGGCAGGGCCAGAGAGTAAATATTCGAGGCTTATCAGGTCCGACAGTCCCTGTCACGACTAAGTTCTGCTACGGTAGCACAAAAGCAGCCTATACAATAGGTAAAGGAAGGGGCATGGCTCTGTTCCAATAAAACTTTACTAGAACAAGTGGCAGCTGGATTTGGCCCAGGGGCTGCAGTTTGCTGAGCAGCCCCTCTCTGAGCAAGCCAACCACACCCCTGCATTTCATGGGGGACATCTGCAGGGGATTATTTGGGCTCCTCCCCTCACCCAAAAGGCCTCTGTGGTTTTCCGAACCAACGCTCTGAAGACACATTCGAAACATGTCTGTTTCTCCCCTGGCTTGTGAGTTCCTCGGGGTGATGACCATGTCTTATTTGACTTTGAACTCCTGGGATATACATGGGGCTTGACAGAAACTCAAACAACACCCAACTTTATCCTGAAGAAGCTCACAGGCTGGTGGAGAAAACGAGATGAGCTCTGCCTTCTCCAAACAGAGACAAGGTCAATGACAGGAGGAAGAAAGGAAGAGGGGAATCAGATCGGGACTCCTATAAATTTAATAGTGACCTTTGAAAAACGAGAAAAAATTAAGTACTTAATCCTGATACTCTGAAGCACCGAAACACAAAACAAACAAACAACAGAACTGATGCCCTGAAAACCGTTTGGCAGTTTCTTAAAAGTTAAACATAAACATACCCTATGACCCAGCAACTTCACTCCTAGGAATCTACCTAAGAGAAATGAAGACATATGTTCACATGAAGACATGTATATGAATGTCCACAGGGGTATTATTCGTAATAGCTCCAAAACAGAAACTCAGAAGTCCATCTCCATCCACAAAACGCAGTATGCATCCATACAATGAAGCATCATTCGGCAGTCAAAGGAACGAACTACTGGCATATGTAACAACATGGATGGACCTTGAAAACATGTTATGTGAAAGCAGCCAGACTCCAAAGACCACATATTATATGAGTCCATTTATATGAATTTTCCAGAAACAACACATTTACAGAGTCAGAAAGCAGATCAGTGGTTGCTGAGGGCTGGGAGTGGGAGTGGGGGTTAACTGTAAATGGGTACAGGGAATGTTGCCGGGTGATGAAAATGTTCTAAAACAAGATTATGGCGATGGTTACAGAGCTCCATAAATTTACTCAGATCACTGAACTGTACACTTTCAGTGATTAGGTAAATTTGAAGGCCCGCAAATTATACCTCGATCAAGTTGTTACACAAACAAAACGAAAAATTCTGAGTGCCAAATCATTCCATCCAGCGCAGAGAAATGATGCATGAGGGGAAATGAAGGTGGTATTCTCTAGCAAAACACAGGTGTTCATGCAATAAAATATCCAATGTGACTTTTCCTGTGTTCATCATCCAACCCCATCCAGTTCTAAAACCTAACAGCAGCAAGCTTTTACTGGGCATCACGATCCTAAGAGGACAGTACAAATATTATCCCTGCTTTATAGATGAGAAAACAGGATCAGAGAGGGAAAGTAGCTCACTCAAGAACACACAGCTAGTAAGTGGCAGAGCTGGTATTAGAACCCAGGCCTGCCTGATTCCGGGACCTGTGTTTTTGCCATGGCTCCCTACCCCTTCATCCACTCTCTCCCCCACTGACTCTCTAGCCCCCAGGAGAGGAGCATGGCACTGCTTGGGCAAGCAGAGCTAGGATGCTAAGCTGCCTTATTTTGTTGTAGCAAATACTACCTTTCATTCAGGTCTCCAGCACCTGTGCTCCCTGGAGCCCCCGAGCTACTAAGCGAAAAAGGCTTTGGCTGAATGTGAGCAGCACATTTTAGTGAGGAAACGCTGAACGGGCACTAGCATCAGTTTCCGTCTATAGAGCACGTCGTTCCAAAGCTTATCTGGAGTGTGCTGGGGTTTAGCAAAGATAAACTAACCATTTAGAGTAGAGAGGACCTCAGGTTTAGCCATGGGCCCACCCGATGAACCACCTGCTGGAGCTTTCCATCTGAGCTGCAGGTTTCCAGAGAGCACCCCCTGGCGGGGCCTTCCAATGCCACCCTGTCCTCCTGGCACACTGGGGCGCCCCCGCCTGGTGGGGAGCTGGCAGCAGCCTCCTCACCTCTGGTCCGCGGCAGACAGAGCTCATCTTCCCTTCTCCCTCAATGTAGCCTTAAGCGTTCACTCCTTCCAGGCCCAGGCATGACGAGGCCGTGGAGCCATGTGGGGAATGTTTCCCAGGCTGCCTGGCAAGCACGGGGGCCTGCGAGTGCGTGTCCCTGGAGGGAGCAGACACCACACGCCCAAGGTCTTTCTGTGACAAGTCCAGGCCTTGGGCACAAGGAGACAGGACATCTCCTCCCGCCTTGTCCCCTCACCCCAGGCGCACTGGCCTCCTGCTGCTACTCAGACAGGCGGGGTGCATGCCTCCAGCTGGCCTGTGCAAATAGTTCTCACTCTTTGGAACACTCTCCCCATATGCGTATGCATCTTGCTCCTTTCTTCACCTTCTGCAGGTCTTTGCTCAGATGTCACCTTTTCAGGGAGGCCTCCCCCTGACCACCCCATTAACATCGCAACCCCCAACGCAGTGCCCCCTCCCGTTCTGTTTCCTTTTTCTCCACAGCATCTATTCCCATCCAACATACTATTGGGTTGTCGGAAAAGTCATGATCTATTTTTCCTACATTTTTTGTTGCAAAAATGCATCATGACTTTTCTGACAACCCAATAGTTTCCTTATTTGTCCATTTCCACCCTCAGGTGTTGTGGGCCAGGAGAAAAGGGGTTTGGCTCGTCTAGGTCTCTCTTTGCCGTGCTGACAACACAGCCCAGCTCGTACTAAGTAGCAATCAATATGCTATGAAGGAACAAACTTCCCCACCAGGCCCCGGCCTATGGACAGCAGGTCTGCAGCGACCACCCAACGCAAAGACACAGTGGGACGTTTTTGTCAGAGACCAGCTGGGACTTCTCAAGCCTGCTCAGAGGTGATACGGGCCAGTCTAGGAGAAACTGGTAAGGAACCAGTCAGCACCCCACACGAAGGAGGCGACAGCCCCGAGACCCATCGTGCCTCCCCCACGTGCCTGCACAAAACCACATTGTGGGTACCTGTGAATGCTTGTCCATTCTGCCACACCTCGTGGCCATCTTCTTGGGAGGCCATCTGAAGTCTGGGTGGGAGACACTGCTGGTCAGAACATAAGGCAGGTATCTCAGAAATCGGGTGAGAGCTGGGTGGATGTGGGTTCTGGAAGAACCTGTCACTGACCAGAACCTCTGAAGAGGTGATGCTCAAATGCATTGTAAAGAGAAGCCCAGACAGGGCCTGGCCTGGGCACAGGCAGGTGACTTGGCCACCCGTGGTCTGACCCTGACCCTTGTCCAGGATTAGCTCACGTCATTTAGCTCTGCTTCTCTCCTAGGTCTACTGGCTTCATCCCTACCTCCGTGGGGCCAGGACTCTCGAGCTCAGCCACGTTGAGGGGCTTCTTCACACCCAGGCCTGACAGAAGCCCTCTGCCCTGTGGTGACTCCGTAGAAAGAGTGGATGCCTGGTGGCGGGGAGGGGTGGCAGGCACCTTCTCCCAGCACACTGCTAATTTCACCCACTCCGATTCCTTTCCCAAGCTGAAGGCGGTAGGCGGGGAACAAAACCACAGGTGTTAAAAGCACAGCGGTATCAGGTAACTTGGTTTTGAAATCCAGCTCTGCCACAAAGTAACTGGGTAATCTAGGTAATCTCTTTACCTCTCTGAGCCTTGGTTTCCTCACCTGTAAAATGGGATAACGGCAGTTATCGGCTTCACTGGGTGGTTGTGGGATTAAGCAGATAATTCGTATGTGCAAGCCCAGTGCCTGGCGTGTTAGACCTTGGTGCTGCTGCTGGTATAAAATAAAGGGAGGGAGGCAGGAAGTCAACGCCTGGCCACATGCTCCTGCGAGCTAACAACCTCCAAGGTTACCAGAGTCCTGAGGCAGGTGAATTGGCCAGTAATTAAGGTACTGGAAATAAGCCTTTCTCCTTTGGGTTTCAGAATGACGCAGACTCAAGCAAAACCAGCTTGGATGGAAACCTCTCAGTGACCGTGGGAATTATTCCAAAGAGGGGCTGCTTGGGCTAAACGTGTGACTCTGGAAAAGGAGGGGAAGGGACCCCAAAGCCACTAAATCCCTGAGTTTATAATTAGCAGACAAGCATTTTCTGTGCCTGCTCTGGAGCCCGCTTGGCTCACTGGGAAAGGGCACTGTAGTCATACAAAAATAACCCCCCAGTGGGTTTTTGAAGTATTGAGCCTCTTTGTTTTTCTGAATTTTAATGAAGGGCTTTCTAGGCAGGATGAGAGCAGCACTCATGCGCTTGCTGTGGCCCCATGGCCCATGGCCGAGGAGTGGGCTTAGTTAGCTGCTGCCAGCCTGCATGGGCCCAATCCAGAGGCACCTAGAGGGGAGGCGGGTAGGGAGACGAGGTCCCTGTCTTCAGATGAGATGTCTTGGTGAGAGAGAAAAACAAAAACAAAAGATGAGTCTGTTTAGAGACAGGGCGGGGCTCTGCTCCAGACCTACGGCATTTTGGAAACGGATGGTGCTGCTGCTTGGGGAGCAATGGAGACAAGCAGCTGGGTGTCTGAAAGGTCAGAGGGAGTCCCAGGCTCCCAAAGAGAGGCTTTCTGTGGAATTCTCAGGGCTGCCAAGCTGCCCTCGCTCATGAGAGCCAGAAGGAGGCTCTGCCTACCTGTGTCAGGAGGGAAACAGGCTTTGGGGGTCCCAGGGTGGGTGGCAGGAAGAGGAGAGAGGGGAGAGCTCTCAGAAGAGCCACTGAACCCTGACGTGAGGGTTGGGTCACCTTATCACACCCACTTCTGTCTCCTCAGCTCAGCTGCCTGAAAGCACGAAGGGGACAGTGCAGTTTCACTAACATAACTGAATGTCCGCAGTAAGAAAGGCGTCCCACCAGGCCCTCCCTGGACCCGGCAGGCAGCCGCCTGCAGCCTCCCACGTCCGTGTCCAGGTGCTTACAGGCGGATGCTCCAGGGAACGGCTGCGGCGTCTGTGGACTGAACAGCTTCTCTCCCTGAATCTAGGTCTCCCTCGTGCTTTTCCTCGATGGGGAGCGTTCCCATCAGATTGTTTAAGAGTCGCTTCCTTCACTCTGGATGAATCTTTCCAAGAGGGCACTGGAAAGAAATGGAAGAGATGGCCACAGAAGAAGGCAGTTTTATTACAACCGAATCATCCAAGGTGGTCTACTGAAAATAAATATTTTTTATTAAAAAATATTCCATAGAAAAATTCTACGCTGCTTGCAAGCTTCTTTAGTTTTAGGCTTATTGCAGTTCTTTAAATCCAAAGCGGAGATTCCTCTGTGCAGGGGGCGTGGTCTGCTGTTCCTCAGGTGTGCTGTCCTCAGGTGTGTGCAGACTACCCCACGGGGTCCTCCTTGTCTGCCTGCAGCAGGTCCCACTCGGTGAGGAGCTCTGAGGACACCTCAGTGTACAGATGGTCCCAGTCCCAGCTGATGTCATCCTGGCAAGAGAGGTACCGCTGGGTAGGACATAGGAGGTCCTTCCCTGCAATCAGGCCCACCTCCCACACCCGCTGGCCGGGGAGGCAGTCAGCCTGGGGGCCGGCAGGTCGCAGGGATCACGCGACCGGGAGAGGAAGGAGATGCTGCGGCTACGTACTTACTTCTCGAACTTCGTGTTCTGGCGAAAGGACTTTGGTGAGGAGCTTCAGGTCGATCCCTTCATCCTGGGATGCAAAAAATAAAAACAAATGGCTGTGCACCTCGGATGACTACCTCCTGCAAAGTGGGGAGGACCAGGCTGCGTGTGGTAGAACTAACCGAACCCAGACCTGCAGGCATGCCTTAGGAAAGAGTAAAAATGTGAGTGGAACACATGGCCACTGAGAGCTGAGGGGACGCCCCGACATCCTGCAGGCGGGGCGTTCTTGGGGGAAGGTCAGCACCAGGAGGGCAGGGCGTGACAGGAGGGCACGGTATCTCTAGTGACACCCAGTGGGTAGCTGTGGCGGGGGAACCTGGAATACATAATATTAGGTCCAGAAGTGCTGTCACGCCTGCAGCACTGGGGCTGCTGCCAGGCAGCCTCAGAGACCCACGGAGGAGCTGCTCACGGCTTTGGAGGAGCTGAGACACCCCTACGAGTGTTTCCTGAGCCTGCCCCTCTACGCAGAAGCCGTTCTACTCACCAGGGTCTGAAAGGCTGCGAACTTCATGAGGTCATTGTCCAGATCACGGTAGGTCATCACCCGGTTCACCTGGACACTGCAGGAAAGAGAGCATGTGAGAGGGAACCGCGGGCAGGACCAGTTCCAGGCGTGCTGCTGGGCCACCATCCCCACAGCATCCCTGGCAGCTGGCAAGAACCAAAATGGGAAGAAAATGTCTAATAAAAGGGGAACCGTGGGATGGAGCCCATCACCAGGAACGTCTGGATTTGCGCTGGGGAGCAGCACTGCTAGAGATGGCATTTGCAGTGTATTAATGCACATGTTCCCGCCAACTTCAGACCTAATGTAACATACCTGGGAGGGGCTGCCACCTGCAAAACAAAGTCTTCTTCCTGTACTTCTTCCAGGTCGGGAATAACAGGGATGTCTGCAATGAGAGGCAGGGCAGACCTGTCAGTCACACGCATGGGGGTCCGGCCTGCTTCTCCATTTATTACTCACCACCTCTAACACGCCAGCCACGGGGCAGGAGGCTGGGGTAGAATGGACACTCGGACACAGTCTCTGGTCCCAGGGCCCCCGGTCTAGGCCTGTGGTGCTGAACCAGAGGTGCACATACAAATAAAAGGCAGACTTTCAACAATTCTCGAACCCCAGGTTGTACCCGAGAACCTGTTGGATTAGAACCTCCTGGGTGGGGCACGGGTGTGTTTTTCCCTGAGATCTTGACAGTGATCCTGACGTACACTCCGAGTGAGGAGCCATTGGAGTAGATCTCCAAGGGAAAATATAATAAATGGGAAGACAGAGCCAGACAGCATTTGGGGACATGTTTACATTAGAGGAGAGAAAAGAAGAGGACCGGTGAATGAGCCTGGCATGGTCAGAGACGGGGAACCGAGAAAGTGGAGCGTCGTCAGGCGGATGTCACCATGGGCGCCTGAACCTCCTTGTGACCAAGGTCCACGAGTGCATTAGCTTGGCGTAGTCTTTACAATCGTCACAGTCGTCATGGCCCTGAGTCTACATCCGAAGGGCATTTGTCACCTAACGATATGACCTGGCTCCCTAGCAGTGTATGTGAGATCAGACCCTCCACTTGCCAGGTCTAATATTAAGATGGGACTAATTCTAAAGATGGTGCTTCTCTTGCTGTCTCTCAGAGGTTTTTCTTCTCTGACCTCTCTGTATGAGACAGACATACAGACATATGAGAAGACCCAAAGCCATATGTTTTATCAGTTTAACAAAGTCATACAAATGGAGAAACAGCCCATCACTCAATTGTGGCAACTGGCTTAAGGGACAAAAATAGTCCACCTTCAACACCCTACAGAAGTATTTCCTTCTCCAAATGAGTATCACTGATGCGTAGAAGGGTTTTCTTTGTTTTAAGCAGTCTGCACAGAGGCGCAGAGTAAAATAAAGATAGAGCAGGAAAGAAGTGGGCTGAAACAGTCCCGGCATTCCCAAACCAACCGCAAATATTAAAAGGAGGAAAAATCCTAGAGAGGACAGAAAAGTGAAGAAGCCCTTCATTTCTGCTTCCATGGATTGAATTTAACTTTATTTTTAAAAGAGATGCAGAATTATTCCAAGAACAGTTGGGAAGAGACCCTTGCCACTTCCAGGCTGTTCAGGATTTTGCAATTGCTGTAGTCAAGCGAAGCCTGAATGTACGTGTCAATTCCAAGCCTGCTGACTTTATTATTGCTTCTGACTGTGGGGTTATGGATGCTGTATCTGGGAAAAGGGAGAGAAACTATGCAAGGGAGACACAGAAAATAAGACAGAAAGGAGAGAGGCAGAGAAAGAGAGTGATTAAAAGAATGAAGGGGGACAAAAATAAAAGAAGTGGCTAATAGGGGACATAAAGACGACGCCAAAATGATGCACCACATGCAACAGGTTCTCCATCCAGAAAGAAGCTGCTCAGGGCTTAGATGGGATCTCTGCGCCTGCTCCAGAATTAGAGATGGGATTCCTAAGATTCTATTTCTTATGCTAACAGAAATTGAGCTTTCCTGTTCCCTCTCGCTCTGCGTGAGAAGGCAGTCCATGGTGAGGGCAGCTGCTGACAGCGCCATCCTGAGGCCCAGGGTGAGCGGGCCTCCAGGCTGGGGACGCTGCACAGACCCTGCAGCCGGGCAGGAGGAAGCAGGCTGTGCCGAGCGCCATCAGCAACGTGACAGTTTTGGAGTGAGCCAGTTAGCTGCTCCTGGCCCTCCCTGGGTGTGGAGTCCAGCCTGAGATGAATATTCAGAAGTTGGTAAGAAAGTGCCCCCCGCTGAGTCCAGGGCTCAGGACAGGATCTTCCCAAATCCCCTTTCCCTCCACAACGCTAGCAGTTGGGTCCTGTCAACTCCACCCAGCGTCTCCCAGCTCTGAGGAACAGCGCTGCTGCCCAACGTCCACTCTGACCCCCCACGGGCTTCCCTCTTCGTCCCCATCCCCCTCCTCCAAATGTGCACACAGGAGCGTGGGCCCGGCCCATCTGTGACAGATCAGAGGGCAGTTCCGGCCTTGGCAAAGGGGCCTCTCAGAGTGGCACTGGTGGGGCTGGCCACACAGTGGGATTTCTCTCTAATTGGAAGCCTGGTGCCCGACAGAACCCGGTGAACCGCCGGAGTGGGACAGAGCCAGCGATGACAGCCAGGCCAAGGAAAGCTGCACCGTTCCGGTGCAGTGACAGCTTGAGCCATCGCCGCAGTCAGGTCATCCAACTCCCGGCCCCCAGTGGAACAGGTGGCTGTGGAGCAGGTTTTGGGCAAACTTCAAAGAACTTCATGATTTTACAGTTTCTGATTTATAACCACAGAGAAGGACTTGCTCATGTGCACATAATATGTTCTTGGGGATGTTTGGGTGTCTTTCTCTCCTTCCCTCCTTCTCTGCCCCACCCCCACTGTGAACAAACCTAGAAAAAGAAAATGGACTTGAGAAATCCATTTCTTTACTAAATGACCTATGTAAAATGTTATAGCCCTGCCGGCAATCAGCACAGCTATGTGACCTGTGAGTCTGGGGTCCGGACCAGTGACCCAGCCTGGTCAGGGTGTCAAGTTTAACATTCAAAAGCACACAATTTTAATAGAGACAGTAGGAGGAATACAGCAGTTTGCTCCAGTACTGTTGAAAAGCTACCGCTATTTTAACAAATGTAATAATTGTATTAACTTCATTTCTATTTTCTTCTATGTGGCTGATAAGAAAAAGAGCATTAACAGGAACGTGAGTTAAGTACATGGGGGACCCCTCTCCAGTGGTTAGGAACACAGGCTCTGAGGCAGGTGGCCTGATTTGAATCCTGGCTTCCCGTGTACTGGCTGTGAGACTTTATTCTCTGGGCCTCAGTTTCTTCATCTGTAAAACTGGTATAATTATACCCACCTCATACAGTTGCTGGAAGTGTTAAGCGCAATAATCTTTATAAAATACTAAGTGCTATGCTCAGTACATAATTAACATTCCGTAACTATTTTTATTCATTTAACAGATATAATATTGAGCATAGAGAGAAATCATAAGGCTCTTCCTTCATGTTCTCATTGACTGCAGCCCATTTTCCAGATGAGAACACTGAGACTCAGCAAGATTAAGCAGCTCTCATGAGATGAGACCATTCACGACGGACAGAGCCAGCTTCCAACTCCAGTCAGACTGCACCCCCCGAGCTCGCCCACACCCCACCCACACTTTCCTTGCGAAGGTACAGTACCCTCAGAGTCGTCTCCTGCAGTGAATGGGTGAGACAACTGCCCAGCGCTGAACAGCTTTCATTCTACCTGAGACTCCATGTCCTCTGCTCTTGGGCATTTCTCTTGATTCCAGTAACCATGGACAAGCTAAGTCTCTCCGTCACCTTATGCCCTCTCTACTTCCCGATACCAGGCCAGATAGAGCTGAATGAAAAGAATGCATGCCCACCACCCAAGTCTCAGCAAATTGGCCCCACGGAGGAAGAGGTGGCTGGGCACCCTGAAGAGGCACAGGGCAGGGGAAGGTGAGGAAAAGGGCTCTGATGCCGCCAGTGCCATGGGCGTGGGTGCCCTCATCCTTTATCTCAGTTCTGCTGGCACACAGCGCCTCCCCACACAGATCGCCATGCCCACGCAGGTCACCTTCCTAACACAGATCGCCATGCCCAAGCGGTCACCATGCCCATGAGGGTCACCTTCCCCACACAGATCGCCTTCCCCACGCAGGTTGCCATGCCCACGTGGGTCGCCTTCCCCACACGGGTCACCCTCCCCACGCGGGTCACCATGTCCACGCAGGTCACCTTCCCCACGCGGGTCACCTTCCCCACGAGGGTCGCCATCCCCACGAGGGTCACCTTCCCCACGAGGGTCGCCATCCCCACGAGGGTCGCCTTCCCCATGCGGGTCACCATGTCCACGCAGGTCACCTTCCCCACGCGGATCACCATGCCCACACGGGTCGCCTTCCCCACGCGGGTCACCTTCCCCACGCAGGTCGCCTTCCCCACGGGGTTGCCATCCCCACGCAGGTCGCCTTCCCCACGCGGATCACCTTCCCCACACAGGTCGCTTTCCCCACGGGGTCGCCATCCCCACGCAGGTCGCATGCCCACGCGGGTCACCATGCCCATGCAGATCATCTGCTGCTCCAGCTCCTCCACCTTAAACACAAGAGGTTTCCTTTGGTCTTCGCGCTTGTTGCCTGCCTCTTATGTTCGCCATCTCACATGTTCAACCGCTGTGTGTCCCACATGTTGCCTGGTTAACTGTACCGCGGGGAAGCTGCATTTGTTTGCTTGTTTGTTCATTTGTTCATTCATTCATTCATTCATTCATTCATTCATTCATTCATGGAATACTGATTGAGCACCTACTATGTGAAATGTACCACGCTAGTGCCAAAGGTACCAAGCAGTGCCAGTAACAACAGTAAACAAAACAGACACGGTCCGTGTCTTCATGGAGCACCATGCAGCGGGGGACAGGAAACAAAATCAAATACACACTGTGAGGGGAACTAACTGGATTCTATGACTGAAAGTAACAGGAAGACCTAATTGTCTTATTTTTTAAAGGTAAAAGTAATATCATACCTGGTAATAAATTCAAATACTACAGAAAAGTTTAAATTTTCCTTTCCTTATATGAGCCCCAATTGTCTCCCTAGAGGTAATCGTTATTAACAATTTCTTGTATATATCATACTTACTGAAAAGAATTTATGCATACCACAGTATATATGTCCTTTAGAAAATGTTTGCAAATGGGATCACTTTACATGTCTTGTTCTGCAACTTCCTTTTATGCTTCCTGAGAATATACTGGTACATCTTACTCTCTATTGAACAGACGCTCCACAGTGCACTTAATCCAGCCTAGGGAGAATCTAATTTAGAATATGGGGGGTGGGGTGAGGAGTTAGGGGAGCTCCCTGAGTTAGAGCCAGTGTAGCTGAAACCTGACGCATAAACAGGATTCAACCAGGCCGGTTCAAGGTCAAAGGCCCTCTGAGGTGAGAAGCATCTTGCCACACGGAAGGAGGGAGGGTGTGACTGGCTCACGAAGCCCGGGGTAGAGGGCCACAGGGTGAGGCAGGAGAGGGGGTTCCTGGTGCCAGCTGAGGAAGGACCTGTATCAGCCAGCCAAGAAACACGGACCGGGCGCCTGTTATAAGCAAGGCTCTTTCTGAGGCATGAGGCACATTAGGGGAAAACCAAGATGGACTCAGCATGGCAAAGTTGCAAAGGTGGGGGGGGGGGCTACACATAAACAAATAAAAATGAGCAGAGAAGGGATATTCACACCCCTTCCTTTGTGAATCACCTTGGAATCCAATGGGCAGAATTCGGAGCTTCTTACTTCGTCTTTCCATCACTCTTTCCTCAAGGCCACAGGGTAGAATAGACCTCACTACCTCGCAGTTGGTACAGTACATGAAATTGGCCGTAGGGCTGCCCCTGGATGTGAACTAGCTGAGGGCAAAGACCACATCCCACTCACTTCTGCATTCCCAGGGACCGGCAAACTAAAGGACAACTGAACAGAACTGAATCAACAGATGCCCCTCAAATCTGAAAGTCACACTCGTAAGAGCCATGCCAATCTTCTCCACATCATTCCAACTAGAGTATAAATACTACTGAACCCTAAAGTTGCCTAAGTAGGATTCCTATACATACATAGTAGGATTTGATAACATACAAGAAAAGACTTTGTCCCACTTGAGAGCTGCTCCCGCTGGGAAGGGCCTGTGCATACACGAGAAATGATGGGTGGGTGGGGCAAAGTTACAGAGGAAGCGTCACTCAGATTTGGTCCATGCGTGCTTCCACCCAGAGGCTGAGTCACACTGCTCTTCACCAACCTCCCTGTGTTTCTTTCTTCTTAGATCTCTAGTTCATCCCACTTTCTGGGGGTTCCCAGTGAAGGCCTATCAATGCACAGCAACGGCAGTAACAACTTAGTGCAAAGAAAAAGATTATTGCCAAATGGGAAGCTCAGGATGATACCAGAACACTGCTCTGTCAACAGATCTACCCACCAAGCTACCAGATGAAACCACAGAAATAAATGAGAGAAATAAATAGTAGGTGCATGCGGGAACACCAGTAGGGTCACTTACGACTGGTGTCAAAGGTGTGAGGAGCTGCCATTGCCCCAGGATACATTCATCACGGGTCATCCCATCACACTGTGCACTAAAATGCTTACCTGCCTGGTATAGTCCCAGAGCGTTGCTTTTCAGCCCCTGTGGCCTGACAGCAGAAGCCGCCTGCCTCTCCTAAGAAGCTGGCCCCAGCTCTCTGCAACGTATTTGAGAGCCTGCCTTCAAATCTAGCTGTTGTTTGCCAGTTTGGGTCCAACTAGGACGGAAAAGTCATTCCTTAGACTGGACTCAGCATGAAATGAGCCGCCCTGAGCATGACGTGGGCTCTTTGCCTGGAGTGTAAATCTAAGTCCTACAGGAAGGAAAAAACAAAGGAGGCATCCCACAGGGAGCCCCTCTCACCTCTCGTGTCCCTTTAGACTCTACTCTTGGCTGATTTTTGTGGTTGGGGATTTCTGAATGGAATTTCCGGGTCGGGTGCAGAAGGGTTTCTGAGAGCTACCTAGAGACTGGTCTCTATTCCACCACTCTCTCACCGTGACACCTTGGTAAATCGTACATGTGGTTGGCCTACCTCGTCCAGTTCCTCAGGGTGCTTACTGACTTCATTCACTAACTGAGCTCCCGACGGCAAAGGCCCTGCCTGGTTGCACACAATCTGTCCCCACAGCCGCCATCCCCTCAGCGCCCTGGCCACTGCAGAGCATGCACAGGCCGTTAAGGGCTCACATCCACCATTCATGGCCAAGTTCAATAGCTAGTCCACATGCACAGGATATGGACATGCTGCTTAAGGACACCCCAATTAGAGCAGTCCAGGCAACCCCTAATTCTGTGCCCAAAGTCAACAGATCTCAGCAGGGCTTATAAGCAGAATGGAACAAAGTCCACAGTCTTAAGAGATGGCAACTGGAAACCAGAGACCATTATCATTTTTCTGTGCAGCTGCAAAACTTTGTTTTACTGAATGCCGTTACCTTCTGCATCACGTATGGGGAATTTTAAACAGGCAAATGGAAGAAGGTCTGATTGAAGATGAAGTTAAGTGAAAGAAATTGGTCTCATTTAGCACATGACAGGATTCATCTGTGTTCCCAAGTCCACTGAGGTGGCATCATGGGCGTTTCATATTCATGAGCTGCGGCGACACTGTGTCCCCTCATTTACAAAGAGCCGTGTTCAGCAAATTCTGTCCCTGTGGACACTCCATGCATTTCATGGTCTTGTCAGAGAGACATCAAACGCTCCAGTAACCAAATACCAGAAAATGGCTTTAATTAGTGGATCTCAATCGTATAAATAATTTTTTTTTCGAAGTGAAAAAATGGAGAATTTTTTTTAAAAGGGAGAAGAAAAGGGGAAAGCAGTAGGCAACAGGCTTCAAACACGCGAAGGAACAAGGGAAAGAGATGGTCTCTGAGGAGCTCCGGGCTGAACCGGGGCCCAGCATCGTCGCTCCCCTGCTCTCCCTGCGTCAGGGTTCCAGGGGCAAACACCCGCCTGCAGGTGCCTGGCAGGTCCGCTTTATTGAAGACTTATCCTTTGTGATTTCATCTGATTCAAGCTGGGTCTGGCCTGTACTTGTTACTGGCAGGGGAGGAGAGGAGTGACAGACATGGAAGAAAACGGTCTGAAACCTGTGATGTGGGCTGGAGAGCCATGCTGCAAAGGCTGAGAAACAGCACTGGCCACGAGCAAAGTGCGTGGCCCAAGATGCGGTGCAGGGAGTCTCCTCAGGAGCTGGGCACGAGCAGCAACCCAGGCAGGGGTGTGACAGAGGCAGAAAGATGCCCCGTCCTGAGGTGCCAGCCTGCGGGGGGAAGGGGGATTCCATATGTTGAAAAGCCTCCATGCTGTGGCCAAACCGAATCTCTCCTAACACTGCTGGGGAAACAGATCACAGACCTTAAGAAGATCAAAATAGTGGATTGTTCCTCACGGATCCCAAGCTATGGCGACTCTCCCGGCTGAGGAAGGGCTGGAGAGGAAGGTTTGGGTTAACTGGACTTGCTGAGGCGAGCCAGGTCTCAGCACAGCGTAGCGCTGGCTGGCTCATGAGCGGAGAAGGGGCTTTGCTAAGAGTGGCGGCTCAGCTCGGGGTGTACCATGGCGTGTGAAGGCCTGACCTGGTATTACCCACATGACAGCACGTGTGTGACGGAGCCCTGCATGCAACACCCCAGAATGAGATTTTCCCACCACCCCGCGGCCACCAAGTGCTGGGTGAGCATCTGTAATGGCCACGCACAGGGCCATCAGCCAGGGTTGAGCTTTTCAAGCAGTTCAGAGGCAGTGCTTACAAGAAACAAGCCCAGCCCAACCAGGGATCTTTCCGAAAGATCCCATTCGGCCCATGTCACCTGGCAGGGTGACCTCTAGGGAACATCGCATCACTGGTTACCGACAGTTGAAGGAAACAAAGAACAATGACAAGGAATGCTCTTCACCACTCTAACAGCTCTCAGAGCTTCGAGTGGTTCCAGCTTTAATCTATTGGGATATGTTAAGGACAAGGAGGGGTAAAGGACTTTAAAAATGACGAGCAATGAAGTGGCTGGAAGGAACGGAAAGAAGTGAGGAACTCTCCACTCTCTTCAATAGGGCCCAAGATGAGTGACACGGTATTAATGTGACAGAAAACACCTTCTCAGAGGCGCCAGTAGGAGCATGTTAGAAACCAGGCATCTCTGATTCTATTTCATCCTCTGCGTGTTACGCTCAGAAAAACAAGACAAACTACGCTGCTTTTATTCTACATCCTTAGTTTTGTATTTTCCTTAAATATATTTATTAAAAAAATGCCACTTTGATCGGTGCCACCCGTGACACCCCCACCCACGGAACGCTTCTGAGCGGTTCTCTCCATGCAGGGCCACTGCTGGTGACAGCCAGCTGGTTTTGATCACAGCCATTCCAATCGGATTTTCATAGGATAGATGAGGAGTCTTACGGCTGCTCTCTCTCTTATCAGATGAGAAACAGAGGGGGAGGGGGAGGCTGGGTCCTGAGGGAGCCGCGCCACAATCAAGGGCTGCGTGGTTCTTTCTCTGTCCCTCCGCTGCTGCAATTTTCAAAGGCGTTCGCCTCGGGCACTTTTAAATGATGGTGTCTCAATTCTGTAATCATCTTTCAAGAGCTTTCTCTTAAAGGGTCTTTTAGGTAAACCTAGTCTGTCAACCACACTTATGGACTTAGGAATCACATTCCCAATATGTGTCCTGTGTGTGTGTGTATAGAGAGGAGTACACACACACACACACACTGAACATCTGTGAATTTTTACAAAGCTGGTAGAACCTAAAGCTAGACAGGAAGATCCACCATCTGGCCATATCAAGTTCATCTCTTGCTGGGTAAGACGGTCCCCTGTACGTGTCCCCTAGATCTCTGCTCCACCGAGGTTTCGCTGTCTCAGGTCCTTCTTTAGGAACTAATTTCCATGTGTGATGTGTCAGAGGAAGACTTCTCCAGCTGAGGGCGAAGTGATATACTAAGTCCAATGGCAGATGCATAACCACGCCTGTCCCTGCCCATTTCCCCTGAGCGATATCTGGCCACCAGCCTTCACTCTGAGGAATACACCATGGCCATCTACCTGGGAGAACACACACGGTCACCAGTCATCCCAGGCCACAGCTTGCTGCGGGTTTGCTCACAAAGGCTGTTTGGAGCAACTCTACAACTCTGTCTGTTCTCATTGCAGAGAACATTATGGCTTTTTATACAGACTCCATCTTTTGAAACAGACATTGTAGAACACCAAGCCTCTATTTCTTCTAGTCACATAAAAATCTCAGTGGCCTAAGATCTCCCTGGGCAGTGGTTCCCATCAATATGGACCTGTCTGCACTTAGGTCCTCTCACCTCCCCTCATTCCTCATTCATCCACTCCCTTCACAACCAGATGGAGACATATCCGGGCCTCTCCTGGGAAGCCAGACCACTGCTTGCAGTCATATGTAGGATAGTCTCACAAAACTCAACAGGCTTGTTTCTGTCCTATCCTGATCCTGCCTTCTGTATTCAACCAGGACAGAATCCAAGGAGCTACAGAATCAATACTGTGATCTCTATAATGAGTTCAGGGTGAGTCAGCTCTCTTTGACTTTTATCAGTGCTTGATGTTGGATGATTTATTATTAATCACACTCCTCCAAATAGACTATAGCACGACAGATTGCTGTCGGAGCTTTCTCTCTCTGTGTTCCTGGAGGAAGGTTAATGCAACCGACTTCATTTACAACATGCATGCAAGCGTGCCACAGGACTTTCATTTGCATTTTTCGCATCTACCTCTTCAGGTGGAGATATACAAGAAAGCTGTTCACATGAACACGGAAAATGGAGGCCCACAGAGGTCTCTGTCAACTGTGTTTCCAGCAGAAATGTCCATGATGGTGAGTTTGGAAAGTCCGTTGTGACCTCGAGATTTCGGCACACCACGAAGGGTACCCGGCACTCTGTCCCAGCTCTGCTAACGGAGCAGGAGGCCTGGCCAAGACGCTGGGCTGTGTCTGAACCAGGGAAGGTGGAGAAGGACTGAGTTCTCTCCGGAGGACCCAGCACAGGCACAAGAATTCATTCCCTAGAAGCAACCTCAATGGATTTCATACAAAAGAAAGCACAACAGGAAAGAGGAACGGTCAAACCTGATGACTGTGCTTCATGTCACAGAGCTTTCCATACTGGGTCTCCAGCTTGTCTCTACTCAGCTGGGTGAGGTATACAAGAGTTCACAGTGAGGGGGTCAGCAGGGCTGAAGACGCGACCGGCAGGGAAATCTGAGGATCAGGATAGGAGAGCAAATACGCCGCAGGGTGCTGCAACAGTGAGTGGACACACGCTTCCACAACAAGCAGGGCCGAGACACGAACCTACCACTTTCAACAGCAGGGACGAAGGCAGTGAGAGCAGAGTGACGGGAGTCACAGAGGCCACGCTGAGTTCCAGCCACTCCACTTCCTGGAGCAGCAACCTCGTATGGCTTGTAAGGACCAAAGGCTATGTTTTTAGGAATTTTGCAGGCAGGTTGTTAAACATTATGAAAGATTAAATCATATACCCTTATAATTAGATAATTATATTAACAACAAAGGTAATACTCAAAAGTCACTTCCTAAATTTTGCCACATTTTACTTCATCTACGCTCTTGAAATTAATTACATCAAGGGCAGGTGTACAGTGGGAATATGATGCACTGGTGTTTGCCCAGCTTTGCCCAGCTCCGGGGTCAGTGATGTCATATCGGAAGCTTGAAACCAGCCACGGTGGGAGGATTTACACCACAGAAATCGGCAAACTCTACCAATGAGGATTTTTACTCTTGGAGAGCTTGTTAAATACAGTGGTCCCCCTTTATCTGCAGGGGATACGCTCCAAGACCCCCAGCGTATGCGACACTGTGGGTAGTACCAAACCCTATGTATGCTTGTTCCTATAACACATACCTATGAAAAAGTTTCATTTATAAATTAGGCACAGGTACAGATTAACAACAAACAATAAAATAGAACAATTATAATAACATACTGTAATAAAAGCTATGTCAATGTGGTCTCTCTCTTTGATAACTGATCTGATCATAGAGACAGCTAAATGACTAATAGGCAGATTGCATATACAGCGTGGAGACACTGGACAAAGGGACAACTCATGTTCTGGGAGGGGCAGAGTGGGATGAAGCGAGATTTCAATCACGCTACTCAGAACAGTGTGCAATTTAAAACTTATGAACTGTTTATTTCTGGAATTTTCCATTTAATAATTTTGGACCATGGTTGACTGCGGGTCCCTGAAACCACAGAAAGCGAAACCGTGGATAAGGAGGGATGGCTGTATTTACTAGCCCATCACTGCTTATGAGCCATGTGCCTTCTGTGAGTTACTTAACTTCACCGGGCTTCAATTCCTTCCTCTGTAAAAGGATGATAATTCACAGTGTCTCCTCATACAACTGCTGGGAGGATTAACTGCAGTATTACAGGTAAAGCCTGGCTCTCGGTAAATACTTAAACATGAATTATCAATGCCATTTTCTACAAGACTGAGTACTTTTTCGAACTTCTTACCTAATGTCCTGTGGAGAGAACAAAGCTTAAGAAAGCACAGAGACAGAAGAGAGGACAGCTGATCCTGGGACCAGTGAGCGACGCCCCCCCACCCCCCAATCTCTGCTCCATTCCTGCTGTGGGCGTTCAGCTAAAAGAGCCTCCTGTGCATGTTTGTGTCAGGGAAGGGAAGAGAGGCATGGGCTTAAAAAGACCTTAGCAGCTAGTCCCAGTGACTTCGCATTTAGAAAAGAAAAAAAATCAGTGCTGGTTAAAATAGTTTTAAAATATTAGGGAAGCAAAAGAACTAGGTTTAGGGACCACTTAAGAAGTCCCATATGTTGTACTAAGCCTAAGGAAGGGATGCCAACATAACGGAACATTCTTAGCAAGAGAAAGGAATTGAGACATCAGGGTTCCAATTTGTCTGTACTTACAAAATTCTTTCACTTTCCCTTTCTCTGCATTAAAGGTGTTTAGGCTCAGAGTGACTGCTATTTGCAGGAGAATGGATGAAGGATATGGTAGAAGAATTAAGCAAAGAATAAAAACCCAAAAGAGAGTTAGAAAGCCCGGAGACAGAGATGAATGCAAAGAGGAGAGAGAGATGGGGACTCAGTGATGGCCCTCTACAGAGAGCATTTTTCTAATTCCACCCACAGTCCAGCATCTCCCATCTCATCCGGCCTCACCGCCTGCATGGACATGTGCAGCCACTTTTACCTATTTTCCCTGTTGACACGGAGAGAAAATTGAGCAATTACCCTTAAACTCGGGGCTCTCAGATCATACAGATTGCTACACTTGCAGAATTAAGTCCCCAAATGCCCCTGGCTAGAAGTGGCTCAACTCAGTTTGTCCTTTAGGAATTAAACACTTTTTGGTTGGCCATAAGGATTTATTATTCCTCAGGTTTTAAGGTATCGATTCTGGACCTCAGGATGTAAAAGCAGAGCCCTCTCCCCAGCGGGGACGAGGCAAGCCCATGAGGCACCAGAGTTGCCAGGGAAAGGGAATGATTGTTCCACCCACAGCCCTGGGTTACACCACCACGCAGTAGTTACAGGCAAGAAAGATCTCATAATTTTCTTTAACCTCCAGCATTCAAAGACCTTCTACTTTCTAAAGCCATATTTGGGGGTTCGTAAGTTCTTTCTTGACTTGACTTTAGCTGTGAGGTAAACTTTGAAAGTTGAGTCCATATCTAATTGTGTTTTCAGAGATTGTCTCATTCTGAATACAGCTCATCTATGTTAAAGACAAAGAATCTCTCCCGTGTGTGTGCCTCTCAATGTTCGTCCTTCAAGTTTCACATGCAATCCAGGGTTCACACTCTGAGAGCTGGATTTTAGAGCTGGTAGAGACCAAACAGGCCTGGAAACACTTCTGGGGTTAGAGAGGTGATAGGACCTTGCACCTGCTGTCTTCTCTACCAGGGTCCCTCCAACCCCCAGCTTCGACCCCCCTTTGCTGGCAACTCTACTCTTCCTTCAAATGGAAGTTTAAAAGTCACTTCTTCAGAATGGCCTTCCCTCACCACCCAATCCAAAGCAGGTCTCCACATTATTCTCTCTCATAGGACCCTGCATGCTTCCTTCAGCGAACTCAATCTAATTGTCCTTATTTAGTTGTGTGACTATCTGTTTAGCTCCTATTTCCCTGACTAGACTGAAAGCTATACAAGGGCAAAGACGAAGAATGTTTTGTTCGCCATCACATCCCCAGTGCCCAGCCCCACGTATCACACCTAGTAGGCATTCAACAAATGGTTGTTAGACGAATGAGGGAATGAATGAATGACTTGCCCAAAGTCGCTTGTAGAGATTGGGTTCATTCCTTTTTCAGATCTGATGTTCTTTCTCTAACACCATACAATCAATCTAACAGGACAGAGGGAATCTAAAGCCTTCAGGCAAACCAGGAACTTGGTTCCAAAAATGCGAACAATTAGGCCACGAAAGGATAGTTATCTACAGAAATAGGGAAGATCAGTTTTGCCATCCTCCGCCCGGGGACCCTGAGGTCCTTTGGGGGCTCAGGCTGCCCATATTCTCAGCTCTTCTCCATAACAACTAGCTGTAATTTCCCCTAGAAGCAGCAGCAAATTAGATGATTGTCAGACCTCAAACTTCACTATGGCAGTTTATGCGGGGCCACTGAATATCTGTAGTTGAGAATGGGCCGGACTCTGGGCTTCACTTTGCAGAACCAGCTTCTCTTCTAGTTACTGTGAATTCCGTATTCATTCTCCACGTGGAGACTCTCCTTACGCCAGGCAGCTTGCCTTGGAAGGCTTTTCATTCTTCCCTACCTAGCCATCTCTTGTCCATCCTTCAGTGCCCTCAGCCCACCAGGATGGCTTCCTCTTCTCAACTCATGGTCCTTAATAACGTAAATCACCAACATAGCAACAACATACAAGTACACTGCCTCTGCCATCCATTAGACTGCTGCCTTAGCTATTTAACTCCTGTAGTGCTTTTCATCCTTTATGCTTTGGCTCCCCAACAAAGTTCTGTGTTCTGTTAGAGCAGAGCCCTACATGGTCTTATGAAGGATTTGCAAATCACTTCCCAAAGACCTACTCTAACTTGCTGATATATTTTGTTCTGCTTAAGAAGTGATTTTTTTTAATTCTGTCATTTTTTTGAAATACGAATTTCAAACTTTTTAGGCCATGCCGTCTCCTGTCTGGGTTGACCACAGGCCTCACCGTTCTTTATTGTCATACACTTTTGCCGTTTCATGTGTGTATATTATCTGCCTGGCCCCTAAAGGTATTTCAGCTTGTAGCCTGCTAGTCTTGCAAACAGTACCCAGGCAATACATCCGGGTGGACCAACAGATCCCCACACTGCCTCTAAATATCCATTTCTCCTTCTAAACACACACCTTATCTTAAAAGCTCCTTTCTTCCTCTGGGTTGTTTTTTGTTGTTTTTTTTCCCTGTTCTCTTCCCTCGAAAGCCTGATGCATCCATGGAGGGGAAGAAGTGCTTCTCTTCTCTCTCTAGGCGTCTTCCCTGGGGAAGACGGAGCAACCTGTACCAACAGTGAAGTTAGGGAGGCTGAATGCTGAGAGACATATTGAAAGACATGGCTCCTGAGTCTTCTACAGAAAAGGGGGTGGGGGTGGGGGAGGGCAGGGAGGGCATCTCACGAGATCAGAGGCTCCTGGAGGTGCAAGGACTGCCTTACTCACCACTACCTCCAGCACCGGGGACAGTACTGGCCTCAGGGAGCACTGTATGGAAACCTGCTGGCTTTCCTCAGTAAGGCTGCTGGCAGAAGGAGGCCAGCTGCCTGGGGGGCGGGGGGGGTGCTGGACCTTAGATTCTCGTTTCTAGTCCCTGAGATTCATCTTCTCTTTTGAGATTGCTCACCACTCACCCACCCCCACCAAGTACAAGGAAACTATCAGCCTTTCCCAGATCACGCTCTTTGCACTGATGACCTCAAAAAAAACCTCAGTGTGATTTTATTAAGGGAACCAGTAAGTGCCCTGTCAGGTGCCCAAAGATCTGTTGAATGACACTGCTGAATGAGAGGCCAGGGGTGACTCAGGCCAATCACTCATGGAGTCTCCCCACTCACTGGTTATTCTAAGTTCACTAGCCAACCAAGTAATTCTCTGAGCAAAGATAATTCCAGAAACGAGTTATTTGTAACGTAATTCCTACTGCATAATGGATTCTAAACATTCACATACAGTGAAATGGACTAAGTCAAGTGTGAAGTGTAACATATGAACTGATTTTCCATTAAAGGACTCAGGCCTAACTGCACGGACAACAGATTTATGCCAGGAAGAGGCATCCCTACTAGAAGGTAAAATCAAGTGCACCTATGACGAGAAGGGCTCGATGCTTCAAGCCCAAAGAGCCAAAATAAAGGGCAAATCACAGATTTCACATTTCAAGTTTATGAAGGGGAAAAAAATACTAGAGGTATTCACTGAAAATCGGTATCTTTCTCCTTTCCTTCCTTAATGAAACCGCATTAAAATCCTATCAATCACGCTGAACACTCTATATTACAGACCCGGGAGCTGATATTAACACAGCCTACCTATGGAAGGAGAAACCAGCAGAGCCAGGGATCGTACCATTTGTTACAGCCCAGAGGCCAAGAACAAGCACTTGGGTCAAGGTCTATATCCAAATCCTGGTCTGGGCTGTGTAGCCTTGGTGGTACAGCAGTGATCACAGCTGCCTTCCAAATTGTGATGCTGTCATTTACGAGCTATGTGACCTTGGGCCAGATTCCCTTTCTTCGCCTCATCTGCTCATCTTTAAAATGGGGATAGTGAATAATCAAAATGGCCTCTAACATGTGACTAGATAACCAAAATGTGATATGTCCATACAGTGGATTATTATCAATAAAAATGAACAGACTAATGATACATGCAGCAACCTCAGGGACTCCCTGAATCATTTCAAGGAGTGAGAAAAGCCAGAATCACACATATGATTCCATTTATATAAAATTCAATATAAATTTATATAAAATGCAAACCACTCTGTCGTGACCAAAAACAGGCCCTCGGCAATTGCCTAGGGATGGGGCAGAGGAAGGATGGACTGGAAGGTGGAATGAAAAACTTTTGGGGGTAACGGAAGTAGACCATGAATTTAGTAAGCACCTCTCCGAGTTCTAAGCATCACCGCTTCCACGCACACTGCTCCTCAAACACCAACCAGCCTTGTTAGTGTCTTCTAAGGACCCCGCCTCCCTGAATCCTTTGGCACGTCCTCCTGGATGGTGATGCTGCTGCCCTATGAAGCAACAGACAATCTGGGAGGACAGGCCAACCACAAGTGTGACTGGCAGCCACCAACCACTGAGCTACCACAGCTGCCCGGTCAGCACGGGCAGAGGACATCCTAGGTACACGTCCAGGAAAACAGGCCTTGGGAACAGGGATGGGATTTAATAGGGCCACTGGGAATTATTAATGGGTGGAACAGTTTGGCAGCTGTGAGTTGTTTAGTGAGTAGAGCTAAGGAGGAATATCTGGCAAAAAGAAATAAGCCTGTCAATATGAGAAAATGGAAAACGGAAAGAAAAAGGCTAGAGAACGGTGAGGGTGTGCTCAGAAGCTCTTACTCAACCCGAGAGCACAGGCTAAGTTCCTAACCTGCAGTGACTACCTTTCCACCTTAAAGCCCCTTTGGAATGAGAGCGTCTTCACATGGCCCCCTCCCTCCCCCACCAGCTCTGAGTCCTGGCTTCCGAGGTGCTATAGCAAGGCTGTCAAACTTCAGTGTGCAAAGCACCAATCCAGGGAGCTTATTTAAATTAATGCAGATCCCTGGGCCCCAACTGCAGCTTCTGCTTTGCGGGTGGCCTGGGAATCTGCATTTGAACCATCATCTCAGAATAGTCCACAAATGTCCTGTAAGACCCTCACCCCAATCCTGTGAGGTAGCTAGAACACAGGTAATTACCCAAGTGTCACAGACTGAATTCTCTCCCTCATTCTGTAGTCGCATGCAAAGGTTGGTTAATAGAAGGCTGTGGGACTCCACTTTCAGCATTGAGAGAAGAGTTGGTACTGGACTTGCCCTCCTGCTGTGAACAATTAGAAAACTGGGGCAAATGTAAGATACAACTGTCTCCAGGCAGTGGACAAGGTGGCACAGGACTGTGATCCCTGAGACAAGGGGAATGAATGAAGTGAGCCCTGCAGTCCCCCTGGCTTTCTGCCCAGAGGTACTTCCGGGATGCTGGCCCAGGGCAGGAGAAGCCCTACTAGAGCGTGGAGGTCTCACTGAGTTGGGGAGACAGAGGTCAGAGTATAGGAAGCTAAGGTGGCTGGAAATGAGGAAGCAGAGTGTGAGAGAGGGGGCGCTACGTAGGGAAAGAGAACCGGAAATCTAGACTGACATCATACTAAGCTGTGCAAATACAGGGTCACACGGCACAAGGCTGGGCAAAGAATTACTGCTTACCAAGGTGGGAGCCGAGCGATCCCCAGAGCTTATACAGAACTGGAGGAGGCGCACCCCACCCAGGCCACTGGGGGGTCCACGTGGAACAACCTGGCCCTCAACAGAGACGCCTGAGTGTCTTAGTGCTTAGAGCTAACCCTAGGCTTGTGTTAATAAAAGCTTAAGAACAATTCTCAAAACGATCACACTGATCAACAAACACACTCACTGCCTACCAAAACAAATGTATCGGTCTTTAAAGAAAGACAACACGGGCCGGCCGAGTGGCGCGGTGGTTAAGCGCTGGCTTGGGAAGCCAGCGGCCCCAGTTCGTGTCCCACATACGAGGGCCAGTGATACTGCCCTCAGGAAAAAAACAACGACAAACAAACAAAAGAAAAGAAAGACAACAAGATCTTACACTCAGCCTAGCAACAGTCACAATGGCCCACACCCACTCAAAAAGTACTCATTAAGCAGAAATATATGTCTTGTCCAGAAGAAAATCAGGCTGTTGAAACAGACTCAGAAAAGACAGGGATGGGAGAATCAGCAGAAGAGGACTTTAAAACAGCTGCTATAAAGATTACTATCAAGGAAAAAGAAAAACGTGAACAAAATAAGGAGACAACTGGAAGATAAATATAGATATGTCTATTGACATAGAACTGAATGGAGCTTCTAGAGCTGAAAATACAACATCTGAAACAACAAACTCACTGGATGGGCTTAACAGCAGATGAGACATTATAAAAGAAAAGACCAGTTACACAGCAATAGAAACTATCCAAACTGAAGTGCAGAGTTTAAAATGGACTGGAACGAACAAACAAACAAAAAACAAACAAAGCCTCAATGACCTGTGTGGCCATATCAACTGCTATAACCCACGTACCTATAATTGGAGTCCCAGAAGGGGTGAGAGGGGTGGAAAATACACTTAAAGAAATAATGGCCAAAATTCTCTGGATTTGATGAAAACAATAAATCCAGACTCAAGAAATTCAAGCAGGATAAACACAAAGTAAACCACGCCAAGGCACATCATAACCAAATTTGCTGAATATAAAAGACAAAAGAAAATAAATCTTAAAAGCAGCCAGAGAAGAAAAAGACACTGCATACAGGGGAACCAAGATAAGCATCACCACGGACTTCCTATCAAAAACAATGCAAGCCAGGGGACAATGAAATAACAATTTAAAGTGCTACAAGGAATAAAAAAGTTGTCAGCCTAGGATTCTGTATCGAGTGAAAAGCAAAGATGTTTTCAGACCAACGAGGCTGAGAGGCTTTGCTGCCACAGGACCTGCTCTACCAAAAATGTTAAATGAAGTTTTTCAGGCACAAGGAAAATGATACCAGATGGAAACTGAGTTCTACACAAAGGAGTAGAAAGTGGAAATGGTAAATATGTGCGTTTAAAAAAAAAAGGCTTGGGTCTTTTAGGTCCCAAATACAATCTCCTCTGTAGCAGGTATCTTGTAAAAAGTCCACACAAACTTCATCTTTTCTCTTGGGTTTGGAATATAGTCTTCGGCTGTGCCGGGGCTGCTGGCCTGTTTTAGGGACCTTTCTCCCTCATTTACAGCGTCAGCCATTCACTGACTACCACGTGTTGTGCACCGAAGATGCAAAGAGAAATGGACGTGGGCTCTGCCATGGAGGAGCTCAGAGCCCGGTGGGGAGAAGCACCAGGACGACAGTCACTTAGCTCTGGGGCGGCAGGCAACATCCTCAACCTCTCTACGTTGGTTTCGACGATAAAACGGGGATAATGATAGTACTGCCTCAGAGTTGTTGTGAAAATTAAATAGTTTAACGGCTATAATCTGGTAGGACAACGCCTGATACATAAATGAACTCCTGGTAAATATCAGCCGTTACTGTTGCTGGCACCAGGTTACCCAGGAGGTTGTGGGGGCACAGAGCCAGAACATGAGTCAGGGAGAAAGCAGGATGAAGGGAAGGCATTTCAGCAAACGTGATGCTTCGGCTGAGATTTGAAGGACGAGGAGGGTTAGTGAGAAGGAACGGGCTGAGGTACTCCGGGCAGAGGCAGCGGCACTTAGCAAGGCACAGATGAGGGAGCCGCCAGACATTTTCGGTAAGGCTGCACCCAACAGGGCCTTTGCCATAGCCCAGGAAATGCCCTGGGGGCTCTGGAACATTCTGGGAGCCCTCATCCTGACTTCCTCCAAGAACACCTTACCTCCGTCATCTGATCCATCCAGGCTCTGCTGTCTGAGGCGGTGACTGCCCCCGAAAAAGAAGGAAAGGAAAGAAGAAAATGAGTTTCAAACATAGAAACAACCCCAGCTTTTATTGTATCCATTCCCTCTCCTGAGTGAAAATGTCTCTGGACCCACTTTCCTCCATCAACGTGCTCAAACCTAACTGGGCAACAAGGTTTGCCATGCATGGCTGCCCAAGCTGCGCAATGCATCATTCCACAGGGTGGCGTCATACAGACGATGCTATGAATGCTCCCCCCACCCCCAGAGGTGTGAAATCGATGGCCGTGCCTTACACTCCATCTTTACCTAGCAACTTTCTTTCTTTTCGATGTAAGTGTCAGGAGAAGGCTAGGTTTAGAAAGCTGGTGTTGCTTCTGCCCATCTATATTGATAAATCAGACCTATGGGTTATACTTTGATACCCGGACATAGAATTCTAAAAGCCACACAGGGCGGAAGGTATGATGTGAGCATCAATGCCGGCGTCCAGAGTTTCAGCTGAGGAAGCAGCGTTCGCCAAACCCTCGATTCAGAAAGGGCAACTACGCCCCAGCCCCCCACCCAATTCGCTCAAATTTGAGTGCTGTGCTCAACCAAGGCTGAACAGATAATGACCCCCAAGACCGCACGGTTGACAAAGGTCACCACAGGATGCCACAAGAATACTAGAAACGTACTCTTCAATTTCTTCAGAAGCCTTCCTTCCTGACCTGAAAGAAAGAAAGACAAGGTTCATGAGCACCCACCCGTCTCAGGTGCTGAAGCGGCCTATTAGAGGATTTCCAAAGTGGGGGCAAATTAGCATGTGCCGAGTGCTTTATTTGCCTGCACTCCTTTTCCCAGAGCCAGGCCCACATCCAGCATGAGGGAATTACAGACACTGAAACGCCTCCTTATAACCCCATTTCAGCTTAGCTCCAAATGACATTGTTGAGTGCCAGCGCAGGGTGAGTGAGAAGCTCAAAACTCAAATGGATATAGATGCTACCGTGCCCTCCTCTCTTTCAACAACTAACCGATTTATAGAGCACTTTCTTAGGGCTGAGAGCACTTTTTAGGGCCCTCTGGAGCTGTTGTGTTGACACATGCAGCTTCCCACGAGCACAGAGGGATGAACGGGCCATGCGGTTCTGGCTGCAGGTTCAGGGCCTTTTGCTGTATCCTCACATGAAGGCCCAGATGCCCCCGAGTGACGTTGGGCAAGCGGTGCCCTTACGACGTTCCATGGGAACTGGAAGCCTGTTTATACACACACACGCACACGCGTCTAAGGCGCTGGTTCTCAGACTTGAATGTGCGTGAGAACCATCTGGGAAGCTTGACAGACATGCAGGCTGCTGGAGGCCTGGCAGCACAGATGTTTGGATCAGCTGGTCTAGGGGAGGGGCAGCCCAGGAATAAGCATCTGAAACAAATTTCCAGTGATTCTAACCCAAGCACCTCACGACTGACACTCTGGGAAGCACTGATCTTAACTCTTCTGAATGAGACTGGCAAATGGTGAAGGCTGCTGGAGCTGGGTGTTGGGTACGTGGTGACCACTTTTCTGTAGGTCTGAACATTTGCACAGCAACAGAGTTTTGGGAGTTTTTTCCTTATAATTCTTTTGCGTTAGAAATCAATCACCACGATGAGCAGGGACAAAGGGTGGTGGCAATGTCACGGTGGCCAGGAGGCAGGACGCACGAGAAGGCCCTCCACAGTGCTGAGCCCACAAAGCCTTGCCAGGAAGAGCTGCTCTGGAACCAAAGAGCAGCTCCTGCAAAATGCAAATAATTCCCCCCAAGAGTATAATCATAAATCAAGCCCAAGTTTAAACAGACTACTCTTCCCATGAAATTTAGACCATACCAACTGCATAAGAAAAACAGGGAGAGAAGGAGGGAGGGGGGGAGGGAAGGAGGGAGGGAGAGGCAGGAATTTTGGCTGGCGTCAGGGAGGAAGAAGAAGGTGAGTAGGAATAGGATGGAACAACTCGGAGGGGATCGCTCAGTCTGCAGTTTCTGACTCTTAAAGGGCCAAAAGAATAAGCTACTAGGGTAGGGGCGGGTGGGACAGAGCGGGCAGGACAGCCCCAAAGGGTGCGCAGCTGTCACCTCGCTGGTACTGCTGGGTGATGTAGGTTTCCAAGGCTGTTCTAAGTCAAAGGAATCCTAAAGTAGAGCCCCCGGCAGCCACCAAAGCTGCCTTGTCCATGTGGGAGGAGAAGGCTCGGCCAGCTCACTGCCTCCGGCTGTCCTGGTGATGCTGAACTCTATCAACCCACGGTCCAAAGACTCAGGAGTGAGTCGCCAATGGTAGACAGGCTTGGATGAAAACAGGGGTCGGAGAAAAATGGGATTAAAGAGGCCAGGTAGGCCGGGCCAGCGCCTTTGTTTGCACGTAGGACACAAATCCATCTCTGACCGCCCTTGGGAGTTATGACTGAATCGCCCCTTCCTAAGCAATGTGCCGTGGCAAAGGTAGCAGTGACTTTGTCTGGAGGAAACAATAATGATAACGCTAATCTTCAGGGGAAGGCTGATTAATTGCCACTTATCCACTCAACATCCAAAAAGGGGATGAGTTTCATATTCGGCTTAATTGCTGCTGAGCCCACATCTTGCTCTCTCTCGCTCTAGGGGGAGCCAAGGATCCTTTAGCATTCCATGTCAACCCACGGGAAGGAGCAAGATCAAAAAGGAGCCCTCAAGGAGGGACCCCATGGACGCCCTCAGGTGGTGTTCTCTCTCTCTCCCTCCCCTGTGACCCCCCCAACAGCTTCTGTGCGAGCCTTCTATTCAGGAGATGGAGAAATGGCCCGGAACACCCTGCCTTTGATGAAGGCAGCCACTTCTGGGCCTAATCCAGCTTGCAGATAAGTTTGGTCAGTACCCCACTCCTGTTTGGTTTGGTTCTGTCTTCACATGAATTTGTTGCCCAAATTGGTAGATTCTGTACAAAACCCCAAATTTCTAAATTCTTCAAATACAAAGCCTGGCCATGCCGGACCTATATTCCCATGTGGAGCCTGAGCCCCCAGCCTCCCTCACGCTGGGGAATCCAGCACTGGTCTTTCTCATGCCACCTGCTCTGCCTGCTTTGTCACAGACCTGAGGAGGCAGGTGACGGGCTTCCTGCGGCTATGCAGCTATCAAGTGAGAAAGCAGGGCTGGCCGAGTGGTGCGGTGGTTAAGCGCTGGCTTGGGAAGCCAGCGGCCCCGGTTCGGGTCCCACTTATGAGGGCCAGTGACACTGCCCTCAAAAACAAAAACAATAACAAAAACAAAAAAAATGTGAGAAAGCAAAAGGAAGACTGAGTGGGAAGCGTGTTTTAGGAGAACTGGCAGGGAATATTTCTTCATAGAAGGGTGAATACGCAAATAATTTGTATGTGTAGCTCTGTAATATGATCTAAGTGCTATTTTGAAATAAAAGCCCACTTCACAGGTTTACGTGTTTTACCTGGTCCCCAAAAGCACCTGAGGTCATGCGGTGACAGAGAGGCTAGGTGTTGGACACAGGATCTAGCACAGTGATTTTCAAACTGCAAGTCATGACCCATTAGTGAGTCATGCAATCAATTTAGTAAATCACTTCTGGCCTTTCTTTGTCTTTTTAAAACTAACATAGAGAATAAAAGAGAATATACTGCAAATAGGAAGGACGGGTATTAGATAAACTTTTTTTTTCCCGTTTTATATACACACATACCCAGTCATGATGTAGAATATATTTTTAAGTTGTTGGTAACAGGTTTTAAAAGATGAAAATGAAGTGGTTTACCACAGCCCACCAGGATAGGTAACCAGAGAAGGATGTGGGGCTGACGTCCTGCCTCCCACAGATTGTAGGGGGTGTAGAAGTAGAGAATTGTGGGTGCATCTCTCCTTTACAGACAGGCTCCTGAGGAGACTGACCAGGTCCAGCCCCACGCAGGCTGACTGCGGAGCTGTGTGCAGCTCTGCCCGAGCTCGGGGCTCTTACCGCACCCACGGCCCATGTGCCTCTTTCCCCCAGAGCGGTTATTAGAGGGTTTGGGAGCCTGACAATTATAATCGACTGTGAGACCACCTTACCGTAGTGCAGACAGAGCACTTTTCAATACTGCCCAGGAAATTCCATGTCTATGAGCACTAGCTCATGGAACTCTGGGAAGAAGGCAAAGCAGGTGTCAGTGGCACCACTGCGGCCAGGGGCAGTGGGCCTGCGGCATATGCCTCACCCAAATCACAGAGCTGGTCAGTGCTGAGGCAGACTCGCCGTCGCCCGACTTCCAACCAAGATTCCAAACACACTGCCCCGAGCCTTTTCAAAACCAGATACCACTGATTTTCAGATGTCCCTAGGGCACCCAGACATCTGTTTGGATTTACTGTGCAGACAGTCCGTTCCTGACTTTCCACACGTACGAAGGCAATATGTGGTATAGACACAGAATCGAAAGCTGGGGGGAATCCTTTAAACCAGGAGTTCTGGGTGCACCAGAGAACCGCACTGGGAAGCTTTCTCAGTGCCCATGTGCTGGGCCTCTCCCCAGGGTCCCTGAGGCAGCAACTTCTAGAAATGGGCCCAGTGGCATATACCAGAATCATTGCCCTAAACCTTATCTCAGATAGCAGGCTGAACTCTCCAGTTGCTAGGCAGCCAAATGGAAACCTTCTGCCTCATCCTTCCAAATTGCCTGCTTCCTTCTCACCAAAGCCTTAATGAAGTTTGACTTCACCTCCAGGCTGAGCGGAGTAAGGAGAAGGCTTCACAGCCTGAAGCCCCATGGTGAGTGACCCTGAGCTGGCAAGCCCAAAATTCAGACAAGATTCCGTGGCGTTCATAAACGTTGGACAGGTGCTTCCCACCCCGGCAGGCCCACGAGCAATTCAGATCAGATCAGAGATGCTTGTTCAATATTCAAAATGTAAAACACAGAGGCTGCTGAACCAGCACTCTGAAAAGTTAATTAAATGCCAGGTTTCTTCCTAAGAGCTCCTCCATCACTTGCTGGTGGCTTTGGCCATTTTGTGGAACAAAGTTTTCACTCTGGACAATGAGAGTTGATGTCCTCCTCACCTCCTGCCTGGTGGAGAGAGGGTGACAGGACAAAGGGCACGAGGGCTGCCTGCTTTCCAGCGAGCGATGCACCAGACCTGGTTGGTGACTGGGCATGAGGGGACACCAGGGCTGTCTTGGGACCCCTTTCCCAATCGCTAAAAACACTCAGCCTCACAGGACGCTGCCTGTGCTTTAAATATCGGGTTCCCAAGTGGAGGACTTCACGGTTAAGGGAGTGGTCTCATCATCCCTACCTTCTTTGAACGCCCAGTCCTTCGGCTTGGCACTCAGCCAGACCCTCCTGGTTTTCACCCCCACTTCCTTAACCCACCCTAGGTTTCTCCTCCATGGTTTCATACATCACTCTCAATTTTCAGGGAAGGCCCATCCCCAGGGCCCTGCCCTCACATTGGAAGGCTGATGACAGTTAACATTTACTGAGCTTGCTGGGGGCCAGGTACCATCATTATACTCTTATTTAGATATTACTAGTATATGGTAACACATTATATATTACCTTAGTTAATTATCACATTGTCTTCCTTAATTTGCTCCATTTTACTGAGGAGACTGGGGCTCTGGGGCTCAGAGAAGTACAGTAAGTTGCCTAAGGTCACACAGCTAGAAAGGGGTAGAGCCAGAGGCCAGCTCTCAGCTGTGACATCAAAGCCCACTTCCTGACCTTTACACAGTACAGAAACACGCAGGCAGTTCTACACTATGGGAAATGCTCACTTCACAGACTCTGCTTCAAATCCAACTGATATTTGCCATGATGAGGGCATACTTTCAACTTAAAGTAGTGCTGCAGCTTTGTCAGGCCTGACAATTAGGTAATTAATGTTAATAGTTCTGTGTGATTTATTATGTAAGCTTTATTTACAACATGACAGCTTGGGTCATGGTAAAAAAAGAGATTCCACGTAGCTAAGTTACCTTTCCCTCTGTGTACTCTCCTTTGCTAAGTTCTGCTCAAAGGCAATTCCTTTCTTTTGGGATTTAGAGACCTCAGTGACATTCCATGGCCATGATCTGGTCAGCTGAGGGCAAGCCTGATGGCACTGGCACGGCGAGGACTGCAGCCATCCAGCACCACTTGCGAGTCCTGGGCCCTCAGCTTCCTTCCGGGGCCCAGTGGCAGAGACGGGCTGTACTGTAAAAATCCTCCCTGCCTGCGGCGTTTTGCCTTCTGCGCCCTCCCTGTCGGATCAGACGGCAGGCCTCAGCTGCTGCTTACACGGGTTACGTGCTGAAGGGTGAAAGGCAGCCCTAATGTAGACATCATCTCAGTTAAAATGTTTCTCTCGAGTTTAATGGAACACTGCAGAGATCTAAATGGAGATAAAGTACCACGGCTCAGAGAACAGCCAGGATGCCATCTTTATGCAGCATGACAATGTTCAGTGGTTAATTAGACACCGTTAACCTATTTTAGCAGGGGACATAACTGGATAAATGGGGGGAAGTGTCCTTGAAGCCTCTTAATATCCACAGCACATACTGGACCCTCGACTCACCTCCCTGCTGCAAGACAGAACAGGCTTAAAATAGACCAAAGTGCCAGGCGTCTAGAGCCCTGGCTGTTTCGGTGAAAGACCCTCTCTGCCCATCCCCCATGGACCCCAGCCTCAAACTAGAGAGGGATGTGAAGGGCGGGGACAAATGGTGACTATTACAACTTGTTGCCTGTGAAAGAAAAGCTGAAGCCACAGGAAGGAGCTCACGGGGCTCCTATGACAAAAAGAAGAAACTCTGTAGCCAGAGGCCAAATTCATATACAAACACTTGACAAAGGGACGAACCGATGCATCTTAAAAATGCATCACTCCTGTGGAAGAAATCAAAATGCCATTTTCTTGCGAGGTTTTCTATCATCATTTAAAAATGTCCAATAAAAATCTCACAAATGCCTCCAAACCTCAGTGAGATCACTTTTACCAAGGCATGAGAAAGAGGAGGTAGCAGGTCCCTGATCATAAAACACATCACTAGCACATCCCAAACCAAGGCCCTGCTTTATAAAATGCGTGACCCACCAAATGAGCCCTCGTAGTGTCAACCCAAATCTGAGCACAGAGCAATTTTGCCATCGTAATCATGGCTCCCGTGTCCCTTCAGTTTCAGACAGAGTGGTTAATCGGGGCCCTTCTGCTCGAAGATGTCCCCATACCTGTAATACTGATTAAAAGCCAGATGCTTCTCATAAACTAAAGTTTTCTTTGGTCAATAGATTTCTCCTGATTGAAAGCTCTCCTGGAAGCTGACGTCCCCTCTCCTTCTCCTCTTGGTCCCTAGTTCTTGCCATTCATGTGTTTAGACTCCAGCATGCATTTTAGGTATTGTATTTTCTCCCTTCTTTCTAAGACAAGCAAGAATCCCCCAGCACCCAAATGTTGGCACTTCAGGGTTTTAGGTCATACTACACCACATTTATCTACTGCCCGCAAGGTGTCTCATAGAAAGATGAAAACCGATGTCCATGTCCTGTCTGTAGACTGCCAAGCCCTGTCCAGTTGAAGGTATAGTGAAATACAAGGCAATTCCTGGGTGAAGTTTGCCCCCTGCTGGTCAGATTCAAAATAACATCTGTGCTCTGATTCTACCTCTAAAAGGAGTATTTATCGATCCGGAGGAGGGAAAAAAAAGAGTTGAAAAACATAGAAACAGTTTTAGCAGCTAAAAACAGTTATACGGACATAAAATGCATGTATATGCCTGCTATCAAGAAGTTTAAAAAGTGTTTAGAACTCTATATTTTAGGTATCTCAAACGAACGTTACTTTATTCAGAAACCTTATTGGGCACGAATAGAAGGTGTTGGATTTGAGGATCTTTTGCTCAGAATTTTACAATCTGACTGTAGAAGAGAACGTTTTAGCAATAACAGTCATACCTCCGTAAGACTCATACTGCAATGCCTGAGAAATTCCTACCACCATCCCACACGCATCGTCTAAATGGGAAACGGGGACCAGGAGTTGTTAAAGCGACCCAGCTACAGCCCCAAAGCTAACTGGACCAGAGCTGGCACTAGAAACCAGGGTTCACAATCCCTCATCTGCTGCTGTTTCCAGCATGCCCCAAACTTTACAGGACAAGTCAGGCAGATGCCAAACAAAATGCCACGGGCGCACGGAGAGCCGACTGGGGGAGCCTGAGGAGGCGCCCTAGACCTGCCAGCTGAGAGATGGGTAGGCTTCTGACAGGCAGAAAGGCTGCAGGGAGGCTCTCCCAATTGGAGGAAACACGCCGCCGAGTAAAGGTAGGATGCACGGAAGGGTCAGGTGTAAACAGCTGGGGAACTGGTGTGGCTGACATACAGACACGGTGGTGGCTGAAAATGAGAATGGCATCAGAGCTGGCTGGGTTAGCAACCGGACTTGAACAAGGTGCTATTACACGTTGGCATCAACTCTATAAATACATACAGTGACATTGGCTGGAGATCAGAAGGGAACTATGGGGCAAGAAATCCATTTTCACTGGGTTCCTTTTTTCCCGTCAAGTTACTCAAGCCCACGATTTCAAGCAAGGTTGCAACGAGTAACATGCAACTCACCTCATATCCTGAGATACAAAAGCAGCATGAAGGGGTTAAGTGGAAGAAGTTCTGTTATCCGTCCTGCTGGGGGAAAGGGTGGGAAGAAAAGCAGCCAGGAGGCAGTGCTACAGGACAGTTTACCTAACCCGCCACTTGCAAATGCCACCTTCACCAACTTTGCTATAGCTGCGTTACTTCCCGCACCCACTTTGTATTTTCTCTAAGTTGCTTCCTCAATTTTACTTAAATAAATTTATTTAAAAGAAAACTTTATATCCTCAATGGACTGCTAGCGTCACCAGTCATATAGAAGGTAACTGTAAAAAATAATATACAGTTATTAAAAAACACAAAATGTATTGTATTATAACTAGATATTGCTGTTTGCCAAAAGTCTGAGCCTATGGCTTATTCTTTTTAAAAAAGGTAGATTAGCAAAGTTAGGAAGGTGTGAAAGAAATACTAGCTGCGAATTGAGACTTTGCCACTGACACGATCAGGGCGACTGAAAACGAATGGAAAAGAGAAGAGCTCTGTGAGTCGATGACAGTCTCTGGGAAAGGGAGCTAAGGACAGAGAGTGAAACACCCCAGGATGCGCTAACCGGAAATCACGGGTCCAGAAGGCAGCGGGCAAGCTTTCACTAGTGTTTCTGGAAACCTTTATTTCAGGTCATTTTTTTGTTTGTTTTTGAGGGCAGTGTCACTGGCCCTCATATGTGGGACCCGAACTGGGGCCGCTGGCTTCCCAAGCCGGTGCTTAACCACTGCGCCACTCGGCTGGCCCTCAGGCCACTTTTAATTGAGGAACGGGCTTGGGTCTTCTACTTCTCCTGGAGAGAATTCCCTGCTCTGTAATGGAGAAACCTGTAATGATTTCCTTCCAGTCGCTGACCCATCATTTTCCTAGCCCCTCATTTCCATTACCCCCAGAATCATGGTCATCCAAAAGCCCATGAATACACTGAGGCTCACGCACGTGAGGAGGTGCTCAAAAAGGAGGTGCCCCCAGCCATCAGAGGTGACCCCTTTCTAGCTGCCCATGTGCGAGGCCAGAGGCAGTGCAGGGCTGTGTGTGGCAGCCTCCTGGAAGGCTCAGCACCCACCCTGGTGACTCCCTGGTACAGAGGAACCAAGGACACCCTGGCACTTAAAACAAGGCCTTTTGTACAATGACCAGTGTGAAACCAGGAGAAACGGCCACCAGTAACCAGCTGTGGTGACGGTAGCATGGGTCAAAAAGTCAAACGCTGGGCCGGCCGAGTGGCGCAGAGGTTAAGCGCTGGCCTGGGAAGCCAGTGGCCCCGGTTCGGTCCCATATATGAGGGCCAGTGACACTGCCCTAAAAAAAAAAAAAAAAAAAAAAAGTCAAACGCCTGGCAGGCTCACCAGACCAGGAAAAAGCCTAGGTTATGTGAGGGGCCTATTTCATGTGCACATTTACACCTGCCTCTGCCTGAGCTGCTGCTTCTATACTGAAACTGCTCAAAAAAGGACTAAAAAGAAAAGAAGAGCAACGATGTTCACAGATGCATTTTATTTTTGAGAGGCTGACTCCATCAAAGGGGGAACAAGGAGATCGTTTATGTCAGGAGAATTTTAACCAATGGCTGGCATCTCGAGCCATTCCCTCCTGGCTTTTAGCTGCAAAGCAGCAAGTCCCCCTTAGCAGAGAGCTGGCTCAGGGGACACAACTTTTTTCCTTGAAAGTTTTTGTGTTCAATAAGATTGCTTCATATGATCAACATCTCATTTCTGCAAGGGTCCCGGAGGATAGCGGTTAAGACGATTTTACTCTAAGAGACCCGCTATTGCACAAATAGTAGAGTCTACGGCCTTTTCATGAGATAAATGCATGTGGCTTTCAAGATTTGGGGATGGGTTTGGCTGCGGAATGAGAGGCACATTCTATTACACTAATTAGCTGCCTGACCTTGGGCAGCGGGGCAAGCTGACATTTAAGGGCTTTTCTAACTCTAAGATTCTATAACTGACTCACTGAACTCCCCCCGGCCCCCACCGCTGTCCTCGTTTTCTCCATCTCTAACCTGAAGGGGCCAGACTCTGTGACTTCTTAGGTCCTTCCCCAGCTGGGAAAGACATGGACCCTGCCTCTCGAATCCTGGCCCCCAGCCCTATCTGTTCCCCATAAATACATTCCTTATTTTGACAATCCCCAAGCAACTGGTTTATCCAGCTCTACAATTTCAATCAAGACATTGTAATGTGCTGGTTTGGAGATCCTGAAGTCAATATGGTGGGGTAAAGCAAATGAAAGAAAGGAAGGAGGGATCAGGGAAGGGAAGGAATAGGGAAGGAGTGGAGGGGATGGAAGGGGAGAGGAAGCTTCTAGAATTAGGGGAAACTGTTTCTATGCTACTTAGCACTAACCCTCTACATCGCATGACACCGTTTTAAGAGTAGGAACGGTCTCATCCAGTGATTCCTGTATCTCAGCTTGATGAGGTCCGACCTCAGTAAGCAACTTCGTACCTACCCAAAAACTGTCTCCCTGTCCTGTTGATTCAAACCCCAATTTAGTTTTGGGTGACAATGAGCGCAGCTAAAAATATGCAATTCCCCAGCCTCTTTTGCACTGAGGGGTGGGCATATGCCACATTTCTGACCAATGAGAAAGACACAGCAGTCCCTGGATTGCGTATCCCTCACCCTCACCTCCAAAAGACACATTGTTGATATGCAAGAGCCCTTTGCCTTCACCTCCTTGTCATTCTCCCTTCTTCCTGCCTGGAAAACAGAGTGAGCCCTGGAGGTACAGCAGCCATTACACAACCATGAGGCATGAACATGATGACAAAGGCCCACGGGCTAAGGATGGTAGTAGGTAGGAAGATGGAGAGAGATCCATCCCCAGTCACCGTGGAGCTGCCGCATGCACCTTGGACGGCCAGGGCAGGGACCTCTTGTTTTCTCAGATAAACTTCTTTCTGTTTAAGTCTCTGCTAATGGGGTTCTCTGTTGCTTACATGTGAACGCAACCTTGACAAATACAGCACACCCAATGGCAAGAGAGAAGTCATTCTAATCGAGAAGGGACACAGCCTATGGAAAAAACCAGTCTCATCTATAATCATCGTAGTTAACCTTACTATACGGTCTCATAAGAGAAAGCAGTGATTTGAAATGATACAAGAGGAGGGTAATTCTCAGGATACAAATGAGCAACATCACCAAAATCTGCTGGGGAAAAAAAGGCATCAAACTCAGGGAAAAAAGATGAGCAGGACCTCTCCAAACGTCCGGTCTAAAAGAGCGCACGCTACTGTGAAGACCAGCGATGAGGCGATCCTTAAGGAGAGCGCCCTACGCCCGGCGAAACCGGTGTCTCCTTAAATCTGCAAATTCCCACGATGGTGACCACGCCACATCACAGAGGTATTCAAAAGACATGTGATGATGTGTCCCTTGCACCACTGGGCCCGCACCTGTCAACACCCCACGGGCTCCCTGGTCCCCAGATAATACAGCACGTGCCTGGAGCCCCAGGCCCTGCAGCCCGGCCTTCCCTACCTTGCCTCCTTTCCCTCTCCAGGCAATCCTGGGCTTTGGGCTCGCTCTGCTCATTCCAAACCTGCCGGCACATTCCGGCCTCTGCAACCCCAGCCCCGTGCCCGGTAGGCCTGCCCTCGCCTCAGTGGTTGTCAACTGTTTCAAGGCGACGAATCATAGGCTAAAGCGACTTGTTTCAAGCAACTGTCTAAAAAGCATATTTCAGAAGTTCAAACATACTTTTTGAGTTGTAGAGGGCCTTTGAGACGACCAAGTGTGAATGCTGAAGGGACGGAGCCCACGGGAGCTGAGCTAGCCACACGACGCGTCCCTCTCTCCCCGCTCCGTGCTCAGGGAGAACAGATCGTGCACACAGCAAGGCTCTTCGTACATTTAGAAGTCCTCGGAATCCTAATAGCCTAGCCCTGAAAAGGGAATCTGGAGATTATCTAGTCCAACCTCTCCCCGCCCCCCCGCGCCCACCCCCGCAGGTGACCGCAGCCCGGGGTCACACTGCCAGCGACCTGCAGAAGGGGACATAGAACACAGGCACATGTCCTGACTCCTGATACATACACGCATGGAGCAAAGGTGGCCCTCAGACAGGAGGGTGACCAGAAACACGCTGGGAAATAGCCTCCAAGGCAGACGGACGCCTGACCTTACTCAACACGCGCTTGGAGCGCCTGGCTCTGGGCTGAGCGCCTCCAGGATTACCCCGCCCTCAGCCTCGCGGAGGAGCCCAGGCCTGAAACCAGAGGCGGGGCTGTGCACGTGGGCACCAGGCCTCAGAGGCGACCCCCTAGCTGGCTGCCTGGGAATGGATCCAGTTCTTGGAGGGCAGTGCAGGCTTGGAAGGCACGATCACTTCCAATGCCTAATTGAACGTAATGACTAGCCTAATGAGGCCTCTTAAGGGCAGGACTGGCATGGCCTTGGCTCATGGTCCTAAGGACAGGCTGCATCCTCTGCGCTCACCGTCTTCTCGGGGTCAGGCCGCTGCAGGCGTGTGCGCCCGGGAAGGGTAAGAAGGGTGCGGGTCACGCACTCGCTCCCTGCTGCTCTCCCCACAGGCTGCCATGGTGGAGCCACGTGGAGACAGCACTCGGGGAGTCCGCTGAGGCTCTTCCCAGAGGCGCCCCGACACTATCCCAGAGCCAAGGGCGCCCAAGCACAGAGAACACGCGCATGACCCCGCCGGCCCACCCACCTGGGTTCAGCTCCTGCTGCCCACTTAGCTGTGTGACTTGGTGGGAGTTATTTAACCCTTTTGAACTTCCATTTCCTCGCCTGTAGGCGGGGATAATAATAGCACCCACCTCATGGGGTCGTTTTGAAAATAAAGTAAGATAACTGTGCCTAGCACAGTGCCCAGCGCAAAAGCCCCAGTAAATGGTGAGCGTGTGTGTGTGTTCCCCTCTCAGGAGGGCTGGTTAAGATATGTAGGCTGTCCACACTCGGGGTCCGCAGTGTGGCCCCCGAAGGCAGAATCGGTTCAGAGGATGATGCCAAAAATGTCCTAAGGATGAGCAATTTTTAAATATCAGGGGGGTTAATAAGGCATAAAAATTAGAAATAACCTAAACGCCCACCAGCAGGGGAACAGTGCAGCCATGGGATGATGATGCAGTGCTTAGAAAAACAAGGCTGGAAGATCTCCAAGGTGAATTATTAAATGAAAAATGAAAAAAATGAAGGAGCAGAACATAATCTGATCCCTTTTATGTACTTATGTGTGTGTGTGTGTACATATATGTAAGTATATCTATTGTGTAAAAACATATACTGTGTATCTGTTGTTGGTAAAAGATACTAACAAACTGTTACTATTAATAGTACTTACTTCTAAGGAAATGACTAGGCCTAACAGAGATGGTAGCTCTGTGTCGTTTGCATTTTTATATCATTAAAGTGCTCTTGGTTTGTTTGTATACTAAAAAGACTTTATTAAAAAAATATGCTTCCACTGAGTTCTCAACAGAGGAGGGGTTCAAACAGAGCCCAGAGCAGCCCTTGTGGAGACCCCAGAACCTGACAGGAAAGTAGACAAAACCGGCTCTGACCTCCTAGGTTCAAGACCTCTGCACCCTGTCATAACCCAGAGACACAAAGGAATAGTCCACAGGACACTGTGCTTTCTGGCGGTTGTTATTTAAGGGGTGCTTCTATGGGCCTCTCTGGACTCTCAGGGGCCCTCCTACTTTATAGCCTGCCCCTGGCTCCAAAAAATGGCTAGCTCTGGTCACAGGCAAATTTGCACGTCTGCAAAACTAGAAACTGTAAAGGGCCAAAAGTCAAGGCCTCCACAGGACCTGCTAAGAGCCCATTCTAGAACCACTGCTGGTTTTCAATTACAAAAATAAAATTCAAGGGCGAGTTCACTTGTTAAGAAAAGCTGAAGGCCTGAAAGAAAGCTGGGAGCAGGGCCTGGGCGGGGTGTCAGGATCAGGGCCTGTGCTCTGCAGCCTTGGGCAGGCCCCCCACGGGCCGCCCCCAGGTGGGGAACAGCACTGCTGGCTTAGGCCCTTAGAAACCCGGCCTGGTGTGCTGTGTGGCCTCGGGGCCTCAGCTGTCCTCTGCCTGGTGCACACAGGGAACAAGTTCATCCCAAGTCACGGCCTGCGCTCCTCCGTCCTCTCCTGGCATCAGGCGCACACCTCTGCTCCAGGGAGGGAACTGGCTCGGGCCACTTGTCAGGAAGACAGTGCCCCTTTTCAGGAGAGGAAGTGAAGTGTCCAAATGCTCGTCCACATGGGGCTCATAGGAACAAACTGCTATCACTTTCAATTGGGAGGCACTTGACAGAATTGCTAGATTCCAATTATTTCATATTTAGTCATTTGCATAAGTAAATTGGTTTTGTGACACTAGACAAGCCATCCAGGGCCCCAAACTGCCATGAATGTAACGTAGAACGTCTCCGCTTACTCTGAGCCTACCATCACTGTGTCGATCCAAATGGAGGTGCATGAAAATGCCCCCCAAATTCTCAATGAGCAAAAGGCTGATGCAGGCATCATACTTGTTCGCTAGACTGTGGGATCTACATGTACTGTATTGAAAGCCTCTATGATACTTTCCAAAGGGTCATGTTACAGCAATTCCATGAATAAACACTGGAAGTCTGCTTTCACAGCCTGGGAAAATATAACTATCACCTGCTCATGATTACTTTTATTGAGTTAGGAATTTTGGAGTACTATGTAGCCCTCAAAAATGAGGCAGCTATTCTCTCTATACTGAAATTCAGAAAGATCACCCCAAAATACTGTTATATGATAAAATAGAAATGCTGAATAGATTGCCACTGACGTGAAGCAATAAAAATATATATTAACCTCTATTTTCGGCAATCCATAGAGTATCTTTCGAAGGAAACACAAAAAAACTGGTGAGCAGTGATTGCCTCCAGGGAGGGCACCTGGGTGCTAGGGAGAACAGGATAGGGAGAGAGAAACTTCCTTTTCATATCCCACCGTTTTTCGTCATTTGAATTCTATAGCATGTATATATTTATTTGGTTAAAAAAATAAATTCAAAATTCACTAAGAGTTCTAATGTCTCAGAAGATGACAGGAAGTTACCCGGTGACTAAAATATCAGAATTTGTACTATCTTCGCTTCCTCCTCTCCATCTCGCTCTCATAGTTCCTCTTGATGAAATGATTCACCTTTCTCAGCTCAGTTACATTTGAGCTTCAAGGTCACAGAGGCCCAATTTGACCTCTAAGAGGCAGAATAGTGTCATTAGGGACAGTGCTCTGTCCGTATGTCCACAGAATGAACAAGTGTGTATTGCCTTTACCTCGGCCCGTGAAGGGGGGACATTCAGTGAGTGCCCCATGGCTATGCGCCTTCAGGGCTACGTAGGAAAGGACAGCTCAGCCAAGTCCCACCCTTATCCATCCCTTGTCCTCATTCCTCATCACCTAACAGCTACCAAAGCAACACACGTGTCTGGAGACAGAAAAGGCATAAGGCTAGAATGATCTCGACACATTCCAGGCTTTTCCCCACTTCAGTGAGGAGACTGAGTTTTAACCAGTTATTTCAATATGCACAGGTTAGGGGTAATTTAATTCGTCTTCAGATTCTAAACACTAAAGATATCTTGACAGCAATAAACAATGCAATTAAATTCTAATTTTTTTTTTTTTAAATGGTGAATTCTCTGGGCCGGCCGAGTGACGCGGTGGTTAAGCGTTGGCTTCAGAAGCCAGCGGCCCCGGTTCGGTCCCACATATGAGGGCCAGTGACACTGCCCTCAAAAAAAAAAAAAGGTGAATTCTCATAGTTCATTACAATAAAAAGTTATCTAAGATCTTCCTCTACCATCTTTCTGTCCATAAGTTAAGTGCAAAACAAAACATTACTCTTTGGGGAGCCCACACAGAACAAATGTCAGGTGTATGTTAAAAAGATATGTTGTCACTTGGCCCTAAAGTCCTTTTCTGAATGTGCCATGTCTTGGAAGCCACGTGGAAAAAAAGGGTAAGTACAGGTGGAAGCAGGGAGGTCTCATGAGCATCTCCAAAAGCCACAGAAACAGGGACTTGGCGCCTGAGCTCTGCAGACAGCTGTTGGAAGTGGGAGCACAATTAGCTACCTAATTAAGACCTTCCCTTCCCAACAGTCTCAGGGGCAACCGCCTCATCTGATTTTGCCCAATACTGGACACTCATCCTTGGGGCATGACCAACCTCATTGAGAACCAAATAACTATTCACCCATGGCGTCCAAGACCCATGGTCAGGCCAGGCCAGTTCTAGACTCTTCGTGGCTGAGGGCGGCCTGTGGAAAATAAATGCTCAATACTTCCAATTGACGAAAACCTGAAGGTCAAAGTCTAAGTGCTTTTACCGCACTGGGACTCAGGGATATCGGGTCCCTTTTAGATTCTTGAAGCTCCCTAAGAAATGCCCAAAATTCACTCATGGATCAAAAACGTACTGAGCCACTCTATGAACCAGGCACTACAGACCCAGGAGGAAACAGTACAGATAAAAATCTCTTGCCAAGTAACTATTTACTAGTTATTAGTAACGCAAATGCAAAAGCTGCTGCAACTTTCAAACAGTTCAGTAAAAACTAAAAACAAAAAAATAGAGAATGCGATCAGAGCCGCTTGTGGTAAAACAGCTAGGGGGGTATCTGTTGTACTATGCTTGCAACTTTTCTACACATTTGAAATTTTTCAGACTAAGACTGGAGGAGGGGAAAGGCAAGATTATAGGTATAAATTGTATCTCAGGCACAAATGGTTGATGAGAGCAAGTGCTTTACAGAAGAATTTCTGTGCATCAGTGAAAACCAGAAAATCACCATTTGACATCTTTTAATAAAATCATGGCTCTAGGCTACAATCATCAATGGCTGCTATGACCACTGAGGGGGGCGCTTGGTGGGGAAGGTAAATTGGAGGCCACACTTCCACCTCGCTGCCCAATCACAGCCTCATGTAACCTGGAACCATGGACGCCTGTGCTTCTCAAGCCTGTGCCTTCCGACGTGAGGCAGCAGGATGTGCACAGCACCACCTACAAAGCTCTCCTGCACAAGCACTGAGCCTGCATCTAAGTACCAGTTTCACCCGGAACATGGAAGCCAAAGGATGAGTTCGACATCATTGCTAGAAAGCAATGGACCAATTCCCGAATGTGGGACAATCTACAGAGCCAGGTACTCAAAAAAAAAAAAAAAAGAAAAGAAAAGAAATCAGTGGCATGAGGGAAAACAAGAGGTGGTGGTGGGCATGGAGCGTGGCCAGATAAAGGAGAAACTAAAAACTTCTAATGACTAAACTTCAAGGTGTGGACCTTGATTTGCTCTTTTTACAACCCTACTGGAAAAAGACATCTTTCAGACCATGCAAGTTCCCGAATATGATCTGGAGATCAGATGACATTAAGGAATCATTATTAATGTTGATAGGCATAATAATGGGATGATGGTTAGTAAACAAAACAGTCCTTAACAGGTAACAAAAGTTATCTTCAGCTGGAAAACAAGGAGGGCGGAGGCAATGACATTCTACACACACACACACACACACACACACACACACACACACACACACACACACACACACACCCAGGCTCATTCTTGGCCTCACAAAAGATAAAGTGCTTTTCACATCCATATGTACACATTCTTAAGACTAAATAACTATAAACCGTTTTATATATAACCCATCGCTTCCCCATCTTTTTCAAGACTTGGCGCACTTAAAAATAACATTTGAATTACAAACATGGGTGGGCGGACAAGACTGCTCATGGTTACAGGTGCCAGTCTAAGGGCCCGAGCAGCTCGAGGCCTGGCCTGGCAGGTTCATGGGCAGAGCGCTCCCACCTTGTCACACCTGCACCCACAGTGTGGCACACAGCGCACCCGTGGGAGGCGCCAGCTAACCCATCCTCTGCACCTCCTTTCTTAGCCCCTGACTTCTGTGGGGATGGACAGCCTGTATGTAACAGATGGGGTTAGGAGGACAAAACATGCATTTGCAACTGTGCTGACAGATCTCGGAGCCTGGCAGCTGCCTGAGTTTTTGCCTTTCACACTTTTGTAACCTAATAAGAATTTACTCGCTGGTAACAAGAAGGTAAAGCCGCTCTGCTATGGCAATGACACACAGGGAGAGGACAGAGGCCCTTTAGTATTCTTGGAACATCAATGCCATTAAAAAAAGAGAGAGAGAGAGAAGGAGGAGGGAAGGGGGCAACCTCAGGACCAGCACACGGCGGTCCCACCACCATCTTGACGTCCTTGACGCGTGCAGATGGTATGGAAGTGGCTGGCGCCAGAAGAGCCTGTGAGAAGGAATGAGCGGCCAATGGAGATTTATGTGAGGAGAGTGAGATGGACAAGGTAAAATTGTCAGGAGGAGTTGTTAGAAAGTAAAATATATTGTGACAATTCCACTCCTGCCGTTCATCAATAAACTGACAGATCATTTAGTGTCAATTAGGAGTGATAGATGGACAAGTCCCCATGATCCTGGGCCAAAATTAATGGCTGGGAGGGAGAGGGTGATTGAAGATGACGGCTGACATTGAGAGCAAAGTCCTGAAAGTCCCCGAGGGGCCATTACTCGCCTCCTTCCCTTGCAGATCAACGCAGGGACAAGCCCAAAAACAGACACTTTGAGACAAAACTTAATCAGACTACCTTTCCTTCATCCCTTTGCCAAGTCTCGTTGCCTCTTGTTCAGCTCCATTCCCCAGGGCCAAGCCAGTGCCCCACCTCAGGCAGCTTCAGAGCCAAAGGCAGCCTGGCTCCAAGATGGAACCTTTGGCCCAGCAACGACCTTGGTGCCAGGAGAAGGCATAGGTGGTGATTCCTGAAGTCAGCCCTTTCCTGTAGCTCAGGGGTGAGGGCTGGAGCTCTGGCACCCAGCACCTCTGGCCGTGAGGTGATGACACATGCTTGGCTCTCTGTCTTGGGCAGCATCACACAAATAAAACAAAGGTATCCTAGAAACTCACATCCGTTGGCTGCGAGGTCCCAGTCAGATGTGTAAACAGCCCTTCGACTTACCCCTGGTGACAGCGCAGACACAGGCCTGTGTAAGCCTCACCGTCCCGCTGGGAAGATACCTACCTACCTTACAGAATGGAACCTACCCGGCAGAGCTGCTGTAATGCAAATACGTGATGTGGCTATGGACGAAATGTCTACCCCCCCCCACATTGCGACATTGAACCCCTAATCCCCAGTGTGATAGTGTTTGGGGTGGGGCCTTAGGGAGGTGATTAGGTCACGAGGGCAGAGCCATGGAGGATGAGTGTCCTTATAAAACAAGGACGAGACACAAGATCTGTGTGGTGTACACGCCAAGGCAGACCATGTGAGGACAGAGCCGGGGGAGCGTCCTCGGCAAGTGCCCTCCTCCCAGACTCCCAGTCCCCAGAACTGTGAGAAACAAACGTTGTTTCAGTCACCCCGTTAGTTTAGCAGCCTAAACTGACTAAAATTGGTGCTTAGCCAGTGACTTATCATCGTCGCCCCAAAAGAATTTAGAGAGGACACTATTTTTCAGTGTGAATTCTCTACTCTAACCAGACTGACAATAGGATACTGGACCCGCCTCCCCCAACACTTATTCCTACACCAGCCCTTGAACATAATGCTCTCTTCAGATTCTCTTTGGTCATCAGCATTCACCCCACTTGACCCCCATCGTCTGTGCAAGGGACTCCCCTCTGAGGTCACATCGCCAGTGGAGCCTATTCACTCATTTCTCACTTACAATGTCTCCTGCCATTCCTGATTTCTGTGAATGAAAATGCCTCATCTCGCCCATTGCAGGGCGGGGGCACTCTGGGGTCCCTGGAGCGCCCTGCAAACAGCAGAAGCTCCTGTTTTCCAGCCTTCACAGGGCAGATCCTTAGGGGAGCCCACAATAGCCTCTCTGACCCCTAGTCAGCCCCCTTTCTTCTTCCTGCTGCACATCTGTTCTACTTGCCCCCAGATGCCAGCTGTCCTTCACTTCAACAAGCTCAACAGTCACTCTGCCTTCCAGCTTTGAAAAATAAAAAAAGAGGCCAATCCAAAATGAAATTCCCACAAGCGCCTATTTTTCTCCAGCTTTTTTGATAATTAACCCAGCCTTTCCAAGCTTTCTCCTATCCTAGAGGGACAATGTCCCCACTTCATCCTGTCCAAAGTGAATTGGTCTGTCGCTCCTCCAGGACCCTTTTAATCCGCCCTGTTTCACCTGGACTCACTCTCTGCCCAGGTGTTCTCAACACAGACGGCCCCTTCCAAATCCTGTCCCATCTCTTTCCTCTCTTTCTCAGAGCAATAGCCTGTATTACTATCACCGTTTCCTCACTCCTCACTTCCTCTTCAGCCCACTGGAATCTGGCATCTGCCCCAATGAAAATCACAGAACCACTTTCTCAGAGGCCCTAGTAGCCTTCAAACAGCCAAACTGAAGGCTCTGTTGTTCTCTCTGTGGAGATGACTCAAATTTCACCTCTTTTTGGCCTCTCTTCTAGACTCTAAAACTGTGGAAATTATCAACATGGACCCCCTACCAGCCCCCAATCAGGTCTCTCCTCCAGCATTCCCTATCTGATGGCACCACAACCCAACCTATCACTAAAGCGAGGCACCTCGCAGGGACCTTCAGCCCCTCCCCCTGCCCTGCATTCAACCAATGGCGCTTCTATTAACTCTACCTTCAAAATGTCTCCAAATCTCCTTCTCCTGTCCATGCTCACACCGCTGCCCCCGTGCAGGCTCTCCGCATCCTTCGCACAGTGTTACCTTCCCAGCAGGTCTACCAGGTTTCCAGAGCCACACCTCCCACTGATAGCAAAGTGATCAATCAAAGCTACTGATCTGATCACTCATGTGTTCAGTAATCACTGAGAGCCCAGTAATCACTAGGGGCTGGAATTGTTCGAGATACTGGAGGTATGCAAATAAGAGTATGTCTCCTCTCATGGAGCTTACGTTACAGTAGAGAGAAAAAGACGGTATGTGTGTGTGTATGTACACACACGTCTGTATGCATGTAGGTCACGTGATGATACATAAGGCAGGAGACGGGGAATACGGAGTGATGAGGGGCACTACTTCGTACACAGGGAGGCCTCGCAAAGCCTTGACAGCCACGGTGAGGACTTTGGGTTTCCTTCGGCTGGGAGGAGGGTCACCGCAGGGTTCTGAGCAGACAAGTGCAACAATCTCACCTAGGTTTTCAAAAGATCACCCTGCTCTGTGGCGATAAGACGAAGGGAGGCAAGGGTGAAAGGGTGGCAGAAGCTCTCACGTGAGTCAATGCTAGACATGTGTTGGCTATAACTGGGCACGGGCAGTGCAGACCACAGATGTATTTCAACCCCAGACTGAACACGCTTTGCTGAGAGGCTGAACAGGGGTGGCGATAAAGACAGGAGTCCAGGATGATGCCAACGTGTATCATCTGAGCAACAGGGAAGACGGGATCCATTTACGGAGACCTGGGGAAGACTTGAGGAGCCACACAGGCTAGGGGATGAAGTAGGAGTGGAAATTAAGAGGACCGATCTGGACATGTCAGGGTTGAATTGTGTATGCAAGTGGAAACGTCACGTGGACAACGGGATGTTCATGGCAGGACTGGGCCGGACATACAAATTCTGGAGTCATCAGTGTGTGACAGTTAGACTCCCGAGACTGGGTTGAGATCACGCCAAGAGTTAGTGACAGAGAAAAGAGTCCTGGGCACGCCCACATTCAGAAGGGTCAGAGCAAGGCCACCGGCTGAGGAGCCAAGCAAGGAATCCCTTGAGAAGTAACGCATGAAATGGAAAAGCATCTCTCTCCAAGAGGAAACTGATTTCATCTGGAAAAATCTTTTAATATATTCATAGAGGAATAAACATTTGAGATTCTCCTTTGTTCTCTAAGGAGCAGATATATGATTTGCCTCATTTCCATATTTCAAAACAAATTCCAGATATTATAAAAGTACTAAAATCCCCTAATAGCTTAGAAAAATTGGGCTCCTCTTTAAGACTCTCACTAGTACATGAGACCTACATTTCAAAGTCCCCTTCTTGTCCCTAGGTAACCCTAAAAAGTAGTGTTATGTTCCATAAAGGAAACAGCATGGTACTTAATGGCATATGAATGGACAGAAAGACCAACGGGACGGAGTAACAAGCCCAAAGCAGACTCAGGTACATACACAGGTGTAGAATATGGTAAAGATGGCATCTAAATTCACTGGGGGGAAAGATGGATTTTTAAATAAATGGTGCCAAGACGAAAGCCATGTAGAAAGACATAAAACTAGCTCCATACCTCTTATCATACACTGACATTAATTCCAGATGGATCAGAGATCTACATTTGAAAAATTAGATTTAGGGTGTGGCTACATCCCAATTAAACGATCTCTAAAAACAGGCAGCTGGCCTGTGGGCCACAACTTGCTGAATCTAAATACGTGGAAACCAAGAAGGATAAATTGTTATATTTACATATACATGCTTATTTTTTGCAGAAAAGAAGTATAGGAAGGATAAACCAGAAATGAATAAAGGGGCAACTGCTAAGGGATGAACGGGAATGAGGTAGTGGGGGTATGGGTGGGAAAGAGACATCTCTGAGTATATCTTTCTAGGACATTTTGATATGATAAAAATTAAACAATATCACCTGTTCTTGCCAAAAAGCTTTAACTTGAATCAATCTGGTTGAGGAATAAACCAGAGAAATTGAGAATGTGAGATATTCTACAAGACAGCTGGCCTGTATTCTTCAAAAAAGTCACTGTATGGGTGGTGATGGGTTGGAGTCATTTTAGATTAAGAGACTAAAAAAAGACAGAACTACCAAACACAATGTGAGAATGCTGATGGGATCCCAGAGCTATAAAAGACCTTTTTGGGACAAGGGGGGAAATGTAAACCATATATTAAGTATTATTAAATCATTATAAAATTTCTTAGATGTGATCATTTTTACTATGATTATTTGGAGGATGTCCTTAATCCTTACAGGTGCATGCTGAAGTCTGTAGAGGCGAAATATTGTAATAACTGCAACTTCTTTTCAAATGATTGGGGAGGGGGAAGTGTGTGAGTGTGTGTGCGCATGTGTGTGTGTGTGTGTGTGTGTGTGTATGTGTGTGTGTGTTTAAAAGTGGGGAGAGGAAGGGAGGGGGAAAGAATTGGAAAAACATATTTTTAATAGTGTGATTCTGAAGGCAACAATTGCTGATGGAAATTCTGAACAAGAGTAACGTGTATTCTTTGAGAAAAAGAAATTCCCTTCCTGAGTATATCTTAAGTAGTTAAAGTGGGTAGTTGGCTACCCCACTGGTATAGTAAATACTTTTTTTGGTTTACCTTTTACCTAAGACTTAGCGCAAGCAATTGAAGACCAAAATGATGTGTAATCCAGCAGTTACTAACAGGCAATTCCATTCTGTTTAGAAAGTTACTTTAAGGATGACACAGAGTGCTAAAATATGGATGAACTTTGAAAACATTATGCCAAGTGAAAGAAGCCAGTCATAAACGGCCACATCACACATGATTCCATTTATGTGAAATATCCCAAATAGGCAAATCATAGAGACAGAAAGCAGATTGACTGGTGGTTGCCTAGAGCTAGGAGGTTGAGGGGACATGGGAAGTGACTAACGGGTATAGGATTTCTTTAGGGAGGTGATAAAAATGTTCTACAATTGGTTGTGGTGACAGCAGCACAAGTCTGTGAATATACTAACAACTAAACTGTACATTTTAAGTGGGTGAATTATAAGGTATATGAATTCCATCTCAATAAAGTGTTATAAGAATAAGAGAAGAGCACAGGAGCAAGCACCCGCCCTCCCTCCCAGGAGCTGCTGGCACTCACCTGGAACCCTTCACGGAATCGTCTGCCCAGCCTCCTTGGCGGCGGGGTGGTTTGGGAGGGAGAGCCTGCATGAAAACAGAAGCCGAAATAACAGTCACTAAACATGTGCATTCAAGTGAGCTGTGGCTGAGGTCAAAGTCACCTGACGCAACATGTAACCTCTCAAAACCTCCCAAATAAAAACAGATTTTACCATGAAAATCTGGGTGTTGTCTTTCCCTTCTGGTGGGTATACCAGTTGGCAAGATCTGGAGGGTAACTGGGCAATGTCTACTGAAAGTCTTAGAAATATATGTTCACTTTTTGAGCAAGCAATTCTAATCCAAGAAAGTTTATCCCACAAAATAATCAGAAGGAAACACAATGTCATTTTTGAGTTGTGAATACATAATTGGAAACAACCAAAACAGACTGCAATAAGAAATTTAGTAAATCACGGAACACACAAGTGAAAATACTATGCAATAATGGAAAACTATGCTAAAAAAGAATACTTAATGATATGAGAAGGTTCAATATATGTTAACTTTTAAAAACATGTTGCTAAACAGTAGGTATATGTTTTTGATTTTGTGAAAAGGTTATTAATACCTAATATCTAGCATTAATTAGCTCTAAATACATGAGTGAAAGGGGACTCCAGTAATCAAATTATGGGAAATTTTTATTTTCCTTCTTGTACTGTTGGACATTTTCCAAATTCTTTTTACAATTAACTTATACTACTTTTATAAACGGAAAAGGGATAAAATAAAGATATAAGAGAAAGGCTTGCTTAAAAGACAGAGACTAAACAGGTGGGTTAAAAAAATCTCAGATGATTTGGGCAGGAAGCATTCACCTGCAATGGATACACTCAGAAACCCAAGGGCAGGAATCCTTGTCCAGCCTGTATCAACTAAAAATACCAAAGGAACACCAAGCAAATCCACTCAGTCACTCAAGGTGGGTAAAAGAGAAAGGAACATTTTCTATTTTATTTTATTTTATTTTTTTAAAGATTTTATTGGGGAATTGGGGAAGGGGAACAGACAAGTTGCTGTCTTTTTGTTCTTCAGTCTAGTTTTGCGGAGGACGTTGCTTCACTGGCCCATGTTGGTATCGTCATTGGGCTCTTCCCGGATAAGGCAGATTGGTTGCCGGCCTCTGGCTGGTCGCTCACCGCGGCTATTGGCAGCTCACACTGGCTGCCAGCCACTCACTGTAGCCTATGGCAGCCCACTGCAGCCAGTGTCACTGGCCCTCATATGTGGGATCCGAACCGGGGTCGCTGGCGTCCCAAAACCAGCTCTTAACCAATGCACCACTCGGCCAGCCTAACATTTTCTATTTTAAATTACCCAGCATACACATAGATATTTTTTGAAATACCTCCTTTTCCCCCAACAATTTCACATAATCATAACTATTGCTCTTAGTCTAAGGAGACACTTAAGATAAAGGGACTAAAATGGGCGTTGGCAAACTTTTCCTGTGAAGGCTAAGTGGTCAATATTTTTGATTTTGTGGGCCACGCAGTCTCTGCTGCAACGCCTCTCCTCAGATAGTGCAGGGCAATAAACAGCCATAGGTAGTAAGGACACACGTGGGTGTAACTGCGTTCCAATAAAACTTTACAGAAACGAGCAGCGACCAAATTTGGTGGGAAGGAGGTGGTCTGCTGACCCCTAGACTAAAATGTGTCACTGCAACATCCTTTAAGTCTGTTGCTTAAGGCCTAACTTGGAGCTTTTTAAGAAAACACTCCCTCAACATGCCAAAACACCTTTCTTGATACTTTTGATACTCTTGCACCAACATGTTTTCTTTCCTGCTTCTCTAGTAGCACTCCAGGGGCACCCCAGCCTGCCAGGGACATGCTCCACCTAGATATGGGGCCTTTCTTTAGAGTGAGGCTGAGTCTGCTGGAAATGGCTGGCTCAGAAGCAGCCAAGTCCTGGAATGCCTGTATCCAACTTAGCTCCTGGGAATGTAAGCAGTGCTTGAGAGAAAACAAGCTTGAGCTTTCTATGCGAGAGGCAGGTAATGAAGCTATCTGGGGGCTCTGTACATCTCAGAAATGACAAAAATGCAGACGTAAAAAATGAGCTGTTGTTGGGTTCTCAGGGGAGGAATCTAAAAAGGATGGATGAAGTGGCCCCCACTATTGCTTCCCAGGCCACACATCCTGTTTGGTGTACCTGCCACCCCACACTCGCCCATCACCAGGCTAGAGGGGAAGCCTTATATCACATGACCCTCCTTCCCTGGACACAGCTGACTGAACCAGGGGTGCACCAGTCTGACCCGATTGGAACCAACCGAATTCTCTGCGCCGGAATCAGGACAAGCTCAAGGCTCAGGTTGTTCAGACAGCACTGAGCGCTGGAAATATAAGGACCAGCTGGGTCAGCCTAACCCAAACTACCCCACGCCAAAACCGTGTATAAGCAGAGACCAAGGACCTCGTCTTGCTGAGCTCTTACGTGGGTCAGGTAGTGCACTGGGTGGCTTCCATGTGAAGGAGAACTGACCTGAGCCACATCCGGCCCCTTGAGGGTGTTTTAAAGTGATACAGCTTTAAACCATCTGTGTGCTTCTGCAGGTAACTTCCATACTCCTTTCCTCGAGGGTAGGGCCATCTTGTGGTAATGTAAATTCCTGAATCTAAAGATCAAAAACTAGTAACCCCATGTTTTGTTTGGCCATACAATGGTTTTCTGTATTTTTTTTTTAAGATTTTATTGGGCAATTGGGGGAGGGGAACAGCGTTGGAGAATCGGGGAAGGGGAACAGACAAGTTGCTGTCCTTTTGTTCTTCAGTCTAGTTGCGGAGGATGTCGCTTCACTGGCCCATGTTGGTATTGTGATCACTGAACTCTTCCAAGCTGAGGCAGTCACTCGCCAGCCATTGGATGGCCGCTCACGGTGGCTCACGAAAGCAAACGCCAGCTCCCGGCCAGCCCCACTGCAGCCTATGCTGTCACCGGCAACTCACGGCAGTCCAGTTCCAGATTGACTTGTTGTTCACCATCTTAGCTGTAGAGGGCACAGCATCACTGGCCCTCATATGGGATCCAAACCGGCAGCTGTGCTGCTCAGAGCTGGCGTCCCAAGCCAGCTCCTAACCAATGCGCCACTCGGCCGGCCCTGTAACTTCTCTAATGAAAGGTTTCTAAGCAAACCCTGTCCATCGTTTTCATGCATCTAGGTTAACATGCCTTTGAAATGCCAGAAGTAATACTCTTTTTCAGACCATGAGGAAGTGCAACCACCCCGAGAGAGCACCTAGTCTTCTTAACTACCCTGTACCGTGCTTGCTCCCACCTTCATATAATCTTCCTTACATTCCCTCCATTCTAAGTTATAAAAGAAACCGCAAAACTGTCCTCCATCGCATTTGAGATCTTGCTTCCCAGCAACTGTCGTCAGTTTGACTCAAACAAATTCATACAAAAGTTCTGTACTGGTTTGGACATTCTTACATAGACAAAAACATCACCACATAACAGTCACTCCTCCACATCAAATAGAATTAACAACTAGTTCCAAAATCAGAGGCTTTTTTTGTTTTACACTAACGACCAAAGACTTCAGGATTTGACATTTGCTGTAAAAACGATGAAAGTTACTTTTCATTGGGATCACCTGGGCGAGGAAGAGTTACAAGGAAATTCTCTGCACAAAACAGGGCAGGGCTATAGTTGTCCCCCTTGCTCCCCAGTGTGGGGCCTGGCGAACCTCAGGAGAGAGTGCTGAGGCATCCAGATGGGAGGCAGAGGGGGAGGGGAGCGGCAGAACTTAAAGTCTGCGAGGTAGGGCTTGGGCATTTGGTGGGAGATGTCTTTCCCGAGTGGGGATCCTTATGTGCATGATTTAGTACTCTGAGTTCAAAGATAAGAAATTTATTTTGTAAATACTCCCTACTATGAAATCTTATTATGGCCACACAGATACCCTGTCTGGATAAGTCAGGCTTAGTTAACCACTATTATCAAGTTATAAAGGCTCTTCCTCAGTATTCAACCGTGTTCCCCAGGTGGGGAGCAGGGCACTGTCCTATGCACACCAACTGAGTTAGAAAAAGCAAGATGTCATCTCTGTCCTCAAATGTTACCCCAGTTCAGTGAGGCTGAGAAGCTAGGCAGAATTCAGGGTGCGTCAGGTCTGTCTGAAACCTATGTGATCGGACATCAGGTTTCATCTGAAACGTAAGAGGCTGCAGTGGAAGTGGGAGTTGGGCATTGAGGCAGAGGTACCAAGCACCCCTCCAGAGAGAGGCTGTACCCAGGTCCAAAGGTGAAGCTGAGGACTCCCTCAGCCATGGGTAGTTAGTTCCATTGAATCATGCAGTTTTCTTGTCACCTCTGGTGATTTCTATTGGGCCACTTTCTCCTTGGGCATCAAGACAGTGGTCAGACAAGCATGCATACATAACAGAAGGCTGAACAGACTTGTACCAACTTGTGAAGTGCTGAGGACGAGAGGTCAAAGAAGCTGTATGGGAAATGTGGGGCTGGCCCTGGACTAGAAGGATAAGCAGAGATGATAAGGAAAGCATTCCGGAAGCCACCAGGTACAAGGTGCAGGACAGCATACAACACTCAGCCTACAGCAAATGCTGTCCCCTGATCATATCGGAGGGCTCCCTGGGAAACTCCCTGGGAGTCTGGGCACCTCAGCATCGATCACTTTACCATGCAGGCTGCAAGTGGAAGCTGATGTAACTTGATCATAATGCAGTAGTTTGAAATTAGGTGCAAATGATCTGTTTGAAATGGAAGCGGATGACTGGAGGGTAGCAATATATTTAAAAGGTCTGGTGGGTTCTTTTGCATGGACAGTCCGGCCCCTGAACGCTCGGCTGCTCTCCCTCAGGGTTCTGAAGACATCCCGATACCTAGTTTTTCCCTGTTTCAGAAAGAGCCCCATGGCTGTGCCCAGGGTGATCTGAAACCCAGGACACACTTCAAGGCCAAGACATTACTATTGCTTGTTTTAGGACCAGCTGTCAGAACTGCTATGCTTGCCCTTCCCCATGCAGTCACAGATCAGATGCTTGGAGACTTTGGGGCGCCTGGAAGACCTCCCCAGCTCGAATACCAGAACCCCAGTTCCCACCTGGTGAGAAGCTGTAACACTTTAGTGTGGATCCTTCCATTTGGGCCATGGGTCCTTCCCTCTCCTGCCTGCCAGGTCTGGGTAGGACGAGAGAACACAGGAATGTGTGGTTGATTTTCCCTCAGATTTTGTGTGTCGAGTTCTCTGTGTTCTGAATTCTCTGCGTAATGGCCTGGGCATTTAAAGGAAAGGGAATTTATTCTTGTTCCACCCTGGAAACTAGAAACGGAACCTTGAGGCAGGCTAAGACAGTAGTGACTATTTTTTTCATGGAGCACACCAACTCCAGACTCCTCCTTGACCGAGCACTTAGGGAGACATTTCCAGTCTGTCTGAGTGATGACTTTGGAGGAAACCTGTTTGCTGTCCCGCTGTTAGGGAGGGAGAGGAAGAAAAAAACCCAAAAACAATAAACCAGGATGTGTGAGGGAAAGTAAAGCTCCACTGATTTTATAAGCCAGAAAGAAGGCCTGATCTATTCTTTAGTCCTGGTGTATTCTTTAAATTGCTCTGCTTCTGAAATTCAGAGGCACGGCCCCAAGACATCTGCTGCGAAAACTATTTCCAATTTTGGCAGATTTACTGCCAGGTAACATTAGCCAAACTTCTTTAAAAAAAAAAAAAAAAGGAAGAGTCCTAAAATGTGCGACACCAGGAGGGACAGAAATAGGAATGGGTGACAGGAGCCCGAGGGCAGTGCATCCCTCCCATTCTCTCTTGAAAGCTGGAGTCAAGTCTCTTGAGTGTGGGAAATGAGCACAGCCTGCCGGGGCTGCCGCCTGATGGACCCAAGGGGGCAGGACCCCGCATAGCTCCTGAGGAGAAGCAAAAATGTGTTCTCTCCAAAAATAAACAGGGGGCAGCAATGACTGCGAGTAAAGAGAGGGAAGCACGTGACTGGTGGTTGCAGTCCTGAAATACCAGCTTTCTACAAAAGGGAGCCTGTGATAGGCAGAATGAGGGGGAATTCAGGAAACGGCCTCTTTATATGGTCTCATCCGAATGGGCCAGGATTCAACTCACTGGAATTACCAAGTCAGAGGGAGCCTTTCGGGCCAGACTTGTTTCTGATCTTTATATGGTTCCCCCAGATTCTTAAGATGCCAAAATAGAAAAGATGCTGCAGTGCCAAAAAAGGAGCCTTTTGAGTTTAGAAGCTTCTCACACACTCTCACAAGCCCTGGAGAAACCTCACAGTATGAGTCAGTCCAACTCCAAACTGTAACCTGTTTCAAAATGCCAGTCCAAACACACGCATAAATTACCAACAGAAAAGACACTGAGTTAAGCAAGAGTCATTGCACACTTCATGCCTACCCACCTTCCAGCTTCTAGGAGCAAAACAGCTCCCATGTTCAAAGCTGGACTGCTGGCTAAAAACAAACTTCCAAGCCTTTCTCCAGCCACTTGAAAGAAGAGCCAAGAGGGTGGTTCTTATCTGCTGGATGAGAAAGAAGACTAACACATCTGAATACTCGGCACCCACTGCATGGGCGGGCACGTATTCCTCCAATCTGGGAGCTACACACAGTTCCATCTTGCCAATGTCTCCCTCCTGCCTCAACCCTGGGTCTGACAACTGAGTCATTATAAACCTGAGGTTCCCCTCATAGATTTACGAGGTCACAGAAGGTAATGGACCATCCAAGGGGCCCTGTGAGCAAACACAGCTCTTTCAAGCTGAAATAGACACACCAAAATGAAAAATCCATTTTAGGTATAAGAAAGAAACCAGATCATCAATAGATGCTAAAGCCATTAGGTGAAAGACTAATTGATGGGGAATCGGACAGTCTCATGCTGCCAAAAAAATCACCCCATACGTCACGTTCCTGTGGCAAGGGAGAAAACACTCCTTAACCCTAGACAACGATCACCACCCGAACTCCGCGATCAAACTGGAGCGGCATTGACAGTGAGACTTGACGTGCTGCCACCTGAAGCGCACCGCGCCATCCAAGAAAAACTCTTGCCGCCTTCAGCTGGAATCTAATCAGGCGTTCCACGAAGCTGGAAGTCAGGTGACAGAGGAGGAAGTTCAGTGACATGAGGAAGAAAGAATCAGACAAATCCAGCACGAGGGAAAGGCTATACAACCACTGGGCAAACCCACCAAAAAGCCAACACCGTTAAAAAGGTGTGTGTTGGGGCGGGGGAGGGGAGGGGGGGGCCGGGGCGACAGGGGACTATTCTAAACTAAGAGACAAGAGAAACTTCATGGAGTGTTTCTTGATTGGATCCTGGTTTGAAAAAATGTAGCTATAGAAGACACTTTTGGAGACACCTGGGGAAAATGAATTATGGACTGAGTAATAGATGATATTAAGGAATTATGAATACTATTAGGTGTGGCAAAGTAGATTTCTAGGAGAATTTTCCTGTTTTTTAGAGACATATGCTGAAATATTTAAGTGACCTGTCACAATGTTTGATTTGAAATGATTCAGCAACAAACAATATATATGAAATATAAATGCATAGTTTTAAGTATTTTATAAATTATCATTTAAGCAAATGTGGCAAAATACTGACAACAGTATCTACTGATGATAGGTTCAGTAGATATAGCTTGGTCTCACCCTTACCTTTTTATGAGGCCAGCAGAGGGAAGGATTAAGAGTCAAGTTGGGATTAAAAAGTGATGCCCAAGGGCCAGCCGAGTGGCGCGTTGGTTAAGAGCTGGCTTGGGATGCCAGCGGCCCCGATTCGGATCCCACATATGAGGGCCGATGACACTGCCCTCTATAGCTAAGACGGTGAACAACAGCTCCACCTGGAGCTGGGCTGCTGTGAGTCGCCGGGACGGTATAGCTGCAGCCCCTGGGCTGTCATAGGCTACAGTGAGTGGCCGGCAGCCAGCATGAGCTGCCAAGGGCCGCTGTGAGAGGACATCCAGAGGCCGGGGACCGATCTGCCTCACCCGGGGAAGACCGCAATGATGATACCAACATGGGCCAGTGAAGCAACGTCCTCCGCAACTAAACTGAAGAACAAAAGGACAGCAACTTGTCTGTTTCCCTTCCCCGGTTCCCCAACGTTGTTTCACCTCTCCCAATTCCCCAATAAAAATCTTTAAAAAAAAAGTGATGCCCAAAACAAACGGTAACAGCTTGTGCCAAACCGTGTTAGGCTGAATTCCACATACATCTGTGTGCTTGGAAAGTAGCTGGGTCTTTACTGCATGTCACAAGACACTCTCCTCATACCAGCAGGTGGGAACTTTGGAGAATGAGTGACTAAATTGGGGGTGGGGGTGGGGAGTGGAAGCAGAAGTGAGTTTGCCAGAAAGAAGTAAAGGAAAAAGCTGTAGTTCTAAAGGTGGGGGTGGGGACAACAGGAGAGGAGGGAAGGGACAATCCTGGCTGGGTTCAAATTCGAGAACTGTCACTTTCTAGCTGTGTCGCCTTAGGCTAGTCACATCTTCACTAAGCCTTCTTTTCCTCATGTGTAAAACGAGAAGGATCATGAGTCCCTTGTAGATCTACTGTAAACATGACAAACCATCTCTGGCACGGAGCCAACACTTAATAAATGATGGTGATAGTGGCCACTATATTATATATCTGTAATAATAATAGTAATAAAATGCAGAATGTGGGCCGGCCGAGTGGCGTGGTGGTTAAGCGCTGGCCTTGGAAGCCAGCAGCCCCGGTTCGGATCCCACATATGAGGGCCAGTGACACTGCCCTCAAAAAAAAAAAAAATGCAGAATGTGGAGGGAAAAAATCCTTAGTGCCTCGGGTTGAGAATATGTCAAGTGTTTGGTAGGCAAACACTGCAGGGCCTTTCATTTGGGACGGCCTGGCACAAGTTTCATTCCAGGGGTCCACCTCTTCCCTACCGCAGCTTCCCTAAAGAGAGAGAAACGCTTTCAAATAGGCTGCATCAAGAAGATGAAGACACAGTTTTGCTGCTCACTAAGAAATCACTGTGACACTCAGGACAACCACAGTGTCTGGCAATTACTCTGGGGGTGTCACCTTCCCCAAATATTCCCACATACCTTATAATAAAAAGACCCATCTCCCATATCTCAATACGCAGTCATCAAGCTGCCCATTTCAAAGCACTCATGGGGTCGGGCTGCCAGCAGTTTGTTGAAGAGGCTGATCCAAAGAGAACAGATTTCAGCCCCAAGAGTCATTCTTAAAATTCACTCTGCATTTTCCTCCCATGGATGGCATCCTCTTAATCTCAATTATCTCCCTTTGGGTCATCCTAAATCAGTTCTCCCCTCTTCTTGGGTCTATACCTTTCAGACACATATAAAGAAATGCCCTGTTCTGCCATACATTTCCCAGTTCAGCCAAAATAAACATTCCTTTCAGCTTTCATCATAAATCAAAACCTATACGTTTTTGTCATTCTCGTAACTCCTTTCAGTTTGCTAAAATCCATCGGCATGTGTGCAGCCAGAAATGCACACAAGGACGGGGGTGTAAATTCCTGGCACTCCCAGAGGCAAGGCCTCCGGCACCTGTGACTTTGTATAAGCACAGTCTCGACTTGCTACCTCAACCAAACCCAGGCTGGGATAACGTGGAGACAGTTGAGAGTGGAGGAGCTAGCTGTCACCTTGATGCTTTCGGAAACCTGATCTCTCACGAGACTCCTCAACGGTGATGATGGAGAAGAAGTGGAGGGAGGTGGAAAGAGGTATTAAACTATTCGCTGGCGGCCCCCATTCTGTGACACCAGCGAGAAAGCCGAGTTCCGTTCCCCACCCGGCTCACCGTGGTGAGAGCCCGGACATGGCAGGGCTCGCACTGCAGTTCTTCTTTCTGGGCCTCGGATGTGGAACAAGAGGAGACACTTCAAGCACACAGCAAGGTCACGGCTGGCAAATGAGCACTCACTACATTGTACCCTCCCAACAACCTTTCAAGTGACCCCGGTAATTCTAAATTTTTTCTTTAACTTCTAGAACTGTGTTTCCCAAACTCGAAACTAGATTTCACGAACTGTCACTATTTAGAAAAACAAATTATGTTTGTGAGGGATCTGATGTGGTTGTCAGTATGGAGTTAACAGTTTTTAATTTTATTAAGAATCTTAAAAACAAAAACAAAAACAAAAAACCAAACCATTTCCTCTCACTATCATTTCATTAAAGGGAACTTTTCAATCTCACCAAATCAGAAAGGACACAAACCAGGATAAAGAATCGTTCTTTAAATTGAATACATTCAGTTAATGATAAACTTATTCTATTGTCTTCTGTTTTCTCATTTTGGTAAAAACTTCTTCATAGGCCAGTATTAAAGCCTGCTATGTTCTATTCCTTTCTCGGATGCTCAGTCCAAGTCCACGGTTGGTTTCTCAGACTCTCTTCCCACCTTTTCTCAAACAAGAAGGGCTGCAGGCCAGCCACTCTATTGCACAGTGGCTGGACACGAAAGGCCTGACCTGGGTAAAGTCACTTCATCTGGGCCATTCAGCTGCACAGGAAGACTTCCTGCTCTTGAAACAGGGCACTGCCAACCCCTCCAACTCTAGAGCACTTTCTAGGTTACCTTTCAGAGTGCTCAGCACAGCACCCGCCAGGATAAGCACGCACATCTTGGTGACGTACCCCAGGTCTGGGCCTCTTTCATCTCCGTGCGTCTCGGTGTTACTTCCGAGCGTACTACTGTACTGATGTCAGAATACTTTCTGTCTCAGTAGCTAATGTGCCTGAATGCCTCTGTCAGTTATCCCAAAAGAAAAATCCACACAATCTGTTTCTACAACAACCACACCCTCATTGTTTTCTCACCAACAGCACCACTTGAAAAAGACCACAGTGAATTCTGAAACAATCCAAAATAGCAATTGGCAGGTTCTGGATCCAGTAATGGGGGAACAGTTTGTATTCAAATAACCTTCACACAGATAGCAATTACAAACTCTGTACAAAATATATAAGAACTGTTTGAAGGCACTGGTGGGCAGACAAAAGCAGGCAGAAACTAGAAGGGATTTGATGCTTAAAAGAAAAGAACTGCACTGGGTAAAATCCATGTGTAAATGGATTTTCCTCCTGAGTGCCATTCCCAGTCTGGGCAGCAACAGACCAGCTGGAATTCAAGCAGAAAGCTGCAGTTTTATTGGCTTGAGGACACGTTTGGGGGCTGCCAGAGTCACTAAAAATAGAGAGAGAGCAGTCCTAGAAAGAAGGGAGCCCCAAATCTGCATATAAACTCCCCTAAAATCCTTTAGCTATTATCTGAACTGCATATGCATGAAGGAGACTCCAAGAAACCCAGTGGAAAGCAACTACTGAAGGGCTAAGAAAATAATAATAATAATAATAATAATAGTAAGTGGAGATGAGGTTTCAGCTATTGCTCACTGCAAGGGAGAGAGATTGGAGTTCGGGTTCCACCAAGTAAGAGGCACTTGGGACACACCTTGGGTATTCCACTGAAATCCCATCAGAGCCACACCTTAGGAGTAAAGACCATGTTCTGGGATTAACGGGCAAAACCAAAATAGATCTGACATAACAAAGTCTAAAACTAAGTCTCCATAACTCAAGGTGATCTGCAAATAATTAAACTGCCTGCTAAAACAAAAATCAACACTTTTCAGAGGAGGCAATATAATCCAGCGTTTCTACAATTTATTATCCACAATGTCCTTTGTATGAACTGAAATTACTAGACATGTGAAGAAACATGAAAATATGACCCCTAGTCAAAAGAAAAAAAAAAAACAATAAAAATTGATCCTGGCATGACCCAGATATTGGAATGAACAGAAAAGGGTTTTAAAGCAGCTTTATAAATATCTTCGGGGACTTGAAAGAAAATATGGTCAAAATGAATGAACAAATGGGGGATTGAACAGAAAAAGAAGCTATGTAAGAGAAAAAAGAACAAATGGTAATGTAGAATTTAAAAGTTCAATATCTGAACAAAAAAAAAGTTCAGTTTGAAACAGAAGAAGAAATAATCCGTAAATTACAAGACAGGTCAATAGAAAATATTCAATTTGAAGAACAAAAAGATAATAGGAAAATATTAACAATGCCTCATGGACAAAAACACAGGACAAGTCTATGGGACAAAATCAAGCAGTTTAATACACAGTGAAACCTTGGATTGTGAGTAATGTGGTTTGTGAGTGTTCCACAAGACGAGCAAACATTTCTAATACATTTTAACGTGGTAAATGAGCGATGTCTTGCAATACGAGTAGTTTGTTTCTGGAACAAATTATGCTCGCAAACCAAGGTATTACTGTATATGCAATTGAAGTCCCAGGAACAAAGAAAGAGGAAGTTGGGCAGAAAAGGTATTTGAAGAAATAATGTCTAAAATTTCCCAAATTTGGAGAAAAATATTGACTTACTAATCTAAGAACCTCAGCAAATCCCAAGCAGAATCAATACAAAGAAAATCACAGGTAGGCACATCATAGTCAAACTGCTGAAAATCAAAAAAGATAAAAAGGAACTCTTTAAAGCAGCAAGAGAAGAAAAGGTGTATATACAGGAAAACAATCATTAGAAACAATGAAGGCCAGAGGACAAACGAATGACAATCTTTAAAGTGCTGAAATTAAAATATATATATATTTTAACCCAGAATTCTCTATCAATAGAAAATATCCTTCAAAAATGAGGGCAAAATGAAAACAGTTTCAGATCAACAAAACAGAGAAGTTGTTTTGGCAAATCTGTACTAAGAAATGCCAAGGAAAGTTCCTCAGGCTACAGAGAGATGACACCAGATGGAAACTTGGATCTACAAAATGAAATAGAAGTGGTAGACATGTGGATGAATATAAAAGACTATCTTTTTTTCTCTTAATTTCTCTAAATGACAACTGTTTGAAGTGAAATGACAAGTGGTATTGTGGCGTTCATAACATATGTAATCTTAACGTGACATTGCTAGCACACAGGATGAGGGGACAAATGGGACTTATATTGCTGCAAATCTCACGTTACATGTAAGATGGTATGATAGTAACACTATGTAGCCAATGATAAGGATGCATATGCCAATCGCTAGAGCATCTACTGAAAAGAGAGTATAAAAAGCTACACCTAAAAAGCCAATGGGGGGATTCAAATGGACTATAATAAAAGCAATCAACTAAACATGGTGACATAATTCTCTATTATGCTGGGTAAAGGCATGTGACCATAAATGTTTCAGTCTATCACCAATGACATTCAACATTAGTCAGTACACTTTTCCTGCAAAGTACCATTATTAAAAGAATATTTTACTATCATTCTGCTCCTTCTCGGTAATTATTGACATACCACATAATGAAAAGAAATCTAGCCTGGCTAATGACTTCAATGAGGCTTTCTGATCATCATCTTACGGTTCCTAAACAGATTAGATATTCTGTATTCACAGAGCTTTTTTCATCTCCTAAAACCTGGCTTTCCCCTGTGGACTTCATTTGTCTTGCAGTTCTCTCAACTAGAGCTTGCTCATTCTTTAAAACCCTCAAACCAGGGTTCCAAGATAACACTCCTGCCTCACCTCCCAAAGTTCTTTTAGACCATGACTCTTCCAAATTACACAGAACACTTCTTTGGAAATTCATACCGCTCGGCCACATCACCTCTTTCCTTTTCTCCCTGTCACTAACAACTGCCTGAGCACAGATTGATCAAAACTTCGGACATTTCTGCTTGACAACTAGTCTCATCATTCTAAATCAATGTTCACATGAACAATTCATCTAATGCTTAGCCCCATAGTTCCCCAAGCCTTTAGATGCCAATGACCTTGCTACTTTTTCAAACTCATTATAACCTGAAACTGCTCCATCTCTGAAATATCCAGTCCTCTCCTTCCCTCCTTATCTAACAAAGTCCTTCTCGGTCTCACGTCCTTTCCTATCAGCCCTGCTCACTTCCAAAGTCCATCATATCATGCCTTACGTCCTTTTCCTTTTACCACATTTCCCCTAGAAATCCCCCAAACTTGGGTCAATACCCAGCCTGCTGAGGGGTGTTGGAGAAAATGCATAACCATGCAAATTAAGGCTCAACAAGCTCACGTTCTGTCTTCTCTCAGCACCACCAAAACAATCCCATTTATAACTGCATCAAAAAAATAATAAAATGCCTAGGAATAAATTTAACCAAGGAAGTAAAAGTCCTGTAGTCAAAAAATTATAATAGAGGGCCAGCCGAGTGGCGCAGTGGTTAAGAGCTGGCTTGGGAAGCCAGCGGCCCCGGTTCGGGTCCCACATATGAGGGCCAGTGACACTGCCCTCAAAAAAAAAAACAAAAAAAAAAAAACAAAGAAACAAAAAATTATAATAGAGAAATTGAAGAAGATACAAATATATGGGAGCACAGGAGGTCTGACAATTAAGTTCGTGAACTTGTTGCACTGATGTTGCTAACCTGTTTTGATATCAGAGGAATTATTCATTATGAATGTGTACCATCTGGACAAACAGTTAACCAAATTTACTATTTGGAAGTGCTGAAAAGGCTGCGTGAAAAAACAGACAACCTGGAGGCTGGTTGAGTGGCTCAGTTGGTTAAGAGTGCAAGCTCTGAGCAACAGGGTCGCTGGTTCAATTCCCACGTGGAACAGTGAGCTGTGCCTGAGCTGAGCTGCTACTGAGCTGCAACAGGTGGCAGGATGGCTCAGATGGTGAGAGCACGTGCTCCTAACTACAAGGTTGACGGTTCGACTCCCACATGGGATGGTGGGCTACACCCACCTTCAACTAAGATTGAACACGGCACCGTGAGCTGAGCTGCCCTGAGCTGCCAAAAGGCGGCCAGACTGCGCAGTGGTTAGAGAGCGTGCGCTCTTAGCAACAAGGTTTCCAGTTCGACTCCTGCATGGGATGGTGGGCTATGCCCACTGCAACTAAGATTGAAAACAGCAGCTTGAGCTGACAACCGCAAGCTGCCAACAGGCAGTCGGATGGCGACTGGACTTGAAGCTGAGTTCGCTGCACCCTCCACAACTAAGACTGAAGGACAACTTGGCTGTTCCCCTTCCCCAATTCCCCAATAAAATCTTAAAAAAAAAAAAAAATAGGCAATCTGAACTTTTCACCAACAATTCATGGCTCTTGCATTACGACAATGCAGCAGCTCACATGGCACTGTCTGTGAGGGACTTTTTAGCCAGTAAACAAATAACTGTACTGGAACACTCTCCCTACTCACCTGATCTGGCCCCCAATGACCTCTTTCTTTACCCAAAGATAAAGGAAATATTGAAAGGAAGACATTTTGATGACATTCAGGACAACAAGGGTAATATGATGACAGCTCTGATGGTCATTCCAGAAAAAGAGTTCCAAAATTGCTTTGAAGGGTAGACTAGGCACTGGCATCGGTGCATAGCTTCCCAAGGGGAGTATTTCGAAGGTGACCATAGTGATATTCAGCAATGAGGTATGGAGCACTTTTTCTAGGATGAGTTCGCGAACTTAATTGTCTGACCTCATATACCATGCTCATGGATAAGAATTAATATAATTAAAATGTCCAGGGCCGGCCGAGTGGCACAGTGATTAAGCGCTGGCTTGGGAAGCCAGCAGCTCCAGTTCGGGTACCACATATGAGGGCCAGTGACATTGCCCTAAAAAAAACAAAAAATAAAAGTCTACACTATCCCAAGCAATCTATAGATTCAATGCAATCCCTATCAAAACACCAATGGCATTTTTCACAGAACTAGAATAAACCAAAAAATTTATATGGAACCATAACCCCCATTAGCCACAGCAATCTTGAACAAGAGGAACAAAGTTGGAGGTATCACAATACCTGACATCAAACTATACTACAAGCACACATGTCAAAATATAATATATTCACTCAATTCTTTCACTAAGAACATGCCTGGTGTGTGGTACTGTGCCAGGCACACACAGTCCCCTCTCTGAATGCTCCTCTGAAAGTACAGGGACTCCTACTGCTAAATCCAATGGACCGCCCTCCGGAGAAAGTGTCTCACTTTTCTGGACCCTCGTAACAACATCAAACACGGAGTCCTTAACATGCTGTCTTATCTTGGCTCTGGACACCACAGGTGCCTGCTTACCCCTTCTCCTCTTGGCTACTCTTCCTCCATCCCCTTTTGTGAGCTATTCTTTGACTGTGTGTTCCTTAAATATGGGGGTTCCTCAGGTTCTGTCCAAGGCCTCTTCTCTTCTTACTCTACGAACTCTCCCCTTTGGAGCTGGGCCTCTATTTATCACCTCAACACTAACAGCTTCTCAACCTCTAGCTCCGGCTCAGAGCCCAGTCCGGAGCACGAGTCCCAAATGTCAGAGCCTTCTGGATCTCTCCAGCTAGTGGTCTCACAGACACCTCACATTTACCTGCTCCTAAATTGAACACATCACCCTCCCACACCTGTTCCTCATTCACGGGGCGAGTGCTTCCCGAGGACCTACAAAGTGCCAGGGGAGCGAGCAGCTTACAATTAGTGAGGGGGCCGGATCTAAATCATGACACAAACATAGTCACAAACTGTGGTGAGGGTGACAGAGAAAAAGTGAAAACAAACAAAAAGCTACAAAAGAGTATAATAAGGGGAGCTAGTTTAAATGAGAATGTAATATTTAGTAGGAGTGATATTCAAGCTGAATCCAAAGGAGAAGTAGGAGTCAGCCCAGCCAAGAGTAGGGGTGACTATTCTAGGGAACGATTCGATTCTATCGGGTTGCCGGAAAAGTCATGACGCATTTTTGCGACGAAAAACATAGAAAAAAATACGTCATGACTTTTCCGACAACCCAATATTTTACTCTACTCTAAGCTACTGTTGGAATGACACTGTTTTAGGGAACTCGAATAAATAGGGAACTGCATAAGCAAAGTAAAGACTCCCTGTGACTGCAACCGAGGTAGGTAAGGAATGAGGCTGGAGGTGTAGGCAAGGGTCAAAGTAAGAATTGGCGATTGTTTTTATCCTAAGGGCCATGGGTATCTGGTAAAGGGTTCTGAGTGTGAAAGGAATGATGCACATTTTCATCAGACCATTCTGGCTGAACTGCAGGAGAGGGGGATATAAAAGGAGAGACCAGTTATGAGGCAACTGCTGCAGTCCAGTGAGTTAATAGTGCCTTAAACCATTTTCTAATTTTCAGCTTTATTTTTCCCTGATGGAATGATATTTACAGCCATAGATTCTGAGAAGTCTTTGCTCTGGCAACTTGGCCTGACTATAAGTCAATTCTCACCACAACAAAGTATTATTAACATGAAAATGTTCACATCCCAAGAAGTAAGATTTCTGAACATAAGCCAGTAGTCCACTTACTCCAAACAGGAGTCAAGCCAAATTCCAACATTAAAATGGAATCTGACCTGTTCCATTTGGAATGAGTCGTAAGCAGATATGACCTATGGTTGTTAACACACAGATGAATGTGTGTGTTTTATTTAATGCAAATTAAGGTTGCAGAGCGGTCAAAGGTGAGGGTTCCCATCTTTCCTGAGGCAATGCAATAGTAATAGGTCCGCCACTAGCTGGGCTGCTATCATTGACTCGTTAAACATATTTTTATTAAGCATCTAGCATTTACTCGTAATTAGCAGAATCTAGGCGACTGAGTCTCTTATTTTGTGAAATCAAAAGACATTCTCTAAATCCTATCAGACTATGACTAATTCAATGTTACTTCCCTAATAGGCAGATTTCTCTCCTGGGGTTACCCGGACCATACACACACACACAGAGTCTATGAGAGAGAGAGAGAGAGAGAGAGAGAGAGAGAGAGAGAGAGAGAGAGAGAGAGAGAGAGAGAGAGAATTCTATCCTCAGAGGAAACTAAGAATTTTTAGGACATAAATTATGTATGGACACTGCAAGCTACTGGTTTCCCAAGCACCTCTTTATAAAGGATGAGCAGGAGAGTTCCAAGCCATCAATACTGTTCCTGAGCACGTCTCAGAAGTTCTCCTGACCAGCAAACACAAATGCATAGAGAGGAGTGGAATGGCTGCACTGCAGATGCATCGATGAAAGAAAAGGCTAGAAAAACACTGAAAGATCACAGTCTAACCCTCATAATATCACCAATTATTTCAGTGTCACATAAGACATGCTGGCCTCATATGGTTCATTCATCAAAAAAGGCAAGGGGGCTGGCTTTCAAATATTTGAAAACCATCTTACTGCTTGCAAAGGTCACTGAGGCCATGACTCCATCACCTGCATGGTCACTTCCGCCACTAACAAATCCAACGCACCATGCTCTCCCCCTCGCCTGCAGAACTTGGCACGCGTTCATCCCTCTAGTCCGAACACGCTCTCTCTGTACCCCGCCCAGGCCCCTGCCCTTGAATAACTTCTATTCATCCTTCAAGCCTCAACTCAAACGTGATTTTTTTCCTGGACAATCATTCCAGATGTCCCCAAGAGTAAAAGGGGTTCAGTGTAGGCAGATATCCCCCACCTGGCACTCACTTCTCTGCAGCCCCCAGATCACAGAGGACAGGGAGCATGTCTTATCTGTCATTGTCCTGCCAACTCCAAGCATAATACCTGGCACACAGAAAGCTTTCAATCAAGTGAAGTGAATGGATGTTGCCTTCTACTCCAAGGTCACAGAAGTCACCAAGGTCACTCCTGCCCTCCTCGTTTTCCACCCATATGCCCCCAGTACGACAAAATGATGTAAGTCAGCAATTAAGGATTATTCTTTGGAAAGACTGCCAACCTCTAGACGGAGAGTTGGGTTTTGAAAAGAAGATGGAAAAGTATTGGAAAATATTATAATAATAACTGGTCAGTGGCTTAAGCAGAGGTGCTACTAGGAGACAAATGAAATGGGTCTCAAGTGGCACAAAGAATTCTCACCAACAGGACTCTTCATCCAAATGTTTCTTTGCCCTAAAGCCCAGTTAGTTCTATGAAATAAGAAGATCTCTGTATCTTGAACAGAACTGTATTTGAAGATAGGTTGATAATACTTTCTAATTCTCATGTGACAGAGATAACAGTTAGCATGTGGTGGGTGCTGTCCTGAGAGTTATACATTCTCTTATTTAATCCTCCAACAACCCTATGAGACACCTACTACTATTACCGCCAATCACCAGGTGAAGAAGCAGGTGTGGAGTGGTTAAGTGACTTGCCCAGGATAAAAACCTAGTCATTGGTAAAGCTGGGTTTAAAGACAAAATGATCATCTATTCTGCTTCTCAGGTTGTGTGGATAATGAGAACAACAGCTTAACGGAGCACTGGCTAAACTCTACATGTATTTCTCACTGAACCCTCTCTGAAGCTAAGGAAGACAGTCTTACCGTGGTCTTCCAGCACCACCTTTTGCCCTGGGACTTGGAGAAAGCCAGCTAGAGCAATTGTCCTTACAGATGGTAAGGACAATCTGTCAGGCCTGAGCTGTGACGCGGACCTGGGCCACTGCAAGCGCCTGAGCCAGCGCTGGAGGAGAATCTTGAGATGTTATTTCTAATTGCAGGCTCTCCCCCGAGATGACATTCCCTCCCACACAGTGGCCGGCTCCTGGGATGGGTCAGTGCTGCGCATCTATCCACCCCAAGGGAGAACTCAAAACTGAAACATGCAAAGCATGAAATAAATATGAAGTGTGGAAAACACATTCCTCCCAAGCAGTTCCACATCAAATTCCCCGCATCCCTCTTCAAGGACGTTATCAGAAGCATCATTCAATCCCAGCCCATTGGAGAGGCACTACGAAAAAGGCTGAAAAATGTGACCAATCAGTGAAGTTATTTTTGTGAGAAAGGAGAAAAATGTCACCAAAAAGGGTCAGCAGATAACCCTATTGGGCTGAAAATAACTGCCCAGCTGGCAGACCAGTCAGGGAACAGGCAGAGGGCGAGGGACATCATGCCAAGCTCCAAGGGAGCTCCAGCTGAGTGAAGCGGCTGGGGGATGAGGAAACTGGCCTAATTTGGGAACATGAGCCCAGCAGCATTTTTCAGATTCCTGCGCGGGAATCTGGCTAACTTTCAGTTCTGCATCCTAGGAAGAAACCTGGAGGGATGGGGGAAAGAGAAAGGGAACAGCTGGGACTCAAACACTTCTCCAGACAAGTGGATGGATAAGGGTGATCAAGTGAAAATGTACTCCCTCTCCAAAAGGATTCCAAGAGCATGAATGATCCAAAAGTCTCTCCTCCCCTCTCTCCCAAGCCTTTCTCCACTGGGAGGCCTGCGCGTCTACCTAGCTAGAGGCTAGGTGGTGGTAGAGCACCTGGCCAGACTCAGAGAAACTAGACTAGAGTCAGAGATTCGCTGAGTGACTCTGGACAAGTTACCTAACCTCTTGAAATCTCAGTGTCCTCAGAGCTCAAATGAGATAAGAGTACCTACTTCCTGAGCTACCATGAAGCTTCAATAGCACATGGCAGGTGATTAAGAGAAAGGCAGCAACTGTTGCAACATAAGCTAAAATTATTACTATTAAAAGTACAACCTGCAAAATAAAAGCTAAGCCACAAAGCGGTCTAGACCCAAGTGAGAAATGGTCACCCGGGAGGTAGGCCAGTCCTGGAGAGGTTTGGCCCAGGAGTACTTTTCTCCAGCCTCCGTGTATGGTACGAAGTGTCTGGCTCTGTTCTTCAAGTAGGTGTGGAAGAGGAACATCCTCGGAATTGACAGAAGGTGGGAGCTCATGCAGAGAAATCCAGTTCAATTCTCAGAGCTGGTCTCCCCAGAGCAAGTTATACGCTGCACACAAGTAGACACTCATCATGGAACCATCTTTCAGTAAATTTCTCGATAATTATAATGCCAACCCAAACTGCTAACTGAACTATGAGTCTAGCGATCCAATCCTGATTTTTGACAGGTGGCAAAGAAAAAAAGAGGAAGCCAAAACCAGAAGAGTGCAGCTATAAACTCCCTTAGTGCTTACCAGTTCTTGAGGTTCCTCTATGCAGGACACTAGGCTATTACCTAATTTCTGTGCATGACCTAATTTCATCTTCACAACAACCCTAAAAAAGTAGGCACGATTCTATTAATAATCAACTCTGAGTTAAGAAACCTGCATGAAGAGTTCATCATTCTGGTTAATCAGTAAAATAAAAAAGTTCTTTGAGAGTTACAGAACGAGTAAGTAGATAAAAAGCCCTTTCCTCTTCTTTGAGGGAGTGAAGACTAAGCCACGGGTACCCTGTAGGCAGAAAGTCCCAAGTGGGGAGAGTAACCGGAAGAAGGAAAAGATCAAGAAGAGAATGACACAGGCAACTCAGTCAGGCATCCTGCAACTTCGGGGCATATGATTTTTCACTGAACTCTACACAACTTTAGATTAGAAAGCAGGAAAGGAATGGGGATTTTTTTTCTTCTTCTGATACTAAAAAGAATTCTTCCCTTTCATACCCAAGCCTATCAAAAAAAGGAAAAAAACTTTGTATAAATTATATTTTTTTTAAATTGACATGTCAGTGCAAACTGCCTCCTCAAAAGCCAATCTCTTCTGCTCCCTAACCCAAAACCCCAGTGCTATGGGCATGGCCATGTGCCCAGCTGAAAACTCCCTTGCAACAGCAGGTGGTTGGAAGACCCAGTTGTCGGCAATGAGACGTAAGTAGGAGTCCACTTGGTAAGGTCTCTGGCTGTTTTCTTAGTAAGAAGGGACACACTTAGTTGGCATGCACCTTGAACTCTTCAACTATCCCCTCTCTTGCAACCATGAGAATAAGTCACAAGCTCCAAGCAGCAGAGCAGGAAGTTAGAAGGGGCAGGAGTGATTGATGCAGGACATTTTCCAGTGACCACACCTGCCCCGCTTTGCCCTCCTCTGGACTTGCTGCTCTGAGAAAAATCTTGCCTGATCCATTCAAGTATACTAGGGCTGAGTTTCTGATGATGTCACCAATTTCAACACCAACAGATACATAGGATACCGGAAAACCAATCCACCCTAAACGGGCAGGAGCTTGACACTCAGATGGAAACAGGAGCCAGGCAGATCAAATGTGAGTAAATCTGAGCAGGGGTATTAAAGTGTGGTGAAATGGAGAGGCCAGGCCTCATGTAAGCAAGCACTGTTACCAGTTCCAGCCAGCTCCAGCCAACTGCCCGCCATAGGGGAAGCCAGCCCAGCACCCTACTGTGCCACAGCTTCCGATTATAAAGAGAGGCCCCAGATCTGGACTGTCACATGAAGTTTCCCAAAGTATACATGACAACCACAAAGTTAAAAAACCATTTAGCTCTGTACGGATCAAACAAGATATAACTGCAGGCTAAATTCAGCCTGAAGGCCACCAGTTTTCAACCTTAGCAGACAGGGTTAAGACAAAATAAAAAGAACACTCAAGTTCTAGAGAAATAATAAAGATTAGCAACATACTGGACACTCCTGTGTCAGTCTGTGTTAGGGCTTTACAATAACTATCATCTCATATTTTCTTTCCAGCCACCCTTTGGAGTATGTAATATTATCATCCCTGTTTCATCAATGAGAAAACTGAGGCTTAAAGAGTTTGTTCAGTAACTTGCTCAGAGTCACAGAACTAATGTGTGGCAGAGCCGGGATTTCAGTCCAGGCTGTACGGCCCTAAGGCCTATGCCCTCACCCTCTCTTATAAGGAATGCCAACTGTACCCAGAAAGCACAAAAACTGCCTCGGCTCCCTACTAGTCAACCTATGGATAAATGAGTAGCAGCCCTTGGAGAGCCTTCCAAATCAGCTCTAAAAGAGACCCACGCTTAGATCCTCCTTCTTGGCTGCAGTTTTATTTTTTTTTTTTAATTTTTTTAATTTTTTAATTTTTTTAGCTGAGCCATCCTGCTACCTCAGTTGGCAGCTCAGGGGCAACTCAGCTCGGGCTGGGTATCAACTGCTGTTGCTCAGAGCTCATCTCGCACTCTTGAGCGAGCTCTTAACCAACTGAGCCACTCAGCTGGCCTTTTTGCTGCAGTTTAATAAAAGCAGCAATGCACTGTCTACATAGTCATTTATTCACTAGTTTATTGAATGAAGGAAGGAATGAATGTTTCTGCCATGCTTTTCAGTTTACTATAGTGCTTTGAAATGCATATTTCACTTAACCCCACATCCACCTGGTAGTTTTGTTACTGCCATTTGACAGACAGTAAGATGGAGGATGAGAGAGATTAGAAGACTTGTTCAAGATTCAGGCAATTAATTTCCAGAACCATCACAAGCCCTGGTCTTCCGATGCCAAGTCCTGTGTTACCTCTGTTCCAGCAGACCACATCTCTGTTTTTGTCACCAGAGCTCCCAACTCCACCAACCTGCTTTAAAATAATCACTTGTTTGAACTAGTTCCTACTTAACTCTAAAGTAACAGTCTGTCTGACAGCCCCCAGGTACCATATTTACGCTTTCATGAATAGCTTCATGAATAGCTTCATCCTAGAATATAGTCAGCGAGAGGACAAAAATAAATATATCAAGTAATACACTCGGAATGTAAATGGGCACATACACAAGTCTTGGGATCTAATTTTAGAAAGAAACGGCCAAAAAGTCCCACACAGCACAGTGAGCATCTGGCCCCGGGGGAGGCTGCCCACACTGCTTTAAACCTCAATTAACCCACGGGGAGAAGGAACCCTGGAATTCTGGCTGACATTTCGCTGTCAGATGTACCCGTTGGGTGAAGAACACAATGACTTTTCAACATGGTCTCCCAGAAAAATGCTAACGTTCAGAGTAAAAAAAAAAAAAAAAAAGGTAAATGTCCCTGAGGAAATCAGTAGGTATTCCAGAAAGACTGAAACCCCACAAGGTTCATCGGTCTGTAACTCTGAAGTTACGTGTTCACAGAACTGACTCTTGCCTGGGAGCCAAGCGGAAGGGGGTGCGTGGGTGAACAGTGCCCACTGACCCCAGCCTAGGATTTGACATGGGGGGCACACAGGGCGTCAAGGCCATCGGGTCATGCCAGGACATCCTGGCCCAACACAGGCTTACTGACCTAACCATGATAGGTGACTGTAACTTCCTTCACAGTTAAGTAGGCTTGTAGTTAGTCTTCCTGACTGACAATCATAAGGCAAATGTATGTTCCACTATGGCAGGTGATCCTGTCTCTTGTTCACTGAACTATGCCACCCCCTAAAATGGTGCCAGCCACACAGTAAGCTTCAACAAACATTTGTTGAATAAATGAATGAATAAATGATCTCATGCTGGTATGGATCCCCCTAGACCCACAGTCTAAAGTGACCCAAGGCCAAGAATACATTTCCATTAACCCAATCATCTGCTCGCCTATTTGCTCTTTAAAGATGTACACTGCTGGGGCGGCCAGTTAGCTCAGGTGGTTAGAGTGCGGGCTCATAACACCAAGATTGCCGGTTCAATTCCCACATGGGCCACTGAGCTGCGCCGTCCACAACTAGATTAAAGACAACGACTTGACTTGGAGCTGATGGGTCCTGGAAAAACACACTGTTCCCCAATAAAGTTAAAAAAAAAAAAAAAGATGTACGCTACTGCATTCAAGCTCCTTGGGATTCTGGGTCAGGGCTGGCACATCTTCTTCCACTGTCTTCCTCCATTATACTGCCAGCCCCATATCTGTGCCTCCGATGTTCCACCATCTGCCCACCCTCACCCTGTAACGCTCTTCCTCAGCGTCTAAGCCCCCCTATCAAATACTACATACTTCATCCCTCTCATCCTTCGCAGTGTCCACTGCATGCCTGTTCTGTGCCACACACTGTGATAAACTAAGGGGTACAATGGTTAAGACACAACCCCTGCCTGCCAGAATTTCTTATCTTATGAGGAAGCCTCATAAACTGTTAGAATACAATGTAATAAGCACTATAACAGAGGTGCTATCTCCAAAGTCACATACTGACAACCCTCAGGCCTAATCTAGCCCATATGGTGATTTAACTTTATAATTGGTTGCTTACCTCTACATATGTGTTGCTTTCACATAAAATTTTAGACTGCGTCTCTTGGAAAGTCAGAAGATCTAGCAATACTAGGCCATTCCCCACAGCATCAGTCAGCTCTGTCTAGGTGGTGGTCACCCTTTGGAAAGGACATGTGGCCTCCAGTTCCCACAATCCCCCCACCCACCCTCTTACTATCCTAAGGCAATGAGGCCAAGGGTCAGCCACCAGCTTTTCTGTGCTGGCATGGTTATTCCGTTAGAGGACTGATTCTCTGTGCCCACAGTGCTACATTAAGTGGTAAAAGGAAAGCTCAACTGAAAGGGGCATTTAAAGAAATGATGGAGAGCTCATTTCCAATAGAAGTGAAGAATATGCCTATATTCTATATTGATATGGAAGTAAAGTGTATCTGTGTCTTGTCCGCAGCACGCTGTGCTCATGTACGTGTCCCCGCCCGACAGGCTTCTCGGTGAGCGCCTCTCATCTGCTGTAAACCTACTATGGGCCCCGAGCGAGACAGCTGAGAAGCCAGGTTTCCTGCTGACTGAGAGCTCACTATCTAGTGGGGCATACAGACATAAAACAAAATTATGACGTCCTATACTAGGTACTCTGGGGACTGAGGAAGGAGCCCCACGTCAGCCTGGGGAAGTCAGGAAGAGCTGAGAGAGGGGGTTACCTCCCTGAAGCCGACTCTTGAAAAGGGCCAAGTTTTTTCAAATGGACACAGGAAGGTGAACAGGGCCTCTGAGCAAACTGCCAAAACTAATGCCCTCGCATTAAAAGTATTGCTTATCAGGACTACCCGCCCTCCACAAATAAACTGGATAAATTCCCATAATTCCAGGCCACTCAGAGGAAAAGATTCCAGGAAAGTAAGGCCAGTACCGATCCCCTTCCTGCCTGAAGACTGTAGAAAGTGCAGGTCGCCACTGAAAGCCAACGTCCAGTTGTGTAATCTAACCTGACGTCACCAACATGTCTCCCTGGCATGTATTCAGCAGAAATAAAAACCTGGATTTTGACTGGATTTCAAAAGCTTCTAGTCCCCGGCTTCAGCTAACTTAAGCAAGTTCTTCACTGAGAATATACAGCAATGCACAGACACTACTCTGGCATCAAAGACAAAATGCTTCTTTTTCATTTCTAACTAATAGGACAAATGCCTATTAGGAAGGGAATTCCCAAATCAAGACAGAAGGAAGAGCTGGCATTAGAGAGAAGAAATATGGAATACCAACTCTTTTCTCATTAAGTAATCGCTAACTCTTAACAGAGCATTTCTTTTCATATTTTTAACACCCACCTCTCCAGTCGGAGTTGAAAAATTCTTGCTACTGAGGTGATTCTCAGCTTGAGCTGACTCCTGTTGAGCTCGGCGACCCATCTTGGCCCCCTGTAAAGAGAAATGAGGGGCACTGCTGACCCAAACGCCTTTGAGCAACTATGAGGACAGGAGTTCTGGGAAGGAAGGCAAGGACTGGATTTAGGATGACATGGTGGAGGATGGGATTTGAATAACCTGAATATATTCTTAGAAAATTCCCCAAACCCTTACCGCAAAGCAAATGAAGTCAGTTCTGTTTGGTAGAAAAACAGGAAATTCATGGGTTATAACCATAAGGTCTTCTTTTAACTGCCAAAGATCTTTTCTACCCAAAGACATGCAGCTAGCAATTCCTCTGGAATGGGCAGAGAACTCATGCCACGGCTCAGGGAAGAGTGCGGTAAAGGCTCCTGTGTCCCTCTGCAGGATTTTAGAAGGACTAATGTCAAAGCTGTAGGTTGGTGTGAAAATAGTTATCAAAAAGGCATTTTGGGGAAAGAATCCCTAAATTCCATGACAACTGCCACCAGAGAACTACCAACAGTATTTGTTTTGATGTGTACACTAATTGGATTTCTACTTACAGACCTTAAAAGAAATCTCTTACAAGAATTTTGAGACATCAGCTTTGGAAATCAGAACACTTCCAATTCTGAGTCATCAAGTGAACCATTTACAGATTCCCGAAGTCCTCCTAGGCTGGAGGCTCTGCAGCTCAAATGCTTCCCAGCACATAAACAAAACTTTATTTAGGCACACTAGCAGGTGGCGAAATACTTATATTTTCATTTGTTGGCTTTAAAAAAAATAGCATAATATAAACACTTTTAGATCTTATTTGATGTAGTTTTATTTGATTCTCACAATAACAGAGACTGGGTGGGACTGATATCATTTTACAAAAGAGGATCAATTTAAAAATGAGGAAAGAGAGGCCCAGGAAGGCAATTAAGTGGCAGACATAAATCTAAGAGCAAAATCTTCTTGTCCTCAAATCTTGAGTTCTTGCCACTCTACTACCATGATGGAATTTCAGTTTAAAATGTTCCAAGCACTGACTGCACCAATAAATTGCGAGGGGTTACATGTGAGCTGCATAAAAACCCTTTATGGAATATGTCTACATTTCAAATTTTAATTCATCATTTAGGTTTCAGGGAATGATGGAAACAAACTTTCTGATAATAAGTGGCTCATTTTCTACCAAGGCAGACAATCCCATTCCTCCACCCGTGGTTGCCCTTTCCATTTATCATGGCATTGAGTATCTAAATACAGCATACTACATGCATTGGTTGTGCAAAAACAAAAATTCAATGATCTCACCTCTAAGTGCTGTTTACACATGGTTTCTCTAATAATTAAGTATTTTAAGATTTTTAAACTTTCTGAACACCCTGCATAAATTCACAGGTATGACTGGTAGAAAAACGACTACGCAAATTTTATATATTTTAAATGTATAGTCTGTTTATTGTCTATCTTCCCCCACTGGAATGTAAGTCCCATGAGGGCAAGGACTTTGTTTTATTCACTGCTATATCTCTAGCACCTAGGACAATGTCTGATACACAGTGGGGCTCGATAAACACTGGTTGCAAGAATGAATGAAGAAGTAAATAGGTATTAAATAGGTACATACCCAGGTACTAAACAAGTTCACTATCAGAAAGACCTGGAGACCTAATATTCTCCTTGGTCAGTCCAGCAACCTGCTTCACCCTAGAACAATTTGCTCCCATGCCTCCGCTCTCCTTCAGAGAGGTGCTCCTGTCTGGTACCACGGAGGACACGGGGTGCGATCAGGGCAGGTCCGAGCACTGAGATCCCACAGCAGAAACGAAAAGAACTGCCATGTGGCTCCATGTTTCATGAAATGCAATCCTGATGGCTTTAAAGGTAAAAAGTCTTAACAGGGCTGTGGTGGAGTTAAAACAACACAAAAATCATGGAACTTGGGTATCGAATCCAGGTCGATTGTTTACTGCCCACACAACCTTGGGTACATCACAGCAGCAGCTAACCTCTCCTAAGACCCTAGCATCTATCAGGCCCTGCGTCAACCTTTTTCTGGGCATTAGTGTACCATGTCATCTTCACTGCAACTCCTTGGAGTGGATACCAACATTTGCATTCCGGAGATAAAGAAACCTTAGGTTCTGAGAGGCTGACTTTTTTTTAAACCCACGCAACAACTTTATATGCCATTTGCCCTCTGGGCCTCGCACATCACTTATGGGGGTCAAGGGCAAGCAACCCTCCCCGCCTGCCTGCCACGCCTAAAACAGTGCAGGTTTCGGGCGGGCGAGTGGCGCGGTGGTTAAGCGCTGGTTTGGGAAGCCAGCGAGCCCGGTTCGGGCCCCACATAGGAGGGCCAGTGACACTGCCCTCAAAAAAAACAAAAAACAAAAAAAAACAGTGCAGGATTTTAGGTGGACTTCTTGCATGCAAAGTGCGAAGGGCAGGGTCTAGGAGGGACGCCGGCGCGACCCTGGCCCAGGGGGCCCTCCCGTCACCCGCAGCACTGTCCTTCCCAGGGAAGGGTGGGCCTGGGGCTCCAAGCGGCGGAGAGAAGCTGGGACGTTTCCCGCTAGCCTCAGAGGCCGGCGGGGCTGCGATCCGTTTCTCACGTTTTGAGGATTGAAAGAAAGCGAAGCCCAGGCCCCGCGCGGCCCCGGGGGCGGGGCGCATGGAGCCGCCCCCGCCGCGGCCTCACCCCCGCGCGCTCCCGGCCAGGAGGCTCCGGCCCTCGGCACCAGCCGCGCGGGGGCGCCTCCGGGAAGCCGCAGTCGGCGGGCACGCCCCTCCCCACCCGCCGGATCCCGGCCCCAGCGCCCCCGCCTCGGTCCTCACGTAGGTGGCCGGGCCCCGGCGCCGCTCTTCGCCGAGGTCCAGCAGCAAGTCCTCCATCGCCGCGGCTGCCTGACGTCACTTCCTGGAAACCGAGCGGCCTGGTGGCGTCCCTGACCACGGCCCCGCCCTTCCGTCCCAAGAGTTAAAGAGCTGGCCGCCTTGGTGCTGGGGTCCGTGTGCCATCCTCCAACTTAAATATTTCCTAAACCTGCCGTGCTGGACGTCCGGAAGAAACCTCCAGATAGCAAATCCCGCGAAGACTGCTCCCCTGGGACAGTGAAACCAATGGGAGCCCTTTTAAAAATACAGAAGTTATTACGTGCAAAGCACCACTATGAATAGTAGCCATTATTCTGATCCCTCCCATTTATACAGCTCTTTGCAACGCACAGAGGACCTTTGCAGTTATTGGCGCATGTGAAGGGCATAACGACCTTGTATGGGAAGCAAGATAAGTTGTCTTATCTGCATTGGATAGATGGGAAAACAAGCTAACGGGGGTCAGGTGTTAATAAATGGTTTATGACGGAAAATGCAATATACATCATCTCTACCTTCAAAAAGTTTACAGAGAAGCTGAACTAACACATGAAGTACCTGAGGAATAATAACATTCAAAAGTCAAATAATGCCTCCCACAACCCCAGATAGTGAGCAAGAGTAATAGATCTATTCAACAATTGAGGACACAGGTGCAAAGAAGTGGCTTAAGGAAAATCACCTGAATATTAAGCAGCAGAACCGTGATGCCTTTCTGACACCGTATTATTGGAGTGTTTTTCTGCACAAATTACCGGATGTCAGCCTTTCCCCTAGGCCAGTAGGAGAATTTCCAGTGTGGGGGAGGGAGAAGCTTTCCTCTACTCTTCTAGCTTCTTTCAGCTGGTCTAGTAATCAAATTGACATGAGACAGGTTAGCAAGAGGACATAACCAAATTTAATTACATACTTAAGTATGGGAACTGCATGAGCAAGTCAGGGACCCCCACCTTCATGAGAAGTTCAGAGACAAAGAGGGAAAATGAGGTACATGTGATATTCTGAGCTAAGGATGAAGTAACACACATTGGGGTTTCAGAGGGGACCCATGTCATTTGCAGGACGATAAGAAGAGCAGATGTTCGGTAATTAGAGGTTTGCCTTACCCTATAGATAATCATAGTAGATATAGATATAAAAGGTTATTTCTGGTGATAACTCTTATTATGGGCAAGGTCTCTAATTTAAATTCTTTAAGGGAGAGATACAAGTTTATCATGAGACTGCAGGGTCTCGATTGTCTTCAGCTCAAAATAATTCACATGCCCAAGTGGCACATCTTGGGGGAGGCCTGTTCTGAACTCCTTTACCAAACTAATAGGCCAAGTGAGCTGAGTCTTCATTGACTCTCCATATAAGATTCCCAAGTCAACACCAATGGCTGGGTCTCCGGTACTGGTCAGCTGGGACCCCCCAGATGATGGGCTCATGGCCCCGAAAGTGAGCAATGTCCCCAATATCACACTGGGGATAAGGCCTAAATGGCCACTGTTTAAAAGCAAGAACATGGAAATGGAAGTAACAACCTTAAAACTGGATTGCAAGCATTTCTTAAATGCTCAGTAAATTGCTCAGTCCAACCATTCACCCACATGTTTACTGAGTAGGGCTGTGCATTTTAGCCCTTGTGACAGCAACAGCATTACCTGGATGTCAGAAAACTTGAGGTCTCATCTAGCTCTACTGACAACTACCTGTGTCTACAGGCAGAACCTCTCTGGACCTCAGTTTCCTCTCTTGTGATTATTCTTAGAGATTACCCCTAAGATCTTTTATTCACTAACTCTGATTCTCACTGAGGATACCCTATTAGATTTTAATCTGAATAAACATTCATTGATAAAAATCCAAGACGGATAAAATATAGGCTCTGATGAATCCCTTGTTCCCTTCTTTCTTGGCACCAGAAGAGGAAGAAGGGATTAATCTTTGGATTTTTTTCATTTCTTGTGAGCTCATAGCCATACCACCACCACCTATAACCACTTTCCAATCCTTCACTCCCACTTCTTCCCCAACTTCCTGAAAGAAAAAGGTGATCAGTGCTCACTCTGAGCAGAAAGAAGCCCTAGAGTAGTGGCTTCCAAACCTTGCTGGACACGACTCACCTATGAGGTTTGTTAAAAGTACATATGCTGGGGCCCCAGGAGACTGATTTAATAGAGATGGCATCCAGAAGAAAATAACTTTAATAATTTTCCCTCCCATTTTGCAAGAGTTTGCTTAAAGGCTTCAGTGAGCCCTTGTCTGATTTAAAACTGCAACATCTATTTTAAATTGCAACCACCCACCTCGCCACCCCCACCCCCACACACACACACACACTTCTTATCCTTCTCCCTGTTTTATTTTCTACATGGCACTTACCTTTTATCATACTACATAATTTACATATTTATTTAGTATATAGCCTTCCCTACTGCCCCACCTCCACTTCTAGAATGTGAGTTCCATTAAGGCAAGGGTTTTGTTTGTTTTGTTCACTAGTGTATCCAGAGAGCCTAAAACAGTGCCTGGTATATAGTGAACATCAAAAATATTTGTCAAAGGATGGCTGAATTTCACAGACAGTAAAGCCTAGTAGTTAAGTTCATAGGCTTTTGCAATAGGCTCTTCAGTCCAAATCTTAGAGTTGACACCTGGCTATAAGACCTTAGGTAGACTACTTTTAAGCTTTCTACATCTAGGTTTTCTCATTTGTTATGCAAATGACAATAATGCCTACCCAAATTAGAGAGCTTGTGTAAAATATCACCTCCACCACTCCAAACAGTGTGGCCTTTTAAATCTCTCTGTGCCTCAGTTGCCTCCACTGTAAACTGATCAACCGTGGTCCTGGGGATGCAGTGAACATCCCTTCAGTTAATGGCCTAGGAACCAGGCGCAGGAACAGGAGGCAGACCTGGCAGGAAGGGTCCAGGAGGGCAGGAGTGAGGTGGGGCAGGATGGAGTGGAGGGGAGCAGCACTGGTTCCCAGGAAAGTGATTCATTCAGGAGCAAGTCCTGTGGCGGGAGGAGGGAAGGACATGTGGAAGCAATGTGGCTTGTCCTCCCTGAGCTTCTGGGGAAATACCTAGACGCTTAGGCTGAGAAGAGGAGGGAAAGAGGAGAGAAAACTTCCCCTCACCCATCTGGGAAATGGGCTCCTGCCAACTGCTGACTTTGCGCTCTCTGGCGCAGTTCCCTGCGGAACCCCCGGCGGGGAGGGAGGCTGCTAACATCTGGAGGACATTTCTGCAAGAGCCGCTGCAGAGCAGGGCTCGGGGGAGGGAAAGTTGCACTCGTACGCACGTCGGGCCGAGAGGGAGGCTACTCCCCAAGGCCCCGGGGCTCGTTTTCCTCGGCCTTGCTTGCAGCCCCTTCTCCCCAGCCCCAGCCTCCAGCCCTCCTCGCCTTCCCTGCTCCGACCCTTGGAGTGTCGGTCACTGACTGCCTCGCCTCGCCAGAGGGCACCCTCGATCTGCAGGAAAACGCCACCATTTTCAGTGCCCCTGGAGCATCTCCAAGCTTCAGCAAGCTGCCCGACTCCAGTCTTGTCAATGAAGAATCGGGGCCAGGATCGCCGCGGAGCTGAACCCAACTCGAAGCCCGCAACTAGTGCGGGCATCGCCCCCACCGAGGGTGACATGGCCGCCCCTGCCCAGGCCCCGAGCGCGCCCGGCCCTGGACAGTGTAGGGCCTGGGCCAGGGGGCGCCCGGGACGCGGGGCCCGGGAGGCAGCGAGAGACCAGCCGAGGCGAGGACGGACTGACAGCTGGAGAGGGCGAAGGAGTTGGGGGAGAAGGAGGGAGGGGTTCACCGGAGTAACTTTCCAGAAAAACAGTCAACGTGTAGCAGGAGTGACTCCAAGAGGGGAAAAAAAGTTCAGTTACCACGTCGAACGAGAGGACTCGCAAAGTATTTTTCAAATGGGCTCGGCTTTTCCTGTGCCTGTTTAAAACATTAAAAATCGTGCAGCAAAAGAGGCTGCGTGCGCTGGTCCCTCCCTCCCCCACCCGGGCCAGAGACGTCATCGGAGGGAGGTATAAAATTTCAGCAGAGAGAAATAGAGAAAGCAGTGTGTGTGCATGTGTGTGTGTGAGAGAGAGGGAGAGGAGCGAGAGGGAGAGAGAGGGAGAGGGAGAGGGAGACGCAGGAGGGAGAGAGAGGGAGGGAAGCAGAAAGCCGAGTCCGAGGCACTGAGCAAGGGAGGCGAGAGATAGGGGAAGAAGCATGAGAAAGGAGGAGTACCAGCTTTCCGGAGCAGGCGTGCAGTGAGCTGGCTTCTATTTTATTTTTCTTTTCCTTTTTATTTTTAAAAAGAGAAGCAGGGGACAGAAGCAATGGCCGAGGGAGAAGACAAGCTGAGGTGCTGGTGACCCTGTGCGTCCAAGTGGATTTATTGGGGCTGCTCTCCAGGGGCCTGTCCTCCCTGCCTTCCAATTGCACATAACCCCACATCCCAGCCAATGAAGACAAGAGGCAACGTGAACAAAGTCATTTAGAAAGCCCCCGAGGAAGTGTAAACAAAAGAGAAAGCATGAATGGTGTGCCCGAGAGACAAGTGTGTCCTTCGCTGCCCCCACCTTTAGCTGGGCCATCAGCAGCCCAGCCCTGCCTCTCCCCACCTACTCACTGGTGATCTGACTTTTTTTTTTTTAAACAATTTTTTTTTTTTCCTTTTCTTTTTCATTCTCTTTTCTTATTCTCCCTCAGGGCAAGGCAAGGATTTTGATTTTGGGACCCAAGCCATGGTCCCTCTGCTCCTTCTTTAAAATACCCACTTTCTCCCCATCGCCAAGAGGCCTTTGGCAATATCAGATATCCGCTCTATTTATTTTTACCTAAGGAAAAACTCCAGCTCCCTTCCCACTCCCAGCTGCCTTGCCACCCCTCCCAGCCCTCTGCTTGCCCTCCACCTGGCCTGCTGGGAGTCAGAGCCCAGCAGAACCTGTTTAGACACATGGAGAAGAAACCCAGAGCTACAAGGCACACAGTCGGCTTCTTCGCGCTCAGGGTTGCCAGCGCTTCCTGGAAGTCCTGAAGCTCTCGCAGTGCAGTGAGTTCATGCACCTTCTTGCCAAGCCTCAGTCTTCGGGATCTAGGGAGGCCGCCTGGTTTTCCTCCCTCCTTCTGCACGTCTGTTGGGGTCTCCTCTTTGCCAGGCCTTGCAGCCCCCCTGGCCTCTCTCCCCGGCTCACATATGAAGATGCACTTGCAAAGGGCTCTGGTGGTCCTGGCTCTGCTGAACTTCGCCACGGTCAGCCTCTCTCTGTCCACTTGCACCACCTTGGACTTCAGCCACATCAAGAAGAAGAGGGTGGAAGCCATTAGGGGACAGATCTTGAGCAAACTCAGGCTCACCAGTCCTCCCGAGCCATCGGTGATGACCCACGTCCCCTACCAGATCCTGGCCCTTTACAACAGCACCCGGGAGCTGCTGGAAGAGAGGGAGGACGGCTGCACTCAGGAAAACACCGAGTGGGAGTACTATGCCAAAGAAATCCATAAATTCGACATGATCCAGGGGCTAGCGGAGCACAGTAAGTCCAATTCTCACTGGGGTGTCTGCTCTGGAGGGTCTGAACTAGAGTAGGGAGCTCCACTGAGGGGGGGTTGCCTATCGGTGGCTCCTCCATGGCTCAGGAGGTGTGATGCACAATTGGGGTTGGGTAGGTGGGTGGGGAGGGAGACAGAGCCATCCTGGTAAGAGCCTGGCTCTTCTGGGAGGCCAGGAGCCCTGTGGTTGAGCTGCTTGTTGAACTCGAATCACATCCTTGACTGATTTTAATTTGGACTTGCATTGTGCTGTCCCATTAACATATGTGCTCTCACCCATGCGAGCAGATGCGTTACTGTAAGCATATAGGTGCCAGAAAGGGGCAGGGCTGGCTCTCTCTCAAGCCCTACAGTTCCATGAATCCAGAGACCTCCGTCTTCTCCCTACTTTTCACAACTCACTGTGACACGTCTCTGGTTCCGTTATTTTTCAGCTCTTGAGAAGAAGGGTAGCTACCCCAAAGTAATGTCTGTCAAGCTTTTGAAGCACAGGCAAGAGACAGTTTCTTACTGTCTGGGCCCTTCAGTCTCCACCACACACGTGACCCACGTGAGCTGTGGGCGTGGGGGAAGGGCACACACCTCTGTTCACATGTACATGTGCTTGAGGGCGATGTGTCGTCTGGCTTTACACAGGAGGCAGATTTTTGTGCTCAAAATGGGTGTCTTCCAGGCCTGTGCACACAGGAAGGCAGGGTTGTGGCTATGGCTATGCAGACGATTGCTGGCGGCCCTTTCGTGTCTGCGTGTCACGGGAAGAGTGGATGGGAGGTTGTGGCTGTGGATGCAGAGGGAACGTGTGTCTGGGAGCATGCTCTCCCAGGAGGCTCCTGTCTGTGCCGAGAGCTGGGAGGCTTCTGGGTGAGACGTCTCTGTGTTTGTACACGTGTGGAAGTCATGTGTGTTTACTGAATGGGGATTTAAAAAACCTCAACAGGAGAGAGGGATTTGGCAGATGCTGAGAAACTGACAGCCCAGGAAGGAAGAGTGTGAGCCACTCGTGGGCTAGGGACTCTTGAGAGATTTCTGTTTGCTTTTCCTACCAGCAGGTGTCCTCACCACCCTGACTTCCTCAGCCCTGGCTCACCTGGGAGGTGCCCAGAGTGGGAGCAAGGAGGTGGGATGGAGCCGGCAGGGGAGAGAGTGGTCAGGGGTGGGGGAGTCGGGGAGGGGGTGGGGAAGGGACTGCAGGGGCTGAAAGGAGCCTGGCTGGAGAGAAGGCAGAGGAGAGGGTGGCTGATGGGTGGACCAGCTCTGGCTGAAGGTGTAAAAGGCCCCAGTGGGAGCTGGCCTATGCCAGGCCCAGGAGCCTGTGGTTACTGGCGAGGGTTTCCCACCCCAGTTTCCTGTGGCTGCATGGAGCGCCCTGCCTTAGGATGTGGCTACTGTGTGGGGCGGAGGCTGGAGGACAAGGCAGAACTAGTGCTCCCTGCCCAGGGTCCTCAAGAGGGGGCTGACTCAAGGTCTGCCAGGGGCCCACAGTCCCCAGAGACACCAGCAGCTGGATGGCTAAGCCCCCACGCCCCTGGGCACCCATGAAGGCAGCAGTGTTAGTGGCCACAGATGTTGAGGTGGGTGGAAAGCTGAGGCCAGCAGGAGAGATTTGAGGAGAGTCCAGGGTAAGAGAGAAGGTCTGGGCCTTAGAGATCCAGGTCAGGAGGAGTCCCAGGGAGGAGGGATTCTGAGTCGCCAGGGCCCACCCCACCTGCAATCCCCAACTGAGAATGAATGAGCCAGATAGATGCAAGGACATGCAGGTACCAGTGGACCTCAATTTTGTGCATGGACTCAGGGCACAGATAATGGATAGCCTTGGGAAAAACCAGGGCAGAGCCGCACAGATACTGGGCAGGACCTCAAAACTGTAGCAGACAGGGGTGGCCCTGGGGCCGGGGAGCTGTGGTCAGGCTGGGAGCAAACCTGGCACAGTGAGCAGGATGCTACATGGGATGCCGTTGGGGGGATGAGGGCGGTGGGCAATGAGACATGGGCAATGCCATGGAGGCCCACAGGTGCAAACAGGAAGCAGGCCCAGACTCTCTGCAGCTGTTGGAGGTGACACAGAGGCTGAGCAGACGCAGCTTGGGCCCGCCCTGCAGCTGGTCAGGTGCTGAGCCAGCCCTGGAGAGGCAGCCACACACGGCACACTACTTATAAAGAGTGGGCAGATGCAAACGCCCAACAGATGCCGAGTGGGAGCGGAGGGCCATCATCAGAGGCTTGGTGTGAGGGAAGCCTGTGCTGACCTCGTGGACGGCAGGCAGGGGGTGGCACTGGGTCTGTGCTGGGGCACTGACAGGGGCTGGGTGCCAGAGTTTCTGCGGGGAGGGGAGGAGAGCACATTCTCATCCACGTTTTGTCACTCCCAGCCCCCTCCCTTACTCAGTGCACAGGCACTGGGAGGGAAGTGCCAGCAGGAGCTGGGGCAAGGAGACAGGAGTGCCTGGGGGACAAAGTGCAGGAAGGAATAATTTCCAGTGATACAGAAGGAAGGGCACCAGGGTGAGAGTAGAGAGCGAAGGGCCCATCCTCTGGCTCTGCCCTGTCAGACCGGTACCCAGAATTCCCTGGTTTACAGATGAAGGGACTGAAATGTGCAGCGGTTAAGCAGTTTGCCCAAAAAGAGCAGGGACCCTAGTCATTCTGCCTGGAGGATGCTATTAAGCACAAATGCAACTGTGCAGAATATACTTTTTCTTTTTTTTAATTTTATTGGGGGGCTGGCTGAGTGGCGTGGTGGTTAAGCGCTGGCTTGGAAAGCCAGCAGCCCCGGTTTGGGTCCCACATATGAGGGCCAGTGACACTGCCCTCAAAAAAAGAAATTATTGGGGAATTGAGAGAGGGGAACAGCATTGGGGAATCGGGGAAGGGGAACAGACAAGTTGCTGTCCTTTTGTTCTTCAGTCTAGTTGTGGAGGACATCACTTCACTGGCCCATGTTGGTAATGTGACCATTACGCTCTTCCCGGATGAGGCAGTCGCTCGCCAGCCATTGGACACCCGCTCTCTGCGGCTCAGGCAGCTCACAAAAGCTCACTGCTCCCTGCCGGCCGGCCAGCCAGCCCCACTGCAGCCTACGCAGTCCCCGGTGACTCACGGCAGCCCAGCTCCAGGTGGAGCTGTTGTTCACCATCTTAGCTGTAGAGGGTGCAGCATCACTGGCCCTCATGTGGGATCCAAACTGGGGCCTTGCTGCTCAGAGCTGGTGTCCCAAGCCAACTCTTAACCAACGCGCCACTTGGCCAGCCCCAGAATATACATTTTAAGTCCTACCTTTAACCTGAGGCTCCAGTAGAACTTTGCTTAACAACGTGAATGAATCATGAGTGGGACCAAGCAGGAGGGGATAGGAGCTATTCTTAATAGCCCTGGTGGTAAATTGCAGAGGGATAACTGGGTGCGTTCTTTCTTAGCTTTGCCTATTTTTATGGCCAGGAGATTCATACTGCCACAAGCGATCCTCCAAATTCAGTGAAAGGGGTTTTCTTTGTCTAATGAAGAGTCTTAAGCAGATTTAGCAGGTATACCCCGTGGAATTGGGCAAGTCACCTCCCTGAGCCTCAGTTTCTTCATCTATAAAGTCAGAGATAATCTCAAAAGCCCCTTTAGCTGAAACAATTTTATGGTTACATCTGGGATGAGTCAACACAGTCTCTGCTGGGAACTGAAGGCAAGACTGTGATTCCTTTTATAGTTCTCCAGGATTTTGTTATGGGAAGTGGGTCGAGGCTTTTCCTGGCCCACATGGTGGGGAAGGACACAGCTTTTCCAGTTCCTATGTCATCCTTGTTATCAAGATATCACCAGTGTGGGTGTTGTTTTATCTCCTGGCTTGTAATACCTGTGTCTGGCAGGAGACTTCTTTTCATCCGAGGAGGGCAGCGCTGAAGAGAACCAGCAAACCCAGAATTCCTGAGGAGAGAGACAACTTTGATATTTTCGCCTCTCTTTTTCTTCTGGCTGCTGCATCTAGATTTTGTTCATTCTGAAAATTAAAACACGTATTGAAAGAGCTCATGTGTTCTGCTGCCAATGCCCTCGCGCACGAGGTCAGTGTTTCTCCAAGTGTGGTCCAGAGGCTAAGTAAATGTGAAGACTGAGGGTTCTCAGGCCCCACCTCACCCTTACAGGATCAGAATCCTTGGGGGTTGGGTCCTGGGGAATCTGTAGTTTCAACAAGCTCCCTATTGCTTCTTCACCTCACTGCAGCTAAAGACTCAATGAGCGAGGGCAAAAGTTTTCCTTGAGGGGCTGCAAACACAAGTGCCCACAATTGTGTCTAAACTGTGCTTATTAGAGTCAGTTTGCTCACATGTGACCCTGGCCAGGCAGCTCTTGCAAATGATCTAGAAGAAAAGCCACAGCACAAGCACCGTGGCAAACTGCATGGGACGCTTGGCCTTGGGTCATGGAGAGAATAGTGTGTAGGGAAAGCTGGTGGGGGTGGAGGGACTTGGGGCGCACGTGCCCCATTAAAAAAGGGCACCCACTTCTCAGCTCCTGCTGATTTTGGCAAGTAGGACTGTGGGTCCAGGTTGACTAGATCTTACCATTTCCCAGAAGAACAGAAAATGTGGATCTTTCTGTGAACTTTCCCCACTTTTAACACGGGCTTGCAATGTTTATGGGCTTCTAATTCAAAAATTTTAAGAAAATGATGCATTGGACAAACAACATGTCTAATACATTTAAAGCTTAACCCATTTAAAGGTTAAACCATTAAAGCTGTGGTTTCTCAAACTTCCAGAACATCTGGAAGCCATGGTACCCTTTGCAGAGCACTATAAATTGTGGTTCTCAACCCTGGCTGCATATTAGAATCATCTGGAGATCTTAAAAAAGAAAAAGCAAGCCCTGGACCCACCCACACGCCAAGGTAGTGAGACTCTCCTGCGGAGTGGGTCCAGGCAGCATCTGTTTTTAGAGATCTCCAGGTGATTCTAATGTACAGCTGGGCTAAAGAAGCTCGGCCACACTGACACATGTAGTCCTGTCACTGGAACCAGCAGCGATTTTACTAGCAGAAATGTATACAAGCAAAGGCACATCTAGGAGCCCAGGTGTCTGAAAACATTTTAAAGGGCCTGGACTGGTCTAAACATCGACAGCTGTTCCCAGGATTTTCCATGAATACTCTACATGCTTTTTTTTTTTTTTTTTTTTTGCTTGTTTTTCTGGCCCTATAGCAAAAAAGAGAAAATGGCAGCCATCAATCTATACATTTTGTGTGTTAATGGAAAAAGTTGGTCATAATTTAATTTGTAAAGGTCGGCCTGCTAGTCCAGCTCTCAGTAACACTAGAGAATTACAAAACGGACTGAGAGCTGGGTCTTGTCTGAGGCCTAGGTTGGTTCCCTGGACCCATTGCATGGAATCCTGCTACGTTTTGGGGGTGAAACTATCCCCCCCATGAGACGATCCCTCAGGCCCCCTCCAACTTCCAGAGTCTTTGCTTCAGTAAACAAATCAAAAGACCTGGGTTCAAATCCCACCTCTGCCACCTACTGGCTGAGTGACCTCGGGAAAATCATTTAACTTTCCTGCCACTCACTTTTCTCATTTGTAAGTGGTAAATTTTACTTATTCTCATCCTCTTCAAGGGTTGTTTGTTAGAGGGTCGAGTGAGTTAAAAAAAAAAAAAAAACCTCTGTGAAATGTAAGGTGGCGTTACTGCATTTTGTTTATTTACACTTTTACTCCACAGGTTATTTAAAACATCATTATAGCGGGCCGACCGAGTGGCGCAGTGGTTAAGCGCTGGCCTAGGAAGCCAGCGGCCCCGGTTCGGTCCCACATATGAGGGCCAGTGACACTGCCCTCTAAAAAAAAAAAAAAAAAATCATTACTGTTCAGTGGATTTAGTTGTCAAGATTACATTTGCATTTTTTTCTCTCCTATGAAATTATTTTTAAATCAGTAACAATTGTGTCTAAACTGTGCTTACTAGAGTCAATTTGCTCACATGTGACCCTGGCCAAGACCCCCCCACCCCCAGACATCAGTTTCTTCATCTGAGGAGGGTTGCACTAGATGGCCCCTAACATCCCTACTAACTATCAGAAATCTGTAGATCCCAGTGATTAAAATAAATAAATAAATAAATAAATAAATAAATAAATAAATAAAACCTTCTCACCTTCTTCTTGAAATCTCCTTGAAATTCCCACCAAGAGGAGTGAGTCCATCTTAGAAAACAGATATCTGATTGATGGGCTGGAAGAAACCAAGGAGAGATGGTCACTTAGGGTGTCCTGAAGATGCTGTTAGCTCATTGCTCCCCCCATCTTCGGGCTTCCCATTATCTTGACCCCACCCTGATTTTCCTCACTGGCACGTGCCATTTCTGTTCCCCTATTCCTTTTTACAGCAATGAATACATTGCACTGATGTACACTTTACTCCCTCTTTCAACAGTTACTGGAGGTACTATTATAACTGAAGCCAGGTTGATGACAGCTCCTTCAAGAACCAAGTATGTCAGTTGAGAGTGTTGCCAGTCCAAGGAGCTTAACCAAATATCTAGAGGGTTACACACTCGCAAACTTAAAAATTAAATTGCCATCATGATCCCTTTTTCTGGTTCTATCTGAAATGATTCAGGGAAGAGCTGGCAGTATTTCAAAGCCAATTATTAATCAGGGCTTCATTAGCCAGCATTCACACATTTGTTTTCCTAACATCTGTTCCATTAATTTTCTAAGAACCAATGTCAGGCCCACCAGATGGCAGTTTCCAGAAACACTCACTCATCCTTTCCTAAAGATCAGTAGTGCATTTGCTTGTTTCCAGGCCTCTGATCCTGCCCGCCTTGTCCGTGACTTCCTAAACCACCCCTCGGGGTGATTATGAGCTCATTTCAGCCATGTCCATTATGTGTGGAATCTGGGTCTCTGAGCTTGAGTTTCAAGTTCTGTCTATTGTTACCATTTGTGTAGAAAGATTTTCACTGGGTGTTAATGCTGCTTAGACCTTGAGGCTGTAAAGTGTACAGGAGAAAAGACAGGGTCTTGCTCGTTCCTTTATCTGGCTCCGAGGGGTGGGAAAGAGCATTTGCTGCCTTCCGTCTCATGGACATGGACGAAGAGGCCATCGGGATGACAGGCTGGCATAGCACGTGATGGCAAGCAAAGAAACCCTTAGAGAGTAAGGAGCCAATGGTGACTGACCAGCTCGGTCTGAAGAAACATCTGTGGGGCTGTCAGGTTCGAGATGTGGGCTCTTTGCCAGGCCAATGCTGCCTCATTAGGTCTCAAACAATGTTGATTATGTCACTGCACTGCTCTGACACTCTCCATGGCTCCCTCCTGTTAATGGATAAAATCTAACTCATCAGACTCACATTTCAGCCTCCCTGCTGGCGGTCTCCAATCTACTGTCTTGACCTCATCTCATCGGCTCCAGCCTGGCCATTTGGGGTCCGTCTTACTCACCTGCACTTCCTCCCCACCCCGCCTTTGCTTCCAGCAGTCCTTCCATGTGAAGTTTCTTTCCTCTCCATTCTTAAACCTTCTCCTCCTGCAGGACCCAGCTCAAATGTCACCTCTTCCATGAAGTGCTCTCCACTTTCTCCTTCCTCTGATCTCTTTGCAGCAACTCCTGGGCTTCTCCAAAGGTCCTCACCCCATCTCTCTGGTCCTGTTATTTGGGTCCATGTGTTAAAAACCTATCCTGGATATTAATCTCCTGGAAGGCGAGGGCCATGTCTATTCATTTCTTTGCTTCGCACTGTTAACACTATCCTTGACACATAGTGTTTGCTCAACACACTTTAATAAATGAATGAATGCCTGAATGAACAAACGCATGAATGCATGAATCCACTAGCTAGGAGTTGATTAAACTACTAGGGGGGATGGCTGTGATCTTCTGAGAATCTGTCTTTTCTAAAAGAGTAGAAAAAGCAGGCTGAGAGCCTGCCAGAATTGACATGTTGAGCCAATGGGAGAGCGGCGATGACATTTGACTGGCCAGTCTTTAGTGCCATGTGCTAGGTCTCTCTGCTCCCCTCTCAGGCCTGTGTGTGATTCCAGGGCCATCATGGATCTTCTTCCTATCTCCACCTTTAGGTCTGAGGCCTCAAGTCCCCTTGTCCCCCCAGGTCACAGGGGTGACCTGGGCCCCTAGGTGAGTATCCATTGGCAGCACATCACTCCCATGGGTGTCACTCATGCCGTGCCTCTCCATGCTGCTTTGTCTCCTAGATGAGCTGGCTGTCTGCCCCAAAGGAATCACCTCCAAGGTTTTCCGCTTCAATGTGTCCTCGGTGGAAAAAAATGGAACCAACCTGTTCCGAGCAGAATTCCGGGTCTTGAGGGTGCCCAACCCCAACTCCAAACGCAATGAGCAGAGGATAGAACTCTTTCAGGTGAGCCGCCTTCCAGGACAGAAACCAGGAGACAGGAAAGCCAGACAGGAGACAGGACAGGGAGGCCTCTGGTCTGCACGGAGTTCGGCAGGCCTGGGTGCGAATGCTGCCTCCGCGAAGCCTTCATTTCTGTGTATCTGTCGTTAAGAGGACTGAGTTAACTAAGGTGCGCGAGGGAGCATTCAGGAACTTTTAATGTCCCCTTCCTCCCCGCGCCCGTCCTCCTGCACTGGGACATATGCTGTGGGACTCTGGCCAAGTCTGGGGAACTTACTCCTTTCTCTGCCCCGCAGATACTGCGGCCAGATGAGCACATCGCCAAACAGCGCTATATCGGTGGCAAGAACCTACCCACGCGGGGCACTGCCGAGTGGCTGTCGTTTGACGTCACTGACACTGTGCGTGAATGGCTCTCGCGAAGAGGTAGGTTGACCCTGAGAATGCACCTTGCAAGGCACCTCAGGTCCCTTGTTCCTTCTTGAAACAGAGGGGAGAAGACAGAACTAGAGAAGTCACAACTCTGAGTTCAAAGTCTGGCTTTGCCAGACTCTCTCTGTGTCTTTCAGTCATTTACTCAACTAATATTTATTAAAGACTCACTCTGAGCCAGGCCCTGGATTCTGCAGTGAACAAGACAGGGAAGGTCCCAGACTTAGGGGGCATTGTTCTGGTGGGAGAGACACGGAATAAGCAAATTGACAAGTAAGGATTTCAGATAGCGGTAAGTACCGCGAAAAACAGGATGAGGGTAATGTGATAATGACTGGGCGGCGTCCAACGCGGGATGCTCAGAGAGAGTCTCTATGAAGTGGGAATTTGTGCACAGAGATCCGACTGAGAAGGAGCCAGCCTGTAAAAGTCAGGATAAAGCAAAAGAAACAATGAGGCCCAGGCCTTCTCTCCCCACCACCCTCGCCGCACCCCGCAGTGGGAGCAAGCTTGATTTGTGCTAGCAGGAGCGAACAGACTCATGTGGCTGGAATGAGCTGGGGGGAGAGGGAGGTAGCTGGGGCCATGTGATTTCAGACCTATTAGGCATGCCCAGGCTTTAGGACTTATTCCAAGTGTGATGAGAAGTCCTAGGAGGGTTATATGCAGGGCTAGGGATATGGGGTGAGGTGATTGGGTTTCCATACCCCTCTAGTTGCCATGAAGTCAAAGGAAGAAACAGGAACGCCAGTTTAGGGGCCTGGAGGACAAGCTTCAGCTATAGCAGTAGCAGCAGATATGGAGATGATAATGGCTTTATTCTCTATTTTGGAGGTAAAGTCAATAGGACAAGTGGATTATGTTTGGGGTATAAGGACACAAGAGGAGTCTAGATGACTTCTAAGATTTTTGAACACCGAGGTGGTTAATATTTATTGAAATAGTGGGGACAGGACTAGGAGCAGGTTTGGGAGAGGCTCTGTTTTGGCCGATTAAATTTGAAAGGCCTGGTAGCCATCCAGGTAGAGCGGTTCAATAGGTTGGCATAGCAAACTTCAAATGCCCCAAATATGTCACCTTCTCCTCACCTGGATCATAAGGTCACGGTTCCTTCCTCACATGCCTCACGGAGCTGTTTTAAGGATCAACTGTATTTGAGAGACTTCCATGGCTTTTGGGCTGTTACACGAGCGTAAGCTTTGATTATATCAGGTAAGGAAACCTAGGCGCAGAGAACTTAAGTGATTTAATCAAGGTCCTCCCGTCTGGATGAGAGATGGAGCCTCATGACTGCCACGGTGCCTTGTGACATCACATCCTGCTGTTTCTCCCCGTTTTTACCTGGTGCTACGGCCTGGTCTGATGCTCAGTGGGGTAGGGGTATCTATGGTGAGCCCATCTGCTCCTTTTCTCCCTCTTACAAAGCGTTTTCTGCTGTTGCCAGCTGCCTCAGAGCCACAGTCCATCCACATACTGAGGTCCAAGCTCCCTGGGGCAGGTGGGCCCTTCCTTGTCCTTGGTGTTTTAAGAAATGAGGGTTAACACTCTAAGGCAGAGATCACAAACTGCTTGGCCTACATGTTCTTTTTAGTTTAACTGGTGGCCAACAGTTTTGTTGGTTTTGTTTTTTAGTTAGATAGATTTCACATAAAACTTAGGCTTCTGGCCTTTCTTGAAAATTGGAGAATTTCCTAGTAATGACCCATTGGAGTGAGTTAGTGGCCACCTTTGAGGTGGGGCATATTCTTCATGGCACCACAGGCCTCACCATTCCCCAGTTCTCCCCCAGAGGGAGGCTGACAGCCCCTACTTAGCATGATAGGCAGGTTCACTTGCTCACTTCCATACCCTGCCGGGGCTCTATAAGCATCCGAGTTTGCAAGTCCCCATCTGAGAGGCATCGCCTGGTGGCTGAGCTGGCAGGTCATGGGCTGGAGGTCCTGCTCAGCTCCCGGGGTTACCAGGGAATTCCATCCTATCTCCCCTACCTTGCACGAAGGTAAAAGCCTGGAGAACCCACATGGATCTGCTGACAGCAGCACTGTTGGGTATTCAGACTCAGACAGCCCTCCGCCTAGAGCCCGACGTGGCTACGGAGATGAGAGGCTGGGGAAATGAATCTCTTAGCTTCCCTGTCTGATTTTGATCAGCTCCACTTGGAGTTCTCTGAAGCCCTGAGCACTTGAAGGAGTTCTTATTTTCACAGCTGCAGAACTCAATGAAAACTTTGCACTGAGAATGATTTTCATCCTCCTTGAGACATCAAAAAGATAATTTCGTAATAAAACCTCTGGGTCCCCCACCCACCATCCCCACGGCTGCCAATTCTGAGGTTAGTTCTTCAATGGAACCTTCAGTTTCCCTTTGGGAAGATGCTGCCTGCACTTTTACCCAGGGAGTTGTACACAGACTTTTACTCCTGCAGAGCTCAGGAGCCACTTCAGAGTTTGTGGCCCCAAACAAGGCAGCAGATCGCCTCCAAATGGAGCAGTTGGCGATGTGGAGTAATGAGGAAACTGAGTCACACATATGGTCCTGCATTCATTCAGCAAACTTCTCAGAGCCTATCGTGCACCGGGTTCCCAGGCTGCCTGCTGGATCCCAGAGCTGGCTGGAGCCCTCTCTAGAGCCGGGGGCCCAGGTCCTCATACCCTTGAGCTATTGCTCCACACAGTGTGTTTCCTCTATGTGCAGAGCGGGCAGGGAGCACACCCAGCACTGTGGCTCAGGACCGGTCGGACACAGGGAAAACACAACCATTTTGTGTCTTAGGGAGAGGGCAGTCATCTTCCTTGGCGATTTCTGTTGGCCCTTCATTGTCTCTAACAATTAGAAGAGTGAGTCTGGCATCCGGCTGCCTGTGTTTGAATCTTTGCATTGAGAATGATGGTTCCTGCCACTTACTGAGTACCTTGGGCAAGCCATTTCATTTCCCTAAGTCTCAGTGTCCTCATTTATATAATGGAGCACAATAGTAGTTTCTAGTTTGTAAGATTACTATAAAGATTAAGTGAGGTAATGCACAAAAGTCTTAGAGTGGTGCTGAACACTTAGTAACATTCAGCAAATGTTGGTGATGATTGTGATCACTCTGAGCTCTGTACCTAGCCAGAGTGTGTTGGCCAAGCTGGGCCACCATCTCACATTTACCCCCAGTGCCCTAAGCCTGACTCTCCCCAACACACCTGTCTGCACCTTGACTTTTAACTCACAGAATCATAGAAATATCCACTCCAGGTCTCTCTCAGCTCACCTTCAACCCTTCTGGGTAATAGGAAGTAGGCTGTTTCATGTAGCTCATTTCACCTACTCCATCCAGTTCCTTGCTTTAGCTGCTTTAAACCAGGAAGGGGACACTCATGTCTCTTTCTCTATTCACGTCTTGTTCCCTAGCTGGGGCTCAGGCTCCTTGTTCCATTGGTCCCTCCCCTCCCCACCAGAGCTGACCTTCAGGAACATAAATCTTCAAGCTCAGCAAGTGTCAGTGTGTCCTAGACGCTGCTCTGATTTGGGGCAGTACAAATGACCCTGGGCTCTGAGTTTCTGGAAGATTGAGCTGGTTTTTAACCAGCAGGATGGGGATATCCAGCTCTGCCTAATGGAGGCTGGAATCTCTGGGCTTGGGCCATTCTGCCCACAAAAAGGATGCTGAGCTGCCCTGGGCTCTTTGGGGTTTTCCCTGATGACATCCAAGTTCAGGAAGACCCCAGGTTGGACCCAAGGCTGGAGGCTCACACAGGACTAGGGTGCCTCAGAGGGCAAAGCCATCAGCCCTCTGGGATGCTGACCGAAATCCAGGGGGACCTGTCCCCCATGACATCTGCTATACTTGACCACAGCTGGCTGCTGCCCCCAGATCCAGAGAACTTCCCTAACTGTCTGACCCACCAGCATTGAAATGATACCAGACTCTACCTGGTTTCTCTGCACAAAACTACTGGATTTAGTTCCATTTTTTTACTACTTCTTTTTTTTCCTTGCACTTCACTCAACCCCTTTTACTAATTTCCTTGCTTCCCCAAGTTTGTCACCAAAACACCTGATCCCACAACTAATAGGAGACAGGGCCAGAGCTGGCCTTCCTGCACCAGGATATCAGTCACCAAATGCTGACACCTCCAGGCCTCCTCCGATTGTTCTCTCCAAGCTCATGGCATCTGGACCCTTGGCCTGTCCTCTGCCATCTCCTCCGACCTGTGCTCTAGTTTCACAGCTGTCTTTCTGAGCTGTTTTCCCTCCATGAGCCATCCACATTTCCAACTTCCCCATCAAGGTGCATAAGGATTCACAAAGAAGAAACCTCCAAGTAACGTGTACCTCATCATGTCCTTGTTCCTTAAGGAAAACACAGCCAAATGTAACAGTGATTTTCATCTTATCTCCTCTGGAATCTACTGCTCTATGTCTACAGTCATAGAAATGCTGGCATCTTGCACCAAGGCTGAGCTGCTGCTTGTTTGCAGCTGGCCGTCTTCTGACATTGCTTTCTGACTTTTAATCCTATGGCTCAGACTGTGCCACTTTCCTCCCATCTTGTGGCCCTTTGAGTCCGTGGCCTTTTGAATCACTGCCTCTCTGCCCCAAAGTTCCTCAGTTTTCCCCTTTCCCTGGTCTCTCCCAGTCACACAGCCATCTCCCTTCATTCCTTCTCAGCAGTTTGGCTTGAATATTTCCTCTCCCAATAAACACAGAGGCAGTATGACTGTCTTCTTCCTTCCTTCCTGTATCTTCTTCACATTCTTTTGCTCCCAAGTAGGCAGGTAACAGTTATTTTCCTAATACCGTCCTTTGAAAATAGAAGACTATTAAAATTCTCCTTCCTGATCCCACTAGTTTACGCCCCTATTTGGTTGTTCGTGATATAACAGAAATACATGGCATGTGGCAACATGAGCGTGCAAGTCCACTGTCCCCTCTCTGTCCCCTCTGACCCTCAGCATAGCCCACGTCCTGTGACTGTCTGTGGAAGCAGAGGCCCTGGGCCTCCCGCGCATGGGCGGGTGGGCACACTTCTCCATCACACAAAGTGCTTTTCTCACCGACTCTGTGTCTTATTTTGCAGAGTCCAACTTAGGTCTGGAAATCAGCATTCACTGTCCATGTCACACCTTTCAGCCTAATGGAGATATCCTGGAAAACATTCACGAGGTGATGGAAATCAAATTCAAAGGTAACAAATGAATTGAACAGGAGAGCCCCTACCAGACCCCAGGAAAAGGGACCGGGCTCCTCACAGAGATGGCTATTTTGTACTTGAGTGATTCTGCTTTGCCCCCAAAGCAAAGAGTGTGACTTACAGTTTCTAGATATAGAGAATATGTTAGCATTTGGAAGACAGTGTAGGTAAGCAGTACCTGAACTCAGTCAGTAAAATGGGGGTGAGAGTACCTCTTTCACAGGGTTTTTATACAAATTAAATGACAAATGTAAAACACTGTGCCAGGAATGCTCAACAAATAACAGTTGTCTTTCCCTTCCCTAAAATAAACGAATGTTAGTGGCTATGAAGGCGAGTGCCCTGACTATGGAGCCTGCCAGGTGTCTCAGAGCCCACGTGACCCTTGCCTGGGCAGCATCTGGTTTTGAGTGACGGCTTTGGGGCTCAGGGTACTGGTTTTTCAGTACGTTTCTAAGGTGCTCAGCCTGGACAGTCTCTGGGTTTCAGGGATGTTGTCTTTTCCTTTCATAGTCCCATTTTGGGTAACTGAGGCACACCTGTGGCCAGGTGGCTTGTCAAGGTCAAACCAACCAAGTCAAAGCCTGAGATCAGAGGCTCATCTGGTAAAAAGGTGCCAGCCTCTCTGGGCTCCCAGCCCAGGGCAGCCCTTTGACCCTTCATGGACTCTGTTTCAGAGCCTTTGTTTTAAAGCTGAGCATTTGACATCCTACTCACAGAACCTCAGGGCTCAGGAAACCTTTAGAGTCCTTACCTACAGGCCAGCTTAGGACAAAATCCTCCCTCTTCAGTAAACAGTGTTGTTCACAAAGATTTTCCAAACAGGAAATTGGAATCCCAGGCCTCTCAGTTGTCTCACAGACCCGGCGCTCTTTCGTGAGGTCCAAGTCCCTCCTGCCACTACGTATATAAAATGCCGCATGGCCCTGGATTGGTGGCCATGGACAGCAGCCTGCAGCTGTGTCCCCAAACAGATCTCCTTTTACTCAAGACTCTTCCTAATTCAGTCTTCAGTCTTTTTCTTTTCCGATGAAATAACAGGTTTTCTTTCTAGAGTTTGCTAAGCTGCTTATCATACACATCATTAGCTCACCTGAGCTTTACAGTGAAAACACTGCTAAACTATGAGTACAGTGTAAATGGTAACCATTACTCAGTATCATTCATCTGGCTCCCATTCAAGCTATATTAAATTGTGACACCTTAAATTGTGTGTGTGTGTGTGTGTGGGGGGGAGGTCCTGTGCTATCTTGATCAATCCAGATCATAAGAGGAAACTCATAGACCCCAAGATTCTAAGTCCCCGAATCTAAACTGACAGCCCCAAGGAATGTTAGGCCGCCACCCAAAGACAGAGACGTTTCATGGATTCCTAAAGACCCCAGGAGCATCTCGGGGAGGGCTCTCTGCCCTTTGGCAGATGTGTGCCCAGGAGTCACGCAGGATTCAACCAGGGGTGTCTTGTGGGTCCTTTGATGCTAGTCTCCCCCTTCTTTTTTTTTTTTTTTTAGCTGAGCCATCCTGCCACCTGTTGGCAGCTCAGCGTCAGCTCAGCTTGGGCTGGGCGTCGAACTGCTGTTGCTCAGAGCTCAGCTCGCACTCTTGAGCGAGCTCTTAGCCGACTGAGCCACTCGGCCGGCCCAGCCCCCCACTTCTTGCAGCACCTGGAGCTGCCCGCTTACGGCACAGCATCCTCACAGACCGCTCCGTCCCTCTCCCGGGGCAGTGAGGGCACGGATGGGAGAGCAGCCTTCACATTCCCTCTCAGACAGGAGCCTGTTGCCCTCCTTCCCTTCTGCAGGTGTGGACAGCGAGGATGACCATGGCCGTGGAGATCTGGGGCGCCTCCGGAAGCAGAAGGACCACCACAACCCTCACCTAATCCTCATGATGATCCCTCCACACCGGCTGGACAACCCGGGCCAGGGGGGTCAAAGGAAGAAGCGGGCCCTGGACACCAATTACTGCTTCAGGTGAGCCCGGGCCCTTCAGGAGCCAGAGCTGCTGGGTGCCTGTCGGCTGCGGGGCAGGCGCTCAGCCCGAGGGTCCCCGATGCTACTCACAAACGTCCCCAGGAAAGACTTACAACCTCTTACCGATCTCTTTGTTTTTCTGGGAGCTCCCCAGTTTTTCTGCAGCTCAGTTCCAGAAGGCCCTGGATAAAGTACACAAGGAAGAGAGTGTTGCTAAAATGGTTTGGATTGGAGAGGCATGGCGGAAGCCTCTTCATGGGTCTCAGGTTTTAAAGGGCTCGGAGGGTGCATGTGCGTGGCAGGGAGATTCATACAGGAATTTCCACGAAAGAAGTGCCTAGTTCCCTATGAGGGGGTCCAAGGATGCTACCAGATTAGGGAAAATAGGGCAGTCTTCATTTGCAGCGAGGAGGCTGAGCTAGAAAAATTAATGAACTAATTCCGAAGTAGCTGGGTAGCCACTGTGAAAAGATTAAAAAGAGCCTTTTCTTTTATTTAGGAGTAGTTTAGCATCTTGTGTGTAAAGGAGGGGGCTGCTAAAGCATGCACAGCGATTACTGAAAGGTAGAAAATGACCACAGCCACGAGGCCTGAAGGATCAAGTGCTTTAAGAATTTGGAGCTCATCTATGGGTGCAGGAAAGGTTTTGGGAGGGCGTGGAATCTGAGCCTTTGAGGATGAGAGACGTTTGGGTAGGTGGGGATATGGCAGGATGAAGCACTTCTAGTCAAGAAAGGAGCATGAACGGGTCAGTTTGGCTGGAGAGGACGATGCCTGGATGGAGCTGGGTAGAATGACTTGGAAATTTTTAGATATTAAAACCACGTCTTATTAGGAACAAGCAAATGCATGGGGAATGTTGAGCTTGGGGAACAGAAGGGGTGGAGGGTGGGGGGTGGGGCACTGGCTGCCTATAACTGCCTGAAGGCTGGCACGTGGACTTCTTCTACCCGTATGTGGCTCTGAATCAGTTAGGAATGAATGCCCTTGGCTGCAAGTAACAGTGGCCTGAACCACGTAGGATTTCTTGTTCACCAGAAGCCCGTAGCAGCAGGCTCAGGGCTGGGCTGGCTGCTTGAACGTGCTGTTGTGGAGGCTGGCTTTCTCTCCCACCGGTCTGCCTTGGTTAATATGCTGGCTGGCTCTGCACCCTCTTGTTTCTGGTCACGGTGACAACTGCTAGAGCTGCAGGTATCTTGTTCATGCTCAAGACAGGAAAGGGAAGCGGTAGAACAGCAGCTTTCCTCATCCATCTATGATTTATATACACAATCAAATATTTTTGCTAGAATTTGCCCTCATCACTGGCACACTTCTCATATGTCTGATTGGTCACCACCCCTACCTGCAATGGAGGCCAGGAAACCAAGAATCTGGTGTTCTGGACTCTGGAATGGGAAGCAGCAAGGGGTAGGGGGTAGGGATGGTTATTGAATAACTAAGAGTGCCTGCCATGGTTCACCCTTGGAACCCACAAGAAGCCAGATTTTGGCCAACACCTGCCTTTGGGAGTAGCAAGTTCTGTCTCCACAGATATTGATGTACAGACTAGCTGCCCACTTGACAAGGGGTATTGCCAAATGGATTTCTGCAGGCAACCAGAATTCAAGTGGCCTGATAATCACATTTGGGGTCATCTAGGAATCATGAGTCTAATGGAAGGATATACCTCATTCTGATTTGATGGTCTCAAGATTTTGTCTAAGCAGTCATCTGCTATAGTGTATAGGCTGCATGAGTATAGGGTTCATTTCTGGTTGAAGGCACATCAGGAAGGTAACAACAAAGCCAACCTCCACAAAGCTCAGCTGGCTAAGAACATTCAGTGCCTGGTTTTATGTGGAGCAAATGGTCTCTGCTTTGATTCATAATGTAAAAGGGGGCAGGGCCACCTTTGCCTTTTCTCTCTTCCTCATGCATCATCCAAATCTGCCTGTTATGTCCCTGGGATCATGGTCTTCAGCACAGAAGATGCCTTTATATAGTCTATACGACTCCATGAGCTTGAACCTGGGATTCCACTGACGAGAGCAATGCTGTTACGATGATCAGGAAGGACTCCAATTGCAGATATGAGGGCCATTTGTGAAGTTTTTTTTTTTTTTTTTTAATATTCGAGGCTTCCTTTTAGGTTGCTTTTCTATAAATATGTCTTGTGTTGTAGCAACGTGGAGGAGAACTGCTGCGTGCGCCCTCTCTACATTGACTTCCGGCAGGATCTGGGCTGGAAATGGGTCCATGAACCTAAGGGCTACTATGCCAACTTCTGCTCAGGCCCTTGCCCGTACCTCCGCAGTGCAGACACAACCCACAGCAAGGTATGGAGCAGGGCTCATGCCATAGGGGGCGCTGGGGCTGAGCTGGGTGGGCCACTTGTGTAAAAGGATGCATGAAGGACTGACTGAATGAGCAGGTGCTGGGCCGGCGTGAGTAGAACCCCTCTGGTGGAGGTTCTGATCTCGGCGCCCTGGCCCAGCCCCATTTGGTCACATTCTGCCCTTTGTAATTTCTTCCATAATTTCAACCAGACATTTTATTTGCCCTGTCTAAAGCTTTTGTACCATTCTGGAAATTCATTAGCTATCACATGCCACCCTGTATGTCAGAGATATGTGCACATGGCTGGCAAGGCATGTTGGGGCAGAATGGCTTCTACCATCTGTTAGAGGACTCTGATCACTGCAGCCTCTTGAAGGCAGCAGTTATTTTGAAAGGCAACGTAAAGCACACAGAAGACGCTACATGAAACAAAAGGAAGAAAAGGGGAGAGAGGGAAGTCTATGACTCTGACACCAGCTTGTCTTTCCCTCCAGGGGGATCAAAACTAGGTCAGGAATTTATGAAGCATGTTTCCTTACAGTGCATTATTCCTGGTTCTGCCTGGGGCCCCACACTCGGGCATTTACTAAATGGCAATGTTTCATGAGAACACTTCTCACCAAAGTGACCAATTAGAGCTTGGAAGACCGATATAAGCGTTTTCTTCACACAGAGAGAATTCCATTCTCAATTTAAACCCCCAATGCCTGCTATATGCTGAAACTTACCATACAAGCGCGGATGCTCTGTCCTCTGCGGTGGACGAGCAGCCCTAGGCACTCACCAAACGGAACCCGCATGCATGGCCAGCTACCATTTGCTCCGTCTCTGCAGTAGCCCCTCGAGCCTGCAGCGGGCTCCCGGCCGGAGGTTCTGCTTTCCAACCTCTAAACGGTATGTCCTCCCCAGGTGCTGGGCCTGTACAACACCTTGAATCCTGAAGCATCTGCCTCCCCTTGCTGTGTGCCCCAGGACCTGGAGCCCCTGACCATCCTGTACTATGTTGGGAGGACCCCCAAGGTGGAACATCTCTCTAATATGGTGGTGAAGTCCTGTAAGTGTAGCTGAGACCCCCACCTGCGACAGAGAGAGAGGAGAGAGAACTGCCACTGCCTGACTGCCTGCTCCTCGGGAAACACAAAAGCAACAGACCTCACCTCGAGGCCTGGAGCCCACACCTGCAGCTCTGGGCACATGGCGGAGACGGAGGTTCCCTTTTGGAACATTCCTCTTTCTTGCTGGCTCTGGGAATCACTGTGGTAAAGAAAGTGTGCGTTTGGTTAGGGGGAAGCTGAACTCTTCAGAACACACAGGTTTTCTGTGATGTAGACAGAGGTGGTGGGGACGGAGGAGGAGGGATGGCCAGTCGACACGTCGCCCGGCAATGGGGTTTGGGATACCTAGGGAGGAGGAAGGGCAGAGAATGGCTGGGACAGGGCCAGGCTGGATGACACTTCTGATCTGAGCTCAGATTTGCTCGTCGCAGCCCCACTTCTGCTCCAGGAAACCTGGGTCACGTTACACAAGGCAGGTTATCGAGACATGGTCCCAGCATTGTATCTCATGCTACCTGGGATTAAGGACAAATCTGCTATTTTTGCAAACCATCCTCTTGACATCCATCAGCATTGAGGGTCATTACAGGGAGAAAGTCCAGGTCATGTAGTTCCTGGGCCACCAACTATAGTGGGCCCTGTGGATACGCTGAACTCAGCAGCAGCAGGTGGGAACGAACCCTTGCCTGCGTGCCCTTTGGGTCCCTCCTCTCGCCTTCTTCCTAGATTGTATTTCCCCTTGGACATTTGGCTAGACACCTTCCAGGTCAGGGTGCGCATACCTGAATTTTGGGTCCGTGCAGCATTTGGGGCATTATGGGTCCCCCGCATCACCCCCTAAGACCCTGTGTTCATCTGGTGTTCCTGGAAGCAGGTGCTACAACACGTGGGGCATGGGGGTGGGGGTGGAGTTGCACGCGTGCCACACACAGACTTGGCCCCAGACGCGTAGACTGAGGTATAAAGACAAATACAAATATTACTCTCGAAATCTTTGTATAAATAAATATTTTTGGGGAATCTTGGATCGTTTCATCTTCTGGAAGATTGCTTCTAGAACAGTAAAAGGCTTATCCTAAGGTGCACGTCTGACTCGGTAAATATCCTTACTTACCCTTTTTTTAACTCCATGTCCACACCTACTAATCAGAGGTAACTCGAATCTGGGGCAGAGAATCTCAAATCTCGAACACACAGCTTAGCGGGAATGCCCCGGACAGCGGCACACTGGGCTGCCTTCTTCTGAGAAGACTGCACTATCGTTTGTGTTCCCCTTTTTCTTCAGTGTGTATTATTCTCAGACACACTGAGGCAGTGGCTCAGATTTGCAGAAAGTCCAGTATATGACTTTGACCTCCGGTTAACTATGGGCAACATCACTTGGAGTGAACACTTGCCTATGGAAATGTGTTGGTTTGCACATTCACTGTAAGTTACCCAAATCATCATTTTTGAAAATCTCTCACCCTCTAAATCAGTTGAGAATAAGAGAAACTGGCAGTGGCAAATGGCCTAAGAAGAAGCCGCCAATTCTGCTACCAGGTTAAGCCTAAAACAGCTCCCAGGAGCCCCTTCTCAGACCATGGGCCTCGTCAGGGATCTGAGAATGGGAGAGAGCAGGAAAAGCACACCTTTAGTTCCCTCCTGAGGTGACAGATACCAGAGCAATGGAGAATTCTACGTGGCATCATGTCCACCCGGAGCAGCCATCTGCAGCGAGGATCCAGCAGCTCCCGAAAAACACGTTCCTTCCTCTATTGCAATCACTTTACCACTCACTGGTAAAAATGTCTACGTGAAGCTAAAATTTGTAGGGTGTGGGATGTGGATGATTTGTGCCTGTGCCTCCGTGTTTGGTCACCAAGATTTCTCCTGCTTTGTCCCGGCCCAGCCAATCCTAAGGGCTTCTCTCTCAGCCTTCACCCCATGTGGCACCCATTTACTTCCACTTCAGGGCCTGTGTCCCTGCCCCCAATCACGTTGCATCTTACCCAAGGGAGCCAGTGGGTTTAGAGTAGGGATGCGGCAAGCCCAGCCATGGCCATCCCAACTATCAGGGTCCACTCACTTGGGGCTGCCATTCTCAAATTTCAGTGGACCTGAGAATCACCCAAGTGTTTATCAAAAACGTACAATTTCAGGCTGCAACTCTCGAGATGTCTTTAGATCCGGGGTAGGGTCCGGGCTGCCTAAAAACTACATTTTGAGAAGCAGTGACCTATACCTGACATCGCTGGTCCTTATATAAGAGGGAAATAGTCTTTTTGGCCCTAGAATAGACTCTCCTTGTTACCCAACCTCACAGGACAGGGCTAAAACACTGGCCTAAAGAACCAAGGCAACATGTTTCCTGAAGTATCCCAAAGAAAACAGAACGCACTGGGATTCCAAATGTTCTTTATGTTAGAGCTCTATTCTTATTGTAATCAGCACATACCAATATGGGCAGGGGTCTGACGTGCATCCTCCCCACTCCTCGGGTCACGTATAGGTACTACAGCAACCTGAGCCTCGTCCGTCTCCGAAAATACACGCTTGTTTTGGGGGAGGGGAAGGAGGCACCCTGGGAAAGACACTGCTGCTGGAGTGGGGAACATGTGATCTGTCTGGTTTATCACCAAGAGGAAGTCCAGGACCAGTAAAAATGACTTGAATGTATTTAGGTAAATGATAGGAGAGATCTGGAGTCTGGTCTTAACACCGGATCAGCACATGGAAAAAGCAGGAGGATTAGCCTGAGGGTTCAATTCTGACCCGGTACTTAGAGCAAGCCCAAGCACGCTAGTTGGTCTGGAAGGTCTTTACTGGGCTTCCACCCTCTTATCCTTTCTTGCAAGGCCCATATGGTGAGTCTGCGCAAACACCTTATTTCCCAATTCTAAACTCCAGCGGGGAACCATGAGGGAATTCTAATTAGTCTCCTAACCAATTCACAACCAAGTTAGCAGACAGTTAAATCGTCCTCAACTACTGTAACAGGAACATCTGTAACACTTTCTCTCGTTTCTCCTGCAACAGACGGACCTCATCCTTTACAAGCAAACAAATGTTTCAATGAGCTCAAACCTTTGTTTTCATCCACTACGAAGCCAAAAAGGCCCTGATCTCTCTGCCATTGTGGGTGTCACTTTTCTTTTGGGCTTTCAAAGCTGAGTCTATAGTACATTGCTGGAGAAACACCCCAAACTCTGGATTTTCATCTAAGAACTCCCTAGGGCTGCTAAGCCAATCCTTTGGTGGCCTCGGCTGCCCACCTTCCAACGTTTTCTCCAGCAGAAGCCAGAGAGGACCTGGGAAAGATGAGGCAGCAAGACAGCAGGGGACAGGCAGGTAGGAAGCCATCTGGCTGCGCTCCATCACTCTCATGGGCTGTTCAGGTCAACAGTGCACTAGGATAGAGCCCCAGGCCACTGGGGGACCTCTCTGCTGGGGTCTGATGATGGAGGCGTTTGCACAGACCAGCCTCCCAGGGGTGGGAGCTGCCCCTGGGGAGCAGCCTGGGCTCACCATCTGCTGAAGGAAAATGTAAGAATAAAAGATCTCTCTGTAGCTCACACTTCTAAAATGAAGTTTAAAAAATTGCTCAGCAAGGAAATAAAGTGACAAGTTGGTCCCATTTCAGTCTCGTTTGTGAATACTGATGGTTGGGAAATTAGTAAATGAAAAAAAAAAGAAAAGAAAAATAGAATTACTTTATTAATTTTATAAATCAGTAATTCGAAAGGGCACCTTTACCATGGCTCACGTGGTCAGTAGCATGCCAACTTGCCTCCACTCCCTGGGAAACTCCTGATGGAGGCTTCCTGTCTCCCCAAACCCTCTGCATAGGGAATGACTTTGGTAACTAATGTTGCTGGGATTTTAGGCTTGTAGGAAGTCAAGCTTAATACTGCAGTCTGAAAAGAAGAGGAAGCAAAATGCAAATAGCCAAAGAGCCTCTTTTATATCATCTCTGTGTGGTAGCAGGGCAGGGACAAGAAGAACTAAGCGGGTTAGAGGAGGGATAGAGGGGTGAAAGATACACGCGTGCTCTGACGGGGGATATATCATCAGTTGAGTGTCCCCACTGCCAAGTTCCCTCGAAATCCAGATGATGTGTTTTCCTGTCAGCTCAGTAAAAGTCTGGATTGGATGATTGGCAACAATCTACCGCCACTTCTGCTCCAAGGCTTTTGGGACTGAAGCAGCAGAAACAACACTCTGGACCCCTTGCAGCGCTCGCTCATGGATGCTTCGCCCTCAGTCATGCACCCGGGGGTGAAGGGAGTGGTGAGTGGGTTCTTCCTCCACGTGGCTGTGCTTCATCGCTTAGTGTGGGCAGGATCTGAGGAGAGAAAATCGACCACTGAGTGACCGGAACGAGCGCGTGGGGTTTTGCTTATTTACAGCAACGTCTGGCTTAGATGGCGTTGCCCAAGCATGAAGTTGTGGCCCGGATAAATGAACTTCACCTTGAAGTAGAAAACTTTCCATTTTAACCACTTTTATTGGAAACCTTTCTAAAATACTCCCATTCTGCTGCTGCTGCTTTTTTGTGTAGTTCTCTTAGTTTCTTTCTTTCCTGGATGAAAACATCTTGCCCCTTCTGACACTTAAACAGAAGATGCTAAATTTGTTAACCTTTTCTAGAAACTCAGGGTCGGCATTATTAGCATTCACTACTGAGCTGCAAGGAAAAACTGCTCTGAGTTTGTCTGAATCTCAATGTCAAGCTGTCGGTAACACCCTGCCTTGTACCCCTGTCCCCATCCCCACAACAGATGCCCACACCCCACACCCAGCGTAAGAAAACGAAGATCACCATTACCCAGAATCCCCTGTGACACCCTCCCCATTCCTTCCATACCCACTACCCTGAATTTTGTGTTTCTCCTTCTCTTGTTTGCTTTTTAATAACAGGTTAAATATTTACTATATATGCTTATATCCCTAAATATTACATTGATTAGTTTTCTGTGGTTTTGAATTTTATAGTGCTGCTGTGATTACGCTTACATGTGATCTCGGCATACAACTGGAAGAATTTCTTTAGGAATATACTTAGTGGAATTGCCAGGTCATAAATACTTGCATCTTCAACTCTCTAAAAATAATGTCCTATTATTTTCTAAAGTGGATATACCAATTCATACCCCTCTGTCAATAGATGAGCTCCCCGGCTTGTCCATTTCTCCTCTTTTTTTTTTTTTTTTTTTTTAGGGCAGTGTCACTGGCCCTCACATGTGGGACCGAACCGAGGCCGCTGGCTTCCCAAGCCAGCGCTTAACCGTTGAGCCACTCGGCCGGCCCTTGTCCACTTCTCTACATGTGGCACCGTGGCACTGTCTGAGTTTAACATTTTTGCAAATCGAGTGAATATACAACAGTATACTCCTACTGTGGTTTTAATTAGCATTTCCGTGATTAGCAATGAGTTTGAGCATCTTTTCAAGTATCTATTGTGCATACATGTTTTTTTCTTCTACAAAATGTGTCTTGTTTATTTTCCTATTGAGTTGCTGTTTATTGATCTTTTTTCTAAACAGCTTTATTGAGATATAATTCACATACCATACAATTCACCCATAATGTGTATAATTCTGTGGCTTTTAGTATATTCAGAGTTCTATCACTACAATCAATTCTAGAACAAGAACATTTTCATTGAAAGAAAATGAAACCCCATACCTCTTAGCCATCACCATCACACATTTCATTCCCCAGCCCTAGGCGGCCACTAACCCACTTTCAGTCTATAGATTTACCCTTCTGGACATTTCACATAAATGGAATCATACAATATGTGGTCCTTTGTGTCTGGCTTCTTTCACTTACAGGATGTTTTCAAGGTTCATCCATGGTGTAGCATATGACACTATTCTATTCCTTTTTGTGGCTGAAAAATACTCCATTGTGTGTACAATGTGTGATAAAAAAAAATACGGTGAATGTTTAAATAAAAAATTTATTACGGACCGGCCGAGTGGCGCAGAGGTTAAGCGCTGGCTTGGGAAGTCAGCGGCCCCGGTTAGGTCCCACATAAGAGGGCCAGTGACACTGCCCTCAAAAAAAACAAAACAAAGGTCTAGCCGAGTGGCACAGTGGTTAAGTGCTGGCTTGGGAAGCCAGTGACCCCGGGTCGGTCCCACATAAAAGGGCCAGTGACACTGCCCTCAAAAAAAAACCCAAACAAACAAAAAAACAAAACCAAACCAAACAAAAAAATTTATTACAGTAAAAGACACAGCCATTAATCCCCCTCAAAATCCTCCCCCTTCCTTCAAACACACATCCCTCATTCTTGCCACTTTCTGAAGCAGTTCTGAAGTCCTCTTTTGTGTCTTTAGTTGCGCTGTCGTGGCTGCCTTGATGTCCTGAATGGATTAGAAACATTTTGCTTTGATGGTCATTTTGACTTTGGGGAAGAGCTAGAAGTCACACGGTTCCAGATGCGGTGAATAAGGTGGATGAGGACACACTAATGTTTTTATTTGGCAGAAACTGCCATATACCAGAAGTGATGTGTGACACAGAGCATTGTCATGATGGAGGATGATTTACGGCTCACTTTAAAACACACCTTCTCTCAACCATAGCTCACACCCGACTGACTGCACCGAACAAGTTGAAACTTGTCACACACGGTTACTTATAAGGTTCAATGTGCTGCTTCCCATATTGAAGATCCTTCCCTGCCTTTCCGTTGGATGGCACTCAGCAGCAGCTTTCGATATATATATATATATATATTATCACAACTGAAAGGCTCCATGTCACACATCGTTTTTGGTACAGCAATTTCTGTGAAAAACATTACAGTGTGTCCTCATCCACCGTATTCACCGGATCTGGCACAGTGCGACTTCTGGCTTTTCCCCAAAGTCAAAATGACCATGAAAGGAAAACGTTTTGAATCGATTCAAGACATTGAGGCAGCCACAACAGCGCAACTAAAGACACACATGAAAGAGGACTTCCAGAACTGCTTCAGAAAGTGGAAAGAATGACGGGATTAAGTGCGTTCGAAGCGAGGGGGAGTATTTTGAGGGGGATTAATGACAATGTGTCTTTTACTGTAATAATTTGTTTTTTAAATTTAAACGTTCATCATATTGTTTGATCACACCTCGTATATACTACGTTTTATTTATTCACTCATCAGTTGATGGGCATTTGGGTTGTTTCCACCTCTTGGCTATTATTCATAATGCGGTTATAAACATTCATGTATAAGTTTTTGTTTAGACATGTGTTTTCATTTCAGGTGGGTATATACATAAGAGTGGAATCGTTGGGTAACTCTGTATGTTTAATGGTTCGACAAACTGCCAAACTATGTTTCAAAGCAGTTGCACCATTTTACACTCCCATCAACAATGTATAAAGGTTCTAATTTCTCTGCATCCTCACCAACACTTATTGTCTTTCTGTTATAGCATTCTGGTGGGTATGAGATGGTATTTTACTGTGATTTAGACTGCATTTCCCCTGTGGCTAATGATGTTGAGAATTTTTTGTTACTGACATTGTATATCTTCTTTGGAGAAATGTCTGTTCAGCTCCTTTGCCCATTTAAAAAACTGAGTTATTTTTTATTATTTTTAATAAAGCTGTAAGACTGTAAAGCCGTACGACTTCTCTACATATTCTAGATATAAGTCCTTTATTATATACATGATTTGCAGATATTTTTTCCCATTCTGTGGGTTTCTTGATGGTGTGACCTTTGAAACACAAAATTTGAAATTTTTGATGATGTCCACTTTGTCTATATTTTTCTTTCGTTGTTTATCCTTTTGACGTCATAACTAAGAAACGGCTTATTGATTTTTAAAGTTCTTTGCTCAGTATCTTGGATACAATTTCTTGGTTCTATGTGTTATAAACACCTTTACTTAGTTTATGATTTGTCTCTCCACTCTCTTTATGGTATTTTTAAAGGTTCCTTCATGATTTATTAATTTATAAGGAAAGTCCTACTCACAGATAAAAATTAGATCGCATTTAGATGCACACTTAACAAGTGACCTTTCTAGAAAATGTTTTTTTTTTTAACACATTTTTTGCGGGAAACGAGTAAACTCGTCATATAGCTCAAATGCCCGATTACAAAGTGTTAAGAATGTTGAGGCTTTCAGAAAATCTAGGACAGTCACCATTAAAATGGATGGTTTCTTTTAAAAAAACTTTTCAAATAAAAAACTTCAAACATACACAGAGAAGAATATAGTATAAGACATCTCTATGTTCCCATCATCTACTTTCAATAATTATCAAAAATCTACCTTGTTTCATCTCTCTTTCCAGGTTTTTTTCCTGGTGTACTTCAAAGCACACCCAAGATAATACATCATTTCACCCATTCAGAATGTATCTCTAATGGATAAGGATTTAAGGAAAAAGGAAAACAAAAAAACTCATAATATCTCTGTGGTGTCTTAGAAGTTCTTAATTTGAACAAAGTCAAATCGATCAATTTTCATCTTTATAAGTCTGTACTTTTTGGGTTTAAGAAATTCTTCCCTTACACTGTGGTCATAATGATATTGTCCTATTATGTCTTACGAAAGATGGACACTTTTGCCTTTCATATTTAAGCCTTTAATCTACCCTAAAATTGTGCAAAGTGTAAGCAAAGATCTAATTTCATTTTTCCCACACAATAACAGATTGTCCTAGCATCATTTATTGCAAAGTCCATCCTTTCCTCCTTTAACAGCAATGTATCTCTGTCATTAACTGTTTCCATACAGGAGGCCAGTTTTATGGTTCTCTATTCTGTGCCAACATCAAGCTCTCTTCATTTTACTTTAGCTTGATAAAAATCTTGGTAAGAATTCTTGGCATCTGGTAAGAATATGTGATCTCTCATTCCCATTCTTGAGGAGTAGAAGGGTTATTCTTGGTCCTTTTTTTTTATGCGTAAATTTTAGTATCAGCTTGTCAAATAATAACAATAATAAAACAACTAATACCCTCTCAAATCTATACATCAATTTGGGGAGAACTGACATCTTTACCAAGTTGACTTTTAATCTATGAACATGTATATATTTCCCCATTAATTTTTTTTAAAGTGCCTCTCCATAGGTTTTATAATATTTTTAAATAATAGGTCTTATAAATCTTATGTTAGATTTTTCCCTAGGTACACTACACATTTTGATGCTTATACCTTTGATACAAAGGGTATCTTTCTAGAATCACATGCTTCCCATGTCTGTTGCAGATGTATGGAAATGTAATTGATTTTGGAAAACTCTCTTATGAAGCTAATACTTTATTTGAACATTCATTTGGGGTTTCCAATCAGATCAACACATTATCTGAGAAGAGTGACAGGTTTGCTTCTTCCTAACTCCTGTGTCATTTGTTTTCCTTTACTGAGTCCCTTCCGACACTCAAAAGAAGTGATGGGCTCCCTTGCTCCTCATCTTAAAGGGGACGCTTTCAAAGTTTCGCAATAAATAGTATGATGGTTACTGTTGGCTTTTTGTAGAGGTACTTTACTATTCAGTTTCCTTCTATTCTTAGTTAGTTGCACTTTTTTTTTAAGTCACGAGGATGATGAATTTTACTAAGTGCTCATTCTGTGACCATTGAGAGGGGCCTATGATTTTCTTCCTCCTTTCATCTGTTACTGCAGTAAATTACATTACTCACTTTCTACTAGTAAACAATCCTTGAATCTCTGGGATAAACTTAACTTGATTATGATGTAATGTCTCTTTTAACACTGCTATACTTAGTTTGCTAATGTTTTATTTAGAATTTTTCACATTTATGTCTACAATTAAGAAGATCGTATAACTTTAGAACTTTTGGGGAGACTGTCCCCAAAGTGTCCTCCAAAACCCATTAGGTTTTGAGATTAAGATAATAAGAGTCAGGAAGTGTTTCCTCTTTTCCTTTACCTGGAATAGTTCATAGAAGATTGGCTTATCTGTTCCATAGATGTCCCGTGTAATCATAAAAGTCTGGTGGTGTAGCTGTGGGAAAATTTGTGTTCTTGGTTCAATTTCCTAATAATTAAAGAACTATTTGGACTTTACATTTCTTCTTGAGTAAATTTTAGTAAGGTAAGTACTAAAATTGTAATCCATCTCACCAAAGTTTTTAAAATGTCTCAGCATGAAGTTATTCATAATATCTTCCTACCATCTGTTTAATCTCTGAGACATGTATGATAATGTTTCTATTTGTTCCACCTGACTATATGCTTATTTTCTATTTTATTAGTTTCCTTTTATCCTTATTATCATTTATTTTTCTTTACTTTTTACTTTCTTTGGATTTATTTTGTCTTTCACTTTTATAAGCCAGATACTTAGCACACTAACTTTCAGCCTCTCCCCTCTCCTTACTGTTAAGTATAAATTTTCCTTTAGTATTGCTTTAGCTACATTCCTCAGGTTTTTTTTATAAATAGTATTTTCTAATTATATTATGATTTTCTTGATGAGTTAATTCTTTAATTCCTGAACACATGAGGATTTTCCAGTTATGTTTTTGTTACAGCATTATGATCAGGAAATACAGTCATTGAAATGTGATTTAAGGCCTAGCACGTAGTTTCTGCAAATACTCCATGGACGCTTGCAAAGAAAGTGTACTAAGCATTTATGTAGTGTGATATTCTACATAGATCTGTTAGATCTGTTGTGTGGTTCCAATTTCCTAAAACATAACTGATTTTCAGACTGCTTGATCTACCAATTACTGAGTATTAAAATATTCCAAAATGAAGGTGAATTTATCTATTTCTCTTTGTGGTTTTGTTAATTTTTTGCCCAATGTATTTTTCAAATACAAATATGTATTTTATTTAATTTTAAAAATCAGTAAATAGGACTGGCTGAGTGGCGCGTTGGTTAAAAGTTGGCTTAGGACGCCAGCTCTGAGCAGCAGGGCCCCCTTTTGAATCCCACATGTGGGTCTGTGACGCTGCACCCTCTACAGCTAAGATGGTGAACAGCAGCTTGACCTGGAGCTGGGCTGGCATGAGTCACGGCAGGCATAGGCTGCAGTGGTGCTGGCTGGCAGCTGGCGTGCGCTTTTGTGAGCTGCCGTGAGCAGCCATCCAATGGCCAGTGAACGACTGCCTCACCCAAGAAGAGCGCAATGACGATACCAACATGGGTCAGTGAAGCGACGTCCTCCACAACTAGACTGAAGAACAGAAGGACAGCAACTTGTCTGTACCCCTTCCCCGATTTCCCAATGCTATTCCCCTCCCCCAATTCCCCAATAAAATCTTTAAAAAAAAAAATCAGTAAATATACTAGTTAAAACAAGTCAACAAGGTTAAATACTTTGCTGGTCAAGCTTTGGGACTTTCAGCCATAATATAGTGACTCTTTATTTCTTAATGTGCTTTCTGCCCTCAAATCTATTTTGTGTGATGAATATAGCTGCATCCTCCAGTATATCCTTTCCCAACCTTTTCTGTTTCATCCTTTCTATATCCTATGTTTTAGGTATGTCTCTTTTAAACAGCCTAAAGGTGGATTTTTAAAAATCTAGGCTGACAGTATATGCATTTCTGGTTGACCATTTCCCGCCACCTCTACTGCTCCTACCTCGCTCCTACCTAGCAGCAGCCACGGAGAGCCTGTTCAATTCAACATCAGCACAGGCACTCCTCTGCCCACAACCCTCTGATGCCTCCCACTTAAAAGAAAAATACAAGCGCTTCCTTGGCCCACTGTGTCCTTCATGATCTGGCCCCTCATTGTCTCCTGAGTTTTATCAATTCTCACTCTGCTTGCTTCCTACACTGCAGCCCCACGGGCCTGTCTAGTATTTCCAAACACAGCTGTCACCATTCCCCTTCAAGGCATGTGCTCATGCTGTTCCCTTTGCCTGGAATCCACTGGGTGATTCCCCCACTTCCTTTAGCTCTTCACTCAAACGTCACTCTTCCTGACTACGTCTGTTTAAAATAGTGACTCTCCTCATTCTCGATCTTCTTTCATGGCTTTGTTTTTTTCTCCAGAGCACTTACCACTATCTAATGAACTAATTGTGCTACTTATTTGGTTTGTTGTCTATCCCTCCTGTTAGGGTTTCGGGTGGTTTGTTCACTGATGTGTGCCTAGCACATAGTAGATGCTCAGTAAATATTTGTTGAGTGATTCAGTCTTTGACTTGAACTGGAACATTCAGTCCACTCACATTTTTGTAATTACTAACACTTTTATTTATTTCTACTGTCTTAAGTTGTGCTATTTGTTACACCTTTTCTGTGTTTTCTTTTTCTTCCTTATGGATTTAATATTTTTCTCCTCATTCCATTTGTCTCTACTACTGTGGAAGTTTTATATTTCTATTCTTTTAGTAGTTACTCTATTCATTTTTGCCTTTGTATATGTTAACTATGTAAAGCTGAAATTAATATTTTTAACCTTTTCACTGTATAAAATCAAGTTAGACTAGTTTAACTTTGATCATATTCTCCCCTTGATTTACATGGTACTGGTGTTGAATATTTTCTTTCCCTCCCTTTCCTCCTTTTTGTTTTTTTAACATCACAAGAACATTATCACTTTATTGGTTATGTTTATATTTGCCCACATTTTTACACATTCTTTGCTCATAATTCCACCTTGCATCTCAGGCCTTTTTCTGGTTATCACCTTCCTTTGTGGGAAACACATTCTTTAGAATCTCTCCTTTTGCAAAGGTTTACTAGTGACCAATTTTGGAGGGTTTATGTGTTGGAAAAAGTCTTTATTTCATCCTCATCCTTGAAAGATAATTTGCTTAAAATACATTTCTGGTTCAGTAATTATTTTCTTTCATCAATGGCAACATTACACTGTATTTTGGTTTTCCCTTTTGCTGTTGAGAAGTATGCTGTCAATCAAATTGGCTGGCATTCCTTTGGAAAGCCTGCTTTTCGCTCCAGCTGCTTTTAACATCTTTGTCTTTAGTATTCTAAAGTTTTGGTATGGTATGTCCAGGTGTGGATTTCTTGTGATTCACTGCAATTTGTGTATGTTTCATTAGTTTAAAACTTTTTTTAACCATATTGTCCCTGTCCCATTTTTTCTTTCCAAACCTCCAATTAGGTATCTATTAAGCTTTGTCACTTGGTTTTTCACCACTTTTTTTTTTTTTTCTCTCTGTGCTGCATTCTAGATAACTTCTTTAAATACATCTTTGGGCTTACTAAATCTCTCTCTTCAGCTGGGTCAAATTTGCAGTTAAGCCCATCCACTGATTTTTAAATTTGGTTCTTTTTCAGATCTGCTTGGTCATAATTTTAATCTTTTGGTTTTATTCGAACTTTATTTCCTTCTTTAATTTCTCTAAACATATGAGAAAATTTATTTTTTTATTATATATCTGGTAATTTCAATATCTTAGTCTTTGCAGGTCTAAAAGGGTTATCTGTGATTTTTGCTGGCTTTTGCTGATGGTTCCAGGCTTCCTTATTGTGTTTTTTTTTTGTATTTTAAACTGTGATGTCACAGTTTTTAGAGCTTTCCGTGGAAATTATTTGAGATTTGAGTTAAAAAAGGATTCCTCCAGCAAAAAGAAGCATTTGATTCTACTAAGTGCCTGAAGCCACTACTAGTTCATGTCTACCCTAAACTACATTCTCAATCTGAAGTTTTTCAGGGCACCTAGGAGATATGAATTCATGCCCAAGCTTCCATGTTTCATTTTTTAATAATAAATGATCAGGGTCCCCTACACCATCTCACTCAGCACCAGGGTTCAAGACAGGTAATTTTCTTTCAGTGCATGAGTGGGGGACGTAAGGTGGGAGGGGAGGCTTTATTTCTGGTTGACCGTTTCATGGAGAACAAAGGCCTCTGGGGTCTCACCTTCATCTGAAGGGTCTCCTACCAGACTCTCCAGCCTTAGATTTTCTAGTTGCTCTCTACACGCTGCCATAATTCTGGTCCACAGCTGCTTCAATTCCCACTCCTGCCTGTTGGCCCACTGCTGGGGTCAAAGGTGCAGGAAAGGTACACAGGACAATAATGTGACTGCATTTCCCCTCAGGGCTTCTGTGGCCATGATCACAGCCTGGCTTTTTTTTTTTTTTTTGACTTTGAAAAAGCAGTCATTGAAGTTAACCCATCTTCTTTTTTGCTTTGATGCCCTGACCTGGAAATTCTTCCTTTTGGTTTGGTAAAATGTCCATGGATTACACTATGTATATACTCACTTTGACTTTGTCATATGCATGAAGTTACATCATACTAGGTTAGTACATCGTATTAGGATAATTCTAAAGTCAACATAAAATATCAATATAAACATAAAATATCATGAGAATTACTCTTAAAACTCTTAAAGCACCTGTAAAATACATTCTTCTCATCTGGCAACCATCAGAGAGTCCTACAAACCCTATTTTTCTTCTACCTGCTGTTTCTTCTGTTAGCACCAGGTTAAAGAAACTGGCTTGTGTTACTTTAACACAGTGCAGTAAAAATATTTCAAGATACTGTGATTGACGTTTGCCAAGGTGAATACACTACAAGAGGCACCTAGGAGTGGAGAACTACTGAGTGACCAGCAGATTCACACTCCATGCTCACTTTGAGGCTCAGGTTCCCTGAGAGGGAATAGTGTACAGGTTTTCCTAAACTATCTAAAAATCATTGTTTCTTTCACTTTTTTAAGGGGGCGTGGGGGAACTTTGTCTTGCACGTATCACTCATTTCCCCCGCTACACTCTTTTAAGTGCAGAGACCACGTCTTACAAACCTTCACATGACCTGAGCTCCCAGCATTTTGCCATGTAAATATTTACATGGGAGTTGCTGGGTAAATATTCGATTGACTGATGTGGGAAATGATCATTAGCAGTGTTCCCTATGGGTAGCAACAGACTTCCAACTAACAGTACAAACCATGTGTGTGCAAACAGCCAAAGGCCTGCGATAAGCAGCAATCCGCGCTCCAGACCAGCGCTCCTATCACCCATCAGCTATCTGAGCGAAAGAGATGCAAAATTTCAGTGAGATCATCTGACCCGTGGCTTTTCCAATTGAGAAGAGACAGACAATTCATGACTTCCAGGCCAGTAAAGGAGGCCCAGACCTCAAACACTATGAACATGTAAATGGAGTAGTTTTTCTCCTTCCAAGGTCGGAGGTGAATAAGAGAAATACAATTAAAAACTTAATTTTTAAAATTACCTAAATGCAAAGACTTTATAAAATGGTGCCTCTTAGATGTGCCCCGAGGTCTTTCCAAGTGATCAGAGTGGCTCTGGCAGTACCTTCTGGCAACGCTTTGGTTTGATAAGAAAGAGACTGAATGAATCGATTTATTTATATCCTGAGTGACAGCAGGAGGAAGGGACAGCTGGGGAGTGAGGGCCAACCTGCTGGCCCTCACCTTCCTGGGCACAGCTCCAGTATGCAGGAATGAACAACACAGGCACAGGGGCATCAGATCCATTTCATGAAACCCTGCCTGGGTGACACAAAGGCGCCGGGCACAGCTGCAAGGGGTGTTTGTTCAGAGCCAAGGCAGCCCCTGAGTCACTCTGAAATGCAGCCACACGGGAGAAGGGAGCTGGCTGACCACAGCAACACCACCGAGCTCTCGTCCCCTCCCAGAAAGCCCCCTTCTTCATTTCTAATGAACATTGTAGGTGCTTGGCTTAACTCTTACATGCTAAAACCAACACGGGCTCAAGTGTCCATCTAGGGGGGAGAGTTACCTTCTCCTCGCAAAAATGAGTGTCAAATACTTTCAATAAAATGCTATTTTAAGGCATTCTAATGTAAACAACTAAAGTCATGTACACAATAAGCCTAATTCTTCTAAGAAAAATGTACATAAAGCATTTTTGAAAGTATATTTAACTCTTACAGACTTGTAAAAATCATGTTTGCCTTATTCTGGTTCATTTTCTTATTATAGACCAATAAGACGGGCACAATAAAATTACACCAGGGACTAGAAATACAAATCTAATTGAATGACTTTCAAATGTCCCTCAAAGTGTTTCTTTTTGTAACTACATTTAGATAGTATCCCAAGAGTAGGACATTTGAGATGTTCGCAGAGGATTTTTTCTTTTTTGCATAAGGATACTTAATAACTTCCCTTTTATGAAAATTTAAAAATTGCAAGGCTGATCAAAATCTCTTGATTCCCGGGGTTTATCTCTAAGAGATCTATCTACATCTATCTAGGTTTGAAGCATAATCCACTTAAACATATCTGATATATTTATATATGTTCATATATGTAGAAAATCTGGATTTGTAAATCACTAAATCATTAAGCGGAAGATGATTTATTTCAAAAAAGCTTCTTTACTTTCTTAAAAAGATTTAATTTCTAAAAAGTTCTTGTAACGAAGAGTGGTAGAGAAACACAAGGCTAAGGGCTGAGACCTGATTTCTGCTATTTACTAGCCTTGCAATCTTTGGGATTTAGTAAGGATTATTGTTTTCTGACTACAGGACAAATACATGCTCACTGTAGAAAAATCTTTGGTAAGGTTTAAGAAGAGATTTTTATATGGCTGTGAGTTCAAAAGAATTGATATATAGAGATTGTGTCTGTTCTAGAACAATAGTTTCTAGTTTGATAAAAATTCAGTCTCATTCCTCCTAGAGTAGATACAGCATTAATTCAAAAAGGGCTCCAGACACCAGCGCTTTGCCTAAAGATCAGGAGAACAGCAGACTTTCAATTACGTGAGGAAGGTACATGAAGCGACCAGTTACTTGCAAACTTTTTTTTTACTGCAACGCATAGTGAAAAATATATCTGATACGAACACACACATAAACATCTTTATGACTTAAACAAAAGTCTCATAAAACAAGTCTCCCTTTTCCTGGTATTTTTCTTTCTGTTCCATTCTGTTCTGTTGTAGGGGACCAGGGGAAAGAGAAATGATGGTTGTGACCAGTGGTATGCTAGTAAATGTGTAACAACTGGTTTTCTGTGGTAAGACAAACAAACAAAAGCCCCAACTCGGTGTTGTCGGCTGACATCCACCACAGCCGAGTTCAGGTGACCAACATGGAGTTACTGAAGGCGGAGTTGGGGAGAGGCATGCCCTACCGGCTCTCATGAGCCTGGCTGGGACCCACTAAGTGCTCTGATGACCCACTGTTAAGTCATGGCCCCCAGTTTTAAAACCACTGCTTTACAGTCTAGACAACCAAACTCCTTAGCAGTTTACGGGAAGCTGAGAGGGGCCCGGAGATATCATTTCCAGGAGGTACTGAATGAGGGCACATCTGCTAGGGATGACAACGGGCCTGGGCAGTGGAGGGCAACACCTCATGCTGACTCTGACAGGGCATCTCTGAACCACTCTGCCTTCCCCCAAACTAATCGTCTGGGGAAAGTTAGAGGTAGTCAGCAGTAACCTTGGGAAATCAGCCTCTCCAAGCTTCAATTTCTTTCTCATAATATGAGAATAATAACTGTGTACTTCACTGGATTGTTGTAAGGACCAACTTTTAAACTTTTTTTTTTTTTTTTTTTGAGGGCAGTGTCACTGGCCCTCACATGTGGGACCTGAACCGGGGCTGCTGGCTTCCCAAGCCAGCGCTTAACCACCACACCACTCGGCCCCGGCCCCCAACTTTTAAACTTTTAAAGGACCCTATAGGGTAGTATTCATATGAAAATGATTCCATTTAACCAAATCTTATTCACAGGCAATTAAAAAAATCTCCTCTGTCTTAGCATCTGAGCTCATCAATCATCCGCACCCTCCTGATGGCTCCTGTGAGGGTCTCTGAGGTGCGGAACTGCTCAGGTGCCTTGCACGCTGCCGCCTCCGGGGCTGCTCCGCCGGCTCCTTCCTCTCCCCTGCACTTTGCTGCCCCTTCTTCCATTCTTCCCCTCAGAATTTAGCCAGTCACAGCTTTAACAGGTAGCTCTATAAAGACAGCAGCTAAACTCTACGTCTGGCTCAGACTTCCGCCTGGCTTTTGAGAAGACTTGTCTGAGTTTAATGTTCAGCCATCGCGTCAAATTTGACTTTTAAAATATTAACCACGTTATCTGTCCCACTCATTTATAGTGCTGGGTGCACCATTTCTGTCAATGGCACTCGCATTATCTCAGACTTACAACCACGTCACCCATTAGGATGACTACTATCAAAAAGAAAAAAAAGAAAGAAAGAAAGAAAGAAAGAAAGAAAGAAAGAAAGAAAAGAAAGTAAGTGTTGGTGAGGACATGGAGAATGTGAATCCTTGTGCATTGTTGGTGGGAATGTAAATTGGTATAGCTGCTAAGGAAAACAGTATGGAGGTTCCTCAAAAAATTAAAAATAAAATTCCTGTACAATTCAGCAATTCTACTTCTTGATATATACCCAAAAGAACTGAAAGTAGACTTGAACAGATATTTACACACCCAGGTTCATGGCAGCATTATTCACCATAGTCAAAAGGCAGAAGCAATGCAAGTGCCCATCATACATGAATGGATAAACAAAGTATGGTCTATACATACAATGAGTATTAGCCTTACAGAAAGAAAATCCTGACCCATGCTCCAACATGGATGAACCCTGAAGATACTATGCTAAGTGAAATAGCCAGTCACAAAAAAGACAAGTACTATGTGATTCCAGTTACACACGGTATCTAGACTAGTCAAATTCACAGAGACAGAAAGGAAAATGGTGCTTGCCAGGAGGAGGAGGAGGAAAGGAGACAGGAGTTAGTGTTTAATGGGTACAGAGTTTGATTTTTGCAAGATAAAAAAAAAAAGTTCTAGAGATGGATGGTGGTGATGGTGGCACAACAATGTGAATATACTTAATCCACTGAACTGTATACTTAAAAAGGGTTAAAATGGCAAATTTTGTGTTATGCGTATTTTGTCACAATTAAAAAGATACTCAATAGTGGCAGATATTGAGCTATCATTATTCTCCTCCAGGCACTATTTGAAATATTTACTGCATGCACTGTCTTATTTAATTTGCATAGATGCTAAGAAGCGAAGAGCGGGAGGTGGGGGAAATCTATTGTTTTTGTCTGCCTAGCACCCCGTCCCATGTGCTTGTGGCTTCAGCTTCTTTTACTTCCATTGGGAAACAGCTCCCCACCTGCTCTAGTCTAATCTGGTGATGATGGCCAAATTACAAATGTTAGTCCCATATCCTCTTGATCACAAAAATTGGCAAGCAATCTAGACCTGGCCAAAGTCCCCATTCTCTTGGCCCCGGCAATTGCTTTAAGAAATGGTCATGTCATCCAAGCCAAGCCAATCACAGCCTTCCTTGGATTTACATATGCTAATGTAGAAAGGAAAACACTCCTTACTCTGTGGTCATTAAGCTGGACAGAATAGGGCTGGCGCTGCTCAAGCTACAGTCCCTCCATCTCAACTTGCCACATGGAAGAAACCACATAAAGAAGGAAAGAGGTAGGTTAAGGGAGCTGAGAAGAGAAATGAAAAGAGATGGAGAAAGACGGGGGACAAGAACATGTGGCAGAGAGGGATGGAGAGAAAGAAAGATATGACCACACTTAGTTCTTATCTGTCCTAATTCTCTCTCTTGTGAGTCAACAGATGCATCCTTTTTCTTAAGTGTCTGAATTGGGATTTGTTCCTGAAACTGAAGGTATCCTGGATACCACCAATGGAGACTCACATGTCGGAATCATTAGAATGAAAGTGAATGCTGCAGTGCTGAAAATGAATAATGAGCCCAGAGAAAGAAACACAGAGGGAAAAAACCCAAGGGCACAACGGACCCAAGGTACACCTCAGAAAAAAGGCCACCCTGACCTTGGCTGAAGCAAAGGGGTAGCCAGGCATTTGTAGAAAATTAATCTTGGAACTGTGTCCCCTATTTTCTGCAAAGTATCAGAGGAAGGAATATACAAGTCCCAGCTAAGAAACGAGGCAGTGAGAAACAGTTCTCATGTGAGTCGCAATTATCACATGAAAAAGATCCACCTGGAATATAGCAGGCGCTCAATAGATAGTAGCTATTACCAGCATGATTTTTTCAAACTACAGTGATGAAAAGGAGAGAAAACTCACATCACCATGTAGGGAGAAAAGAACACAAGTTTAAAGGCTTCATAGAGTAACTTAAATTTCATTTCTTCAAGGACTTTTTAAAAAACTGTTTCTATTTGTGTTTTTTAAAAGTAATCCAGGCACAAATTACAGGGTATAGTGTTAAAAGTGTGTTTTCTACCCCAGACTCATTACTGAGGGAGTGTGTGTGTGTGTGTGTGTCCACTTCTCAGAATAGTCTATGCACCTACAAACATATATTCTTTCTCCCCTTTTTATACAAATGGGAGCATAAGCTACAGCGGGGTGTTTTTTTTGTATGTTTTATTTAATAACATATCTCAGAAATTGTTCCATACCAACCTAAACATCTACGTCAGGAGGGCTCTTTAATCCATAGAAATATTATTCAAATTCCAAGATACCTTTTTAGTGTGGGTCATCTTGTGAGATTCCCCCCACCGTCTCACCCTCTAGGCCCACAGCTTTTGTAAGGAAAATTGAAATGGGCCCTAGACCCAGAATCAGTCTGTCGCCTTGTTATCGTGCAACCAGGAGATAACAAGAACCAGCTTCTTCCTCTCTTAAAACAATGGGTCACCCAGGAAGGAGTACCAATGAAGCAGGAGCCAAATTATTGGAGCTCAATATTTGGATATGTGATTACAAGTGAGAGCTCTTAAAGAGTGGTCTGAAAGTTAAAAGGGAGAGTTTAACTTCACATTAGCATCATTTAAGTCACCAAAAAGAGAGCTGCTGGTGAAAAGAAGGTTGGGGATAATGACAGCTCTGCCCCATGGACTCTGATGGTTAGACATGAGACAATCAAGGTGATGATGCTACTTATTTTAGAGGCTAAAGCTGTTGGAAACCCGGCATACTTTCTGAGGAGTCAGATGTCAGCTCACTATCCCCACAAAGCAGATGTCCTCTGGATTCTCTGAAAGAAGACTTGGGTTCAACCGTAGCCCATCCTTTTCTTATAAAGTTCATCCTATTAGTTCTCAAAAGGCTCCTGAGGGCTGGCCGAGTGGTTCATTGGTTAAGAGCTGGTTTTGGGACGCCAGCGGCCCCGGTTCGGATCCCACATATGAGGGCCAGTGACACTGCCCTCTACAGCTAACAACAGCTCCACCTGGAGCTGGGCTGTGCGAGCCCCGGCGACAGTGTAGGCTGCAGCCCCTGCTGCAGTGGGCTGCCATAGTGAGTGGCTGGCAGCCAGCGTGAGCTGTCAATAGCCGCTGTGAGTGGCCGTCCAGAGGCCGGCGACCAATCTGCCTCATCTGGGAAGAGCGCAATGACGATACCAACATGGGCCAGTGAAGCAATGTCCTCTACAACTAGACTGAAGAACAAAAAGACAGCAACTTCTCTGTTCCCCTTCCCCGATTCCCCAACGCTGTTCCCCTCCCCCAATAAAAATCTTAAAAAAAGAAAAAGGCTCCTGAATATGTCTGTTACTTTATATTTATCTTCCAAGTTAATCCCAAACAGCCCATTAATTGTTTTTATTATTTTTCACTGGGTTTTCCAGAATGTACTGTCTCACTGGGTATTATGGTTCACTGCATACCCATGTCTAAGCTGCTGTCTCGTAGCCCTCTTTTTGTCTCTTAACAATAAAAGAACGATTAGAACAGTCTCTCAACCTTTTATGACTTATGCTCCATCAGCCAACAAGGCTTTGTTCAGTTTTACTTTCTATAGTTTGCTTTATGAAAGCTATAAGTTTCTTCTTATTTTCCATACATAAAATTATATTATAGTTTGACTATGCTTTTTTTTTTTTTCCCCTTTCTCCTTTCCTCTTTTTCACTCAGCCCCTCTTGGTATGCAACCCTGATTAAAATCACTATATTAGACATTGACTTAAGGATTCATTGTACTGTTTCTCTTCAATCTAGTCCATGAAATGCTCTTTTTCATGCCCAAAAAACCTTGTCTTAAATGTCAAAATTGTATATCTGGCAGATCAGGACAATCTTAGCTCACAGAATGGCCTATAGATTATATCAGTCAAAGTAACCATGCATTTGATGAGGTTGAATCTACTTTATCATATCAAAATTGCCAATGTGTACATCTCTTAACCTTTTATTTTTACTTCATTAAAAACAAAACAAAATGAGTGTGGTAGGCAGCCTTTAAGATGGCTTTCTGTGATTCCTGCCTCCTGGCAGCCATGCCTTATGTAATCTCCTCCCCTTGAGGAGGGACTGAATTTATTGACTCACTTCTAACAAAGAGGACACAGCAAAAGTTATGGGGCGTCACTGCCAAGAGTAAGTTATAAAAAGATTGTGGCTTCTGCCCTGGGCGCTCTCTCACTCTCTCACGTACCGCGTGCCCTGAGGAAGCGGCTGCCATGTCGGGAGGAGGCTGCAGCAGTTCGGTAGCGCTGCCATAACAACTTCCTAGAGGCTGGGCGGCTAAACCACACAGACGTTATCATCTCTCAGTTCAAGGGGCTAGATGTCTAAGATCAAGGTGTTGGCAGGATTGGTTTCTTCTGAGGCCCCTCCTTGGCTTGCAGATGGCCACCTGCTCACAGGGTCTTTCCTCTGTGTGAGGACATCCCTGGTGTCTCTTTGTGTGTCCAAGTCTCTTTTTCTTAAAAGCACACCAGTCAGACTGGACAAGGGCCCACCCTACCAGCTTCCTTTTAACTGAATCTCCTGTTGAAAGGCGCCATCTCCAAATGCAGTCCCATTCTGAGGTACTTGGGGTCAGGGCTTCGGCATGTGAGTCGGGGAGGCACACATTTCAGTCCATACAGCAGCCCTCTGCAGAGGCCCACATGGAAAGATGTCTGCCAGCAACCCTGCGAGTGAGCCGGAAGCAGATCCCCGAGCTGCGCTTTGAGATGAGATCACAGCGCTGAGCTGACGGCTTGACTACAACCTCATGAAAGGCCTTGTACCAGGGGCACCGGGCTAAGCTAGGAAGCCTGACCCACAGAAACTGTGAGATAATACATGTTTGTTGTTTTCAGTCACAAGTTTTGAGGTAAAATTTGTGCAGCAATAGATAACGAACCAATAACCTCACATACCAACAAAGAAAAACCTGTATTAAATGGAATGCTTGGGCAAAGAATACTGTGGCTATTTGAACTTTTTGTTAATTGGGGTTAAGGCCAAATTTTTCTTTGTTTCAAATGAACCAGTATACTTTTCAGCCAAAAATAATAAAGTCTTTGATGACCGATGACTGAGAGGGTTCTAGGAGTCACCTGACAGTAATAAGAAAACCAACCAAACAAAAAAAAAAACTCAACAACATTTTCATGTGCAATGTCTGAATTAGTACAGAACAGCTCTTTTAATTCAGGAGCCAAGCAAGGCATCTGACACACAGCAGGCATTCAAAACATATTTCTAGATGAATGTATTTCCATTTCACAGATGACAAGACTGAACCCAGAGAAGTTAATTAACTTGATCAAGATCTTACAGTTATTGGACCGGCCGAGCGGCGCGGTGGTTCAGCGCTGGCTTCGGAAGCAGCGGCCCTGGTTCGGGTCCCACATATGAGGGCCAGTGACACTGCCCTCAAAAAAAAAAAGATCTCACAGTTACTAAGAGGCAGGTATGTATGGTACATAGAATCCAAGCCCAGGATTTTTTCTACTGTACCATGTCACCTTATATACTTGCTATTTATATTTTTCTTCCTTTAAGTTATGAGTAAAAACATTTTTTAAAAATAATGAAAATTTCAGTTAACTGATTCTTTTATTTTGTTTTTCCAGTGAGGTCTGTGTTCGGATGAATGAAATGTAAAGAGAAGCAATTACATTCTGCAAATAGTCCATTAATAAAGTATGAGTACATACACCTTAGTGTGCCATGGAGTCTATTCTAGAAGATTTGTATTTAAATCTTATCTTCTTAACAGTCAAGAATGGTGTGGATTTAACACCTTTAGCTAATTAAAGATAGGCACTCTATTATATGACTGTTTTTGTTTTTTTTCCCTGTATAGGTTTCTGGGTGAATGAAGAAAAACAGGTGTTGAACACTAAAAACAAATTGATTGCAAAAATGGCATGGAGTTGTCTCTGTTTCCTTTCAGGAGTCCAAGGGACAGAAAGAAATACAGAAATAGTTATTAAAATACCCATAGTTTATAGGATAGATATGAACTTTGCATAGTTGATCCTAACACTGTCCAGAGACTTACTTGGTTTATGCGAAATCTTGTAATAGCAATAGGTCTTGATCTCACATCCCACATTCGCTTGCTGAACAGCTACTGTACGCCCAGCGCTATGAAAAGCACTGCTGATAAAGAGGTGAATGGCATAATTCCTAACCTCTCTGGGAGTTTATAACCTACAGACCCACAAGTAAAATAAAATATTTTAGCAAATTCTATTACAGAAGAAAGCAAAGGGTGCCTTCAGAAGCTGATGGTGAAAGATGGAGGTGGGTACTTTGGTCAGGGAAAGATTTTGGAAGAGATGATAACATCTGGGAATGGAAACATGGGCAGGAGTTAGCCACGGTGAGGTGAGACTTCTATGAAAAGGAAACACCTTGTGCAATGGCGTGGAAGTCTGAGATAGTGTGGCAGCCAGTTTAGAATGACTGGATTCTTTTTTTTTGCCTTAATTGAGGAATAGTGTTTTCCCAGGACCCATCAGCTCCAAGTCAAGTAGTTGTTTCAATCTAATTGTGGAGGGCGCAGCTCAGTGGCCCATGTGGGGATTGAAGCAGCAACCTTGGTGTTATGAGCACTGTGCTCTAACCACCTGAGCTAACTGGCTGCCCCAAGAATGATTGGATTTTAAAGGGATGTTGGGGGAGGGTGGAAAATATGGGGAGAGAAGAGAGCAGACCATGAAGGGCTATGGTTACCTGATTTAGGAGTTTCCACTTTCAAAGGAGCTTTGGAAGACTTTCTAGTGGGGAAGCACCATAATTACAATTGTTTTTAAAAGATCACTTCAAGATCAGTGTGAAAGAAAAAAGCAAAGGAGACTGAGGGTGAAGAGGTATGGAAAACACTGTAGTAATTCAAACAAAAAGTGATGTGTCTGAATTAAGGCAGTGGAAAAAAATGAGGTTGGACATAAGGCCTGAGAGGTACTTAAAGGGAGAAGTATAATGGATAACCAACTGGACGTGTGGGGTGAGCAGAGTAGCTAGAATGATTCTTAGGTTTCTAGCTGCACCTCTGATGGAGGTGACTAGGGAAGGGCCACAGGAGAATGGAGCTCAGAGGATGAGTTCAGTCTCGCATGTGTTGGGGTTGAAATGACTGTGACGTTCCGGAGAGGTGTGTAGAGGTGGCTGGGATATACAGGTCCAGAGAGAAGTCCAGGCTGGGGAAGGGCTGCTGTGTCCATGTTTTCTGTACACAGTAACTCCAGAATGGAGCAGTGTACAGCCAATCTGGGAAGCCTCATGTGACAGCCCTGGCTGGAGGGACAGGTTTGGAACTGTCAGCTGGAACTGTCTTTGGGAGAGGACCAAAGACAGGATCCCAGAGTATGAAAATTCACAAGGAAGCAAAGGATAAAGAGCTTTATAGAAGGGGCTAAGCAGGAGCCGCCAGAGAGGTCAGAAGGGGGAAAGCCAACATTACCAAAACCTCAATATTACTCAAAACTGACACTTGAACTAGGTGGATGATATTTCTCTAAACTGAATGATTAAGTAAACCATCCTGATTCATTCCTTACAAGATTTATTATTAGCCATACTTTTAAGATGTTAGGATGGTCTGGCTAAGGTTGATCTCGGTCAGGACTTATTTTTAAAAGCTTCAATATTTATACCAGGTGAACTGCTATTTTGTCAAGGTACTCAAAACATACTATCTTGGCCTGATCCTACTTTCACAGTTTTTCTCTCATGTAGCTCCCATTTGACCCCTGATCCAGCTGTTTCGTGAATTTTCTGATTTATGTTGTATTTACATTGCTGCCTCGAATTTCTTGTTCTCTCAGTAGATGTTTAATTCATGATAAATACTAATATTTCTCAAAATATGAATTCATAATTATTCTTTTCTTCACTGTAAAATCTGGAATTCTATTTCTCCTGGTTTATATGTTTACTTTCTGAATTAAGGTTAGGGATCTTGTGATTGATTTAGTTATTCCTATGTGCACCTGAGCATAATTAATTATTCATAAAAAATTCCTACTGCACCCCCAAAGGCCGCATGAGAATGCTAAACATCTGAAAGGTGGAGGTAGAAAACAGGGGTTCCAGAAAAGTCTTTCAAAACTCTAGTTAGGGGCCGGCCAAGTGGCGGAATGGTTGAGAGCTGGCTTGGGACGTCAGTGGCCCCAGTTCGGATCCTACATATGAGGGCCAGTGACACTGCCCTCTACAGCTAAGATGGTGAACAACAGCTCCACCTGGAGCTGGGCTGCATGAGTCCCCGGAACGGCATAGCTGCAGCCCCGGCTGCAGTGGGCTGCCATAGGCTACAGTGAGTGGCTGGCAGCCAGCATGAGCTGCCAAGAGCCGCTGTGAGTGGCCATCTAGAGGCCGGCGACTGATCTGCCTCACCTGAGAGGAGCTCAATGATGATGACAACGTGGGCCAGTGAAGCAACGTCCTCCACGACTAGACTGCGGAACAAAGGGACAGCAACTTGTCTGTTCCCCTTCCCCAATTCCCCAACTCTGTTCCCCTCCCCCATTCCCCAATAAAATATTTTAAAAAAAAACAAAACTCTAGTTAGGAGCCTGTGTTGGTCTGAATAATTGCTCTGGCTCTTATGTTCACTTTTTAAAACTAGAAGTCACCTTGCCACACATAAAATTATTCTTTTTTCCCATGAATGAGATTTGAAAGTTTAATGTTCCTTTACCTTGAGGTTCGTAACATGGCATGTAACAGATTATATAGATTCGTGGCATTTTGGAGTTGAGTTTTGTTGCTCACAGTGTCAAGATGGTAATCAGTACTACGGGAAAAACAGCTCTACATCAGATAAATTTGAGAAATGTTGGGTTAAAAACAAATTCCTTTATTGAAAGACTCTTCAGAGCCTTTAATATACCAATAGATGACTCCTTAAGAAATAGCATACTTGTAAACAGCATTTCTCAAACTTATTTGGCTGTGAAGGCTTGTACTTTGCAGAACGCGTTTTGGGACACATTGCCCTAATTTTACAGATGAGGGCCTTGAGTCCTTTGGACTAGTGACTAGCGGAAGCTCATACAAACAAAGGCAAAGCTCAGAGGGGAGCCAGTTCCTCTGATGTTTAAATCGGTCCTCTTTCCATTATACCACACTGCTGGGACACCACTGTCTTTTCATCTGAACCTTTCATGGAGAGCAGCGCACACAATTGACCCCACTGACCCACAGAGTTCCTGACTTCCAAGGCTTAGAGATTCCCTTCTTGGGTAGCAATGACAAGATGATCTTTCTGGGAGTCTGTCAGCTGCTCTGTGGCCATGAAATCAACTGTGGGGGTGAGGAGGGTGCACAGGAGAAGCTCCCTGGGATGCTTTAGGATGCTTGAAAGAAAAATGGGTTTATGCCGAGGATCATTCCTGGAACAGATGTGAAACCAAATACTTCATATCACAACCCTGCCCCCGCCCTTTCTGAAAGGGAAATGAAATAGCAGGATTAACCTGCTTTTCGTCAGATCATGCTTTGTTTCTTACAAAAATCCCATGACCGGGGCAGACTCCATTTCCTGCTACTCCCCTTCCTACTGCATAGAGGGGAGAAGAGGTTTCCCTTATGCTCTGCAAGCGGCAGGAGCATGAGAACACTGGCTGCCGAGGCACGCACACAGGATGGCGCCGATGGCCTGACACCACTTTCACCCCCAATACCCAGCTGGATCTCTCCCTCCTTATGCCACTAGGAAGCTCTTTTGTAAATGGAATGAACGCCTTAGGGCACTGATAAATTCATCAATCTGGGAAGAAGGAGAAATTAGAATTAGTTTAATTGCAGGGCTCTAAGAGTACCTAACTGACTTTTTTTTTGGGAGGGGGGTGCATAAAATCCAGGGTTTGTTTAACAGATGGATGAATTTTGAAATAATCTATAACATCTTGCCCACGTAATGACAGAGCGAAGCAGAAATACAGTGTGTAATATATATAATCATCACAAAGCCAGCTGTGCTATGCTTTAAAGTGATTTAATAACTCAAGTGTCAGAGCATTAACTCTTCTGTAAGAGCCAAAAAGGACTAGAGGTTTCTCACTGTCTGCACTTAGCAATGAAATGCGGCTCTCCCTAACGCCCCTGGCAGCTAGGCCAGGACCTCAGGGGGAGTCAGGTAGCAGTTACCTTGTTCCAGGCCAGCCCTGATCGGAAAGCATGATTAACCCCGAGAAGGTCTCTGCTGCCCCATGTTCATGAACATCATGGGCAGCCTGGCAAGCCAGGGACTGGGTCACTTGAGGTGTCTCTGAGAATTACCTTTCCAAGCCCAAACCACTTGTTCAATCATATCACAAGTGGGCAATGGGACAGGGTGAAGGGAGGGGTGCCCGTGGACAGCAGAATTAAAGGGATTAACAATGAGAGAGAAGCAATTCGTGGCGCAGCAAGCCCCATTCTCAGCTGCTCTGCCTTGGATTTGGAGCACGAGGGGAAGCTTAAGGCTCTGAAACTATAGTCAAGGTCCTCCTTGCGCTGGGCTGACTGAAGCAACAGAAATACCCTGGAGCCCGGCACCTTTCTAAATGGGAAGAAAGCAAGGGAGGCCAGGCTGGGGACAGCTGCTGTCCTCCAGGCACACCACAGTTCTAGGAAGTGGAAAGAGCTCAAGGCAGAGGCGGGCCAGGCATCTCTGCATAAGGCCTTAGGGCACACCTAGCATAAAGGAGGCGGTCAGGTTATCTGCTGAATAAATGAACAGCAGGCACTAAATAAGTACTTATTAAAGAATTCGGCTTTCTAAGAAGTAAATGCAATTTGACTGCTTACAATGAGGTTTTGTTTTGTGTTTTGCTTTTTAAGGTATCAACTATTAACTTTTTAAGGTTTGAGATACATTTCACATACTCATAAAATTCACCCCTTTTTATTATCAGCTGTCTTTAGTGTATTCACAGGGTTATATAACCATCACCAGAATCTTGTTTTAGAACATTTTCATTACTACAAAAAGAAGCCCTGGCCTATTAGCAGTCACTCCCCACGCCCCCTCCTCCCACCCTAGCTCCGGGCAGCACTAACCCACCTTCTGTATGGATTGGCCTATTCTGCGCATCTCACATAAATAGAATCATACAATATGTGGTCTTTCGTGACTGGCTTTATTCACCATTCCATTACCAAGGATCATCCATGTTGTAACATGTATTGATACTTCATTCTTTTTTGGGCTTAATTATATTCCATTGTATGTATATATCATATTTTGTTGATCTATTCATTATCTGATAGAGGTTTAGGCTGTTTGCTTATTTTGGATATTGAGTAATGCTGCTATGAACATTCATGTGCAACTTTTATGTAGACATATGCTTTCAGTTTTCCTGGATATATATTTAGGAGTATAATTGCTGGGTCATATGGTAACTATATTTAACTGTTTAAAAACTGCCCAACTCTTCTTTTTCCAAATCAGTTGCATCATTCTACACTCTCACCAGCAGTGCACGAGAGTTCCAATTTCTCTATATCCTCACCAACACCTGTTACTACCTGTCTTTTAATTACAGTCACCTAGTGGGTGTTCAGTGGCGTCTCATCATGGTAGTAAGCATTTCCCTGATGCCTAATGATGCGTCTTTTCAGGCACTCATTGGCCATGTGTGTCTCTCCTTTGGAGAAATAGCTATTCAAACCCTTTGTCCATTTTTTTTTTTTTTTTTGAGGGCAGTGTTACTGGCCCTCGTATGTGGGACCGAACCAGGGCCGCTGGCTTCCCAAGCCAGCGCTTAACCACCGCGCCACTCGGCCGGCCCACCTTTGTCCATTTTTAAATTGGGTTTTTCTGTCTTTTTAATATTGACATATAAGGGATCTGCACATATAAGTTTCTTGCCAGATAGATACAATTTGCAAATATTTCCTTCCATTCTCTGGGCTGTCTTTTTCACATTTATTTATTTATTTATTGTCCTTTTCACTTTCTTGATGGTGCCTTTTGAGGAACATAACTTTAAAAATTTTGATGAATTCCATCCTACTTAATTTTTGTTGTTGCATATGTTTTTTGGTGTCATATCTAGGAAATCATTGCCTAATCCAAGAACATGACGATTTACTATGCTTTCTTCTAGTTGTAGCCTTTACATTTAGACATTTTATCAGCTCTGAGTTAATTGTTGTGTACAGTGTGCAGTAAGGGTGTGCAGCTTCATTCTTTTGCTTGTGGATACCCAGTTGTTCTAGCACCGCCAATCTCTTCGATCACATGTTGAAAAGACTATTCTTTCCTCCCTGAATAATCTTGGCCTTTGTTGAAAGGCAAATGGCCATAAATGTATGGATTTATTTTTGGACTCCCAATCCTATTCTACGGATGTATCCTATACCACCGCACTGTTTTGATTACGTTGGCTTTGTGTTCAATGTTAGTTTTAAATCCTGTTTAGGGCCGGCCGAGTGGCGCATTGGTTAGGAGCTGGCTTGGGACGCCAGCAGCCCCCGTTCGGATCCCACTTATGAGGGCCAGTGACACTGCCCTCTACAGCTAAGATGGTGAACAACAGCTCCACCTGGGGCTAGGCTGCTGTGAGTCCCCAGGATGGCATAGCTGCAGCCCCTGCTGCAGTGGGCTGGCATAGGCTACAGTGAGTGGCCGGCAGCCAGCGTGAGCTGCCAAGAGCTGCAGTGAGCGGCCGTCCAGAGGCTGGCGACTGATCTGCCTCATCCGGGAAGAGCGCAATGATGATACCAACATGGGCCAGTGAAGCAACGTCCTCCACAACTAGACTGAAGAACAAAAGGACAGCAACTTTTCTGTTCCCCTTCCCTAGTTCCCCAACGCTGTTCCCCTCCCCCAATTCCCCAATAAAATCTTAAAAAAAAAAGAAAAAAGAAAAAAAATTACTGTTTAAAATTCCCTGACTCATTACTACCAGGTTCCAACTCTATTCTTTTTGGGAAATCTCAGCAAAGGCCTGAGTTTACAAGGGAACTTTTCTTTAAATGAAACAGCAATTATTAATAACCTCTTACAGCTTTTAAAGCAGCTAGACTGTGAGCAAAATCTTAGGAAGACAACACACGTGAACAGAATTTAGTGTTGTAATAAAATTAAACCTACAACCGTTAATCTGGATAATATGAGTATACATAATCATTCTGCCACAGGATAATTGGGAGTAAATAGCAAATAATTCATGTAAATGAATGTGGTATAACATACATTTATATTATACGTACAGCAAATTCATCATTTTAGTTAATAAACCCATCTATAGGGAGCTTTTTTTCTCTACGGCTCATTTTTCCACCTTCCTCACTTATAACGACCTTTCTTCCAGGACCATGGAGACTCCCACGTGTTCCTGAAACCTCCAGCTACCAGGTACCCCACCCTCATGCATTAGGCCTGGGGCAAACTCGGGGCAAGGAATGGCATTTCTATTTGCAGCAGTCAGGAAGCTGGTGGAGGGGGGCTGTGAAAAGGAGATGGACTCCATCCAACAGGGCAAGAGACTCTGGAAAGAAAACGTGTTGGGACAGAAAGGGTTGTTTCTCAATGACCATCCTCCCCTTCGTCCTCAGTCTGCACGGAGAGGCAGTATGCCTGGCCAAAGGACTACCTCTCCAGGCTCCGCTGTTGCTAGGGAGAAACAGGCCTGGGATCCCGGGCTGGTCACGCGGTCCACTACGAGAAGTTATACTCAGGACTGTCTGAGACACATGCAGCCCATCAGTCCTCTAAATCATCAATGCCTTACCCTGAGATTATACTGGACCACAAACAGACTTAGGCTACACTTGTTTTGTCCCTCACAAAACGGTCTTCATTGATGTGCCCTGGAATGTTTTGCCTTTGGGTGCGTCAAGCCAAGAAGTAGTGCTGGGAAACACACTGCTACGTTAGCTTGGTGAAGGCGCTCTTACTTATTCAGTGTTCCCTACATACTTCTTTTAGAATCAGAGCTAGGAAAAAGCTTCATTTACCTCCAGGGTAGTTTTTCCTTTTTGAAAATAAGAACTATACACTCTGATTTATCATGCTTCCCTTTTTGTCCTTTTGGTTAGGAGACTCAGAACCAAATTTAAACTCAATTAGAGTAATTTTATTTGGTCTTGTATTTGAAAAAAATCTGAAATATTTTGTTTTTTTTTTCAGTTCCGATTTTCCCTTTCTATTTTATTGCGTGGGGTTTAATATTTCAAGACTTTATGCTCAAGATGAAAAGTGTGCTGTACCTGCTTAGCGACAATCCTACCTGAGGAAAATTGCCAGGAATGAGTAAGTTGGCAGTTTTGTGTCACATAATCAGGCTACACTAGTAGCTGCTGGCATGTCTGGAAGGCAGCAGCCACCCACCGTTAGCTGGGCACACCAGAGGCAATTTGCTGGATGAATGGCTGCAACGTATTCTGATTCTGAATGCAAAGAACGGAGAGAGAAATAATCACACAGCGAGAGGTCTGGTCAGGAGTATGGTGGAGTTGTTCACCTGGAGAACAATGGACACCAGCTGTTGAGGAGACCACAGGTGACCTGGTTACAAGGAAGGACTAACAAACACACTTGCTGTTTGGCCACGAAAGCTACTAATTATCCTAAGGAAAACGGTAGGTTTTCATGAGGTTTGGCTCTTGACTGTTTTTTCCCTGTACAAAAACTTTCCTTAACAGAGTCAAACTGAGGGTGCCTCTCTTCTTGATAACACTTCTTGAGAACCAAATTCTCGGCATAAAAAGAGAAGGATAAATACATGTACACACGCACAGTGGTGATTTATACTTGTGAATCGTAGAAAGGATGAATAAATATAAAATAGGAGGTCTCAGAGGAGTCTTATTTCTAAAACAGAGTTGCAGTTTTAAAAGTTCCATATTCCAGTATCTAACTAAAAACAATGACCAATTCATTATCCAACAAATTTTGCACTTGGCCATTAAGTTAAAGAAAACTTTTGTGGAATTCCAAAATACGTGTCTTCATTTAGGCTTGTCACCTGTCTTAATTTCCCTAGAGAGTAAATTAGAAGTGAATGGAAAAGGGAAAAAATCAACAACCTCAAAGTCATTTTTAAGTCCAACAGATACAAAACTGAATGATTCCTCTACCTAATAACAACAAACAAACAAACAAACAAACAAATAACACTAGCATAGCAACTCCTAAGCAGCTGACTTTTTTCTTTTTAACCTCACCGTCTTACAACCAGGTAGGCTTTTCAAATTATATCCCCATTTTATACTGGAGATACATGCTGTGTTTTAGTGATGTAGCTAAAGGGACATCCCACACATTCAAACAGTTTCTCTTTGGTATCAGGTAACAGATACCCTGGATTTAGGTTTCAAGAGAAGAGGGCTCCCTCATGACTATGGAAGCCCTAAATGGAAATAGCTGCGTGTTTGAAAGGTGAGAACAAAGAAGCTTAAGAAGCGAACATTTTCCTAGTGATGGTCTTCATTCTTGAGGACTTAAGAGAATCTGAGTCTTTTTCTTTATAATCATAATTTGAAAGAATAAAGGATAAAGACCAAGCCAATCATGCCAACGGGGCAAACATGCGTCTTTCTCCACGCCCTGCAGTTACACACCTACACTCTTTGGGGGCCCTGTTCAAATTCTACAGATCAGGCAAGCAGAGCTGTAAATATTTCCATGTGCAAAACTCGCTTTTTCCAAAGACAGGCATGGCTTAGCATGTCGTTTTCTTTCTTTAGAACATTTTGGAGCAATTATGTCCTGAGGATATAAGGATGGCAGAGCAAAGGTATGTACCTATAACAAGCATCTCATTGAAACTAGCGGCAAAATGTGTGGGTTTATGGGATGAATAACCACAGAGTACTGATTGAAAATGAGTGATAAGTCAAGACTCACAGAGTAAGGCAATGTTATACGCTGGTTACTTGCCCAGTTCAGGGCTACATGAATAAACAGGATCTTTTCCCACCCAAAGCGAATGGATATGACACAGGACAGCACAAATCTGCTACAAGACGCAGTGGTAGGCACAACACTAACAATCTAGGTGCCAGGAATTTTTTCCAGGAGGTGTATGCGCTTCTGTAACAGAAATGTAATTTGAGAAAGGGGCCACAGCGCTTCCCTTGTCTCTTTATAACAAAGTAGTAATTGTTAACAATTGAAGAATCATCGCTCCTCTCTTGGGGCTTTGCCAGCTCAGCAAGAGACAATATCAGTTTTTCAGATGCTATCTTTCTCAGTAGTCCGTTTCTTAATCCAATTCAGAAAGAGAGTTCCCAAGTTTTCTTTAAGGCCAAAGAACCACCTTTTTGGGTGGGTTCTTGGAACTACTTCCCTGTTTCTCCCCATACTGAAAGCCAGGTTGTTTCCCGCCCACCACTTCCAACCAGGTTGTTCAGCTATGCTTGAGTTTCGTTTTTGAATGTAGAAACAGTTACTAAATGAAAGAGGCCTCAGGACAGGAAAGCATGAAATTTCAATGGCTGGCAGCCAGATGATTTTGCCATGTAGAGGGATCCACATCCTTCTTGTGTGGCTGCAGCCAGGTTGAGGCTAGCAAAACACACACTGTTAAAACATCACTTGTGTGATCCAGCCTATAATGAAGGAAGCGCTACGACCAGCTGCTTAGAACTGGGTGACACAAACCTAATCGATTCAGATTTTTTCCTGGTTCCTTGTACTGAAAATTAAAGGTATTGTTCCCATGGATGTTTGTTCTAAGAATGTACATGCTTGGCGTGGTGTGGTCAAGTCAGTGCAGCCACAGGAGATGAGAAAGAGGCTTGGCAGGAAGAAGCTGATTCTGCTCACAGGTCCCAGAGGCGGGGGCACTGCATGCCACAAAGGGTCATAGGGGGACCCACCAGTGTGGTCAGGAGACAGAAGACAGGGGCAAGAGGAGAGTCTAGGCCAGAGCTTTATTTGGGGTTTCCCTGGGAAAGGCCAGGGAAGGTAAGCAGCTTAGGACTGGCTAGTTTGGATAATTCCGGCGGGCTTTGGGCTGTATAGACCTATAGTTGCCTGGTACCTGGTCCTGAGGAATTCAGGACTAGGGAAATTTTGGCTTGCAGTGAGTTAGATAAGGAGGCGGCTGGGGAAGGGACTGGTTGGTTTGCATATGAAAGGCATGCTCCTGGGCGAGTTGTTATTGTCTTTAGGGATTAATTAGCCCTGGGAGGGGCAGTCTCTCTCTCTGGATCTGTAAGGCCTCCAGATGCCAAAGCATCAAGAGTACAGAATTACCAGAGGATAAGTGGGGGTGGGGGGTGTTAGATGAGGGTAAAGGGGATCAAATATATAGTGATGGAAAGAGAACTGACTCTGGGTGGTGAACACACAATGTGATATATAGATGATGTATTACAGAATTGTACACCTGAAGTCTAAGTAACTTTGCTAACCATTGTCACGCCAATAAACTTAAATTAAAAAAAAAATACAGGAAACATAATTGGCTCTGTGACCAACAGATGCCAAATAGACAACCCAGAATCTCAGAAGACACACAACAATGCATGCATTTAAATATGCCGCTTGCCAGGGGCAGGTCTCAGACAGGCTTTGGTCCCCAGCACCCTTCAGCACAGCTCCCTCCGTTCTTTGATGTGGACACCTAGTGTCTCCTCAGTCTTACCTAACATTATGGATCTTCTAATCTGACTGATGGCCTCCCTACACTCATATGTGAAGAGGTTTAGAACTTGTTTCAGATGGTGATGACCTTCATGTGTCGCAGTGGTTGAAGGGACCTCTGTCCAAGCAGGAAGAAAGCAGGCACCCACGTAAGGGCCTGTGGACCCTGGGGTTCCGCTTTCACACTTTGTAAATGACCTAATTCCCCTGCTCAAAGAGAGGCAGCCCACTGCCATCTGCCATCTGCCGCTGGTGGGCCTGCCTCTGTGCCGTGGGAGGCTGGACGTCTGAGGCCCTCCGACCTACAGTCTTCTGAGCACAGATGTACTTGGCATGTGGTCTCGCCCCCTCAGCTAATTACAAAGTCCAGCATTACCCATCCTGAGCTTACATACAACTCAGACTCAGTGGAGCTGTGTTTGCAACAGAGGTTTAAGTGTTGAGGGATGGGCTCTTTCCCAAGGTTTCTCTGCTGATGATCCCATTTTGCCATGTAATGTTCTGGGTGGATTGTAAGGGATACTAATGAAATAGGTTCAAGGAAAGTGATATTACAACTGTGGCAGGTCCAAGTCTCACAGTCCTGGAAACGAATGGACATTAGTGCTTCTTGGCAGGCTGTTGGTTTGGGTTGGAGCTGGATGTCACATTCATTCTTCTGGCTGCCAGCCTCCTGAAGGAAATATTGACCTTCTTGCTTTAGTTTTCTATATTTTATTAGTTGTTCATCACTGAATAGGCTGCTCATTATTAGAATTAAAGGGCCATTGGCTAAGTATGACCAATAGCACTCTGGTTGTTTTGAGTTTCTCTACATTTTAGTTTTTCTACATTTTGGTTGATGACCAAGCCATGGATTTGGTGTTCCCTTCTCTCTTCTTATTCATTTTTGGAAAGAGTTTAGATGGGCTGGGTAAAGATATGTGAAGCTTTCTGATCCAATGTAAATGAACCCTGTGGTGGGTAAATAATTTTCCTCCCTCTTTGCTCTCCGGGGGTATTTTGATGAATAATGCTTCTCAAGTAAGTTTATGAATATTCCCCTAGAGGTAAGAAGAGTAGTAAGCTCATAGCAGGTATGCCATTAATGCTTTGGTGTATAGGGTAGAGCAACGAGGAAAGGAGTCATCAAAACCTTGCGGTGTTGGAATTTTCTGGAAAGTTTTGAAGGCCGCAGCTGGGAACAAAATACTGAGGGCAGCAGTGGTGAAGAGTGCATAGAGCCTCACGAGATCAAGTCAGGCCAGTTTTTCAATGCAGAAGTGTTTTTGGGTGGGTGGTAGTATGGGGTTTATAGTTTGTTTTGCTGCCAATTATGGCATATGTTTATCTTAAATAACTAAAAAATCCCCATGTAATTAATCAACCTCAACAACAAAAGATTTGTTCCCTTTCTGTCTCCCATTACTCCAGTTTACAAACTACCCAACTGTAGTCTAAAAGTCATCTTTACTACAAAATACTCATTCTCTTTATAAGTTGCTGCAATTTGACCCTCCAATGTTATGTGTTCCAGTTTATTCTATTACACTCTACCTGCGATAACTCAATTATGGCTTTAGTGTCTTTCTTTGATTGGTCTTGATGTCCCCATATTAAACAAAAGCCTCTAGAATAGTAAGGAAATTTATTACTGCCACATCGCCACCTACTGGTAAGCTATTACCGAAACAAGATCACTGGAGCTTAACTTGGATTCACAGTTTTGTAAAGTCCATTTGAGCTTTGGTTTTATAAAATCCCAATTTCCTTGTCATTTTGAAAAACTATCACTTCTCTTGATAGCTACTGAGTCTCTTGCTGTGGCATAAAGTCAGCAAGTCATAATACAATAAATCTATGGTCTTATTCTTACTGTTACCTTAAATTGGCCCTGCCTTCACCGACTTTGATTTTCTCTGTCCTATAAATGTAGCAGGGGCTCCAGGTAGTGTGGGCAAGGGTTTGGATCTGGCGAAAATAACTTGGGGAGCTTCCAAAGATCCTGAAAAATGTAAAAAAAAAAAAAAAAATCCCTACTTAACACTTTATTTGATCCTGGCTGAAAGCACAAGAGGTCAAATCTAAAGCTAGGTTTCAGGGGTATCCCTGTTCTCTCAGAGGCCGCCACCGCACTCCCTGACAAACAACAAATCCACACGCTCTCTCTGGCTTCCTAACAGCATAAGAGTGGGTAACCAACCCCAAGTCTTTTCTCTCTGGCTCTCGGAAAAGAAGAACTTTCAGGGAACAGCAAAGGGTATAAGACACTAGGGCAAGCATCTCGAGAACTTTATTTATTTTTATTTTTAATCTACTACACCCAGGATATCCACCCAGGATATCCAACAGATATAGAATGCATGGTGAAAAAAACAGGACTCAGATGGTGAAAATAGGTCATTCTGATGAGAGCTGCCAGGCAAATAATTTTACTTGGAAGTTAAAGTGATTTCTAGATCCTTAGGGTTTCAGCTCTGCTTTGTTTACTTAATATGAAAATAAGTTCCTTTCTCTTGTTTCTCACACTGATGTGCTGCTGCCACATCCCCACACAAAACGCACAAAGCTAAAGTGCATGTTACCAGGGCCGGAAATAACAAACATCTAACAAGGACACTGCCTAAATGAAACTCAGCATTGGTTTTAATAAGGTGGGAAGGTCTCTTCCACCAACTACAGACCACTGAGAGCTAAAAAAAAAAAGGCGGGGAAGGAATGCATGGGTGTGTCGGTGGGTAGAGAGCGGGCTCCAAGACGAGAGAGGCTTAGGCAGAAAATTAGGGGCAACGATGATGAGGGCAGCTGGTGTGACTTCAGACCCCACAATAACGGAGATTACACTGTCAGGTCAGCATGAGAGAAATGTCGGCTATCTAATCTGTTCCTCTCTGCTATTTTCGTTCCACCATCACCACTTCACAGCTGAAGAACGCCTTCGGTACACAGAAGGAAGGCCAACGACTCTGGCTTTGAACCAAAGGCCCGCACTTCAGCTTCCTTCTCAAATTTCCGAATTTGCTGACTCCACACCTTCCCTTCGATAGCAAATTCAGAATATAGAGCCTGATGGACACCGTTAAGGGAAAGTACCATCCATGGAGCATTTCAGGCACTCTGCTAGGAGCTTTTACATTCCCTACTTCATTTAATGTTCATAATAAAAAGAATGTCATTATGCATTATGTGACCATCAGGGCAAAAGGACTCTGAGTTTTTTCCAACAGAGCTCTGAGATGAACCACTATCTCACTCAGCCCGCCTGAGAGCAGTCACACAGCTTTATGGCCTGGCTGGCCAGACCTGGGGAAGGGTCCAGGGACCAGGAAACAGGCTTTTGTTATATTCATGGACTCAATAATACCATGTTTAACCACCTGACTTATCTGGACCAGACAGGGGCTAAATACCCTTTAAAGTCAGTGTAATGACTCCTATATGGCACAGGCTTCCCGACTCTGAGAGACACGTGTCAGCTTTTTGACTTATGATAGGGGTCATTCTCCCTTCTTGTGGGTTTAAAGAAAAATGTTTTTAATAACAGCCTAACCTCCTTTTTATAGAACACCCTGCTGAACCCCTAGATAACTCCTTTAAGTCTACAAAGGATACAGGAAAACACACAAAATGTCATTGGAACACTGAAGTGCCAGATAATTATTTGCTAGCTGTATAAATAACTCTGACAGGGTTAGTTGTATTATTATTCTGCTACTATTGGGTTATTTGAAAAGTCATGACTATATTTTTTCTATGTTTTTCATTGTAAAAATGCATCATGGGCCAGCCAAGTGGCGCATCGGTTAAGAGCTGGCTTGGGATGCCAGCAGCCCCGGTTCGGATCCCACGTATGAGGGTCAGTGACACTGCCCTCTACAGCTAACAACAGCTCTACCTGGAGCTGGGCTGTGAGCCCCGGCGACGGTGTAGGCTACAGCCCCTGCTGCACTGGGCTGCCACAGGCTACAGTGAGTGGCCGGCAGCCAGCGTGAGTGGCCGGCAGCCAGTGTGAGCTGCCAATAGCTGCAGTGAGCGACCGTCCAGAGGCCAGCGACGGATCTGCTTCATTCGGGAAGAGCGCAATGACAATACCAATATGGGCCAGTGAAGCAGTATCTTCTGCAACTAGACTGAAGAACAAAAAGACAGCAACTTGTCTGTTCCCCTCCCCCAATTCCCCAATAAAATCTTAAAAAAAAAAAATGCATCATGACTTTTCCAACAACCCAATATTATACAGCTAAGGTCAAATGTTTATTGGAAAGAATGGAAGATGGCTGGACCTATTATATCAGGTACACCAGTGTTTCTTTAAGGATCAGAAAAGTCACAGAATAGAAACAAATCAAACAGACTTGAGAGGCCAAGAGTCATTTGAAGACAAGAAGCAGTAAATCACAGGCCACCTAAACAAGGCGAGAAGAATAATGTGCTTATCTTAAGGAGAAGCAGGGAGAAAAGTAGGTATTAGAATCCCAAGAGAAGTACAACTTTCTTCTCTTTGCTCTGTGGTTTTATGCTGAAACCAAATTCAGTACAACTGCTACAAAATCTTCTGAGTAACTTCAACAGCCAGTAAATATTAACTCATGATCAAGATGTTGAAAGTATGACCCACCTGGCCCCTCAAATTTCCAGCTTTCTCAGCCAGAGTGGCTGAGAGTTCAACTCAATATTTATATTTATTAATTAGACATGCAAATGAAAGAGGCCAGTTTCCTGGATCTTCTAGGATTTTTAACTCTCCAGCGTCAGCAAATGTGAAGAGCCAAAGGGGTTCTAACCACTTTATCTAACGGAAATCCTTCCAACCAGACCATGATTCTCTCATCCACCCATTTCTCAGTCCATAACAGTTCCAGGTAGAAATTTTATTTCCTTAAAAATAACTATCATGGGCCGGCCGAGTGGCACATTGGTTAAGAGCTGGCTTGGGATGCCAGCGGACCCAGTTTGGATCCCACATGAGGGCCAGTGACACTGCCCTCTACAGCTAACAACAGCTCCACCTGGAGCTGGGCTGCTGTGAGGCCCCGGGACAGCATTGCTGCAGCCCGTGCTGCAGTGGGCTGCCACAGGCTACAGTGAGTGGCCGGCAGCCAGCGTGAGCGGCTGGCAGCCGGTGTGAACTGTCAAGAGCCACTGTTAGTGGCTGTCCAGAGGCCGGCAACCGATCTGTCTCACCCGAGAAGAGCGCAATGATGATACCAACACGGGCCAGTGAAGCAAAGTCCTCCGCAACTAGACTGAAGAACAAAAGGGCAGCAACTTGTCTGGTCCCCTTCCCCAATACCCCAATAAAATCTTTAAAAAAACCAAAAAAAGTTATCATGCTCTAGTAACTCTTTTTTTTTTTTTTTTGTGGGGGTGGGGCGCAGGGCAGGTGGAAGCAAGTAGATACCTATCAAATATTTCTTGAATTCAGGTTCTAAGATTTTAAGTGCAGAACAAAATCTGTACTTTCATCATATTATTACCTGACCTGGGCGGTTCTAGAACTTTCTCTCTATTTGGATTCATTTAATCTTCATAGTAAGCCTGTAAGATGTAATTATGCCCATGACACAGTCAAAGGAACCAGACTTCTCAGAGTCTTGTAACCGTTTCATAGTATTACGTCGGCCCACCCACCTGCCTCTTGTGCACTCCCTGATGGCTCCCTCCTGCTTTCAGGACCAAGCATCTCACGCAGCCCAGGCCCTGCTCCCTCTCAGGACCTGGTGCCCAGGCACACTGACACACGAGGCCCCCAGGCCACCGCACGCCTTCACCTCCCTGGCCTTTGCACATATCATTCCCTCTTCCCGCAACTCCTTCTGCTCCTCGCCTCCCCTCTCCTGGATGGCCTGCTCATATCTACACCCCAGCTTTTGATGCTTCTTCCTCTAGGAAGCCCTCCCAGCCCCTAAGGAGCTTGGACTAGGTTGCTTGGGTTCAAATAACAGCCCCATCATTTACGTGCTGTGAGAGTTTAGACAGGTTTACTCATCTGTGCATTTATTTCTTAGGCTGTAAAATGAGGAACACAGTTCCTCTATCACATGCATGTTTTGTGAACAAATGCGTTATTCCATGGTCACCATTCAGCACCAGGACTGTGCTGGAAGCATAGCAGATGCTTAGCCAGTGTTGTTTGTGGCTCTGCCTTGCGTCCCCAGCGCCTGGTACTCACCCACCTGCGGCTCGCTTGCTCCCGGCTATCTTCTCTCCCCTGGTCTGTCAGTCCCGACAGCAGGGCCTGTCTTGTTCATCCTGGATGTACCTCAGTGCCCAGCATGTCACTCACTTTCACCACAGTAGGTGATCAATAATAAATACTTGTTGAATTGAATCCAAGTGATTTTCTTTTGATTTTCTGTTACTAATTAGTAACTAATTACTAAATTAGTAATTAATTACTAAAGTTACTAATTAGTGTAACTTTATGAACTATTACTCATAGAAAACTATCCCTGGGGCTGGCTGAGTGGTGTGTTGGTTAAGAGCTGGCTTGGGACGCCAGAGGCCCCAGTTCGGATCTCACATATGAGGGCCAGTGACACTGCCCTTTACAGCTAAGATGGTGAACCACAACTCCACCTGGAGCTGGGTTGCCATGAGTCGTTGGTGACGGTTTAAGCTGCAGCCCCTGCTGCAGTGGGCTGCCATAGGCTACAGTGAGTGGCCGGCAGCCAGTGTGAGCAGCTAGCACCTGGTGTGAGCTGCCAAGCGCCGCTGTAAGCGGCCGTCCAGAGGCTGGCGACCGATCTGTCTCACCCGGGAAGAGCGCAATGATGATGCCAACATGGGCCAGTGAAGCAACGTCCTCCACAACTAGACTGAAGTACAAAAGGACAGCAACTTGTCTGTTCCCCTTCCCTGGTTCCCCAACGCTGTTCCCCTCCCCCAGTTCCCCAATAAGATCTTAAAAAAAAAGAAAACTATCCCTGGACCAATACTGCCTAACTTATACTTAAGTTCCTACATTGAGAGGTGCGGCCCTCAGTAGTTACCTGGCAACAGACCACGACAGGGCTCAGATCAAAGACCAGAGCTCGGAACCCATGGATAATCTCTCACGGGCCCCTCAACTTTCTGAGCCTCAGCATTCTCATGCCCGGGTAGACAAGAAAATCCATCCAGCTCACAGGGCTGCTGTGAAGGTTACTGAGAGTATGACATGTGGGAATACTACATACCCGTAAACAGTGAAACACAGGTCAAATACAGGCATTCTTTGCTAACTGTTGCAAATCTGATAGGATTCTACCAGACTGAGAATTTCATCTGTCCCAAACTATCCAGAAAACCATTGAATCCTAAACTGTCAATGTGATTTTAAAGAAGACTGGAACAAAGACGCCCATGTGCCGCTGTGCTCCACCCTCTGAGCTGGAGCTCTCTTCAGAGGCAGAAGAGAGAACAGGCCACACCAGCACCCTCCCCGCCTCCCGCCCTGCGGGACGGTGCTGTGCCACTAACCTGAGGAGCTGATGATGGGCACAAATGCTGCAGGGTTAAGGCCACTCTGGAGTCCATGCAGCTGCCCTTCTGTGGAGGACCCTCTGAAACACAAGGAGCTTGGTTAGATGTGCGGACAGAAAGGCCAGGTCACCTACAGGCCCTCTGATGGCTTTGCTTCTTGCTCTGGGTATTCCCTGTCCTGAGGCTCATTCCATTGTTTATGTGAAGACTTGTTCAAATATCACCTTCTTAGAGAGGACTTCCATGGGCAACCTATTATCCCCGCTGGAATGTAGCTTCAAGAAAGCACAGGCTTTGATCCCTGCTGTCTCTCCAGAGCTCCAGGGACAGTGCCTGGCACTAATAAGCACTCAATAAACACTTGTTTATTGAATGAATAAATTAAGTTCCTGGTACGGACTTGGATAAAATGTAAGAGACATTTGTTAGAAACCAAGTTTCATGTAGAGCAGTGGTTCTCAGTGGGGGTTGGGGGGGCAGGGAGGACAGACAGGTTTTGCATCCCCACTCCACCCCCCACCCCTCCACCAAGGACATTCGGCAATGTTGAGACATTTGTGGCTGCCACAACTGTGGTCTGCTGGCATCTAGTGGGTAGAAGCCAAGAACAGTACTAAACATCTCCCACAGTGCACTGGGAAGGGCCCTCAAACAACAAATTCCGTAGCCCAAGATGTCAGGGTGCTGAGGCTGAGAAGCCATTATACAGAGGTGCCTCTCAGGCCAACTTTGACAAGAGACAGGACAGAGTACGCTGGAGTCTTTGGGCACGGGTTCCCCAGCCACGGCTTAGGAATTCTATGACTGGTTTGATGCCCAATACACCGTGCCAGTCTCCCTGTACTAGGCTCTTATACCTCTGTAATTCTTTCATTGCATTTATCAAAATTATAATTATGAAACTATATAACCGGTTGCATAACCTCTGTCATCCTTGTTAAAATGTAGGCTTCACAAAGACAGTGTATCAGTCTTATTCACAGTTGTATTCAGAGCTCCTAATATTGCGTTTTGCACACATTAGGTATTTAATAAATATTTTCAAAAATAATCTGACCCACTGCCCACATAAGTCCACTTACTTGTTGGGTCTATCCACCTTGATTTTAGTTGATGTGTAAAGAGTTTACCCGGGAGATGAAAGGTTTCATATGCTCAGTGCTCTGTTTAGCAGCATTTAATCCAACCTTAGTACCCTTCCCCCAGCACCATTTTTTCACTGATTCATTCCTTCATGCAAAAAATATTCATTGAGTATTCCCTGTGTTCAGTACAGTGGGGCAGGCATTAAGCAAATACACAAGATATAAACTGCATGATAAATGCTAAGGAGAAAAAGTAGAAGGTGTTCTGAAAGAATGCGACAGGAAACTGATTTAGGTGGTGAGGACGGTCTTTCTGAGGAAGTCCGATTTTCGCAGTCACGAAGTTATGAGAAATAGGCATTAGGAAGAGCTTTTCCCAGAGAAGGAACAGCATATGCAATGATCCTGGGGCAGGATGGGGTTTAGGATGTCCTAGGAATCTCTACAGACCAGCAAGGGAAGGGCGTGGCCAAGCCGCATTTGACAAACTGGTTCCTCATACCCCTGTCCAGGCCCTTTGGCTGGAGATTGATTCAGTGGGTCTGGGATAGGGCCTGAGAATGTAGGCTTTTTATAGCCCAGGTGATTCATATCCCCAGAGAAGTCAGGAACACACTGGTTGGTGGGTACAGAGAAAGGTGGTACAGGGATCACTTGGACAGTCTGGCAGAAGCTCAGGTACCCAGGGGGTCCCCACACAAGTGATGGAGACGAGCCCCGTGAGAACAGACCCCAGCAGTGGTGTAAGGATCATCCTGTCTTACCCTCCTCCCCACCTCGAACCCCGCCAAGCTGCGGCTCAGTGCCTACGCCTCTCCTGTCCGCTTCCATTGGGAGGATGCCGTGGAGGCGAAGAGGAGGGAAGGGAGCAGAGGGCTTCTCCCTTCCCTGCAAGCCTCGCCCTTGCTACCTGGAAAGCTTATGAATTTTATTTCAGCTCCTTATGGACCCCCAAAAGCACCCAAAGCATCCGTAGGCTGATGTTTACTATTCCAGGTCCAAGTGAAAAAGGGAAAGTTCTGGAGGGCCTCGGATGGGCTCTTTCTTTCACAGAAGTTAAAATCCCTTAGCGCCATTCACCTGCATTAGGAGCAGCCAAGTCAAGAAAAGCCAAGGGGCTGACCTGAGTTTCAAAGGGGAAGCCCTGGGTGTCAGCAGTAAAAAGGGAAGCAGGCAGGCAAAAGTGGGGGGTCAGCGGAAGGAACAAAGGCCATGCACAAGGAACTACCTGAGGGGCTTAGACCTAGTGAGACCTGGGTACCCAAACTCTGACCTCCCTCTCCTCTCTGGGATGCACACCCTGCCCTTCACTCCCACCCAAGACCTCCTACCCTATGTCCCCTCTCTACCCAATCCCACTCCCTTCTCCATCCTCCTCCCCCTGCCACTCCCATCTCAGGCCTTGGGAGTCACCACTGGATCAGACTCTGAACAACATTTCTAATGAATTCTGTTTTCAGAACAGGGTCCCCCTTTCCCCAGAGGGGGAGAAATGTACCCACAGTCATCCAAGGGGAAACTCTGAGTGAATTTTTCCATGAAAACATCAGTACACAAAATGGTCTGGGTCGATGTTATTACTACTCTAGGCGCATTAGGGGTAAATATGCTTTTGTTGTGATAACATCATTTCCTTAGGAAAATACATCGCAATTTCTGAACAAGCCAGTCCTAAGTGAGAACTCTGGAAATACAGCCTGTCTAGAGCCTGTATGTTCCTTTGTACTTGCTGATCTGCTCCTGTTCTCTGCTCTTTCCTGGGAATGCCTGTGTTTTAGAGAATATATAAGAAGGTATGTATGTTCTCCTTTGGTTGTCTCTAAGTCAGTACCTGTGCTTTCACAGCAGGATCAAAGGACTTACCTCACAGGGTTTTGAGGAGTAAATAAGGGGGTGGATGAAAAGCACATCTTAGCACAGCATCTGGTATTATATTAAGGGTTAAACATAATTATTAATGTTGTTATTTTTACTTAGGAATATTGACAATCTGCATTCACTATCAGTTCATCTACACATAGAAATATGAAACTGGAAGACTCATTGGCTCTAACTCAGTATGGTATTAGTGCAAACAGTAGAAGAATGACCACAAGACATTCAGAACCTAGACTTTTAACAGCAATTTGCTATTAAGGTCAGAAGGTAGTTAACTGGCAACCTGCAAGGCAGAAATCTCATAGTCAAAATTACTCTTAAAATCCTGTAGGAAGGGCCGGCCGAATGGCTCAGTTGGTTAAGAGCTCGCTCAAGAGTGCAAGCTGAGCTCTGAGCAACAGCGGTTCGAGGCCAGCCCGAGCTGAGTTGCCGTTGAGCTGCCAACAGGTGGCAGGATGCGTCAGCTAAAAAAAATAAAAAATAAAAAATAAAAAATAAATAAAATCCTGTAGGAAGAAAGGTCCCATTCGAGATTGACGCACTATCTTTTAATAAATCTCACACACACATTTCTTTTCTGCCAGCACCAGGATGAATCATGGCTTCTTCCATCGTGCACCAGATGAAGTCGCTGGTTTGTTGCAAGGGGTCATGCTGTACCAACTGCGTCTCTGAGCAGGAGAATAAAACACAGTACAGCGGGTTGCTCTTCCTGTGGGAGAGGCTCATGGGAAATGAGGCTGACTGGGGGAACAAAACGTCTCCTCTCTTATTCTGAATAAATATCAAATGGCCACTTTATTGAAACTGTATTTTCTTTTTCTCTCTAAATACCTGAATGTGCAAGTGAAATGTATGTTTCATGCAATCCATTACCTGCTGTTTTCTGATCATAGTACATACAAAATATGAAGAGATGGCTAAAGGTAAACTCAAAAAAACTGGAGTTTTAAAAGTATCAAAAGTTCTGTGGTGAGGGCCGGCCGAGTGGCGCGGTGGTTAAGCGCTGGCCTGGGCAGCCAGCGGCCCCGGTTCGGTCCCACATATGAGGGCCAGTGACATTGCCCTCAAAAAAAAAAAGTTCTGTGGTGACAAGTACTGAAAAGATGGGACAAGAAAGGTGCCATTAGCTTTATAGTACACAAAAGTTAGAGTTCAGACCCATCCATGAGCACGAGATGTGACTATCTGGCCCCATAAGTGTTTCTTAATTGCTGTTCCTGGAAATGGTACCAGTTTTAGGAGATAGAGAGGTGCTGGAAGTATAGTCGAAGGATGAGAGTTAGAGGCTCACTAAAATGTCAGCTGTGGTAAAGGGCTCAGCTCATCTTCAGAGAAGGGCCTGAACGATCTGTCCATAATTGTCAAAAGTTGCTGAAGGGCAGGCTTCCTAATGAAGTGAGCCGCTTAAACGCTGAGATAAGAAATGGGGTCATCAATAGCAGCTACAAAGAATTAGAAAAGTTCCGTTAACAGTGACCTGCTCTTTTCAGCTAAGGCAGCCAAGTGTCTTTCCTTAGGACAGGTTCCTAGCTAGTACCTCATGGGTTTCCTTAAATATTAAATGTACTCTTCCTAACCCAGAGTTCAATTCACTTGCTCCATTCCTATCTACGCTTCTTGCCCCTTCCACTAAGTCCAAGAAGGAGCCTGCCATGGGCACTATTCCTACTCTGAGTAAGCAGGAACAGCCGTTCTGGGCCTTTCAAAGAAGCTGTTCAATAACGTATTACAAACACATAATCTCTCTATAAGCTGAAATGTTGCCTGCATTTATCATTTTGAAAGATCTCTTATAGGGCAAGTCTCTACTTAGGGAATACAAGCAGATCAAACGGCTGGCTAGGGAATCCGCTGGCATCGAGACCATGCCATACAGCCGGCCTATATAACATATCATCACCAGCCTGTGAGGGTTATATTGAGCAAAATCCCCATTATGCATTTTGCCGGGAAGGCTTCTGATACGCTTTTTCGTGGACCTTTAGTTCTTTTATTTGTGGTTTCCTCTGTCTCCCCCCGCTCCCATTATTTTGATCAGTGGGAACTTTTCTGAAAGTGATATCCTTTCTTTAAGATCTGTTTTGTTCATTACTTCACAAGGTTGACTGTGGTTTGATGCTATATTGTTTCTCTTCGGGTTCTTGTCAAGGCTTTCTACATCTCTAACACAGAGGTACTAGTTTTCTATTTCAATGGTTCAGTAAAAGTTTATCTTGGATTCATGCCATCACATCAGGGATGACCTTTCTGTAGAAGGAAGGACCCACAGAAGGAAAATACTCAAGGTTTTACAGGAAGAGTAGCGCTGGAAAGGCTGACCTCGTCAGGGCTGGCTGTGGCAAACAAAGACGGTGGCATTTGTGAAGGTCCTAAAAAGAAACAGCCCCAAACCAATCATTTGTATAAAACACTGGTGACAACCAACCTCTTTCGATTCCCAAAGGAGAGAAGAAATCCCAAGATGCAAGTTAGGTTCAAGAACTGAATTCCCGAAAAAAAGAAGAGTTGGACTCTTCTAGGCAAACATTTACTCACAGATTAAATACCTTACAACTTTCCTTAACATACCTACGTGCACACAGGTGTTACGTACGTATGCCTTTTCCTTTCATCTATCAGTCCAGGGATTACAGGTGCATTTCACAAATAGAACCTAACACGTGGATTCTTAGCAAATAACAATTAGAAGATCATTAATTCGGATCTGGTTCTAAAACCAATTCAAGGAACATTTAGTGAAGTCAATTGCTGTGTAGTAGTAGTGCATAGGACTCCGTTTTATAAATATGCAACACCTCTTCTAATCCACTATATTTGTCATTACATTCCTTTTTATTTCTAATATTATTTACGTGGACCTTTTCTCTCCTTTTAAAGCTTTTTTTTTTTTTTTTTTTTGAGGGCAGTGTTACTGGCCCTCACATGTGGGATCTGAACCGGGGCCACTGGCTTCCCAAGCCAGCTCTTAACCACCACGCCACTCAGCCAGCCCTAAAGTTTTTTTAATTAGTCTTTCCAGAGGTGATTCTATGGTGGTGTCAGTTTCATTCATTCCTTCACCAAGTTTTTAATGAACACCTACTACGTGCCGCACACCGGATGAGGCACTATTCTCTCATGCTTTCCCATTTCCAGGCTGTGCTATGGGATTTATTTTCAGATTATTTTGCTTAATTTACAGTTGTTTATAGCTTTTCAAGTTAAATGATTAACTCATTTTATTTTCAATCCTTCTCGTCTTTTTAGTAAACGTATTTAAAGTTACAAATTCACTTTTGAGTGCAGTTTTGCCTATCCCACAAATCTGTAGTACTTTCCTAGCCATTCAGTTCTCAATGTTTTATGATTTTCAACTTGACTACCTCTTTAATACATGAGTATTATGTGCTTTATTTTAAAAATTTCCAAACACATAAGCCTTAAAAAAAACCCAAACTGTCTTTTTATTATTTCTAATTTAAGTGTATTTATTGAAGTTAAAGAGTATGACTATTTGATACTGATTTTTTTACTTGTGTGGAGCCTTTGTTTGTGACAATGTGCTGGATTTTTGCTCCATGTATACTTGAAAAGAATGTACCCTCTCTTTTGGGCCTGGGAGTCCATGCATAGCTATTAATGTTTTTCAGACTGTGATTTGTGACTCACGAGGGCACTGTACAATTTAGGGGACATAATCAGCATTTTAAAAAGAACAGGGAATAGTATTTGGTAAAACTTTTATTTCATATACATGTAGTGATATTTTTACTGGGTTGTATATAAAATGTGTTTTTTAAATTATAAGTGTTGGTCAAAAAGATTAAAAGCCACTTACTTTTTAAAACTTATTTTTTAAATTAAATTTATTGGGGTGACATTGGTTAATAAAATTATATAGGTTTCAAGTATACAATTCTATAATACATCATCTGTATATTAGCACTGTGTGTTCACCACCCAAAGTAAAATCTCCTTCTGTCACCATATATTTGGCCCCCTTTACCTTTTTCTACCACCCTCCCCTTCCTTCTGGTAACCACTAAACTGTTGTCTGTGTCTATGAGTTTTTGTTTCTTTGTTTATCTTGTCTTGTTTATTGTTTTATATCCCACATATGAGTGAAATCATATGGTTCTTGACTTTTTCTGACTTATTTCACTTAGCATGATTATCTCAAGATCCATCCATGTTGTAGAAAATGTAAAAGCCACTTATTAAAGCACTGTTTATTCTGCATTTCAAATATTCAAACTCCTCAGAAATTTTGCTTGAGTTACTTACACTGATAGAAGTACATTTAAATAAATCATCCATTATGATTGCTGCTTTGCCAATTCCTTATGATTTTGTTAGCTTTTGATTTCTACATTTTGAATTTATAACGTTAAGTACATACAAATGTTTTTCTTTATCTTTATTAATGCTTTTTGCTTAATTCTACTTCACCTATTGCTATACTAGTTTTCTTTCAAATTAGTTGCTTGCATAGTTTATCTTTTTCCAATCCTTTGCCTTTCTGTGAGATTCTACTTTAGGCATATCTCTTTTAAGCAAAATATAATAAACATTTTTTTAAAATATAATTTGATAATCTATCTTTTAACAGAAGAATATAATCTGTTAACATTTATTGTGATTATTCATATATTTGGATTTATTTTTACCTTAGTTTTTATTTTCCATTTACCATCCTTTCCTTTGCTTTCCCCCCGCCCCCTCCTTCCTACCTTCCACTGGATTCATAAAGTTTCTACATTCCTTTCTCTTCTCTTGGTTTAAAAGCTACAGGCTACATCAATTATTTAGCTCTATTTGTCTAAGACAGTGTGAAGCCGTTCAGTATTACTGTCTTGCCTTAAACTTGACACAGACCTGTAACACATTTACTGGCCACTGAATACTCTTGTCCCTGAATCTCGTCTGTGCTGTCTTAAATGTGTTTTATTTTTTAAAAGACCTACAATTATTTTTATAGTCAATAACATTTTTTGACATTTTATACAATTTTTGTACCTCATGTTATTCAACACTTCTATGATGTTCACTTTTATCCTACACAGTCTTTGCTAGTTCTTTCAGTGAAGGAACTCTTAGACTTTGAATATCTCAGATTGTTTTCATTTTGCCTTCTCTCTTAAATGACAGTTTAGCTATGTATAAAATTCTAGGCTGAGAGTTACTTTACTTTAGCATTTTTTGAAGCTATTAGCTTTTGTGGTCGGCTACCTATTATTGCCAGAGAGAAGAATGGTGGTATTCTGTATACCTTTGTACAGTGAATTTTCTCTCAGGTAGTATTAATATGTAAGTCTTCCCTTTATGCCTCATGTCCTGCAGTTTCACCACATGTGTCTAGGGGGTGCATTTATTTTGGTACATGGAATGAATTCCTTAGCTGAGGACTCATGTCTTTCTTTGATTCCAGAAAATTATCAGTTATTTTTTAAAGTACTGCTTGTCCATCTATCCCTCAGGTCTCTCTACTGATACTCCTATTAGAGTCACATGTCACATTCCACAAGACACTCCTATTAGACAGATACATAATTCAACATGTCTGACCATTCAAAATGTTAATTTCATCTGTAAGGAATTCATGTTCTAGTTGTTGATTCTGTTGGCAACCTTTCTTAGCATTAGATTTATTCATGTGTTTTGGAATTTTGGTTTCAAGGCTCATTTTGAAGAGAAATCATTTCCCCCCGTCTCTCTAGTTGCTCACCCCTCCCTGTCTGAAGATTTTGTAGTTGCCTCCACCCAGTCCCTCTGACCCCAGTTCAGAATCAGACTTTACAGTGCTATTTTGGTGCCCTCGCCTCAGTGCTATTTAGAAACCCAGATGAGTTCGAAGACATGAAGTTGCAAGGGTATATTTATTATATTTCTGACTGTAGGCCCATTTTCTCATACAGAGACGGTCCGACCATGCCAGTTTCTCAGTCTCCCATGAAGAGAGCCCACTGCCTTCTTCAGCTCAGGATTTCCTGACCTTGGTACTGCTGATATTTTGGACTGGATAATTCTTTGTCGAGGGGACTGTCCTGTGCTTTGTAGGACGTTTAGCAGCATCCCTAGACTCTACTCATTAGGTGCCAATCGCAACACCCCAGCCGCCCAGTTACGACAACCAAAAATGACTCCATTGCCAACATCATCCCCAGGTGAAAAAAAATCACCGTTTTTATTTTCAATTAAGTCTCTCCTCTTGGGCAGGGCACTTTCAGTGCCCAATATGCCACAGGAGCTGAGCTCCAGGCTGTCACTACCTGCTTCCAAAGCAGAATTCCGAAAGTTTGCTGCTGCAGCCTCATTCACTAATTCCCATTTATTTTGGACTATTTTGGGACCAAGGAGACATTTCCCTTGTTTTGAAGCTCAGTTATGTCCTTTTGGTTTTCTTCTTTAAGCTTTTTATCTATCCCTGCTATGCGTTTGAAGCAGAGAGAGAATACTAAGTGTGAACTTATGGAGCCAACTTGACTGAAAGTAAGTAGGTCCGAATCTAATCTTTTGTTTTGTTTGAAACTAAGCCTTCGCCTTCAATAGTCATTAGAGTTATTAGTGTTCTGGAGATCAGGATGTGTTTGAATTTCCATAGCCTTGCTAACTAAAGCCAAATCATACTTACGGATATCATCTTACTAACAACAAAAATGTGATTTCTTTTAATAGGGAACAACAGCAGAAGCAGGAATTACAATTACACCAACCAGCATGCACTGGACACTTAATATATGTCAGGGAAATAAATTACCTCATTCAATCCTAAGAACAACTCCATGATATAAGTAATCTTTTACAGATAATGAAACAGAAGCTTAGGGGTATCCCTAAATAAGTCAATTAAGTGAAGGAACCAGGATTCAAGTCTAATTTGAAACCGTGGGCTGTTAGCAATTGTGCTGTGCTGCTTCCCACACACACTCTATATAGTGTAAATGACCGACAATAATCATTAGTGACCCCTGATGCATACACCTTGATGCAAAATACTATCCCACCACCACTACCACCACCACCACCACCACCGTTTCCTGAGAACTCATGAATATAAGCTGTATCAGGGACTGAACTTCTCTCTCCTTTCTCAAAAATAAACTTCATGAAAGCAGGACTCATGTCTGTCTTGTCCACTGGTGTTATCACCAACATCTAGAGCAACGAATAGCATAGTGAACATTTAATACATATGAGACAAAGGGGTGAAGGCAAGGTATCTGTCCCTACGAGATTTATGGGAAGCAGAACACAGAAAAAAAATAAAATAAGACAAGGAGCTAGATGGTGGTCTGCTGAGTTAAGGGTGGGGCAGTTGGTAAAGCTGCATCAAGGTGATAAGTTAAAACCTGATCTTGAATAAAAGGCAGGACTTAGATTCAAGAAGGCTAAGAGCATTCTGTGCAGAGGGGGTGACATGCGCAGGTAGGGACAAGTATGGAGCAGACAGTGATGGGGAGAGTGCAGTATAGGGAAGGCCGAAGATAGGCTAGAGGGCAGATTGCAGAAGGCACTGATGTAAGAGTAAGGACTCTCACCTTTATCTTGATTTCAGAAAAAAGATTCAAAAAACTATTTTAGAGATGCTATTTTCAAATCGCTTCCCAGGCTTATTCATGTACCTTACTTCTCTAAAACGAACTTGGACAGTTTTACGACTTCTACCTTACTCCACTTGGTTTTCTTTTTATTCAAGAACCAATTTTGATAGTTCCTACTTTTCAAAATATTGCCTTTCATTCAGGTTTTAAAATTTAGTAGCCGACAGTTGTGCACATTGTTCTCATAAGTTTTCTATCTCCCCTATCCACTTTAAAAATCTTTCTCTTTTTTATTCTCTTCTTTATCTGGCAGAGCTATGTTTATTTTCTTCTTTCCTATCTCCCTACCCAAGCGAAATAGGGCTTTTAAATTTAACTAATTTTATTGCTTGCTTTTCTTTATGTTACTTTTCTTCTTGATGTCTTTTGATCTGTTTTCCTTTGTTTTGTTGATCCTTTTCTAACTTCAAGAGATTAAAGCTTAGCTCAAGTATGACAAATATGTTGTGTGCATATTCACCACTTTAGCATCTTCTCTGTCTGTGGTAGACATTACTAATCTACAAAGCACTCTTTCTTGCTGAGCTCAGAGAAGTCCTCATAATTCTTTTCAACACGATGGATGACGCTCTGGGAAATCAGCAGAAGCCTGTGGATCACTCACTTGAAGCCAATTGGCCATTTGTATCTTGGTTGATTTCTTTTCAATCTTTCTATCTTAACAATAAGAATGCTAAGGTTATGAATTTACCTTTAAGTACAACTTTAACTACATTTAAAACATAAAATTTGATATGTACAATTTTTTTCATTTTTAAAAATGCCTCAGCTTAGTGTCGCATTTTTGAGGCAACCTCTACTCTGCCTCTACAGTACATCTTTACTCAATAAACTACTTACACTTTGAAGGAAAAAAAATGCTCCAGCTTTACTGAGGTATAACTGACATATAAAATAGTAAGATATTTAAAGTGTACATCCTTGTAATGTGATATATGTATATATTGTAAAAGGATCCCTCATATCTAGTTATTTAACAAATCCATCACCTACTTCTTTGTATGTATTTTGGTGAAAACATTTAGTTCTACTCTCTTAGCAAATTTCAATGATATAATACAGTTATCAACTATAGCCACTGTATGTTACTTTAGATGCTCAGACCTCACTCATCTTATAGCTGAAAATCTAAGCCTTTTACCAACCTCTCCTCATTTCCCCCACCTTCCAGCACCTGGCAACCACTTTTCTAGTCTCTGTTTCTATGAGTTTGACTCTCCCCGCCTCCCTTCACCCCAAATTCCACATGTAAGTAATATCAGGCAGTATTTGTTTTTCTCTGTCTGGCTTATCTCATTTTGCATACATAATGCCCTCAAGGTCCATCCATGTGTTGCAAATGGTAGGATTTCCTTCTTTCTCATGGCTGAATAATATTCTATTTTATATATATATCACATCATCTTTATCTATTCATCCATTGGTGGACATGCAGGTTTTTCCCATATCTTGGCTATCGTGAATAATGCTGTAATGAACGGGAGTGCAGATATCTTCAATATCCTGTTTGCATTTCCTGTGGATATATACCCAGAAGTGGGATTGCTAGATCATATGGTAGCTCTATGTTTAACTTCTTGAGGAACCTCCAAACTATTTTCCACAGTAGCTGCACCAATTTACACTCCCACCAGCAGTGCATACGAGTTCCCTTTCTCCACATTCTCACCAACACTTCTCTCTTGTCTTTTTTTCAACAGACATTCTTACAGGTATGAGGTGAAATCTCCTTGTGGTTTGGATTTACCTTTCCCTAATGATTAGTGATTTAATTTAAACACATTGCCATGTACCTGTTGACCACTTGTATGTCTTTGGAAAAATGTCTATTGAGTTGTATTAGTTCTTTATATATTTTGGATATTAACTCCTTATCAGATAAATGATTTGCAAGTATTTTCTCCCAGTAGTATATAGAAGCTTTTAAGGTTGATTTAGTTCCATTTGTTTATTTTTGCTTTTGTTGCCTTTGCTGTTGGTGTCAAATACCAAAAATCACCGCCAAGACCAATGTTAAAGAGTTTATCCCCTATGTTTTCTTCTAGGAGTTTTTGAGTTGATTTCTGTGTATAGTATAAGATAGGGGTCCAGTTTTCCCAACACCATTTATTGAAGAGACTGTTCTTTCCCCATTGTATATTCTTGGCTCCTTTGTCCATTTGGTTTTCTTCTTTAAGCTTTTTATCTATCACTGCTATGTGTTTGAAGCAAAGGGAGAATATTGTGAACTTATGGACCCATATGAGGTCAGACAACTAAGTTTGTGAGCTCATCATAGGATTTGCTGAATATCACTATGGTCACCTTTGAAGTACTCCCCTTGGGAAGCTATGCACCGATGCCAGCACCTAGCTCACCCTTCAAAGCAATTTTGGAATTCTTTTTCTGGAATGGCCATCAGAGCTGTTGTCATATTAGCCTTGGTGTCCTAAATGTCATCAAAATGTCTTCCTTTCAATATTTCCTCTATCTTCGGGCAAAGAAAGATGTCATTGGGGGCCAGATCAGGTGAGTAGGGAGGGCGTTCCGATACGGTTATTTGTTTATTGGCTAAAAACTCCCTCACAGACAATGCTCGTGAGCTGGTGCATTGTCGTGATGCAAGAGCCATGAATCATTGGTGAAAAGTTTAGGTTGTCTAACTTTTTCACGTAGCCATTTCAGCACTTCCAAACAGTAAACTTGGTTAACTGTTTGCCCAGTTGGTACAAATTCATAATGAATAATCCCTTTGATATCAAAAAGGGTTAGCAACATTTTTGCAACAAATTCGCACACTTAATTATAAGACCTCATATATGTGTGGGTTTATTTTTGGGCTGTCTGTTTCATTGATCTGTTTGCATAATTTAGAGAATCCTATATCTAAGGATGGATATGCCACAGATTCAATCATATTTCTTGAAACTACAAATAATAAAAGACTACCTACAATATAGTATGACATTTTCTATGCTCACAACAAGAACCTATTTTGGGACCATTATAACTCCTGATCACTTTGCCTCACTTACATGAATCATACTCGTATGTTAAAAAGATAGAGCACATGGGGGTGGCCGGTTAGCTCAGTTGATTAGAGTGTGGTGCTGATAACACCAAGGTTGCCGGTTCGATCCCCGCATGGGCCACTGTGAGCTGCGCCCTCCTTAAAAGAGTCAACTATGCCACTGTAGCATGAAAGCAATATGTAACCAATGACCATGGCTGTTCCCCAATACAATTCACAAAAATAAAAAATAAAAAAAGCGCACATATATTTTTTAACCTGAATGTTATTTTTACATTTTTATGACATGAACCTGTGGGCATCTTGCATCATATCTCTGACATCACCGAACGCTCGGGTCTGGTTCACTGGTATCTGCTTTGAGCGTGCCGCTGAGCTCTGGCCTGGTTGCTTCCTCACCCCCGAGCCTGTCACAGACACCACTGTCCGGGGTGCTGACACAGCACAGCAGTCACCTTAGATTTCCACTGAGGTCACCCTGACGAAGAAGACTCTAAAACCTGGGCAAGGAAAGCGAATCCCAGCTATTTCAAGAAAAGCACTTTTGTTGAGCCTGGTGTTTCTTACACAGTTTTCTTTCTTTAGGGCAGTCCCAAGGTGCAAGAGCTTTCACCCTGCCCTTTCAAATTCATCTCTAGTCTATGAGCTGTGCCCATGTTCCTGGCAGACTTTAATCTCCTCAGGTTTCCTTCTCCGTATTTCCTGGAGAGTGTAATCCTGGCTCGGAGAAAAAGGTCATGTACAAGAAGGAGACAGTTCATATGCATGTGGCTGTTCCTAGACTGTCATCCTTCTCAGTTCAGCTGGCTGCCTGGAAGAAATCTCACCAAGAATTTAGAGAGGAGGGTCTGAGTGGGTACTAAATTAGGAAGTGTTGCAAACATCAGAGAGGAAAATCAGGGAAGCCTATTGGCACTATGGAAAAGGTTAAAAGAAATCTAACTCATTCTCTTCACAGAACTGACAAATGAGACTCAGCTAAAGGAAATATAAGTATATGAATTGGAGAACTCTAAAAAAAGACCCGTTGGGCCAAAAAGGGATGATGAAAATGGCTGTAAAGCATCAGGAGTGAAAAACAAATGTGCTCATAAAACAGCTTTCAACAGAATAGACAGAAAACAAGTTATTTTGGTTAATTATTCAGTGGGGACAGTGGTTTTTGTTTTCCAGATGGGAAACTGAAACCTTTAGAGGAAAAGTGACCTGAATATTATCATAAAGAAACAGGACTCCACTGTTCTGACTCTCGATTCCCTTTGCACCGAAATTCAAACGACATTCCATCTTTTATGGTCTATTGTTCTCTAAGCCCAACCCTCTAGGATGTGGAAATTTTGATGCTCTTGGAAATTGCTCCTATGTTTGTCTAATGCCAACTTCTGTGCTAGGAGAAAGAAGTCTGAAGTTCGACCCCAGAACACAGGGCTTGGCACCGTCAAGAGAGCATTACAACTTCTCATCCATTGTGTCTCTGGGGGCAACGATGGCATTCCTGAGTGTGACTCAGTGTTACCAGCCCCAACTGGGGGTTCCTGAGCGATCTGGACTGAGCCCCAGTAAAGGCTGCATAAGCTCCCGGCAAGTGAGGCAACACAGCTTGTATGAAGTTAAAAAATGATATCAAAATTTCCTGAAATGCCACCTTAGTATTAACCAAAATAATACCTAAGGCTTATTTAACACGTATTATGTACCAGGCGCTGTATTTGTGCTTGACATTCATAGTTCATTTATTTCTCTTAATAACCCTATGAGGCGGGTACTAGCATTATCCCTATTTTAAAACAAGATGTCAGATAGATACTCAGTGACTTGCTACGCTGCCTAGGAACATGAATTACTTTAGAACAAGAAGACTACTCAGGATCCTGACTTGAGAAGCCATGAAAGCTTTCTCTAGATTCAAAATTACTTCACCGATCCAAATGGACTATGGAGTTTACTTCATAGTAATGTACCAATGACAGCTCCTTAGCATGGCACATTCCTCCATGTACCGTGGCAATATAAGATGTTAACAAGGGGGGAAAACTGGGTGTACTTATCTTTACAACTTTTCTGTAAATCTAAAATTATTCCAAGATAAAAAGATTAAAAAAGAAAAACTATCTGGATACTTCATCTTCACCGAGGGAACTTTTTGTTGAGTCAGTACAGATAAAAAGAACGCGTTTCTTTTTCCTAAAAGTCAGAAGGATACTGAACACAGTGAGGCCCTCACAACACTGTACATTTTACGTGTAAGTGAGAACATTAAGGTCTCCACTAGTGCTAACTTATTCAGCTTCAGAGGCTTGTGCTCGAGTTTTAAAGGCAAATTGGAAACTATTTCCTGGAACAACGCCTCACAGCATGCCTTTTGATTCTTGGATTATATTTCTGAAATTCTGAAGAAATCTTGCTTTTATCCCCCCTTCTGTGCATTTTTGGTGCTGAGCTGTTTCCGGTTTTCCCACACTCCTGCCTGTCAGAGAGAAGAAACCACAAAAATGCAGCAAAGCAAAGTTTGTCCACAGAGCTGCAATTCCACCTCAGAAGGCTGAGGGCTTCTCCTGCCAGCAGAGTTCAGGGCGGTGAGCGGCGTCTTCAGATGTCCAGCCCTGCTGCCTGCAGACGGAGCCTGCCTCCCCACCAGCAGACCAGCTAGCCACGTGGGCCATCACAGGCCACCTCAGCGTCCTGGCAATCATGGGAGAATCCACAAACAGGAAGCACACTGACAAATTCAACGTTCGTACCTGGCTCACTGACTCACTCTTCTACCTAAGCGAGGGCTTCTCACGCGTGGGAGGGAGTGTGGTTTTAGAATGCTCATGATGGTGACTGGGTTACTGAGTTCTGACGTATGCTAGGTCTTCTTCTGTGTACCTGACTTGTCCTAACTCTGCTAACATTTATCAACTGTCCTATGAAGTAGATAGTCTTTATAGCCCCACTTCACAAATGAGGAAACTGAGGACAAGAGATTAAGTGCCTTGCAACTTGCCGAAGGCCTCAGGATAGTAGAGTGGGGATGTGAATATAGGCAGTCTGGATCCGGAGGCTGCACCGTTAAGGATCTGACTCTCTCTCCAGGATGAAGGGCCATGCCTGCAGGTTCCTTCCTACGGCACCCTGGCTTTCAGTCACACACTGCAGTCTCCTTACTGCCCTTCCCTCTAACTCGAGCGAGTTCTGTCAAGTCATTACAATGCCAGTTATTCCCAGAACAGTGCTTGGCACTTAGTAGGCAGTGAATAAATATTTGTTGGATAAATGAATAATGGCAGCAATATCATTAAAACAGCCACAAGGGATTGTTTTCAATCCAAATCAAGAATTGATTCACTGTGCAAGAGGGAAAAACAGTAACTGTTTTTGCAATGTCCTAGGATTCCTTCTTACAACTCCATTTAGTTTTGTAAAGACAAATGAATGAGGAGCAGTATTGAGAGCAAGAGAAATACACAAATCTTCTGGGTGTTTATACATCAGGGAATGCCTGCCTCTTCAAAACATCTTTGAAGAAGTTCCCCAATTTTACACGGAGAGGGGCTGTTAGAACCAACACCCTTTGCCAGTTTATTTCCAGTTCACTAGCTAAAAAATGGCTGAAGGTAGAGTGAGGATGTGACCTACAAAAATTTGATTCAGGTGTGGAAGTGTCTTTTTTGAGGTAAAAGCGATACACTACTAAAGGTATCCAAAACGCTCCCACATAAAGCCTGTTCACTGTCAATAAGTTAATCCTCCCAATGAAATACTGTGTCTTCCCATTCAAATGCCTCAACGTGAACAAACAAGGGGGGTGGGGGGGGGAGAAGGGTGTTGAATTTTATATGAAACTGAAAAGGTCTGACTCTGCAGAAGGACCACGAGATGAGTTCTTCCAGAAGGAAGCTTTCGTTTCCTTTCTCCAGCCCACGACTCAGCGCCTGGTGCATTGTCTGACTGTAGCTCCTACCAGAGGCGGGGAGAGGTACTTAGCAATGATCCTGACCCTGTGGTGGTGGCAGCTCTCAGCACAGCTCCTGGAAGCCTAAAAGAGCAGGGCCTGAGTCTCCCACAGGGTAAGCAAGAGCCCAAACACAGGCATATTCCAATAGCTCCCCGGGCAATGCTCCGCTGTAGCCACGGCTGAGAACCAGAGTTAGCTTTTAACACCCATCAGTTGCTCTTCTTTTCAACATTTCAGTACAAACTGCCTTGAAGCCTCCATAAATAGAGTACTATTAGCATAGAATGACTATAACTCAGAAGAAACTAAACAGAAGATTATCGAAAACTTACTTGCAAGCCCTCTGGGATGTTGCCTTTCTGAGGACTTGTTTGTGGTTGGATGGGGGTTTGGGGACCAGAGAGGCGGAAGAGCTTGGAGGTGGCACCACTTTCTGTGGCAGAGTGGTTGGCTTCTGGCCACTAGCTGTGGCACTTGAAATTCTGCAAGCTATACCATTATTCACTGTCCATAAATTGGAGTTAGGTAGTGTCTGGCTGCCAAAGATCGCCTGTAAGTAAACAAACAAACAAACAAAAGATCAGTGGAGATGCCCTTGACAACCCATTTGCTGTAAGTGAATAAGTAGTTTGTCATCCTTTAGTGGGACAAAAGGAAAAGGGAAACTGGTTCAAGTAATTTTGGGGGGAACACTTTCTAATAACGCCAGTGTGGGTCTAGATGCAGAGAAGGGAACCCTGAAGAGTTGAGATGGTCTTGTTGAAAGTGCTCTGGGCTGGGAACCAGAGTGGCTGGGTACTATGTATAGGTCCATATGCGTGAAGCAGAAAAGCGTTTGGTCTCTCAGTCTTAGTTCCCCTCATTGTTAAATTCAACAAACATTTAACAAACATCTTCTATAGGGTACCAAGTGTTAGAACTAGAGCACAGAACAAAAATGACTTGAAGCCTGCCTCAATTTGAGCCCACTCACAGAACTTTGTACTCGTTCAGAAAGATGATACATCTGAGGAAATGGAAGAAGCCTGTATGGCTGGGGCATAGTGAGCAAACACAGTGGAGAGAGGGGGATGAACAGAAACTCAGAGCCAGACCACTCGGCTCGCACTCTTTTTTTTCTTTTTTTTTTTAAAGATTTTATTGGGGAATTGGGGGAGGGGAACAATGTGGGGGAATTGGCAGTGGGAACCAGCCAAGTTGTGGTTCTTCAATCTTCATTGTGGAGGGCGCCAGTCACCATCTGGCTTCCTGTCGGCAGCTCATGGCCTCTAAGCTCAAGGTGCTGTGTTCAATCTTGGTTGCGAGTGGGCGTAGCCACCATCCCATGTGGGAGTCGAACCAGCAGCTTTGTTGTTATGAGTGCACACCCTATCCACTGAGTCATCCGGGCAGCAGCTCAGCACAAGGTGCCGAGTTCAACCTTTAGTTGCGGGTGGGCGTAGCCCACCATTGAACAGGAAATCTTGTTTTTACACCAGCTGAGCCATCCTGCCACCTGTTGGCTCACCGACAGCTCAGCTAGGGCACAGCATTCACTGGCCCATGTGGGAATCAAACCGGCGGCCCTGTTGCTCAGAGCACACGCTCTAAGCCAACTCTTAAGCAACTGAGCCACTTGACTGGCCCCAAAACAGAGGTTTTTTTGTTTTTGTTTTTGTTTTTTAGCTGAGCCATCCTGCCACCTGTTGACAGATCAACGGCAGCTCAGCTTGGGCTGGGAATCGAACCGGCGACCCTGATGTTCAGAGCTCGCATTCTTGAGAGAGCTCTTAACCAACTGAACCACTTGGCTGGTCCAACCCAGTTGTTGTTTTTTTTTTTAAAGATTTTATTGGGGAATTGGGGAAGGGGAACAGACAAGTTGCTGTCTTTTTGTTCTTCAGTCTAGTTGTGGAGGACGTTGCTTCACTGGCCCATGTTGGTATTGTCATTGCGCTCTTCCCGTTTGAGGCAGATCGGCCGCTTGCCTCTGGACGGTCGCTCACCATGGCTATTGGCAACCCACGCTGGCTGCAGGCCACTCACCCTGGCTGCCGGCCACTCACTGTAGCCTATGGTAGCCCACTGCAGCAGGGGCTGCAGCCTACACCGTCGCCGGGGCTCACACAGCCCAGCTCCAGGTGGAGCTGTTGTAAGATGTAGAGGGCAGTGTCACTGGCCCTCATATGTGGGATTCGAACCGGGGCTGCTGGCGTCCCAAACCAGCTCTTAACCAATGCGCCACTTGGCTGGCCCCCAACACAAGTTTTAATATGCATGCATTACTAAAGCTTTAAATGTGCAATACTATTAAGAGAAAAATAATTGACAAAACACATAGGACTTTTAATTAAAAGGATTTCTGGCAACTGATTCTATCTGTAGACACTGCATATAAAAGACATAAGGGAAATGTCATTTCCTCATGGCAAGGCCTAAAGGAATAAGATTAGATGTTCTTAGGAAACACTTGCCTTCTAGATAGACTTCACTAGTATTGTTTTTGCCCTTTATAAATTTTATTTTTTAAAGATAAAAAAGATGAACTTGGTAGCTTTAGTAAAATGGTAACGAACTCTTCGATGCTCATGCCTCGAAATGTCCCACGTCAGGGAAATGTGTCCAAAGGTCCTGGTCTAGGGAGATTGAGGGTCTCACGTGGAATAAATGTGTTTGACTGAGAGGCCTGAAACAGAACAAACCAATTACAGAAGTAGAGGATTGGAGCATTTTCAAATGGACCAATCGGACTGAATGTTCCACACCTTGCAAACCACCCAAGGGAAAACTGAAGAAACTGAAGAGCTGTTCACTCATCATCTCTGACCCAAAGAAGTAGAACAAAGGAAGCTCTGAGTTCATGGGCAAAGCCGGGAGGGGGCTCTGTGGAGGATGTGTACATGTGGGCAGGGAGGGTCCAGGAGCCCTGCCTCCGTCCTAGCAAGCCTTCTGAGGACAAGGAACCAGAGGGTGCGACGAGAGGCCAGGCCTGTGGGACTGGTTCTAGAACACACCCATTCCCCTCAACCATGGCTTCCAGATCTGAGGGCCTCAAGAGGCTCAACCAGAAGGAAGGAGGGAGGCAGGAATGGGCCACCCCAGGCTACAGTGTTCACCACTACATCCCAGTAAGTGAGCTCAGATGTGAAGGATGCTTGAGAGCGGCTTCCTTCAGGATGGGGAGGAGGCCTGAGGAGTTCTACAGTGGCCATCCATACACAAAGCCACTGGGCGAGTAGCAGAGAGGAAAATCCCTGTTGGTAAAGAGCTCTTGGAAATACAAATATTCTTTTTTTTTTTTTTTTGAGGGCAGTGTCACTGGCCCTCGTACGTGGGACCAAACTGGGGCTGCTGGCTTTCTAAGCCAGCGCTTAACCACCGCGCCACTCGACCGGCCCTACAAATATTCTTTACTGACTTAGATTTTTCAGGTCGTGAAGGAACTGTCATTAGTTAAGAACATCTATTCAATACACATTGCTGTGGCTGACAACCACAATTCAAATTTATTGAGTTGTTTGTTTGTTTTTTAATTTTTCTGGGACCTCTCAACACAAAAGTGAATGAAATGAACAAGATCAGAATAGCGAGTACAGTAAACTTGTTTGTGTAAAAACGAAAAAGGAATAAACATATAGTATGTATCAATATATGCTATCAACACACACACACACACACACACACACACACACACACACACACACACATACACAGTAGTATCTGCACAGAACGATGCTGAAAGATATACAAAAAAACTAGTAAACTCCATGGAGAAGAATTGGTTAGCTAGGGATCAGGGTGGGAGGGAAACTAATTTTTTAATATATATCATTTGTACCTTTTTGAATTTTCTACCACCTATATGTATTACTTATTACAAAAATAAATTATTAAAAAGGCAGAAGGAAGTTGAATTCTAATGAAGTTTAAGCAGGTGACAAATCAACTCTGAGTACAAGTCAAAGTATCCAAATGAAGCCCAAGTTTCAACCAGGTGGGCACAGGACTCGCCATTAGACTGGGATGAAGAAGGAAATGACTGTTCAACCTTTACAGCTACAAAACCAGATCAGGTCATCAGCAGAGACTTGGGTAACTGGAAAAGAGCATGGCATCACCGTTCAATGCTGCCTGGGCTCAAATGGAGGTTCTGTCGCTTATAAAGGGGGTAAGCTTTTCAAGTTACTTAACCGCTCCAAGCTTTAGTAGCCTCCTCATAAGCAATTATAATTACTTCACTGGACTGTTGGGAATGAAATGAAGATCACATAAGCATATCTAGCCCAGGCATTCAATAAAGGTTTTTTGCAATAAATAAAAGTAGCAGGCAACACAGCAGACGCTCAACAAATGCTCCGTCCCTTCTCAAACGCCCACCTCAGCTCACTGAGGAAACCAAGGACAGGGTGACATGTAAATCTGCCTCTATCTGTAGCAATTTGTGAATGGTTACTGGTTAAGTATTTTTCCATCATATTTTTCTAGCTTTATGACGATGCTCACTTGTTTTAAGCAAACTCTTAAAACAAAAACATATGGTTTAGGTTCCCCAGGTCCTATTTACTTAATTCTCCCTGGCAAAAATAATCCTCTCCTCTTCTGAACACTTATAAAAATGTATTTGTATGTGTCTTACAACATCTAGCACATTCCACCTTGTATCACAGCCACTTATATATGTACTTTTTCCCCTTCAGGACAATATGCACTAGAAATGGCTGGATTTATATCTGATTAATTGGTTTTGCCCCCAGTGCCTAGAATGATTTGTGCATAAAAATTGCGTAATAGGGCCAGGCTGAGTGGTGCACTGGTTAAGAGCTGGCTTGGGATGCCAACGGCCCTGGTTCAGATCCCACATATGAGGGCCAGTGGCACTGCCCTCTACAGCTAACAACAGCTTCACCTGGAGCTGGGCTGTACAAGCCCCGGCGATGGTGTAGGCTGCAGCCCCTGCTGCAGTGGGCTGCCATAGGCTACAGTGAGTGGTCAGCAGCCAGCGTGAGCCGCCAATAGCAGTGGTGAGCGGCCGTCCAGAGGCCGGCGACCAATCTGCCTCATTCGGGAAGAGCACAATGATACCAACATGGGCCAGTGAAGCAACGTCCTCCGCAACTAGACTGAAGAACAAAAGGACAGCAATTTGTCTGTTCCCCTTTCCTGATTCCCCAACGCTGTTCCCCTGCCCCAAATCCCCAATAAAATCTTTTAAGAAAAAGACATCAAAAAGTCAAGATGTTAAAAAAAAAAAAGTGTGTAATAAACATTTATTCCATGAATGAAAACAAAACAAAACAAAACTCACATTATACCTACTATTCATCTTTTCTGGGCAACAATAAATTCCTATACAAGAAAATAGGCAAGCTTGTGTTTACATGGAGATACAATCTTGTAATAGGACCATTCTCTGGGCTTTGAACAGTGCCTAGTGTGTTATTCGTGTGCAAGTCACACTCTGCCACAAAATGTAAGCGAACCCTTCTGCAGATCCCAAACAAAAATAAATTCACCTCCTTAGATGCAAATTTTGTGGCAGCACATTGATGTTCTACAGTAATAAGATCAGTCTTTCCCTTAAACAACAAAATAAAATAAGTTAGGAGAACTTATTCCTTAGGGGGCTGCCTCTTGCCTGGGTATCACTTCTCCCTTTCTTCCTAACAGACCCTGAGTTTGTTTGGGTGATAATGCATGTAGCTAAAAATTTACATTTCCCAATCTCCGCTATACCTAGAGATAACCAGGTGACACAGTTCGGAGATGTAAACAGAAGTTTCCAGGTGCAGTTTCTGGGAAGCTCTTGGTGGGGAGGAGGGGTAGGCTAGATTGGGACACAAATTTTGCCCTTGACTGTTCTTTTTCCTCTTGAGATCACGGCTATCTAGCTAGAGGCAGGCAGCTACAGGGTGAGAGAGTTCCCTGCTAAGGACTGCACAGGAGAGAGACAGGAGCATGGGCTCCGGAGAACATCATGGAATCTGGGAGAGCCTGTCTCTAGATTTCTGATTATATGGGGGGAAAAACTCTCTAACTTGTTAAGCCACTGGGGAAGGGGTGGGATGGGGGTGGGGGTGTTCTGGTCCATGCAGCGAAACGGAATCCTAACTGAGTTGAGAAATAATTTTCAATCTACCAGAGTCAAGCTTGTTTAAGCCTCAATACAACATAAATATACTGCACCTCAAAAAGGCAGACACTCTTTCCAAATACAGTAAAAAGCTTCTAGGTTCTGACTCATATAGTGAGCACATGGTAACATACTGAATGAATAATGAAACGATTACAACTCTATACCACCCCAAATTCCAAACAGTCAGTGATGTAGACAGGTCCTCAGGTGTTTCACCAAAGCCAAGACTAAGAGGGATAAGATTAAAGCAATCAAATCTGATAAGAAAACCAAGAAAATACCCAGGCAATGTAAAAAGCAAACATATAAAGGGATATATTTAGACTAGGCAGAAATCAGCCTCCCCTGGCCCCCATAGCCTGGATTGGCCCCAATCCTAAAACACTACCAACGACAGATCATGTGAGCTGTGTTGCCCTGATACTCATTCATAAACGGACAGGAAAGTTATATAAAGTTCTCTCTGTATAATTTCTAAGAAATGTGAGGTTTGGATATATAATATAAGCACTCTGTACTTGTGAGCTAACAACCCAGGGACAGGGACAGCACTGCCATCAGTCAATGTCCCGGGGATGAGAGAGCTCTGTAAGCAGTGGCCGCCACTCCAGACCTGGTCAACATATACGAGCCTTTTGCTTCTTTATTGGGTGTGGGAAACAGCCAGGCTTCAGTAAGGAGGCGCAGGGAAAACCACAGCTTGAGGGTTGGCTTGGCCCCAGGCAAGACTGGAACGGCCCTCCTTCTCCCACAACAGAAGGGTGCTCGTGGGTGGGAAGCAGGGATTTCTGATAGACAGAACCCAGACTGCAGCCGGGAGGCTGACGGGCAAGCAGGGTCTGGGCTCTCTCACTAGAAAGATAATACTGTTCAGAGATTAAATTCTGGGAGGTTTGCTTTTTCTTTCTTTCTTTTTTTTAATTCCTTCCAGAAAAACACTCCTTTTAGTCCTTACGTAGGCTTCTTGGTGATGGAACAGAGCTGGGTGGCTCTTTGTAGTGAAATAACTCTCTCAACTCACTTTTGAAAATCACAAGAGAGATACAGTAGGCAAATGTTCAGCTCTGTTTGGGTGGGTTAATGTCTCTTTGCGCCCCTTTTACTCTGATTTCAGAAGAGCAAAGGTTTCTAGGTGTGACGCTCCCCACAGGAGATTTTACCCTAACTTGAATCAAGTTCCCATTACACGGTACACAGAGCCGCTTCTAGCATGGTTCTCTCTGGCAGCTCAGGGCCTGGAACACTACGGCTTGTTGAGGAGGTGAGACACTCATCACTCATCATGGGACAAGCAGGCCCAGAGCTGTTCAGAGAACACATAATGCGTTTTGTGCGATCATGTGACACTGTAAAAAGCTCAGGGCCGAGGTGAGGGCGAGGGTAGCTGTTTCTGTTTTGGCAAAAGCAAGCTTCCAAAGGCCTTTGTCTCCCACTGTAAAGGGCTCTTGGCTGTCTTCCATTCACAATGTTTGTCGGCTGGGACAAGGCTGGAGGCTGAGCAAGGGAAGCAGGGTATAACTTCTGGTGCGGCTACAGGTCACCGGGCAGTGCTATGCCCCCGACAGGGATGGGGCAGAAACCCTGAAGGTGCTACTGTTGCTACAGAGAGAGACCAACGACACAAATACGGAGCTGCCAAAGATACTGGAAGTCCTCTGGCATGTCCTTCCACTTGTAAAATCCATGAAGAAGCTCCTACTCCGTTAGCAGCTAGGAAGAAGGCTCTTACTAGGCCAAATGATCTGCTCTAAAGGATGTGAACACAGGTGCTCACCTGGGTAGAGCAAGTTAGGGGCAACTATCACTCAACAAACAAACGAAACCACTGCTTCCAACAGTCCCTAAATCAACTGTACTTGTTAACATCTGAGAAGGAAGACAGGCCACTAAAGACCGATTCTCAAATACATTCCTGGGCCTCAGACTCCTTTATCTAACCAAACCAAAGGGTACAACAGCAGTCTCTGAGTTGGATTTTCAATAGGATTGACACACTTGAACCAATCTTGGGCTGGGTGTGTATCAAATCTAGCATTCTTTTTTTCCTTCATGCTTTGTGCATTTATTATTAAGCTCAGAAAGGCCTTCTGAACACCACCATTATTCAAATTTCACCCACGAGTAGTGAAAATATGCAAATAACAATGAAATTTAATGAACCTATCAGATTCATTCATTCATTTCCTCAACAAACATTTGTCAAGTGTCCATTACGTGACAAGCATTGTACTAAGAGCTTGGGATCCAGGAACAAAGAAAACAGAAAAAAAGTCCTACTATTGTGACATCTATATTCTACTGGGTCCAGCTAAGCTATAAACAAGGATAGTTAAACTACATAATATGCTAGAGAAGTGCAATGACATCAAATCAAGCTGGAAAAGGGGAAGGGGAGGCTGGAGGGCAGGACAGGTAACATTTTAAATAGGCTCCTCTGGGGAAGACCTCCCTCATGAGTCATGCTGTTTTGCTATTTAAGTACAGTGCTGTGATAAAAATCATGTTATCTGTATCTTTTCACATTTGCTGGATCATTTCCTTAAAATAATTTCCTTGAAGTAGAAAAGCTAGATCAGAAGGCAGAGGCTGCTTCTGTTTTAAACCATTGTGTGTGTGTGTGTGTGTGTGTGTGTGTGTGTGTGTGTGTGTGTGTAAATTCTCACATTGTCTCCTGTGAAGGTTGTACCAGCTACATTTCCATCAGTATGTCTGAGAAGATAATTTCCTTATCTTTCCTTGAGTATTGGAAAGAAACAGCATGTGTCACATGAAAAGGTGGCTCATGATTTCATGCCAATGCTGTTTCTTTTCTTTTTTATGTTTGTGAGACACGTATGCCTTTGGAAAAACATGCTAACCATCAACACAGATATTCTCTTAATCAATAATTAATCATATTAATTATTCTTTCGTCTCACATCTCTCTCTAGCATTTGGGAACAAATTAATTTGCATATATTTTTCATTATCTAAGTAAGTACGTATGAGTAAAAAATATAGCTAATTAATACTGTATGAGCCTTGAACTTCTCCTAAAACGCCTTCTTTAATTTCATTTTAACTAATTTCTGCGTCAGGCACAGGGAGTTTACCTAAAACCCACCAAGTTGAATTATAATGCCCTGTATATTTTAGGTTAAAAGTAATACACAATAGAAAGAGATGTTTGCACACATGTTCACTGAAGCATTATTCACAGCAGCTAAGATGTGCAAGCAATGTAAATGCCCATCGACAGATGAATGGATAAAGAAAATGTATACACGTACAACAGAATATTATTCAGCCTTAAAATAAAGAAATCCTATCATGTGCAACAAGGTGGATAAAACTTCAGGACATTACGCTAAGTGAGATAAGCCAGTCACAAAGAGACAGACACTGCATGATTCCACGTATAGATTATCTAAAGTGATCAAACTCATGGAAATACAAGGTAGAATGGTGGCTGCCAGAGGTTCAAGGGAGGGGAAATGGGAAGTTGTTCAATGAGTTCAGAGAGTCAGTCATGCAAGATGAAGAAATTATAGTCATCTGTTGTACAGTAATGTGCATGTGGTTAACAATTATACTGTATACTTGAACATTGTTAAGAAGGTAAATTTATACTACGTGTTTTTTACTGCAATAAAAAAAAAGATAACGCATAATAATAAGACCAATGAACTGTTATTGAGCTTTTACCCTGGGTCAGCATTGCTTTATGCACTTTACATGTTATCTCATTTAATCCTCCCAAGCATTTGAGGTAGGTCCCATCATCATCTTGACACAAAGCGGAGGAAACCAAAGCACAAAAGACAAAAGGTTCCATAATATGTCCACAACCACATAGCTACTAAGTAGTAAGCTGGGATCCACACCCATGGAAGAGTCTGATTTCAGAGCCCAGGATACTATTCTGCCTTCCTTATTTAAGCTATGTTGACCTTCTTTAATATTATATCCATTGAAACCAAATCTCTCTTCCAAAGTAAATGTAAAGCAAACCTAGCGATATGTCCAATTTTTATCAGATGCATGTAAAAGAGATTTCACTCGCTTTACTCCAAGAAGAAAAGGTTGAAAAAAATTGTCTGTAAGCAAATTATCATTACTGATGATAAAGTTAAAATATGTATAAATATGTATATATGTATGTAAAAGTAACCTCAAAAGATTAGCAATGATCCTAGATTGAGAGTTCAACTGGTAAAAAAAAGTTAATTCATTGCCTCATTTTTTCAATTGACTCATTTATCTTTTATTTGCTAGTACTTTTAGGGACTTATTTATATATCAGGGCCCTAGTTCTCCTAAAAATGTGTCTGTGTCTTACAGCTCCTGATAAGTAAAATGAAATAATTAGACAAGGCAATCTCTCAGTTCCCTTACAACTTTAAATTCAGAGTTTATAAATATGTAACTGGTCTCTGTATTCAAATGTACACCTGTATTTGGCTCAGAGTCTCACATGGTTGACCTACTATGCCTCTTGCACAGATGCTGCTGTCATATGCTCATGAAGCTTTTTCCTGTGGCAGCATCCATCTCCAGTGGGTGGGGTTCTTTATGTTTACAGATGAGGTCTTTCCTCATCTCACACAGTTACTGCTGAGTCCCTCACATGCCCAAAAACGGAAACAAACCACAGGTCACAGGGTGAGGGAGGAAACAAAACTTGTCACCAGGCAGATATAGTGAAACCACATTTTAAGAATATACAACAAACAAGATCAATCCCAAGCAGCTGATAGGTGAACAGCTGTCTTTTATTTTTTATTTATTTATTTTTTTGAGGCAGTGTCACTGGCCCTCAAATGTGGGACCCGAACTGGGGCCGCTGGCTTCCCAAGCCAGTGCTTAACCACCGCGCCACTCGGCCGGCCCAACAGTGGTCTTTTAATATACCCACAACCACGCAGAGTTCTGAATTTTGATTCATTATGTTGACCTTTTCTTTTATATTTGTGTATATGAGCATATAGCAGTAGCAGCAATAAAACTGCACCGCCTTACGTGACAGATGATAAAAGTGTAAAACAAGAAGCCAACGAAAAGTCACTTCTGTCAAGAGGAGGGTGGTAGAGTGGAAAAGGGTTTGGGAAGCCCTCCAACCTGGTTTGGATATTATCTCTGCAATTAACTAGCTGTGCGGATCTGATGAGTTTCCTCATCAGCAGCATGAAGATAATACTACATGTATCTGGCACACAAGAGGCACTCACTATATGTCCATTTCCCTGTCCCCACCTTCCTCCTTCTGAGATTCCAGACGGACGCTACTCAGCAGCAGCATAGGAAGCAACCTGGTGGAAACCAGGGGACTTCGGTTACTATTGGTAATGAATCAGCATAAGGAACAGATGTGTATATTGTAACAATGCATTAAGAATTAGATCGATGTATATGGTATTGAAAAAAATAGTATGACCAGTAAAAATAATAGGGTTGAAAGGCCAAAGCAATCATTGAAGAGATAATTCCTGTGTTATTAATAACAACCCACACAAGTGCTCCCAATCTCCAAACTCCTAGAATATATTTCAGGATATTGCACGACTCACAGTCCCTGACTCTATTACTGAATAATAAATACAAGTGTGGAGTAGTGGGTAGGAGTAAAGTGTGGGCATTTCTGAGAGTTTTAAGCCCAGGAACATCTTCTTAAGACATTTCATTAAGAATCTGTGGTGGGCTGGCCGAGTGGCGCGCTGGTTAAGAGCTGGCTTGCGACACCAGCGGCCCCGGTTCAGATCCCATATATGAGGGCCAGTGACACTGCCCTCTACAGCTAAGATGGTGAACAACAGCTCCACCTGGAGCTGGGCTGCTGTGAGTCCCCACGACCTGGGACGGCATAGCTGCAGCCCCAGCTGTTGTGAGCTGCCAAGAGCCGCTGTGAGCGGCCATCCAGAGGCCGGTGACCGATCTACCTCACCCAAGAAGAGAGCAATGATGATACCAACATGGGCCAGTGAAGCCACGTCCTCCACAACTAGACTGAAGAACAAAAGGACAGCAACTTGTCTGTTCCCCTCCCCCAATTCCCTACTAGACTCTTTAAGAAAAAAAAAGAATCCATGGTAACTGGAATAATGTCTAGGTCTGAGCTTACATGTATTTAGTGAATCCTTTAGTACATGCGAGTAAGAATAATAGGAGACTAGTTAAGATGCCCAAGAATAACTTTTCAAATACAGTTTTATAGGTGTCAGTAAGTACTTATTGAATGTGGGAACTGCAACTTAAGATTTATGTATAGCTACTATTTATTGAATGCCTTAATATATTGACAGGGAGGTAGCATATAACGATAGCCGAGAGCTTGAGGCTGACACACCTGGGTTCTAATCCCAGCTCTTCCATTTATTACCTATGTGACTCTGAGTAAGTCAGTAAATGATGCTCTGGTATTTCATCTATAAAATGGGGCTAATACCAGGGCAGTTGCAAGGATCCAATGTGCTAATACCATCCAAACTTCTGGTTCGGGGCTTTGCATATGGTAATGTCCCAAGGCTTATAATCCTCATGATACCCCAAAGTTAGATATTATCATCTCCACATCAGAGGTAAGCAAACTGAGGTGCAAAGAAGTTTGAAGAACCTGTCCCATGTCATAGGCTGACAGGGCTAACGTAACTGAGGATTCTCGGACTCCAAAGCTTGTCCAGCGTGCCTACTTCCAAACCACTGGAGTAAAGGTTACATGTGTTATTTCACATATTTTCAACACATTTGTATTACGTAAGAAGAGTCTGGTGTAGCAAAATCTACTCAATCAAATGGTTCTAAGGAAATTAATAATAATAATGATGATTACAACAACAACCTGGAAACTAAGTGTTACAGGAGTTCCTGAAAAAGGTCAGAAGGGAAAACAAAACAAAACAAAAACCCCCAAACAAAACAAAACAAAGAGTGATAGGTTAGGATAGTCAACGTCAACCTGCTTCAAGAACTTAAGGACACAGATATAAGTTCTGTCCCTTGCACACAGCCCCAGTCCAACCTCCTTCTTGAATGCTCTGTTAGAAGAACATAGCAAGACTCCCCAGCACAGCCAGTCTGTTTGCTTGCTCTCTTTGTGCCATGCTGAGGAGTTAGCGTGTTATTCCTGGCTGCCTGAAAAAGCCCGGGTGCCTGCTGAATTGCTCTCTCTCTCCCCTCCCCCACAACACAAACATACAGCAGCTGAAGGCTTGGAGAAACAGTGTTCATTCCTGCAGGGGGGCAGAATTTTTCTAGACACATGCAATGAACTTTTAGGAGCAGAATAACAAGACCTGGCTGGGTTTATATGGGAATCCTTTCCACACCTGTGAGGCTGTGAATGTAGACACATACCATTAACGGAAAGCCCGTTACATATGACAGTCAGGATGTCACCCGCACACTGACAGACACTTGATGTGAACACTGAGCAACCCCCACATCCCACACCCTGCTTCTTATAGGAACACTAGTGTCTATTGGCCCTCGGTGAATCTAGGTTAGCTTAGTAAAACCGGGCATGGTGGGAAAAAGGAAGCAAAGAACAGATGGAGTGGAAGAATGAGACGAATCGAGGATGCATGGTTTTTTCCTATCTTGAGGTACCTTATTATGTGGAAAACTAAGTCGACTGAAAATTGAAGGGCTTTGGGAACCAGTGAAAAATTAAGATGTGTTTAAAATCCCCCTCTCCTACTTTGTTGTAAAAAGACATTTCAGCAGTTCTGCCCTGGCCATCAAAATGTCCTTAATTTTTCTGCTTTTGGAGCTTTTTTCAGTCTGGATGAGGCAGAGAAGAGAGTGGGAGGGAAGGCGAGGGGGTTGGGAGCAGAAGTTTAACAAAGGATCACTTTAACAGAAACTACTGAGTAATCGCTCTGTCCTGGGCCAAGAATAACATCAGCTCAATGTCGGCAATTAGAATCAGGTCAGCCGGGCCTCAAAGCCCGCGGAGCCCTCCTTGCAGAGCCCAGCACGGAGGGCTACTCCAGCTGATGTCACCAGCAATCAGCGTTGCCCAAGAAAGTCCCCCGACTCAGCTGAAAGAAAAGTTTTCAACCTTCTCCTTCAGGGGCAGGAAGCCAGTATGAGGAGGAAGTGGGAAGCAATGAGGAAAACTAGAGAGGAGACACACACCAGCACATATCAACACATAAGAGTCATTTTACCATCCCTAGACTAGCAAGATCCCACCCGCAATTTCCCCAACCATCCCAAACTGGTTTTAAATCAACTAATATATGGAAAGCACCTGGACTAGTGCTCAGACCACAGTAAGCATTGGCTATTATTAAAAAAAAGAGGGAGGAATCTGTCCCATTACTTATCTCTTGTCTACCAGGAAACTTGAATCCTGGGTGCAGTGATTGCTGAGCACAATGTGCCCTGATAAGAAGAATGAGCAAGGAGGTTTTCAAGATTGCAAAACTTATTTACAAGGAGACTATAGTAGATGGAGTGAAAAAGATAGAAACAAAGTTCCTATAAAAAAATGATGGCCTGAAATTTTATAAGGACAACATTAAGTTTTAACATAGCCAGTCTCCCTTCCAAAGGACATAAAACAAATAACAAAGGGGACATTTCTAATGCCGTTCTCTGTAGCTCAGTGGTTTGCAAAGTATGATCCCCAGAAGAGCAGCCTCAGCACCACCAGGAAACTTAGAAATGGAAATAACTGAGCCCCATCCCAAACCTACTGAATCAGAAATGGGATTGGGGAAGCAATCGGTGTTTTAACAGACCGGAGAAGCTCTGTTACTTAAAACCAGAGGTCTGCACACTAGGGCTCGCAGGCCAAATCCAGCCTGTTGCCTGTTTTTGTAAATAAAGTTTTATTGGCAAACAGCCACACTCATTCATTTTTATATTGTCCGTGGCTGTTTTCATTCTACCATGGCAGAGTTGAATAGTTGCCACAGAGACCCGATGGCCTGGCCTGCAAGGTCTGAAATATCACTGTATGGACACTTACAGAAAAAGTTTGCCAACCCCTGCTCTGACTTAGAACTATGTCCTCCCCATCCCCCCTTTTTTCCAAAAAACTGCTGGTTTTACTCACCAGTGTGTAAAGATCATAGTTTCAATTTTGTTCATCACACTATCAAATGGAATAGATCACACCTATTTCTTTGTACCTCTGTCCCTGGAAGCCTTTGCCAGTGGCTCCGGGTGGCTTTCCTCTCCCACGCCCATGTTACAGGACCAGTCTTTGTAGGGCGGATTCAGCGCATGACAATTTCTAGATTTATGAGTGAAATGCCAGACAGGGATGAAGAGCAACGCTTACTCCACATGAATGGTTAGAGATGCCCACTTTCAAACTCATATCCTGAACCAAAGTTTGTCTTCTCAGAATTAACACCCTCAATAAGCTGGCTACGTGCAGAAAAAGATAGAGACTTCCTCTGTGTAGAATCCAAGAAAGACTGCGTGATCTTTCCCAAAACATTTTTAGGAGATCACTCTGAAAGGCACAGTCCATGTAGATAATTAATATAGCATGATATGATATAATATGAAATAATCTGATATATAATATAATAAAAGATATAAAACCCCCTTTAATGTCCTGTTCCATAAACAGGTCTCTATTGTGGATGAATGCTAGATGAACCTGATTTCAATTCTACCCACTGCTCTTAAACAGGCAATTAACCAAATTGTTAGTTGTATCAATGGCTACCTACACTTACGTAAACTGAATCCAAAGCATAAGAAGTTCATAAGAAAACATAGGAAACCATCTCTGTTCTAAAGGGTTCTTATTTGGGAAATATGGAATGTAGTATATCATTTTGATCATCACACTGTTTTCTGCCATGTGGAAATTTCCTCATTGAGAAAATCTTTGGGATAGCGGAGGCATTTAAGCTTTTTTGCATTTTCACAATTGCAGATATAAGTGTATATCTTCGATATATATATAGTTTTAAAAATTTTATTAGGAAACACTGTTTTTCCAGGACCCATCAGCTCCAAGTCAAGTAGTTATCTTCAATCTAGTTGTGGAGGGTGCAGCTCCTTGGCCCACGTGGGAATCAACTGGTAACCTTGGTGTTATGAGCCTATGCTCTAACCACCTGAGCTAACCGGCCACCCCAATATTTTTTTAATCTTTGTAAATTTTTAAAAACTCTTTAACTTCTAAACCCAAGGACAGAAATACAGGCCATACTGAGATTGCAAACCATGCTTCAATCAACCATTTAGTTGTAATTATAATAGGTATAGCTAAAAACAGAGACAAATCTCATAGGGATTTGTTCCTTTTGTGGAGTGATTCTTAATGTCCTCTGAAATACAGTACCCTAAGTTACTGAATATTCTTTTTTGTTTGTTTGTTTGTTTAAAAGATTTTACTGGGGACTTAGGGGAGGGGAACAATGTTGGGGAATTGGGGGAGGGGACCAGCCAAGTTGTTGTCCTTCAATCTTAGTTGTGGAGGGCACCAGTCGCCATCTGGTTTCCTGTCGGTAGCTCGTGGCCTCAAAGCTCAAGGTTCTGTGTTCAATCTTAGTTGCTGGTTGGCATAGCCACCATCCCATGCGGGAGTTGAACCAGCAGCCTTATTGTTAAGAGCGCATGCTCTATCCTCTGAGCTATCTGGGTAGCAGCTCAGCTCAAGGTGCCGAGTTCAATCTTTAGTTGTGGGTGGGCATAGCCCACCAATGAACAGGCCATCTTGTTGTTACACCAGCTGAGCCATCCTGCCACCTGTTGGCAGCTCAGTGACAACTCAGCTAGGGTGCAGAGTACACTGGCCCATGTGGGAATCGAACCGGCGGCCCTGTTGCTCAGAGCACACGTTCTAAGTCAACTCTTAACCAACTGAGCCACTCGGCCAGCCCGAGTTACTGACTATTCTTAATGTTAGAACATTTAATATCTCATTTGCTATTTTATTAGTTATAAACTCTTCAAGCTAATAAAATCTACTTTCTTTAGCTCTCCCTACCGTCCGAGGATTTAACACTCTCATTCATTTTTACCTAAATAAAAATGTGGAATAGAAGAACAGGGAGAATAAACAAAGTGATGTTATAAACATATATAAAATTGTGATGAATGATTTTCTGTTCCTTCTCCGGGAGACATGAGATAACACTCCCTTCTTGGGAGTTCTGGCTCCTCCCTAAGACAGATATTCTGACAGATTCTAAAAAACATTTTCCATATACTTCATAGTTCAGTGAAACTAAACCAGTATAATCCTCAGTGAAAAAAAAAACTCCACACAAGAACAGCAGTACTCTGAATTTTCAGAGGAATGTGAGTTGCTGGAAGCTAATCAAAAGAATGAGAAGGACTTACACACAAAGCAGTTTCTAAAAGTGAAAATCAGCAAAACTGTCTCTCCTTCCTCAAAACTTCAATGCCCTGCAAGCACCTCTTTAAAAAAAAAAAAAAATCCACCATTTCAAGGTATGGAAGCATTAAAAATTAATTAAAAGATCAACTGTCTAGATATGTTAGAGCCATAAAGTATATGGGAAATATGGCTATATTTGATACCTCTAGTATCCACCATCTGATCAAGCTGGCATTCTCAAGTACTCTGAACAACGGGGAGTTTAGAAGTTAAAGAGTTTTTAAAAATTTACACAGATTAAAAAAATATCAAAGATATACATTTATATCTGTAATTGTGAAATGCAAACTGGCTTAAATGCCTCCACTATCCCAAAGGCTGTCTACATGAGGGCATTTTTACCTGACAGAAGGCAGTGTCGGGATCAAGATGAGATGCTGCATTCCATATTTTCCAGATAAGAAGTCTAGATATTTCTCCAGTAAAAACAACCTAATGAACTGCCTCACAAATGCTTGTGCTTACAATTTCTCAGTTACAGTGAATTACTATAATATACAGAGTACACTATCATAAATGATCAAGTGGTGAATGATATTGAAATAATAAAATATGTCTGAACCTGGACAGTAGTTGAAAAGATCAGTGAGGACAGAGAGCATAATAATAATTGTTTTATTTAGAAGAAAATAAAACTTTGGGAAATGCTGCCTTCGCCTTTGAGTGAATATAATTTTGCACAAACTAATGCACACTATACTGCATACTACATTTTTGTAAGAAAGAGCAAATGACAAGAGATCAAATTGACATAAGACATTTCCAAGTATAACCAAGTAACATAACCAAGTATCAGGGAAGCTCATAGAATAATACTGATTCAGCCCAACAGAACATATAGAACATGGTAACTGATTCTAATAGTAATTCTGAATCGTCAAGAAAAATTTAACTCGCTATGGCCTGAATTTTTGGTGAAGTCATCCATTCTCTGTAATTGGTAGGCTAGTGCAATATACTTATATAACTCCCCCAGACATATACTCAAGAGTTTCTGTCATTTTATAGACAGTGAGTAGGGAACCGATATTTCACTAGAGCATAAACTCCATGACAGCAAGGATTTTTTAGCATATTGTTCCATTTTTGTATACACTGTTTTGTGTACAAATGATCAAACCAGAAGACCAACAACCTAAATTATGACACTTGCCTGCAAGAAGAGCTTGGCAGTGATTTATTCCTTGAAAATCTTGATAGATCATGAAGGATTAATATGCGCTTATATATAAAGGCAAGGTCGCAGTCCGTTTAGGAAAGAAGTCTAGCTGTTAGGCATCTGGGAATTAGACCCTCTGGGAGATTCTCACTGAGCATACAACAGAAAGGGTAAGCACTACATTAAAGACTTTTGTGGAGAAACATTCAAATGAAAGAAAGAATGTCAAAACTGGTTCAGCATCACCTTCCAGCAAAGCCAATGTGAAGGTTCAGAACGTTTCTTCCCTAAGAGTGGATTCTCCACGAACCATCCAAGCCATGGAAACTGTACACCTTTGGGAAACTGTTCCTATATTTCCCACTGACATTATTATTATTATATTACTACCAACAGAAGGAAGAAGGCAGCACCTGGAAAGTCTTGTCTTGATTTACCTGGTGCCGGGCTCGACTCTGGTCCAGGAGCTGCCGGGACTGAAGCTTCTGTTGTTCCAGCTGCTGCAGGGCAAAATGGAGCTGGTAGCTGCCCGCCGTGGGGTGATACTTGTGCTGAGGGATTACCCCGGTAGCCTTGCTGTACGCATTGTTCTCCACCTCTCCCTCCCAGGCAAAGCCACCTGTTTGGAGGCTCCTAAGGAGAAAAGAAAGCAGGTTTCATAGAGTAGTTGTGTGAATAACCGAAAAGAAAGGGAGGAAACAAACTGAGGTGTTTTTCCTTTGTAGAACTCAACACAGTTTGGAATTACAAATCTATCTGTGTGATACATTACCCGACTTGCCCACTGAACTGTAGCTCCATGAACACAAAGTGTCCGTTCTACTCTCCATTCTAATTGGAGCTGTTACAAAGCCTGGTCCATAACCGATGCTCAATAAATAATCTGCTGGGTGTTAAGCAATTAAAATAGCAATTTTACTTCCTAGGAGTGCCACACGGACCTCCAGGAGGAGCTTCAAATGCAGGGTGGCAGGTTCATCTACGGTAGAACAGAGGCACAATAAGTGCTCTGGCATTAACTTCGAAAGCACGGGGAGGAATCATACAGAATTCTTGTTGGTTGGTTTTTTTAAACCACCCAATTGTGAGCTAAGTCTTTTTTTTTTTTTTAAAGATTTTATTGGGGAATTGGAGGGAGGGGAACAGCATTGGGGAACTGGGGAAGGGGAACAGACAAGTTGCTGTCCTTTTGTTCTTCAGTCCAGTTTTGGAGGACATCGCTTCACTGGCCCATGTTGGTATTGTGATCATTGCGCTCTTCCTGGCTGAGGCAGTCAGTCGCTAGTCATTGGACGGCCGCTCACGGCGGCTCATGGCCGCTTATGCTGGCTGCCAGCCACTCATGGTAGCTTACGGCAGTCCACTGCAACCCCACTGCAGCCTACACCATTGCCGGGTTCAGCTGTTGTTCACCATTCTAACTGTAGAGGGCGCAGCGTCACTGGCCCTTATGTGGGATCTGAACCAGGGCCCTATTGCTCAGAGCTGGTGTCCCAAGCCAACTCTTAACCAACGCACCACTTGGCTGGCCCGAACTAAGTCTTTTTAAGAAGTGTTTATTTATATTTAAGCTTATATTCCCATCAAGGGATGGCATAACTGGTGTGAGAAGATGCTTTTTTCATTACTGTAAATTTATTTCAGCAGGGTCTCCAGCCAGGCTAACATTTAGCCAGAACGCATGAGACAGGTAAAGGGCCTATGGCATTTTGGATTGTTTAGTATCTATGCTGTGCTACTTGCTAAATACTCTCTTCCTAACCCCAATTCTAACATTTTAGAGTCTGATGCCTTGTCTGTATACATGTGCGTCGAAGTCTTCAGTGATTCCTACACATCCCCTCAGTCCGTTTCTTCCACGTAAAAAAGTCCCCCTTCATACCATTTCCCACCCATTAGGATCGCTATTATTAAAACAAAACAAATGGACAATAGTGCCAGCAAACATGTGGAGAAATGGGAACTCTCGTGCATAACTGGTGGGAATAAAAATGGTGTGGCTGCTGTGGAAAACACTCGTGGTTCCTCAAGAAACGAAAACCAAAAGTACCATCTGATCCATCAATTCCACTCCTAAGTGTATGCCCAAAACTGTACACCAATGTTCATAGCAGCATTATTCATATAGCCAACTGTCCATGAACAGATGAATGGATAAAAAAATGCGATATACATCCAGTGGAGTATTATTCAGCTTTAAAAAGGGAAGGAATTTCTGACAAATGCTAACAACATGGACAAACTCTGAAGACATTATGCTAAGTGAAATAAGTCAGTCACAAAAGGACAAATATTGCATGATTTCACTTATATGAGGTACCTAAAATAGTCAAATTGATGAAGATATAAAGTAGAATGGTGATTACCTGGGGCTGGGGAGGCAGGGGAATGGGGAGTTAGTGTTCAATGCGTACTGAGTTTTAGTCTGGGATGATGAGCAAGTTCTGGAGATAGTTGGTGGTGATGGTTGCACAAAAATGTGAATGCATTAAATGCCAATGAATTGTGCACTTATGAATGGTAAATTTTATGTCATGTATAGCTTACCACAATTTTTTTTTTTAAAAAGGTATCCATATATTTTAGAACAGGCTTATTTGGCAGTCCATCCATCTCCTAAACACTTTTAGTTACCCTCCAAACCTTCTTTAATTATCCTGTTTGTTTTTTTTTCTTTTTAAGGTACAATGGCCAGAAAATTGTACGTATAAGAAACATTAAGAATTTCATAGTGAACAACTTTACCCCAAACCCTGATTAACAGGTCTTAGATAAATGAACCATGCCTGATTTAAGAGAACCATGGATGGTGATTTAAATCACTGTTATTCCTTCCTTTGTAAATGTCCTTAGGTTTTAGTGGCTATTCCACTGGCAGAGACGCTGCACAGGGGGGTGAGGTTATGCAGATCCTCCTGGGTTCCAACCTACAGGGCACCTGGTTATTTACAGCCTGGGTCCTACTGGCCCCAGCAGAGACTGTGGGAGGGAGCAAAGTGGAATGTCTGCCGGGTCCTCACGCCCATGCTCCTTTCTTGACCTCCCTCATATCTTGGTCATGTCAGGTCTCTGCGTTAGTTTCCCTGCCTCTCTCAAAGAGATTTCCAAATACCCAGTTAAGGGAAAGTCTGCATAATGTATTCTGAAGTCCACGGATGAAAGGTTTTCTACCCACAGAATCTCACCTCTCATGTGTCACATGCCTTGCTCATCTGCTCCCACAGTTTGGCTTCCACAGTTCAGTTGCATGATTACTCACTTTCAGCTAATCTTCTTGGAGAACGGTACCAAAAGCTCAGAGTTTATTTATTAATTTTTTTGAGTATGACAATTGATCTTCGTTGATCCCCTTTGAAATGCTGCAATGCGCATACTGTTATACAGTTAAAAAAGACATGATCTTTCCCCAGGGGCTTCCGGAGGTATGGACAAATAAGCACCTAAATACATGAATAAAATGTTCACATTATTCACAAAGTTAAGTGTTGAGTGGGAGTCAACAGGAGTTACATGTTTAGGAAAGGAGGGGTCAGAGGAATCTGTTATCTCTTTTCTCATTAGTGAGGGAAAAGATAAGCTTAGGGAGGGGGGACATGCAAAAATAGCTCGGGGAACCGAGTGAGCTCTGAGTGCAACAAGGGGCAATGGAGAATGGTATCCAGGGATACGTGAAGAGAAGGTTCAAAGCAGGATTGAACCCATCCAACGCAAAGGGAAGAGACAGAAACTGCCTGGCTGAATAACCTTGAGGTTTCTATACCCATTAGGGCAGGTATTTGAATCTAGAATAAAACTATTATTTATGATAACTGGACCCAAGGTCAGAAAATTCATCAGTTGTGATTCTGTTTCCACTCCTGGTTTGCTGGTAATGGGAGAAGTTTCTTGCCACAAGTAGCAATCTAGACTCAGGGATTACATATTAAAGGATTTATGTAACCATGTAGTTTATATCAGAATTCATCTCATTGGCTAGCTAGATTGGTTTTATTTCTAAAAGCTGCTTTCATAACCAGTATTCCTAAGAGGCATTTAATGTAATGTCTTGTGTATATCAGACATCGGAGCCTGTAACTAGGCACCCTTATTTGGAGATGGCCGGGGCCAGTCTCAGGTGTATGTCCACAAAGCAGGAGTCTGTGGATGGAAGGGGTAGGACAGCGCGCTAGAGCAGGTCAAATAAGGGGCTTGGGATAAGAGGAGGTTTATTCATCCAACTGCACACATATTGAACAGACTGCAACATCATAAACTTTTATGGTGAAAGCTGTTTTTAATCTCATCAGTAACACAGGCCCAGTCTCCAAATCACAAAAGGAAGTTCCTCCAGCAAGTAGAGGCTTTTAGCAAAGAAGCAGGAATTTTTATAGTGCAGCACCGGGAGGGGCATGGGTGCTCAGCTGAGGAAGGCAATGTGGTTCAGTGCCATGAGAAGCTTAGACTTGCGTTGAATTACCCTGGGCGCTACTCGCGCCATGGCAGCTCTAATGAAAGCACATGCCTTTGGGGTTTGCAATATGCAAATACTATAATGACTGACACAGGTACACTCTCAGTTGGGCTTGTCTGATGTTATATATCTACACATTCCTTTCTATGGCATCTAAGAGTTTCCATTTCCACCCAAAATTCCATCCCACTTTCTTGAGCGTCAATTCATTCTAATATATTAGTCATACATTTTGCACTCCCACCAAAACTTTGAGATGCATTTATTCTTCTAAAATTTAGTTTCTATTCTTTTCTTCTTTTAGTATTTATTCTTTGCTCAATACTAAATTATAATAGTGTACATATTCCCTGTAAATAACTTCTAATAGTTTTATATTATTTCTAGAAGAGAAGATACAGGGCCAAGAAAGCTAGCTGTGGGAATGCTTAGAATGTTTAATATTTGATTCAAATTCCAAGATTTAAAGTGAACTGTGCTAGATTTCACCTTACTACATATGTGGGTAATCGGCAGCGTGATGCACGTTTATCTGAATACCACCTTCTCATTAGTCTATTCATTTAGAATTTCATCTTACTTCCTACTTTACACTGTGGCACTGCAGGACCGTAACTGCCTGCCTGCAGAACGCCTCCAATCAATACACACTAAAGGGCTATGCTTTTCCCTTTGCTTTAATATTCTTTCCATCAAAGGGATGCTGGTTCTAAGGAACTTGGAAGCAATATGTAAAATGCACCGGTCTTTAGCAAAGCAAAGTCTCCTCAGTAGGCTGTTGCACTCTCCAGAAAGATACGCTTTCAGTGTCAAGATCTGCCGAGAATGAGAGGATGTCACAAGAGTGGCGAGTAGGGATGTGGCAAAGGAATGTGTCAGCTGTACACAGAGAATGATGTCGCAGTCCGTGTCCCCAGCCTCCTCCAACCCAATCCCGGCGAAACCTGAGCCACCATGTAAAGGGACACCTCTGCCTCTCTCCAGGGTATTGGGGAGTGTGTGGGCGTGCTTTCAATTGTCATAAAAATGGGGTTGGGGGATTCCTGACATTTAACAGGTGGAGGTCGAGGGTGTGAGAGCCCTGTACTAGGGAAAGACGTGCTGCTCGAAATGCCAGGGGCGCTTCTAAGGAAAAGCACCGTAAGGCCACGAAGGAAGTACTTTCTGGGGAGAATCTTACAAGAAAGAATATCCACCCATTCCCAAGGCACTTTATGGAATGTGTTGATATTTAAGGACAACAGAGGCGACATCTTATTTGTCTATAAATTCCCAATCTCAAAACAAAGCAATTGTGGCACATAGCAAGTGCAGCAAAGGTGCTGTCAATGCTGAAAGTCCTAGATGACAGATGGGCTCCCACGGGCCCAAAGCAGTGCTGAGCAGAATAAGGGAGCTACGTGATCGGAGAGGCATTACATACCGTGGTGGGGACCTCCCTTGGCTTTGGTGGGGGGGTGTATTTCCTTGGCTTTGGGCATATTAATAAATAATTCAGAAACCATCAACTAACAAGTCGTAAGGCTGGCTGTTGGTAGCTGCTGACTGGGAACAGTGATAGCTAGCCAAATGAAATTTGTGCCTAAAATTATTTAATGGAATGAGTTAGACGTACCTGCCAAGAGATTTATACTCCTGGTGACAGATGCCTTGATTCCTCAGAGAATTTTGATGCTGGAATGTAATTTTAAAATGATCTCTGAAAATGCAGGTGCTAAAGACTAAACTATTTTTTTTACCTTTGAGTTTGCTCCTTGAAATAACACTATATACACTTTCACATTTTCTGTTTGAATCCATGGAGTTATATAGAGATGGTTCTTTCGTAGGAAGCGTTGAGGTACAATAAAGGTAGTGTTAAAGACACAGAAAAGTTCAGCAATTATCTGGAAAAAAACTATGTGAACTTTTGACGACCTATATGCACAGAACTATATGAAATTATAAATGCAAGCTGATCTTCCTGCTTGAGAACAGAGCAAAAGGGCTTAAAAACTTTTCAATATTTTGTTTATTTGAGAGGATGAAAGGCTCTTGGGAAAAGGATTAAAAAAAATAACCCAAGAAAGAAGGCAAAAAGAAATAAAAGGTTTTGAATGCTGGAAAGGGCTCAAAACCAATGCACAGGCTGGGTTAGTGACAGAAGTCTGGAGGAAGGACAGAGGCCCGTGGTGCTGAGCCTGTACCCCTGGGTCTGAACTGGGTGACCCTCAGAACAGGAGGCCGCACAGCTGCATGACCAGGAGCTGGGCGCTAGAACAAGACTGCTAGGTTCAATTCCTGGCTCCACCACTTAAAGGAACATACTTAACCTCTCTCGGTTTCCTCAGCTGTGAAATGGGAACAAAAATCAATCCCGCCTCTCACAAGGCTGGTCCAAGAATTAAAGGTGATGATCCAGGTAAAGCACTTACCACAATGCCTGGCACACACAATAAATGCTCAATGTGAGCTGCTACTATGAACATTCTTCCCAGGGAAAGTGGACGCAAATCTTTGAGAAAACCAACAATAAGGGTTAAACACTAAGGAACCAGTGTGAGCAATTCTATTACTTCTTCGAAGAGCAGCTAAGTACTGTTTATAACCCCATTACTTGTGTCCAGATGGGGTAACCTGAGTGAGAAATGGGGAGCCAATCTAATAGATCCATAGCATGACGGAGGCCTGCTGCTCCCAGCAGAGCCAGCCGGAGCATGCGCTAAGCAGAGGCAGGGCGCTAGCCGGTGGGGACCTGGGGGTTTACAAAGAATGCTGATTACCAGGGAGGGGCAGCCGGTCAGGCAGAGGATGTGAACACTCATCGGTGAGGTCTCAGAGGGTCATAATCCTCCTCCCACCTCTTAATAAAAGCCTAAGTTATCAGCAGTGGCTACATCCCCTTTTGCCTTTTCAAAATGAAACAAAACAGAAGGTTTTTTGTTTGTTTGTTTGTTTTTTAAGGAGCAAAAGCAATATATCCTCAATGCCATCAACCTGAAAACCACAAAAAAAAGAGCAAAACCGAAAAGTCAGCTCTGTCATCCAACCACCAAAGGTGGCTACTATAAACATTTTGTTGACATTTGGATGTATATGCTTCCTCTGTGTGTTATTTCCCTCACACAAACAGTGGCTCTGTACTGCCTGCTTTACAGCCTGCTTTTTCCATCTGGCAGCATGTCGTGACGTTTTTCCAGGCCCAACAGTATTGGGCTTGGGCGGTTCTTCAGTCTAATGCTCTCCCAACTAAGCTATTTCGGCGAACTGGGTTTGGGCAGTTCTTACTCCATTGTTACCTTCCCTTACACAAAGTCAACCTAAACCCTTAAACCTTCTTCACACTTGAATTTTGGAAACCATGTGAGTAGCTTTATGTCCTTCCTTACTAAATTCCATGAATTATACTCATCATTCTAATACGTTTAAATCATTGTGAAGCCTGATTGTTACCCAAGGTACTCAGTATCCCACCCTACTTCAAGTCATCTGAAAATAGGATTAGCATATCTTCTAGATATTAGATATTTAAGCCTTTAACATGTAGTAGGCACCTAAATAAACGTGAATGGATAAATTAATTCACTGATAAAAATGGTGAACCAGGGAGCCAATGGCAGAGCCCAGAGGTTTAATTCTCAAACTTACACTGACTCATTGTTTGGGGACAGTTGCCTGTTTAGTCACCAAATAGTCCTAATGATGGGATTATCTCATTCACAGTTCTCTTTCGTGCTCACAAGGTTTCATTATGTCTTGCCTAAACCCAGCTACAGTAATTCGTTGTAGTCCCCCGATCTTCTCTTACTGAAGTAACCCTTCTGTGAAGGAAAATGAGGCTTAGTCTAACATGGCTTTAATTTTTTCGTGAATCAATATTGGGCTTAAGTGATTCCCTTTTCCTTTTCTATGAGCTGCCAAACCATTGGTTTGCTAATCTGTTCGATTTTGGCCTGAAACTGACATCACAATTACCAGTTTATATATTCAGCATCTAATTTATTTCATCTCTTCCCTTCCTTTCTCAATGTGTGAGCTCCTTTGTTGCATTAAATCATACACTGAATCACAATCACAAGAACTAGAACCATAAATGACAAGTTAGTAATCATAAGAATTGCTCCCCTTTGGACACAGTAATTCAATTAGTTAGAAAATAAGACTGATTCAATAGCTTGACTCCTGTGAGTTTCGTTTCTTGAGAAATAATGGGCTTGGATACAAAAAAGATGTGCCCTGAACTAAGAACTTAAATAAAAAAGAGACTGTATACCAATTGGCACCCCAAAAATAAACCTATTACCTACTGTTGACTACACATCTCTATGGAAAAGCTGAAAGGAGGAGTGAGATAACAAATTAAAACTATGGTGGTTCCATGTAGCCAGCCCTGTTTCCTCATCCTACCCATGAAAATTGAACTTCATAATTCCATTTGCTAATGAAGAGCTCAAACTCTTTACACTGACGTCTTCCTTCCTAAAGAAAGCAACAGCAAACGGAGCTATCCATGTACGGGTTCACCAAAATACCATCAGCCAACTAAAGGTGTTTTAAAAGCTAAAGCAAAACCTCATTTTATTTGATTATTTTTGAAGGTCTCTGAATTAGACAAAAGTTTTAAATGTTGTCTTACTAGCAAAAATAAAAATAAATATAAAGCAAATAAATAAATAAAACAAAAGGTGGCTCAAAATCAATAGAAACCCTCCAAAATGATGCAAGAACCAAAAGAGATTAAGAATAGGAGTAGAGGGCCGGCCGAGTGGCGCATTGGTTAAGCACTGGTTTTGGGATGCCAGCGGCCCCGGTTCGGATCCCACATGAGGGCCAGTGACACTGCCCTCTACAGCTAACAACAGCTCCACCTGGAGCTGGGCTGTGCGAGCCCCGGTGATGGTGTGGGCTGCAGCCCCTGCTGCAGTGGGCTGCCACAGGCTACAGTGAGTGGCCGGCAGCCGGCGTGAGCGGCTGGCAGCCAAGCGTGAGCTGCCAATAGCCGCAGTGAGCGACATCCAGAGGCCAGCGACCGATCTGCCTCATCCGGGAAGAGCGCAATGACGATACCAACAGTGAAGCAACATCCTCCGCAACTAAACTGAAGAACAAGAAGACGGCAACTTGTCTGTTCCCCTTCCCCGATTCCCCAATGCTGTTCCCCTCCACCAATTCCCCAATAAAATCTTTAAAAAAAAAGAATAGGAGTAGAATCCAAATAAGATATATAATTTGCAATACATAAATACAAGCAATTGTAAGGGGAGCTTTATGATTATTCAGTGAGTAAGTGGGGATTCAAAAAAAGGAAAAGGAAGCAGTAGTGATGACTGGAAGAAGTCTAGGGGGGATATTTTGGTTAACTACTTTGATTTTAAGAAATACTATGTGACAATAACATATATTTGGGAAGGACATACTGAGGTATCATATCAAAAGCTAAGAGCTGGGCTGGCTGAATGGCTCAGTTGGTTAAGAGTGCAAGCTCTGAGCAACAGGTCACTGGTTCGATTCCCACATGGGCCAGTGAGCCTCTACAACTACGATCGAAGGACAACAACTTGGCTGTTCACCTTCCACAATTCCCCGATAAAATCTTTATTAAAAAAAAAAAAAAAAAAGCTAAGAGCTGCTACGCCTGTTCTTTAAAAGCACAGTGCGGTCCTGGCCAATGACGATGGATTCGGAATGTGAACCAGACTCATGCTGTCTCCACACTGGGGCCATTCCATGACTGACGGAATGATCCCCAGGAGGAGAAAATCAGGACAAAGTTAGATTTCTCAGGACATCTGGCAAAGGCTCTGGGGGCAAGCTTTACGGAACACAAAGCTGGATATAAAACCAACCCTTTCAGGAAGTACAGTTCTCAGCACTGTTCTAGAAGGCACCTTAGGATTCCGGGAGCCAGCCAGCTATGTAGATGGAGGCTCCTCAGTGCCTTCCCTATTAAGCAGCCTGGATCTGAACATTCAGATTGATCCTTAGCCTTATTAACAAGAAGTCTTTGATCCAGCTCTTTACTTTGGCATAACCAGCATACCACACGAAGCCTGAAAAATGTGAACTAAAAAAGAAGTGAGCAAAGAGTGACCTTTAAGAAAGCCAAAAGAGAACTCCCTGACACCGGTTCATTCGACAACGAAGATTGAATCCAGATCAGCGGGATCTTTATCAAAGTCTGAGGCCTTGGTGACAACAATGCAGGTACACAGGAGCACAGCGGGCCCTTGTAAGGCTGGGCTACCATCACCTAGCTTTCACACCCTGCAAAGACAAGCTACCAAAAGTTTTCAAAGGGAAAATTAATGTGCAGACTGTCGCAGGCAGCTGGCTTGCCAGTTTCCAACTACTTCTACACTGACTTGAAGCTGGGTTCAAACCCAGTGCACACAACCTGCAAAAGTGTCACAAATTTAGAATTCCTGTCTCATCACATCAGTTAGGCTCCTTTCATTTCTCCTCTTTTCTCCAGAAAGCAAAACAACAGGCAACTTGGAACAGTCAAGTCTACAGCTTTTCTGGCTTCAGTAACCTGTCTCTGCCCCCTTTCTTTAATTGGCCAAGGGAAATGGGAGACAACTCCAAAAACGCCACTTTTCTTTCTTTTTAAAAAAGGCTTCTCCACCTGTCATTTTTCTTTTCTTTATAAAGATTGTTTTTTTAATAAAATAGGAAAATACCAGGGAAATCATAAGAAAGATGATATGTTTAAAAAGCCATACAGCCTTTTAAAGGCGGGGAAATAAATTGTGTACTAATGGACAGGCCTTTTTCTTACCTTCAAAGAGCAATCTATGGAAACAAACCTTCATTGTATTAGGAACTGGCCTCTTCATCATCAAGTCCAGGGCACGGCTATAATGGCACATGCTTCTGTGATGTCAAGACAAGTCTACTGCAATCTGCTGTCCTCGAGATTCACTCGAGCAGGTGCTGAGTCCAAGGTCACAGCTGGCGAGAAAGGCAGGCACCTGCCTCTGATAGGACCAGACCATTACACTCACGGACCTGGCCCGCACCTGCTTGCCACTCACTGAACACTACTAACTCGTGACCAGCCCCAGGACAGGCAGTGTTGCACCGTGATTCTCAAAGTGGGGTCCCTAGACCAACAGCACAGCATCACTTGGGAATCTGTTAAAAATGAAAATAATCCAGCCTCACTCCTGAAACCAGAAACTCTGGGGTTGGGCCCCCAAATCCATTTGTGTGTTAACAAGCTGTTCAGGTGACTTGGACACACACCACTGAGAATCACCGGCAAGGCAGTTAAGAGCATGGATTCTGTAATGGTTTGCTTGGTTTGAATCCTGACTGCCATTGACCACTGCGTCTCCTTGGGCAAGTCACTTCACTTCTCTGTGCTTAGTCTCTTCCTCTATAAAATGGGGGTGATAACAGCACTTATCTCACAGAGGAGCTGTGAGCACTAAGCCAGGAAATACACGTAAAGCTTTGAGAGCAGTCGCTGGCACACAGGAGTAGTTAGCTTTTGAACGAGTTAAGGTACATGGAACATTTAGGGCCTGGCGTACCATAAGCACGATCTGTTCCTCTTAGTTACTATTATTTCTCACATATGATCTTATTTTTGAGGTTCAATGGGACATGGCCTGGATTTTTTCACAGAATCGAGGCAATCCATATTCTTATATGGCAAACTAGGTCCTTTTGGTACAGAGAAGCTAATAATCAGTTTTGGTATGAATATGATAAAACCAGGAATACAGAATTTGTATTTTAGGGACTGATTCAAACTAAAATTCTTTACCTCTAAGAGCTCTAAATCCAGACATTACACTTGCTGATGAAGAAATGTATGATTCATCTCTGAGTCTGGCAAAGGCCCGATTCCCCACAAACTGAGTCCATAAATGGCCAGGAAACTAAAAGGGACGTCTTTCATTATCTTCTTCTTTACATCCTTTTCATGATTCATGGTTCTCTTCTACACTTAATCTTAGCCAAAAGACTTAGAAGTGATGGTTCCCTTCGAAAACACCATAGTTGTTGAACAATGTTTGTTAAACCACAGCTAAAACGACAAATCACATTTATAAGACATGTTGACCAGCACGTGTATGACCAGACCATTTTAAGAACCAAGAGGACCCAAAATCCACAATTTCCATGCCCTACAGTCACGAGATTTCCTTTGTGTGGAAATACCCACCATCGAAAGCAGCCATTCTAATTTGCCTGATCGGCTGGTTCAAATCTGCGAAAGAAATTAAGTTATATCCAGAGGAGTCGACATACAAAGCAAGTAGAAATTTAATCCCACTTGTAAACACAAGCCAGAGACTTGGTTTCTTCAGACTCCTGATGTTTTCTGCCCACACACAAAGCGTGGTATTGATGTCTGGTGAAAGTGAGAAATTTTACAGATTCATAGACTATGGTAAAGATATTTGTAATGCTGAACTATACCGCTCCAGCTACTAAATTTTCCCTCACTTTTGTTCACAGAAAGATCGTTTCTTATGTTTATTTTCAGAAATCTTTCCAATTCCCCTTTGCACATTATCATCATTAATAAATAGGTCTAGACCAGCCGGGGATGCCAGTGTGAAAAGACTACTGATTTTCCTCTTCCTACACGCTGAGAAGGTAAACTACTGAAGAGAGCAAGAGCTTTCACATCAGAAAGAGCTGGACTCAAAAAAATGTTACCATCTCTAAGGCTATTTCATCATCTGTGCTTGAGGATAACAGGACCTGTGTGACAGCCATGGTTTCAGAAATAAATAGGATGAATCACGCTAAGCGCAGGATACGGCATGAACCAGGCACTCGATGAATGTTAGTTCCCTGCCCCTCTTCCTTTTGTCCCTCTCTTTCACAAATGGCAGAACAGAATCTTATCATTTCAAAATAAGGGAGAAATGTTTCTGAGTTAATAACAAGTCGCAGGGCATGTTAAACAACATAAAAATCAATTTAACCCATGCTGACCATAAAAATGCACAAATATTGAAAAGCGTGGAGGAGGAAGAAAAAAGTCAACCATAGTCCCATTCGGCAACCATGGTGGTTTGGGAAATTTCATTCCAGTCTTATTCTAATACATTATGATTAAATTATCCAGCTTTTATAATTTAATATTAAAGCCAAGACATATGGCAATATTTTATTTATGTGTTTAAAAATATGTGTATTTTTTTAATTAAGGAAAAAAACTCCTGCTACTCCCCAAACTCTGCATGTCACTACAATGGGAACAGGGCACTACCTTTAGAAAATAAGAGGAAGGGAGCAACTTCCTGTGGGGGAAATCAAGGAAGGCTTCGAAGTGGAGGCGGTTTCAAAAGATTACCAACAATCCGGCAACTGGAAAGGGCATTCCAGATGGAAGGGATAGCATATGGAAGAACAGGGAACAATAGGAAATCCAACGTGGCTGAATGGTGGGGGGGTGGGGGGGTGGAGAGATGCTGTAATTAAAGCTGGTAAGGCACAGATCTCTCACATATTCCAAAATAAAGATGTTACTGGTCAAAACTGCCATCCAAGCAAAGCACAGCCCAGCAGCTTCACTTGGAACCACCCATGTGCTCATGAGGAAGTTACAATGAAAAGGCTAAAAAAGGCTAAGGTTTGGGGAAGGCAAAGGGCATAAGTGAGAGGCTTAGGATGGCCAAGGGCAGAGAAGCCAAGCCTGGTACCATTGGCGTGAGGACTCCTAAATGCCCACCTTCAAGCGAAGTTCCTTACATGCCTTACCTTGGTGAGCCTTCATAGCAACCCACTGCAAAAGATATGACACCTACTCTATTTTACAGACAAGGAAACTGGGGCTTAGGTTAAATACCTTAGGTTTAACTTCATACCCAAAGTGAAAGGGCTGCTTTTGAACCTAAATCTGTATGATTCCAAAGTTACAATGAAGAACAGAAGATTAGAAATTAAAATAATCCTTGTTAAAGATTTTCTAACAGTTTATTATTGCTATAGACCTTTGGGGAATACTCAAATCATCCAAGACCCACACAAATATGCTCAACTGAGATTTGACTACGCTAAAAAGAACCCCAATACACTGGAGAAAGGCTAACCTATTTAAGCCGTTTGTTTGTAAACAAATGGTGCTGCAGCGACTGTACCTCCACAGGCAAAAAAATGAACCTCAACCTAAACTTCCTATTTCTTACAAAAATCCATTCAAAATTGATCACAGACGTAAATGTAAAATGCAAAATGGTTCAATCATCCCAAAGACGATTTTTAAAAACACTTGAACCAAAAGAGATGTTTCAGTTTTAGCTGTAGGCAATATGAGGATAACGATGAAGACAGAGAGGAGTAGATGCCAGGCAGTGTGCTAAATGTTTTCCACGCTTTAACTCACTCCAACCTGCAGCGTTCGGAGCAGGCCGAGCCTCACAGCGCCTGGTGTTACAGACGACACGACTGAGGCGTGGACAGGCCCCGCAGCCTGCTGCTCTGTAGTGCTGCCTGCCCTACCGCGTGGGGCCGCCCCTCTGAAATGGCAGATGTTTTGACATAAAGAAGGTTCTTAGGCACGGTGAACTTTTAAAGGTGCTTGAACCAAATTCAAATCTAGATGGAAGTGAAGGGCCAGCTGAACCAGGCACTTGATTAATTCTGTCACCCCTTTCCGTCGTCCCTCTGTAGGTAACTGGCTAGGCCAAGACAAGTGCCTGTAGTTGACCACCTGGGAGTCGGAAGGGCAGGGAGTGCCCTTCAGCTCCATGCCATCTTTACATCTTAGTTCCACAGGGGCAGGTGGACTTCTAAGAGATAGAAAGGCTGGAGCCCCCAGAGGGGCTCACATACTTCCATGCTGGCACCCAAAGGGCTTCAGACTCCACGGAGGGCTTGCGTGTGGTGGAATATTACTGATGGAGAGAGACTGCCTGTCTGTCACACGGGGGTTCTCGTCTCCTTTTAAGTTCCCCTTTACATAGCAAGGGGAGAATATCACATCACTCACACCTGGTAATCTACTGGTCAAGATTACAGATATTAAAGCCTAACAGAAAGAGAAATTTAGGCATTCTGGAAGGTGTCTCAGCAAACAGTTGTTCTTACTGTTCCACTACTTGCTTCTACCTTCCTTCTTTTTGGCCACAGTGGCAGAAGAGACACAGAAACCCTGTATGCATCACCTCTGAGAAGCTGGCTGCAAGGAGCTGTGCAGGTAGGGAAGGGTTAAGGCATGTCCTGTGCTGTTGGCTATCCATTATTATCACTTTGAAAAGCCGCTGGGTTTACAGGAAGAGTGTGAGAATGCTGCAGCTTTCCCAGCCAACATTTGGTTCCCATTACTGTGAATAATCTCTCTCCTCCCTCCTTTCCCCAACCCCCACCCTTTCTCTACTTTTTCCACATTTTATATTAAAAGTACATCAAACACTTTTCTTTCTTTTTAATATTTTCCTTAAGCTTCCTTCACTCAATCTGCTGGGCTCTGTGACTTTTCTGGTTATTCATTACTGAGAGGGGGAGGGTCAGGCTCCTTGGATGAAATCAGTCAAACACAAAACCAGGAGAGCGCGGCACCTCGGCCGTGTGGGAGAAAGAGGCTGGCTCACAGGGATTCTTTCGAGGTTTAACTGAAATTTAAGAAAAGAAACAGTCCACTGAGAACCCTTTTCCATCCTACTTCTCGGCCCCATCTCAGTTGTATTCTTGCCCTAAACTAAAGCACCCTTAAAGTAATGCGGCATCTAAATACAGGGTCCAGTCCTAATTCCGTCATCAGTAAAAACAGGAGGGAGTTTGTGCGGAAGGGAAAGTGATCGTCAAGAGGCACAGGGAGATGGACCATGGTACGCTGGCAGTGCTGGTAAGGGGGTGAGGGAAAGGGCACCCTCCAGATTGGAGGGTATATTTTAGAGGCCAATTTGACAGTATCTATAAGAATTCAAGGTATATATATCATTTGATCCAACAAACTCCACTTCTTGGAGTGCATCTGATGGAAAAACTTGCACGTGTGCACAAAGATGTATGTAGAAGGTCTTCCGTGCAGATACCTAAACTAGATACAACTTAGTGCTCTTTAATAGGGGAATGGTAAAATAGGTTAGGGTACATACATACTTTAGAAAACCACATACTGGTTAAAAATATTGAAGTAAGGTTATATGAACAAACTGAGAAAACATGGACACCATAGGGGAAAAAAAGTCACAGAAAAATACATGGAAAAATACACAAATCAACCTTTTCATGTGGCTACTTCTGAGGAGGGGACTTTATCCCCTCAGAATCTATATGTATATTTCTATTAGATTATTTTATGATGTGGCTACATGTGTGTATTACTTGTACAATTAATTTTACAAAGTATGGACATAAATATTTTAATCTATAGAAAACAGGAATATATAACTATATATGCTATTACATTATAATATATTATTATAAATATTTTTTCCCCTTTGATTCAGCATTGTATAAACTATTTTGAACTGGAAGAAATTTGAAACTCACAACATTTCTTAACTTTACAGCATGTACCAAGTCAGACTTAGAAAAGTAGATAGTATAGAAAATTATTAAGGGAAGCCCCCAGAAAGTCAGAAAGAATGACAGAGAAATGAATAAATAGGACAAAAGGAATGATGACTGCGAGGCCCAAAAGTTTCCAAGGGCATAGTTGTGATAAGGAAAACAGTAATTATACCATGCGTCTAATGCAAGGATTGGAAGAAGGGAAGGGCTAGGGAGAGGGGGAGAGAGAGAGAGAGAGAGAGAGAGAGAGAGACAGACAGACAGACAGACAGACAGAGAGGGAGAGAGGGAGAGAGAGAGAGAGGGAGAGAGCTAGGGGTTGGAGTGAGCAGGAGACAGTTCAAGCATGGTAAACTTCCATCTTCTGATAGGAGGTTAATAAAGAACATATAATATGAAAATCCCCAAATGGCAGAATAAACATATGATTTAGACATATGAAGCTAAATAACAGAAGAAACAGCTAAAAAAAAAAAATAGAAAATAAAAAAAAGAGGAACGCAGTTCTCTCCGGGATGTGGAAATTAAGGTTGGGTAGCAGTGAGAAGAGAAAGGGCATGGGATTCCTGTTTTCATTATAAGCCTCATAGAATTACTTAACTTTTAAATCTCTGTACCTGAATTACGGTGGGAACCAATCTTGAAGATGGTCCCCAATGCTCCCCGTCTCCTAGTATTCATATCCTCCCACACTGAATAAAGCTGGCCTGTGTAAACAATAGCATGCAGCAAAAATGATAGCGTAGTTGAAAGACCTAAATGTTAAGAGATAAAACTATAAAACTCTTAGAAGAAAACACAGGGCAAAAGCTTCACAACATTGGATTGGGCAATGATTTCTTGGAAACCAAAGGCACAGGCAACACCAAAGATAAATATTGTATTTCATCAGAATTAAATCTTTTATGCATCAAAGGACTCTATCAATAGAATAAAATAAGTAGCCTACAGAATGGGAGAAAATATTTGCACATCATATATCTGATAAGGGATTAGTATCCAACACCTACAGATATCTCATCCCAACCTCTGGAAAGAGATCACATTCAACAAGTCTCCCTATTAGGAATTCACTGGCCATCTAGTAAAGACCAACCCCACAGTTTCTGTGCAGAGGACACAGGCTCCAGCCATGGACACCACGTCGTGTACTGATACAGGAAAAATAAAGGGAATTAATTACGCTTAAGAAAAACAGAAATTTTCATATGATATAGCAAGTCCACTCTGGAAAATATACTCCAAAAAACTGAAAGTAGGAACGCAAGCTATTTGTACACCCATGTTAACAGCAGCATTATTTACAACAGCCAAAAGGCAGAAGCAACCCAGGTATCCATCACAGATAAATGAAACAAAATGTGGTGTAGACATACAATGGGAGTATTATTATTCAGCCGTAGGAAGGAATCCTGACCCATGCCACAACATGGATGAACCCTGAAGAAACTATGCTAAGTGAAGTAAGCCAGTCACAAAAAGACAAATACTGTATGATTCCAATTACATGCGGTATCTAGACTAGTCAAATTCACAGAGACAGAAAGAAAAAGGTTGGTTGCCAGGGGCTGGGAGAGGGAAAATGAGTTGCTTTTTTAAAGGGTACAGAGTTTGGGCTCTGCAAGATGAAGAGAGTTCTGGAAGTGAATGGTCATGATATACTCAGCTACTGAGCTGCGCACTTAAAAATGTTTAAAATTGTAAATTTTATGTCATGTGTATTTAACCAAAATTAAAGTGAAAAAATTTTTTCTTTTTTTTTTTTTAAATGATTGTGTATGGCTTTCTGAGGCTAGGTCATAAAAGCCATTGTGGCTTCTGTCTTTCTCCTGAGTCATTCATTCTGGGGGAAGCCAGCTGCCATGTCATGAAGACACACAGGCAGCACTGTGGAGAGGGCTATGTGGTTAGGAACCGAGGCCTCCTGCCAGCAGTCAGATGAACTCATCCTCCACGTGAGGCTGAGCCATCGTGGAAGCGACCATCCGGCCCCAGGCAAGCTTGCAGGTGCCTGAAGCCCTCTTGGCTGACACCTGAGCTGCAACCTCAGGAAAGAACCTGAGCCGGAAGCACCCACTTAAGCTGCTCCTCAATTCCTGACGCACAGGAATGGAGAGAATAAATGTCTTTTTATTTTAAGCCACTCCATTTTGAGATAATTTGTTATGCAGCAATAGATAACTAAAGCAATTACTTAGATAACAAACTTTAAAAGGAAAAGAAAAATTCGCTGGAAAGCCTTCCCACATCAGAGTGGCCTGCTGTCCCAACATAGCACATATCAGGGGACAGTATCACAATAGTCCACGGCTGGATTACAATACAGCTCTTCACTAAATAAAGCCTGCAGAGGGTCTCAACTGTTCTGTGCCGAGAAAACTTCCTTAGTGTGTAAAATTTGATCTGTATGTAAAATATACTTCACTATATATTTTAACAGTGTTACAGCTATGTCTGTCAGATGAATGCTGAGCTGGTTGGATCTTGTGGATGGGTCGAGCAGGGTAAAAGGTGATAGGTAACATCAGACTGGTGCCAGATAAAGAGAGTGTGTTTACGAGAACGTGTAGAAACTTCCTCACGAGAGTATTATAGGCTAGTCAGGGCAGTGAATAAATAATATGACTCAAACATCCCGAGGGTCCTGAGGGGGTGGCCAAATGAGGAGTGTAAATGCAGCAGTTTAATAGATGCTGTGAGTTACTGCCTCGCTTTAATACTGATTCCACCGGGTGGAATTCACCCGGTTGGGTATTGTTTTGAGTCTTTTAATTCCTTTAAGTTTGTTCAGCAAAGTTCTCGTAAGTGAAATTGTGTTATAAAAACAGAAAGGTTTCTGACCAGCTCAGTGTTGGGGCTCCTTTCTAGAGGAGGCCAGAGCTCGGACCCCGAGATGGGAAGGGAAGCACGCCGAGTGTGGCGCTGGTTAAAGGAGAAAGTCTTGACCTGATCCATCTAAATTTTTGTGGTGCCAAAGACAGGCATCAGCTAACGAGCGACCCTAGGGGGAAGTCTGGGCTGTGGTTATGAATCAGGTATTTAAATTCAGTCGGCAAACATTAAATTAGTGTATACTATGTGTCAGGAACAGCAGCAAGACGCAGGAGTACACAGATGGATAAGTCTTGACTTCAGAGGAGATAGAGGGGAAAAGACATGAAAGCCTAATTATAACACAATGGAACGCTCTAGTTACAGACACGCAGGCTGCCTCTGCAAGGGATGTAGTACTAGGCGCACAGAGTAGGGGTCAGAGTTGGGCTGGATCCAGAATGACAAGAAGAATCCGCCAGGGCCTGCCGAGTGGCGCGGTGGTTAAGAGCTGGCCTGGGAAGCCAGCGGCCCCGGTTCAGGTGGAGGGCCAGTAACACTGGCCCTAAAAAAAAAAAAAAAAAAAGAAGAAGAAGAAGAAGGAGAAGAAGAATCTGCCAGATATGAACCAGGAAGGGAAGGACAGTGGAAACATTAGGTATGAAGACCCAGAAACAAAAAAAAAAACAAAAAACCTCTCCTGACCTCTCCAGTTGACAGTTATAATTAAGAGGGCAAATAATGGGATCAAATCCCCTTAGCATGGAGTATCAGGCGCTTGAAGATTCCCGTCTCATCCTCAACCACCCCTACCTGCACACCAGGCTCCCTCAACACTGCACTTCAGGCCCACTCTTCCCTGCCTCCCCACCAGTCTGCCATCTCCACCTGGTTAGAACACGATAATCCGTTCTCTGCAGAGTCTACTCCACTCTTCCTTCCACAGAGCTGATTCCTTGAGGCCCCAGGATGCCTCTTATTGGCATGTTTTCTGTACTGTGGCTGTTCTTCACAGTGGCTATTTTGTACCTACTGGATCAGCCATTAAGGCAGCGAGGCATCTTTCTGGTCTTTGTCCACCCAGAGCCTGGACACATCACAGTCATGCAATGTTTACCGAAAGAAAAGGCACACAAATCAACGAACGTTCCTGTCCCTGGACTAGTCCTATGTTCCACCCAAAAAAAGGAAACTAGAACAAATACATCCGTGAGGTGTAGGAGGAGTCAAGTTGACAATTCACTGGGCAGAGAATCAGAAGCCTGCGTTCTAGTCCTTACTGTAGCACCAGGCAGGCATGAGAATTTCCACCATCCATTTAACTTCTCTGGGTCTCAGTTTTTAACACCTGTAGAGCAGGATTCGGCTAGATAATGCCAACATGTTTACAATAATGCCCAATTACTAAGCACTTACTCTGTGACAGGCACTGTAAAAAGTGCTTTTCTTATGTCACTTAATTTTCACTCAATCTGTGGAATATCCTTATGAAGTGGACATTTTGTATTCACTTAGAGATAAGAATAATAGGCTCAAAGAACTTGCCCTAGGCAATCTAGCTAGTAGGTGGCTAAAAAAAGGCGGGATCCAAATGGGCCTGCTTCTAAAATAGATGCTCCCAAACACTGGATCATAACATTTAAATGTGGAGATCGCAGATATTTTAAAATAAAAGAATCTGGAACTTCTCACGCCATGCGACAGCACTAAGAATGGCAGTGCTTGTTTATCTGCTTTTCTCTGAGAAGATGTCTTAAGGTAATGGGGACTGAGTGACAGGTATGTGGAGATGTACCAAGCATCAAAGTCTTGACATGGGGAAAGCCTTTCCGGATGAAAAGGTCTGAGCTCAGAGGAAGAAAATGCAGGGTGACATGACATGGAAAGTGGGGGACTGAAGGGACAGCCTGGCGCAAAAGCAAGTGCAGGGACAGGAAAACAGGAAGGGACCCATGCTGTGCTGAAGGTGAGGGGCTGGGCGGAGGGAGAAGGATGAAGGGCCCAGGGTTGCTGACAGGCAGAGCTGCGAGAGGCGGGTTCCACCAGGACAGCAATTCCAGCCCAACCTGGGAGATGGGACGGGACAACCTTGCTTAGAACTGAGGGGGTTAAAAGAGAGCTCAGCCTGGGCCTGAGGGGAGGAGGAGGGGAGACTAGTGAGAAAAAGAATGACCCCACAGGTCTGAAAGGAAGAACCTGCAGACTGAGAGAGAGGCGATGACAGAGAGTGCTTGGAACGGACCATTGAATGCTTTAAACCTGTGCCAAGCTGAGTAATGTGGGGCTGAACTTGTGATTTGCTTCAGCTCTGGGAGAGATTATTAGTCTGTGTATCATCAGCAGCATAAACAAACAGTACTATTCTATCGTTGTAAGTATTATTAATACTGAAAAGACCTAATTGTGTGTAGTGCTTCATTGTTTACAAAGCACGTTTACATATATGATCCCATGGGGCTCCCGTGACAATTCAGGCATCGTCACTTTTCACAGGGCAGAATTAGGCTGAGGTTTCATCAAATCATCTACCCCAAGTCAGGATGTTCCAGGCGGACCTGGGGCTGGCACCTAGGGCTTCCAGCTCCTGGTCCAGGGTTCTTTGTGTTGGAATAAAATATAGGCTTTGCCTTTACTAGACTTACACCCCAGAAGAAAAAGAACAAAGGCATGCAAGATAATTAATTACACGAGGCAGGTGGCATACTACTCCAAAAGAGTGGAGTTCAGAGGAAGGAGCGAATTTGGGGGCAACTGGAAAAAGTTTGGGGTGACTGTAGACTGGATGAGGGAAAGGGATTACTAAGCAAAAAAGCAAGAAAGCACGGAAAGCTTGAAGTGGGGGCTTCCGAGGGGTACTCTACCTACGGGGCCCTCCCCCACAGCACAGCACATGCAAATGCAATCATTTAACAAATATTAGCTGACATTGTACTAAATGCTGAGGATGCGTGGTGAATGAGATCTACATTCAACAAATGCACCCCGAGACTAAAAGTATTAGGGTTCATGCTTAGGGGTGTCATCTGTTCTTTTGGAAAAGGGAGATGGTCTATTCTCAGGGTGATGCCCCAATCCATCAGAGAAATGTCGGAGTCCAGTTTCTCAAAACTTGCTACTTTCCCCCTAATAGAAGAAGATTCTTTTTGCCTTGGCAGGTGATTAGAAAGGGTCAGGGCTGAAAAGGGAACAGGGAAGGATCATTTAATGTGGCCATTTCACATCCGAGTCAATAGTCAAAAGAAAAAGCAAGAGGGTCTGTGTTTAGCAGCTTACTCCACAATTTTATATTTACCCTCCCAAGCTCCATTGTGTATACTATGCACATATAGCAAAGAAAAAATGTGATATGGGAACACAGTGAGAGAGTCTGCAAAGTGCTGAAACAGCATACCTGGCAGCTGCTAAAACAGAACTTCAAAGATTTGGCTTCTTTGAAAAGCCATCAGGCAGGACCCCACCCACTCCCCCAACTAGCCACAGCTTCCCTGGGAGCTAGTACACGTAACCACTTCCGCATGTTTGGCTCTGTTCCCCAGGGCTATAGCAGCTCCACAAGCCAAGTCAGAACTGCCAGCCAAGCAGGTGGGGGGCTGGGAGGCTGGGTTCATGTAGGAAAGCAAGACATGTCCCCAATATCTAGCCATGGGCATATCTGGGAAAATAAAATAATGCTGGGATCTGCTTGAAGAGCCCTTTCCTCTCGCCAACCCAGCTCTGATTGGTCCGACACTAGGAATACAGAAGCTCTGGACTTTGGAGAGTCCCAAGGCATTAGAACATGCTCCGCCCAGCACCACAAATTAGTTCAAGAACAGCATCTGTGGTAAATCTCTAGATCTAAACAAAAGAAACTTGACATCTACAGAAGAGCCTAAGAGGATAATCAAGATTATGCCTTTCTTAGAAACTCATTTCTTTGTATTTTTTTTTAATTTAATTTTTTTTTTTTTTTAGAGGGCAGTGTCACTGGCCCTCACATATGTGGGATCCGAACTGGGGCCGCTGGCGTCCCAAGCCAGCCCTTAACCACCGCGCCACTCGGCCAGCCCTCTTTGTATTTTTTTAATCCACTGACCAAGTTTGGGTCTTGATCACATCCTTCGGGGTCAATCATCTAGTCTGCACTGCCCGATATGGTTGCCACGAGCCACATTGGAAATGCAACTCACATGACTGAGGAATTGAATTTTTCATTTAGTTTTATTTAATTTAAATATCCACATGTGGCTGTGGCTACCACATTGGACAGCCTTGATCAAGTCACTTATTCACCAAACATTGACTGAGCACTTTGTACAGGGAACTGTGAGAATACCAAGATCTGTAAGACTCAGGGTTTGCCCTCAAAAAGCTTACAATCTACAGTAACACAGGAGGTACAAGCACACAAGCAACCATAAGATAATAGAAGGAGAAGTGGTAAGATTCATAGCAGAGGTAAATAGATATTATCATCGATCCAGGAGTAGGGAAATGGTAGCCTGACATGTATCTCCCATACTAACCACTCAGGTAGGGGATGCCAGTCAGTCTATCAAACGAAGGAAGTGAGGGGGGAGGAACTGCTATAAAGAACCAGAAAGATGAAACATCACAGAAACTCATTCAGCAAACACTACAACTTATTAGTCAACCCATATGAAAAGAGACAGCTGTCTTACACTGGGCTGTCGAAGATGGCGGATACCCTTTTGCTGGGAAGTATCATCTAGGAGCGCCTCTTAAAGACTCCTGTGGGTTAGGTGAGGTGGGGAAAATGATGACAGAAAAAAGGCTCTCCACCTCTCCTCTTTTCCCACCCACACCCGGCCTCTACCCCCAACTCCCACCCTTCAGGTTGTGGAGAGCGTCTTGTTTGTAAGGAACTTTTGACTTGGGATAACTAGAAAAAACTGAATCAGGTCCAAAGGAGACACAATAAGGACCTGATGACTCGGGAAGGGGGTATGTGAGCTCTCTACTCAATGGAGAAGAAATGGAGTTTTTCTCCTAGTGTTCATTCAGGTCCGTAGGATAGGCAGAGCCACAAAGACCCATTCCCTAGCAATTAAATTTACGCACTTAGCCAGAGCTTCCATTGAGTTCTATCTTTTAGGAACATGAGTCCAGGGGATGAGGAACAGAAGGAAGAGAAATCCTAATGAAACCAGCTTGTGAGGTCTGGGCAGGTTGCAGAAGGGCGGCATTGAGCTGAGCCCTCTGGGAGGAAAGTGTTTGGACAGGCAGAGGAGGAGCTGGATGTCCATCCATTTAGTCACTCGTTCTTTTATTTAGTACTTAGTCTTTATTTTTAAATGCCTGTCTAAAGGCACTGTGATACAATGGTGAATTAAGACAACATACTTTCATGAAGCCGTGACAGTAAGTAAGCACTAAACGAATAGGTAAGTAGTATAGGATGGTATATGCAAGGATGTAGTGATGGGAAGGTATACTTATTTTTGATCCATTGAGTTGGCTGCAATGGAATGTGTAAAAGAAGAATAAAACTGGAAAGGTAGATTGGGGCCAGGTGTTCACCTTGAAAATCAGGCCAAGTTATTTTTTGGTTTTCTTTTTTCTTTTTTTTACATTAGAAGGTCTTTTTACTTTTTCCTTAAATATTTTGTTTAATTATCAAAGTTGACAAAATATCAATAAATAAAATCTTTAGAGTAAATAAATTAGAAGGACTTAGACTTGCGAGGTAGAAGTCCAATTGTGCCGTATTTCCAAGCTGTACTCTCCAATTTATTCTGATTTAGCAGTAATAAAGCCGATATTTGCTATCTTTGATTTTTTTTCTATAATTTCTCATTTAGTTGTGAACTGGAGGAAAACAGGGGTATGATTTATGATGCTTCCTAAGCCCCCAATAACAACTTCTAGACCTTTTAGTTACATGAACTGAAAAATCTCCTTTGCAGTTAGAGCCAGCTTGATTTCAGTTGCTTTCATTTGAAACTCAAAAAGTGTTTTGACAAACACGTTATTTTTCACAGAAATGCTCTGTGTCAGCCAGGCTGGTTCCCGTTCACTGTCCCTTGAAAACGCCCTAAACAACCTGTACATTATCTTTCTTCTCCTTCATCTCCTTTCCTTCCACTATCTACATACAGCCTACACATAATCTAGGTCTGGATCCAAACCCTACCTTAAACCCTTCCTCTGCGGTCTTCTCTTTCTGTTTTTAGTATCCTTTCTAAACGGAACTCCTCTGAACCCAGATGCCCCTTTTTAATCACTCACTTTGTATTTCCCGTGCAAAAAAACCTAATAAACACACAGCAGTATTCTCTAGACTCCCCGGCTGAACTGTGAGCTCTCAACTCAGCAAGATCCTCTCACAGATCCTCACATACAAAGTAACCGTGCAATTATCTTTTTTTTTTTTTTTTTGAGGGCAGTGTCACCGGTCCTCACATGTGGGACCCGAACCGGGGCCACTGGCTTCCCAAGCCAGCACTCAACCACCACGCCACTCGGCCGGCCCAGTGCAATTATCTTTTAATTGATAAGTATCCGTCTCTTTGCCCCTCCAAATCCCATCTACCCCTTCTTTTCCATGAAGTTTCTGCCACCTTCTCCAGTCAAAGTGATAGATTTCTTTTCTGAAGTTGTACCGCTCACAGCATAATTCTCTTGTGCAACAATTAAGCACAGACTTAAGTTTCACCATCCTTGCATTAAGAACTTAAATGACGACTGACTTTCCTCCTTGGGGACAGAGGCCTTGTCTCCCGCCACCTTCAGAGTTCAGCTCAGTGCCTTGCTTTTAGGGGTTACTGAGTAAATGCATGTGAACTTTTTGGGGATAACATTGTTTTACAATTTCCAGAGGAAGCCATGTCCCAGCTGGAACGTTGCTTCTTAGCAGCTTCACCTTTCCTCTTTTTCAAATATTTCCCTATATTAAATATATGGTGAAGAAGGTAACAAAACTCTTCTTTTGGGGACTTGTATTTCAAATGTCCATGTTGGGTTTAAGCAGCTAGCAAGATATTTGGGAACATTAATTACACAGGCAGATTCTTTCATCTACTCCATTTTGCTTGGTGCACCCCAGTTTCAGAACATAATTTGATTTCCTCCAGCTTTTAAGTGTAGCCCATTTATTAACCCCCTTTCTGGTTTCCTTACCTGCTGTGCCAGAAACCTGCTTTCCTCACCTAAATCCTTCTAGATTGTACTCACTGAGATGCACCCATATTTTATTTTCATCACAGAAAGATAGTAAAACTCATTTTAAAGAACCAGGCCAAACATGGTATTGATTATTGGCTTTGAAGCCAAATTAATACAAGTCTTAGCCTGATAATTCACGAAAGCCCAAAAGCATCCCTTGACGGCCTCTGAAGCATAAAAATGGTCCAATTAGGACAAGACTTCTACTGTTACTTATTAGGAACACCTGGGCCTACCATATGATGGAACGTTTTCAATTCCTAAGCTCTCGTATACTGTACTGCCCTCCTCCCACCTCCTTAGTTGCGTCTCCCAAAGAACACTTGGCTCCATACTTAAATGGCCTTTTAAGTTTGGCTTCTCTTAGTTATCTTTCTGTAGGAGCATTTTAATGGTTTGTAATCAAAATTTTAACAAAAAGGGACTTCACAATACAAATCATGTAAACCTCTGCATTGTATTAGGTATAACCATGTTCCCTACTATGATACTGTACCGCACTGCACGTGAGTGATGGCCAGCTGTATCTAAACGAGGTGCTACACTAAAAGGTGTAGCAATACCATATCCTGAGCAAGTCTAATTTTATGTCTTTCTCTTTCGTGGAACGATAACTAAGAGTTATCCGGCAACTACACCAAAACCAGAACCTACCTACACCAAAACTTTGCTCTTCAAAATGGCTTCAGCGATGAGTGGACCTTACTCCTTTTCAAATGCTACAAGTCTATTGTTTTCTTTTATTAAAACATAGATATTTGGGGTTTTTGTTTTTCCTTTTAGCCTCTTAAATCCTAGGGATTTTTGTTTTAAAGCACTGATTTCTTAGCTGTATTTGGTCAGTAATATGCTGAGTCTTTCAGCAGAAAGATGGGCAGGAGGGTAGGATGGGCTCTTTAAGCAAAGGTTCAGGGAACGGCCTGGTCTTCCTTCTAAATTTGTTGAGTCAACATTAAGTAAGCTTTCAGAATGAATCATCACTGTTTCTCTGCTGGAGTCAGAAAAAAAGATATAGTGTTTCTTCACCACTGATTTCTTTCCAAACTCTTTCAAGGCTGGTAAACAGAGTTAACTTGGAAAGATAGAAGATGATAGAAAAACCACGTGAAAATTAAACTGAATTATGAATTAATTCTGACATAATTTCCTAATTTTAGAAAAGGAGTCTCATTCAGTTTAGTATGTGGCCTTTTGTAATTCAGGCCTCTTAAAACCAAAATAATCGTCACTTGTGGATACACATTAAGTTACAAAGTGAACAGTTAAATAAGATAGGATCTTGCTTTTACAATGATTCCGTGACGTGTGTGTGTGTGTGTGAGAGAGAGATTTAATCCTAAGGAAATGTAAGGTGGTTTATCTTTAATACTTTCTGGGGGCAGGGGACGCGGCAAACTAAACTGGAAAATGCTACACTGGCAAACCACAAAGCGAGCCGCATTTTATTTTGGCCCGATCCTAGGCCCATTCCCAAACTTACTTTGCCTAGGTCCTGGTATGATGTTCAGCCAGCTATCTTTGACACATTTCCTAAATTTACCAACATTCTTTCAATAGGCAGAAGCCCAATCCTTCTGGCCTTGGCACAAACGCCTGTGGCACTCAGCTCTCCTGGTGAACGAGGAACTGTACAATCTGTCACAGAGCTTGAATTGACACAGAACATGACCTCTGAGAGGTTACCCATCTGGCAGAGTGGGAAAAGAAGCAGAGGAATTTCAGACAGAAGTGTAGGCCTCTATCACTCATGTGCGAGAGAAACGCTTTCCTCAGGGGAAGGGATGGTGAGAGCTGGGCCTCAGGAGGAGGGAGGTCAGGTAAAAGGGATTCTATGGGAAAGAAGGAAGGAGAAGAAGGAGTGAAATATTATTTCTACAGGACTCTGAACATGAAAGAGTTCTTTTTTTTAGTGCCCCCCCCCCAAGTGGTTTCTTTTTGTGATTGTGCTCTTTGGCTAGAGAGCGTTGTTTATATAACAGGATAAAGTACAAAATTATAAGCTCCAAACTTCTCCAGAGAAAAGCTCTCTCAAAGCTCGACCCCCAGGATAGATGGAAAATCTGAGTATTTACTGGCTGGAACATCAAGCTGCAATGGAAACTTCAACAATCAGAAGAAGATAGCAGAGAGGAAAGGCCTGTTGAGGAGAGAGAAGTCACCCTTCAACAAAGGGGTCAAAGAAAGAGTCTCGCGTTGGCCCCAGTCTGATGCCTTCCCTTCCACAGCTGGAAAGGCCATGTCTCGGGAACCCAGCCCCAGGAGCACACTGCACATGGGGGAAGGCCAGTCTTCTCTGACCAGACACTGAAACAACCGGTGTGGCAGTGCCATGTCATGTCCCAAGCAAGTCCAATTTTAAGTTTCTTTTTTTTTTTTGGTGGAAAGAAACCTATTATTAAGAACCTATACCAAAACCAGGCACTATAGTGCCTACTTTCATATACACAACTCAACTAAATCTTATAACTACCTAATGAGATAGGTATTATCTGTATTTTAAGCAGACGAGGGAATTGTGACTCAGAGAAGCTGAGTAACTTGCCCAAGGTCACAGACTCAGTAAGGCAAAGCCTGATCTGTCTGACCCTAAAGTCCCTTCTCTTTTTACTACCCTATGCCATCTCCCTAATAAGGGTGGATGGGCCCCCTTCCTATAAAGTTCACAACCTTTTAAATAAATAGAAGCATTCAAAGCTCTATCTATGTTCAGGATAATGCCCCTAAACAGAGGCAGAGGATGGAAACAAAACTTTACTGTTTTGGTCACTGAATAATTTTTGCTGAACTTTGGGGCTGTCTTTTAAAACCTTACATACTTCTCATCTATTTTATTGTGGTATATATATATATATATATATATATATATATATATATATATATATATATAAAAGCATAACTTTCAATTTACCATCTTAACCATTTTTTTCTTATTATCCTTATTTATTTTTAACCTGTACACGTTTATATGTATAGTTGAGTAGTATGAAGTATATTCACATTGTTGAACACCAGGTCTCTAGAACTTTTTCACGTTGGAAAATCCAAACTCTATAGTCATGAAACACTAATTCCTTCCCTCCTCCTCCCGCAACCCTTGGCAGCCACCTTTCTCCTTTCTGTTTCTATGATTTTGACTACTTTAGCTACTTCATGAGTGGAATTGTACAGTATTTGTCTTTTTGTGACTGGCTTATTTCACTCAGCATAAAGTCCTCGCGGTGTGTCCATGTTGTTGAATGTGATAGGATTAAATCCTTATATACCCTTCTTGATTCTTTCTTCTAATTGCCTGTGCCATAACATATATGCTGCCCAACACTGCTAATTGTTCCATGCATAGGAGATCGGACAATTAAGTTCGCGAACTCATCCTAGAAAAAGTGCTACATACCTCCCTGCTGAATATCACTACGGTCACCTTCGAACTACTCCCCTTGGGAAGCTATGCACCGATGCCAGAACCTAGTCCACCCTTCAAAGCAATTTTGGAACTCTTTTTTTCTGGAATGGCCATTAGAGCTGTCATTGTATTACCCTTGATGTCCTGAATTGTCATCATAATGTCTTCCTTTCAATATTTCCTTTATCTCGGATAAAGAAAGAAGTCATTGGGGGCGAGATCAGGTGAGTAGGGAGGGTGTTCCAATACAGTTGTTTACTGGCTAAAAACTCCCTCACAGACAGTGCCGTGTGAGCTGGTGCATTGTCGTGATGCAAGACCCTTGAATTGTTGGTGAAAAGTTTAGGTCATCTCAACTTTTTCACGCAGCCTTTTCAGCACTTCCAAATAGTAAACTTGGTTAACTGTTTGTCCAGTTGGAACAAATTCATAATGAGTAATCCCTCTGATATCAAAAAAAGGTTAGCAACATCATTGCAGCAAGTTCGTGAACTTAATTGTCAGACCTCATATGTGGCTCCTTCTCCCCACTAGTGATCGAACACTATGTCTTCAGTGTTTTAGACCCTACCCAGCACAACCTGGACGATACACCCTGGACAGTAAACTCTGTGAGATCAGGGACTATTCTGTTTTATTTATCACAACTTCCCAGCATCGAACACAATGGCTGCCTTGTAGAAAATAAACAGAACGTATTTTTTAAAGAAAAATAACAGACTCATTACTTCTGAGGACTGATTGAAAAGATGGGAAGTCCAAGTCCTGAATCTCTGGCAACACCGGTAAGAAATAATCTAAAGGAAGGGAGGAAAGTGTTAGCAAAACTAGAATCGGAATCTCTGAAAACTGTATTCCTGAAAATTATGTGAAGCAGAGGACCAGCCTCTATAACTTATTACTGAAGAGTAAGAGGGCAGAGGGGCAGGGTGACACAAAATATGGCCCAAATTTCCAAGGTTTGGTGCTTCGACCTGCCCACTCCAGGTACAGAATTTAAAGCCAACGTCCAGCTGTTCTGTGGAGCGGGGCCAGCCAGGCCGTGCAGCCTTGCCCATGACGTCTTGCCTTGTCACAACACACAGGAGCAAACTCAGGGCTGTGCTTCCAACCTCCCCAACCTTTAACATCGAGGAACAGACAAATCCTCAGGTTGCGTGTGTGAAAAAGCCAGAGATGGATAAAAATAATTCAATGACAAATGCTGGAAAAACATACAAAGGGGCAGAAGCCAGACATTCGTGGGATTCCCTGACAGCTCGATCCACAAGGAAGGGCTGGACTGGAAAAAAACAGGGCCTCAGGTTCCTGCCAAGCCGTCTGAGGCCCTGTCCTTCCCAAATCATTCCAAGCAGCAGCCAAGACTTTACAGTAACCCTCTAGGTCTCAAAAGAAAGACGCACAGTGAGCCTACAGAGTGCTCCCACCTAGGAAGTGCTCCTTCCAGACTGGTTCAATTCCATGGGAGGCTGGCAGCAATGAGGACATGCGTCTGCATATCAATTCTCAGCTCCTTACAACTCCCCATGTGCCCAGAAAACAGATAATTAAAAGGCAGCTTGAAAAATCCTACCCATCTCATTGGCTAAAGAAAAGCTTCAATCCCCAGGTATCGGCATCTAGAAACTGAACACGAGCCCTTTAAGAAAAAAGAGGTCATGAACACTTGGTACCTGCATCCTGGAGGCCCTATTGTATAATTCTAAATTGGCCTTGCTCAGAGGCACACCTCAGGCTTCTAAACATGTGACTGTATTTGGCCCTGACTACATTCTCTTCTGGAGAATGGCCTGCAATTAATCTCACTTATTACCTCTGAAAAGTAACAACAGAGGAATGGCTGGCCAAGTCCAACTCCAGAGCGTCTAGGGAACTGCAAGCTACATGGCCAGGCCTCAGACTGTCTGGGCAAGTCGTGGGCTCCTTGCCTTCCTCTCCCACAACAAAGCTTGAACAGGGACTCCAGACAGACCAAAGGAACCGAGGGATTTGAGGAGCTGGGCTGAGCTCACACTGACCCAATGGGAGACGACAGCCCTGAGGCTACATTTGGGGTGGTTTCAAAAGCGGGGGAAGAACAAGGTTGTCTGTGAAAACTTGTGTGATCCATAAAATTGAGAACAATAGCAACACCACAGGGAAATGAAAAATAACACTATTTGCAGAGTTCTGGTGAGTCACCAGTTTTCATTCCTGTGGCTACCAAGTCACTGAATCCTGATGAAAAGTACAACCAGCAATGGACTCCCTTTACATCTTGTTACTGTTCACAGGACAGCCCTTTGGTTTGTGAATTGTCAGTTTATCAGCACTGGAATCCACTGTTGCTATCGCAGAAGCACAAGTAAGAGTACCTTTTATTTACTTAGCACCCACTTCTAGGGAGATCAAGGTGCCGTAAGGGCAATCTAAAAGCTCTCAAAACAAGCCAGTTTATATGTAAGTATGCTTGCCTAATAAAAAGATTAAATGAATAGTTAAGGGTCACTTAGTGTCAAAACCAGTAATAAAAACTCACATCTCTAAGCTACTAATCCCCTATTCATTAAACTTAGTCACCCTCACTACTAAGGAACAAGAAGAGACTAAATAAATATCCACAAAACACTGACTTACCAAGTAAAAATAGAAAGTGGGGCATGGCGCTGTGCAGGATGCCCGCTGGAGTGCTGGCTGGGGCCCACATCACAGCCAGGTCTGGAAGGACCTCTGAGAATTCTCAGGGCCGCTTTAGCCTAGGTACCTCTGGGAATTCCACACAGAACCGGAACTCCAAAACTGAGCCTCTAGGCTTTCCTGGAAACCAGAGGTTACCTCGGGGCAGGGGACGATTTCCCAGGGCTTCCCTGGACCGGCATAGGACCTAAAAAATGGCCCTTAAGCTTAAAGAGCAGGAGAAGAGAGGGTTGTTGTGGAAGAGGTAGGGAACTTTGAGGGGGCTGCTTTCTGGTGCCCATGGCTCTGAAGCTGATGGTACAACGTGCCATTCTACCACAGCTCACAAGCACAGTCGGCTGGGAGAAGCCCACTTCCAGTGCTGGACTCCAGATCCTGGGTCTGACCTTGATGGTCCCTTCATCTTTCTGTGTCTCGGCACTAACAGGTGCTATATCAACACAAGGCTCTATGTTTTATTTTTAATAAATGTTTCTCATTCCATCTACAAGGATAACAAATCTAAAATGCTACTTCGTCAAAATGTGTAGTTATTACACTTTGTTTATAGTATGGAAAACGGCTGTAGCCTTGTCATATAGATAATATATCCAAGATTGCAGTGAAAATGTTTTCCGTAGAAACATGGCTCTGATTGTAAAATGAAAATGGAATATTTGGACATATTTTATATGGAAAATAAAGCTCCATGGTATAAACAGAATTTCTTTTTTACGACTTTTATTTTAGGAATGCGGTTACTATAGATTGTAAACCACCAAACGAGAGACTTCTTCTGTGAAAAGAAGAGAACTGTGTGGGAGGACGTCCTGTCTTGAAAAGTCCTGCCTCTTAGTCTTCAACTCTTTGTAATTCTCAACTGAGATGATTCTTTTCACCCTTGACCACAATGATTACTGGTATGAAAGACACTGGACCACAGCATGATATAATGTGCTGATGTTTATGTTGTTTCCTGGGCAGAGTCTCTGCTTCCCAAATGGCTTCCTTAAGAAATAATTCTAACACTAACAGATACTTTGACAACAATTACGCATTTCCTCCATGCCCAAGTCTTCAGTCACCCCTCCCAACCTCAGGGCAAGTCAGCATACTAAGAGAAGGCTACTTGGCAGAGGCTGGAAGTGCTGGCAAGGAGGTGGGGACTCGGTGGGACACGGATGGTAGAGCTTCTTTATTTGGAGGGAACAATAGCTCAGCTGCTCAGAATACTTCACTTTTTAATAGTCACATTCCTCTAGCTCACTGGGTTCAGGAACAGATGCAATTAAACCCATGTTCAATGGCCACTTATGCAAGATGTACTGGGAATCCCTTTCTTAGACGTTTTTATACACAGGGATTTAAAATATGAATAAAAACTAGAATTCAATACAGTGGTTTCTTTTTTAATTCAGAGGTTGCTTATTTTATGGCCAGAATCTATCTGGATTTTATCCTTTGCTACTTTTTTCAACTGCATAAAGGAAACTTTCTTCCTTTTTTTTTTTACTTCCTATTTCTTAAATGAACATTGTCTAGGGAAAGCCGCTTGCGCTTAATAATCTAGATGAAAAAAAACACCAAATATGTCCTTCAAAAGAAAAGAGTCCAAAGTGACTGAAACACAATGTAGTAGCAGGTATAAAAAAGAATTAGGAGATGAAAAGGTCAAAGTCAATATATGAAAATGTTAAGTACAGGCAGGGGTTAAACATAGTATAAATTCTTGTTCTCTCACCCAGAAGTGAACTTATTGAACTGTATCAGATATTTCCTTTTCATTGATTTGCCCACAGGCTGTCTTACAAGTAAAATGAGGCCCTGGAGTTAAGTGCCATAGGACTGGGACAGGTGGGAAAGGCACCTGTCTGCCAGTGTGAGTGCAGGGAGCTCAAGGCGGGAATGGCTTGCTTAGGACCCAGTCCATCCCTGTGTGACCCGAATGTCAGCTCCATGGCCCTTCACATACCTGCTTCCAGGAGGGGTGGAGAGGCTCTCAGGAGCTTGGGGATCTGACTGCATTGACCATGTCAGGCCACTAGGACTGATGACAGGCCGAAGGGTGGGGGGAGTTGAAGCACTGCTTCTGTTTATGATGCCACTTGCCAAATTCAGGTTTGTTACCTAGAAATGAAGTGAGGGAAATAACCTGATTTTACAGAATTTTAGAAAAGTACCATTAAAAACATATGGGAAAAATCAAGTCAAGTCCCGGAGATGCTGACTCATCTGAGCTGAGGCAGGGGCTGGGACAAAGGCACCTGTCAGGGGCTAGCTTCTCTGCCCATCTAAGAGCAGGAGTGAGGGTGGCTAGTGTCAATATGGGCTAACAAGTATTTATTTTGCTCCTATAAGCAAAGCGCTATACTGTCCTAGGTGCTGTAAAATACAAAGATGAGTAACAAAAACAGTAAGAATTTACTAAGTATTTACTTTGTGCCAGGCAAGGTTCTAAGAAACTAGGCCAAGTGCTCAGTCTTTCTGGCCCTTGTTTCCTCATCTGAAAGTTCTAAATGTTTAATAAGTTCTAGTTATAAATAGTAATAATTATAATATAAAAAGAATTCATTGATTTAGAAAGCAAAAAAAAATGCATGTCACTAGAAAAATGGGCACTGACTTCAATAAACAATTTACAAAGAAGGGGTATTATCAGGCAATTAAACATTTAAAGTTAGTCAATTCCACTGGCAATCAAAAAATGCAAATTAGGGGCCAGCTGAGTGCTTCAGTTGGTTAAGAGCTCACTCAAGAGTTCGAGCTGAGCTCTGAGCAACAGCAATTCGATGCACAGATGCTTATACTGTTTATGTGACTATAAATTGGTGGAATCTTTCTAGAAATATATTATTAAAGGTATTATTAAAATATTTGTACACTTTGGTGCTATAATCTAACTTCTAGGAACTATGCTTAAAAACAATTGCACATGATTAATAATGCTGACTATTCTACCAGCAGTTACTTTTTAAAATACTTTGCAATGTGCCAAGCTCTGTGTAAATGAGTACATTGCATGCATCTCATTTTAAACTGTCATAATTCTGATAGCAAGTACTATTATAACCTCCATATTACAAAGAAGGAAACGGAGGCCTAGGAATGCATTAGAAATGGCAGAACTAGGATCTGAGCCAGGATCTTCGGTTCTCCAATGCCCGTGTTCTTACTCATTCCACCATACTGTGAACAGATTTTGAAAACAAGCATTGATTTTAATACTGAAAAAGGAGATCTAAATAGCTAATAGTACTGTTAAATAAAATTTTCTCTTCCATATAAGGAAATATTATGTATCCATTAGAATTAAGAAAAAAATACTTAATGATATAGGAACATGCTGATATCTCGAGTTAAAAAAAAAATCACAATATGAAACTATATAGAAAGCAGATCCAAATTTCCTTAAACACATGCACACAAAGATACACACTCATAAAGGACTAGAAGTAAAAATCCAAAATGTAAATTGCATCTATTTCTGAATGGTGACTTATTTTCTTCCTTACACTTACCTATATATTTTCCAAATTTCCTATACTGGGCACATTACGACTTTTAAAATCCAAAAGAAACAATGTAAGTTATAAGAAATACAGATGAGAGATGATAAGCTTAAAACCTAGGTAGCAACAGTGAAATCAGAAAACAAAGGATAGTCTGAGAAACATTTCAAAATGACACACACAGGGCATGCTGACAAGAGGGGGGACACGATGTTGAATAGAGGTTGTTGAATATGAGACACTGAAGAATAGTGACGTAAAAAGATGTAAATTCCAAGAAAAGTGTTCTTCTGTACAATGTCCTAAGAACCTAATACTTTGGACATTTACCAATAGAAGAATTCTGGATTTTTTTAAAAATCTGAAAATTCTGAAAGAAAAAAAGGCATTTTTAGCAACAGTATAGTGTTTCATTCCTAGTTACAGAATTCAGTAAGTAAAAATATCCTATGACTTCACACAGAAGGACCCAGATATTTCTGTTGGGAAGAAAACCATTTCTCATAGGTCGAGTGATTTCTGGGGTCTGCAGAGACTGAGCGATGGGACAGTCGGGCTGCACCCTCCAGTGTGGACTCATCTTCAGAAGATGGTTATCATTTCTGAACACCTTCTGCTGTTATTATACCAGGGGGAGAAGAAAGATACACGCTGCCTGAAGGATAGGGAAAACAGAGTGGCAGATTACGGCAGCAATCTCTGGCCCCCGTGCCTTTGAGGAGCCTGGCCTCCTTCCTGTACCCCAGAGGCAACACAGGTCAGATTCTCAGACAATCAAACAGGCTCCCTACAGGACTGAACTCACTCCCACCGCAAAAGGAGCCCTCCTCCTTCCTGCCCTGATCGCTGGCCTTAAACATCAGGCCTTTGCAATTAGACACAGGCTGGCAGCTTGTAAAAATCCTACCAAGTGTGACAAAGGTCTTTATGTTAGTGAACAGCTTTCCCAACAGCTACCTCAATCAGTTGTGCCAAAAACCTAATGACAGAGGCTTAATAATAATTTACAGTGAAACAGCAATAAAATAAACAAACTGTACACACTTTACCATGTTTAGTAGAAACTGTATAGTTTGCAGATTAGTGACTATGAAGGAGAAGACATAGCAGATCGGTATATCTCCTCTCTGTTGGCAAGGCAGTCCCTAATTTAGACATCATCATTTTCATCACAATAGCGAACAGTTACTGAACGCTGACCGGGTGCCTTGGCCTTGCATCATCCTGACCTGCATTATTTCATTTTACCCTGAGCAAGCCCTCTGCAGTAGGTTCTATTGTTATGTCATTTGACAAAAGTGGAAACTAAAACAGAGAGTGGAAAACAGACAACAGTCACATACTTACTCAGGGGAGGGCTAAGATTAGCAGAGAATGTCCTCCTCCAAGTGTGTGTGGCACACTTTTGCCAAATAATGCGGTTTTAGCATTTGCGTCCTTACAGTAGCAGGGTCAGGCACGTCTAAGGAAGTGAGGTTTTCGATCTCACTCCTTACCCATTAGGCGCGGTGGCAGATACTGTTATACTCCCTTTCAAAGATGGAGAAGCTAAGGCTTACAGAGGTTATGGCAAGTAATTTGCTCAAGGTCACCTAAGAGTTGCAAAACTGGTACTCTTAGTTTAAAATCCATTTTCCAGCTTTGAAACTAGTTACCCTTAATTATTAGAGAGTTTTGAAAATATCATCAGATACAGGCCTCAAATTCTGAAAACAGTGATATCAAGGGATCAATTATACCAAACTAGACCAGCTTTTCCTTCTTTTCTGCAAATTTTACTTCCCACTTGTTACCCTTGACCAAAGGATATTAAAGAAGTAAAGCAAAGGAAAAAACATTCTCAAGAAGTTTTGTTTCCTGGCAGCAGAGTAGAGGTGGCATGAACACGAAGCTAATTTAGGACTCTTGGCGGGGTTTTTCATGTAACATTCATTCCTTATTTCATGGCTAAATCAAGAATTGGTAGCCATTGTGATTTCCCTCTACATAAAAACAAAAAGCATCGTTGTTAATTTATTTTGAGAAATAGCAAAAGTAACCACTACTTAAATGAGGGATTAGATAAGGAATAAGAAAACTTTCAAAGCTTCTCATCTTTCTTTCCAAAGGATTCCTGCTAAAAAAATAAAAAATAACAAAAATAACTTGTCTCTATTAAATAATAACCTTCCGCTCTAAATATTCTATTCTTACTTCTGTGGTTTTGTCTGGGACACTCAGCACCTATGTCACAATTATCCCCACCCATCCAGCTCTGTCTTCCTAGGACACACATTACTAATAAATAATCAAACAATTTGGGGATCACTTAGATAGGGCCTCAGAATCTTCTTTACACAGTCCTTCGGACAAGCCATCATCAATCAATCAGAAGTGACAAGGGAGATGACCCTATTTTCAACTCCTGTTCTACAACAGCACTATCCAAAGTATTGAGATGATGGAAATGTTCTATAATCTGCATTGTCCAATACAGTAGCCATTATCCACATATGGCTATTATGTATTTGAAATGTGGCTGGTGTCATTGAGGAACTGGATTTTAAACTTTACATAACTTAAATTTAAAAAGCCACATGCAACTAGTGGCTACCTTATCCGACAACACAGTGCTAGAGCCTCAACTAGACCTGGCTGAGTCTTAAGTAGAGATTTATGCCCTGCTAAAGTTTAGTCCAGGCAAATTACCTCTAGATTAAAAGAATTAAGAAAGCTTTTGGTCCCTCCTTTCAGCTTCCCAGGATGCGCAGAATGAGTCACACTGAACTAAAATGGACCCAAGCACCCAGTTTGGCCCTAGAAGCACCTTGTCTTGACTAGGGAAGACCAAAGGGGAGGGCAAATCTCCCACCATTGACCAGGCCTTAATAAACTTTGTAAGCCAATCAGGGTTCACACCCAGAAGTCTCTTCCTTAACAGGACAGAAGGATGATGGCTATGACATCTGCTTCTCCGTCCATCTATATTTCTCCAGGTAACGTAACAAAACCAGCTTTGATTGGATGAAAAGAAAGTGGAAAATGGCATGTATATATACCTGATTTGCAGTGATGATTACTAAAGAATTTTAAACAAGGACAGGCTTACAGCACACAGAGACATAGCACCAGTCACAAAATAAATGGCTCATCGTTTCTGTTAGGAGTATAGGCTGTTGAGGTAGATATTGTAGCCACTAGGCCAGTTGGCTTCTCTGGGCTAATAACCACAGTCTACGCTACTAAATCTAGGCTTTTCAACTCATGAATTCATGCCTTTGGTCATGAAGGGGCCTGGAAGACAGGTAGAGTAGTTTTACTAAAACCCATTTTACTTACTGAAACAATGACTCAAAGAACATGCCTTACTGATAATGGGTATCAACAGTTTTATGTGGAAAAGACAGTACACACATATAAGGAAGGACCCTGTAAGTCTGTGTTTGGATCTCTGCCATAATCAATTCTTACGCAAATATGAAACCTCTCAGGGTCACTACAACAGTAATAACATCCACCAACTCATATTAGCGCTGACAATGGCTATATTTAATCCACACTTGGTTTTTGCCAGGCACTGTTCTGAGTTACATATGCTCATTTAATCTTCAAGACAACTGTGTTAGATAGGTACAATTATTGCCCTCATTTATAGATGGGGAAATTGAGGTTGAAAGGTAAAATCATTTGTTCCAGAACCAGTAAATGTTTCATGTTGGTCCCTAGTTTCAATTCCTGGTCTGCCTGATGCAAAATCTCCCATATCTTGCAGTTTACACAGTGGTTACTGTGTAACTCCCACTGGAACTTAGGATTCCATCTGTGGACCAGAAGCATCGGCACTACCTGGGAGCTTGCTAAAAATGCAGGTTCTCGGCCCAGCCTCAGCCCCAGGGAACTAAAATCTGCACTTGACAAGGTTCAGGGTAATTCAAGTGCATCTTAAAGTTGGAGAAGAAGCACTTGTTCTAGGGGATGGCAGAAAGAAAAGGACCCATTCAGTGGTTCTCCTTCATGGAGCTCAAGGGACCTTCCAAAACCCAGCCAAAATGCCCTGACAGGGTGAGAAGCAAGACAGAAAAACCATCAAGGGGAAGGAACACAGAAAATAATTCTACGAGGAACTTTACAGTTTGAGTATTTCTCAGTGTTGTCTGGATGCTCAAACATTAACATGAGTAATCATTTAATATGCCAAAGATGCAAAAGTGGATAAAACAGTTTAGAACAGTCTTCAAAATATTCCAGGTCTACTTCCAAGTCTCATGCTGCCATGAGAAACGGTGGTCATTAAAAATAAACCAAGACATTTAAGCCTAAAAAACAATCGGCTTGTTAAATATTCTTCCACCCTTGCCTCCCTGTAGGCGGTTAGGTAAGTGAATGACTGTGGGTGGGAAAATCCAGCCACAGGATCCCACCACGACCTAAGCCGCAGGCGGATGTTTCACCCCCTTCGGTCCTTTTCCTCCTCCTCCTCTTCCTCGGCTCCCATTCTCCTGGAGAGGCTCATCCAGAGGTGCCACTCCCCTTCCCTTCCTCATGGCCACTGCCACGGTGACCTCAGTGCATTTTTTTCTTTTAGTACCAAAACACTGTTTATTATAGAGCCAGCCTTCCGAATAAGGCAGGTGAGCAAATATCTGACTGTGTGGGGTAGGGACACATTGCACGCATTCCATCTAAACAGGTGTTTAAATTACAGCGGGAATAAATACAGGTGATGGATTGAAAAGGGCGTAGGAGGAATCCAGAGGGAGCCCATATCCGGCGGCCGGCGGCCCGCCCAACTGTTATTGCTTGTTACTGTTGTTGGCTGAAGCAGCGCTGCTGCCAGTGCTGTAATTAAAATGTGATGGTGCTGCCCTGGTGGCTTCCCAGAATATGCCCACCACCCACCCTGGTGCATAACCTTTTGGTGCCCAAAGGGGACCCGGGGCGAGGCCTCGCTGGATCGCTGTTGTTCTAGTTGGCACGGTCTAGAAATGCTGCAGTCCCAAAGGCTCGAAAAAGCCCACATCTCAAAGCTACTTCAGTAAATATTTATTGTATTGCCTATTGCAGGTAAGGCCTTGGGTAAAGTCCTAAGGGTACAGGCAGATTAAATTGTGGCCCCTTCCCTCAAGCCATGGAGGAATCTGTGCTCTAGCGAGACAAGACACCCAGACAAACAGCAACACTTAAGGCCTCCAGAAGGTGTTAATTAAGGGCCATAATAAAAGTGCTAAGGGAGTTCAAAGGCATCTGAGCTGGGCCTGGAAGGATAGGTAGGGGGTGTATGTGGAGGGTGGAGGTAGTTCCTGGCTGGAAAGAAAAAGTATAAGTAATGTAAAGACAGACAAGGAAGAATGTCTGAGAAACAGAAAGCAGTCTAATTTGGCTAAAGCTTAGAGCAACGGAAGACAGAAACAGACAACTGGCTTGGGGAGGTCTTTGAATACTGTTCTTGATCTACTAGACCAGGGGTCGGCAAACTGCGGCTCGCGAGCCACCTGCAGTTCTCAGGGTACGTTCCGTCTCAAAAATTTGCCGACCCCTGGAAGAGCCAATCCTGTCCCTCACAACAAGTTAAAAATTATTCTAGAGCTATAAAACAAATGAAATCACCAGTATGTGAATAATATCCTTTAAAAATTTTATAAATGAAACTATGATAGTTTTATTTTCACTTTCAATTTTACTTCAGAGCCACATGTACGTACCCAGAGAGCCACATGTGGCTCGCGAGCCGCAGTTTGCTGACCCCTGGGGAACTCTTCCGTCTCAAAAGTTTGCTGACCCCTGGACTAGCCGGTAGCAAGCTTGCTCAAAGGTTCTGACTGAGTGGTGCGGTATGAGAGTTGTGGTACGGGTTAGGTAAATCTAGCGCTGTTTTGTGGGTGGGTTACAAGGCGCTAATAAGGGCAGCTCAGATCAACTGAGAAGCACAACAGTCTGGCAAGAAGTAATAAGGCTGGGGTGCAGGACATTCCACTGCTGGTCTCCCCTCATTTTCCTCCCAGGCTAAGGAAGAGTGCCGGACCTTAGGACAGCAGGACTGCACCTGCAATCTCTGACAAAAGCTCTGGAGTTCACGTGTTCATTGTTCATGTTTTCTCTTGCGGTCGGGCCTCTTTTGGATTACATTTTCCCGAACAGCTGCTAAGGCATGATGGCGCTGCCTGCCGTTTAGGAAGGAAAGGTCAAAGAGCGGGCATCCGAGGCCAGCTTTGTTCCTGGGCCCTCAGAAAATACACCTTTTCTTCCATTATTTGCATGCCTCTCTGGAAGAGTAAAATGGTTTGAGGATGGCGATGAGGGGCGGGTCTGCAGGAAAGGTGCCGGGGAGGACGAGATGGCTTCAGTCTATGCCTTAGTCCCAGTGGGCAAAGAAGACACTGGGCCATACACTGTCTGGCCCCAGGCACCAGAGCTCAGGACTCCACTCCAGGTTTGCAGCCCAAAATCTTAGAGTCATTAACAGGAGGCTTCCACCTGGAAGGTCCCCTTTGGGCATTTTCTCCTGAACTTTCAGGTAACAGCTATGGAACGGCCCTGTGTGCAGTGACTTCCGGCTCTACCATGGAGCTATACGACTAAACATACTGGCATTTAAAGAGGGTGAGATTTTAGCAGATATTTGAGAAAACAACACAGGTTAATGAAGAAAATGAACTGTTGGTCTCCGACGTGAGCCCCCGAGTCCCCCACCAGTTCAGTCATCAGTGAGCGCCTGCCTCTGCGTAGGCACATGCTATCAATCCCGTAGGGACAAGACACTCTCCCCTCACGGCAGACCACAGAACTCTACATTTCTGTAAATACGTTTTATTTACAAATGTAATGACAAAGACTCTGCTCTGACTGGGGTTTGCAGATTTTCACATGACTTAACCTTTCTTAGTACAATGCCAATCATTGCTGCTTGGGAAAAACACCACCAACCACCACATCCACAGCTATGGCAGGAGAGGCAGGGGTTACCTCCAATCTGAAAAATCCGAAGCTTATTTGGTGGTGTAAGCATTGGCCCGAGGAAGGGCCACACTACTTCAGCACAGCAGGGTCTGCAAATCTTGTTACCGCCTTGCCCTTTACAGCCCAATGTCAAATGTATTTTTCATAATGGTCTTCCTCAGCTGGAAAGGATTCTTGTCACCAAACTGCCTCAAAAGCACAGTGGTAGAGCTGAAAGAGCTTTATGCCATATTTTGTACTAGATCATAATTGCATGTTTAATTGTCTATCTCACCCCACAAATTACATGTTCCTTTAGGACAGACACTGACTGTGTTATAACCACTGTTGTATCCCCAGAGCTTAACCCAGTAGGCGGAAAAGCATTTATATAGCAAAGGAAGTGGGTCTCTTCCACTCTCACACACATGCACGCGCGCACACACACGCGCGCACGCACGCATGCACGCGCACACACACACACTCCCCGTCTCCAGCGAGCGGGTAGTTTTACCAGTGAATAGGAAAGTGATTAATGTCACTAGAAAGACTAGCAGGGAGATGAAAGGTTCCAAATTACACCTTTTTGCCTATACCACAGGGGAGGGACGAACTGCTTTAGAATTAGGGGAAAGAAGAGAATCAGTGACTAGAGTGAGAGGTAAGCATTGTTCTTGCTAGAACTCTGCATAGGTTTAGAGGTGGTTTCTGCCTTGTCTGGAAGCCTTGGGCAAGGTTCTCAAATGGGTGAAAATATCGCTCTGACATACAGATTTTGTTCCTTATCTACACAATGTGTGTATTGTATTTGTTTCTTCTTGGCATTGAAACTGCAAAGGACTAACACCCCATTTGAGATTCACTTAGTGAAACTCAGGTTCACTACAGCTGTGTGTAAATCTCATGTATCTTATTTCTCAAAATGGAGATAGAAATTCAACATTAAAAATTTGGGCCGGCCAAGTGGCACGGTGGTTAAGTGCTGGCTTGGGAGGCCAGCGGCCCCGGTTCGGATCCCACATGTGAGGGCCAGTGACACTGCCCTCAAAAAAAAAAAAAAAAAATGTAAAAAAAAAAAAAAAAATTTAATTAATAGTATCTTAACATATGAGCAAATCTGTAGCATAGCATTCCAAATGCAGTTTACCATCTTTCTTTTAAATTAGTTTCAGGTGTACAAAACAAGATAATCATTAGACATTTACACCCTCACAAAGTGATAACCCCACTGAGTCCACTACCTCTCTGACATCGAATATAGCTGTTAAAATACTATTAACTATATTCCCTGTGCTGTACTTTATATCCCGTGACGATATGTATATGTATTTTTTTAGTTATAGTCAACATTCCGTATTATTTTATATTACTTTCAGGTGTACAGCACAATGGTTATTCATTTACATAACTTATGAAGTAATCTCCCTAAGAAGTCCATCTGACACCCTATAGTTTTTACATTTTTAACTATATTCTTCATACTGTATTTCTCATCCCCGTGACTATTTTGTGACTACCCGTTTATATTGCCTAATCCCTTCATTTTTCTCACCCGTCCTTCCAACCCCCCTCCCATATGGAAACCATCACACTGCTCTCTGTATCTGAGTCTATTTCTGTTTTGTTTGTTTGTTTCTTCTGTTCTTTAGATTCCACATATAAGTGAGATCAGATGCAGCTTACCATCTTGGCATAGCTCAATTTCTTCACACTAGCATGGTCAATAAAAATCTTAGGTAATTCTCGTCTGGTGAAGTCTATGGATGAGGTTTCAAAAGATTAGTTCATTAACTGAACAAATATTTATCAGACACTCAGACACCTACTCTGTGCTTGGCATTGTTTTGAGCACTGAGGATAGAACAATGGAAAAAAAAAAGTCTTCATAGAGATTACAGTCTTGTGAGGGGCTATCACTAAAGATATATAACGTGTGAAGCAAGGATGATCACAATCATTTGTGGCTAAATTATTGATAGTAATGGCCACATGCTAGCTAAAAGTTCTTAGAGGTTGTTAACTTGGAGACCACGGATCGGGCTGGGGGAGCGTCTACAGACTTTTTGAAATGAACGCGAATTTCTAAGTTTCAGTGCGCACTTTTTTCAGTAGGAAGGATACAGATTTCATTCATGTCTCAGGGATCTCCGACTCCAGGAAGGTTAAGAATCATTTGGACTATCATGAGGATAAATTTGTCTAAATCTGCACTCATACTGTCCTCAGAACCACATCAATATCATCTTGAGGATAATGCCCTGGGTGTCATTCACCTACAAAGGCTCATCACAATATGACTGAATTAACTGAGCCTGCCATGGAAACTTTCCTTCCTTCCACCGTGTGGCTCTGAATGGTTCTGGATGGGAAAATGTTGTGGCTAGTTCTTCCTGACTTGTTTTATTAACAGTATATGTTGCTACAATAAAAGGTAATCCTTGACTAGGAAACACGGGTGGACCAAGATCTGTTTCATTCAAGATAAAAAAGAAAAAGAAAACCAAAAGTGCCAGATCTGCACTTACTGCAAGATTTTCACAATAGAAAAATACTAGAGAATATATCCAATCAAGAATATGAAAAGAATCATCCTTAAACAGCTACATTTTAAACACTCCTCCAAGGGCACTTCATAAGCATTCATTAAATCATTAGCTACAACAACCAGTGTTTTTTTGTTTGGTTTTTTCTATATTCACAAATGGTTTTCAGAAAGAAATTACACATTAAAAGGAGACATAGTTAAGAGCTTACATTCGCATACGGAAATGAATCTAGGAAAATCAACAGTTATTAATACACAAAGCCACATGATTAAAAGAGACAAAACAGATAATGACAGATAGATTGGCCTTACATTCATCTACAAAATAATATCTTTTGTTTAAAAACAAAAAGATACTGGTCTTTAAGATAGTTCTTTAGAAAAGAGTTTGTGGTTCCAACGGACTTTAACAATCGAACCAAACACACCAGTCTCCACATAGGCTGTATCAGACCCATACTCATCCAGCAGGATGGAAACCTTCCATCAATTATTCCTTGCAGTTAGATAGAATGTCTTCCACTAATCTCTTGTAAACCCAGGCATCACCCTTAAGCCGCTGCCTCTTGATACCCACCACATCACATTTTTGAAGCTGGCATACTTCTAGTTCAAACTGCATTGTCACTTTGCCAAAATCTGACTGTGTTTGACACTTCAGTGTAGAGCCCTTTTGTACAAAGTCAACGTGCTTCTTTGGAAGAACAGACATTATTTCATTCAAGAGTTGATCTGGATTCACTAATCTGGTTGTGGTCACATTATAGTGAAGCTGGAGTCTTCTTGGCCCGTCTTTGGCAGAGGTCTTCCTTTGGCTCCTGGTAAGCACAGTGATAACCTTATCCAACCCCCTTTCAAGGCTCCCAAACACTTTGGTTCCTTTTCTTTTGGAGTGTCCTCTACATGTGCTTGGTTGAGATCCAGTTCCACTGAGCGACACCGCCTCTCAGGACTGATGACACCTGTGATTAACTTCTCTGTTCCTGCTGAATTTACGGGCATTTTAATTGGGGTTTCTTTCAGGTACTGGTTTCTAACTTTCAAGGGTGTAGTATAATGATTTGGTATAGCGAGTATTTCTCTTTTATGCTGGTTCTTATTAACTGGAGTCTTTGGCTCAGGAAATACAAAGCACTCTTCATTCTTTACAGCAGATTTAGGAGTATATACATTCTCTTTGTTCTTTAATTTATTGGCAGATGATCTGCCTAAAACTGGAGTTAATGATTCCAGACCATTTGAATCTGTCCAACGCTTCGCAACCTGTGGTGTTTGGGGAGTAGCCACACCTGTTGATGAACTGTCCTCACACCATTCATGGTCTATTAATCCAGCCACATAATTTTCATCACTTTTGGTCTCATCTTCGAGACTCAAGTTCTTGGACTTGATATTTGGGAATGGGGCAGCACAGGAACATGGAGGGAGCCTTAAAGAACTGGTTTTCTTCGAGCCTCCTTGGCTAGAAGCAGAAGATAGGTGGCTGTCAGGTGATCATATTGCCACAGTGATTAAGTCCTCCATTGTCTGTCTGTTGTTTCTGCGATGTACAGAAAGCTCCATTATACAATCTTCATCAAGGTGAATAAGAGGATTCTTACTTTGCCGCTCGACAGGACAGTTGTAATCTTGCATGATCCAGGGACGGCTCAGGAGATTTTTCACAGAAACCCGTTTCTTTGGGTCCACCTGTAGCATTTGTTGGAGAAGCAGAATGCTGCTGGGAGAGAGCCACTTAGGAGCCTCATATTTCCCTCTCATAATCTTCTTGTACAAAGCCATGACATTATCATCATCAAATGGTATAAAGCCACACATGAGCACATATAAGAGTATGCCCACGCTCCAAACATCTGCTTCTGATCCCAGATATAATTTGCCTTGTATTAATTCGGGTGCTGCATAAACAAGGCTCCCACCACATGTCTGGAGATGGTAATCCTTGTTACCCTTGGGTTTCGCACAGAGACCAAAGTCAATCAGCTTTAATTTATGATATTCATCAAACAACAAATTTTCTGGTTTGAGGTCCCAGTGGGCATAGCCCTGACTGTGCACATAAGCAACCGCAGATACGATCTGATGGAAGACAACTCGGGTCTCCTCCTCGGACAGGCGATCCTGGGAAATTATGTAGTCAAATAGCTCTTCTCCAGAACAATGCTCCAGAACGATGAATATTTTGTTGGCTGTCTCTATCACAGGTAGAGCTGACATATATGCTGATGTCTCAGGTTCTTCAAGGCATCAATTTCCGTTTTGATCCGGGGCAAATCACTCCCTAGTGCACTTTTATCCATGATTTTTATAGCTACCATTTCTCCAGAGAGAATATAGCAGGCCAGTCTGACCTTTGCAAAACCACCTGTCCCAATAGTTTCACATAATTCATAGTATTTGAGAAGTTCATCATAATCTTTCATAGTCCTCCTAGAAGTTTACTCAAAATTATAAAAAACCTGAGGGGCAGAGGGCCGGGCATGGCGTGGCAAGGCAGAGGGACCGAAGTGCCCACCTGGTCCGAGGTGAAACGGCGCACAAGGAAAGCACCTGGAAGCCTTCTCCAGCCTGCAGTTCAGGCTGCTTCTGCCCAACTACAATAACCAGTGTTTTAAGCCACAACAACCAACATGCTTTTAAGGTAGCTTCAACTCCTGTATCAATTCCTGAATGCTAATAAAATGAACCTCAAGAAACTTACATTCCACTCACCAGCAGACAAGGGTTCTAATGTTAATCAAATTTTTTAAAGGGTTAGGAAAAGCAGGAAATCTTGCAGTTCCTGATACATTAGCACTAAGTTCTCTTGTCATTCCTTCCCTCTGTTCAACTTTGTCATTTACATAATATACATATACATATAGACATTTAGTTCCAAAATCCAGAAAGAGTTCCAGATCAAGATTTACCTGGGAAACCTTACAAAATAGCCAAACCCCTCTCTGGTATTTCCAATTGACACATTTAGTTTCTGAGAGTCGACGGGGGCTGCCACCACCATAATAAATAGAGCCATTCTTATTGCGTCTCTGGGAATTAACAAGGCTGAACTCTGTCTGCTCAAAGGATCAGTTGACTTCACAATAAAATCATCTGATCAGGAGTTCACTCAACAAATAACTGATAATCTAGACAGAGAGAGCCACAAGTTTCTCAGCTTGCTTCAGGGAGTGGAGAAGCATTGCTAACCATGAAAACACAGAGGAAGGTCAATTCTGCCTTTCTCTCCGCAAGCTCAAGCACGGGCTTGGCTGCAACTGCAGAGATGTCACAAGAACCACAGGCTCACAGTGTTAAACTCCTTTTAATCTGATGAGAGGTTAGAGCCCCAATACAAACAGGAAGAGTCAGAAAAACACCAAGGGAAAGAGCGCGGAGTCTGACAGAGCTGGATTTGAGTCTTGGTTCACTCGCCATTTGTGTAATTTTGGCAGTCACTATCCTCTAAGCTTCTATTTCCTTCATCTGTAAAAATCAATTATCTACCTCATAGAGTTAAAGAGACAATGCATATAAAGTGCTTAGCACGGTGCCTAGTAACAAAAGTAGATATTCAGTTAACGTCAGCAGCACTTTTATGAAGAGCAGGTCTAGTATTGTATTATCAATGAAAACAAGGATGGGAAGAGCAACCGGTTTTAAAAAGAATATAAAAACTGACAAAACCCACAAAAGAAGTTCTTTTCCATTTAGCAAGCATGTGATAAGTGCCTACCAAGTGCAAAGGTGCTGTGCTAGGTGATGGATTTGAAAGAACTGCCGTCACGTAATTTATAACTCAACAGGAAAGAAGAGACGCAACATAAGTGTGATAGATTTGTTATAGAGAAAAACTAAAGAAGGGCTAAAGAAGCATGGGGCATGGAAAGATGACTTCTAGCTGGGGCAGCTGGGGCTTCTGGCTTCTTCACTCATTTATTTATTTAACAGATAAGTGCTGAGTACATACTATATCCAGGCTGGAAAAGAATGGTGAAAAAAATGGACATGGTTCCCCTCGTCAATCAAATACCTTAAGGAATCAGGGCATTTATTGAGTACTACCCATGCGTCAGGTTCTGAGTCAGCAAAGGGCGCCACCCTCAAAGAGCTTGCTGTCTATTAAGGGAAACAGCTCTCTGGATATACACAGTGTGGTGAGTGAAACGCATGCATATGAGTTAAGGGACATCTATGCTGAGCCTGGACAGATTCATAAGATTAGATGCAGTGACTGGGGTACATCTCCCAGGAGAAGATAGCCAAAACTGAGGCAAGGAGACTAACAGAAATTTTGGTTGAACTGCATAAAAGCATGTGGGATGGGCGGAGACAGGCTGGAAAGAAGGCTAGAGCCAGATTCTAAATAAAGGCTTTGAATAACATTTAATAGTTTGGGTTTCACATTGTAGATAACAGGAAGCCCCCTAGAGATTCTTGAGCAGAGGAGTATTATTATCAGACTTGTGATTTAGAAAGATTCCTTTAGTGCAAAGACTAGGGTGAATAAGAGGAGACTGGCCGGGAGACCATTTAGGAGGTAATTGCAGCTGTCTAGTGGAGAGCTAATTAAGGCCTTAAGCGAGATGGTAGATATCAAAGTGAAACAGAGAAGATATATATCAGAGATATTAGAGTCAGAATCAACAAAACACGGCAACTGCCTGGACGTAGAGAGAATAAGGAAGCAGAGAGACCATGGTAAATCAAAGGCTCCACACCTAAACTCCTAAGAGAATTACAGTGTCACTAATACAGAGAGGAGAAAAGGGACAAGGAGGCTTAAGATAATGTTAAATATTTTTTTGAATATTTTCAAAATGTGTTTAAAATATATTGCGTATCTTAGATCCTGGTAGGAGAGTTAAGTGGAAATGTCTAGTAGGCAGTTAGAAATTTTGATCTGGCACTCAGCAAAGTTTCAGCTAAAGAAAGATGTGTATTTGGGAGAAAGCCACAGAATAGTACCCAATGAAGCTACGAGAGAGAAACTACAGAGAGAGGAAAAAGTCCCGTTGCACCCTGGAATTCAGAGATGAATTCCAGGAGGATATCGGGAAGGGCAGAGAGAAGCAGATAGATGCCCAGGCCTCCCCCCCGCCCCGACCTTCTTTCATCAAAGAGACTCTGCTAACGACACAGAGATTCTCCAGTGTCAGGTTTTAAATCTGAGATCTATATACCATGGCTTAACAAAAAAAAAAAAAAAAAAAAAAAAAAAAAAAGAAAAGTGTTGAGGGGTGGTCAGGTGGCTCAGTTGGTTAGAGCATGAACTCTGAACAACAGGGCTGCCGATTCAATTCCCACATGGGCCAGTGAGCTGCACCCTCTGCAACTAGATTGAAAATGGTGACTGGACTTGGAGCTGGACTCCACAACTAGAATCAAGGACAATGACTTGACTTGGAGCTGATGGGTCCTGGAAAAAATACAGTCACCTAATAAAACAACAACAACAAAAAAAACCTTAAAAAAAAATAAAAGAGTTGACAATAGAATCTAGTTTTCAGGGGGAACAGGAGGAAGAAATGAGTTCTCAGAGGAATTATTGAGGGTTGGGGAAGCCAAAATAAGTTTTCAGGTAGGAAGCGGGCAGTAGTATTGCCGCATGCTGAAGGAGAATGAGGATTACAAATAGGTGACTGAGGCTGGCAATTCCAAGGTCATCAGTGACGTGTGAGAGAGCTGGACAAAATGTTAAAGGATCAAGTTAGACTGCAAGAGTAACTGTGTATGTGTGTGTGCGGGGGAGGACACTCAGGACAGCAGGGTGTGTTACTTCAAAAGAAGTTTGGCAGGACAGGGAAGACAAGAGCTTGAGGGGGTGGCAGGGCCAAAGAAAGGTTATTTTAGAACAAGAAGCCATGTAGTCAGCCTAGGAACCAATGAAAACTGAGGGCTTAAAGCCTCAGGTGATATAGAAGAGCTAGGGAATTAGGAAAGATCAAATGGAGTGAGGTCCTAGTGCAGAGAGGCATAGGGATCCAGAAGCAGAAGTTGTCCTGATAGTAAAACGACTCCATCTTACAGGTAAGGACATCAAGGCCCAAGGAGGTTAAGGAACTTGTCCAAGGTCTCACTGACTCAGGAACTTCTGCTTTTTCTATTTATCTTTCCTGCTTCTAGAAATGGAGAATAATGTATACGATACAAAGAACTAGAACTTTTCCTACCCAGAAAGCATACAGAACAACGGGAGCTAGACTTAGGAAACCACCACGAAATGAGAGCGCCATATACAAGTAGTTCCAATGTGTCCAGATAAGCTAAGGAGCCAGGAAGGAAGTCTCCAGGGCCACACGCCCAGGCTTGTGATAAACTGAGTGCCATCTGCCTCCATCCTAGAGAACACCGGTAACCATGTAAAAAATGTAGCTCCCTCTCTGCCAGTTTCACCTTCAAACTGGAATGTTTGAAATTGAAGTATCTCAAGGTCTACTGCAGACCCTGAAGAAATCAGCATGACTACAATGGTAGCTGCTGCAGCAGAAAAAATAAAAAGAATTCCTTTGTGAACTCTTAGAATTCAGATGAGTGAGTGAGAGTGAAGGAGGGACTGGTGTGAACTAAGCATTCTACACCTAAGCCTCTATCCTTCTCTAGAACTAGGCAGGAAGGAGCAGGGTAAGGAGCCAAAAAAATGAAAGAAATGGAATGGCTTTCTTTTCCACTCTCCATCGAAATGAAAAATGTGAGAAGCAGAAAGTGTCTCCTCCCTCCTATGTATCTGTCAGCACATTTCCAGGAGGCCTGGCCACATCCCGGGCACTGGCTGGCTGGGGAACAGAGACTGACAGAGCACATTCGCTGGCGCTGGAGCCCCCGCCTGGGTGGTCTGCTGCTACCCCTTTGATTAAACTCCCAGGCTGGACGAGCTGGGGCCGCTCCTAAGGATAGCTGGGCCCTGAAATCTCACACTGGGCCGCACAGAGAGGGCTGCTGCTCCCTCTGATCACCCGCCTCTCACTCCTCACCCCAGAGCTGGGCTACTTGGCCACAGGCTTCTGTTCCCTAACAGCAATGACCACCAAGGGCTAGGTCTGTGCAGAGTGCTGCGGCTGTGAAGAGCACCTCTCCCGGCACTGAGTGGGACAGACACAGTGGGCTCTCACGCTGAAGCCACTCCAGCACCCTGCCACAGCGCTCCCCCACTGCAGGCAAAAGACGCTTCTGGAAAACCCTGCTTTCAAGGACCCACTGATTTCCAGAGTCCCATTCCCAAAAGCTCACCAGCCTCTCACGAGCGCAAAGAAAGGCCGAAATCTGACCTGCTCTTTGCTCAGATTTGTAAGGGACTGGGTTGTCGGAAAAGTCATGCCATAATTTTTCATGTTTTTGTTGCAAAAATGCGTCATGACTTTTCTGACAACCCAGTATTTGTTCAACAACTACATGTGAAGAACACGCATCTCTTCTTATTTTAAATACACCGGTGCTGGCGCAAATATTTCGGAAATGGCCGCTGTGCCTACTTCGTGTGGCAGGGAAAATTTAAAATTCGTAGGTGTTCTAGGCTATAAACAAAGTTAAGTCACAGCAGTAGTAAAATGATGACAAGATAAATGAGGGCATGTTTTTAGCCATAAGAATTCATAAGAATCTTGCCTCTACTATAAATCCTGGGTAACTCAAAGCTGCAGTGTCAAATTTTGGGATTGTCAGAGTACTTTGCTTTTTTATTTCTGGCTAGTTCAATGTTCCTCGGCGCCTTCACCAGCGAGCAGGGAGGGAAAAGGGGATGACAGGGCTTCCTCCTCCAGCCACCCTCCTCCCAGCTACTTGAGTGATCCGGTTAAAAGACAAAGCCGACTGTCTCTGACATGGCGGGGCAGTCGAAGCGCTGCGTGATCAGCCCTGGTCCCTTCGTCCCGCTCCCATCCTGGCTGCTCCCTGCTGTGCCCTGCTCGCCAGCACCACTCAGCAGCCTGCTGCTTCCCACAGACACACGTACTGGCTTTCACTCTGGAGCCTGGCCTGCCCTTCCGCTGCACCCACCTGCCACCAGGAAGATCCAGTTTGGGTGTAATCTCCTCCACGAAGGTGGCCCAAGCCTTCTTCCCACTCCCACCCACAGGCTGGGTGAGGTACTCCTTTTGGTGGTTCGGTTACTCCCCAGAAATGTCTGTCATGCATATGCCAGGCTGTCGCCTTTACCAGACCATGAGTTATTTCACGTTGAGGACTAAGTCTTCTATCACCTCCATGGCTCCCTACTCAGCCTGAAACACTCTTAAGAAATGGTTTTGAATAAAGAAATTAAAACAAGACATCTGAAGAAAAAGTTTTTATGGAGAATGCCACTAAAAACTTTAATGGGCTAAGTAGTTGAAATTGTGGACAATTTGATTTTCCAGAAATAGCCAAGGATTTCAATTTTTAAGACTTATCTTCCAAAATAGTATAATTTAAAATCCGCTTTCCTTATTTAGTAGAAGGTCTCTTAACACCCTGTTCAGAAAAATAGTACAAAGACATATCAGAGCTTGTGTGATATAATTAAAGCAATGTTCGGAGGAAAATTTATAGCTTTAAATATAGTAACAAATAAGAATGAATGCAAACAAATTAAGTACCCAACTTAAGAAACTGGTAGCGAATAACAATAAAGCTAGGAAAGCAGAAGAAATAAATTAAAGATAAAACAAGGAAAAAGAAAACTCATTTGAAAAAAACAGAATGATACATATATCCAGAATTATCTCATCTAAAAAAGGGAAGGGGGAAAGAAAATATTCTTTAAGGCTATCATATATATGAAAAAAGAAAACACAAACAAAATAAAAACTGAAAATAATTTCAGGTAAGAGGAAATCAAAAGCATTTAGTATGATTACCAGCCACGATGTAGTTTCTGGTGAAGTTGAGTTTAAGCTTTCATGCTGGAAGTCCAGAGAAAGGCAGAACCCCACCCCTTTCTGTCTGAATGCCCACCTGTCACTAGAAAGCCACGGACACTGTATCACTCGCCTGAGTAAGAAACTAAGGCAGCGAGTAAGAAACTTTCTCCCAGGGGCTGGCCGAGTGGCTCAGTTGGTTAAGAGTTAGCTTAAGAGCACAAGCTCTGAGGAACAGGGCTGCCGGTTTGATTCCCACATGGGCCAGTGACGCTGCGCCCACGCTGAGCTGCCAACAGGGCTCAGCTGGTGAGAGCATGTACTCCTAACAACAAGGCTGCCTGTTCGATGGTGGGCTATGCCCACCCGCAGCTAAGACTGAACCCGGCACCTTGAGATGAGCTGCCGCCTGGATGGCTCAGTGGATAGAGAGTGCGCTCTTAATAACAAGGCTGCTGGTTCGACTCTCGCATGGGCCAGTGGCTACGGCCACCCCCAACTAAGATTGAACACAGCACCTTGAGCTTAGAGGCCGCGAGCTGCTGATGGGCAGCCAGATGGTGACTGGCGTCCTCCACAACGAAGACTGAAGAATAACAACTTGGCTGGTCCCCTCTCCTAATTCCCCAATTAAAAACAAACAAAAAAAAAACAACCAAAAAACTTTCTTCCATCATAACTAGGAAAAAAAGGAAGCAGCTGGGAAACCATGTACCAAAGCCTATTTGTCATTATAACATGCTATTAGTTATTTCCCAGAAAAAGGACAATAAAAAGCAGAATTTTCTAAATTCCAAATTAAGGAATTAGTTTTAATTCCTTAGGGGAAGAGACCAAATAACATATAATTGAGCTTTTTAATAACCAAGTTCATTTTGATAACATGACATTTTATCACAAAACCTACTTTTTCAAATCAAATTAGAAATCATTTGTTAAAAGCCTTTTATGGCTGAAATAACACTATTTTCCAAGTATATTGTATTTAGACTTTTACATACTATCATCTTGATGCTGCTGTATTTCCCCTGACGACAAATAAAGACCCTGAGGTTGAGAGAAGTTGAGTGAATTTTCCAGAACCACCCAGCTAGCTCCAGAAGGCGGTTCTTTAGATGGCTAATTCTGCTTTTTTCCCACCCTCCACCCTGCTAGTTACATACAAAGCACCTCCCTCAGCACTGCACCAAGTACTAACCAAGCTACTGCCAAGACTCCAAAAGTTAAGACTGACATCTAATGGTAAGTTCAGATCCCTACGAAGACGAGTGTGATGGACTTTTACCTCACTGTCACTGAAACGCTTCTTAGATGAGAAAGATGGACTGATGGGGCCGGGCGGTGGGGGGGGGGGCTTCCCAATTATGATACAATCATCTTGGATTCCCATGAGACCAGGATCCTATCATTTTGCAAGGTTTGCAATCTACCAAATGATAGGAGTTGAAAATATGTAAACACCAATATTGGCTATTTTTTTTTACAATTGCAAAGAAAAAAATGATAATGTCATGGTGCTTCTAGCCGCTCATTTATAAATTGGAAACATATACTCCAGTCAATGACCCAATGAATAACCGTACAGATCCCGGCCCTCCCCTCCCCCTTCCTCACAGCCATTTCACATTTCAACACTCCTCCCCATTCTACCATCTTCCCGTCATTCTACCGCTAAAATCTAACTATCCAACTCCCTTCAACTCTCCACACTGTCCTTGTGAGGTTCGTTGCTTCCTATTTTACATCAGGCCTCCTCATCTACTCCCTAAAAACCATCAGGGACTTGAAAAAGGAAATTAATTACAGCCTCACACACCGGGATGAGGCTGAAGTACAGCTAACACTCACCCTTAATTTTGGTCCCAAGTTTTATACAGAGAGCACTAGGGCACCACCAGGGCACAGTGTGTTGCCTACTTGTAACATGTGCTTGGAGTAATTTTCAGCTTCACTTTTTTCTAGACTTGATTATCACTAGAGTTGCCACCATTTAAGGAAGTTGACATAACAGAGATACAGCAAAAGAGCTGAAGAGTTCAGTTATAATCATTTTTTTGGAGGCCTTTAGTGCCATTTTGCTTTAAGGAAAAGGGGAAGATGTGGCTTCTACCTTCAGTTAAACGCCATGGGGACAATCTGCAAGGAAGGCAAAATGAATCCCAAATTTCTTTTTCATTTAACCTCGTTGTGCTGTATGCTTGTTATTATCTAATTTAAAGTCCAAATCCTGGTATCTGTCTCCATTCATCCAGCTTTCTGGATGACCGTGACCACATCTCTTTCAGCCTCAGCTTCCCCATCTGTAAAATGGGAGAATGACGTATGGGTTAAGGGTGTACTGAAGGACCTCATTAACCAGTAGTCCTTAAACATCCCGAGATCATGAGATGAAAGGCAGTACAGTGAAAAAAGGAAAAGTAGGGCCGGCCGAGTGGCGCGGCGGTTAAGCACTGGCTTGGGAAGCCAGTGGCCCTAGTTCGGGTCCCACATGTGAGGGCCAGTGACACTGCCCTCAAAAAAAAACAAAAAAAAATCCCCCACAAAAACAAAACCTTCCATTTATTTCGTTTAGGGAGACCACTTCATGGATGGTGTAGTGGCCTGACCGCTGCATGTACATCTGAAGCTGCCGCTGAACAATATTATATGTCAACTATAATTTAACACATATATAGTCATGGGATGTGGAATATCGTGTGGGGATGGAGTGAATGGAATTGTAATAGCTATGTATGATATCAGGGGTGAGGGGGAGGGGGAGGGGGAGTCACTTTGTAAGGGGTGGAAAAAAATAGCTATTGCATTGTTTTGTACATCTGTAACTAATGATAAAAAAATAAAATATTTACTGTAAAAAAAGTAAAAGTAAAAGGTAATGTTATGGCATTGTGGTAAAAAGATTTATAAGACTAGAACTCATTGGAAAATTTTACCAAAAAAAGAAGTTATTTTTAAAGATCCTTTAAAAGCATATTTACAGCTGAACATTCAAGGCTGTTTATTTATGAAATAAGTACATCAGAGCTAGCAGCAGACTTAACTTTGCAGTACCTGTAACAGAAACTCATTTTCTTTAAAGCTGAAGAGGGACATTTTCATTCTTTAGCTCAAAACCAGCTAGTACTCATACAACAGGCATCAGCATGAGGGGATTAGTAAAGACAGGGAAGGACAGAATACCCTGCCGTTAAGTCTGCCTTGGGATGCCCTCTGGCATCCCAAACTGTCCATACCTGCTGGGTGAGGAGGCTGATGTGAGTGGACGGAGAATACTGCCTTGCTGCCTGCTTCTCGGCGAGTCGCTGAAGTTCAGCCGTAACCATATGCTGGTTGTACCGTCTGCTGTACGAAGGGCAATCTTCTCCCTCCTTCTGTGTTTTAGCTACTCCTGAATGCTGCTTGTTTGGATGGCATGAACCTGCTATAAAACAGAAAAGTTTTCTCTCACTTCGGAAAATAGCCCTGAAAAACTTAGGATGGTAACAGAGAAATCTCAGCCAACAGAGACTTTACTGAATCCTAGGGTTCTCTGACAATCTAAGGAGCAATAAGCTATCTTCCAATGCTATAAAAACTAAAATCCTTACTATACCCTAAAAAGTCTCCCTACTGCCAAACTGCTACATGCCTTTGTTAATGTGTTTTTACTTATTATGCGAGTTTCACAAAGAAGAATTTTCACCCCAAGTAGTGGGAAATAACCAATCCTAGAATTTACTAATCTTCAACAGAAAAAACGTAGCCTTGAAACTCATTATAATTCTTGTTTTTCTTGTTATGTACTGTACTTGTCAGTACGCTATGATCCACTGTCAAATCATCCACAATCCTAATATCACAGAGTTCTATTATTTTTAAGCACTGAAATTCTGGCAAAAAGAAATTATTTAATATAAAATCAAGGTTCGGGTATGACGGAGGAGCTCTATTGGTTAGAGCGCTGTGTTGATAACACCAAGATTGCCGGTTCGATCCCCGCATGGGCCACTGTGAGCTGCACCCTCCTTAAAAGAGTCAACTATGCCACTGTAGCGTGAAAGCAATGACCATGGCTGTTCCCCAATTAAAAAACAAACAAAAACAAAATCAAAGTTCATATTTTTTCTATGATAATCACACATCTTATTGAAAAAAATTAAAATACCCAGAAGAGTAGAAACAGTATAATGTTGTTCCTTTTCTGTCTTATTAATACTTCTATAACTGTGATCATTCTATATATACAATTTGGTGACCATGCTTTAAAAACTATAACTTTTTCATGTTTATTTTTATGTGACACATACAAAATATTATTTATAACAAATGTATGTTATAAAGCATTTTAGAATAAACACCTGTGAGCTTATTACCCAACTCAAGAATCACATTACCAATTAACGTGCATCGACCCATGTGTTCCTCTCCCCATCCCTTATCTCCTCTTATCACTCACTCCCTTTCTTTTTAAAAATATAGTTTTATGTGTTTGTGTTATTTGTGTACATGCATAAATAAAATACCAGTTAATTTTGCTTGTTTTTGAGCTCTGTAAAAATGATATCTGGGCCGGCCGAGTGGCGCAGTGGTTGAGTGCTGGCTTGGGAAGCCAGCGGCCCCGGTTCGGATCCCACATTTGAGGGCCAGTGACACTGCCCTCTAAAAACAACAAAAAAAAATGTTATCTTACTGTAGGTGGCAGCTTCCTGGGACTTGATTTTGTGATTCAATATCATACTACCAAGATTCATGCTTTCTAAGTAGAGCAGAAATGTATTAATTTTATCTGCTGCTGGCATTACATTTTGCAAATACACTACGACTTATTTTTTCCCCATCCATGGACACTTTGGTTACTTCAAGTTTTCTGCTCTTCTAAGCAGCGCAGCCAAGAACACCCTCGCGTCCGCCTCCTGGTGCTCGCGTGGGAAAGCTTCTGGCGTGTAAGTGCCCAGGAGTGGGATTCTGCGGTCACAGGGGAGGCTGAATTTTCAATTTATGTGCTAATACCAAAATGGTATTTTTTATGCTCCCACAAACCAAATATAAGAGTTCCTACTGATCCACATCTGTCTCCATCACTTGGCTTTGTCAAGCATCTTAATTCTCCCCACTTTAAGAGGGTCTAAAATCTTATTGTAGTCTTCATTTACTCTCATCTGATTAATAATGACATTGAGTGAGTGAGTCTCTGTAACCTCTTTTCTTTTTTTTTTTTTTTTTTTTTGAGGGCAGTGTCACTGGCCCTCATATGTGAGACCCGAACCAGGGCCGCTGGCTTCCCAAGCCAGCGCTTAACCACCGTGCCACTCGGCCGGCCCCTGTAACCTCTTTTCTGATATCACTGATCATGTTTCTATTGGGTTGTCTTTTTCTTTTTCTTTCTTTTTTTTTTTAAGAGGGCAGTGTCACTTGGCCCTCATATGTGGGATCCGAACCCCGGCCGCTGGCATCCCAAGCTAGCACTTAACTGCCACGTCACTCGGCTGGCGCAGGTTGTCTTTTTTCTTGATGTATAGGAGTTTTGCTTGTGTTTTTACTTTTGCCTCTTATTATAAGATCTTAAAGATGGGTCTCCTTTATATTACTCTAGAAGTTTGAAGTTTTGCATCTGAAACTTATTTTATCCATAGTGCGAGGCAGGGATCTATTTTCATGTTTCCTGTATGTAGCACCATTTATTGAGAAACCCCTCCTTTTCCACTATTTACAATGCCAGCTCTGTCATATATCAAAGTTCTACCTGTGTGACTATTTCTAGCTCTCTATTCTGTTCCACTGGCCAACCAGTCTGTACCGTGGCCAATACTATACTGTCATAATATCCTATTTGTGTATTAAGGCTTAATAAAGTGCTCCTCTACCTTATTTTTCTTCTTTAGTAAATTTTCACAATTTTTGGCCTTTTACCTTTTCATTATCATTTTAGAATAGGCTTGTCAAGTACAACATGAAAACCGTTAAGACTTTGGTTGGAACTGTATTGACAGTAGATGCCATAGACTATAAACAAGTACAGTCACAGAGATTAATTTGATGACAATGGAAACATTCATGATATTGAGTCTTTCTATCATGCACAGTTTATTTATTCGTTTGCGTAAGTTTTTTCTAATGTCTCTCAGCAAAGTCTTTTAAAATTTTCTTATAGAAGTCTTCCCTAAAATTGATCCCTAGATAGCGTATCCATGGGTAAAAGAAAAAATCAAACACAAAAAATATTCTAAACTGACTAGCTTCTTCTGTTCCCTATCCTTCTCTGGGAAAGTATGAAAAAGGTTTAAAAAAAAAAAGTTTTGATGATAGCACAGGTACTGAAGATATCGACATTACAGAATTTCTCTCACATGGGAGAAAAAAAAGTTCAAATCTGAACATTATCGTTACCACTGATTTTAGAAGATTAAATCATAAGAATAATCACCCAGAATTAGCACAGATACACATATATGCATATACTCATATACTCATATTTAGGACTTATTGCAGTGAACCATTTAATATATCTGATTCAAGCTGCATGTTATAATATCCGTTTCATTTGAAATTAGATAGTGATTAAGAAACAGACTGACTATTTACAAAACATAGCTTAGCCGTAACTCACCATAACATGGATATTACTAAAGTATTTAAAAACTTGGCCAATTTTAAGACAGTCCCCAATCTACAGATTAAACATAATCCCTATCAAAATCCCATCTGCCTGTTTTTGCAAAAACTGAGAAACTGACCCTAAAGTACACATGAAAATTCAAGGAACCCGAAGTAGCCCAAACAATATAAAAAAGAACAAAATTGGAAGAATCACCTTTGTTGATTTCAAAACTTCCTACAATGCTACAGTAATTAAGACAATGTGGTGCTGACATAAGGGCACACATAGAGATCAGTGGAACAGAATTGAGAATCCAGAAATAAACCCTTAAATTTATGATTAAATGACTTTTGACAAGGGTGCCAAGACAATTCAACAGGAAAATAATACTCTTTCAACAAATGGTGCTGGGACAACTGAATATCCACACACAAATAAATAAATAAACAAATGAATGAATAAGTAAGTAAATAAATAAAGTTAGACCCTCACACCACACCTTACACAAAAATTAACTCAAAATGGATAAAAGACCTACATGTAGACCATAAAACTCTTAGAGAAAACATGTAACTCTTTGTCACCTTGGGTTACATGGTATTTTTTTCAGATATACCAAAACACAAGAAAAGAAAAAATAAATTAGAACTTCATCAAAATTTAAAACTTTTGTGCTTCAAGAAAATGAAAAGATAACCAACAGAATGGGGGAAAATAGGGCTGGCTGAATGGTGCAGTGGTTAAGAGCTGGCTTGGGATGCCAGTGGCCCCGGATCAGATCCCACATATGAGGGCCAGTGACACTGCCCTCTAAAAAAATAAATAAATAAAAATAAAATAAAATGACAACTGGGTTTAAAAAAAAAAAAAAAGAATGGGAGAAAATATTTCTAAATCATGTAACTGACAAGGGACTTGAATCCAGAATGTATAAATATGAACACTTACAACTCAACAATAAAAAGATAAATATCCCAATTTAAAAAAGGGCAGTGTTCATCCACCCAAAGAAGACACACAGGTGAGCAATAAGCACATGCAAAGATGCTCAACATCATTAGTCATTAGGGAAACGCAAATGACAACCATAAAAATGAGACACTACTTCAGACCCACCAGGATGGATAAAATAAAAAAGACAGACAATAGTCAGTGTTGACATGGATATGGAAAACTTTGAACCTTTTTACATTGCTGGTGGTAAAATGGTATAGTCACTTTGGAAAACAGTTTGGAAGTTCCTCGAAAAGAGAAATTACAAAATTACCATATACCTAGCAATTCTATTCTAGATATACACCCAAGTAATGAAAACATAGGTCCACACAAAAACTTATACATGAATGTTCATAGCAGCATTATTCATAGCAACCAAAAAGTGAAAAATACTCTAATGTCCATCAATTGATAAATGGATAATCAAAACGTGCTACATCCAGCCATAAAAAGGAATAAATACTGATACATACTACAACATGGAAGAACCATGAAAACATTATGGTACGTGAAAAAAGCCATTTACAATTATATGATTTTACTTATGTAAAATGTCTAGAATAGGCAAATTTATAAAGACAGAAAGAGATTAGTGGTTGCCAAGGGCTGGTGGGAGGAGAAAATGGACAGTGACTGCTAATAGGTATGGGGTTCCTTTTGGGATAATGAAAATGTTCTCAAGCAAAATAGTAGTGTGGCATAACTCAGTGAATATACTAAAAACCACTGAATTGTATACCTTAAAGGGATGAATTTTATGGTAGGTGAATTATATGCCAATAAAGCTGTTATTAAAAAAATGGGGAGAGGGCCGGCTGAGTGGCGCAATGGTTAAGCACTGGTCTTGGGAAGCCAGCGGCCCAGGTTTGGGTCCCACATATGAGGGCCAGTGACACTGCCCTCAATAAAAAAATAAAGAACAAAAATTGGGAGAAAACCTTGACTGATAATATGGGTCTATTTCATTTAAAATTAGATACCCTATTTTAAGAATTCTTTGGTTATTTATTCAGGTCATACTTGACTTTTCATACATTGAAAAAATAAAATAATACTAATTTGATGTCACAAATAACTTCAAATCAGCAAGAATGCATATAGCATACTCATTGATCTATGATTATCTGTGATGGGAAATCTCTTGACTAGACTGTAAACTGCTAGTAAATTGAAGCCTCATATTATTCGTTTCTTTATCCCCAGCACCTAAAAGAAGTCCTGCTTTATTTTGTATCGATGAATGGATGCTACTGGACCAAACGCAAGCCTCTTCCTTAGTCACATCAGAACAAATGCAGCATGTGTCCCTTTACTTTTCAAAAGAAAAGGCGAACGGAAGAGATGACATTCTGTTTTCATCGGGGCTAAGGAGGAGCTGACATTCAGGCTGCTTTCCATTTTCTCACTCACCTGCCTTTGCTGAAGAGGGACGAGACAGTTTCTGGCTATAGATATGTGCAGCACTTTGGAAAGAGGAAAAGGGGCCCATGGTGTAACTGCCTGATCGACAGCGTGGCAGGCCAGCGGGGCTCGGTATGTTCTGTGTCCCAAGATGTAAGGAGGGAGAAGCACTGTCAGGGACTGTGCTCAGTAACACTGCTGGCTGGTGAGGCATGCTGGGGATGGCTGGAGGAAACTGAGATAGAGAATGGTGGCCAGGCCCTGGTGAGAGCTCAGAGGTTGTAACAATGGATGACAAATGGGTGTTGGGAATTTTCTGCAGAAGAGTAGCAGCAGGATCAGAAAGAGAAGTAGAGGACGAAGTGGTATAGACTAATTTAGCCTCTTTTTCTGCTGAAGTGGTAAATCCTAGTAAAACAAAAACAAACAAAAGAAAACACAAACAGATCATTATAAGAAAAACTGACATATACTCTATAATACACGAAGTAAACATTTTTAAACATCAAAATAATCTTACCATGAAACAGAAATCATGAAAAATACAGACTTTAATGAGTATCCATCATGATCATAATGAATTTTGCCTACAGAGACACCTGGCAACAGAAATAGTCTATTTTTAGTCTTCTAAAAGCTGGAGTTGGGACTACCTCCATCCGCCAGTGCAGGGGTTTTACAAAGGTTAGGACATCAGGACCAAGTTTCTGGTAGCGATAGCTAACTTCTTTCTCTCTGCTTTCCACCACTCTAGAAAAGTGCTCAGAATTTCTAAACACTGAAGTGAAAAATTCCTTGAAGGGAAAACAGGTGATCAGTAGAACAGAGGAAATTCTAAGGGAGAAGGAAGAACAAAGAAAAGGACAGTCTTTGTGGTAATGTCTCATGCTCTAGAATCACTTAATATCTGGTGAGGTGTTTTTTTTGTTTTAGGGATTTATCAGCGAGCAGCAAGTCTATATAGTTTGAAGTCACTCACGAGATAATTTATCAGAGTGAATTTCTGTTGCCTGTTGCTGTTTGGGCTGCTTTATCTTCACTTCTTCTATCGTCTCAGGGTGATCTACAATAAAAAATAAATACTGAACTTAGGCTCTCCTACAAGTCAAATGCTCTGCACATAATTTTGTTTCCAAAATATAACACAATTAGTAACCAATTCTAGGAACCACTGCTTATTTCACCACACTTTTCTAAGGGTGGCCACACCCACAACCCCATTAAGTGGACAACGAACCAAATAATTCTCAACTATCCCCAACCCCAGCTCCAGATAACTGAGCCAGGGAAGGCACTTAAAGCCAGGGCAGCCATCCATAGACTGCTAACAGACCTGGAAAAGAAAGTAAGTAAGGGCAGTCAGATGCCTCTGCCAAGAATTCACTAGGGGAACAAGAGACCAAGCTGGCTGGTGGTACCCACTGAAGCAAAGAAGTCATAATACGAACGGAGCAGGGCAACTACCAAAAGATAGAACAGCCCCAATATATTTTGGCATGACACCTAGATACTTCAATAGCTCTTCAATGCCTTGGTTTTACTTAAGTTGAGTGAGTTTACTTGAGATGGGTTGACCAGTATATTCAACAACAAAATCACTCTAAAAAAACAACAAACAAATCCTAACAAATTAGTTTTCTTCTACAGCAGAATTCTGAAACAGGGCAGCCAGAATTAATCATATACTTAGGGAAATATTCCAAAATCTTTCTCAAGGGCTAGGCTCCTAGAACTGAAGAAAGGCCATTTTACAGGTCATTTTTCAGAATGAAAGAATTAGGACATATGAATTATCTTCTCTCCATCACCACCAGCCATGGTCACACTGTCACACATTTGTGTGCTCATGTTTGAAAAGAGTTCAGATACTATCAAATGTCATAATATTGGCCTTCCTATGCCCCTCTACTTATTCCTTAAAAAAAAAAAAAAGATTTTATTGGGGAATCGGGGAAGGGGAACAGACAAGTTGCTGCCTTTTGTTCTTCAGTCTAGCTGTGGAGAACTACATGAGCTTCACTGGCCCATGTTGGTATCATCATTGTGCTCTTCCCAGCTGAGGCAGATCATTTGCTGGCCATTGGACGGCCGCTCACGGCGGCTCTTAACAGCTCACACTCGCTGCCGGCCACTCACTGTAGCCTATGGCAGCCCATTGCAGCAGGGGCTGCAGCCCACACTGTCGCCAGGGCTCGCAGCCCAGCTCCAGGTGGAGCTGTTGTTCACCATCTTAGCTGTAGAGAGCACACTGTCACTGGCCCTCATATGGGATCCGAACAGGGGCCCTGCTGCTCAGAGCTGGCGTCCCAATTACCCTGGCCATTTCCACATTCGACTGTGGCAGCCTTAAGAGCAGGGAAAAAGTCTCCATCCTTGAATCTACTGATAAAATTAGTCTATTGGTTACCTATGTCTTACATTTCCATCTAGATGTTAAATGTGTCTTACATTTAAAGCACAGAGCTTTGTTTATAACAGAATATCAGTGCCGTTTTTTGATCATATGATGTGAGCTAGATACTTTGGTCTGCATCCATTCTCAAATCCACAATCACTGAGTGTTCCAGCACTGAGAACACACAGAAATGTGTGGGGACATTCTGGGTTGTCAAGATGACTGAAGGAAGCACATGGAATTGAGAGAATGGGACTAAGGGTATTAGACATCCCACCAGGTATGGAACAGTCCCACACAACAAAGAACTCTCCCACCCCAAATGCCAATGGCCATGAGCTAGAGCAGGGGTCGGCAAACTTCTGAGACAGGAAAGCCACCGGGGGTCAGCAAACCGCGGCTCACGAGCCACATATGGTTCTTTGGGGATGGACATGTGGCTCTGAAGTAAGATTGAAAATGAAAATAAAACTATCATAGTTTCATTTATAAAAATTTTAAAGGATATTATTCACATAATGGTGATTATGTAAAAATATATTTATAGCTCTCGAATAATTTTTAAATTGTTGTAAGGGACAGGATTGGCTCTTCCAGGGGTTGGCAAACTTTTAAGACGGAACGTACCCAAAGAGCCACATGTGGCTCGCAAGTCACAGTTTGCCAACCCCTGAGCTAGAGGAAGCAAAACATTTAACAGAAGTGAGACACCATGAGGAGAGGAGAAGAACAGAGGTTAAGAGCACAAGTTTTGAGTCACGCAGACTAGGGTTCCAATTCCCTTGAGCAAGTTACTCAGTCTTCTTCAGTTTCTGTTTTCTCATCTGTAAAGTTCTATAATAGCACCTACTCTGTATGGTTTGGAGAAGTAAAAAGATAAGATCATGCCCAGCAGAGAGTAATATGGGCACTCACAAAATGTCATTATTATTTACTTGTCCTGAAAAGCTCTTTGCTGTTAATTCTTCTTTAAAAAATCAGACCATGGCCCTTTTCTGCTTTTGAAACGAAAATGTAACGCGTCCTCACACTCCGCCCCCACACGGCGCCCACCAGGACTGAGGCAGCACGTTATGCTTCTGCGTGTCTGATTCTTTCACTTGTTTCATCTTATTTTTTCATTAATAAACCAACATACTTACCACCCTTTGCCCCACTATCAGAATAACTGTTGCTGTTTTTAGAACTTTTTGAGTGAGTTCCCAGGAAGACGCTTGCAGACTTGTTTTTTTGGGTATAAAAAGTCAACACCTCCTCCAGTTCAGCCTCACTGAAATGAGAGAAAGTATGGTCAGAACAGGAAGTTGTTCTGGAAAATCTTTCCTGCAGGTTTTACTATGGAAATGCAGTAAGCTGGAGAAGAGGAAAATGAAAAGCACCGGCTGAAACCCCCTACTAATAGATGGTTAAATACAATATAAGTAAAGCAATCTAAAAACTTAAGGCATGATAAGGCTCCATTCATTCCAAAGGGAAGTTTCTAGAGCTGCACCGTCTAAAATGGTATGTGACTATTTAAATGAATTAAAACAAAATGCATTTAAAGAGTCTTTTCCTCAGTTACACTAGCCACATTTCAAGTGCTCCGTAGCTACGGCACAGAAAGTTCTGTTGGACTGCCAAGTTCTAGATCAGGGATTCACCGACCACAGGCTGTGGGACAGGCCTGACCAGCAGCCTGCTTCTGTATGGCTCCCAGGTAAGAACGGTTTTTCTATTTTTAAAGAATATACTCTAAAGACTATATGTAGTCCACAAAGTCTGAAGCATTTATTATCTGGTCCTTTACAGTGTGCCCACCCCACTCCTAGAAAACTGAAGTACATTCACTAAAGGAGCCACCTGCCATTTTAATCGTCTTTGTCAATGATAAGGGGAACCACCAGTATAACTGTGGAAGACCTCCCTAGCCATCTGTACAATGAAGGAGGCTGAACTAGGCGGCCTTGAGGTCCCGTCAAATACTGAAATCATAGGCACTTTATGGTGAACACCCACAAAATGCAAAGTATAGGGAGAGAGATGAGCCCACTGCGTTCTGCCAGGAAACGTATTATTCATGGGTTTTGTAACACAGCAGCCTCTCAATGGCTTTTTACATGGTTCCTAAAGCCTGGCTATGTTCCAGATAAGCGGCCTTCCAATAAGCAAAATATTCCTCCTGCATGATTACAAAGAACCTCGATCTGGGGCCGGCCGAGTGGCGCAGTAGTTAAGCGCTGGCCTGGGATGCCAGCGGCCCCGGTTCGGTCCCACATATGAGGGCCAGTGACACTGCCCTCAAAAAACAACAACAACAACAAAAAACAAAGAAACTCCATCTGAAGTACACGCTGGACTGACAGCCTAGGAAACGGGGTCTACGAATCTCAGAGTGAACCCCAAGGTCTCCCAAGTAGCAAAGTGCCACAAGATAAGGACCTCACATAAGGACTGAAGACCTGACGCTGAGGCTGCATGCAGGCGACCGCCTCTGCCTGTGAGTGTTTTATTGGGCCTTTCACAGGATGCTGAAAGGGAAGGTCACATCTGAGCTGCGTTACACCGCCTGTCTCATCCGCTGCCCGCCTCATAGTTTGTTTCCCTGCCGAGTCCTGAAGGTGTGGAAAGTTACCAGCCCTGACAAATGCATCCACATACCATCCAGATGTAATGAAAGAACTAACACTACCACTCATTTCCAATAATCAACATTTAATCCTCAGTCGGGAGTAAGGTTGTTCTCATACCCTTTATCCCCAAGTCTATATCCAAGTTAATATATATATATAATTCATTTTTAGTATCCAGATAGGGCTGGTAGGGGGTTACACATCACTTTTGAAAAGGTGGTTTTTTTCATTTTCTTTTTTCACATTTTAGAGATTGTGAAGACCCCTAAGGGAAACGAGAAATTAATCTTTTTATTTAAAAGTGGAGCCATTTTCTGAACGTAATCTAGTTTTTTTTTTTCTTTTCTGTTTTTCTAATGTTGATGTGAGAAACTGTTTCTTGCTTTGTTTTTATACCTGCTTTATCAATCATATTACTCAAGACCCAAGAATGTCAACAAAATAATATCACACAATTATGAACTAAAAAATGATGTTATTTGTTTGCTGTGTGTTTAAGTACATGATACTGAAGCTCTGGCTAGGTCTACACAAGGTATTCAACACCGATCAGACTATGTTGGTGACTGATATCCCACCACCCGGTTTAACTTCATAAATCAACAAAGAGTTGAGTTTTCTACCTGCTTTTCTCCTCACTGTGACTTTGATGGTTGAAGACTAATTAATGAGGTTATACAGATGTTTGATCCTTTCTATTCGTGGTTTTGTACAAGTCTGTTTTAGAAAAGGCCTTCCAGCATACATCATATGAAATTTAAAGTTGAATATCTTTGTCACCTCTTCCTTTGGAAACACATTGCAAATGGACAAAATGGCCTGCTGATTTGTATCAAGACAGACAGCTGAATGCTGACATTTTTCAATCCCTAAAAACTAACCCCAGGCATGAAGGGCTTCTGTTTTATATAAATTAGGCATAACCCTCACAGTGCTAAGAAACTGCCAATTCCTCAACCCACTCAATGTAGGCAAAATTTGGTCATCTCCCTGCATCTGTAGGTCAGGGTTAAAATTCAGATCCAGTAAATACTAGAAACTTTTAAGTTCAACTTTCCAAAGGGCTTTCTCAGCACTTTCAGTGGTGTGTACTTTGAAGGCTGTCTAGAAATACAGCCCAGATACCCAGCAGCAGTGTTTTGATAACTGAAACCATGACAACAGCAACATAATTGGCTGCGATATGGGGAGGCCAAGCCTATGAAACTCTTTTCATTTTCCTTCTAAGAGTGATTTTACTCACATCCATATGTTAGAAACAAGGGAATATTGGGAATTCGATGGGGCATTACAGAAGGTGGAATAAGATAGTTTTTATTAAGCAAGAATATCTTCTACCTTGCTTGTCTGATGAACTCCTGAAAGTTTTCCGCATTCACCCCATCTTCTTCTTCTTCCTCAAGTTTCTTCTTTGATTTCTTGCTTTCAGCCATTTGTTCTGTTTCCTACCCAACCCCCACAGAAAAACAACAAGATAAAACTGATTCCTGATAAATGCACACTTCATCATCTGGTTTCATGCCTTGGGTTAATCTGTTCTCACAGTAAAGACATTTAGTTCCTCCATGTACTTTTGCCATCTGTAAATTGGATATATTGCTTTCTGCCATTATTTCATGAAATAATGTGGAATTTCCAAATAAAAGTTACAGAATAAATGTAATTTTTTAATCATGCTTTTTACTTTCTACTCACACAGCCCACAGAGAAAAAGCTTTTTTTGGTAGCTTAGTGATGTCTGTGGTCACACTTGCAGCTTTCACAGTATGACAACAGAGGTACTGCATTTTGTTACAATTAGGAAAGAGGACGTTCCTCCTATACCAGCATCCAAAATGAGACGAATTCTTCACTTATACAAGACATCCCAAAATTCTCAACAGATCTGAAATAAATTGTGCCTATGGATTTGTGGTGTTAATAGTCTACTAACCATTCCATGGATCTTTTAAAAAGCCATTTAAATTTCTAGGCCTCAGCTTTCCCTTCTGCAAATGGCCATACACTTTATAACCAAAAAAAAAAAAAATGATAGTTCTAAAGCATTCTGAGGCCTGTGGATAAATGATGCTTTGCAAAATATTCTAACCAAATAGTATATTTCCTGAGCTTGGCTGTAAAATGATGTCACTGGTTAAAATGTTCTAGAGAACAAAGTATAACTCTCTCAGGAAAGGCGATTGTCATTCCATGAAATCCACAGTTCAGATTTGGTCTCAAATAGTCAATTCACCACTGCGTACATGCACAATAATGACAATGCAAATTCGCAGAGTCCAGGAGTCAGTCAGCTCAAGTGCAATTGCGCTCAAAAGGAATATGCCTCTTGGTAAGAGCTAACTATGGCCACTAGGTCTTCAGGGCTTGTCAGCAGCTTTTCAGCCCCGCTGCGTTAAGGAGTGAGGTCCTGTTCCCCATCACACAGGGGATAACGACGCTAGAAAAGGGAAGAAGGACCTCTACCCCCCAGTAGGACGCAAGCTTCCAGCCTGTTTCTGACAGTGTGTGGCAGTCTGAAGCACAGAACCAACAGGTAAACCACCTACCTTGTTGTATACGATGATAAAGTCACCCAGTTGGTGGGCCAGGATTCGTCTGCGTTCCAGAAGTGCCAATCGTCGGCTGGGTAACACCATCCTCAGTGAGTGCTGGAGGTTGCTTGATGCTCGCTTCAGGAAACGAACCACTAGCTCCTATAAATTAAGTGAGTGGTGGAAAAAAAGCAGGGATTGTGCTAATCAACAGAAGACAAGCTATCAAGGGATTACACAACAGAGGTGTGAGAAGAAGCATATTACACATTTCAACAAATAAGACCCAGAGCAAACATGTCAGGTATAAGAATGACACAGAAAAACAAAACAAAAGAAACTTATTCTCTGTCCTCAATAAACTGTCAATCACAAAATCAAAATCAAATATTTATGTAAATAACTGTAATAAAATAGTGGCTATAAACATTAATTCATATACAAATAGCACTATTCAAAGTGTAGCTATCACATCTAATGGGACCAGAGAAAGCTATTTAGGGAATGTAGCATTCAAGGAAAAGTAGTGGAAACAAAAACCATGGGAGCAGATGAAATCATCCAAGGTGAGAAGGCAGAGAAAGAATACAGAAATAGTCAGGCTTAGACATAGGAAAGAGGAGGGAAAAAATCAGAAAAAGAAACAAAAACCAACAACTCCCCCATCCCTATAAACACACACACACACACACACACACACACACACACACACACACACACGAACCCATGGTAGGAAACATCAGAAATGTAGAAAGAAACCCAGGAGAAAATAGCATCATGGAGTAGAGGGAGGAAAGGGTCCCATGTCAAAGCTTCCAAGAGGCCAGTGCTGGAAAGGCCCTCAGTCTGGCCAGTGTGAGATAATTTCAAGAGAATCCTTTCAATAGAGAAAAAGAAATAGAGGGAAGCAGTTAAGAAATGCAAGGGTAATGAAGACTGTAGTGAGGGACTTCCGGTAAAATGGCGCAATAGACAGACGCTGTGCTAACTGCCTCCCAGGATCACACCAAAATTACAAGCAAATTTACAGCATTCAACCCTGGAGGTCCCCGGAACACTGGAGGAACAGAACCACTAAACGAAGAACTTAAAGAGGAGGCCACGTCGGGTCTGGTAGGATGGGCGGAGACGAGAGAGGGCGAGCCCCGTGAGGGAAGCCCCAGCCGTGGGAAGCTTGTCTGATTCGGGGAGAGACCCTCCGGCCGCACTCCAAGCTCACCAGCCCAGAGCTCCTTTGCCGGGAAGAGGAGTTCTAAGATAGCCGGCAATAAATTAGTAAGGACTGTCTTTGCTCAGCTCGGTGAGGCTAAGAGCGGCTGGAGAATCAGTGGGGCCGGCGCCCGGGCTTGCTCGCCGGTGAGCACTTACCTGGTTCCTGATGGAGGGAGTGGCTGTGTGAGCGGGGAGCCTGCGGGGACGGACTGAGCTGAGCACCTTTGGTGCAAAGGCTGGAGGTTTTTGGATTGTTGTTCCCGTGGTGCGGAGCTTGCACGCGAGTGGTGTAAGGAGGGCGCCATTTTGTCGGGCTTGGGCCCTCCCACGAAGGATCAGGTCCGAGACCTAATTGGTCTGGTGGAATTGGCGAAGTGCGTGTGTGCGTGCGTGCGCGCGCGCGCGCCTGCGGCCTTGGATCCCCACCCTCCGCCCGGCTTATACTGCGTTGCCAGGGAAACATAGGGCGGTGCCCCACGGCTCCTACAGCGGCTCACTGAGACCCGGGAGTTCGAGAGCCGCCTCGGATCCCCACCCTCCGCTCGGCTTGTGCTGTGTTGCCAGGGAAACGCCTAGTGGGAGTGATCCGACTGCAACAGGCTGCTCACTGAGACCCGGGAGCACGCAAGCCGCCTTGGGTCTCTGATTTCCACACTGCGCTTGCAGAGTTGCCAGGCTGGTGACTGGTTGTCGGGCTGCTCGGCCTGATCTGCGAGCGACTGATTGGGACAGGCTGAGACTGGGAGTTCTCCTGGGAGTGTTGGGCCGTGAGCTGTGTGCCTGCGTGATCCAGCCAGGGCTCTCCTGGTGATCTATCTAATACATCAAAGCAATCCCAGAGCGACAGCCAGAATGGGGAAACAAAGAAACATGTCACAAGTAAAAGATCAGAAGAAACCTCCAGAAATGGAACCAAATGAAACAGAGGGATCCAACCTTTCAGAGACCCAGTTTAGATCACTGATGATAAGAATGTTTAAGGAACTTAGCGAGGACATAAAGAAAGATAGGGAAACCATAAAAAACAACCTGTTAGAATTAAAGAATACAATAACTGAAATGAAGAACACACTCGAAGGAATCACCAGTAGAGTAGATGAAGCAGAGGAGCGGATCAGCGATTTGGAAGATAAAATAGCAGAACTCACCCAGTTGGCACAGCAAAAAGACCAAAGAATAAAAACAATGAAAATAGTTTAAGAGCCCTATGGGACAAGATGAAGCGCAACCACATTCGAATCATAGGGATACCAGAAGGAGAAGAGAAGAAGCAAGGGGTTGAAAAGGTATTTGAAAAAATAATGACTGAAAACTTCCCTACACTGGTAAAGGAAATCAACATACATGCCCAGGAAGTGCAGAGGGTTCCAAACAAGCTGAACCCAAACAGGTCCACACCAAGACACATCATAGTTAAAATGGCAAAGGTTAAAGACAGAGACAGAATCCTAGAGGCTGCAAGAGAAAGACAGCAGGTTACATACAAAGGAACTCCTGTTAGACTAACAGCTGACTTGTCTACAGAAACTCTGCAGGCCAGAAGGGAGTGGCAGGAGATACTCAAAGTGACACAAAATAAAGGCCTACAACCAAGATTGCTCTATCCAGCACGGCTATCACTTAAAATTGAAGGAGAAATAAAGAGCTTCTCAGAAAAGAATAAGCTTAAGGAATTCATTACCACCAAGCCAGCATTGCAAGAAATGTTAAAAGTACTTTTTAATCAAAAGAAAGGGGTAAACAAGCTAACCCAGAGAGACAATTTAAGAAGATTGATGTCATATCAAGCAGATATAAAGGAAAAACTGATGGTTGCTGATTGGGAGGGAGTGGGGAAGAGGGAAGGGGAAGGTTTTGGACAGTGTATGTGGGACTACAATGTTGCCGCAGGGTTATGGGGGCAGTTCTGGGAATGTAATTGGTAATGTTGTGAAGAGACTATTATGTTGTGAGAAATAAGTCAGTTGGAGAAGGACAGGTACCATGTGATCTCACTTGTGTGTGGAGTCTGAAGAACTGAGTGAATGATCAAAGTAAACAGACTCATAGATGTAGAGGAAAAACTGAGGGTTGCTAGTTGGGAGGGGGGTGGGGATGGGGGAAGGGGAAGGGATTAGACAGCATAAATAGACAACTACAATATTGCCACAGGGATATGAAACACAGTTCGGGACTATAATAATGGTGTAAAAATTTTGTGGCGTGTCAGATAGTCACATGTCTTGTTAGGGAGACCACTTCATGGATGGAGTAGAGGCTTGATCACTGCACTGTATGTACACCTGAAGCTGATGTTGTATAGTATTGTATGCCAACTGCAACTGAATATGTGGGTGGTCACGGGATGTGGAGTATGCTGTGGAGGCGAGTCAGGGGAGTTGTGATGGATATGTATGATATGCGGGGGGAGTGGGGTGGCGAACTGGGGGAGGGGTTTTCACTTTGGGGGGTAAAGAGTATAACTATTGCATTGTGTTGTACACCGAAAACTAATAAAATAAAATAAAATTAAAAAAAAAAAAAAAAAGACTGTAGTGAGGAGCAGAAACTACTGATTTAAAAAGTTTAGTGATAAAGGGAAAGAAAGGTGATCGAGTTTCTTTTCTCCCCCAAGGGTATGGGAGCTTTCAAAGTTGGGCATTGGTAAGGAGGGCACAGTGGAAGGTCATTAAGGGCGAGAGGATGCATCTCGCTTGAGATGCAGCAAAGGATCTTGAAATCTGAACAGACACCAATCAGATCATTCATAATGTCACAATGCTTCCAAGAGAGACTGTGCCGGGACCAAGGCCTCAGGGATAGCTGTCTCTTCCCACTCGCTACCCAGACACAATAGAATCGCTCTAAGATGATACATGTTGGCACCTTCTGCTGCTGTGCCTTCTGTGAATTATGTGATCAAGGATCTCTAACCTTAACCTGGGCCAGAGAGGCAATCCTACACCCACCTTCTTCATAAACAGGATCACTGCTACAATCCTCAGGGAATAAGTTAGGGTTTGCTCTTCAGATATAGTTTCAAAAAGAAAGGCACAGGCTGCTTTTTGAAGTGATGATCCTAAATATTCTTGTAAAAAGCCTCAGAGAAATCCTGTGTGAATTCCAAGCCAGCAGTTGCAGTGGTTCTTCTCTTCGGAGCTATTTTTTAATTCTTGAATCTGATTTTTGGTTCATTGTCCTTTGGTGCCAATTTACTCCAGTATAAAGAAACAGCCTCACAACCAGAGGGTTGGGTTTCATAGTTTTACTCTGCTATCACTGCTATAGGGTGGTTTAAGCTGTTACATTAAAACATTATTTTTTCACAGTGGAGCAAACTGACTCTCAAAAAGGCACTTTCAATTTTCCACTTGGAAAGAGTAGAGCTAACATTTTCCACTGATGGTTGAAGGATTATTCACAACACACAAAGGTTTTATCTCTGGGTTGTATTGGCTACTTGAAATTCACAAGTTGTTTTCTGGGATATTCATCATGTTTTTATAATAGGCCTGGCATATTGCATGCCTCTTGTATGTGAGAACTGAAAATTACAGTTGTCACTCAGTCAGACAAAGGATGCAGCTTTCTCAGAGCTAGAGGTCCCTCTCTTCTCGGTGACAGCTTCCTGTAGTTTAAAAGGCTAAGAAAGCACTTCTTCTATAAGCATTGACTTTACCAAAGAAATAGAAGCTCCCTGTCACTGTGATCCACAGTAAAAATTATTACATAAGTTTGTTTCCAGTAACCTAAAAATTTTACAAAGTTACAACTAGTAAAGAAACTGTTAAAACGGAGCGTGTTACATTCTCAGAGGGCCTATGATAAAGTGTTGCCTCCCAAGGAGCTCACTGGACGCCTCAGGACAGAAAAGTAAATGGCTGATGACTCATGGATACAATGAAAGAGCAAATAATGTACAATTGTAACATCTGGGTTCAAGTTCCAGTTTCACCACACACCAGCTAGGGGACAACAGGCAAGTTACCTCTCTTCTTTAGGTCTGTTTCCTCATCTGTGCCTCCCTCAAAGAGATAATACATGAAGTTACTTGAAAAAGGACTCTGTAAATTGTTGTTCTTTTTGAGAGCTTTGCACAGGGCCTGACATCGAATGAGCAATCAATTTCCATTTTCAGAATAAAATAAATTGATGCCACAACATACAGTGTGATGAACATGGCTCCAGATCAAAGGTTTACTTCACATTAAAGAGAGAAATCTACAGACTATGAAATAATTATTTCATCAGAAGAATAGAGTGCTCTTTACCTTAATAGAAAAAAGAGAGTAAAAAGGTTCCAATAGGAAGAGCCTCACCATCTGTTCATCTTCTTTGGCAGCCCAGCTGGCACTGAACGTTTGACCTCCACTGTCTTTCATCAGGCGAATTTGAACATGCTGGAGATAGGCAGAGAATGCTATTCGAGCCTGCACTTTGCTACAGAAATCCAAAACAACACTCTGTTATGAGACAGAATGGAAAGCCTACCCCAGTATACTTGCCTTTCTCAGGGTGGCCTTTGAGGAGCCTTCCCTTAGGCTGGTGGAGAAACACGAAGCCCACCATCTAGTCAGAGAATGAACACTCCTTCTAAACAGTATGTGAGGGTTGTTTTTTCTCTATTAAAATAATCAGAGATGGAGAATCCTATTTATTTTCTCATTATTACCATAGGGTGAAAAATGAAGTAAGAATAGAAAATCAGGTTTCCTACTCTCTTACACCTTATCTCTTGAACTTTTTAACAGCTTTCTTGGGGGGAATGGACAGGAGCAGTGTTCAATCTCCACAAGAGCCTTGTATTAATGTAGAAACGTTTTTCTGCCTTGGAGGCCCTTAAGAACATACTTATCAGGGAGTGCAAAAGTATGGCTTTTGCTATGGCAACTAATATTTCTGGAGTGCAAGAGCCTCCAAAGCAGGAAATAGATAAATCCTACCAAGGGACTTTTGAGACCAAATTTTAAGGTCATGCTTTTCTCAACTACAAGACAGGAGTGGCTGGAGCCCAGAGCAAAGGAGAGAGGCCCAACAGCATTTGGCATAGACAGGCTAGGACCAGCCCAGATGTTCAACGGGAGAAAGAAATCTGCACACACAGGAAAAAGCCCCTAGCGCCATCGGTAGAGAAGCCAGCCGATTTCTGCCTGGTGGTCTCAGTTGGAAACAAGGAAATCTGATAGGTTATGGTGTGAGAGACAGAAGGACCACAGAAACCATGATGGCTTTCACTTCAGGGGCTAATTGGAGCAGATCTGTTTTCTTTCGGGAGAGATTTTGGTTACTTCAGCTGATTGGCCTTCTGAGGCTCCAGCCAAAATGACATCAGTGAAGATTAGGGCCCAACACAAACTTTGTTTACAATCCTCACACATGCGATCACTGAATGCTTTCTACTCACTGTGCCTCCAAGGTTAGGATGAAGGGCTCGTCCAGAGCAAACTGGAAATCCCAAGAGGGTCTAGCTTTTATGTGTGTGGGGGAGGGACGTGCTGAGAGGGGCTCAGGGTGGGGAGATCTGCCTTTGAGAGTGGAATATGTAAGATCTTCAGAGCATGAACTATAAGTACAGCTACATCTTTGCTATTAATAGATAGTTTATGAGGGTACAGTATGGTTTTGAAAAAATAAATCTGTAGTTTCAAATGTCTCTCAACAAAGACAGCAATTATATACTTGTTCACCTGGAAACCACATACCACTTTCCCCTCAACCATTTCCATAAGCTTTACCTCCACCACAAATTAATTTCAAGTCAAAATAAAAGAAAAAGATTCTCAATTTTGGTCAACAAATTCTCTTGCAATGTAATGAGATAGAAATGGCATGTGTCAGACACCTCCAAATGCAGCAGCATGCCCAATTTTACTGATTAACTCTTTATAACAGTAACACATAAAGGTCTGTGGATAAGGGAACCATTGCTTGGAAGTTGAGATGTCAATCATTTTGTTGCGAATCACTGTTGCAAATCAAATGAACAAGTACTGAGCTTTCCACCCTTGTTAAAGAGATCCCTGGGATGTTAATCCTGAGTTGTCCCTAAGGTACTGGACACATAGGTCAGCTGGTCATGCGAAACCAACCAACCAAAAAAAAAAAAAAAAAAAAAAAACCAGATGGAAAAACAAAAACTAGAATGATTTACACCACAGAAACCTACTTTTTTTAAAAATAAAAGCCTATGTGAATCCTCAGGATATAAAACATGCAACGTGGGGGCTGGGGCCTTGAAACCTTACCATGGGCCTCCCCCGGACCCCCTCCCCCCGTCCACACGGAAATGCCCCACAGAATGATGGGCAACTCCAGGAAATAGTCTGAAAACCACTGCTTTATATTAACACACCCTGCAATTACAACAGTTTACTCACTGAAAGTGAGATCCATAAGATTTATGAAGAAATAATTTCTTTCCACAACAGCTAAGTAGAATGTTATTGCTGGAAAAGACCTTAAAATATAGTCCAGTGGTTTTCAAATGTTCTATTTCAATTCAGTGGAATCTTTTTTCCCCTTCAGGAAGCAGAGTTTGAAAAAACACTTGTCTAACGCCATTCCTTGGCTTAACAGAAAAGGAAACTGAGGCGCAGAAAAGCTCTCTGACTGGCCCACGATCACCAGCCAGTTGGCGAGCACCAAAAAGCCCCAGCCCAGGTCTGCTGACCGAGTCCAGGGTCCTCTCCACTAACGGTATTGTTCTCATTCTCACGACACCTGAACCCTATCAAACCCCCACTCCTCCAAACCTCAGTCTCACCCTCCACCCTTGCAGTCTTAAGACTTGACCTCTAACTTAGAAAATCAAGGCCATCGTGCATAAATATCTAAACTTCCTTCCCCTTGAACACCTAACCACTGCATTTACCCCACAGTGCTTTCTTTCTAACTCGCAGCAAGAGCTACCCCTCCACTGGCCTCTTTCCACCTTCTTCTAGGACCCTTCTCTGTCAATATATCCATTTCTGCATTTCTAATCCTCTTCCCATCAAGTCCTTCCCCTAGTCTATAAATAAACACCAGAATCTCTATTTTTTTTAAAAAATCCTTTCTCTTGGCTTGCTCTCTCTCTGATGCATTCTCACCTTCCTTTTATTGCCAAATCTTCTAAAAAAGTTGGTGCTTTCCTATTTCCTGAACTCACAAGTTCTCTTCTACCCAGCATGCCTGCTCTAGGTAAAAAATGCAGGAGTCTCTTTTCACTCCTCACCCTAACTTGGGCTGTCTGAGGCACTCTACAGCTTGAAACTCTTGTAGCTCTCACCAGACTTCTCCCTCACAGTTTTATGCCTATCTTTCTAACTGCTACTTGTTGTCCTTTTACTGAAAAACACTGGTTTCCCCCAGACCTCAGTTTTCTTCCTTTTCTCCTTGTCTATGCTTGCTGAACTAAACTGAATTGGACAAGCCCATCCATTCTGAAGTTTTAAACTAGCACCTATACAGTCCCGTCCAGCTCTCACCTTCCAAGCTCTGTTTTCACCTGTCTCCTGGGCACCTGCATCCCAAAGCACTTCCACCTCGCTGTGTCCCAAACAAAACACATTATTTCTATCATGAAGCCACCAGCTATGCTCCTTATCTTGTTGGCTGACGACATCCACAAGTCATCACATTTGGAAAAGTCATTCTTTTTGGAGTTCTTGCATCTACAGAGACCAAGCCCTGTCAACTTTAACTTGCAAATTTCATTAAGTGCGCCCCATTCTCTCCATTCCTGTAGCCATTGCTCTGGGCAAGGCCTTCGTCTTCCTGGCTCGGGGCACTGTCACAGCCCCTAATTCACCAGTTCTCCTCTTCACAGTCACTGTCCCACAACGAAATCAGAATTTACTTTCTAAATCCAGATCTGACCTTTCCATTCATCTGCTTAAAAATTATCCATCTAAAAAATCAAGTCCACGCTCCTCTTAAAGCCCTTTATGACTGAATGACATCCAATTTTTAGTCTCATTTCTTACCACACCCTCCTCTCCATATAAGTCCACTGCACTAACCTGTATTTCTCAGACTCACCAAGCTCATTCCAATTTCAGGGCCTTTATATTTGCTGTTCTCCCTGGGTTATTCTGCCTCCTGATATTCATATGACTTACCTCCTTCTCATCACTCACCTCAGAGGTTACCTTCTCGTGCCCAAATACCACGGTCTAAAGGAACCTCTGTCCAATTACACTCTAACACTACATCCTGTTTCACTGTCTTCATAGCAACCCCTTACTGCCTGAAATTACCTTGCTTCTCTGTTTAGTCAGTCTGCCCCCAGCCTGTCTTGTTCCCCACTGTAATACTATACAGCCTAGTATAACTGTCGGCCCAGAGCAGGGACTCAATAAACAGCTGTCGAGGAACTGAATAAGTAACTGTGCTATCACACCGCTGTGCCTCTGTCTCCTCTGCTAGCTCTCCCCACATAGTTGTCACCTCCCAAACCTCCTGAAATCCTACTCATCAGTCAAAGCCTGGTTCAAACAGTGCCTCCTCACTAATGTCTCTCCAGCTTGCCCAAGCGAGACCAACCACTCCTTGTACTGTGTCCTACGAGGGCTCTGCCCATATTGGGGTCATAGCCCCTGCTCCTTAAGTGGTCCCATACTAAGCCATGAGCTGCTTGAGCTCTTGTCTCAGTCACACTGTGCTCTTGGTGACTGACTGACACTAAAACCCAACAAAAGTACGTGTTCGGCCAGTGATACCTGGGTTTGTATCATATTGCTACACTTTGGATACGTAACTACTCTAAGGCTCAGTTTCCTTAGTAATGATAGTATCAAATCACAGTAATTACTTCACAGGACTGCTGTGAATAAGAAACGAGACATTGCTATAAAGCCACCAGCAGTGCCTGGTCCACAGTATACTGTTATCAACTGTACTAATATCATTACAAAAGGTACGTACCTGAGGTTGCCATGATCCTGCAGAACCTGCATCAGCTTAAATTTACGCTCAGGTTCCTGAGTCTCGATTTTGCAGTGCTGTTCACCTTTATTAGTCCATTCAGAAACTTTCACGGCATTTTCTTTGGGTGAATTCTCTACAGTAACAGTCAATGAGGGTGTGTATTTGGCTTGATTTTCTCCAAGGGGCCCTGCAAACTCCTCCTGGGAAGCTTCCTGTTCTTCATCTTCATTGTCTAACGCAACTTCCTCCTCCTCTTCACTCTCTGTCTCAGCTTGAACATTCATTTCAGCTGCTTGGGTAATCATGAAATGCGAAGAATCACTAATGTTGCTGGAAAAAGGATTAAATTTTCCCGTCTCCCAATACCTTAGTAAGAGCCCATATCTAAATCAGACCACAAATAACACACAAAATGAACAGAGAAACATGTCACTCTCCAGTCTTCTAGTCTAACAGCCTAGTAATGATCTTCGTTACAACTGACGTTTCTCATCGTAACACCAATGGCTCTCTCACAACTTAAGGCAAAAAACATCTCAGTAATCTTGACAGTGTGTTAGGGGATTTTGGAAAGGCACCTTTCACGGAGGTATGAAGAGTGGGGGAATATCTTTCTAGCCTATGTTGATTCATTATCCTTCTCCTTCACTGCCTTGGAAGGTTTATGAGAACAGGGACCACATCTTTTTTATTCACCAATGAACCCCAGTGATTGACATGCCTGATACAGGTGCTCAACAAATGAGGGATGGAGGGAGAGAAAAGAAGTCAGTCAGTGACAAACAGATCTGGGAGAACCTGGGAGAGAAAGAAATTCCCTTTCTCTGTTTATGTTTAAAATGTTTACACCATTTGGCAATGTCAAAGGATCAACTGGACTTAATGCCTAATCATGAAAAACCTGAACCATAAATGCTCAGGATTCTACTAAACTAAACTGATTTCTAAAGTATCAGGTATCATATTGGGTTGTCAGAAAAGTCACGATGTGTTTTTTTTCTATGTTTTTCGTTGTAAAAATGTGTCATGACTTTTCCGACAACCCAATATGATGCTGAAATAAGAGCAAAAGCCAAAACATACATGCTTCGGATATTCTTCAATACAAATATTATAGGATGGAAGGTTTAAAAACTTATAATCCTTTTGAAATTTAGTTTCATAGAAAAAAGGCTACACAAACAAATTAAGTGTATGTGATCAGGAAGGTTCTGATTCATTGAGTGTTAATTAAGCAGCTGATTACATCAGCCTGGCAGCACCCAGACAATGGACTTTGCTGACGGCTCACTGGCACATACCTGGGTACTGTGGCCTCACTGCCCTCAATCTGCCATTGCGTCGTCTACGCTTTCGCACCTCCAAAGACAGGAGCTTCCTCTCATAAAGAGCAGCATGCAGTCTGGCTTTTGAATTCACACTCTCTACCTTCAATTCTGGTGCTCCATCAGTAGTTATTCTATGGGGGAAAAAAACAACTTTCAGAAAGTTCTCTTCTTTACTTCAAGACTAAGTTTGACAGACATCTGTAATGATGACAGACTGAGCATAGTAATTCTACTGAATTCTACAAGGTTTGACAGATAGATGGGAATATTGGAATTTACATTAAAACTTCACCCAGGGCTAGCCGAGTGGCTCAGTTGGTTCAGATCTCGCTCAAAAGCGCGAGCTCTGAGCAACAGGGTTGCCTGTTCGATTCTCGGCCTGAGCTGAGTTGCCGCTGAGCTGTCAACAGTGGCAGGATGGCTCAGCTAAAAAAAAAACAAAACAAAACTTCACCAATGGCCTGTCTGAATCTATTAAATGTTCTAAACAAAAAATATATCTGCAGACAATGTTTAAGTATTTTTAAGTATGCAAGTAATACTGGCTCACTACTTATTGCAGAGATCATAAACTGCTACCCTATACTTATACCTTAAGAATGACTGGGAGATACTGGTGACACTTTAATTATCAGACTGGGTAGTGACCTGAGGTGTTTATTTTTTGTTATTCATTATAACTTAGAATTATATAAATATTTTTTGAATGTATACAGTATTTAATAAATACACTTAGCAGAGGTTGAGATGAGGGGAGGAATTTACGATGATCTGAATATGGCAGCACAGTGCTGACTGAGACTCAGAGGGGAAGTGTCTCAGTGAAAAGTTACTAAGACTTTGGGACGCACCAAGTCTCAAACATTCCAACACGAGGAACTCCTTGCTTAGAGCCTACTTAGTTACAGGAGTAGGAGGGCAGAGGTGGCAGGCAAGGGAAAGCAGCAGATGTAGGACAAGGCCAAATTCAATTGGGTCATGAATGGGAAATGTGATAGGAAAAGGGGGTGGCAACAGCTAAGTAAGGCATTAAAAATAAATCACAAATTAGGGAAGTGACAGGTATCAGGCCCAATCCAGACAGCAACCCAGCGAAGTACAGGGCAGCAAAGATAACCAGATCATCCAAGAGAGAGAGGGTCCTCGGTTATTGAGTCAGAAAAGCAGTGCCCACACTAGTGACTGAAAGCAGGCCACCAACTCTGTATGCTCAGAACTCAAGTTCTAACTGGTTGGCTTTGAACTCTCTTGAACTCTAGAACTCAAAGCGTATTCCATTTGAGGTCAAGGAATCACCCTCATTCCTCTAGGAGTTTTGAGTTTGATGGAAAGACTGTGTCTTTTGGTCTGTTTAAGACTTTTAGGGATTTCTGGGTGGATGAGCTAGATAGTAAATCTTCTGGAGGCCTTCTGTCTAGAACAGGAAAATGAGCCAACAATAGGGAAGGTCCTGACATCAGGGGCAGAAACAGGAAGCAAAATAATGAACTCTAAAAATAGTTCAAACTCAGCTTCTGAAGTCCCAACAACTCAATATTGCCCCCTCTCCATCTCTCTCTCTCCCTGTGTCTGTCTCTCTCACACACACAGTTGTGCAAATCAATTTTTAGACAAATAATAAAGAGAATAAAACAAATCTGATATTTTTAAAATAACAGCTATGAGCTTCTAAGAAACCCAGAATAGACAGATAAATCCTAACTAGTACCACGGATGGAGGTAGGAATGCTGGGAAAAGTGTGAATCTGATAAACAGATTTATATGAGGGCAAGAAACACGCTTGCCTTGTTGATCCTTGGATCAGTGATGCATACGAGACTGCCCAGCATACAGCTGACATGCTGTAAGTATTTTCAGATTAATAAACAACTGAATTTCCTATAAATAATTTCTAATACCTTCAAACTACACCAATTTCATTTTATTTTGCCGTTTTATTATGAAAATATTTTAACAAACAAGTTTTTAAATTGTATTGTGAACATCCATTTACTTACTGCCTAGTTTCTACAATGAATATTTTCCTATATTTGATTCATCATATATATCCAATCTTTCATTCTTCTACCCATCCATCAACCCATCTAATTTTTAAAGCATTCCAAAGTCACACAGACATCAGTGCACCGCGCATATCATTAGTATCTAGAGTTCGATATTGGTTTTGGGTTTTGGTGGGGGGGGGTTTGAGTGAGCTAAAAACTACGCACAGTGAAATACCCAAATACTAAATTTCTGGTTTGATGAGTTTTATCAAATGCCCGGAAGTATATAACCCACTCTCTAACATTACTGTCTCCTCAGAAAGTTCTCATGCCCCTTACCAGTCAACCCCTCTCTCACACTCCCAAAGGAAACCGCTGTTCTGAATTTTTTCATCACAAATTAGGTTTCCCTGTTCCAGGACTTCATAAAAATGGAATCGTACAGTGTGAACTCTTTTGTGTCCTTTCATTCAGCATGTTTCTGAGATTCACCAATCTTGTGTGTACCAGTATCGATCCCTTGTTATTGCTGAGGATTAGTCCATTGGATGAGTAATCCACAGTTCACCTACTTGCCTGCTGTTGGACACGTAGGTTGTTTCCAGTTTTGAAATGCTATGAATCAAGCTGCTATAAACATTTCTGTACAAGTCATTTTGTGGTTATATTTTTCATTTCTACAGGGTAAAGATCTTGAAGTGAAATTTTCTCAACTTTCTAAAAAACTGCCAGACTTTTTCTAAAGTGCTTGTACCGGTTTATGCTGCCAATGACAATTTATCAGAGTTCTATAACTCCACCTCCTCACCCTTTGATGCTGTCAATCACGCCCCCCCCCGCTTTACTGAGGTATAATTGACAAATAAAATTGTAAGATATTTGAAGTGTACAATGTGATGATTTGATATAATTTTAACAGTGTTGCTGGATGTTTAGTGGTATCTCATGATTTTAATTTGCAATTCTCTGGTAACTAATACAAAGCACATTTTCATGAGCATATTGGCTATTCACATATCCTCCTTTTGATGGCTTGCCTAGTCACTTTCTTAACACTTTGTAAGCAGGCATTTGAGCTATATGACGAGTTTACTCATTTCCCGCAAAAAATGTGTTAACAGTATCTTACGATGAAAGTTTTTAATTTTGAGGAAATCTAGCTTATCTTTTTTTCCTTTTTGTTTATTACTTTCTGTCAAAAACCTCTGGCCAAGCCCAAAGTCACAAACATATTTTCCTCAAGAAGTTTTATAGTAATAGCTTTTATGTTTCTATCTATAAATCATCTCTAATTTTTGTGGAAGATAGAGGTTAAGGTGCATTTTTAAAAACATGATAGCGAGTTCTAGCCCCATTTGTTAAAAAGCCTCCTTTCCCCTATTGGATTACTTTCAACCTTTTTTTTAAAGTCAAATGGCCATACAAGTAGGGTCTATTTCTGGGCTCTTTTTTCTGTTCCATTGATCAATTTGCCACAGTTTTGATTACCACAACCTTAAACATTTCTTTAAGTCAGGTACTCTAAACCTTTTCCAAGATTACTTTGGATATTCTAAGTCTTTTGCATTTCCATAAAAAAAAAAAAAAAACAGTTGGTCAATTTCTACAAAAAATTGGGATTGTACTAGATTTTTAGATCAATTTGGAGAAAAGGGATATTTACAATATTAAGTCTTCTAATTCATGAACACAGCATATCTTTCCGCTTATTTAGATCTTCTTTAATCTTTCAGTAATATTTAGTTAGTCGCTTTTACTGTATAGGTAAGTGAATATATTTTGTTAAATTTATCCCCCAAAATTTCGTATTTTCAAATGGTATTTATAAATAGAATTTTAAATTTCACATTCCAATTATTTACTGCTAGCATATTAAAAATTTTGTTTTAGTATACTGACCTTGCATCCCAAGGCCTTGCTAAGTGCACTTATATGTCTTGTATTCTGTAGATGCCTTGGGATTTTCTACTAACCTGATCATGTCATCCAAGAATAAAGACATATCACTTCTTCATTTCCAATCTGTATGCCTTTCCTTTCTCTCCGCCTCCCCCCCGCCACACACACACACACACACACACACACACACACACACACACACACACTTTGTCCTACTGCTTTGGCATGTATACAAAAGGCATACAAGTGGTGACAACAGACATCTTGCCTTATTATTTACATATCATAGGAGTGAAGCCTTCAGTATTTCACTATTCAGTATGATGTCAGAAGTAGATTTTTCATAGAAGGCCTTTATCAGATTGAAGAAGTTCCCTTCTATTCCTGACTTCCTAAGAGTTTTTCTCATAAACATGTTAAATTTCATCTGATGCTGTTTACTGAATCTAATAAAATGATCATCTGGCTTTTTCCATTTATTTAATATAGTGAATTATATTAACTATTTTCAAATATCAAACCAACTTTGCATTACTGGGAAAAAGTCTCTCTTTAGTCATATGATTATCCTTTTTATATACTGGTAGATTCTATTTGTTAGTATCCTTTTAAGAAATTTTGAGTCCATATTCATAAAGATAGTAGCCTGTAATTTTCTTTGTTTTTAATGTCTTTTTGTCAGGTTTTGGTGTCATAGTTATGCTGGCATCATAAAATAAATTGGGAAGTGTCTCTTCCTAGAGTTTTTAGAGACTTTCTGTAAGACGTATTTTCCTTGCTCAAAAGCTTGATAAGAGTTTATTAGTGAAGCTACTGGGCCTGGAGTTTTCTTTGTAGAAAGGTTTTTCATTACAAATTCAATATTCTGAAGAGGTATATGACTATTCAAACTTTGTATTTCAGCTTGTGTCAGTTTTGCAAAGTGTTCCCTCCCTGCAAGGCATTCAGGCATTTCATCTAAATTGTCAAAGTAGTAGAATAAGTTTCCTTTAACATCTTTTTTACATCTGTAGGACCCATAGTGATATACCCTCTTTCCTATCTCATATTGGTAATTAGTGTTCTGTTTTTTCTAGATCATTTTACCTAGAGTTTATCAATTCTGCTATCTTAATAATGAATGATTTTGGATTTTATTAATTTTATTTATTACTTGTCTTTTATTTAATTGACTTCTGCCCTCTAATATTTCTTTTCATCTACTTACTTTGGGTTACTCTTCTTTTTCTAGTTTCATAAAATGGATATTTATCAGCAATTTAGTCTTTTTTCTAATATAAGGATTTAAACCTATAAATTTCCCCAAAAAAACTCCCTTACCATACATTTTAATGTATGCTTTATCATTCAGTTCAAAATATTTTCTAATTTCCTTTATTATATCTTCCTTGACCCATGGATTATTTAGAAATGTGTTGTTTAATTCCTAAATATTTGGAGATTTTCTATTGTTACTGATCTCTAATTCCATTGTGACCAAAGAATATACTCTGTATGATTTTAATCCTTTTGAATGTATTACAAATTGTTTCATGTTCCAGCATATAATCTGTCAAGTGCCACACTGCATTTGCTTATACCTCTATACCACCAAAAACAAAACAAAACAAAAAAACCCTCCCTACTACTGAAGGAAATATAAAATGAGTAACAAAAAAATTTAAAAAGGACAGAACTCACTGATCTTTAAATATTCTTATTGCTTAAAATTTTCTTTTTTTTTAAATTTCCAAATTGATACCATATACTCCAGCAAGCATATTCCTTGACTAAAAATTGGAGAAAATTTATAAACTAAGTGTGACCTTATTTGGAAACAAGCTACAAACTTGATTTCTCAGTTTTCCCTTCAATGGTAATCAAAATGTTTTCCTTCCCTGAAGAAAAATTAGATTTATGCTTCAAAAGATTTGGATGAAGAACCAAGTTTATCTATATTCTTAAATGTAAAACAAAAAACTAGATATAGGAGGTTTCTTCTGGCTGTCATTTTTCTTTCTTTCTTTCTTTTTTTTTTAAGAAAATGTTTTCTATCATTTCATTTTATTTTATTTATTTATTTATTTATTTATTTGAGGGCAGTGTCACTGGCCCTCATATGTGGAACCTGAACCGGGGCCACTGGCTTCCCAAGCCAGCGCTTAAAACACCGCGCCACTCGGCCGGCCCTAGGTTTTTTTTAAAATTGGGGAATTGGGGGAGGGGAACGGCATTGGGGAACCGGGATATGGGAACAGACAAGTTGTTGTCCTTTTGTTCTTCAGTCTAGTTGTGGAGGACGTCGCTCCACTGGCCTATGTTGGTATCATCATTGCACTCTTCCCGGGTGAGGGAGATCGGTGGCCATTCACGGAGGCTCTTGGCAGCTCACACCAGCTGCCAGCCACTCACGCTGGCTGCTGGCCACTCACTGTAGCCTATGGCAGCCCAGTGCAGCAGGGGCTGCAGCTATGCTGACCCGGGGACTCACAGCAGCCCAGCTCCAGGTGGAGCTGTTGTTCACCATCTTAGCTGTAGAGGGCAGTGGCACTGGACCTCATATGTGGGATCCGAACCAGGGTCGCTGGCATACCAAGCTAGCTCTTAACCAATGCGCCATTCAGCCGGCCCCTGCCATTTTTCTTTTTAAAGAGATACAGCGCAAAGGGGACGTACATAATGTCCCAGGCCAGAGGCTGTGTGTTTAGGGTGAAGCGTTTTGCTGTGGCTGGAGTCTTCAGTTGGGCAAGGCCACCACAGTCTTTCCTCTAAGGCCTTTCCCTCCTCTGTCAAAATGAAGGGCCACAGGTATTCTGCACACTTTTTACTTCCGTGGCAAGTTGGAGGCAGTTCTGTTCGGTCCCATAAGGCACAGAGCTGTGTGCCCCAGGTATGGCACGGCCAAAACACAACTTCTTATTTGAATTGAATCGAACATGAGAATAGTCTTGGCATCTTATTAATACTTTGGTCTCTCTCACGCAGCCAAACAAGAATACTATTATTATCAGTCAAAATGATACACCTCAGTGATAAAAAAGTAAATATCAAACTTATTTTGTAAAAAGTTTCCACACAATAGTGTTTCAGTACAAAACATTTTTATGTTGCTATTCAAGCTAAGCCAAACTGAAAACGGTTAAAGTACCATGTTTAGCCCATGCATGGTCACACATACACATTGAAAGAATGTCTCAACTTTTAAAAGTCAGTTACCGTGTTCTTCCTGTCAGTAAGCTTCTTCTTGGGTTTCCCCTACAGAAGTGAAAGGATAAGCGGGTTAGATCGCCATGCAGATATTCTCCCCTGAGTTCTCGTGCGGGAGCAATACCCCCAACCTTTCTCTCTCTCTCTCTCTCTCCATCTCTCTCTCTCTCTCAACCCTAAAATTCGCACTGCAGAGATTCAATGTGGATTTATGCCAGGGAAGTCATCCTGAGGGAGATGCAGAGAGATGAATTGAAAATATGCTCAGTGTAAGTTAAGGGAGGTTCAATAAAAACCAAAAGGGATAGGACAAATGAATTCCAGAGAAAAAGCATAAAATTACTTGCATTTATAGATCTAGTCACAAGTCAAATCACACTTATTCTTCACAACAAGCATATGAAGAAGGTTATTATTAGCCCCATTTATAAAAAGATGCAAGGTAAGACTATTTTACGACATGCCCAAGGTGGGAGCTTAATGGGTTTAAATCTGAACCCAGGGCCTAGGTCTCATATTGGAGAGCTCTGTATGCTTTCACTGAACTGTATTAGGAAAAGAAACCAATCTCATTTCTCATGAGGTTCAAAAGGGCTGCTCATGAGAAATAAGAGTTTCCACAAGAGATGCTCTCCATTGTCTATAAACTAGAGTTAGGCTCTAGCCACAGAGAGCGAGTGCCACTCATGTTTAAATTGGCTTTTATTTTTCTTTAAAACATTCTCTCCTCCTTCAATTTCCTGTCACTTAACATTCTTTTTTTTTTTAATTTCCCCAGTTTTACTTATACTCATTTGTGAATGTGTGTATGTAGTTCAGTACAATTTTATCACTGTGTAAGTCATGTATCTACCACCACAGATGAGATACTGAACAATCCCATCACCGTAAGCATCCACTGTGTTGCCCTTTTATAACATGCCTCTTAACTAACACCTCGCTCCCTTTACTCTGTTCTCCATTCTAAAATTTTGTCATTTCAAAAATGTTATTATAAATGGAATTACACTACAAATAACGTTTGGTATTGGGTGTTTTAAAAGAGACATGCAATCAATATCAAGATTTTCTATGTGTAGAAAATCAAATGAAAAGTTTGTCATCACCAAAATGTTTTCTGTCCCTTCCCACGTCTTCTATTCATGCTAATGTCCTGATACTGTCATCAAAAAGCCTCAAAATGATTTTCCTCAAAATGATTTTAACTTTTTCATTAGATAATAATTTTCTTCACTAATTTGCAATTGTGGCTTTGCATTACCATCTCCTGGGCAGCTTTTTACTTAGGGGCAGCACTGCAGTGTGGGAGTGGGACCAGGGGATAAATAGGGTTCACAAGATCCCCAGGTGCTACTGAAATGGCGGGGTTAAAAATACCGCCATACTATAAGATAGTGTGTATGATGCTGTTTTCCAGGGCAGGATGTGTAAGTAAGGGAGGAGTGGGGGAGGGCAGGAAACACAGACAAAATCAACATAAAACAAATGATTAGAAAATTAGTTTGAAAGTAGTTCTGACAATACAACGGAATTTGTGAAAGGGAAAACACTGATTCAGTTCCAAGAGAACAGACTTATTGGAAGATGTTGGGGCTTGCAATAAACACAATTTCAATTTTAATTTTTTTTCAATGCGTGTTTTTGTGTGTGTGTGCATACTATGTGGTAGATTCTTGAAACTGACAAAGATGAACATAACAAAGTACTTCCTCTTAAAAGCTAATTAACAAAGTAGACAGACTAGTTGGTAAATAGGCAATTACAATACAATATGGGAATCTAAGTCAGACTGCGGGATGAGAAGGGCAGAGAGAACCTCCTCCTAGTCTGGGTAAGAGGATGCTGGCCATAGCTAGAAGAAAAATTCTGGGATGTGCTAAAGGTCATTTCAAGTGAGGGTGAGTATATAAGGATAGCGAGGCTTGAAAAAGCAAGTAGATGTGGTCTAATCGGCCATGGCTTGTGTGAGAAAGTGGAGATTAGGCAAAAAAGGGTAGTCAAGAGTAGGTCATGAGGGCCTTTCTTAGCTAAACAGAAAAATTTAGGGTGTTCTTTTCTGTTTTTTTTTTTTGTAGCTGAGCCATCCTGCCACCTTGTTGGCAGCTCAGTGTCAGCTCAGCTCAGGCCAGGAATTGAACCAGCGGCCCTGTTGCTCAGAGCTCACACTGTTGAGCAAGCTCTTAACCAACTGAGCCACTCGGCCGGCCTCAAGGTGTTTTTCAATACAAATTTTTAGAATGCTTTATAAGTAGAAGTGTTTACTGGGGCCTGAAGAAAGAATTCAGGGGGTGCACCAAACAAAAACAAAAAAATTAATTCTCTACCTGAAATTTAGTGTTTCCTTCATATACATGTAGGAAACCATCAGTAGTATTAGTGTAATTTTGTTTCCAAAAGAAATAACATCTTTTTTCATATTACTTTAGAGTTGTTACAGGTGTCTCAAAATATTGGCAACACTTATCATATTTTTTGAAACTGTGGTAGTTTTTAGACCCACTGGTAGGTCTTGTTATCAAATGTGTTAACAAAGAAGCATATATATTATTACATCTCAAAATTTTTTATTGTTATGCTACTCCTGGGAGAATGTTTCCTAATTTTGGTTATTGTGGTAGTCCCTATTGTAGATTGTCTGCTCTGCCTTCCTTCTCCCTCATGGGAAACCCAAGTACGGAACGACCTAGCCTCAAGCATAGAGTCCATGTAAGTTCAGAAACAGACTGATTACAACTTGTGAGAAAACTCATGAAAACTACCTCTCAATTAAGCAAATAGTCCATTACTTATAAATATGACTGGATAATCAAAGATCACCAAATATGTGATGAAATATAACGCTATAAATTAGAAAGAATGACATGAACAACAGAACTAACGCAGAATTAAATGTAATGCAAAAAACAGAAAGGAACTTAAACTAATTACGATAGTCAAAGAGATCTAAAAACATATTATATCCATGAACTATGAAAACTAGTCAAAAAGCAAAAATAGTTCTTGGATAGTAAAATCATACTTGCCAAAATAAAAAAGTAAATTGAACAACCCTCTCCTGTGCTGATCTTGAATAATAAGATAGATAAGGCTGAAATTTTCAGAGTTTCGATTTATTTCGAGTATTAGGAGTCAATGTTCAAGAAATCTCCCAAAATGTAAAGCTAAAAGACAAGACAGATCAAAAGAAAAACATAAAGAAATATGGAGAGCATATAGCAAATGATCTTTAAATCATCTAGCAAAAGTTCCACAAAGAAAGGAAAGACAGGATGGGGGGAATATTTTCTAGAGTTGAAAGAACTCATCCACTGCAAAACCAAAATAATGGAAAGTAACACACCAAAACACATCTTGGTAAAATATATGAACTCTAAGGTAGAGGAGCCTTGTAAAAGTTTCCAGGGCAAGGGGATAGAAAAAGACAGGCTATCCATAAAGAACTGAGCTTCTCTGTCTTCTAAGTAAACCTAAAGATCTCTTTCATTAGAAGCTACACAATGTGATTAATTAATCAATGATCACAACTGCAAATTTACAGAGAGAAATTGCAAATCTCATATATTTCCTGATAACAGATCATGAAATTGCAAAAAATGGCTGAAATCTAGGTATCTATTGTAAGAATCCTATAAATAAAGCACACATAGCCTGAAACTAATATAGGTTTCTCTAAATAACTAAGGTACCTTATTTTGATAGTCAGTTACTGACCTGTATTATAATGCAGTTATGTCTCAGGGGCAACAAAAGTATGTGGGACTAAGCAGTCCCTGACTGCTGAGCTATATGAATTTCAGTGTCTGTTTTCCATCATTTCCCCCTATCTTCCCTTGTATTGAGGTTATCAGTTGTCATTTCTTACAATTCTCAGTGTATTTATTTTGTGAATTACCTCCCCTCCACCTTTTCTAATCTGATCACTCTAATCTCTTCTAGTCTGGAAAAACAGATGATCATGTCTGCTAAAACTGTGTTTAAAGTAAAAACACACTGAGTAAAAGCCTTCCTTTAAAAAGGATAAAGTTCAAGGGCCAGCGGAGTGGCTTAGTTGGTTAAGAGCTCGCTCAAGAGTGCTAGGTGAGCTCTGAGCAACAGCAGTTCGATGCCCAGCCTGAGCTGAGCAGCCACTGAGCTGCCAACAGGTAGCAGGATGGCTCAGCTAAAAAAAAAACAAAAAAAAAGATAAAGTTCAGGGCCTCTGTTAAGATTGCTTAAAGATCTTTACGATAAAAGTTTTTAAAATTAAAAAATGTTTAAAACGTAAAGACTTTTATGGTTTAACCCCATTAATAATTGTTTTTATACTCCAAAGCACCAAGCAAAGTGCTAGACACTTGGTTAATACTCAATAAATATATATTAATAAAAAGGCAAGTATTTGTTAGTAAATATGTCTTCACCACTCTCCATGAAAGCAGCCCAATTAGTTTACTATTCTTGGCCTCTGGGAAATTTGCAAAGTGCTGAGGGTGAATGAATTCTAAAAAAATGAGGTATTATATCGCATTTTCTGCAAGGCCCTCCCTTTCTATCAAAGTTTTTATATGAAGACTTCTATAAAGCTTTTTCCTTCTTTTGCATGTACTTTCTCCTAATTTTGTGATTTAGTCCTACCAAATTTTTAAGAATAGCAAAACCCTACCTGTCCTGGAAGAGACGTGTTGCCAGCATATAGTTCATGGAGGTCTTGTGTTCAAGGTAGGACCTGAAAGACAAAGAAAGAAGCTGGTTACTTCCCAAGCTGAGTCGAAAAAGTAAAACCATGAATCAAGCACAGAAGTGGCAGGTAACTTATACGCTGTTTCTAAAGTGCAAAGGAGGAGGCAGCTACTCAAATTAAAATTACAAACTACTAGAGTAGCAGCAAATACAATGAAATTAAAATAGAGGACTTAATTGAGAAAATAAGAAATAAAAGCAGAGTTTCTTGGATTACTAAAAGGTGATATACTAAATTCAGAAAACAAAACAACTACCAAAAAATCATACATAGCTGGGGGGAAAGATCAGATGCAACTGGGAATGGGAGATGCAAAAAGGGCATGACAGTGTGGACAGAAGATTGTTTGAATCATGTTATTCTTCAAGAGACTTCAAAGGCTCCTTGATGTCTACTGCGAGAGATGTACACTTTGTCTTCCAAGCTCTCAAAAGTTGGATATCTACACCACCAATTCATTCCACCTTCTCCACACAGTTCCTCAACACGAATCCTGCAGGCCAGCCAGACAAGACTCCTGAACAGCCTCTCACACCACATCTTCCACTGATCCTTTTGCCTCTGTCTAGACACCATCCATAATCTGTTCTTCAAGAAGCACCTCAAGGGGCCCACTGAGTGGTTTAGTTGGTTAAGAGCGCCAGCTCTGAGCAACAGGTCACCAGTTCGATTCCCACATGAGCCAGTGAACTGCGCCACAGGTGAGCTGCCAACAGGTGGCAGGATGGCTCAGCTGGTGAGATCACGTGCTCCTAACAACAAGGCTGACAGTTCGACTCCCACATAAGATGGTGGGCTATGCCCACCCGCATCTAAAATTAAATACGGCACCTTGAGTTGAGCAGCCGCGAGCTACCATCAGGCAGCCAGATGGCGACTGGACTTGGAGCTGAGCTATCTGCGCCCTCCACAACTAAGACTGAAGGACAACTTGGCTGCTCCCCTTCCCCAATCCCCCCAATAAAATCTTTTAAAAAAAGAGCAGCAGCTCAAGCCTACCCTACTACACAAAGTCTTCCTGATAGGACTGCCCCAAGTCTACAGCAGTGCCGTTTGGTGAGCTACCCTGCTTTTTACTGTGTTCTCTGAGTGCCTGTCATATCCTGCCTCATAGAGTAAAAGTTTTCTTCTTGGAAAGCAGCATGATGCAGCAAGAAAAAAGTAGGAACTGGAGTCAGAATTCCTGAATCAAGTTCCACTGTGTGATCATGGGCAAGTCCCAATGCTTTACTCAGTCTTACTTTTCTTATCATTAAAATGGGAATAAGAATGATGTGTATACGGTATATTATAATTACAAAGAGCTATATAAATCTGAGCTATTCTTATTACATATATAAATAATTTCTCCAAAATCATACTGTTAACTCTCAAAGGACAGAGATCCCATCTAATATTTGTTTTATGCTCCAAAGCACCAAGCAAAGTGCTAGGTACTTGGTTAATACTCAATAAATGTATATTAATAAAAATTTGGCCAATTGGACTTCACTGAAATTTAAAAACTTCTATTCTTTAAAAGCCACTGTTATAAAAGTGGAAAAGCTAGCCACACACTTGAAAAAAAATATTCACCATATAAATACCTGAGAAAGAACTTATATCAAGAGTCTTTCACAATACAATAATAAAAAGGTAAAAATCCTAAATTTAAAAGAAAAAGAAAAAAAGATACACAAATAGCCAATGGCACATGAATGCTCAGTATCATTATTCAGAGAAAAGCAAGTTAAAACCAAGGGATATGCTACTACTAGAATGCCTACAATTAAAAGCCTGACAATAAAAGTGTTGACAAGGATGAGGAGCACCTGGAACTCTCATGCATTTTATGCTGGTAAAATGTAAAATGGTACTATCCTTTATCCATTATCATATGACCCACCTATTTCACTCCTAGGTATTTATCCAAGAGAAATAAAGTCATATATCCATACAGGGACTTGTACATGAATGTTTATAGCAGCTTTCTTCATAATAGTCCCCAAATGGCCACAATCCATATGCTCCATAACAGGTGAATGGATAAACACATTGTGATATATTCATACCGTGAAACAGTACATAACAATAATAAGGGATGAACTATTCCTTTACACAACAGTAGGGATAAATCTCAAAATCATTATACCAAACAAAAGAATCCTGACACCAAAGAATACATACTGTATGATTCCATTTATTTGAAATTCTAGAAAAACTACAGTGACATAAAGCAGATTAGTAGATGTCTGAGACTTGAGGTAATGAGGGCGACTGATTGTAAAGGGACAGGAGGGGACTTTTGGAGATGATGCAAAGTTTCTACATCTTGATTGTGGTTGGTGATTGACAACAGCAGTTATATTTGTTGAATAAATAAAATAAGAAAGACACTACATGGGGAGCAATGACACTGTGTTGCAATTAATCCCATTCTGTGGATCTGAGGTACAGATTAAAAAAGAAAAAAAAGGTAGTCACCTCACCCATATATTTCCCATGTCTCTGATGTAGGGAATATGCGAATAAATCCACCTCTCCGATCATTCTCTTCCTTCACCCTCCGTAAAACTTTTATCTACATAGACGAAGAGAAAATAAAATAAAATGAGTACCTATTTTGAAAACTGGAATCCATGTGGTGATAGGAAAGAGGAATTAAGCTATGACCCAAGAATATGAAAGAAGCATGAGGGAGGAATCAATTCCCCTTAAGATGCTGTTTTCTGAGAAGAAATGTCCCCCATCTTGAATCTTTCTCTTTTCAGTACATGTAAAATATTAGTTGGTTATGAATGCTATGAATAACTCACTAATTTTCACTGAACCCTGTGTTAACTCACAAAAGCCTGAAACAGAGTTATCTTTACCTCCTCCATTGACAGACCAAGCACAGAACCACCTAACTTCCCCGGCACCTTCTCCCGGGCTGAGCCCACAAGGTTTTTCATTTCCGCGTCACTGGCAGAGAGTGGACGGGAACGCTAAGAAGGAAAAACAAAAACAAACAAAAAAACATTTTCATCATCTTTCTTCATTTCCCTCTATTCAGTTCCTTGACAACATTATCTTTCCCAATGCATATAAGCTCAAACACAAAGCCCATTTTCTATAATTAATCTCTTAGCCTGAAACCCTGGGAAATAAGATGAAAGCTAGTAAAAATCAAAGGCAAGAAAACAGAAGAGGTAGGAAAACAATGAGTTGGGAGAAACAAGTAGAAAAAAAAAGAAAGATGTCCACATGTCTTTCTGAGCTAGTACTTACACCTAATCTTGGTTTAGAATACATTTAATATTTTCAAGAATATGAGAAAAAAATTTGAAAATAACTTCAATACAATGTAGTAACTACATTCTTTTCAGCACTGCGGAAGAATTAGAAGAAATAAGACAGAAAACCGAGGAGCAATATATTACGTTACAAATGAAAAAGTTGGGCTATGGGATGGTTTGAACTTGAGGAGGAAAATACTGAGATGAGAGTCATCAGTGACAAATGAAACAACTGTGACCAAAAGACAACAGAGACTACAGCTTGAGCAAGTCTGTGGCTGCTGGACTTCTAAGGGACCCGAGTCAAGGATGACTGCCCTGGGCATTCAACAGAGGCCAACAAATGCACCACACTCATCTCAGATCCCCAAAGATGATCTGGGCTATTTCCCCTTCTGAAGGATGATCAGGAAGGTCATCTGAGAACAAAGCTTTTAAGTGACTCTGATGTTCTGGGAGCAGAGAAATCAAAGGAAGTCTTATGGTATGAAGCATGAGAATACACTATTATTGAAATAGATGAAGTGAGGCAAATCTTTTGAGTAGGAAGAATTAGAAATAATTCAAGAAATGTGGGTGCAAGTTGACTTTCTAAATTCCTAGAAGTAACTTTGACCAGAGAAAAGAAGCCCCACTGTGAGGAGCTATTACTGTATTTTTCTCTTTGTATAGATTATGGAAAGACATTTTGATAACTACCTTTTGCTCTTTTCAGCAATACTCATTGTTATGGACTGAATGTTTGTGTCACCTCAAATTCCTATATTGAAGCCCTAACCCCCAATGTAATGGTATTTGGAGATGGCGTTTTGGGGGGGAAATTTAGGGTTAGATGAGGTCAGGAGGGTGAGATCCTGGTCTGATGAAGTTAGCGCCCTTAAAAGAAGAATCCCCAGAGAGCTTGTACTCCCTCTTTGCCCAAGAGCGCACAAAGAGGTCACGTAAGCACATGGTGAGAGGGTAGCCACCTACAACCCTAGAGAAGAGGCCTCAGAATGAAATCTACCTTGTTGGCACCTTGATCTTGGACTTCCCAGCCTCCAGGACTGTGAGAAATAAATTTCTGTGATTTAGGTCACACAATCTATAGTATTTTGTTATGGCACCTGAGCTTACTAATACATCCCTGTATACAAACAACCATTTACTTTCGGACACAAAGGAAACTAATATATATTAATCTTCAAAACTAGCATGAGAGTTATAAAAAATAGATTTTCTGGTAGGCAACTCCATGATGGAGATATCTATATAAAGAAAAACCATGAAATCTCCAGGTATAAGCAACATGTGAAGGCAAGGACTTTATCTGTTTAGCTTAGCCTCTGGTGTCATCAGCATCCAGAACAACACTTGGCATGGAGTAGGAGAAATCAATAGATATTTGTTGAACAAATAAATAAATGAATGAATATGCTAACACAGAGATTAATCATGATTAGAACAAAACTTTGCGGAAGATTCTGAGAAAAATTTTAATTCCTTTCCAACCTCTGGGAATACATTAAACAGTGCATGTTGGGATAAAAGGGGAATCAAGCATAAAGTTTAGAGAGCTAGGAAAGAATCAATATAATCATTCAAAAACATCTTTAAAGTGTGAATGCTTATTTTGTGTATACTTTGGAAAAGCCAAAATATTAATGGAGACTTTTCTCATTGTTGATGAGACAGGGGATTGTAATGGTGGCACTAAATCTTCTATTTTGAGATTTGGATCGCAGGTATGATTTGAATTAAAAAGTATAATTTGGCTTGGGACTTTTTGAAAGCGCTTTTTTCTTTCTTTCCTTTGCCTCCTTTCTGCCAGGCTGGGATGGCTCTGCTTGCTGCCCATTTACGACGCGTACTATTGGGTTGTCAGAAAAGTCATCGCGACTTTTTCGTTGCATTTTTGCAACGAAAAACATAGAAAAAATACGTCATGAATTTTCTGACAACTCAATAGTTTCAATGGTTCTGTTTACTCCGCCATGCTGGCCCTGTGACTGGGAGTGTTTTGTATCTGTCTGGGAGCCACTCTTGGCTCCAACTTAAATCTACATAACATATGCAAAGGTTGCGATAACCAGTTTAACTGCTTCCCCCACCCCAACAGACAAAGCTGAACTCAACAGAAAATTCCACTACAGGCCAAAGCGCTTTACATCCTAGTTGGAAAATACAGAACTTCATGCGAAACAAAGACTACGCAGTAGTTTCCAGCAGACTCTGCCCAGTCGACCATTTAGTTTCATAAATCTTCCTTCTGCACTTCTACCTGCCTCGTGAATTCTTTCACAACCCTCAAGCAAGCAGCCACAATTGTCACACACTACTTATTGTTTGCTGAAACTACTCGGGTACTTCGCATGTAACAGCATGACTCTGATCAGAAAGCCACTGGCGGGCCGGCCGAGGGGCTCAGTTGGTTAAGAGCTCGCTCAAGAGTGTAAGCTGAGCTCTGAGCAACGGCGGTTCAATCCCAGCCCGAGCTGAGTTGCCGTTGAGCTGCCAGAATGGCTCAGCTAAAAAAAAAAAAAGGTCCACACGGGCCGGCCAAGTGGTACAGTGGTTAGGAGCTGGCTTGGGACGCCAGCGGCTCCGGTTCGGGTCCCACACGTGAGGGCCAGTTACACTGCCCTAAAAAAAAAGAAGCAAGCCACTGGCAATAACCCCTCCAAACCCAAGTTGCCTCATCACCTCACACTATTTAAGATTCCTCTGAAATTACAAAGTAAGCATACATTCAAATGGTGTAATAAAGATTACTCATTTTAGAAAAGAATGTTATTTAAAAGTATTGAAAAAAGGGATAGGTTACGCAAATATGTTGAATTTGGGTGATGAATATATGGGGGTCCAATGTATTTTCTGTTTTTGAGTATTTCTGAAACGTTTCATAATTAAGAATTAAAATTTTGAATTTTGAGAAAGTGCTGATCAGCTAAAATCTCTATTAAAAGGTTAATATAAAAATATTTTAAGAAATAGTTATTGCCTATTAGGATAATTTTAAGGAACACATGGGCATATTTATAAGAATGTGGATCAAACCGTTACTGAATAACATCTAATGAGCATCTCCAATTTTTGTTTTTAAATTTATGCTTTTTGTTGTTCATTTTTTGTTTTCTTTTTTTTTAGGGCAGTGTCACTGGCCCTCACATGTGGGACCCGAACTGGGGCCGCTGGCTTCCCAAGCAGCGCTTAACCACCGTGCCACTCAGCTGGACCTTTTGTTGTCTCTTTTTAAAAAAATTATTAGTCTATGTTTTCTTATTTGTTGTTTGTTTTTCTTTTTATATTTTTATCTTAACTTTTTTTTTTTTTTTTTTTTTGCTTTTCTAGGACCTAATTTTCATCTTTGTGGAACTGCTTCATGATGGAATGATATTCCTGGCTTCCAGAGATTGGGAATACGATGCTGCAACTTTCCTTTACTCATCTAAACCTGCTACTGTAAACAATGAATTAGCACCCAAAACCTCTTAACCTTCTCTGTCTGTCACTTTCAAAGAGTTGCCTCCCATACAACTTCACACCACTGGTTTGTTACTCACAGCCCACAGCTGTAACTCTAGCTAGTGTGCATTTTTATAGGCTGCTTGATGGGACAGGTAGGAATTCAGGCAGGTGCTCCTGGCTAGGGCATTTGGGAGGTTTGAAAAAGGGAGAGGCTGAGGGTTAATGGTGCCTGTTGGATGAAGGCCCCAACTGTTAACTCCCATAAAGCTGATGGCTTTGCTCTTTTATTGACACAATATCACTGGGCTGCAAAGAAAATGTCACTGCTACTCCAAGAGAAAAAATGTGGCTAGAAGCTTCTTTAATCTCTTCACTTATCTATCTCCATCTAAACTATTAAAAAGGCTGAGAAGGAGCGAGATATGAACAGTTATAACTACCAAAGTCTAGGTATCTCGAATGCCTCTAAAATGCACCCAGGTTTCCTATGTCTTCGGGGAAGCTGCTAGAAAATACCAGACTAGAAAGTCAAAAGTATTTTGCCAATCTCAACTTTTCAATATATTTGAGATTAAAGAGAATTTTTTAAATCAACATCCTACCTGCTGAACTGATTGATAGAGAAAATGTATTTATACATAAACAACACATTATTATCCTAGACTACTAGTTGAATCCTACTGGTATTTGTTAATGAAATTAACAATTAGGGAATGAGACCTAAATTATAGACACATATAAGAGAAAAGGCAGTGAGAAAAAGGGGAGAGCAGAGGGGAAGGGGGCAGGGGTCGAAGGAAGAGGGGAAGGGGAAGAGGATGAGAAGGAAGGGGAAGAGGGAAGAGCAAATTTCTATTCGAATCATATTTCCAATTAGGGGTTGATGTCATGATATAATGAATAAAATACACCAACAAAAACTGACAACTGTTAAAAGATGTAACTGTAGGATAAAATAAAGAGCAGTGAATCAAGTTAGGTGGCGATTCCCAAAATGAGTATTAAGCATTATTTAGACTCTTCATTAATGTCTGGGAGGATGGATAATAATAATAATTAAGTAATTTATTTGTATTTGTGGGTGACAGCAAATGTGAAAAACATGATTACTGAGAAACGAGTATCAAAACAACACCAGATACTGGCTATCAAATGGGCAAAAGAAAAACCAATAGGATTCAAAAGTGTGAAGGGGACTAAATCTTCTGAGGGTAAACTATGTGTCCAGAGCTAGCCTAAATATTTCAACTGTATTTTATCATTTCTTTCTCACCAAAATTCCATGTTCTGTATTATTATTCTCATTTGACAGATGCGGGAAGTGAGCCTCAGTGACTTACGGGAACTTCCCGAAGGTCTAACAGTGAGTTACTGGCAGAGCAAACTTGAACCCAGGTCTATATGACTTTAAAGTCTATGTTCTTTCCAAAAAAACATGTCACCTGCCTTGGGGCACTGGAAAGTAATTTCTGGTGAATGGAAAATTGGAACCATAGTATTCAAAGGAAGGAAGAAATGTACAAAGAGACAATGGATTAAAAAGGAATAGAGGGCCGGCCGAGTGGCTCAGTTGGTTAAGAGCTCGCTCACGAGTGTGAGCTGAGCTCTGAGCAACAGCAGTTCGATGCCCAGCCCGAGCTCAGCTGCCGTTGAGCTGCCAACAGGTAGCAGGATGGCTCAGCTAAAAAAAAAAAAAAAAAAAAAGAATAGACACTGACAACAGGGAAAGCGCTGTTGACTTCACAATCTGACAGCAACAGAGAAAGAAAACTCGACAGTCTAAATGGCCTGAGCAGAGACTTTTTATTTTTTATTTTTAGCTGAGCCATCCTGCCACCTGTTGGCAGCTCAACGGAACTCAGCTCGGGCTGGCATCGAACCGCTGTTGCTCAGAGCTCAGCTCACACTCTTGAGCGAGCTCTTAACCAACTGAGCCACTCGGCCGGACCAAGACTTTCTTTTCTTTTCTTTTTTCACTTGGCTCTGACGAAACAACCATGAAGTTAAGAGTGTTTCATTAACAGAAAAGACAGTGACAAAGTAGAACGTCGCAAAGAACAGCAAGAGTTAAAGAATTCAACATGTGAAAAGTTGGCTGAATAAAACCAGAATGGCTCTGTGTCACATTTGCAGTGTTTAAATACATAACTACTAGACAGAGGCCTTGTTCCTGCACTGGCCATTGCAACTGATGACAATTCCAGCAATAGGCTTAGCTGTACTGGAGTTACAATGGGTAATGGGAAACTAAGGTTGGAGTTACATATCAAAGACCCTTCTTTGAAGGCAAACCCTGAAGGCTATGAAATAATACTTTTAATGTTCTCCTTAAGTAGATTAGTTCATGAGATATTTAGAATGTAAGCTTTTTGAAGACAACAGTCTTGGATTTTTGGAGGGAGAGAGACAGTGTTTGTTTGCCATGGAGAGCAGCTAGCACACTCAGCTACTTGCTAAATATAAAACATTAAATAGTAGAGTTTTGAATTCTACGAACACCAAAACTCATGTTATAGAACCACATTAACGAGTTACCAGATACTGGACAAGACAACCAGTTAAGTCTTTTGTTCATTTCTTGAATTCATATAAGCCATGTAAATCACTTTATCAAGAACAGTAGCTGAGAAAGTTACAATTCAAGCTTCTGAGCTTACCAGAAACTGCATCAGAGAGCACTAATGCCAAAATAAATATATTGGAACTGACAGTTGCAAGTGACGCAGTTATATAGGAAATATCTACATCCCTCATATCAAAGCATCAGGTAGCAGGAGCGGTGCTCTCACTGCTACCCTAACACTTCAAAAAGACGTTAAAAAAAATCTACATGGAAGAAAGCAATGGTTAATCTCAAATACTGCTAACAAGAACAGTAAGAGGGCACGTGCTGATCATTAAGAGGTGGAGAGCAAATATTTTGTCTTTATTTTAAAGATAGCATCTGAGACATTAATTATAGCAGAGTTTCTAAGATTCATAAAACTGCAAATCACTACATATAACAAATGTCATCTGTTGAGAAACTTGAATACCGCCCAATACCCCAGGTGAAAATGTTTCCAATAGTAAATTACTGACAGTAGTATGTTTCATAAGATGTCTGAACCAAAAAAAGGTTATTTGTGAACTACTGATATTTCCTTTCTGGAATATTTTGGTCAAAGTAATAGATATACCTCTAAACCTTGTTCATCATTTAAATTCTGCTGCCTCCATCACAACTTAATCATTATCAGGAAAAGAGCATTCATAAATTCCTGCAGCCTCTACTCTTAGATTCTATATCCAAAAAGACCTCTCTGCCTTCATTTTCATGCTTTCTATTTTATGTTATTAAACTGTTCAAAAAGCAGGTACATAAAATATGTACTGTGAAGGAGTAAAGCTAAGAGACTTTCCATTTGAGGAATGGAAATAAAAATTTGAATGAAGTCTCCAAATGATCCAGAACTTACCTGTTTGGGATTTGATGACTGAAACTGGGCAGATACTGGACGCTATAAAAGACAGAAAAATGGAATAAAGCCTTATCTTCTCCTAACATGCCTATATTTTCCAACTTCTAACATGCCTATGTTTTCCAACTCCTACATCTACGATATAAAAAAGGAAAAGATAGTCTCCATGCAGAAACCACCAGCAGGAGGCCTGCGCTGTGTGCTTGGAAGATCAGAGCACTTATTTCTCACACAGCTTTCTTCTATGGCTTATCTAACCCAGTTTCATCTTCTCACCACTGAGGGCACAATCCTTCTTTCACGTACTGAAGATCCTGACGCTAGCTATTCCCTCTGATAAAATGTGTTTCACACAGTGTGCAAAGCTAATCTACAGTTTCTTTAGCCTTTAATAATGCCCTGTAGGCCACTTATGGATGAGGTCATGTTATTACCTTTCAGGTAGCAAAACAAATGGTGATAGATTCTCTATGATTTGCAAAGAGTCACCAATACAAGCTGACAGACAGGCTAGGCAAAGGGATAAATTCACCCAATACTAACATATAGCTATCCCTAGATTGAAACTTGGCAGAAACTTTGTGAAAGCTGCACAGACAGTCACAATACTCAATCCTGGGGCCCTTGCCACTGATACTGCAGGACACAATTTGTAAAGGAATGTGGTTGCCTAAGTTCAGTTTTCCTGTGGCACCTAGGTTAATCCTCTACTACTTTTTCTTATTAAAAATTAAAGAAAACCCTTTGATCTGCAATGATGGACTGAGCAAGTACACATCTGTTAACTGGTTTTACTTCTAATCCAATACCCCTTAAAATACAGCACACCCCGTTCTACATCACAACACTGTCTAGGGCAGGAGGTCACAAGGAGGCAGCCCACAGGCTGAACCCAGTGCAAAGACATGTTATGCCTGCTCTTAATGATCAATTACTGAAGTAGTTGCCGATATTTTAAAATAAGAGTTCTGATTCCTCTTGACAGCAGGGAAATCTGATAACACTTGGCCACATGCACACCCGGCAATGAGCAGCCAAAGCACTAGTAACACAGCTGCCCCTTTTCATAGGAGGCACGCGTTCTCCAGTCTCCTGCAGTCACATCACTCAGCTGGGTTACACCGGGCCCTGCTTCAGCAATCACACTGCCTGCCTGCAGCCCCAAAGGCACTTGGGTTTGCAAACCCTGTTCTAATGAAGTTATCTGAATAAATAATATTACATGAGCTTGGCAGGCAGAAATAGCACTACTCTAAATGAGACCAGCAAGCAAAAGGAAGAGGAGGAGGAAGAGAAGTGGGAGGAGAAAAGGGATTAGTGGGGGGCTAAAGTGGGGGTGGGGGAGGAAGAGAAAGGGACAGAGGAGGGAGGCAGAGAAGAAGCTATTTCTGCCTTCAGAGAGCTTACAATCCAGCAGAGGCGTACTGAACAATTTGAAAGCAACAAATCAATGAATGCAAAACAATGTAATAGAGAACAAGTAAATCATAATGAAATGAAAAATAAAGGTCATGACAGAGTGGGATGGATTTAATAGGAAACAATCGCCAAGCTTCAGAGCAGGCAAGGAAATCAACCCAGATGCAAAGAGAGGAGGCAGGTAAACCTTTTAGGGAAGAAGAAATGTGAAAGGCAAAGAAACAGAAGTGGAAACTAGCCAGGTCTAGGCAGGCAGGACTGATTAAATGGTGGAATGAGCAGAGAGAATGATTAGCTGATTGCTTTCACTGGAACAAAAATGCAGAGCACACAAAGATTGGAGCAGCGCTTGATCAAATGTTTCAGACATGCACATGTTTCCGTAGGCATTTTATCTCATTTAACCTCTATCAACACCTCATCACCATTGAGGGTTCTTTTGAAGAGAATCACTTGTAGAGAAGATATTATTTCAATTGAGCGTCTTCTTTATGAAGCTAGTCTGAAGATCAAAAAGAATGTGACAGAGTGATGACTAGGAATTTGTAGGCTCCCTCTCTGTGCCTTGTTTATGATTATAGCACTTTGAGGAGGGGGGTGGATAAAGGTGATTTTTAAAAAGAGAGAAAGGAAAAAAAAACAATGGGAAAAGCAGTCAAAAAAAAGAAAAATCAGAGGGTAAGTTTGTTTGAAAGCGTAAGCTATTAGCCACAGCTAAATGTAACTGCCTTCTGTCTAGAACGGTCCCCAAGTTCCCCGCTCTGAGTGGCCTCATGCCCATGGAACTTCAGCTGCCACCCGCCAGCCAGCAGGGAGCCTCCTTTGCCTTCCCTGCCGCTGCATTTGCTTACCTGAGGTTTCTGGAAAGGGCTTCGCTTGGAAGATTCAAAGGTGGGATAAATTGGCCGGGTTGATGCCCGCTGGGCAGGATCTTGGCACACAAATCCTGAATGGGAAATGGGAAACATTAAAACCTGCCATTTTCTAAGAAATTAGCAGGTTTTGCTGCACCTTTTCTTCACATGTACTAACGCAGTTTCACTGTCATAAATATTACAGAGATCCATCCTCAAAAGGATTAGACGTGACTCCCACACACATGCCCCACTTGAACTTCAAACCAACATAACTGGAGAGAACAAGAAAGGAAAATGTGCAGATAAACCAACCTTCCTTGTTGGGGAGCTGAAATGTGATTTTGATGGAAGAAAGAGATGCGGAGTTTTGCTGAATCTCAGAGCAAAGGTGCAAACCACCATTTAAAAACACACGGTTGTGAACTAAAACAAATTATTGTAAAGTGGATTCCTGGATAATAACTGGGAAATAATGTTGTTTTTACCGGGAAAATACAGAAGCAAGTGAGGAATCTTGTCCTGTTACAGGATCCACTTCTAGAACTGCTGAAGGTGGTCTACAGGCAACTTTCAAAATGGGCTTTGTAGCTTATCTATTGCTTAAGAGGTTAGGTTTGGGCTAATTTCACGTATATCCTCAAAAGGAACAGATTCCCACCCAAGGAGAATAGCTCAGTTTTACGGCATATGCACGTACCCCAAGTATTAGTTCATTTCAAATATCTTTTATTATGTCTTTTGAGGGTACTTTTCAACAACAAACCCACAATGTACCCTCCTGACTGCCCATCTCCATTTCAAAGTTTTGGCTTATCTACTCAACAAGGGATGTCTTCCTCAACCCACTGCTGTTATAACCACTTCTGTTATAATGACTACGGAAGATCGTGTTGACACCAGTAGAGGCTGTCTAGCAGAAATACTGCCAGTCTCCCTCATAGCAAAGCTTCCTCAGCGGCTCACTATCCCAGCTCAGAGAAAAATACACTTTCCCTAGCTCTGTGCTTAACACTCTTCCTCAGCGCCTAATTCCTGTGCCCAGGAATTAGGTCTCAGCCCGAGTTGTGGTTCAACCTCAGGACAGGATGGAGCCAGGGGGAGTAGAAACACATAAACACTTCCCTGAAAATATAATTTTTTCAGTACAAAACATCCAGCATGGCTTAGGAACTGCCAATTGGCAACACCTATGGAGCCTGACAAAATGGACGCTCTGGGTAACTTTTATGGGAGCTTTCCAGAACACACCAGTACTCACCTACAACAGTGAACATGTCGGAAATCATACTGGCTTTAATCTTTAGGTCCAGAGGTGCATCACTGACGGAACGGAGAAAGAAAAAAGCAATCGATAATTTCATAGGTTAACAGGATAGGTGCCCCTAACGGGCCCAATACAGCAAAGCTTCCAAATGTCAATGAGCTGCAACACATAAAGCACAGCAAATCCGTGGAAAAAGAAATCTGGGCAAAAATACTAGAAATAAAAGCCCGGCGCTAAACTCATCCTCTGTAAGGCAGGCCCGGCACCAAGGCATTAACTCCCTGACATGCAATCTTTTTAGTCCAGAGGTCTTGTGCAATTCACATTTTGCAGAAGTCAAGAATACTGCTTCATTATCACTGTGGATTTCAGAGGTTCCTTTATGCGTGTGCTCACCGTTCAAATTCTTTTTTACTGCTGCATAAGTCAAAACACATTCACATGGAAGAGAAGAAACTGGCCATCTTTGTACTTTTTCTAAGGCCTTATTTTCTGTTCTAAATCAATCTTTTTAAGCTTACAGGCTTGTAAATGAGGGCAAAAAAAACACAAGTTATACCAAAATATCACCAGATGATGAAGCAGGAACCCACATGAAAACAGAACGACATGGACTGCAAGCCGGAGGCCACCCTGTGGTGGTGGCTGCCATGCTGGCTGTGGTGCTTCTCCATGGACCACATCACTCGGGCTGCTAGGTCCAATACACCATTCTGGGCATCTCTAACATTGCATGATGGACCTTGCTGGGAAATCTGCAAAGGGCTGACTGCACAAAAATGTAACACAACATCTGAAGTAGCTGTAATATCTAGCTCCACACCTTACTACTGGGGTTAAGCCAAACTCCCACCCCACAAAGGAATCAACTTGTCTTTATTTGGTTACTTGGGCATTTTGTCAGTATTTCTCATCCTTAAAAATGCAGCAGCTGGTGGTCTCTGGAATAAATCTCTAGCTGTTTAGAGAAGTACATAGCTAATAGAAACTGGCTGTAGCTGCAGATAGAAGCAGAATATTCTCTGGTATTAAAAAATATATTTCTGTATAGCGGAGTAATACTCCATTGTATAAATGTACCGCAGTTTCTTAATCCAGTCATCTACCGATGGGCATTTCGGTTGTTTCCAAGTCTTGGCTATTGTAAAAAGCGCTGCAATGAACATAGGGGTGCATATATTTTTTTGAATCAGTGTCTTGGGTTTTTTGGGATAAATACCTAGGAGTGGAATTGCTGGGTTAAAACGTAGTTCTATCTCCAGTTTTTTGAGATACCTCCAAACTGACTTCCATAGTGACTGCACCAATCTGCAATCCCACCAACAGTGCAGCAGGGGTTCCCTTTTCCCACAGCCTCACCAGCACTTGTTGTTTGTTGATTTATTGATGATAGCCATTCTGACCAGAGTGAGATGGTATCTCATTGTGGTTTTCATTTGCATTCCCCTAATGACCAATGAGGTTGAACATTTTTTCATATGCCTTCTGTATGTCCTCTTTAGAAAAATGTCTAATCGTACCATTTGCAATGATATGGATGGACGTAGAGACTATTATGTTAAGTGAAATAAGTCAGTCAGAGAAAGACAAATACCATATGATCTCACGTATATGTGGAATCTGAAAAACTGAATGAATGAGCAATGTAAACAGAAACTGTCTCATAAATATAGAGGAAAAACAGGGTTGCTAGTTGGGAGGGGGTGGGGGATAAGGGAGAAGGGGAATGGATTAGACAGCAAAAATAGGCAACTACAATATTGCTACAGGGATATGAAAGACAGTTCAGGGAATATAATTAATAATGTAAATATTTTGTGGAGTGTCAGATGGTCACATGTATTGTTGGGGTGACCATTTCATGGAGTAGAGGCTTGATCACTGCACTGTACACCTGAAGCGGAAGTTGTATACCAACTGTAATTGAATATATATAAATAGTCACGGGATGTGGATTATATTTTGGAAGGGAGTCAGAGGAAGTGTAATAGATATATATGATATGGGGGGAGGAGTAGGATGGCAAATTGGGGGTGGGAGGTTGTCACTTTGAGGGGTAAAAAGTATAACTATTGCACTGTGTTATACACCTGAAACTAATTAAAAATACATAAATTTAAAATATTTCCTTCTTCTGAATAATAGGTTAAAAAAAAATTTTTTTTTAATTGTTTGAAGTTTTAGGCTTTAATCTTGGATGGATACCAGAACATGGACAGGTCAAAAGGACCAGCTATTATATATACTACTCTAGGCCCACCTCTGTACCTTCATAGTCTATGTGGACTTGAGTCTGTATAAACCTTTCATCATAAAGAAAATAATGTATTTATTTATACTCATGTATTTCTTTACCCTTAGCACAACACCGTAAAAATGAATGCAAGAAGCATCCCTTAAAAGCCCAATAAAACAGGAAACACAGAACGCAAATTCACTAGTAAGACAGAGATCCATGATTGCCACATGGGTGTTGACAACATACCACAAATCCCCCATATTTAGAAATTCTAAACATCTCTCTCTAATAACTGGAGGAGAGGGGGATCTCCTAGTGCCAAGAAAAATGATCCCCCCCCGTCAAAGGGGTGTTTGGTGCTCCTCACTGGAGGTCTGTCTTCTCTAGCAGATGGAACCGACTACTCACCAGGCCAAAGAAGGGGAGAGATTCACTTCCAACAACCAGGGCTTCAGAGTAGAATCTATGAGCACATCAAAGCCATAGAGTTCTAGAAATACAATGTAACACGATACACAAAATCATTTTCCATGTCACAACCAAAAATCAGGAAGATTCAATCCAGTCAACTCCCATCAGAGGCCTAGAAACTTGCTGAGTGTAAGTAATAAGTGGAAGTAGAAGCAGAGATTCTAAGTTCAAGAGAAATTAATCAAGCTCAAGAGGTAATAAGAAAACAATGCTATAAAGTTCCACTGTTTTTATCATCTACTCTATTGACATTCCTGAGTTCTACAAAGAAAGTGTCGTGACTAGAGGTTAACAAGCATGGTCCTGTTGTGCTTATGGGTAAAAAAAGGTTGGGAAACGGAATGCAACGGTGCATCCAGTACTAATGCTACTTTAGGCTTGTTCTTTAGAATCTATATTGTCCGCCCCCACTTCCCCACCACACTCTGAAAACAGAAAAACCACTGAAGCCATCTCTCTAGGTTCTTTCCATCACATTTTCTTAAACCAAGATCTGGCTTTTGTAACCTCAGTCAAGAAGACATCAAAGTGTAAAATATATTTATTCTGTCGCCTCCCTTATGGTTTCAATTTCCCTTTGAAGACAGAAAATAAAATGCACTGACCCAACACAGAAAGACAGAAGAGAAAGGAGCGAGCCAGTGGCAGCAGGGCAGGACCGTGACAAGCCATCTTGTGCTACTAACGTTATTTAAGCCATTGTGCACCTCTGGGAGAGAGCCAAAGATCGCATTTCCACTGCTTCTGGACTCTGTACTGATTCTCTCCCCCCTAACTCCCCAACTGTTGCAAAGAGCAAAGCAAGAACCATCAGCAAGCTTTTCTCCCAGAATGCAGGGGTGAGAGGTCAACTGTGGAACCTGGCTGGCGCCCTTTACTCTCATTATTATTACTGAGACCCTCTCCAGTCATCCTCGGTGTATATACATCAAATGTGTCAGACTTTCAGAAGTCCCACTCAATACCAAATATCCTACTGTGTCCCTCAATCTGTCTACACTTTCTTTCCAGAAGGAAAGACTAGCTTCCCTTACAATTCAACCCAAGGTCACAGGCCACAGCTCAAATGCACAGAACTCAACCAGGTATATTCAAGAAATTAATTCTGAAACAAATATCTTTACTGTAAGAAGCGTTTTCCCATTTCTCAATCTCAGAAACACAGAAAAATAAATGTAGGCTTCTGAAAAGATGGTGCTAAAGGCTCTCTTCTAGAACAGGAAGTCCGGTGTTAACTCCAGGAATCCCGGCTTGGAAATCAGAAAATCTGGATCCTCCTCGTGACTTGACCATTGACTCACTGCGGGACTTGAGGAAGTCATTTTCTGATATTTCTTTAGCATCCTTTGGTTTCTCTTAGCTCTCTACTTGTCACCATTTGTCAATATCTGTATGCTCAGGAAATCTATATCCAGAATTCCTATGTCTACCATATGGATTCAGGTAGACATTCATATTCAGATTCTCTCTTGTTCCATGAGTGAGTGGCTTCCATAGTGCTTATTTAGGATTCCATTTAATTTGCAAAATTAATCACAAATTGTAAGAGTCTGAGTTGGGATTCACCTTCAGTAACTACACAGCAATCACATATTATCTGTACCTTGAAACAGTTCTTTATCTTCGCCTATCTTCGGTTGGTAAGAAATTCATAGCTGTTACGGCCAGGACATTCTCCTGAATATTTTACCTGACCTTCAGTCATCCCACAGAATATTCTCCTTTCAATCTGAGAAAAATACTTTGTCTTATGACACTAAATAAGGCATTTAAATGGAAAAACCTAACTGTAAAATCTATAAGTCCATGTTAATATCACATAAGCAAGAGAGAATTTAATGTGAGTCTGAGTCAAGAAAAATAACCTTCTCTTCAGTTTTTAGATGCTGAAGCACATGATTCAACTGTTTCGTAAAGTGGCAAAACTATTGATAATAATAATATGAGGGACAGGGTGAGAATAATGATGGACGCACATATTAATCAGATTTGCAGTTTCAGCCACAAATGAAGACAAGCTGAAACCAGGATAACAATCAATGAGACTCTTTGTTTAAAAACCTCACATTAAGCAGCCAACAAATTTACTTAACTATTTCCCAAATTAAGAGGCACATTTCGGGGCCGACCGAATGGCTCAGTTGATTAAGAGTTGGCTCAGAGCATGTGCCAACTCAGGCATACCAGTTCGATTCCCACATGGGCCAGTGACTGCTGCGCCCGAGCTGAGCTGTCACTGTTGGCAGGATGGCTCAGCTGGTGTAACAAGATTGCCTGTTCGACAGTGGGCTATGCCTACCCGCAATTAAGACTGAACTCAGCACCCTGAGCTGAGCTGCCGCCCGAATGGCTCAGTGGATAGAGCGTGCGCTCTTAACAACAGGGCTGCTGGTTCGACTCCCACATGGGATGGTGGCTAAGCCCACCAGCAACTAAGATTGAAACAGCACCTTGAGCTTAGGGGCCACCAGCTGCCAACAGGAAACCAGATGGCAACTGGCGCCCTCCACAACGAAGACTGAAGAACTTGGCTGGTCCCCTTCCCCAATTCCCCAATACTGTTCCCCTCCCCAATTTCCCAATAAAATCTTTAAAAAAAAATAAAAAAGAGGCACATTCCAAGAATCTCAATTGAAAGGCTGAGAAATAACATTCAGGGAAGTTAAATAAAAAAAAAATTAAAAAAAAAAAAAAGACCCAAAGAGAGAAAACACCCTGTACAGTGACAACTTGATTTTTCCTCAGGTGAATAAAACCTGTCAGTGCTAAACAGTCTCATAATCAGCTTTGACGCTATATATGTATGTGCACCAGGCATGGAACTGCTATCATTTAAGAGTAGAATAAATATGTGACAGCATTACAATATGGTGCAAAGCCCAGCTCCCCATAAGGCTGAATTTGGGGGAGAGAAACAGGGTGAAAAGAGCATTTATATCAGGTTTATCTCTTAAAATAATCAACTCAGCTTGAGAACAATAATTTGGGTCCTTGGCAGGCTACCAGAGTCCTTATAACCCTGTTAACTTACGACTGGTCATTTCTGTGGCCATTAAAGATTTGACAAAGTAAAAAGTATGTTGTACTGAGAATATCAGACTGCCTCACCTTACAATGGTGTGTGTTTTAGCAGCAATATCTAGAATTTCAAAAAGTCAGTACCCAGGATGAGAGCTACAGGGGCCCTGCCATTTAAGGATGCAGGCAAGCTGGGCTTTTCCAGTTCTGAGAGCTGGTTTGTTCCCCTGTGCCATCTACCACCTTCATCAGCCAAGTTTCCTCAGGGGATTTTTCCTTGGTGAGAAATATTTCCTTCAGCCTCAGCCAAACTTGAAATCTATACTAGCCAATGGTAAGAAGCTTGACTCCACTTCCTACTTTACATCAGTACCCTTATCTCCCTCTATCTTTAATGCAGCTTCTTGACAAAGTAATCTACACTTAACCACCTTCACTTTCTTAATGCCTATTCACTCCCCAACTCATAAGAATTTGCTTCTGTCCCACTCTAGTAATTGACTGTTCTCGCTCTGATCACCAAAGACCACCTTCCTGCTAAGCCCCAGCACCTGAACCTGCTGACCACACCTTACTCATGGCACTTTCTTCTCCCTTGGTTCCAGGATCCTGCTCTCTGCTGATTCTCCTCCTCCTTCCTCTCCTTCTTTCATTCCTTCTCTTCTGCCCAGCTGTTCCCTGGGAGCTTTGCTCAGGGTGGCATCCTCAGGTCTCTTTCCTTCTCGATTCTACTTCTCTTCTTGGATGATCACATGTGGTCTCATGGCTGCAATTCATACTATGATGATGACATTGAAACCTACATCTTTAGTCAAGTGATTTTGGCTCCTGGACACCAAATCCGTAATTCCTCCTGCCTTCTAGACACCTTCACTAGGCTAGCCCACAGGGACTCAACCCTCAATGAAACACAACTCGTTGTCTTTCCCCAAAACCTGTCTCGCTTCTCGCTATTCTTCATCTTGGAAAACAGTAACCCATCCACCAGTCTCTGAAGCTGAAAACCCTCTCCTCACCATCTCCCAAATCCAACACATCACCAGATCTCTTCCCTCTGTTTCTCTTTAATCCAGCCTTCTGTTATTATTACCTTTTGAGGTATAATTCACATAAAATGAAATGGACACATCTTAAGCATACAATTTGATGAGTCTTGATAATTGGATACATCCATGTGACCAACATTCATATCAATGCACACAGAACATTTCCATCACCCCAGAAATATCCCTCACGTTTCTTCCTGGTAAACACCCGGTTTCCCACATCACACCCCCAATCACTATTCTTATTTCTTCCATCATAGATTCATTTTGCTTATTCTAAGACTTCATATAAATGGAAGCACACAGTATACACCTTTTGAGTCTGGCTGCTTTCATTTAGCATATTTTTTACAGTTCATCCAGCTATCATTGTTTCTTGTTTTAAGACAGGTTTATTTACATACAATAAAATTTACCCATTTAAATTGTACAGTTTGATGAGTTTTTACAAATGTATACCGTCGTTTAACCTCCACCACAATTAAGATACAGAACAATTCTATCACAAACATTCTCTGGTGTCCTTTTGTAGTCAGTCCTTACACCTTATGCACCAAGAACCACTGATTTCATTTCTGCCTGTTGCAGAAAGTCAAATAAATGGAACCATGTAGTGTCTGGCCTGTTAGAGTGGCTTCTTTCCCTTGACATTGTGCTTTGGAGATTTATCTATGTGATTACATGCACCAGTAGTATAGTTCATTCCTTTTATTAGTGAATAGTATTCCAATTTACAGACATACCACAATTTATTTATCCATTTAATAGTTGATAGACATTTGTGCCATGTCCAGTATTTGGTGATTATGAATAAGGCTACTATAAACATTCGTGTACAGGTATTTGGGTGAACATATGGTTTCATTTTTCTTGGGTAAATACCTATGATTGGGATTGCTGGGCCACATGAGAAGTGTATTTTATCACTGCATACTTCTTACCTCCCAACTCATTTCCCTAGTGCTAGTCTCTCCCCACTGTAGTCCATTCTCCACATGGCCATTCTCCACATAAGAGATTTCTAAGACTTAAATCTAACAGAGACAGGCAATGAACTGGCCCAGCAACAGACACTGATGCCAGGATGGTTCCTGGAGGATTTTAAATGAGTCACTTCTAGTAATGCTGAATAGTTTTCCATTTGTTGTAATTCTATCTTACCAAGCTTTGGGTCAAATCATGATAAATGTTAAAGAAAATGGTAGTAATCTTATTGCTCCCCTGCTCTAAAAACTCCAGTGGCTATCTGTTGTCTACAGGATGAATTTAAACATGTCAGGTCTTTACCACTGAGCCCCAATCTACTTCTACAACCTTATCTCCTGCCACCCCATCCTAGGCAGGCTATATCTAGTTACAATGAACTGTTCATTTAAAAAATACCATGTTCTATCTTGACACTGTTCTTTGCAAGTCATCATATTCCCTCTGCTAGGAATGGCTTTCCCTGGCTCCCACAGACATAGCTGGTAACTCTTGTGTATTCCAAGAACACTTGAGTCACTCTACTATTTGTACGGTCATTAATTGTATTTCATATCTGCTCCTCCCCACTACTCAATGTCTCATTCATTGTTATATACCAACAGCCTGCACCATAAAAAGCACACAAGGAGCGGGGCCGGCCGAGTGGCTCAGTTGGTTACGAGTTGGCTTATGACGTGAGCTCTGAGCAACAGGGTCGCCAGTTGGATTCCCACATGGGCCAGTGACGCTGCACCCAAGCTGAGCTGTCGCTGAGCAGCCAACAGGTGGCAGGATGGTTCAACTGATGTAACAAACAAGATTGCCTGTTCGACGGTGGGCTACGCCCACCCGCAACTAAGACTGAACTTGGCACCTTGAGTTGAGCTGCCGCCCAGATTGCTCAGTAGATAGAGTGTGTGCTCTTAACAACAAGGTTGCTAGTTCGACTCCCGCATGGGATGGTGGCTACGCCCACCCACAACTAAAACTGAACTCATCACCTTGAACTGAGCTGATGTCCAGATGGCTCAGAGGATAGCGCACGCACTCTTAACAACAAGGCTGCTGGTTCGACTCCCATATGGGATGGTGGCTACGCCCACTGGCAACTAAGATTAAACACAGCACCTTGAGCTTAGAGGCCACAAGCTGCTAGCAGGAAGCCAGATGGCGACTGGTGCCCTCCACAATGAAGACTGAAGAACAACAACTTGGCCGGTCCCCTTCCCCAATTCCACCAACACTGTTCCCTCCTCCAACTCCCCAATAAAATCTTTAAAAAAAAAACAACAAAGCACATAAGGAGCAATCAAGAAATACTGAAAGGAGGCAGCTGGCTAGCTCGATTGGTTAGAGCGCAGTGCTCATAACACCAAGGTTGCAATTCAATTCCTACAACTGAATTGAAACAACTACTTGACTTGGAGCTGATGGGTCCTAGAAAAACACACTGTTCCCCAATTCACAACAACAAAAAGGTACTGAAAGAAAAAGGAAAGAGAAGAAAAAAAGGAAAAAATTTTAAGTGAAAAAACACTACATTTTTTGAGAAAGACAAAATAATTTGCAGATCCTTCCCCAAAATAACTGATAGCTCTGATCACAAGACTTGATGTATTCATAACAAAGTCACCAATCATAAAGAAAATAAGAGAAATTCTTATTAAGATTTTGACATATTAAGGAAAAACTTGATAAAAGGTGGTCTGGGGAGGCAGGGGGAAAAAAAGATTTGATAGAGAAAATAATAATGCATCCAAAGGCCTAAGAGATTACTAAGCATGTCACACCACTAATTTTGGAATCAATCCACTAACCCTCCCCAGAAATAAAGTCCCAGCTGAAGCTGTAATCCCTTAGGCAGTGGAAAGTGCTGACATTAGCCAGTACTCGCTGTCAGTCAAATGCTATTATATAAAGGAAATTCTTTTCACCTTGGCTTTGGATTTGAGTTGAAAACCTATGGAGGAAGTCTTTATCTGGGGTCCAGAAGGAGAACTGGGAAAAAAGCAGATCAAGGTCTGACAGGAAAATGAACTAAATAAAAGAAAAAGTTCAGGGCCAATTTGTTAACTAGTCCAATAAATCAATATGGTATCTGGCTACCATATGTAAAGGTAAAATCGAAAGGGGTACCCAGGACTAGGTACTGTTGATTAGGGTAGAAAGAGGGCCCTTTTCCAGGCCTGATCAGCTAGAAAAGTACCATTTTTCTTGGGATCTAGTTACAGGAGAGTGGAAGGAGAATCCAGGAGAGGGGACATGCCAAAGTGACCAGCCATATCAGAACTTGTGTGGGTGGAGAGACAGCCAGAGAGACCTGCCTCTCACAAGTTATTTATCCTCTCTGAATCTTTTTTTGTCTATGAAACATGAGTAATAAATATGAACTGTTAGGAGGACTACAGGAAATAACCAACAAAGAGTGCTTGACAAACAGCAGATACTTTCTACTAAGTCCCTTCCACAATAAACTTCCCTTTCCCTCTAAACGGGAGCATGGGATAAACCAGAAAAAGAGACTATCTCAACAAGTGAACTGTTTGATGACTTTCATTATTTCTGTTGTTGTTGATTGAGTAGTCTGCCCGCTTTCATTCCTTTAAACTAATATTTATGGACATTCTCCCTTTAAGAATGTCAGTTTAGGGGCCGGCCGAGTGACGCATTGGTTAAGAGCTGGCTTGGGAACGCCTGCGGCCCGGGTTTGGATCCACATGAGGGCCAGTGACACTGCCCTCTACAGCTAAGATGGTGAACAACAGCTCCACCTGGAGCTGGGATGCTGTGGTTCCCTGGGACGGCATAGCTGCAGCCCCTGCTACAGTGGGCTGCCATAGGCTACAGTGAGTGGCCGGTAGCCAGCGTGAGTGGCTGGCAGCCGGTGTGAACTGCCAAGAGCCGCCGTGAACAGCAGTCCAGAGGCTGGCGACTGATATGCCTCACCCAGGAAGAGCACAATGATAATACCAACATGGGCCAGTGAAGCAACGTCCTCCACAACTAGACTGAAGAACAAAAGGACAGCAACTTGTCTGTTCCCCTTCCCCAATTCCCAACACTGTTCCCTCCCCCAATTCCCCAATAAAATCTTTAAAAAAAAGAATGTCCGTTTACCCCGTGAAATGGTCTAGAACAATAGCGATAAAAGGCCAAAACAGCATTCATTCAACCAAGGGAGGTGTACTGAGCGTGGTGTGTCCCGAGTGAAGATGTCATTGCTCTCTGACCTAACCGAAGCCTGTCTCATGGCATGACAGCTGGTTCCTATGATCCTAGGCTGTCATAGGATCAGAGTCCTAGCCTGTCACTTAAGCAATCTTCACACACAGATAAAGCCACTGTCAGCAGCAGCATCTTTAAAGCACAGCTAACATCCTGTTGTTTTTGGCTGCTTTTTCCAACTGGCCAAAAAAGCTGTTCTCATAGCCAGTTATCTCACAGTGTCCATTTCCTAAGAATATTTAAAGGGTTGCTGTTTAAGCATATCTTTCACGTGGTACCATATTTTCACAATCTTGACGGCAATAAAAATCGTATTGTCAAGAGTCTGTTTTACTGGGAGAGGCATCAAAAATTCTATAAATCAAGAGTCCTGTGATCAAGATGACATGATTGCCAAAACCCATCTTCTGACCACTTTTCTCTACGCTGAGTCTCTCTCACTCACTAGCCCTGGAACCTGAAATAAGGATCTCAATTTCTTTATATAGGCTAATTATCCTCAGATCCTTTCCAGACGTACAAATCTGTGAAAAAACATTAAATGGCTAAGTTTCAGGTAGTTTGTGAAAGTTCCTAAGACTGCATTAAATGCTAATGATACAATGCAGGTATATGTATATACCATTCCATGTAAACTTTGCTTTGAGAGGAACAAACTCATAATCTATACCTTGTACACAGCAGAAACTGAACAAAAAGTTCAGTACATAAACAAACAGATGAATGGGAATCCTGAAGGTACCAGAAAACACGACATTATAGGTGGTAGGGCGAAAAAGGAATCATAGGACAGAGACACTTAGATAGTGATGGGGTGCTTCTGCAAAGGACCCATAATGTGGAAGGGCAGAAACAGCAACCAAAAGAATCTAGTGAACCTTGGGCTGGCCGAGTGGCTCAGTTGGTTAAGAGCACAAGCTTTGAGCAACAGGGTCACCAGTTTCATTTCCACATGGGCCAGTGAATTGCACCCGAGCTGAGCTGCTGCTGAGCTGCCAACAGGTGGCAGAATGGCTCAGCTGGTGAGAGCACGTGTTCCTTAAGAAAAGGTTGCTGGTTTGACTCCCGCATGAGATGGTGGCTACGCCCACCAGCAACTAAGATTGAACACGGCACCTTGAGCTGAGCAGCCGATGGCGACTGAACTTGGAGCTGAACTACTTGAGCCCTCCACAAGTAAGACTGAAGGAAAACAACTTGGCTGTTCCCCTTCCTCAATAAAAGCTTAAAAAAAAAAAAAAGAATATAGTGAACACCATCACTGGGCTACTTGGCTTCCTCTGAAAGCACCAATGCTCTGTTCAAGCCAAATTCTTCTGGGAAGTTCTCAATTCCTGTTTACTCTAAAACAAATGAAAAAGAAAAGAAAGAAACCAGCTTATTCCTTGTAACTTAAAACCCAGCACTGGGAGGCAGAGATTCACACAAATATACATACGTTTACAAAAATCGTATCTGCTGGGGGGGTGGTTAATGAGGCACACAAAATCCCAGGGCTGAGAGGAAGTGGAATTAGAACCACAAAAGCCAAGAAGACAGTCAACAACTTAAAAAACTCCAGATGCACTGTGTTTATTAAAACTGAGCACAAGTTGGGAGGGGGAAAGGAGACCTGTAGACCTAGGGGGCATTTTACTGACTCAGAGAAAGTCACTGCTTATGTCACATTATCACTTCGATTGCCATTAAAGAAATTCTTTAAGCATCTTGAAGAAATTCTTGACCTTCCAAAAGGCAATCAAACAAGCAATGAAACAAAATAGAAAAGGAAACATTCTGAAAAGCTTGTGATGATTTCTAGAACCAAGATTTTTATACCAAGAAACTTACCCTCACATAAGAGCCAAGTAGACGTGGAAGAGACACTTTTATTTGTTTTAATCTAGTATGCTTTTTGAAGTTGGAGTGGTAGTCTCCACACCTCAAACAGTTTCCAGTAATTCTAAGAGCTCTAGGCCCTTACCAAACCAGATCTGTGGTGACGCCTACTGTGAGACTACCAAAAAGGCAATTAGAGCAAGTACCAATCATTCACTCAACAAACACTCCTGGAACATCCTCTAAGACCAATAAACGCTGCCCTGCGTGGGAGGGGCAGAGATGAGGGAGGCAGTGTTGTGCTCAAGGAGCTTCCAGTCCAGTGGGGGCAGATACATAATGGGTACCAGACATGAGGGGACTGTAGATTATGAACGGGTGCTAGGGTGGGGGCCAACTGACCGGAAGACTTACGGAAACTTCGTCAGTAATCTGTTAGGTAAACTAACATAAGAAAAGTATTATTTCAGGATAAAGAAGGTATAAAGGCAAAGGTATGGAAAGAACCTGGGAGGTCCAGGGAGATGGGGAAAGGCTTGGTTTGGCAGAAACAGGGTTAGAGGGGACAGGGAGACAGCAGCTACTAAGAATTCATGAAGGTAAGCTCAGAGACTACCAGGGCTGTATATGTATAAATAAAACATCACAAGACAATAGGAAGTGAGTATAATGGAACAAGTATGGAAGAGCACTTTGTTAGACAAGGGTTCTTGCCAAGCCTGAGTTTTAGATTATAAACAGGAATGTGCAAGACAGACAGGAGGGGAGGTTTCTAGCTGGAGACCAGAACCTATACAGAGGCACAAAAGCCTGAAGTGCTCCATGATATAGTTGGATTGTAAGGTATAAGACAGGAAATGGAATTCTAGAAAAGTCAGCTGGGTCAGATCCTTAGAAGCTGAAAGTTATAAAAAGTTTCTATTTACTATTGAAGCCTTAGGAGCTGTTTTAAGGGTTTTAGAAGACACGGACATATTTGTATTTAAAAGAGGTATCACAACCTCTTCAGGTTTCCTATATAATTCTAGGTTGTGGTTTATCTACCAGCTTCTATTCTGAGTCCCAACACTCCCCTTTGTCTAGCGCCCCTCAGACACAGACTATAATGAAAATCCATTAAAGAGATCAAGAATTATAATGCCTAATTATAAAAATAAAAATTTTTTAAATAAAATTTAAAAAATAAATTTATTGAGTACAAATTAAGGGCCAGGCAGACACTGTGCCAAGTGCTTTGCATGCATCATCTCACTTGATCGTCATGGTACCCTTAGGAGGCAGGTGCCATCATTACTGCCGTTTGACAGTTGAGGAAACAACTAGAGCAACTTACTGAAAACCTGAACACTAGTCAGGGATGCAAACGGATCTCAGTCTGTCAGGCTCTAAACTCCATGTTCTTTGCTTTCCTGTCACCCTGCGTCCTAAGCCAGCCTTGGCTCTTCTATCCTTACTACTGTATTACTTTAATTATCCGCCCATCGATGACCCTAGTGTGTTTTCACTAACAAAGCATAACACCTGCTGAAAGCCTACGAGACCTTACAGACACTCATCCTGGCAATCACATAAGAGTTCATATCCACACAGAAAGCAAATGTAGGCAGGAGCCCTCGGTGCTACGGTTACAGCTAGCTTGTCTGCAGGCAACAGGCTTCCGGATCTAGTGGCTGGGAATTGTGTCTCACTCCTTCCCTGTGCAACCAGGGAGTTACTGGCGGCAGAGAAGGGAAAGAGAGGAGGAAGAGGAAGAGAAGAAAGAAGAAGAGAGGAGGGGAGGAACCCACTAGAGAGAAGACTGAAACAAAAAAGAGTCATCGGAAAATGGGAGAAAGCACATGGTGGTACCAGCCAGAGCTTCCTGGACCAGTTCCCAGTCTGGCTGCCAAAGAGCTCTGGAATATATTTGTTAGAGCTGGATTCCAGTACAGTCCGTTGCAGACTTTTTCTGATTGCACTCTGACAAAGAGACCCACACTTTAGTTCCAATCCCTGCTTCCCACCCAGAAAGCTTGTTAGTTCTCAGGGGACCGCCAACGAAGCTTACCCCTGGCCTCTCAGTAGGGTCTTCATATGCGACATAAGCTTAGAAAGAGAGAAAACGCCATTGCATACCTCTTTCCCCTGTAGAATCGCTAAGCCTCTCTACCCAGCTCCTGTCCCACCTTCCCAGGCCCCTGTTCCCAGAACACAGTAAGGTCTGCAGTCTTCTTACCAAAGCAACTGCTGCGATAAGGGACAAAGGTCTTACAGGCTGTAGCAATAGCTAGTTCAGCAGAGATGATAGTTTTGATGATCAGGTCTTCTACATGGGCCATCAGCGCTACAAAAAGAAAGAAAAAAGAAGGAGAAAGAAACACTACGATGCATGGATTAGAAGGACTGGCTTCCAGAACACACTATAATATAAAAGCATGTGTGCTCATTCAGAACAGTCTCTCTATGGCATCTTGTGAATGGGTGCTCCACGAGAAGACAATCTGCAAATAGGGCAGTCAAGAATCGGGGTGCTGGGGGATGTAGTCAGTAGCCTCCTATTACAAAAGGCAGACCTAGAGGGGAAAAGGAGCCTCACTCTTTTTGTATCACCCCACCCTTTGTGGACTGAGGTAGGCCTTTGGCGCACCCTTTACCGTTATGCTCAAGGCGCAGCAGTGGAGTCCATATTGATTATTGATTCCAAGCCCTCTGCTCAAATTCAGTACTGCCCATTCTCCAATTTAGCAACATGAATGAGAGAAATAAGCTTAGGAAAATTTGAACTCTGGGCCAATATGGAGACAACTTGTTATATAAGAGGCTGACAGTACTTTCGTTAGCAGTTCAACATTCAAGAACATAAATTTACTAAAGCTTAAAGGTAAAAGTTATGCCTTTCAAACTAGAAACAAGAAAAGGGATTTCGGGGATCATGGAGAGCCTTTTCTCCATCTCGTAAAGGGCAGGAAAATTAACACCAAAAACAGTGATCCCATTAGCTATCTCGGCAACACCATTACAATGAGAGAGAGTGACTCCTGGTGAGAGACAATGGTCGAATTACACAAAGACAAGAAGTCAAGAAGGAAAAGGGCCTGGTACTCACCAGTTGTATCTCTGCCTTCTTGTTTCAGGTACCTAAGCATAGCGCTCATGCTCCATTTGTTCCCATAATCCTCCACTTCTGGATCATCACAACTAAAACAAAGTAATAGGTCAAGGTCATATACGCAACTAGGCCTAGCAATAGAAACAAGATTTTGTACCAATAGCTGTCTTGTCCTTTTATGTCTTTAGAAAACCATTCCCTTTACTGACTTCCACCTCACCTCTCTTTCCCGGTCCTTTTTGTCATATATTCCTTTGTACCAATTTCTTCCATTGAAATAAATATGCATATATAAGTAAAACCATGGATTGTGAGTAACGTGGTTTGTGAGTGTTCTGCAACACGAGCAAACATTTCTAATACATTTTAATGTGGTAAACAAGCGATGTCTTGCAATACGAATAGTTTGTTTCCGGAACGAATTATGCTTGCAAACCAAGGTATTACTATAATTTGTTTTAGTGAAGGGTGTAGGAGAGAAGGCAGCAAATTCTTCCTTAATCAATTACACATCACGAAAGAATGAAAGAAATATGTGAAAGAATATAAACAAATTTAAGAATGGTTACAATACATTAACAGGTTGATATGTTTGGAGTACAAACCTAGCCTTTTAGGTAAACATCACATGAGCCCACAAAACCACCTCTGATGCCATATTCAGACCAAAACTGGGTCTGGATGGGCTAATGCACTAACCTAGTCAGCATTTTAATGACCTAACCAAGCAAAGAACGGCTTCAGCATCTGAAACAAGCTCCCTCCTCTCTGGTGGTAGACACAGCTTTTTAAATACCATTTGATGTATCGCACCAATGCGACAATAAGAGGAATGAAGGATGCCATTACCACAGGAGCAAAGCGGCAAACGGGGTGGACTCCCAGGGCTGATGGAAGGGTTTGACAATCTGGGACTTGTGCTTTGCAGCTGCCCCTCATTCCCTACCACCATTCACCAGCTGCGTCTTTGCTCACCTTCTAAAGTGAAGGATATGACATCTTCAACCAATTGCTAACACTGGTCACAGGACACTCAATGAAATCTACATAGCTTCGGTAACTTTGCCATCACTTCCAGATTCCTTTCTTTCTTTCCTTGGACCTTCTAGGCACCTATTTTTAGTCTGAGTAAAAAGTAACTGTTTGGGGTTTTTTATTTTTCCACTTTCTGGCAAAATTATCAGAATGAAAGAAAACAGAGCAGAAACAATATTTCCACATAGCAGGGCTGTTACTCCCTTCCACTGAATCCTTTTCTGAGATGGCCTCATTTCTTTCTTCGATTTAATTTAATTCCTAAGTTTTCACCCCTGATCATACAAGTATTTATATTTTAAAAATTTAGAAAATATCAAAGCTCAGAGAAGAAAACAGAAATCACTCACCCATAATCCCATCCACTGTGTTTAAGAACTGTTAACAGTTTAGTATGTATCTTTCTAGTTTTCTCCCCTCCCCAGCAAAAATAAATAGCTTAGGCTACCTTATATATTCAAAAAAGAAATTAGCTGCACGTAGTGTCTGGTCACCTGCTGTTCCCACCTGACAATGCACAGTGGTGACCATTCTTGTTTCTGATCTGGTGTGCGCATCCTTTGTTATTTCTTAAGGTTAAATTCCTAGAAATGAAACTGCTGGATCAACGGGTACAAACATTTTTAAAGCTTTTGATGCATTTTGCCAAGTGCTGAGACGGCCTCATTTCTTGACTTCTAAGTTTCGTATGCCTATTAAATTCCCACCCCTAAGTCAAGGAAGGGAAAATAATGAGGAAGATGATGCTTGGGAAGGCATATTTTGGCCCAGAAAGGTGATGCTGTAACTGGGCAAGCACCGGAGAAGCAGCAGCAGAAATAGGCCTCAAAAACTGTTAAATGACTGACAGCTTTTCATAGGTCACATGGACATAAACACAAAGTTTTCCTCCAGTGCAACATGTAGACGCTCTACTTCCATAATACCCGAATCTGAGACAGACCGCTCTGGTTCCTGGCTCAGCTGCAGCCCGTACCTGACGTAGTCCCCACTCTTCTTATTCACACTGTAGTTTGTCAGGTGCATGAACTGGTTCCGAATGTTCTTGGCTCCTTGGTCATATCGCACGGTCGCAAACCTGATAGAAAGGACACAGGTTAAATGCCAGGAACAGGGTTTCACAGAAAGTACAGGCTAGAACTCAGGATCAATGAGGGATTAATAAAAGGAGGGTGACATCATTAACAAATACTGAGGGCTGACTCCCATGCTAAGTGTTTCATATATAATATCAGATTTAATTCAATCCTTATAGCAATTCTCTCAAGTAGGTAATATTGTATCTAATTTTTAAAAATAGGTCTCAAAACTAAAATGTGACCTAGAAAGACTAGGTAACTTGCCCAAATTCACATTAACTCCAAAATCCATGTTCTTAACCACAAGATGCTACTTCTCTTATACAGAGCCTTAGACTGATAAGAAGGATGGAAAGTGAAAACACAGAGGATGCCAAAAAAATGTATACACATTTTAAGAAAGGAAAAAACTATTAGAATTGTAACACTCAATATACCAATAACAAAAGATGAATACAAGTGACATTTGACTTCTGCAATTACAAGAGGTACTTTAAGTGGTTACCATCAGTGCCCAGACACTTCTGATTACGGCGAACTACTGCTTGAGCAACGCTGACAGAAGTGTCTACTTGTATACATTTTCTTGGCATCCCGGAAGTTATTCACTTGAGAAACTGTGTAGGATGTAGGATACTGTGGCTGATGAGGCATTAGCTCGTCAACAAACATCTACTGAGGGCCTATCCGGTGACTGGTACTATCGCATTCCATGGAAAATATTAAGCAAAAAGAAACAAAGGACAGCATAACAACATGTAGACTTAGAACTCACATCCAGAGAAATAAGAGAACTGAACTATAAAATAAAGTTCATTTTTAAGAAAGCCATAAGGGCAGCATTAACAGCAGACAAGAGTCTAGGTCTGCAGAAGAGCATAAACATGAGCACAGAGCAGGAGGCTAATTCCTGAATTTGGAATGAAGGCAAAAGACAGAGAGATTAAACATGGAGCCCACTGAAAACAGGGCACCAATTTGATATCCTGGACTCCTGTCAAAGGACAACCAAAATATGAAATATACATGCCTGTGAGGGAAAGCGAAAACTTCCCAGTGACGTGCAACATCAACAAAAGGACACCTGAGTCGAACAGCTAGGGGAAATATCACCCCTGTTTACATACCACTCCAACCATATCACCCTGCACGAAAGTGCTTTTCCCAAGAGGCCCATCCAAGTGTGTGAAAAAAAAATCCTGGAAGTCCACAAGTTTATTTTCATATGATTTACAAATTATTTACATATGTTCACTCAGACTACGAAGTCAACATGAATTTTTACCACATTAAAGGGCAGCATTTAAAATTTTTCTTCTTCTCTATTTCATCTCACCCACCCACCCACTATCTCCTCTCCCTAATTCCCTGTGCTAGATATATGTAAGAGCTAAAAAAATAAAAGTACAAAACAAAACAAAATACACAAAAAACTAACATAAACAAACATCAGGCCAGGAAGAAGGATGTGGACAAAGAGGAAATGTTGACCGGTTTGAATGGCTCCAGGGCAAGAGTCTGATGAGCATTAAGTCTATAACACAGAAGGACCTCAAACTTTCCAGAAACTTCCAGTAGTTATCACCTAACTTCTAGCCACCTCACTCCATGGTGACTAAACCTTGCCAATATGTCCCAATCTTCCTTCCACAGATTTTTTTCAATCAAGTGGGACACAGTCATTCTCTGAATTCTTGTGAAAAGCAAAGGGGGCCATGCCGGCCCCACGGAGGCTGCCTGCCTCACCCAGACATTACCTCACAGTGACAAACCTCCTGCCATCCTCTCCCCCAAAAGAAGGATGATTTAAGGGAGGAGAAAGGTTATGCTTCAGAGAAAGAGGTTTGCATCTCTCCTAAATATGAGTACCTGATCTACTTTGGTCAACAACATGAAAAGCCTGGTGGTTAACTGTAACCCAACCCATCAGTCATGCCCACACTCCTTTTTACAATAGGTCTGCATCTCTCAAAAATAAGTTTTCTTCTTTCTAATCGTCCTTTTTGCTAGGGAATTTATATTCCAAATTCCAGCATGAACAAGATTATTAACATCAGAGTAGGATTCTATAAAATATAAGAAGTGATAAGAAGTAAAAATTAGAGAAAACAACAAAAATATAAACTCAATGAAAAAGTTACCCAAAAGGACAAAAGGGCTACTTTCTTTTTTGTTTTTAAGATTGTACTGGGGAATTGGGGGCGGGGAATAGCATTGAGGAATAGGGGAAGGGGAACAGACAAGTTGCTGTCCTTTGGTTCTTCAGTCTAGTTGTGGAGGACGTCGCTTCACTGGCCCATGTTGGTATTGTGATCACTGCGCTCCTCTCGGGTGAGGCAGTCGCTCGCCAACCCTTGGACAGCCACTCACACCAGCTGCCCGCTGCTCATGCCGGCTGCTGACCACTCATAGTAGCTCATGGCAGCCCCACTGCAGCCCACACTATCGCCAGCGACTCACAGCAGCCCAGCTCCAGATCGAGCTGTAGTTCACCATCTTAGCTATAGAGGGCACAGTGTCACTGGCCCATGTGGGATCCGAACCGGCAACCCTGCTGCTCAGAGCTGGTGCTCCCAAGCCAACTCTTAAATGAACAAGCCACTCGGCCGGCCCAGGGCTACATCTTGATTTCACTTACCCCAATGGGACACAGAGAATACCCCGTAGAGGCAAGGCAGGTGTATACGCTCATCTTTCCTTTTAACCCAAGAAGATCTTAGGGCTCTCACTAAAATCCATATTAAACAAACATATTTATCTCTGATAACTGTTTTCCAACATTTTCTTCTTATTGTCTAGACTCTAGACCAGAGGTCCCATTAGTCTCAGACTTGGAATACTAATCAAGTTCTTTTTTACCCTACCTAGGTTATTTTTTGTTTATTTACTTATTTATTTTTAAGCTGAGCCATCCTGCAACCTGTTGGCAGCTCAGCGGCAGCTCAGCTCGGGCTGGTCATCGAACTGCTGTTGCTCAGAGCTCAGCTCACACTCTTGAGCGAGCTCTTAACCAACTGAGCTATTCGGTCAGCCCACGGGTATTTTTAAGAACTTGAATTACTTGCCAGTATTTAAAATCAGACCTTCCTTCCTGCAGCCCAGTGGCAGCCAGGTCTCATGTAAGGAAGATGGTGAACAGGATGGGAAGACAACCCAGAGGCAGTACAAGGAGGTTATCCAAGGAGGCGTAATCCAGGTAGCCCCACAGGGGTCAAAGTCCACACTGGAAGGCATCTGAGTAGGCAAGTGACCAGGGAGGTTGGGAGACTGGTTACATACAAGGGAACTGAGTAAATAAAAATTAACTTGTTGAAGATAATGAGAATCAGATTTCTCATTGTTAGAGAAAGATTTAAAAAAAAAAATGAAAGGGAAAAAGCTAGAATGAACCCTGTATTTTGAACTAGAACTGGAGTTATTGGTATGAACTCCTGCTTTTCAATATATAGATATGGAAAGAGATATAGAAATAACTATAGATGTAAATGTATATGTATGTGTACGTGTATGCATACACATACACATTTCTACATCTTTCCATTGTGAAGACCTGAGCACTGACACCCCAGAGCAATGAGCATACTTAGCATCCAGATCTTGATTTCTAAATATTAGTCTCCATTAAAACCAACCAGTGCTCCTTAGAGGAAATGGTTGATTCCAGGGCTGGGGCAGAGAAAGAACAAGATGAGCTTGAAACATCTTGTGCTCAAAGAATATAGGAATGTGTCTAAAGGAAACAAAAGCCAGTTTAAAGGGGTTCCCATTGTCCAAACCTGGGACAATTTGAGCATGAAAATAAATCATGATAGTAAAGAATTATAACCCATTAAATAAAAAAGGAATCCCTGAGTCCACATTGGTCTGTATAAATAAATGAATAGATAAATGGGAAGGAGAGAAAGCTCTTCCTTGGAGTAAAATGCCAAATAATAAAAGTAAAAGGAATGGTGGAATTAGAAAATCATTATTTGGCCACCATTATAGTAATAATTCATTCAGACAAGATACGTCAATGGATATTAAAATTATCAGGTGAAAATGAGATGAGCAACGAGATATTACATGGTTTCAAGGTTATTTCCTCAAAAGATACTTATGGATTACAGAGGGGAAAACAAAGTAACTTTACAGTGGAAAAATCTGGCAGACACCATCAATCAAGTGGTCATACACCACTAAATACAGTTATCATGCGCTATCAAGTATAGCGCAATGAGAACACAGCATCACTTCTGCAGCATTCCGGCCAAAAAATACATAACCTGAGTCTAATCATAAGAAAATATCAGACAAACTCAAATTGAGGGACATTCTACAAAATGACTGGCCTGTAATCTTCAAAAATACTAATGTCATGGTCGGCCGAGTGGCACGTTGGTTAAGAGCTGGCTTGGGATGCCAGCGGCCCCGGTTCGGATCCCACACATGAGGGCCAGTGACACTGCCCTTTACATCTAAGATGGCAAACAACAGCTCCACCTGGAGCTGGGCTGCTGTGAGTCCCCGGGCCGGCATAGCGGCAGCCCCTGCTGCAGTGGGCTGCCATAGGCTACAGTGAGTGGCCGGCAGCCAGTGTGAGTAGCCGGCAGCTGGTGTGAGCTGCCAAGAGCCACTGTGAGCGACTGTCCAGAGGTCGGAGACCCATCTGCCTCACCCGGGAAGAGTGCAATGATGATACCAACATGGCCCAGTGAAGCAATATCCTCCACAACAAGACTGAAGAACAAAAGGACAGCAACTTGTCTGTTCCCCTTCCCCAATTCCCCAACGCTGTCTCCCTCCCCCAATTCCCCAATTAAAAAAAAAAAAAATCTAAAAAAAAAAATACTAATGTCATGAAAATCAAGGAAAGACTGAGGAAATGTTCCAGACTGAAGGAGACTAAAGACATGACAACTGAATATAACATGTGATCCTGGACTGGATCCTTTTGTTAAAAAGAACATAGGGCCAGCCGAGTGGCGCGGTGGTTAAGCGCTGGCTTGGGAAGCCAGCGGCCCCGGTTCGGTCCCACATGTGAGGGCCAGTGACACTGCCCTCAAAAAAAAAGAACATTATTAGGACAATTTGAATGTGGTCTCTTGATGAAAGGTAAAAAGGCAGTTCTTCATACTATTTTTACAGCTTTCCTGTAAGTTTGAAATGGTTTCAAAATTAACAGTCTAAACACAAAGAAAGGTAAGTTTCTCAAAAATCAGATTACTTACAGTTGCCAGAGAGGAGGAGGGGTGGGGAGCTGGGTGAAGAAGGTGAACGGATCAGGAAATGTAAATTGGTAGTTATAAAACAGTCATGGGGGACCAGCTGCGTGGCTCAATTGGTTAGAGCGCCTGCTCTTAACAATGAGGTTGCTGGTTAGACTCCCGCATGGGAAGCTGGTGGTGTCCCCCGCCCCCCACAACTAGATTGAAAACAGCAACTAGACTTGGAGCTGAGCTTGCACCCTCTACAACTAGGACTGAAGGACAACAACTTGACTTGCAGCTGATGGGTCCTGGAAAAACGCAATGCTCCCCTTCCCCAGTTCCCCAACACTGTTTCCTTCCCCCAACAAAATCTTTAAAAAGAAAAAAAAAAAAAAAAGTCACGGGGATAAAGTACAGCAACAGCATAGAGAATACAAGGTCGGACAATTCAGTTCACGAACTTGTTGCAACAATGTTGCTATCCTTTTTCGATATCAGAGGGATTATTCATTATGAATTTGTACCAACTGGACAAACAGTTCACCAAGTTTACTATTTGGAAGTGCTGAAAAGGCTGCATGAAAAAGTTAGATGACCTGAACTTTTCACCAACAATTCATGGCTCTTGCATCATGACAATGTACCAGCACACATGGTGCACTGTCTGTGAGGGACTTTTTAGCCAGTAAACAAATAACTGTATTGGAACACCCTCCCTACTCACCTGATCTTTCTTTACCTGAAGTTAAAGGAAACATTGAAAGGAAGACATTTCGATGACATTCAGGACATCAAGAGTAATGTTACAATTGCTGTGATGGCCATTCCAGAAAAAGAGTTCCACAATGGCTGTGAAGGGTGGACTAGGTGCTGGCATCAGTCTATAGCTTCCCAAGGGGTGTACTTCAAAGGTGACCATAGTGATATTCAGCAATGAGGTAGGTAGCACTTTTTCTAGAATAAGTTCGCAAACTTAATTGTCAAACCTCCTATAGGCAGTAATGTTGCAACAATTATGGACAGTGCCAGTTGGGTACTAGATCAATGGGGGGAATTACTGCATAAATTATATAAATGCTGTACACCTGAAACTAATATAAAGTAATACTGAATGCCAACTGTAACAAAAAAAAATGAGTAATTTTTTTTAAAAGATCTAGCAATACCACCTTAGTCCATTCACGACGCTTTAATAAAATGTCATAAACTACCTAGCTTATAAACAACAGAAATTTATTTCTCACAGTCCTGGAAGCTGGAAAGGCCAAGATGAACATGTAAGATGAACATGCACCTTCCAATTGTGTCCTCACATGACGAGAGGGGTGAGGAATCTCTCTATAAAAGGGCACTAATCATATTCATGAGGGTTCCACCCTCATGACTTAATCACCTCCCAAATGCCCCCCTTCCTTATACCATCACCTTATGGGGTGGGATTTCAACATATGAATTTGGGGCAACACAAGCATTCAGAGAAATTTAAGAATCAACAGATGGCTGAGAGTCAGAAGGGCAGCAATGGAAGAATTAGGAAAGGTCACCAAGAGCAAAGATGTGTCATTAGAGGCCAAGGCTAAGATCACCACACCCTCATATTCCCAGTTACCATGTAGAAATGCGAAAGCTGGACAGCAAAGGAGGCTGGTGGGAGAAAACGGATTCCTCTGAAATATGGTGTTGGAAGAGAGCTCTGTGGATACCCTGGACCTCCAGAAAGATGAACAGGTGGGTCCTAGAGCAAATTAAGCCTGAAACATCGCTGGAGGCAAATATGACAAAACTGAAGCTGACAGTAATGCTGGGGAAACAGAAGGCAGCAGGAAAAGAGGAAGACCAAATAGGAGATGGACTGACTCCATCCAAGAGGCCATAGGCATGAGGCCACAGGAGCTGGGCAGGGCTGCTGAGGACAGGACACTGTGAGCATCATGTATTCATGGGGTCACCAGGGGTCGGAGCTGACTCAAGGGCAGGTAACACAAACACTCAGGCCATATCACCACCACATACCAACGACTTGCTGGCATTGGAGAGTAAACGCCCTTTAGGCAGGATATACAATCTCCAGTCTCCACTTAGCCAATTTCTTTCTTAGTGAATGTCCTTGTGAGCATTTAGGTTTGTGATTCTTGATTTAGACCTTCACATATCAAATTTCATCCTATTTAGGTCTGAAAGCTTCAACAATTTATTGGAAATAATCCAAAAGAGGTAATTCTCCAAATTGGAAACCTATCTTAGTTACATTTTAAAGGACTATGATGCCATAACAAAAGCTGTAACTATTTTTACTCTGGAGCACTAGTTAATGAAACAAAGAGGTTAGAAAGGTGTAGAATCAGTCATCATTTAATAGTGTTTATTTTCAATATTTTTAATATAGGTAATTTTTTTCACCTCCTCTTAAGAGGAATAATGTTTATTGATTAAAGACAGGAAATAGTTAAGACGCCAATTGTTATTTCAGATCTTTAACTATATTATACATTGTATGAAAGATTTCATTTTTCATGAAGTGTCTTAGATTTTCTACTTATAAAATAGAGGTATTGGGCCGGCCGAGTGGTGCGGCGGTTAAGCGCTGGCATCCCAAGCCCTGGTTCAGTCCCACATGTGAGGGCCAGTGACACTGCCCTCAAAAAATAAATAAATAAAATAATAAATAAATAAATAAATAAATAAATAAATAAATAAAATAGAGGTATTGATTAGATAGATAGATAGATAGATAGATAGATAAAGGTAATTCTCTACTGGGTACCCCAGGACCAAGTTTGCAAATACTTATCCTAACACATATTGAAATTTACATGATGAATAATGAATTAAGTCTACCTTCATCTTAATGAAATCAAGACTTAGGGGAAGCTCTCATTACAAAATTTCTTAGCCTTGACCTTTAACAAAAAAAGGGGGGGGGTCCTCTACTTTCTTTGTCAAATCTGAAATTCTGGGTACTATTTCACAGTGTACTGATGAATAGAGAACTATATGCCCATTTTATTTTTTTTACCACTGAGATATATAGGGATTACCTTTATACTGACAATATCTTTATTTTGACAATAAATTCTTAAATCAAAAGCTACATTTCCTTTTTGCTTTTTCGTGTTTCTCAGCAAGAATCAAGACAATGATAATAATTTGTTTAAAACTCTTGAATATCTGTGTGAAGGAAGGATTTCAAAGTTAGCCACATAGTAGGTACTTGATACATTAACTGAAATTGCCCCAAGTTGCTTGTTCTGGGAACTTTACCAATATGAAACCAAAACGGGAAGGAAAGCACGGAATTAGTGGGATCTCTTAAACTGTCTTCTAAGAATACAAGAGTCATAAGTCTAGATGTAGGACACTTAGCCACCCCCTCTCTGATAGTTACAAATTCTAACAAACATTCACTATAAATGCATGAAGAGGAAAGGACACCAGCCCCAGGGAGACCCTGGCTGTGGCACATTGAGTTATCTTTCAGCAGGTGTAGCCGTTCAGAGCCAGAAAGGCCTGCAGGGTGGAGAGACAGCACCTCAGGCAGTCCTGCCAGGAGCCACTGGGTTTCATCCTTGCCTGACCCAGAAAAATCTCATGGAAGAGAACAAGAGGCCCAAGAGCTCTCTGATCTGCTGTCAGCCAGCTGCAGCCCAGAGACTGCCAAGTGCTGCAGTGACTCGGCAGGCCCTACGGAGCCGTCTGGGAGGGGATTACCAGCCTGATCCCCTGTCTTTAGAGCCAGGAATGACTCAAACTTCACAAACAGCCAGGGCCTGCTGGGGAGGGTGACAATGAGCACTGGAGAGGGCTTTTTCCCCCTCATTGGTGTCTCTTCCCCCTTCTTGCTGCTGTGGCAGATCCTGGACAGTGTACAGCCTGTGAGGTAATATGAATTCCTTGGCAACCAGCAAGTACCTGAATTCTTTCAAAACCACAGGAATCCAGCAGAGAAAAGGTAAATATCCCTTCGGAGCCAGTGTTAATTAGCAAGGAAGGCTACTGAAGAAGGAACTGGGGGTGGGGAGGAAGGGAAAGGCATTACAAATGCTTTGGGGTCTTTCGCTGAATAATGTGGCTGGGGCAGAAAAAAGCCAGTCTGCGAAGGGGCCCTGCCTCTGGGCCTCCACAGCGTGAGTGGAGCTCTCCCAGTTCCCTGGGGGGCCCCTTCCTTTCCCCCCAGTTGCCAGTCCTACCTATATTTGGGTCTCTGACAACACATTTGATTTTCAACTCAATTTTGTTGAAAGTTTTTAAACTTTTTTTATTTTTCCTGGTTCAGTGAAAATTTGACTATTAGCTCCGTCTCAAAAAAAGGCCCCATCAAATCATTTAGACCACATACTGGATCCACCTAAAATTGTAAAATCCAGGACAGTCTTTTTTTGGATTCCACCTCAGAGGGGAAAAAGAATCTACACCATTTTGGTAGAGAATGGCAACCCTCTCTGGAAAGGGAGTGTCCCCTGCTGGCAACATACACGTGAAATTCAAAAGCAGGGTGGGCCCCTGGGCAAAATGTTCGACCAAATGCCAGAAAGACAATTTTTTTAAACGCCTCAATATTTTGCCCACGTAGAAGAAAATAATATTTTTCCTACTTCCTATGTTAATAAAACAAGAACATCTGCAATTACTAATCTGGAAAAGCTATTTAGGATCTTTTTCTTCAGTAAGTTTAAGAAGGTAAAAAATTTACACAAAATACTTATGTCACAAACTGTCTTAAGAAATAAACTTAATCCTTCTGTCACCTAAACATTCACTTGAAGCCCCAAACAGAAGTGATTTGGGATAGGACTACTCTTTTCTAAAGAAGAAAACCAATTACATTTGCTGCCAGTTCTGTCTCACAGGAAAGATTATGGTTTTCCTTGTTGAGCCTCAAAGTAAAATGGCCTAGTGAGCTCACCCCAAACTGATTATCTTCAGCAATGTCTACATAAAACACACGTGACCCAAGATTACTCGAGGCTGCAGATCTGGAGATGCTATAGACTGCCGCCGAATGTAATGACACAGGCGAACAGATCCTGAGGATTAGAAGGCAGCAGACGGATGCCAAGATACACAGCAAGTTAAGACCCAGGAACACAGGCGCATGCACGTTACGGGATAGAGCCATGCGCCCTCGCAGGTCTCTGGCTAACAGCCTGTCGTCAGGGACTGTCCTGTTGTAAAGCTTTTCTATTCATCTATACCTCTAGATAAACTGAGCCAATGCCCTGAAAATTCCTATTTCTCGGTTCAACTCGATCTGAGTTCTTTACACACACACACACACACACACACACACACACACACACTCCGTTTCTGCTGGAGGTTAAGAGACGCCACTCAGTTCAGGGGAGTCGGACTTCCGACACACACCCTACTCTCTCATTTTGTGTCTGAACCATTTAGGTCTTAAAACAATGTCATATTTCAATAGAGAAGGCTATTAATATTGTGGGTGAAATGTCTCTGAAATAATATGCAAAACATGATACCCTTGAGTGTCACCTTGAGGTCTTTTCTCTATTCAGGAAGTCCAATTTGTGGGCGGACAGAATCATTGCTGAGAAGGGCACAGGAGACAAGCTGGGGTGAGGATGAGTGGAACATGGAGAAGCTCATGATACACAAGTGGGAAAGCTCAGATACCTCAAATTACAACGCGGAATCCTCAGTCCCTTATACACCTAAATAGAAAGAGTATATTTTACCTTCTTTTTGTTCTAGATAATATGGGGACTTGGCTTTTAAACCTACACTTCACAGTATGAGAGCCCATGTGTCTACAAATACTACCGAAAACTTCTTTCCCATGAATCTGATTAGAGGCAGTAGTCGATTTGTGCTCAGGTAGCTGGGTCGACCCTTTACCTGAAAACTGAGAAATGGTTTAGTTTTGAGGAAAGAGTAAAGTGAGGGAATATACAAAATAAGAGTCACTTTGACCAAGCTGTTAAAATTATTAACATTATCAAGATTGGGGCATGAGGAAATAACTCTATTATTGTAACTAGCCTTTTAAAGATTTTACTGGGAAATTGGGGGAGGGGAACAGCGTTGGGGAAGCGGGGAGGGGAACAGACAAGTTGCTGTCTTTTTGTTTTTCAGCCTAGTTGCAGAGGACTGTCCCACACTGGTATCATCATCGCGCTCCTCCCAGGTGAGGCAGATCGGTCCCCGGCCTCTGGATGGTCGCTCACTGGTGAGCGGCTATTGGCAGCTCACACTGGCTGCCGGCCACTCACTGTAGCCTATGGCAGCCCACTGCAGCAGGGGGTGCACTCTACACTGTTGCCAGGGCTCACAGCCCAGCTCCAGGTGGAGCTGTTGTTCACCATATTAGCTGTAGAGGGCAGTTTCACTGGCCCTCATATGTGGGATCCGAACTAGGGCCGCTGGCATCCCAAAACCAGCTCTTAACCAATGCGCGACTCGGCCGGCCCAATACTTTTTAACTTTCCTGCATCGCTGCCTGGATATACATCTGGACATAGACTCAACCTCCAGGTAACCCTTTGATTACCCCCCTGAAGGACTTACGTAATCAGACCACCTGACATCCACTATCAAGACCAGTCACTGTGACCAGACCTCTGCCGTCCATCTTCCAGACCACCTGGCATCTATCATCCAGGCCACCTGACATCTGACTAATAACCATCCTGGACCAATCCTAGGACTAAGAATGCAGGGCTGATAATGCTCAAGAGTGTCCTTTTTACTATAAAAACTCGTAACTTTTCTTTCTTCTTCGGAGCACTTCTGGGTTTTTGCCTAGCTGTGTTCCTAGTTTGCAAACTCTAAGATCCTTGTGTAAATCGTTATCATTTATTTCTAGCCAAAGCCTCCGGACTCTTTTTGAGTCCACTGGACAATTTTCAAGGACCAAGAGGCCAGGACTAGGGAGCTTCAGTAGCCTCCACTGTCCTTAGGGCTCAAACTCATAAATCTTCCTTAGGAATATGACAAGGCTTACAAATGCTGTCGCTGACACCTAGAGGTGAATGGAAGAAATGGCTCGACTAGCTGGAATCTGGTCAGCTGGGTCTCACCCTGATTCTAATCATGGGATGCATTAAAAAATTAGAGTATGTAAAATAATTAAAATGCCCTTCTAAAATAACAGTTGTCAGAGCACAATCATATGTATCAAAGCACCTATACTTAAATAGGTAGCCTTGTTTTGACCACTGTATTTCCCATCTTCAAAGTGCATTTTCTAAAATAAAGAAACATATACAAAGCATGCTTTTCAGTTTGTCATGATGCTCACATGTGCAAATGGCCTCCTAAACTGCTATGTTCTGTAAGGCCACTACGCATAACAGGAACTTCAGGGCGAGACAGTTGGTATTTATATTAGTTTTGTGGGGGAAAAGAACACAAGCATATAAACTTTATGTACTAATCTTAAACAATTTAAAGGGTCTATGAAAACACTACCACCTGTAAAATTCTATGGATATGGGAAACAAAACTTCACATTATTATGATTTGAACTTCATTTTGTAAGTAAGTCGCATTACCATAAAACCTAAAGAGTGCCTCAAGGTAAACAGAATAATATATATACAACCATTGTAAAGTATATTTATTAAGTGAAGGTTAAAAAAAAAAAAAAGGAGCTAAATGCCTCCTAAATACACAAGGGTGTGAAACAGCTCAGGCCTTGAGCTCTGGAGTCAGATCCATGAGTCTAAACTCTACTACCACCCAGCTGGGGGAGCACAGAAAAGTAATTTCAAGTTCCCCCAGCCCTCTAGGCCTCAGTTTCTTCAACTGCAAAAAGCATCAACTATGAGGTTGCTGTGAGCATTAAATAAATGTCTGGTATATAACAGATAAATAAATATGGTATTTTTTATTATTTCTAGATCAATTGTGAAGAACAATAACAAATTATCTCAACCCTATGGTCTTCTTAACAATTGCCACTGCATGAAAATACGATGTGATCCTGGGTCCCCACTGGGGAAGGCGTATGTTTGCATGCACATGCTTGTTCACAGGTGTGGATATGCACGTGAGACTGCAAAGCAATGAGACTGATTTCTGCCACCTGAAGCCCATCTGAGTTGAACAGAACAGAAAGGAAGAGCCTGATCTTAAACACTCTTTAATGGGGCCACTCTAATGAACACCTCCTTACCTCCTTGTGTCTCTTACCTAGCCAATCCTTCTTCATAGAGATAGATGACAAGAGGATCATAGGAAGTCACAAGCACATACAGGCGCACATCAAACTTGAAATCTAGAAAACAAAATTTGAATTCACAGGACAAAACTAAGTTCATTTGTTTTCCATTCTAGAATAAACAGGACAATGTAACAAATATGAAAGAAAGAACAGCCTTGCACTCCCAACAAAATATACACTGCCCACACACCTTGCCTTTGGATGGTAAATAATAGTTATACATTTCATGCACATATATAAAATGAGAGAGAATTTATAAATGGATACTGTACAGTTTTCATATATATTTGTTATTATATAACCTAAAAGCCCTTTCTTTTTTTTTTAGAGGGCAGTGTCACTGGCCCTCATATGTGGGATCCAAACCAGGGCCACTGGCGTCCCAAACCAGCGCTTAACCAACGCGCCACTTTCTTTTTTATTATCTCATTTCATCTTCAAAATAATCCCATGAGGTACGTAAGGAACCAGTCTTATCTCTAAAGACACAGTTTCCAAGAATTTCATATTAGCTTAATAGGGGTTTATTAGAGAAGACTATGAAAATGTTTAAAAGCAAGTCGCAACATCTAGCCCAGGCCAGGAGAGGGCCTATTCACAACTCACCATCTATGAGCAGGGGGTTGTTAATGTAACGGGACACCAGGATGTTCTCTTCCAGGGAAATCTGGTTTGGCTGTTATAAAGAGAAAGAAAGAAAGGATAGAAATGCAAAGGACCCTGAACTTACAATAAGGGGGCAAAGTTCTCAACCTTTTAGAAACGATAACAGAGAAAATTGAAACTCTAAGAAAGTTTTCCTCCAAGCTACCCATATATACCAAATTGGCCACATAACACACCACTTCCATAAACACTGTAGGTATCCAGTTACAGTAGGGGGAAAAATAAATTTATACAGAATCTCTCACATAATAAAGCCTAAAGAGCCTTAAAGATTTATGTACATGATATTAAATAGTTACATGCCAAGAAAATAAAAGCTACTTAAAACATAAATAAAAACTTCCTTTCAGATGTAAAGTGCCAAGCAATATTTTAAATAAAATACTGCCATTATTCTTAACTGAAGGCTTCCGTCAAGTTGCTTAGCGAACTTAGACCCTTCCCCTGTGAAATGGGATGGATGTCTCACGGATGCCTTCAGTGGTGCCTACTATGCCACTGTATGTAACGGCCGAGCTAGGACTTTTTAAGGTTTTTTTTCAATGAAAAGAGTGGTTTTTACAATAAATAATTACGAGTATTGCTGGGTCCTGTGTGAGGCACAGGGGGCACAGTGACGCCCTCACAGAGCCTAATCCCACCTCCCAAAGAGTTCAGACAGCAAATTAGACAGCAAATTAGAATTCTTCTAAAGAACACAAAGCAGCATATCTGCAAGTGCAAGATGGACGGCTGCAAAGTAAAAGAGCTGACCAGTTAAGTGGGACCAGTCAGGAAAGGCTTGACCTGGAAGATGGGCGAGTAGGTGCGGGAGTGTGTGTTGAAACTATCAAGCACATGGTGGAAAGGAAAGGAAGCTGCCATGGGAAGCCAGCAGGCACAAAGCCGCATAGAACAGAGAGCGGGCACACTCACAGACCTGGGACTATAAGACTGAATTGGGAAACAATGAATGGTATGGCTAGACAGTTAGGAGGGGGGGACCCCAATGGTAAAGGGATTTGAACCCCTGGCAAGGGGAGTTTAGGCTGAACATGGTGGGAAGCAGGAAATTATTGTGGATTCTTAATTAAGTAAATAGTAATATTAAAATATCTGGGATAGAACAACTGTGTGAGATTAGATTAAGACAGAGAAGTCAACTGGAAGTCACCACAATCCATATAAGACAAAACGACTCCAAAAGGGAAGTGGCTATAATAATAAGTGTGATGATCACAGCTACAGTAGCATAAGCAGAAATAATTACTAACATTTGCAGCAAAAAATAAAATTTAATAAATATATTGAACATTTTCTATGCGTTGTTCTAATTCTTCACAAGTATTAGTTCGTTTAATCCTCACCCAAATCCAAGAAGTAGGCATACCACTAACTCAATACTAGAGATGAGGAAAGAGTCAGAAAGGGTTAGAAGCCTGTTCAAAGTCACACAGCTATTAAGTGAGAGAGCCAGCATTTGAACCCAGGCAGTCTGCCTCTAAGGCTTAACCTTTTAGCACTCTTAACATCTCTTTACCCAAAGCTCTGAACTAAAAATAATTATCCCCCAAGTTCAAAAGTTTGTCTTTATAGTAATGCATTTGCTATCCCAAATATTACAGTTATCAAATAGGGATAATTTTGGGTCCCATAACGTTACACACAACCACGATGAGCAACTCCAGGGTCAGGATGGTAAGATCCTGGCTCATTTCCCACTGCTGCTCTCTCAGACTTGGAGCGCCACGTTCCCAACCCTCTCTATGCATCGTAGGTACACTACAATACCAGCACTGATTCAGACTAATGGACTCAGTCACCCACATCATTTCCTGACTCCCTTACATTCTTGATCAGCTCCTCACAAGTACTATCTCCATTCTGAGTCAGCTCAGTAATGATGGATGCCATCAGGCTACAAAGCAGTAAGCTGCAGGCTATGTTCGAAACCAAAAATTAAACAATTGCAGCTCTCTTCAGTGAATAACACTTATGGGCTACAATAGATATATGGCCACACAACTTTCCTGAACTCGCTGGTAATGGGCTTCACTCCATGACGCATGTCACGTCCCTGGTCATTTCCTCTCTTTCCTTCTGCGTCATACACATTTGTCCTTGGAGTTAGGCATAACATAATCTCTTACACCATTTAGGGAACTTTAATATCTTTCAATGGTCTGTACCTCTCATTTCTAACTGCATTAGGAATTCAATTGTAAGCTCATAAAAGAAAATAGTTTGGGTACAGTTTCTTTGTATATTGTTATATACTGATAAACAACTAAGGAAAGCTTTTTGATATCTTCGAGCCTGTTTCCTTTTCATCAACCCCCGGTGAACTCATTTTAAATGATTTCTATTCCAAGCTCAAACCGCTCTCCAAAGTATGTTAAAGCACGAATCTGAATTGTTGGGAGTCTTTGAAATACATGGACATCTCTTTTTCTAACTGAACTTGACGATTACAGCTCATGGTATTTGTTAAGTTACTGTAAGGTGGAATGGGACAATGGTTAAGAGCCGGGGCTCTGGAATCAGCCAAGCCAAACAACCTTGACTTTGCCACTTACTGAGGAAATAACAGTAATTACCTCCTAGAGTTCTTACAAAGACTACAAAAGATTACATTTGGAAGGCACATAGTAAATGCTCAAGAAATATTAGCTGTTGTTATTATTACTGCAAACCCAACAGTACTGATGTGGTTCTAGTTACTAAGTTCTGTAACTCAGCAGCGTTCATCACAGCATGCTCGATGCCATGCTACACAGAGCAGGAGCCCCAAGTTCTAACGAAGATGCGAAGATGAGTTAGAATTAGGAGATAGTCCCTGTTCCTCAAAAGGCTGTAAGGAGTGGCAGCACCTGGCACACAGCAGGGACTCCCTAAGTATTTGCTGAACCATGAGAAGAGAGAGCACATAAGGTGAAAACATACAGACCAACAGAAACAAGAGAGCTGTCCAAAATTATATTCACCAATATAGGAATGAATAGTGACTTAAAATCTCAGGGAAAATATTAATATTGTTTTTACCATGGGTAATGCATGAGACAAGGATGACTAAATATGACTTCTATAATCAAATTCATACCCTAATTAGAAAACACCAGATCTTTTCCCTCCTGGGTTTGAATACACTAAATTGGGAAAATATGGCCTTCAGTCACAGTTACTGAAGGAACTGGATCCAACACAGCTCGGTTCCTTTATGATGTATTTCTAGAGTTCAAGAGCACATTATTGACAGACTGCATTAGCCAATCAGTGAGATGCTTCCATTTGCAAGAGCTCACACTTCTCTTCAGTATTACATAAAAGCATTGCTTTTTCTATCCTTTATTCTGTTCTCGTTATGGTAAAAATTGCTATGTGCAGATATTTTCCAAAAGGTTATGACTATTATTGGGAACGTTTAATAAAAGGCCCTCTCACTCCAGCAGGAAGACAGGGAAAGATGTTTTCCTTTGGCCCTCACACGTAACTCCCCCCTCCCAACATCCCTCGCTCACTCACGCTGGTTCTGATCACAGCCCCTTCGCCTGAGCACTCCCCCCCGCCCCCCGCCCCCTCTGAACCTCTCAAATCTAAAAGGAAAGCAGGCAGCGGCCTTGGAAAGAGTTACTTCATCCAGTTGGCTAATGGGTCACATATTCCATGGGAAAGGATCCAGGTATGGAAAAGAGGGAATGGTTAGGCCCTGTGTGTAAAGAGAGAGAGAAGAGTATTCTTAACAACATGGTTTGTAGGTCTGGGTAAAAGGTGATAAAATTCCAGTTTTAGAGTGAAATTGGAATATTTTCCCATTGTGTCCACATGTTGCCAGCTCCCCTGGTGCCTCCTGGCATCTCCCCAGGCTTCTGTCTGGCACCTCCACCAAATACCTCAAAGAATCAGACTCATTCCAAAGCTTCTCTGAGGGGGAGGGGGGCCAAGGGTCCAGCCAAGTACTTTGATCTATGCAGGGGGTCTCCAGGGATTCAGCCCAGGGAGGGGTGGGAGGGGGAAGGGGGGCCTGCCAAATGCATTCTTGCAAGACTTGTCACCCCCTTTATGAGACTAGGCATCCAGGGAAGAGTCAGGGCATGGGGTTCTCAGCCCCACCAAGGAAAATAGAAAAGTTTAACTTTTCTATTCTTTATGATGTTGGTTTTAAAACAACAAATTACTAGGGCAAAAGAGCACTGCAAAAGAAAAAAGTCCCAGATGAGTTGGGAATAGATCCTATTCTTTTTGACTCATGTCTAAGAAAATAAAAAGCAAACTTATACCACAGTTGACTTTTCAATAGCAATTCCATTTGGCAGCTAAAACCCAAACCCAAACTAGTGCCGTCTATGAGAGTCAAACAACACTGGGGCTCCTGGCATGGAGCTGAAGGAAAAGCTGTCGGAGGGAAGCCTCCCTGCCAAGGTCAGAAAAGAGACAAGGAAAGAGAGATCCAAGGCATCTGACCGGGGCTTTCTGTCCCAAAGGACGCAGGGTGCAAGGCCTCCAGAGTGACCCGGATCAGGTAATAGGGCTTATAGCCTGGACCTGCGGCTGCAGCAGTTGCTGTATCAGAACCAGGTCCTATATGTTTTCAGCACAAAAGGTCGGGCCATCACTCTTTATAATACCATTTTTAGTCCAGACTGAATTTAAGGATTTTCCAATGTGAAAGAATCCTCGGAAAGTTTGTTCCTGCATGAGTAAGAAATAGCTCAGATCATCTGAAAACAGAAGAGGGATTTAAGATGGAGTGCTGACCATATACACAACATACCTGCCTCTTTCCCTCTTCCCTTCCCGAGTCCCCCTGGAAGGGCAGGGACGATATCTTTTAAAAGAATGAAATGATAACAAGGCTAGAAAGCAGATAGAGAAGCCAGTATCAGACCAAAAGGGTAAGGAAATCCTGTAAGATAGAAAACAGATGGGATCAGGTTGAGAAAACAGCAGAGGAAGCCCTCGCCCAGAGAGTATCAGAGGTGAGAGTCATCTTCCCGAGGAGGCCTCTGGGAAGTTCCCAGCGTGAACACACACACGAGGAGCAGAAGTGAACCAGGAAGAAGAATCAGACCAGTAAATAACACACAGCATTTGGGGCAGTGAGGCCAGTGGGCCCTCCCGGACACCCAACGCTCTGTCCTCAGGATAAAAACCTAAGGATGAATCTGGGGAGGACATCTTGTGAGAGTGCAGGGATCTAAAACAAGGGTGGAACTTGGGGCCACTCTATCCCTACATTGGACACAACGGAGAAAAGAGAGGAAAGGTGGCACTGCCCCAAAGAGAAACCACCCAAATCTTCTCTACCCCCACACTAAAGCCTGCCCTATTTTGGCAAAGGGGGAAGCCTGCTCCGCACCCACGTCCACCAAGGTGCAGCCTGACAGTCACAACGTGCTTTACCTTGGCACACGTCTCACTGCCAGCTCCTGTCCAGGCGGAAGCCATCAGGGAATCCCCACCACACGACACTAGGGGACACCTAGGCCAGCTGTCAATTTGTCAGTCTAGTCTTTTGTTCATAAATGTGAAGCTACCCACCTCAGGTCACTGACACTGAGAAAACCTAACAGCAGGAAAAACGGCTACTCCAGGAGAAGGCACCAACCAGAAGAAAACTTCAGAAAACTTTCAAGTGGTGCCCTCAGAAAGACAGGAGGCCAGCTGCATCCACTGAGCCACGACATGCGACTAACAAAAACTAACAAAAAAAGCAAATCAGAACATGAGAGTTTCTGGAAACCATGGTAGCCAATATAGAAATACAGTAGATGGGATAAATAATAAACTGGACAGAGTTCAAGCTAGTGATCCAGAAGACAAAGGTGGGGAATAAGAGAATTTAAAATGAGAGCAAAGTTGGCATGAACAAACGACCCAGAATGCCTCAAAAAGGAGTTCTAGAAGCAGAAACAAAGACCAAAAAAAATGGATAATTTTCCCTGAACTAAAAGAAAACACTAGTTTCCATACTAAAAGGGCCAACCAACTGTTCAGGAGGAATGAAAAGAGACCCAGGCTGAGGTATTGGTTAAATTTCCGAAGTCCAATGCTGTCAAGTTTCTACTGAGTTTAAGCTTTATCCTCAACTTATAGATAAAGCAGAGAAATGGAAGAGAATGTAAATGTTATAAACCTTTAAAATATAAAAAATAATAAAAAGTAATCAAACTCAGAGACGGAATGTGGAAAAGAAGGATAGGAGGTGATGTGTATACCATAAATATCAAACTGAGGATTAACAAACAATGCAAAGCAGAGGAAAGAAACGTATATCAACGATATTAGGTTACTGACTACTGTTGAAAGTCTAGGGAATGAGACTGGGGTTGGGATTTGATTTCATTTATTCTGCATACATCAACTTTTAATGAAGATTTTGCAAAGAATCAAGATACTGATGACTGAAAAAAGAAGAGGGGGGAGGAGGAGAAAGAGATGGGAGCCAGGGAGGGAGGAAGGAGAAGCAAGGATGCCGTAACAAAGTAAAGTTAATTTCCTTGATGGCTTTGAGGACAGGAACCCACAGTTCTGCTCACAATAAAAACAAATATATATGCTGCTAATTGATACTTAGTGCTGAGGAATTAACATGACAGTATGCTGAAAGCAGAAAAGGTATCTCTTTTCCGATGACACCAAAGGCTGTCCTCCCCCCAGATTTGGTCAAGTAACTTTTCAGCCACAGAGTAACTGTCGTCATGAAAGGAGGTTACTGCCAGTAGACAACTCACAGCCACCCTCAACTCACACTTCAGAATGCAGAGTTCAGAAGGGGACACCTGTGCTTAAGGAAAAGGCACCGCCCTAGTAGCTAGGACACTGGGTGATGCAGGGAAGGACAGAAAGGAGGGAGGTTGCCATGCGCTGGAATACTTACATTGTTGATCAGGTAGACACCCCGCCCCCTAGAAGAGGCCACTGGTTTTACTATCCAAGGTCCCCGATCCTTTGAATATGAATCTGCTCAAAATATTGGGAGATAAAAAGGGGGAGAGAGACAAAGAGAAAGAAGGGACATGAGTTTATCAACTTAAATTAATAAAGGTTATTTACTCAGGTACCCAAAGAATTTTTCAAAGTTCTAAGTGGAGGATATTTTTGGATTAGCCTTAAAAATTAAAACAAAAACAGAGATAGGAGAGAGAGGAGAGGGGAGGGAGGGAGGGAAGAAGAAGGGGAGGGGGAGAAGAGACAAAAAGAAAGAGGGAGGAGGAGAAAAAGAAAACAAAATGACAGCAAATACTAACTACCTGATATATTTTTTCCACCATTTCTCCTCTTGAATGAGACAATGAAAACAAAGACAGACAAATATCTGGATGTCAGCCTATCACTGTCATAAACAACCTGCATGAATTTTTGAGATTCTCGCCTTCATTAACTAAAGGACCTCCAGAGGCTCAGGCTTCAAACAGCGACAATGTGTCAATGCCAGATCTCCTAATATGGTCACTTTCCTTGAACAATTTCTCTGAGCTTATAAGAAAAAAATCACCTAATATCAAACAGTGTGCAAGCGAAGAGGAAAACCAGTAATTTGCAAGTGAGAAAAGGTGCCCTTTACTTTTTCCCAGGTTTACACCTTAAATACCTTTGGATTATGGGAAGAGAAACCACACTGACCCCCAGAGGCTTGCGGATGGCTCTGCCCTCCACTTAGGGGAGGTCAGAGGACAAAAACTCTCCCTCTGATAGGCGTCAAAGTGTATTTTCAAGGCCTCCCACCAGGCACTTGACGTTGTCAGTCCATGGACCATTTCACGGGCGGAGAAAAAGAAGGTCTCCTTGTCCATTCTCCCTATCTTCTGCTTTTTCCCTTGATGCAACCTAACAGAATCAGGGAAAATGGAATTGCCACACAGAATTTAAAACTCTATAAGCAATTCCACTTCTAGAAAGTATCCTCTAGTTCCACTCACACATGTGTGACATGTTGTATGTTACAAGATTATTCAATGCTGTGTAATAACACAAAAGCTGTCCGCTATATTGCACCTGCAAGAGGGGCCAGCAAACATTTTTATCAAAACCCAGATAATAAATAGTTTAGGCTTTGCAGGCCATGCAGTCCCGGTTGCAACTATTCACCTCTGCCATAGTAGCTCAAAAGCAGCCATAAACAATGTAAACAAAGGGGCAGGCTGTGTTCCAATAAAAATTTATTTACGGATACTGAATTTTGTATAATTTCCACATGCCACAAAATTTTATTCTTCTTTTTTGTTTCAACCATTTAAAAATGTAAGAACCAGGGCCGGCCGAGTGGCACATTGGTTAAGAGCTGGCTTGGGACACCAGCGGCCCCGGTTCAGATCCCACATAGGAGGGCCAGTGACACTGCCCTCTACAGCTAAACAGCTCCACCTGGAGCTGGGCTGTGCGAGCCCCGGCGACGGTGTAGGCTGCAGCCTCTGCTGCAGTGGGCTGCCACAGGCTATAGTGAGTGACCGGCAGCCAGCGTGAGCGGCTGGCAGCCAGCGTGAGCTGCCAAGAGCCGCTGTGAGCGGCCATCCAGAGGCCGGCGACCGATCTACCTTACCCGGGAAGAGCGCAATGACGATACCAACATGGGCCAGTGAAGCAACGTCCTCCGCAACTAGACTGAAGAACAGAAAGACAGCAACTTGTCTGCTCCCCTTCCCTGATTTCCCAGCGCTGTTTCCCTTCCCTAATTCCCCAATAAAAAAAAAAATCTTTAAAAAAAAATGTAAAAACCATTTTTAGCTCCTGGACTGCATAAAAACAGGCAGAAGACAGGATTTGATTGAAAGGCTATAGTTTGCAGACACCTGATCTCCATAATGGAGTATTAGGCAGACACATGAAAGGGTAAAGTTATTAATGGACAGATAGGGAATGTTCGCAAAGATAGGCTGTTTGGTGAAAAACAGGAAAGCGCAGAGCAATGTGTATTGTCTGCTCCCATCTGTTCACATACACACTCAAGCTACATGCTAGTAAATGCAGAGACTGTCTCCAGGAAGATATGCAAAAAAACTAAGAGCACTGATCACCTCGGGGGAGAACTGGATGTCTGAGGGAAAGAGGAGAAAGGAAGATTTCACAGACTATTATTTTGTCCCATGGGAATATATTCCCTTTCAAAACATATAATTTAAATATTTTTAAAGTTCTGCTATAGATGACATTTATAGTTACATAAGACAAACTAAATCTCTATACAGTGAAGTCACTGATTATGTTTATGTGTATACAGTTTATATTTTCTTTTTTGGCCGTTTTCCCCAGATTCTAAAGAAACAATGGATTGAAATGACACTATTAATAAAAAAAGAAAACAAAAAAATTGCAAATGTTCTGAACTTCATTTATTCCACACTTCTAAGTACCCAACTGGTGTCAATTAGTTTGCTAGGTGATTGATTCATGTCAATCAGTTTCATGCAGTAGTGAAAAACAGTCTTTGCCCCCACGGAGATTAGACTGGCAAAAAAGGCAGACACTGACCAAGTAATTACAGAAACAGAGTTACAAGGAGAGAGTGCTGCTATAGGAATGCCTGAGAAAAGGACCAAACCTGTCCAGAGCCGGTGTAAACTCTCGTTTCAGAAAAAGGAGTATCTGGCTAAATGCAATTTTTGCCACCTAACGTGTTGAATAAATCTTACTTTGAACTAGCCTTATCAGAAGTTTCTGCTTCTTTCGGTGCTTCACTTTGATCATGTTCTTGAACATCTAAATACAAAAAAATTGTCTTCCATGCTAGGCTTTTCTCCTTGATTGCTTATATTTCAGACAAAGATTGATTGTTTTTGGTTTTTTGTTTTTTCTAAAAATGTGGGTAGGAAGCCAGAGAAATCAGAGGCAGAGACAGGGCAAAGAGCTCAGCCACCTGTCAGGATGTACTACACGAGGTCTGCACTTCTTTCTAGTGCCTCCAACTCCTATAGTGGCAGCCTGTTCAGTCCAATGGAAAGAGCACTGAACCAGGAGTAGAAAGATGGGAGATCGAATTCTGGCTTTTACACCATGGATAATTTGCTTAAACTAGCCAGTGCCATCTATAAAATGAGACTCTCTTACAATTCCAATATTACAATTCTATAAATTTACTGATTGCTTTGAAATCCACTCATCTGTAATTAACTGGCTGACATGAAAATTTTGCTCATTCCTTAGAATTATTTCTCAGTCTCTCTTGCACATAAAGATGGCCATTGGACACAATTCTGGCCAATAAGAATTCTGGTCTATCACATAGGTTTAGTATTTAGAATCTGAAGATAAATTAAATGACACCTAACCTATGTATATTGAAGTAACTGGTGAGAAACCTGCTGGGATCTGGAGGGGGGAAGTTCTGCTTTTCTGGTACTGGAGCCACCCTATCTTCCTTGTTTCCTTCCTGCCGAGAAAGCTGTCCACTGGCAGGGAAGTGGCTGGAGTCGGCAAGACTCTTACTTAGGTTCCTCAGGGTCACAGACCCCCAACTCTACCACATGCTGCAACTGGCAACAGTGCACCAGGAGTCTAGGAAGAGCTATGCCATGTATTCCAACCCCACACTGATGACTGGCAGTCTCTGGGCTTCACATCTTGAGGTGGCAGCTGGTCTCTGGGCTAGATCTCTACAGAGATGGATTTAAGGTCTTCTTAGAACAAAAAGCCAGGAACTCACGAGATCCAGCTTGGCTGGCGTCTCCAGTGTCTTTACGCCATCCTCATGTCCCTTCCGTATCAGTTCCCTTCCAAAGGCCCTTCACAAGCTATTTATTCCCATCCCTTTCTGCACCTCTCAAACATGCAAGCTCATCACTACACCCTTCATTCCTGTCACGTGTCCTCATCACCCTCCTCACCAAGGTACCATTCCAAGTGCTTTCCATGTATTACCCTATTTAAACATCCTAACATCACCACAAAGTCATCACTGGTTTGGGGGGCAAGTTTTTTTAGAAGTCCCTTTTGAGAGAGGAGAAAGTTACGGCACAGAGAGGTTTAAGTAACTTGGCTAAATCATATAACAAAAATTCTTAATTACAAATTTTCAGCTTTGAGTGCACTGCAGCTTTGAAGTTAATTCATCTAATAATCTATTCTGACCCATTTCAGAGCCCTCTGTGGGAAAATACTGAACTGTCAACCTATGGCCCCAGCAGGACCAACCAGTGCTATCAGAGAAATGGCCTCACCAAGGTCAAAGCAGGAGACCTTGCTGACCATCCCTGTTGATGAAAGTCCGAGAGGGTGGCCAGACCAGATTAAGGCTGACAGGTTAAAAGAATCAAGTCAGAAAGTCTAAAGAGACCTTGTTCTTCCTGTGTCCACTCTTCCTCGCCACTAAGACAGGAACAGTCATCTCTTGGATTTGTTGATAGGGACACTATGTGTATGCTTGTCATCTCTGTGTCGTAATCTGGTCCTCCTCACAAAAGTGGCTTCTCTCACCGTGATACTGGGAAAGTCATTGTGTACACACTGCCCTGTGTCTTTAGCAATCAAGCACAAGGGTGAAGAGCCTGGCCTCGGAAGCCCAGCGGCCGCGTTTGAATCCAAATCCCGCCATTTGCAAGCTGCATATGGAAAGTTTCTTAGCCTCTCTGTATCTTAGTCTCCTCTTCTGTAAAACTGGGAATTATAATAGTACCCACCTCAGTGTAAAGGCACCACTTAGAAGAGGGCCTACCAGGAAGGAGGTGTTCATTAGGTGTTAGCTATTACTACTACTCTTTAGGCTCTCACAAAAGACCTGCCTCACACCTTCTCTGGGCACTAAGCCTAAGTCAGGCTCTGCCCCATGAGCAAGGCCTGAAATAGCCCATCTCCTCGGCTTAGGCCTGGGGAGGTAAGTTCACTTCCAGGCCAAAGAAATAAGAAGCCCACTGACCCTTGGATGCAGGCCACGTGTTCCTATCTAGCTTTACCAGCACTGCAGCTGACGTTCAGATCCCTACGTGGCTTCCATGTCTATTTTTCAACTAGTATGAACTCCAAAGAGAGAGTGACTAACCTATATCTCTGTATTCTAACACCAAAGATGCATAATACTTCAAATTCAAAGAATATAAGTCACACAGGTCCCAAAATCAAGGCGACAGGAATATTCCCTAAATGTTAAGAGGAAAAGAGACACAAAAAAGGGTGCGTATGTAGTTTATATGCAGAAGTACACACACCCTTACATGGGCACTAACTCTTGTCAACGAAGAAGAGACTTTTTATATAAAAATATGTGTTTATATTCCACCAGTGTGTCCTTACATAAATAATACTGACAGCCTTACTAAGAATAAACATACAGGTACACCGTCAGGATAAAAAGAGCTTTAAAGTTACCTCTGCAGCTGTTCCACTAAAGAAACAGTTTTCTGACCGGCCGAGTGGCGCGGTGGTTAAGCGCTGGCTTGGGAAGCCAGCGGCCCCGGTTTGGTCCCACATGTGAGGGCCAGTGACACTGCCCTCAAAAATAAAAGAAAAAAAGAAGAAACAGTTTTTTAAAGATTTGAAAAGCCCTGGCCGGTTGCTGCCTTGAGGCAGCCCTTGGGGTAAGTCCACCCCAAGTCCAGTTGCTGGGGTCGGGCACTCCGAGTCAAGCACTTACTACAGAACTCCGCATACTCAGCTGGCAGCAGGAAGGTCTGAGGGAGGATGTGAAAAGCCTTGAATCCATGCGTATGCTGCATTCGAATGATGTTTTTATACAGTCGGTCCTTTCGGGTTAGTTCATAGGACCTAAAAATTATAAAAGTAGTCCCATTTCAGAAAACTCGGACTCAGAGGGTTTCCTGTGTTATCCCATTCTAAAGAGTTCATAGTTCACAGTTTTGATGCAGTCACTAAGGACAGCAGTATATGCCAAATCTGTCACTTTGTCAATCCCAAAGGTTTATCAGTCATTTTCATGGAATGGATTTCTTTGGTCAGATTTAGTCATTAAGGTATAATTTACGTACAGCAAAATCTGCCCTTCTTAGTGTATAATTGTATGAGCTTGAACAATCACATACAATTGTGTAACCACCACAGTTGAGATGTGGAAGAGTTTCAACCTCCCAAAGTTACCTCAAGCCCCTTCCGGTCACCTCCAGGCCCTGGCCAACATTCGTGTGTTTCCTGTCCCTATAATGTTGCCTTTTCCAGAAAGTCAAATAAATGGACTCAATCATATGGTATGTATCCCCTGGAGACTGGCTTCTTTCACTGAGTGTAACACAACTGAGGTTTATTCTTGTTGCTGCATGTATCAGCATCTCATTCTTTTTTACGGCTCAGCAGTAATCCACTATTTGGGTGTAACAGTTTGTTTATCTACTCACCAGTCAAAGGCTATATGAGCTGTTGCCAGTTTCTGAAGATTATGAATACAGGCACTATAAGCATTTGTGTATAGGTTTTTATATGGACATAAGCTTTTCTAAGTTCTTGTGTGAACATACATTTTCATGTCTCAAACAGTGGGATTGCTGGATTTAATCAGATTGTTTAGCAAGTTGTGTTAATTATCTAGTGCTGCCTAATAAATTATTCCAAAACCTAGCCACTTAATATAATAATAAACAGTTTCTATCTCACAGCTTCTGTGGGCCAGAAATGTGGGGCTGGCAGAGCCAGGCAGCTCTCTCCTGGGGTATCTCAAGAGGTTACAGTCAGGGTGTCGGCCAGGGCTGCAGTTATCAGGCTTGACTGGGGCTGGAGGACCCACTTCCACAGCAGTTCACTCATATGGGGCTGGCTGATGGCAGGAAGCTTTAGTTCTCCCCGTGCGAATTTTTCCTTAAGGCTAACAATGTCTTCATGGCATGACAGCCGGTTTCTCCCAGATCAAGTGATCCATGCAAGAGAGCAAGAAAGAAGCTGCAGTGTCTTTTATGACCTGGTCTCAGAAGTAACACAGTGTCACTTCTGCCACATTCTATTATTTAGGAATCAGTCACTTAAGTCCAACCCACATTCAAAAGCCAAGAAATTAAGCTCAATCTTTTGAAGGCAATGTCAAGGAATTTGTGGACACATTTAAAACCACATCAGTATGTGTTTAACCTTATAAAAAACTGCCAAATTGTTATCCAATGTGGCTATATTATTTTGCATTTCCCACCAGCAAAATTTTAGATTTCCACTTACACTGCATCTTGACCAGCAGCTGGTGTTGTCTGCTTTTTTGTTTTGTTTTTAGCCCTTCTTATAGGTATGTAGTAGGATCTCATGTGGTTTTAATTTCCATTCCATTAACAACTACTTATGGTTCAACATTTTTTTTTTTTTCTTTTTAGCTGAGCCATCCTGCCACCTGTTGGCAGCTCAGCGGCAGCTCAGCTCGGGCTGAGCATCGAACTGCTGTTGCTCAGAGCTCAGCTCGCACTCTTGAGAGCTCTTAACCAACTGAGCCACTCAGCCAGCCCATGTTTAACATCTTTTCATGTGCATCTTTTCACGTCTGTGTATCTTTTTTGGTGAAGTAACTGTTCAAATATTTTCCCCATTTTGGAAAACATTTGTTGTTTATTAATGAGTTTTGACAGTTTATTATATATTCTGGATATAAATTCTTTACCAGATATGTGTTTTACAAACATTTTCTCCCAGTCTCTGGCTTGTCTTTTCATTTTCTTAACTGTGTCTTTCAAAGATAAACATTTTAAATTTTGATGCAGTCCAATTTATCAATTTTTTTCTCTTATGGATTATGCTTTTATTGTTATATCTAAGAGATCTTTTACATAATCTAGGTCATAAAGATTTTCTCCTATGTTTTCTTCTAGAAGTTTTACAGTTTTCAGTTTTACACTTAAATCTATGATAATGTCAGGTATCTTTAAATAGAGCAAAGTAGCTACCAGGGTGTTACCTGGGAAAGTGATTAACCTTTTGTGCTTCAGAGAGAGTGCGAAGTAAGAAGGGCTTCAGGTGGGATCCTGTCCACATGAGGTTATAGTCAGTGCTGCTTGGGTGAACCTGAGAGCAGATAAAAAGACAAGATAAAAAACATCACAGGGAGACCCTCTCCATGAAGAGCGATGGCAGGAAAGGCCACAGAGATTTTACATCCCCAAAGCACTCTCGGGGGAGGACCAGTTAGTATGTGAGCCTAGCAAGACAAAAGTTGAGTGCAGAGAACATGGGAATAATCGTTTAAAGAATGGGAGAGTCGGCCAAAGCTCAAATGCAAGAAGTAGAATAAATTAATCCTTGTACAGGAGTCCACAGTGTCTCTTACTATTCTTGCATATGAAAGCATGAGAGAAGGGCCCATGTCCCAAATTCCTTTTTCCAAGTGCCTGTGTTCCTGCAGGCGCTGGGGATGAAGTACTGATTGGAACTAAAAATTTACAGTAGCAAACCAGCTTAGAATTCATTCACCCATTAATTCATTAGTTCATTAATTTATTCTTAAGAATTCACTTGTCCGTTCATTCAAAAATTATGTATGGTATGTCTATGATGTGACAGGTGTCATGTTAAGCCCTGGAGATAAAGCAATAAGACAGGATATAAAATGGTATCAGAAATTCATCAAAATGTCTACTTCAGACCTCAACATAGGATAAGGATCTAGCAACCAGACCTTTATCAACTGTCTCAAAATATCTACAGTGGAAGTCTGTCCAACATTTTTGCCATCCCTTTTGATGCCAACATCCCAACTTCCCCAACTTTCTTTGGGATTAACATATTTCCTTGGTTTTAAAGGACCTGCCAATCACCCCCTTCCCCCAGGCAATGAGTCCATGGCCCAAGCTGGGCATGTCATTCTGTCTCCAGGATGTGATTCCGTGTGGAGAAGGCACAAAGACAGTGAGTGGAGTCGAGTCACTTCCACGGCACTGCCTTGAGGAGATGGTCCTGAAGGTTTCCGCTCCCAAATCCCCTGAGCTGTCCTGGTCTCTCTCCTTCCAAAGGCCAGCCTCTTCAGCTTTTCCTCTGACTCTGCTAGCCATCTTGTGTACATTTTCCCCACAAATCACTTTGATTTCAATTAGGCAGAGTCTATTTCTGTTACTTGCAATCAAAGAATCTTAACTGGATAACAGACAATTCTTTATGGGTAACTCTGGCTCTGGCCCAAACCTAAAAACATAGCAAGAAAAACACTTTTTTTACAAAAATAAATAAAAATCTTGTGAAAATGTTTTCCATGTGTTGCAAAGGAGAAACTGGTAAGGGCATTAAAAACTTCAGAGCAAGTTCTGCATCATCACTATACGTTGGTCCCATGTACTGTCTAGAGTTTGCACTGTTGACTGATAGCCAGGTGGCTAAGATTTTCAGCTTTTGGACAAATCAGACGAGATAGTAAAAATGAGCTTACTTCATGAAATCCATGGGCTGTCAGAATGCTGCGTACCAGGCGGCTGTCTGTTCGTACAATCTTGTAAGACAAATGATAACGCTCTAAAGAAAAACACAGAATCCAGTTCAGGAACCAGAGAGTTAACTGTAAGAGGGTGTCTTGCTTGATTATAAACATTATACTGCTACCCTTCTGCTACTAAAAGGAGAGGCTGTGGCTTATTTTGGACCAAGGGTTCTTACCCTGAGATTTGTTGGGGGTTCCTACGCATGGAGGGAAAATGACATCGTTGCTTTTACCAATTTCTAGTTGATTAATATGACCTTCAATCAGGAACATAGGCAACAAAGCACAGCAGGATTAGCAGTACTTGGACCCTGCCACCAATAGATATCAGGTATTTTAATATTATAGTTGTTACATTATCTCAAAATCTCACTTATTCTCATAGTACTTAAAAATTATGGAAGTTAACAACACACCTACCACTAGATTATATTGTTCAATGCATTAATAAAAAAGGCATATATCAAATTTGGGGCTTTAAAAATATTTTGATAACTATATTTCAATACAACTGCTTTTCTTTGTCGTCATATGTAAACTTTTTTATACACTTAAAAACATTATTCCACGAAGAGACCCATAGGCATCTCCATGTTGCCAACAGGGTCCACTGCACCCAAAAGATTCAGAACGCCTCTCTGGAGAGCCCTGCGTACAAGTGTGCTGGTTACCAGCACCTTAGACCACAGGTGACACACTGGTGACCTGAGGACCAAAACCAGCCTGCAGACATGGTTGGCTCATTCCATATTGCACTTTAAAAACAAAATTGAATTTATTGCTAACCTTTTGAAATTGGAGTAATCATGTTAAAAAATCTAGATTTCTGGGCTTCTCTGGAAAACCCTGGGCTCTCTCTCTATCTGGCGTGGCCAGAGTCCACTAGAGAAACACAGTCCCCACTGGCCCGCTGCACTCATTTGTGTTTCCTGCAAGCGCTCTGTGCTTGTGACCCCTGTCTAACAGGCAAGTCGGTAACCATGTAAGATGTCTATATATCCTTGAAGATTAACATTTACTCTGGCCCATTAAATTCAGTCAGTCTCTTTCTAGGCATCACTACAAATTGCTTGAAAAAGTTAGCTAAGAATTCTACCGAATAATTTTTTTTAAAGGACTGCATATTACGCTTGATCTTAGGAGATACACGCTGAATAAAGTCATTAGGCATGAAACATTTGAACTAATTCTCCAATGGTGGAGAGGGAGAGAGAGCAGTGGAGAGAAAGTAGGGGAGAAGGGGAGGGGGGGAGAGGGAGGGAGAAGGAGAGAGGAAGAGAGGGAGGGGAAGAGAGGGGGGAAAGGGAGGGAGAGAAGCGGGAAGGGAGAGAGGAAGAGAGGGAAAGAGGAGGAGAGACATGGGGAGGGAGAGAAAAGTATGGCAAAATGTTAATAATTGGTAAATGTAAGGGAAGAGTATACATGTGTTCACTATATTATTCTTATTACTTAGAAAAATGTAAGAAAAGCAGGTCTTTTTATTATGATAGCTGTGAACACTGACATCTCCATTTTTGCACCTGGGAAAAGCCAAAACATCATCAGCTGTTAGAGCCCAGGACTGTGCCTGACTCTGTCAGTTCTGCAGGGCTCGCCTCGCAATACCAAGCCACAGGGAAGGTGATCAGCAAGACGTGTGGAAAAATAAAGAATGATTGACTGCATGGGATTGGGGAGACAGGGAAACAACAGGAAGGGTATGACTCTGGAACCAAGCTTCCAGGGTTCAAATTCTGGTTCTACTACCCTCTTGGCTGTCATCTTGAATAGATTACTTCATTTTTCTATGCTCCATTTCCTCACCCGTAAAATGGGGTTGATAACAAAGATATTTACCTCGTAGGTAAGTTTAGATACTGCAAGTACTAAATCAGTTAATACATGTAGAGCTTTTAGAATAGTTGTTGATACATAATAAAAAATTTTACATAGTAAAAGAGTAAATACATAGTAAAATAGCTATTAATACATAGAATGACACATAGTATTAATACATAGTAAAACAGCTGTTAGTACATAGTATGATACATTAATACATAAATTATACATTTATGTTGCAAATTAAAAACTAGAAATGCTATTAATACTCTTCCCCCCACTTCTAATATAGAAGAACAATGTAATCATCCCTGCACTCAGTGGCAGACCTGATTCTCACCGCATGTAAGTATGTAAGTAATAAGCAGTGACCGACTCCTTTTAAACCATACCAACTAACTGTAACCCGGCTCAGACATATGAGACATGCGCCAAAAACGGGGAGCAAGAAAGGCAGGGTGGGGTGACATACAGCAACTGTGACTACCGGGGATTTTAATGCACCTTCCTGTTCTATGTAGAAGAGCCCTGGCACCAATATTGCTGATTACCAGTATATATTAGACCGGAGGCCATAAATTGGTGACCTAAGGGCCAGCCTACAGAATTGGCTTCTTCATTCCTTGTGGTGTTTTCAATACAAAATTGAATTAGTTGCTAACTTTTTAAAATTGGAACAATTCATAGAACAATCTCAATTTCTGGGCTTCTCTTGAAAACCCTGGCAGCCCTAAGCTCTCTCTCCCCTGGCCAAGAGTCAAATGGAGACTTACAACTGTGAACTGACTCTGTCCGCTGCCCAAAAAAGACCCCTCTTACCCATGTTTTCTTCCTATAAAAACAAGAGGCAGGGCAGGGTTCTCCTTGGCTAACCACAGACTGCCCGACATCCAGTATCGGAGCCTCTGAACCCGCACCGTGTCAATTCCACCTGAGGCTGTAGGATTTCCTCTTCTCCAGCCGGACATCCAGTATCAGAGCCCCCGACATCCAGTATCAGAGCCTCTGAACCCGCACCGTGTCAATTCCACCTGAGGCTGTAGGATTTCCTCTTCTCCGGCCACCTACGTGTATCTCAGGAGGCAGCCAGATGTGCTATGACCCCTGGCAAGTTCCAGGACTGACTGTAGCAGAGCAAATAAACACAAGGAGCCAATAATCAGACCGCCAGCACTGAAGCACCTAGGGAACAGGTGAAGTGCCCTAAGGGGTTTGGTCAAAAACAGCGTGGGAAACCAGAATGAAGATAGGACTGTCATTTCTGACTTTGAGAATACAATAGCTCCTTCAATGGCAACACAGTATGAGGCTCGCCTTACTGTCAGAAAATTACAGCTGCACTGTTGAATGTGGTAGTCATTAGCCACATATCACTGAGCACTTGAAATGTGACTAATGTGACAGAGTAAGTGAATTTTTTATTTTAATTATCTAAATTTTAAAACTGATACTCAATTCAATTATTGGAAAACTTGTTTAGAATGACTTGAGCATATGAATTTACTTTTTCAACTATAACATTTATGAAATCTATTTACAAATGAAGTACTCCCAATAAAAATTTTACACCATATGGAGATGTACTGTAAATATAAAATACACACTGGATGTGAAATAGCTTAATGATTTTTTTTATATCGAGTAATGTGGAAATATTTTGGATTACATTAAATATACTATTAAAATTAATTTCACCTATTTGTTTACTTTTTTAAGTAAGGTCCCTGGAAAATTACATATATAGCTGCATATTTCTTTTGGACAGTGCAGTCTATACAAATGCAAACTTATGAAACTGACATCAAATTATAAAAGGAAACTTCATTCTAGGAAAAGATTACTTTAAACTGAAAACATCTCTGTTGCTTCTAAAATGTAATCTCATTTACTTGTTCAAAGTATACACAATTTAAAAAAAAAAAAAAGAATACAGTTGAGAAAAAAATATTCCTAGAATATTTAACAAAGCAGCACATAAAATTGTATCGTACCAAAACTATTAACAGTGAATTCAATGAAACATTTACTTGATAACAGAAAAACAAGGCTGCCATCTAATATGAGATGAGCAGAAGATAACTAATGCCCCAGATACACTTCTCAAGGGGATCTGACCACAGGATTATGATCTCGGCAGATCTATGTCAGCTATTTCAGAGAGCAAAAAGAAAAAAAAAAAATAGATCAAGAGTGTTTAACAATTCAGAAATCTGAGGCAGTAACTAGCAAAAGCCATTTAAATTGTTCTTTACATACAGGAAGATGAAAAAAATAATTAGGAAACCTCAAGGAATTGGGAAGATACAGGAAATTCAAACACAGAGTTTGAGAAATAAGTTTAGTGGTTTTTTTCTTTAATCACAGGAATGCATAAAGGGAAAAAGAAACCAGAGACTTCAAGGCTCTAAAAAATAGTGACTGCATGAATAATAGGGTGACTGCATTGATGGATGCCGATTTCCAATAAATGTTAGGTATTCTAAAAAACACGGGTCTGGGCCGGCCGAGTGGCGCATTGGTTAAGCGCTGGTTTTGGGATGCCAGCGGCCCCGGTTCGGATCCCACATGAGGGCCAGTGACACTGCCCTCTACAGCTAACAACAGCTCCACCTGGAGCTGGGCTGTGCGAGCCCCGGTGATGGTGTGGGCTGGAGCCCCTGCTGCAGTGGGCTGCCATAGGCTACAGTGAGTGGCCCGCAGCCAGCGTGAGCGGCTGGCAGCCAAGCGTGAGCTGCCAATAGCCGCAGTGAGCGACATCCAGAGGCCGGCGACCCATCTGCCTCATCCGGGAAGAGCGCAATGACGATACCAACAGTGAAGCAACATCCTCCGCAACTAAACTGAAGAACAAAAAGACAGCAACTTGTCTGTTCCCCTTCCCCGATTCCCCAACGCTGTTTCCCTCCCCCAATTCCCCAATAAAATCTTTAAAAAAAAAAAAAAAAACACGGGTCTGTTTGTTGCCATAGAATACATAGATTTATTTATATGACAAGCACGCCAAAAGTATTATGTTTGGGGGGGATTATTTACTTCTGTTGTTTTCAAGCTCACCTTTGACGGTTTGCCTCAAGTCATATTTAGAGGGGGTTTCTCAGCAAATGTTAGCAAATCTTCAGTTGCTCAAGATTCCAAGAATATAAATGAACCATGTCCCTTTAAATGGTAACCTAGCAACTTGCTGAGGGGATTAGAACACAACAGACCACCCCCTGGGGAGAGAGGATTCAAATCCCAGAAGCAGGTGCTCACCATCTTCTGAACTCCTGGCTTATCATGGAACAAGAACAAACCTTAAAGTCATTTCAAAGCAGAGCAGATACTATTCAACCAGTAGAGTAAGTTTTGAGGGTGTACTATGTGCCAAACACTAAATGATAACATTGACTTCTCACGATGCCTACAAAATAGGTATTATCTCCATTTTACTGACCATGAGTTGAGTTAAGATGGCTTCACTGGTGAATTTTATCAAACATTTAAAGAATTAACAACAATCCTTCTCAAATTCTTCCAAAGAGGAGGAGGGAACTCAATCTATGAGGACAGCATTATCCTGATACCAAAGCCAGAAAAAGGCATACAAGAAAACTACAGACCAATATCCCTAATAAATATAAATGCAAAAATCCTCAACAAAATACAAGCAAACCAAATCCAGCAGCATATTAAAAGGATTATACATCATGACCAAGTGGGATTTATCTCAGGCACCTGACAGGGTGGTTTAACATGCAAAAGTCAATCAGTGCAATACACCACATTAATACAATGAAGGAAACAAAACACAGAATCATCTCAATTGATGCAGAAAATATCCAACACACTTGCATGACAAAAACACTCAACAAAAAAATAGAAGGGTACTTTCTCAACATGATTTTGAAACACCCGCAGCTAACATCATACTAAACAGACTGAAAGGTTTCCCCCTAAGATCAGGAACAAGACAAAGATGCCCACTTTTACTACTTATATTCAACACTGTACTGGAAGTTCTAGTCAGAGCAATTAGGCAAGGAAAAGAAACAAAAGGCATCCAAGTTGGAAAGCAAGAAGTAAAAATGATTTCTATTTGCAGATGACATGATCTTGTATATGGACAATCCAAAAGAACCCCCCCTCCACACACACACACACACAGACAGACTATTAGAGCTAACAAATGAGTTCACCAAGGTTTCAGCATACAAGATCAATATTCAAAAATCAATTGTATTTCTACACATTGGCAATGAACAACCCAAAAATTACACTGAGAAAACAATTCCATTTATAATAGTATCAACAAAAATAAAATATTTAGGAATATATTTAACCAAGGAGATAAAAGACTTGTACACTGAAAACTATAAAACACTGCTGAAAGAAATTAAAGATCTAAATAAATGGAAAGACATTCCTTGTTCATGGACTGGAAGGCTTAACATTAAGATGGCAACACTACTGAAGCAATTTATATATTCAATGCACTCCCTATCAAAGCTGATCCTAAAATTCATATGGGATTGCAAGGGACCCTGAATAGCCAAAAAAAAAAAAAAAAAAATCTTGAAAAAGAAGAACAAAGTTAGAGGATTCACACTTCCCAATTTCAAAACTTAGTACAAAAGTACAGAAATCAAAACAATATGGTACTGGCAGAAAGACAAACATACAGGTCTACAGGATATTAAAGTCCAGAAATAAACCAATGCATCTATGGCCAACTGATTTTCAACAATACTAAGACTATTCAATAGGGAAAGAATAGTCTCTTCAACTAATTGCACTGGGACAGCTAGATATCTACACTCAAAAGAATGAGGATAAACCCTTATCTCACACTATATAAAAATATTAACTCCAAGACCATTTAGCTCTAGATATAAGAGCTTACACTATAAAACTCTTAAAAGAAAGCATAGGGATTATGACCTTAGATTAGGCAACAGTTTATTAAATATGACACCAAAAGCAAAAGCAACAAAAGAAAAAATAGATAAACTGGACATCACCAAAATGAAAAACCTTTTGCTCATGAAAGAACACTACAAGAGAGTGAAACGACAAACCACAGAACTGGAAAAAATATTTGTAAATCATATATCTGATAAGGATCTAGTATCCAGAATGTATAAAGAGCTCTTATAACTCAACAACAAAAATACAAACAATTCAATTAAAAAATAGGCAAAGGCCTTGAATAGGCATTTCTCCAAGGAAGATACACAAATGGCCAACAAGTACACAAAAAAGATGCTTAATGTCATTAGTCATTTAAAAAATGCAAATCAAAACCACAACAAGATACCACTTCACACCCACTAGTATAGTCATAATCTAAAAAATTGAAAATAACAAGCGTTAGCAAGAATGTAGAGAAATTAGAACGCTCATAAATTGTTGGTAGTAATATAAAATGGCCCAGTCACTGTGGAAAACCCTTCGGCAGTGCCTTCATAAGTTAATCATAGAAATACCATAGGACCCAGCAATTCCATTCTTAGGTATATATCCCAAAGAATTGAAAAAAGGTGTTCAAACAAAAACCTGTATATGAATGTTCATAGTAGCACTATTTACAATAGCCAAAAGGTAGAAACAGCCATTCATCAACAGATGAATAGATAAACAGAATATGCTATATCTATACAATGGAATATTATTCAGTCATAAAAAGGAATGAAGTACTGATACATGCTACAACATGGCATGTTAAAACACTATGCTAGGGCCGACCGAGTGGCGCATTGGTTAAGAGCTGGTTTTGGGATGCCAGCGGCCCGGGGTTCGGATCCCACATATGAGGGCCAGTGACACTGCCCTCTACAGCTAACAACAGCTCCACCTGGAGCTGGGCTGTGCAAGCCCCGGTGATGGTGTGGGCTGCAGCCCCTGCTGCTGTGGGCTGCCACAGGCTGCAGTGAGTGGCCCGCAGCCAGCGTGAGCGGCTGGCAGCCAGCGTGAGCTGCCAATAGCCGCGGTGAGCGACATCCAGAGGCCGGCGACCCATCTGCCTCATCCAGGAAGAGCGCAATGAGGATACCAACATGGGCCAGTGAAGCAACATCCTCCGCAACTAGACTGAAGAACAAAAGGACAGCAACTTGTCTGTTCCCCTTCCCCAATTCCCCAACGCTGTTCCCCTCCCGCAATTCCCCAATAAAATCTTTTAAAAAAAAAACAAAAAAAACAAACAAACAAAAAAAACACTATGCTAAGTGAAAGAAGCCAAACACAAAAAGCCACGTATTGTATGAGTCCATTTATATGAAATATCCAGAATAGGCAAATCCACAAAGACAGAAAGTAGATTAGGGGTTGCCAGGGGTTGGGTAGTGACCACTTAACGGCTACAAGGTTTACCTCTGAGACAATGAAAGTGATCTGGAACTAGACAGTGGTGATGGCTACGAAACATTGTGAAGACACTAAATGCCACTGAACTGTACACTCTAAAATGATTACAATGGTAAATTTTGTTTTGTATGTTTTACCACAATAAAAAAATAACAATAAACACATGTACACATAATTCTGAAAAAATTCCAAAAGGAAAAACAATTTAACGTGCAGGAAACAGTCCAAGAAAACATAAATAATCCTTTCAAGTATAACAAACCAACAGATTCTTCTCATGGCCAAGACCATTTCCCTGTCTACAGGTGGCATCAATTTCTGCAAGACCAGGTTTGTCAGGGCCATCCCCAACCCTGCCTTCCGTGGGGAAAGTCATACTCACCTCCAATTACTCGAACATTGCTGTCCTTTGTTAGAATTGCCTCAGCATGAAATATCAAAATTGGAATTCTCCTGCAGCCTCCAGTCCACATGATACATGGATGATCCCTACAACCATAAAAAAGGCGTTATTTGCAGTTCAAAATCTGCATTAACTGCTGAGGCAAATCACTATGGCTGACTTAAAAACTTTCCTCCTCCTTCTGAAACAAGAATCCTGCATGTCCTATGGGAAACCATTCATTGAATATCCTATTCTCAGCCATGTGGTTTAAGATTAATTCCATCCCCGCTTCAGGGATGGGCCTTGATTGGTTTCTGCCCATCAGGGCATTCCATCCCCCAATTATAGTGGCTGCTTCAGGGATGAGCACATAAGCCAATTAGTTGGAGCCAGTGACGGTCAGGTGACATGTTGTGAGACCCTCAGAGAAAGTGATGTTTTCTTTCTCTTCTCTAGCAGCTACAGAAGACATGGCCTCTCTTCCCTTTGATGGTGTAAGAGAGAGGTTGGGAAGTGCCACTGTCATTTTGTGACCATGACAGGAGAGCCTGGAGTCGTTGCAGGCAATCAGTGGGATCCTGACTGGTAGAATGAGATAAATGAGGTCCTGAGTGGCACACCTGGAGTTGCAGAATCAAGTCTTTGCTAAACACGAGTGAATACATTCTCCTTATTTGTAAGACAATTATGTTTTAGTCCCCAGCACACATAAAGAATCCTAACAATATTCACAATAATTTATAGACCCTTTTTACACCCTATAGTTCCTCTTTCCAATTAATTACCCATCCTAAGATTCTGCACTAGGAACCCTAAATTAATACTAGTACCCCAATTAAAACCACATATTTTAAAGAAAGCCTATACTAGATGGAACAATAGATATTTTCCTCCAGAAAAGGACCTCTGACTTTATTCTCTTTCCCAGGAAATCTATGTTGAATCAATCTTAGATGCATACTACTCACAGATCAGGGAACTTCAACCTCCTTAATGAAGGGAGGCACAAAGGGAAAGGAATGATGCGAGCCCTCCTCTGTGGCAGGAATGATGAGTTTTCCCTATTATCTCACTTAATCCCCTTGCCCACACTATGAACTGAAGAAACAGAGCCTCAGGGAGGTTGTCATTGGCCCAAGCTCACACAGCTGGCTGAGTAAGGGGACGGTATTGAACTCAAAGGTCTGTGCTCTTTCCACCTTCCCATCACCCTAATCACATTTCAGTGCTGTTCTGCCTACGCAACACCTTCAACTCAACTCTTTGGGAACTTAAACTAATCCGTTTCTTAAATGGAATAAGATTCACTGAGCCAAGATTCAGGGTGCTCTGGAAAACACACATGACCACACCCCTTAACAAAGGCCATACCACAAACCTCAAGGCCAAGCCAGACCCTCCCAACCCAAGTTGAAAAAGAGCCACACTTTGAATGAACAGGCTGCCAGGCTGCCAATCTTAGAAGTAAGGCAGCCTTTAGACTTCAGCTGAGCTGCCAAAAGCCTTTAGTGAGGAAAGCAGAGAACACCATACCTAGTTCATTTCCTGTTTTCTAGAAATGGAATGTGGATGCTTATTGTTCTGGCTCTTTGACCTGGGTGACAGTGCACACTTGTGAGAAATGGTGTTTATAGGGTGCATTTTTTAGTATGAAGGATGTGTGTGTGTGTGTGTGTGTGTGTGTGTGTTGCTTGCTTTTTAATCTTAAACACCTGTAAAACATGGGCATGGAGCCAGATAATTCCTGCGATCTCTTCCAACTTTAATTTTTCCACGGTATTTCTAAGTCAGGGGATAGAGAGAAAAAATAGGCAGTCTAAACTACAAAGCCCTGGATAGAAACTCTTGCAACTACCCAAAGGTCCTTGTCAATCAAGCAGTAGCTACAGAATGGCACCACTGTGACTGAGCACTTAACTTAGAGATAACTGAAAAATGCCTCAGAGACTCAGGAACACAATCTCAGATGCACAGCTGTGAAGAGCCAAGGCCCTAACTATTCTATGTGTAGAGCCAAATCCCTGACAGAGAAACCTTTTCACTTACAACCTATGAAAAGATAAGAGGTATTAAACAAATTACTAATGCAGTAATAATTTACTGAACTAAATTAAGGTCAGTAAGGTCAACTAAAACACACTTAAGGCAGATGCTAAATTGTCATTCAAATCATGTTCCCACCAGGTGGTGCTACAGGAAAAAGATGCAAAATGATCAGAAAACTGAAAATTGGGACCTTACATTTTCATTCATGCTAGAAACTGGTATATATTAAGAAAATATGCTTTAGAGGCATGAAAGAAAAAAGTATTTTTTTTATTAATGACCAAAGTAGACCCGATTTATGGTTTACTTTATTGAAAACCTAAGAACATTTTGGTTTTTGAGAAGCAATTTCATGAGGAATATTTATTATTCACTCCTGGGATCCAACCTACATAACTCAAGGCTGCCATGCCTAATTCAGACCAATGTCCCTGGGGAAATGCCTTCCCCACATCCCTCTGTTCATTGAATCCCAGCCTCCAGGGCCCAGCTCATCTCACTAGCTCCATGGAGCCTTCCCCAGCTTCTCCAGCTCACAGTGACGCCTTCTTTCTCTGAACTCCTATAGCCCTCGTTGTATAATCATTTGTTGATGATCTTTTATTTTTGCCATGTAAAAATTGATGATCTTTTCAACTGATCTAAAGTCAGCTTTTATGATAGAAATTAAAGTTACTATTTTTTCAAGTGACAAAAGAAACCTTCTATCAAATCCTTTCATGAAAGTTTCCGCATCTATATATAAATTTGTATTTGGGATCCCCAAGCAAAATACAGAAGAGGCCCTTTGGCATTTACTATCTGAAATAATGCCATGCAAAACAAGTACTGCCTGGACAGTTTCTAGCCCTAAATTTTCACTAACTTCTAGAAATTTAACATTTCTCAATTACAAATATAGGCAGCAAAGCATAGCAGTATTAGCATTATCTGTGCCGTTGACTCAAATTACAGATTTTTTACACCATTTTATAGTTGATGCCAGTATCTTAAAATAGCATTTATGTCTATCACTACTTCTAAGTTACATTAGTTATTAAAGGTGTCACTAGATCACCTGTGATCACAGTCTTCCTCATCCGATATGAGTCTGACATTGATTTGGCTTCTCTCCCCCAAGCAATTATTCAGCTGCCAAATGGTAACATCTCACATGGGTGGTCCAGACAACTATGACGTCTCATAGTATTCCCCCCACTTATAAGTGTTCATCAAAGACCACCCCACAGTGTGCTGATCTCATGCAAAGTAAGCAAAAAGTCTTCATGCTAATGTTTTTAGAAAATAAAATTTAACTTCCCCATGTTTCATATGAATGATCTTGTTATTTAATGTACTAATAAGAAAGCATACGTTACTGTAACACGTCTGTTTATTTTGATAACTGCATTTCAATGTAATTGGTATTCTTTGTAATGATATGTATTTTATTTTAAGCACCTAAAAATATTATTCTGACAAGTGATCCATAGCATTAAAAAGGTTAAGAATGCCTGATCTAATGTGATCTAAAGCATAAAATCTTTATTCATTCATTTAATCATTCATTCAGTCAGCAAGTATTTATTGAGTATCTACTGTAATAGTAGGTTGAACCAACTAAAATTGCCAATATTTGACTGTTTTCACCTACCAAAATGGCAATTTCATACAGTTCAACCTAATACTTAACTGGCCCAACTGCTAAACCTGCTAAACAAGAGAGAGATTTATGTAGTAAAAGAATGATCTTGAAATTGGCAAAACTGATGCTTGGAACAGAAGTTAAAATCTTTGTGAAATGGGTAAGAGGCCGCACACAGAAAGCAAAAAGCCACAAGAAGGCAAAGAGGCCAGAAGGAATTATCCACTTAATTATCCTGAATGAGAATGACCCAAATATAATGTTAAATCCCTATTATTTTCTAAAACCTAAAAGTGATGAGAAACCTTTCCCCAAAGCTTTATTAATGCTTTAATAATTTTTTCAGGTTACATTAAATAATGTAATCTTCTATTTTATAATAAGAAGTTCACTTTAAATTCAATATTAAAGCCAGTAAGAATAAAGCCTTATATTTGTATGGCACTTTATAATTTACACAGTAAGTTTATATACATTATTCTATTTGATCCTAATCATACCCCTACAAAAGAACCCAGGAGATATTATCCCCATTTTTCAGGTTACAGCACACATATATCCAAAGAGACTTATAGAAAAATCTTAACTTTAAGCCAGTCTTTCTTTTTGTTCTCTGTGTTAAGTAATAATGTTAAAGGAGGTAAAATTGCATAGTGCTTCAAAATTCAATAAAACCAGGTATGAATCTCAATTCATCACTTACTCTCTATGTGTCCCTGAGGAAGTACTTTGATATACACATATTTGAGACTGAGTCTAATAAAGTGAGACTAATAACATCTTCAGATTAAATGAGATACAGCACTTAAAGCCTTACCATCATCTATAATAGCAGCTGCACATATCATTAGCATTTATGTTTTTATTATGAGAATCCAGCAATCAAGAAAGTTGACTGTAATCTAAAAAAAAACTCAGGAAACAATTGTGGTTCCATAGACATAGCACAGGCTATAGATTTCTAAAGTCCTGCCAAAGTTAACTCTGGTAAGTCACCTGACCTCTCTATATTATCACCATTCTATCATTGTAAAGTCTTCGAGAAAGTAACATAACTTATGTCACAGAGTTTGGAGACCTATTTTTCTTCAATACCTAAAAATTTCAAAATCTGCTATTAGGAGCTCTATTCATGAATTTACTAAGAGCTTCTACCGGCAACATCTAGAGCCTATGTTCATTCATGAGTCCAGAGCCTTATCTCATTTCAGATAGCTGATGGGGACCAAATCATAAGATCCTGAATTAGATCATGGATAGAGGCTAAACCTAGAGTCAGACAATACCAAAGAAAGGATATTGCATAAAAGAGTATATCAGGAAAGAAAACTATTTTCCATCCTAGAAACAAAGGTTCAAAATCAGTCTTGCTACTACTTACTCTTGGCTTACCACCTCCTCATCCTCTGAGGATGATGCTGTTTCCTCCAGGTCCCGGGCCATCACGACTGGCATTTCCTTTAGCGTTTGTCATGCAGTCAGCAGATGCGGGGGGCCTCAGAGACCTTTCCTTGCAGATTCACTGAATCAAACAATTTGAGTGGCACAGATTTCTGTAAGAAAGCCAAATGATGTGACACACACACAACATGAAGTTGTGTATTTGTTGACTATTGCTGCTGATCTTCCAAGAAATTAAAATGAATATTTACCTAAATGGTGCCCAACCTCTAGAAGCTTATGTTCTATCACAGTGCCAAAACTCAAGTTGTTTTTTTTCAAACATACCGTCTGTCCTCTCTGTATTAATATTTGAAGACTGTTAAGTCTGAGTTTCTCATTTTTCTTTTATATACTATATCTAACATGCACCAAAAGAATAAACTTACTTAACTTTCAGGAAAGTCTAAGGTAGGCGAACAATTGCCTAAGACAGATTCCTTGCTAGAAAAACCTGACCTGGGTAAGAAGTAAAAACTCAAGATTTAAGGTCCTTGCAAATATTTCTTTAGTTTCCATGACAAGCCCACAAGTTAAAATGGCTTCATGTTTCCACGAAAACAAACTCAACCACTGAACAGTAAGATTTATACATTCTCCTGATTCAAGGTATAAATAGCTGGGGAAAAGAAGTCCTTCCACACACTCGCAAAAATTACTCTCCCTTGCTAAAAATCACAAATTATGACCTGAATCTCAAATAGATAGTTAAAATTAGGATATTTCCAATTTCTAACTTAAAATTTTTTTCCAGAGAAAAAGTATATGTTCGCTGTGTGTGAAAAGGGAATAGAAATTACAAACTGAAAATGTTTAAATGACCATAATCCCAAAATTCTGAGATATCCACTTGATGTCAATCTTTCCAAACTTCATTTTTTTTTTTTTGAAGGCAGTGTCACTGGCCCTCATATGTGGGACCCGAACCGGGGCCGCTGGCTTCCAAGACCAGTGCTTAACCACCGCGCCACTCGGCCGGCCCCCAAACTTCATTTTTCTACGCATTCATATAAACGATAAAATCACCAACAGGACCCCAAAATGCTGATCCCCGATCATGATCCCTACAGATCTTCAGCAGAATGGGCAAAATCTAACCACCTCCAAAGGCGTTCTTCCAAGGATTCCCAATGGGATTTCTCGATCTTCCCCCAATGTTGGCTTGTCCTTTCCATGAAGACAAAACCTCCAACGAAGGAGGGATGCCAAGCGGTCCTAGGCTGCCCGTACAGCAGGGAAACAGGGCGTTCGGAAGAGGATTAAGGACACTCGCCCCAGGAGCATCCTCGCCCTAAAGGGATCAGCCCCTCGGCGCCCACCCCTGGCTCACCCCAATCCCGGGCAGGTGCGCAGATGCTCCCCACGGGAAGGGCGCGGGAGACGCGGCTTTAGCCCGGCGCGCCCGGAAGCGGCTCCCGGACTCAGCGAGGGAAGTGCGGCGGCCGGCGCCCGCCCAGACCCGGGAGCGCACCTCCCTCGGGCCGGGGAGCGCGCCGGCGCAGGCGTTTACCTGTCTCCTCTTCCCATGGCTCGGGGCGCGCAGGCGAGGACCGCGCTCAGCGCCTCCCGCCCTCCGCCTTCCCCAGCCGAGCTCACGCCGCGGCCGCGGACGGGTGCTTCCCCCGTTACTACAACAACCAACCAGCAACCGCCGGCTCGGCGCCACTGCGCAGGCGCCCGCCACCGGGCGCTCAAAACGCTCGCCCTCAGGCGCGGACGAATGTCGTCATCGCCAAGCCGCGCGCGCTCAGCGCCCGCTCTCCGAAAAATCTTGACTTTTTTTTTTTCTCCCAGCCTCTAAAGGATTGACTCCGAGCCCGGAGTTCTTCCGCCAAGCTCACCAGGCGGGTTCACTGCGTGGGCGGCGTAGGGGCTGAGATTTGAGCAGCCGCCGCCGCTGATTGGCCGTAACGGGGTTCACGCCCCATCTCCTGCTTGAGAGGAACCAGAGTAGCCAATCAGAGCGAGGACGGGCGGAAACGGCCCAATCCTGGAGCCAGGTAAGGGCGGGGGCGGGGACAAATGTCTCTGGTGGACGCCCAGCTGGAGCTGTCTTGGGGTAGCATCTTTGCTGCTGGTGCTGCTGGGCTGGGGTCCGGTCACCAGGTAAGGAGAATATGGGGAAGAAGAGGGATGTCGGTGTCTGGGTGGCTTCTGATTGAGAGGATCCAGAGAGGAAACCTTTTGGGGGGAAAAAGGGTTCGAGAGACCATGAGGAGGAGGAGCTAAGACGAGGAAGGCTTGGTAGGGTCGTGGGAAGAATGAACGAATGAGGGAACACGATGAGCCTAGCACGGTGCAAGGAACCTTCACTTTCTCCTGTGATTCTTATCATAACCCAAATAGGTTTGTTTTGTGTTTTTTTAATCTCCAATTTGCAGGTGAGTGTAAAGTGTAAATGATTTGCCTTGGGGCACACAGCTACTAACTGCTAGGTGCAGGAGAGGACCGCCTCTCTCCTGACTCAGGTTTTAACACCACACCTTTGCTGGGCTGGGACAGGTTTGAGACTACATGTTGGATACTCTAGGTGGCCCTCAAGCTTTAGGGAAATGGGGTTGGGGGATTGGTAGCTCAGTTTAGGAAACTACACAGGCTCTGCCCTCGTCAGCTATCTGCTGTGATTTCTAAGAGCTTCTGTGAAATGGAAGACCTAAGTTCTGTCAAAAAGAGGGGCAGCTTTTCTGACCTTGAGAAGACAGAACCTAAGTCTCCTACGGAGGGGGCATGGGGGGCTGCTGGCCCAGGCTGTAACTGCTTGTGATGTCCAGTATTCTCTCTAAATTTTGACAAAGCCCACTGTTGCCATCCACATTTCCCCGAAGGAATCATCCATTCACCCTTCCGCCTCTTGAGTTCTTTTTTGTTTTTTGTTTTGTTTTGGTGCTTCACACTGTCTTGAGCCTTGGATGACTTTAATATGTTTCATCTGGGTAGTGTAGGACCATACCGAAACGTAGGGCCATACTGAAACGTCTACTGCCAGAATGACAAAGGGAGCCTGATAGTTTGTCACCACTTCAAGCCCAAGAAGTCAACCTGACAGCAGATAAACGCCCCCCCCAAAAAAAAACCAAACATAATGAAGATGGGAAGAAGTGATTCCATTGTTAGATTCTTTATCTACATGGGTTTTATTTAAGTCAAGCTAATTGAAATCAGTGCTCAGCAAGGGTTGACCGAAGCTTTTATTTTTAAACAAAAGTACATAACCTAACTGTATTTTCTGTACCACTGGAAGACCAAAGAGGATATGGTATGGTTGTCTTCCTCAAAAATAAAACTTCATCAAAATATTCTCAAACATTGAGGCAATGTAGAGTCCAACAGACCATGCTTCATAGTTCAGCTCCACCATATATTAGCTGTGTATCCTCAAGCAAATCACCTAACTTCACTGTGCCAACTGTCATCTGGAAAATGGAAATATTAATAGTGTCTACAATATATGTTAGGTAGTGCTTTTCACAGTGCCCGGCACATACAAGTGCCCAATAACTGTTACCTATTACAATTTCTCTTGCAACCCAATGCCAACACTGCTGTTTCCTGCCCCATGTAATGTCTTACTAGTTCTCAAGTCACAGCTGTTTATTTATGGAGCATGGCAGACCTGAGAACCAGAGTAGAGAAACCTGAGGATGTAAATATTGCCCGCACACCATAGGTTCCACTCAAATGTGTAAAGCTTCTATCCACTTGGAAGGATCTGTCATCAATAGCCAGGCAGGTATCTGTTAGTAGATTTCTAGTCACCTTTCAGCTGCTAGCATTACAAAGGAATGGCATGAAAAACCAGGCTAGAAGTAAAGATGTAAGAGGACTAATTCCAGCCAAGAGAAAAGAGCTCTGATGGAGGGTAATATTTTGGAAACATTTCTCAAGACAAAGATAAGTACTGGGCCTCTTATTGCAAAATATACTGTTGATGCACCGCTGTTACTATCACTACATATTGAGACCAATTTCTGTAAGCCTCACACAGAAATCCACTTTATTACTTTATAGTAATACTTGTACACCTCCTCTTCTAATCTCTCTTTCTTCTCTCCAGTTTTTCTGCTGAGTTTGTCATTTCTACCCCCTGCATTATTTAGCCTTTTTCACTCTGGGTAAAAGGTCAGCACACTTTGGTTTAGGGCAAATATTCAAAGCAGTGTGCCAACGCTATGAAGGTAAGAGTAATGTGTTAAGATAACTGGGGGTGGATGAGCCTAGGGGAATTGGAGAGGAATTTATGAAGTAATTGACCAACTCGTCTTAGTGCAGCCCTCATGCGTGCGACATAGGTTCACTGCAGAGGTGAGAGAGGTTATGGTTCAAGTAGGCTGATCATCTGTTGTCTCATGTCCTTTGCCTTTGTTTCCAAGGCAAGAAGCCCTTTCAGGTTTGAGGGGAGCCATGAGCCGGTTCCTGAATGTGTTGCGAAGCTGGCTGGTTATGGTGTCCATCATAGCCATGGGGAACACGCTGCAAAGCTTCCGAGATCACACCTTTCTCTATGAAAAGCTCTACACCGGCAAGCCAGACCTGGGTAAGAAGGCAGATAACTGCATCCCTCGTGGGCGTGGCCTAAACTGTGGTTTCCAGATTAGGCTGTACATCAGAATAACCTAGGAAACTTACAAACAAAAAAGCATGGGTGCCCATTTCCCTCTCCAAAACTATTTACTGAAACTTTCACTCCCTGGGTAGGGCCCAGGAATCTATTTTTAGTAATGTTCCAGGTGATTCTGATTCCACCTACTCCAGTCTTTGGACGCCACTGGAGTACTAGACTTTGTGAATAGCACTTGGCCCTTTTTCCCGTCCCCCAAAGCTTCTCTGAATACTTTTTCATTCATGTTACACTGCCGTAGGCAATCAGTCTGTTAAAAAAAAAAAAAAACATTATAAGGGCAAAGGAGGAAATAGAGTTACTTGGTGACTCTGTGATGCCCCACTAGAAAACCCTAAAGAAACTTTTCATGTCGTCTCAACCCTCTTCAGAAGGAAGGTCGTGGCACACATGGTTACATTCCATGTTGCATATGGAGAGTTACTATCCAAGGTCTTCCCAAACCGTGATATAGTCCCCAAGAAGACATCCCAAATCCCTCCAAGTTGGTATCCCAAAATGAAACTTCAGAAGGCCCATGGTGGCCATTCCCAGTTTCCTGAGCCTCTCTGCTGTGTTTTCACATTTCAGCTTGCACTTCCTCGCATTGATGTGTGGGGTAGCTTGAGCTGCAGCACCGTTTCACAGCAGCTGACAATTCTGTGTCACATTTATAGCTAACCCAGATTCAGGCTCTGACCCAGCTCATTTTTCTACAACATGTGGGTATAAAATGAAATTAAGTAGGGTAAGACTCATTTTGAAAAGCTGAGATACAGTAGGAATAAGAAACTTGAAGAGTGGGCAGGACACTTCCACTTTTTCCGCCCTCAAACATTACCCTCAGGTGGTCCAGAATTCCTGCATAGATTCATGGGATTTTAGAGGTTACCTGGTCTAGCACTTTGAATTTAAGTTGAGACAGAGAAGCCTAGGGGTCATGTGACTTGCTGAGGGCATACAGCTGAGCAAAAGTGTGTGTGTCTCTCTCTCTCCCTCCCTCTCTCGCTCTGCCTCCCTCCCTCTCTCTCCTCTCTCCTCTCTCCCTCCAGCCCAGAAGCAGAGACTGCCTCCCTGGCCCTAGTGCTCTCGGGCTGTCATGGCACCCTGCTGCTCACAGCAGTCCACTGGTAGATTTTCACCTGATGCCTAATCTGGTTAGAGCTGGTGAAATACTGCACTTTGTTTTTCACGAACCACAGATATGTCCTCAGTCTTTTCATCAGAAAAGCTATCAAATTGGTTTATAAAGAATGTAGCCCACTGGGGCTAACCGCTAGATATTTGGGTGAATGGAATTTTTTCTCACCTAACTACCATCCACAGGTCTTCAGGGTTGTAAAATTGGTATCACTCTGGTTTTTCCAAAATTGGTATCACTCTAGAAAATCCTTAAAGCCCAAGTAAATATTTCAGTTTTCATATTTGTCCCTTGAAATTTCTTTTGCTCGATAGACCAGTAAACAAAGTATCTTTGCATTCACTGTTTTGGCATTCCAACCACTGGATGCCTTAGATCAATGGCTGTACATTATAATCACCGAGGGAGGAGGTGTTTTAGAAAATACTTATGCCCAGGGTTCACCTCCAGAGAGTATGATTTAATTGGGCTGGTTCCCAGGTCTTGGTAATTTTATAAAACGCTTTCAATTAATCTAATAAACGCCCAGGTTCAAGAACCACTTTATGGTGGAATATGATCCATCCTTTCAGGTCAAGATCTTTAATACAGCGGTGTCAGAACAAAGCCACCAAGAGCAGGGTGGCCTTGGCAAACACTAAAGAAACAGTGCTTTGTTCCACTATCATGTGTTCAGGAAACCAGCCTGGTTTGAGCTTTGTTCAAACAATGTAGCTCTGGATTGAGGAGGAGATGCAGGGATGTAAGTCTATTTAAGACTTAACTGTGGGCATCTAGATAGGTCCCAGGATTTCTGAGTTCTCTCTTCCATCAGCCTTGAAAGTCTGCTGACCTCCCAGGCATCCTGCATTGCCAGACCACTCTCTGCAACATTCCCCCAAACCAGTTCTGATCCAGACTCACTGGGCTTCACCAACATCAGAGTGGCTTCCAGAGCAGAGGTATAAACCACTACATCCAGAGGTTATTTGCCCAACTGGGCTCTTTGTTGGGTTTCCACTCTTGGAACTCCCCCAGCCAGCTGTAGACATTTGAAGAGGAGCTGAGCAGGTCTCACTTGGGAATTCCTTGCATCCTTCCGGTTCCCATTGCAGCACCAGAGTCTCCACTCTGCCCAGCCAAAGGCAGTTCAGGCACAGCTCCCTGCCCTCCGTGAGCCACCAGTGAAGTAGAAAGCGCGTGGAGGGGACTCTAATCTTCCCCTTCTCAACACTCTTGCTTTTTTCCGTTATACAGTGAATGGCCTCCAAGCACGGACCTTTGGGATCTGGACGCTCCTCTCATCAGTGATCCGCTGCCTCTGTGCCATTGACATCCACAACAAGATGTATGTAAGGGAAGGAGGAGCCTTAGCATCCTTTTGTTGGAGATCAGGTGCTAAGCCTACCCACTTGGTCCTCCCCGTGGAGACCTGTTCATTTGGATACATTAGCCTAGAATGTGGACAATAAAAGGTTAATAGCTTCCATTCCTTCCAGGTTTAAAAGACGTAATAGGCCTTACAGGTCTTTAAAGTTTGAAAATTCTTTGGAAATGGACATAGCAAACTGGCGGTGCCATGATCCAGTGGCTTGCACCATACCCCTCTTCTTCTTTACGAAAGAATCAGCCTTTCTTCTACCAAAGAAGTAGAGTAGTGTGCTCTTTTTAGAGCAGCCACCCACGCATACCTTGTTCTTACATTCCTCCTTAAACAGGAATGAACAGAAATCACAGTCCATGAAAAAAGGGACCCACAAGTAAACTGTTGTATGGTTATGCAGAGGAGGGTGAAAGAGAACCCAGGACTCCTCTGTATTCTGCTTCTCTATTCCACTCTAATGGACTAGTGTGGATAATGGCAATCGTAGCCTCTTGTCTAGAGAATGCTGTAACTGGCGCTGGCCACTAGAGGGGGCTCGAGCTGTGTTCCCAACAACTGTCATCACCACCATCACTGGGAAAAGTTTGCTCAGGTCATTGGATCAAGTCACCAAAATGCCAACTTCACACTAAAATAGTTTTGTCTTATCCAGACTCTCAGCATCTGGGAAGGAGAGGAGGTAATGCTATTTATTGAGTCCCTCTTATTGTGCCAAGAGCTTTCATCTATGTGACCTTGATTAAGTCTCATAGCAGCCCTGGGGGGTAGTGATTTTCATTCCTGGCTTTGCAGATCTATATATTCGAGACCCAATTAATTTAAACTGAGGGAGACTGACTCAAATGGGATTTGAAGCAGGGCTATTAGCCCTGATATCTCTCCCAATTTTATTTTTAAATTTTTTTCTTTTTTTTTTTTTAACTTGAAACTGTGGTTTACTTATTCTAGATTGATACGTATTTCTGGAAACAGTGTGGCTTAATGGAAACAGCCTGGGGCCTGAGAAGGAAAACAAGAAATTGGGCTCTGGTCTCAGTTATCTTGTTAACTAGCTTTGCAGCAGCAAGTTTATTATATACCTTCTCTGCATCTCCGTCTCTTTGTATATAAAAGAAGACTGGTATATATCTGCTCTACCTCTCAGGGTGACTGGGAGGGAATAAGGATTGAATAATGATTTTAAAGACCTTTACCATGATGAAGAATTGCTGGGTATAAGGGGTGTAGCTTTTGTTTGCTGTGCTTTTGGAATGAGCCAAAACAACTCAGACTTATCTTTACCTCCACTACCCATTCATTTACCCTTCTCCAAATACAGGGCAGCTGCAAATGCTGACCTCTGTTTCCAACCTTTCTTTAGCCTGGACTTTTGTCCATGCACTTCTGATTCTATTCCCTCCTTAACTGGCAACTCAAAGTCAACTCACATATATACATGTTTGTTAAATGTATAAAAAACATGCACAGGCATGATAAAAATCAAATTTAAGATATTAGTTCCTCCTGAGGAAGGGGAAGGCAGGAGAACTGGATAAGGATACACAGGATGCTTTCGCTGATCTCTGTAATATTTTGTTTCTCAGAAAAAAGTATCTGAAGCAAAAATGTTCAGATTTGATGCAGCAGGGTTGCATAGGGGTAAATTATAGTATCTCCTTATCTGTAATTTTTTGTATGTTTGCAGTATCTCATAATTTTAAATTTTTCAGTTAAAAAAAAAAAGACATCAGCAATCCAGTCATCCTGTAAGCTCTCTCTTCCCCACCTCCTTGTCTAAGCTGAGGAACAAGTTCTCTTCCCAGGAGGTTGTGGCCATGTCCTCCACCTGACCCTTCTCCTGGGCTAAGACACAAACTAACCAGCCCACATTGCAAAAGCATCTGAAATACTTATTCCCCATTTGGGCCCTTCGTTGTGGCGTGTTTATCATATGAGCACTGACCGGTCCCTGGCCAAAAGCGTGCCAGGTGGGTTCTGACTAGAGTCAAGCCAATTTGAGTAAGTGGAACACGTAACTGTGGTTGATCCAAAATCATCTGCACCCCCTGGGATTGCCGTAATCCAAACCCTGCTTTGCTATAGCTGGCTTCACCACCCTGCCAGGACATGGAGATCCACTCTGGATGCCTGGACCCTTCTCCTCTCGGTGTAGTTCAAACCTTCTGTCTTGCCCTAGTGGAGAATACATGGATGTGATCAAGCAGCCAGGTCTTTCTCAGGACCAAGTCTCCTTTTCCTTCAGCCATAGTCACTTCCTGGGATTTTATCTAGGTGTCTCAAGTCTGACCATACAGCTTTTCGTCTGCACGGAACAAGGAATACTTCAGTTCCCATTTCTGTCTGCTCCCCGTAGGCTCTACCACATCACGCTCTGGACCTTCCTCCTCGCCCTGGGACACTTCCTCTCCGAGTTGTTTGTATATGGGACCGCGGCTCCCACGATTGGTGTCCTGGCACCCCTGATGGTAGCAAGTAAGCATGCAACCACCCTAGATCTCCCACGGGAACTGTCCTAGGCCTAGCGTACATACAAGGGATACAAGAGAGTGTCGTGCTTCCGTCAGCCTCTAATCTTTTCTCTGTTTTTAAGGTTTCTCAATTCTGGGGATGCTAGTTGGGCTCCGGTACCTGGAAGTAGAACCCATATCCAGACAGAAGAAGAGAAACTGAGGCCAACATGACCCCCTCCGAGACTGCGTCTTCCATCTTTGCCGTCTTCTTCCTTCATCCTCTCTGTGCTTAAATTTCTTCTTTTCTGCTCCATCATCGGCCCCCTTATCTACAAATATAGCCTTTCACGTTTTGTTTTGGGTTTTTTTACACTTAAAAATTTTTTAAGTTATAATACGCATACAGAAAAGTATGGACCATTTAAAGAATCATTGTAAAGTGACGGCTCTGTACCTCCATCCAGATCAAGAACTTGTCAGAACCTCAGAAGCCTGCTGTGTGCCCTTCCCTCACCTGCAGCTTCTTCCAGGATCTCGTTTCAGCCTTCTGGCTGTTTTCCTTTCATTTCCATCCCCTGATTTGACTTGTGTGGTGGGAACACGTGGACTGGGAAACTTAAAGTTGCTGCCTCACCCGGAGCAGCTGCCTCCAAGGGCTGTTTCAAGGGGTTGTCCAGCCACGCTGGGCTCCTCTCTGCTGCTGGACCCATGACTCTGAACCATCCGCGGGACAGGAAGTTCTTCTAAGAAGGACTCCTCTGTGAGGGAACGTGGCTGATCTTGTATCTGCAGGGATCAGGGGTGGAAGAGTCTGGGCTGTTTTTAGACCTTCTAGTCAGCTGTATTTGTGTAACAAATTTTGTAATAAACAGAAAAACTCTCTGCTCTGATCAGTCCTTGTACTTTGACCTCCCTCAAGCCAAGAGCACTCCTGCCCTCCTCTGAGCCCCAGCGCAGGGAAATCACAGCTTTCCGCTGATCAAACACACCGCAGTAAGTAGGACAGCCCCAAACCCAGGCAAACCGGGCTGCCTCCGGCTCCTCGTGTCCTTGTCCATTTCCCTTGAAGTCAAATCTTCTTCCTCTTCTTCCCCACCTTCAAGATTTTGAGTTCACAACTGAACAGTCAGGACCCTTTCTTGTTTTATTCCTAAGAAACAGATTCTTAAGGAATAGAGGCAAAAAAAACACCAAAAAAAACAGGCAGCATAGAGGAAACAGCTGCATGAAAAAGAACACTGAACCCCAAGGATAACACACTAGAGTAGTCAGTTGCCCTCCCAGCAACCCTAAGGGGCTCCCCATTGGCTGGGCCCTCACACACTGAGTGTGGACTGGAGAGCCCATTCTTTCAACAAGTATTTATTGAACACTTACCCCATGCCAGGCACTTGGGAAAGAGAAAGGAATGACCTTGCTCCCATGGCCCTTATATTTCGTCAAGGAAACAGACCATAAGCAAGCCAACAAGTGAACAACTTCAGTGATAAGGATTTTAGAAGACAAGTATTGTCATCAAGAAGGGGTGGGGAGTGCATAAGTTACATCATCCGGAAGTAGGTGGTAAGATTTTAGTTGGGACTTGAATGCCCAGGTATCATGTCTTAAAATACGCAGCAGGTATTTAGGGCAGAGGGCACAGCATCTGGAAGCCAGGGACGGTCTTGTTCATGCACTAAGATCAGTGTCACTATAGTATGGTGAAGTTAGGCAGAGAGAAAGGGAGGCAGGGGACTTATCGGGCAGGATAGGAAGCTTGAAGTTGATACTTAAGTGCACTGAAAATGATCAGGTAAGGCTGTTTTGATAAACAAAATCTACCTTAAACTAGCTTAAACAATAGAACAGTGGGTCACCAAACAGGAAAGTTAAGAAGATTGTAGGTTTTAGGAATGGTTTGATCAGGACTCAGCACCATTTCTTGTGACTCTGCCCACCTGTGTTGGCTTCATTCTCAGGCTGGCTTCCTTGATGATGCCACATGTGCCTGCAGCACTTCCACTCATCCCCACAATACCACATCTAGAAAAACAGCTCCGTGCTAAGGACTGAGCTTACCAATTATTGCAAGGAAGCAGGAAGAAAAGCAATGATCTTACAGAGATAATGTTTGAGTGGCGATCCCCATGGAACCCAGGAAAGGCGTGAACGAAAGCACAAGATGATTTGGGGCATCACAGAAACGTGATTCCAGATAAATAAAGACAAGATCCCATAGGATCTAAGAGATAATGTAGAGAATTTAGCAGACACTATGAATATTAGATTTCTTGAGCAGCCCAGACTTGGCTCCTTTCCCAGATGATTTCAAGTAGAAGTGCTAACAGATATGGTGCCAGAATGCCACAAGTATAGTGTGACTAGGCAAGAAGTGTACAGAACACTGGTAGCAGCAGCATATCCAAGTGACACAGAAGGCAAGGTAGGTTGGGAAGTGGGGAGTGGCAGTAAGTCAGACAGTTGAGAAGGAAAATCGGAACACAGAACTGCAGATGCGGAAACTGGACTCCAGCCAGAGCAAGCTGGTGCGTGGCTGGGGTGACTAGAACAAATGCTTCAGTCCCCTTTGAAGCAGAGCCAGAAACAACAGTGGGCTCTCTCATCAGCAGTCACACTCAGCAAATGTTCATGTGTACACAGTACGAAAAGTGGTCAGGGTCATGTTGGATGTTGAATTGCAGTCACCCACGGAGGCCAACAGTAACCTTTACAATCTCGTCTTTTACAACTAACCCACTAGGACAGTGACATCTATGTAAACATAGGGCCCCTTCTGTGGTCCTCCAGCCCTTGCCCACATCTTAGTCACAGTCCTCAGAAATGTGCAGTAATCTCGTGGGGACTACCGAAAGCCATCTCTGCCCCATCAAATGACAAAGCAGGCCACTTGGACAATCTTTTACTGCCCTAAAACATCTGCTTTTACAAATAGGAAATACAAATCATGGTTTTAAAATAAAGCAATGGATTCAGTAAACATTCTGTTAATACATTTTAAGAGGCTGAAGAGAAAACACCTTTCTCCTTATCAAAAAGTAAGGCAACTTTCCATCTCTTTTCCACCCTTAACTCACTCCCCCCACCCCACCACCTGAAGCGTGGACTTCTTTTATTACATACAGTGTCTGTATACACACACACACACACACACACACACACACTCACACTCACACACACACATACAAACAGCTGGCTCCCCTTGGGCACTGGCCCAAGCACCCCAGCATTGTTGCCAGTGCAGGCTGCTCCGATATGCTGAGTCCAGGACAGGGGCCACAGCAAAATGGCCCAGTGGTTATGATTGCAGCTACTCAACATACAGGACAAATTATCAAAATGTCTTATTTTCAGGACATGCTACCCAAGCCCCTGACTAGAGCCAGGCAGCAGGTTAGGCAGCAGAGGAGGGTAGTTTGGGTTGGTTTAAATTTAGAACAACTGATCAAAATTATTGCTAGAAGGGGATGGGTGTACAAATACTGTCCCCACCAGAGGTGGGATACACTTAATTCATGCAGAACACTCAATCCCCATTTCAAGGACCACTTTTCTTCTGCCCCTTTCCTCTTATCGCTCAGAAGCAGCTTTGGATTTCTCAGGGTGGAGTAAATCAAGGTTAGTTTTCAATAAAGATACAGGAAGTTGGCTGGTATTTCCCTTTCCAGGCCAGTGGCTAAGTTTCTCAAGGCCGTGTCCATAGGAAGGCATTAGAGGTGACTGACACACACACAAGCCCCTGGGCAGTGACTTCTATTTGCAGAAAAGAACCTCCCTATTCACAAATCAAGCTACCAGAGTTCCCAAACACGAGCCTTCCCAAACACACATGGCAGGTAGCTCCCAGCACCCTCATACACCTAGGCAATTAACCTCCCCCAAACTGGTTTCTCCTTCATGGCCACAAAGTTTTCTCAAGTTTATTGACATTTGGTTTGATCAGCTCATAGGACAGAGGGTTTGGAGACAGACTCCAGCGCTAGGCCAGGAGCACCAAGGCTCGGAGTACTGATGGGGTTGTTCTGATGGTGCTGTCCCGCCCACAGAACCTTAGCCGTCAGTCTGAGGACCCAAGAATGACCCTCATCCAGAGCAGTTGCCACTCCTGAGAATTGGGCTTCTGAAGGTCCTAAGACACTAGAAAAAAGTTAATATCCTGAATAAGCTTTCTTTCCATGATAATTTTGCAGGCTTTCTCCATGAAGGCTGGAGGTGGAGAGGGAAGGCCAGGTGCCCCGACTCACCAGCCTCTCCCAACACCAGCTCCCAGAATCCCAAGGAGAAGGGGCAGGATCTGCCTCTGGTGAAAGGTGTGACTTTCCCCAGTGAGACCATGCACGCTCCTGAGTGGGTTCCAGGAGGCACAGGCACTGCAGTACGAGCCACAAATATTCCAGCCGGTTCCCTGCAAAAGCTGCCCCAGCGAAGACCGGTGTGCTGGCAGTGAGGGCTGAGCTGACGGAAGAGGTGGGGGTGTCCTCCGTGTTCCCTGAGTCACAACCGCCTTCCTCTCTCAGAGATGCTCCTCAGACACGGCAGTGGGTGCTTTGCTGGTATTGCTCTCCTCTTCCTCCTCCTCCTGGAATTTCTACAAGGCAAAAGCAGCAGGCAGCCCTTTGAGCGACAAGCGCAGGACTGTACCCCAGCTGGAGCCACTCTATAATGAGCAGGGGAAACAAGGCCCAGAGGCACCCAGCATCTCCCAGTGGGAACAAAAGAAGTAACCTGTCCCTGGCACAAGTGCGCTCCCTAAACAAACACACACACACACACACACACACACACACACACACACATCACAGTGCCATCAAAAGGAAAACCAAACAGGCCAGCTTTCTGTGATGCCACAGTCACCACAAACCATCTTGGTCCAAGTGCCACTGTTCTCGCCTTAGTCCCTCCCCAGTCTGATAGCCTAAAACTCACCTGGGCTGACCATCAAGCAGCTGGAGACCATCTCTCCAAAGTGCCAGGTCTGCAACCCCCCTCGGAATTTCTGACTACTCCATTTGGAGGCAGCCCCCAGGTTGAGGAATATTATTATAGTGTGCATGGATGGGATGGATGCCACAAAGAATTTGTATAAAGGCAGGATGCATAATTGCATACATAAACACAATGGCTAAAAATATGTATATATAGGGCCAGCCGAGTGGCTCAGTTGGTTAAGAGCGCCAGCTCTGAGCAACAGGATCACCGGTTCGATTCCCACATGGGCCAGTGAGCTGCACCCCAGCTGAGCTGCCACTGAGCTGCCAACAGGCAACAGGATGGCTCAGCTGGTGAGAGTACATGCTCCTAAAAAGGTTGCCGGTTCAACTCCAGCATGGGATTGTGGGCTACACTCAGCTGCAACTAAGGTTGAACACGGCACCTTGAGCTGAGCGGCCGCAAGCTGCCGCCAGGGGGCCAAATGGTGACTGGACTTGGAGCTGAGCTAGCTGCACCCTTCACAACTAAGATTGAAGGACAATAACTTGGCTGTTGCCCTTCCCCAATTCCCCAACACTATTCCCCTTCCCCAATTCCCCAATAAAATCTTTTTTTTTTTAATATGTATATATACTTTATGCATAGAAAAAAAAGACTGGGTCAGTTTGGCTTTGGCTTTTTCAGGGAGAGATGGCACAGGATGAGAAGAGTCTTCTGGTCATGCTTGTTAGGTGGGTTTGCAATTAAATGTGGGCTGGAAATTATCATGTGCGGCTCCTAGGTACATACTGCCACCTTGGGCAGTTGCTGTTCTCGGGAGCACTTTACTTCTTAGATCAAGGGTTCATCTAGTTAGGGAGAAGGCCTTGGGCACAGCATAGTACTGCCCAGCCAACACCACTCGCAGGCTGGAGGAGTATGTGCAGGGCCCAGGTAGAGACCTGTCAGTCAGACAGATGGTGCTTCCTCAGGAGTGTCTCAGGGCCAGTCCATGGCAATGACACAGCTGTAGAAACACAACCTTCTCATTCTCAATATATTAACTTTCTGGCACCAGGTCACCTTCAGTCATGACAAGTCTTCATTCAGGCAACTTAAGTCAATCAGGAGCGCTCTCTCTCTCTCTCTCTCTCTCTCTCTCTCTCTCTCTCTCACACACACACACACACACACACACACACACACACACACGCCTGCCTCCTCCAGAGCCATCACCTTGAAATCACAGTTAGTGGGAATAGAAGCACAGCCACTGTCTCTATGGCTGAGAACTACCAAATGGAAAAAAAATGGAAACCCAAACGAAGATTTTCATAGTCAAGGTCAGTCGTTATCCCCATCCCTGAAACTCTATCTCTTTTTACCAAAACTATATCCTCCTTTATTAGAAAGTGCAGCTCTGACCAGATCCGCTGTGTGCCCCGTCTTCACCTGGCTCTGATAATGAATTTGTGTGCTAATGTGCAGGTGTCACATCCACTGACTGCCATGGGGTGTGTAACGACGGGCTCCAGAGAAGGGATGCTGGGTGTCAGCCCTGGTTTCCTTGAGTGTCAGCCCAGCTTGACGCCCCCATAACAGCAGATGCAGGTGAGGCCCAGAGATGCATAGTTATCCAGGGACACAGACAGTTGCGAACCATCACCAGACTGGTCTTCTAGTCCTACTCAGTGCTATTTCCAGTACTCCATACAGAAGTTATTGGACTGAGCCAACAACTCCAGCCTTGGGCAACAAACCTGGTCCTTGTGCACAAGGAGGTGGCTGCAAGAACAGTGAAATTCTAGAACAACCTAAATATTCAACAAGAGGAGATGGCGATAGATAGATAGATAGATAGATAGATAGATAGATAGATAGATAGATAGATAGATAGATAGACAGACAGACAGACAGACAGACATGTAGCTATGAGGTTATAGGTTGCAATGGCGTGGAAAGGTTGCCGACCTATGTGAACTTAACAAGCAGGGTGGAAAACCAAATGTACACAGACTCACCCCTAGAAAACAAACTGAAAAGTGGACTCAATGTTACTAGGTTATCAGTGGGTGCTAAGATTATAGGTCGCCTTCCCTCTCGTCTTGTTTGCCTATATCCGCCAATGCAAACACAGATTATAAAGTAAGTACAGCAAAATCCCGGATCACTTGACACAACATGTCACATTCCAGATTGAAACTTCTTCACGAGAGACTTCTCCCATTTGACTCCAAGCACCTTTTCCCAGACTCACTATATAGTCACCAGTGTTCCCAGGCAGTCCGCCTCCTGTGCACGGCGCAGGGGAGCCCAGCCCCATGGCGGCAGTGCCATGGTGCTCAGGCCAGTTAGAGAGCAGCATTCCTGCCCTAAGGCTTTCCTGGTCCCCCAGTGGTTTCCCCACCTCACTCCTCCCTCCACAGGCTACCTGCTGCTGCCTGCCAACTTGAGAGACTGACATTAGAAGACAAAAAGCAAAGAACTACATACAGGTTACCATCTATCTGCCAAGGCATGTCCTTAAAACACTAACTCTGCCTCTTTCTGATATTTTTACCTTAGAAAACTGGCAAAGGTTTGTCAAAATGATAAACCCAGGGTTGGCACGCATACACTGCTACAGCAATATCAATGAGTGGTAGTGATAGTACCTTCCTAGAGGACAGGTTAGCAATCCATATCAAAGTCCGAAAACAAGTGCATGGCCACTGATCCATTGCTAAAGGAAATACTGTGCTTCAGGACATGCACAAAGAGGCAGCTTCTAGAACATTAATCACAATGTGGTTTAAAACAATTGGAACACCGTTAATGTCCCTGGACAGGAAAACTGTTAAACCCATCATGGTTTACCCATATAAGAGAACATTGTGTAGTCATTAAAAATATGTTGTGAAAGACTAATGAGCTGATGAGAAAGTGTTCACAAGTAAAATGCTGATAGAACATGAGTCCATTTTCGTTTTAAAACTATATATATATATATCAATATAGATAGATAGATAGATAGATAGATAGATATAGATATAGATATATCAATCAAAAAATACATATAACATATATCCGTGTGTGTGTGAACATGTATATTTCAATGCAAAACAAAACAGCATCTCACCTCTAGATGATGGTATTACAGGGTGATGTTAAAATCTTGTACACTTTTCTGTATTTTTCAGTTTTTCTTCAAAGAAAATGTATTACCTCCGTAATAAGTGTTGATTTGTGGGATGTTTTTGCTTGTTTTTTTTTTAAGAAATATTCCACTTTTTTTTTTTTTTTAAGCTGAGCCATCAGCTCGGGCCAGGAATCGAACCGGCGACCCTGTTGCTCAGAGCTCACACTCTTGAGTGAGCTCTTAACCAACTAAGCCACTTGGTCGGCCCTAAGAAATATCCCACTTCTATTCCTCTGAGTTCAAATTCCTCTCATGCTGGCTCAGATTTGATACCTAACATTTTGGTTAAAATGGTTCCCAGCTGATAAGAGCAGACAGGAAACACTTTGCTGTTCTAGCACATCCTCCTGGTTCTCTCCCCTTCTACCACCATCAGAGCCCTACTGGCAATCCGCTGGCTCCATCCTTCACCCCCACGGCACTGCCCAAGGGGCTGTATATGCCAGGAGAGCCACTGCCTTGGGGGCCACCACCACCATGACAGAATAGTCAAGCCGGGCTCCCATCTTTCCTCTCTAGCCACTAACCCCACTAACAAGGCAGTGGAACCAGGGCCTCAGGACCGAGCTCAGGATCCAAGGGGTGAATGTGACAATAGTGACATGCTCTGAGGACCAGAGCACGGAGGCCAAGAGACGGGAAGGAAGCTGGAGACGAGCCCAGGAAACAGCAGCGGAAAAGCAGAGCTGAAACACCCACTGAGGAAACTCTCTGACTGCCATGTTTGTGACAGTTAAGCTGGTCTCACTGCCAACCACCCAACCAGTCTACTCTGGGAGTGCCCCTCCCCCCACCCAGCTGCTGCCACATCCTCAGCCCAGGATTTCAGCCCAGCAAGCTCCCCCATACTCACATTCTCAGGAGTTTCCTTGTTTGCTTTCTGCCTCCGGAGATCTGCTTTGATGAATGCTGAGGTCGAGGGATCGAAAAGGAAGAGCGACAGAGACACAGAGTTATTACTATCAAGCAGATCAATGGTCAAGTTCATCCAAGAGAGGGACCCCTCTTTTTCCTAAGGGTTATAGGTACCCCAGACCTACTTTAGATATTCCAGGGAGCTAGGGGCATTGTCACCCAACTTGATGAAGCCAGGAGATCACTGCTATCCCTGACAGGCAGAAGCCACAGATGACCCTGGCTTTCATTTACAGAATGCTTATATTTGCCAGGGAGTTGGCAAACATTGCTCTAATCTTCACAATACCCATTTTAGAGATTAGGAAACTGAGGCTCCCAGAGGCTGGTCTACTTGCCCGAGGTCAAACACCTATGGAAATCAGGGTCACAGTCAGGGATTCAAACACGGGTCTTTTGTCTTCAAAGCCCAGGTTCATTCCACCAAAACATGTTATTGCCTCCCAAACAGATGTCCTGGTAAGTCCTACCCCATTCTGCATGTGCACCCCTAATCTGTACGATCAATCATGACACTGTAAGTACCAAATTGCCTAAGCCATCAGCAGACCAAGCCCTATTTTGTCCTAAGGCCCCATCTCACCAGTGAGGGCTGCTCCGAGGGTGAGAAACACACACAGAAAGATGTTCCCAGGCATGGTTCCATAGTTGTCAATAATCTGGCCCTGGGAGACGGTGAAGATGATTCCAAATACCTGGACAGGCACAAATAAGACTAGAAACAAGGGCCCAGCCAACTAGCCCACAGTAAAGCTGAGCAGCCATAAAGCAATGCCTGTGCCAGCCAAGCAGGGGAGGGAACAGAGGCACTGCTATGGAGACACCACCAAATAAGGCCTACCTGGGCAGCCACATTGAGGAGGCCAGACGATATGCCTTCTGACTCTGGGTATGTCAGCTCCACAGCAAACTCAAACCCCAGTGGGAGATAGCCGGTCATAAAGAAACTGCAGACCAGATTGCAAAAACAAGGTAATGGGAGCTTCCATACAAGAAGGATGGAGAGCCCACCTCCTCCCTGAGAATGCCTTTTCCTGTTTTGTTTCTACCCATCAAGACATACTTGGGCCCTTGAATGATCAGACCATCCCCTAGCCCAGGGGTCAGCAAACAGTGGCTCGCGAGCCACATGCGGTTCTTTGGGTACATTCCATCTCAAAAGTTGGCAGACCCCTGGAAGAGCCAATCCTGTCCCTCACAACAATTTAAAAATTATTCGAGAGCCATAAATATATTCTTATATAATCACCATTATGTGAATAATATCCTTTAAAAATTTTGTAAATGAGGGCCGGCCAAGTGGCGTATTGGTTAAGAGCTGGTTTTGGGATGCCAGCGGCCCTGGTTCGAATCCCACATATGAGGGCCAGTGACACTGCCCTCTACAGCTAACAACAGCTCCACCTGGAGCTGGGCTGTGCAAGCCCTGGAGACGGTGTAGGCTGCAGCCCGATGCAGTGGGCTGCCATAGGCTACAGTGAGTGGCCGGCAGCCAGCGTGAACTGCCAATAGCTGTAGTGAGCGACCATCCAGAGGCCGGCGTCCGATCTGCCTCATCCAGGAAGAGCGCAATGACAATAGCAACATGGGCCAGTGAAGCAACATCCTCTGCAACTAGACTGAAGAACAAAAGGACAGCAACTTGTCTGTTCCCCTTCCCCGATTCCCCAATGCTGTTCCCCTCCCCCAATTCCCCAATAAAATCTTTAAAAAAAAATTCTGTAAATGAAACTATTATAGTTTTATTTTCATTTTCAATCTTACTTCAGAGCTTGCGGCTCACGAGCCGTAGTTCGCTGACCCCTGGGGACTCTTCCATCTCAAAAGTTTGCTGACCCCGTGTCTAGCTGGCCATACCAAGGAAAGAGAGATCCCTGCAGGCCAGGAAGAAGTTCATATGTAGGTTTTGTACTCAGGGGGCCTCTGGGACTCCCCTGCTTCTACGTCCAGCCATCAGTTACAGACAGGGTGGGGGTGTCTGGAGTGTTCAGCCCTCAGCTGGAAGACTCAGTGTTGTGGGTACACAGGCCCCGTGCCGGGAATGGATATTGAACAGCCTCTCCAGGACTCTGGGCACTGGAGGGAGGGGCACAGAGTCCTTCTTACTTCCTGCCAGAGAATCACCAGCTGAGAAGGACTAGCCTCTCTCTCTCTCTCTCTCTCTCTCTCTCTCTCTCTCTCTCTCTCTCTCTCTCTCACACACACACACACACACACACACACACACACACACACACACACGAACTGGGCAGACACCCGTGAGAGGGGTACGATTTCCTATGCTTTCTCATACAACAGATCTAGAAAACTCCCATTCTAATTTCTTACATCTGCCTACTTCTTGCTGCTCTCACACTTGTTATCTCTCTCAATCCTTCCAACAACTCTACAAGGCAGGCCACTCTTATATTCATTGACAGATGAGGACACCGAGGCTCAGACCAGTTAAGTCGTGTGTCTGTGATCTAATAGATAGTCAGCAGCAGGACCAGGGCCAGGACCCAGACTTTCTGATTCTAAGCCCTGTGTACTTTCTGTGACCCCAAGTTTTCCCTGGCAGAGCTAAAAAGACTAAACATGTTCTAGCCTTCCAGAGGTCTGTGAAGAATATACTCCATCCCAACAGCATGGATGGGCTTGGAAGCCCCAGGAGGCCTTTTGAAGTGCTACCATTAAACAAGACTTCGGGGGACCATTTCCAGATCTCCACAGAATCAATGAGAAGGCAGCGAAGGGACCAATATTGCTTCCTAGGACATCGGGAACTCTGGGAGCCACGGGATGGTGCTCTTCAAGGAAGCACGTCAGAGGCGAAACTTACCCCATCGTGCCAGCTGTGATGAACACCACCCACAGGTGCCCCAGGCTCAAGGTCAACGTGTACACCACCATGCCCACCAGAGTCATGATGTAGACCGCCAGTGTTGTCTGCCTACAAGCAGAGACAAAAGAGTTGAATCATAGACTTCTGACTTTAACAGAATCACTCATTCATTTGTTCATTCATTTATTCTACAAGTATCCATTGGACCCCTGCTGTGTGTCAAGTCCTCTGCAGTGTGCGCTGCGACATCTGCTCTCATAGAACTTTGTTTATCCACAAGGTTGATGGACACTGAACCAATGATCACACAGATAATTATCTAATTACATTGTGGTCATTGCTACAGAGGGTAAGACCAGGAAGACCTGAAGCCATCTTGCTGCATGTGTGTTCTCCGGCAGAACGCTCAGTAACAATATCAAGCTGCACTCTGATTTGTCATGTCCTCCTCATAGCAAGAAAGGCACAGCCCTTTCCTTTCCTCACCCCCCACCAAAAACACAAACAAGACAAACATCAGCTGTGGTCCTGCGACTATTCCGGAAGCCATCCGATTCTGCCTGTCTGCTTTGGCCCAAGACCCTGTGACAATGCTGAGAAGTGATCTGACTTTTAGAGTCTCTCCATCACCTCTGTGTTCTTCCTGTTGCCACTTGCACAGGCACAGCACAGCTTTTCCTGCTGGATCTGAACTACTCCATTCCAGGCAGCAAGAACTCGGAGAGAACATTCTCCAGCCCTCAGCTAAGTGCCTGACCCCAAAGCCCCAGTGAGAAAGCCCCCTGCCATGGCTCCCTTTTGGTCACCTGAGAAGGACCATCAGCAATGTGCTGGTTTGTTTCAGGCTCACCCTGCCTGTGCCCCTCCACACACATCTCCCATGGGGCCTACTCTGGAATCTGCTGTGGCACTGACTCCTGCTTGGAACTTCATTCCTCTCCTTGTCCTACTTCTTGCAGGGAACTAGGTCTGCACATACCCCTGCCTTCCTGCCACGAACAGCAGGACTCGGATGACAATGGCCTAAAGCCTTCACACATCTCCCCTGAAGCCAGAAACACAGTGGGGGCATCAGCAGACATATGTATACTACAGTAATGTCAAACTCATACCTGCATGTACTGGGTGCCAGAAATTCTATTACGCATTTTACATGCATTTGTTATTTCACTCATCCCTTATAAAAGTCCTGCAAGAAATAGATGTCTACCCCTAACTTTATAAATGAGGAAACTGAAGCTCACACCAGTTAAGTTACTTGTCCAAAGTTACCTGTTAGGTAAACGCAGAGCTGGGATTGAAAGCCGGAGCTGGGACTTGAACCCTGTGCTCTTTCTACTACTGCACACGGGAATACCACTACACTGTGTGATTGCAGCTTTGAAAAAGCTCAAGGCCAAAGCCTCTGAAGGATGTCCCTTCCACCTGGTGCTTCAGAGCTGCTGGGGGAGGAGCATTGTCTTTCCTCCACCCTGCTTCCCTCATCTAGTTCCACCCACCCTGCAGAAAGCGACTTCATGGACACCAGTCTCTCACGCTGACCCCACAAGCTCATCTTTGGCCATATTTGTTTAACCATAGCTTCATCTTAAGCCACTGATTATAGTAAAACTATATGTAGTCCTGACCGCCCGATTTCTAGCCTCCAAACCAGACAGGACAAATCTGGGAGCCATAGGGAAAAGAGAACTGGCACCGAAATGACCAGATCACACTTTGCTCATCCTTTGTCTGCCTGGGTAGAAGTGCAGGGAGAAGGGTGTCTCATGCTGACTGCAGGATCGAGGCATGAAGGGATGCCAAGGAACTGGTGACATCTAGGTTCCGAAGTGCCTCCCCCAGCCCTTTCCCTGTAGTTTCATCAGAATCATTTGGCTGCCCACATCCCAGTCCAGCTGACATTCCAATCCCTCCCTTCTGCCACAGAGCAAGCCCTGGAAACAGAGACAGTGCTGTTCACTGATTTGGGGATGGCCAGTCCTCACTGCTCTCATGTCTAGCTGAAGCAAGCAACTGACAGATGACAGAGACGAGACGGCAGCCAAGCTCCACCAGCAGTTAATTAAGCCAAGCCAGTTTCCTCGTCATGTCCAGCCAGGCAGCCATTTTCCCCGGGGGTGGCCTCAATTGGCCTCTGACTAGGGCAGACAGAGTGAGACCCGGTCTGACCAGAGCCTCACATAAGTGGGTTTGTGTGGCAGAGAACAGGTCTGCCACTGTCTGTCATCTCCAGACACTGAGAACTTTGGAGGCCTCGACAAAGCAGCCCAGATGGCCGCCCTGCCCCAGCGTGGGGCAGCCCTGGTAGCTGCACCACTGGCCAGCATTAACTGAGCACCCAATGCACGCGGAGCACTGAAAAGATGCAAGAAGAAGGGACAGATGCTGGGCTTCCATTCTCCAGTCTTTTCTTTGAGCCTGGCTACTGAATTGAGGCACTCTGCATTTGCTTTTTATAAATGCAGAGTCCCCCAATGAATGGGCATCCGTGAGGGTGGAGCCCAGGAATCTGTATTTTTAATAAGCACCCTGGATTAGCCTGACAGCCAGTAAAATCTTACAAAGTCTGCTCTGGGCTCTTTGAAATGCACCAGGCATTCAGACCCAAAGCACATCACAATATTTACCGAAAATGTCTCAGCAATAATACAGCAATTATTATCTGTATTTATTACAAGATAATAAATATACTGCAAACCAAAGCAAGCAGTGATTAACCCCACAGGGTCCAAGAGGGAGCCATGGGAACAGGTCAGTGGAATCACCCCCTCATCTCCACTCTGGGAGTTCCACAGACTTTCCAACTGCTGACATTTTCCACACTCATTTTCTTTTCTCCCCCATCTGCCCCTTCCATAGTCACTTGGGAGGTGGGACTTCGCTAGGCCTTGTGCCCCCTATCTCTAATCTCCCTAAGATTCCCTACAGGGCAGGTATTATTTCCTTCATTTTACAAATGAGGAAACTGAGGCTCAGAGAAGATAAATTTGAACGGCCCCCTTGACCACTCAGCTGCTGCACACAAACCTTTGGGGACATGCTGGCTAATGAATATGTCATTTCGAAAGTGGGTCCCCAATTTTTAGTCCAAGAGGAGGAGTCACTTACTTGTAGGTTTTGGACCTATCCAGCCAGATGCCTGAGATCATAGCCCCAAGCATTCCCGAAATGACAATGGTCAAGCCGATTCTTCCAGCATTCACTTCTTCCCCCTGGGAAAACCACAGCCCTAACAATCAGGCAGCAATACAACACAAGACACAGACAAGTGCAGACACCATGAGGTGAAGGGGCAAAGCCAAGTAACTCAGGTTCCACTGGGGCCAAGTCTCAGAAAGTATCAGGTCAAGATGCCTGCAAAGAGCTGCCAGAGGGGAGAAAATCCTACAATAGTTGCTCTTCTCAGCAAAATATAACCCCGGATAAGTGTGCATAACACTGGATGCTGGGATGAGCCAAATTCTGTCCTTAAAACCACTTTTAGATAGAATTCTTTTCAAACATAATCCTGACAGCAGCTCTTTTATTTATCATTATTCCCATTTCACAGATAGGGAAACTGCAATATGTATATCCAAATATTCCATACTTAGGTGTTTTGAGCTATCAGTGCCAAAAGGGATGGGAAAAATAACAATTATATGTTTTTGAGCATTGATGATGAGCCAGGCACCATGCCAAGGATTTTACTTTATTATCTCATTTAATTCTCATAATTCCCTACCATAAGGTTAGAAATCAGTATTCCCCGTTTTTCAGATGAAGAAACTGAGGCACAGTGAGATTAACCTACTAGTCTAAGGTCATGAGGCATTTAGTAAGTCCAGAGTCAGGATCTGAACTCAGACCTATCAAACTCCAAGCCCGGAACACCTCCCACCTCTGTACCTATGAGACCCTGTTCCTTTCATAAGAAGGTTGGAGCTGGGATTCCTGACTCCAGGATAGTCAGTATCCCATTCCCAGCCTCCAGCCCTCACTGGTTCTGGAAACATTTAAAAAAATACTTTCAGTTGAGTAACTAAGAGTTCAAAATTAAACCTTGCCCACATTTTACATGTTAAATATTTCATATGTGATTCAAATACATGTATAGATGTTTACCTATTCTGTTGCCAGGCACCATGCTATGTGCTTTACATATATATTATACATATGAATATATATATATATATATATATATATATATATATATATATACACACACACACAATATTATTTACTTTGTAATACTAAAAGTAGCCTTTCATTAAATAATTATGCTTCTTTTGCAGAAAAGAGAATGAGAGCTTAGAGACACTAATTGGTTTGTCACATAGGTTAGTGCCACCAGAGCTGGAGTTGAGACCCAGGGCTGCTGCCCCCCAAATCCTAGAAGCAGACCACCATACATACCATGCTGCCTAGAACTGGGGCAACCAAGAGTTCACACCACCCCAGCTCCTGTAAAACCAGACTCAGAAACCTCACACTCTCCAGGCCCAGCATGCTTAGGGGGACTCCCTTACCGGGTAGTGCAAGATCACCATACGATTCAGCAGAGTGGACAAGGCATAAAAAGCACCAACATTCAGACCTAAGGAGGGAGGGAGAAACACAGCATTAGGGTTGGCCTTCTGCTGGGGCCACTGCTAACTTCTCCCGCCAGCGGTGCAGGAGGTCAGAAATCCTCACTCTTATTGCCACTGTGAGCAGTGTCCTCATCAGAGAAGAAAAACCCAGGGAGTATGAGGCTACTCTGCAGGTTTTCTCAACAAAGCACTCCAAAACAACCAAAAGTAGCCATCTCAACCTATGCTTAGCCTCACACCATTGCCCTCTGATCCCTTTAAACCTGCCCATGGAAATACGGGCTCTGGAGAGTATTACTTCCAGGAAGGAACCATCTACTACATTCCTCTCTTAAGCACTGGCTAGACCTACAGCGTAAGTGGAACTACCTACTGGACACCTTCCACCTGCCCCAATGACCTATCCCCTCTTCAAACTGGTCCAGCCCTCGGACCCCTGACCCCACTCCCTTTGCAGGTAGTTTCTCATCTCCTTCCCCATCCTTCCTTCAGCTCTCTTCTCAGATTCAATGTCTCACGAAGTCTTATATTTGAAATCAGAAAGGATCCTAAAGAGTATTTAGTTGACTCTCCTCATTCAACAAATCAATGGAAAACCTAAAATATACTGTAAGAATCTGTGTGCTTAGAGAATGAGGTTATTTGTCCAAAGCCACACAGTGAGTCAGTAACTAAGATGAGACTGGAACTGACCCAAAGAAGAAAGGGCCTCCTGCCCTACCTTCCTAGGAACAATGATGATGATGATGGCGGCAGCAGCACATACTAATGTACCAGACACTGTTCTAAGCACCTTACGATTCTCCCAACAACCCTAGATCATCCCCATTTTATAGATGAGGAAAATGCACACAGTTTAAAAACAAATACAGAGATTTCTCTGTAATGCCCACCAGAGGCGTTTTTTGGTTTGAACTAAGCACTGAGGCTCACAAGACTACCACTGGCACACTTACATTGGATCCACTTAGATGGACACAGCTCGCGGACAGGGCAGCCGTAAGAGTTCCTCATCAGTCCACAGAACCCCAGTTCATCAAACCACACAGAGGCCATTCTCTTTGGCCCCCAAAGCGATGGCTCAGGTGCAGGGAAAGGTGGGTGTGGCAACAACTCTAGTTTAGCACCTGACAGGAGTTACTGTTGCCTGTAACAACTCCCTGGGCATAGCTTCAGGGTCCCCATAAAGGGCAGGCCAGTGAAAAGTGTCACCATCCTCAGCAAAGCACAAAGAATGGCTTCTGACCAGACATGAAAAGCTCTCCCAGTCCAGCTGCAGTCATTTTTATCACAAGAGGTTATTTTTTTTAATCATAAATAATGTTGCCTAAATGCAGCTGACTTACTCCCTTTATCAGGTTCCCAAAGGAAAGAGATACAAAGTTAATTGAAGTTCAAATTCTCATGCAAAATGGGAAAGGAAGTTTTGCTTATCGTTCCCACAATCACACAGGTAGTAAGTGGCAGAGCTAGATTTGAACCCTGACTATATGGCTCTAGAGTCCTCGCTCTTAATCAGTCTGTTTTATACCCTCATAAAACTGATTCCCAACCATTTCCCCAGCTCAGGTTACTGACAATTTCCTTGCATCCCAACCTCTTCCAGTAGGCCACCTCAGGGATGCAACAAGTCTGGGTTCAATGCCACCTCCTGAGTGCCACAGGGCCACAGTGAGTCGGCAAACCAAGAAGTGTCACCGAAAGTCACTACAACTACCAGGCCAATGGGCATGAGGACTTTGTCAAGATATCCAAACCTGTTGAGAACTTGTATAAAAATTGGAGTCAAACAGAGGATAAGCCTGGAAGCAAGATCTCAACAGACTAAGAAAAATGCTTCACAAAATAACAGTTTGCAGTTTCTTTTAGGCATTTGAGATTCAGGAGGAAAGTAAGGAAGATTACCTGAAGGTGGGAGAAAGCAAGGCAGGGATTGGGTTACAGGAGAGTTAAGATTCTGTGCTCTTTTGAGGGGGGTCACATTTTAGAAGGACCGTCTGAAAGGGAGCCTTTCAAAGGTGTGCTATGCACAGAAACAATGGACAGAGCTGCTTAAGGCAAAGCTAAGCCTTTTACTAACAAAGTTACATGCCAGAGGCGTGATTACCCACCATGACCTGCCCAGGTAGGAATTTATGACCAGATCACCCTGTGAGGTGACTTTCCATAGAACCCCTTTTTTCCTCCACAACTTTAAGGCTCTCAGCAACTTCTTACCCAACTAACCTTCATATCACACACCCAGCCACTTGGCAATTCCATTCCTAAGTCTAGAGAGTCCACAAGGAGACATTCCTGGAAAGGGTGGTGGGGTGGAGTGTGGGCAGGGAGAAGGGTGAAAGGAGTCCCCAGTCCTGCTCCTCACACCCCTCTCAGCCCTTCGCAGCCTCTGGCCAGCGCCTCACACGGCAAGGGGCAAGGGAACACTCCAAGGTGGCTCTCAGCTTCAGGCCCAGCTGGGATGAAGGAGGAGGGCAGAATCCACCGGAAACAGAGGGAAAGTATCCGGGAGGACTGGGAACAAAAACATCACCTCAAACACCAGCATTTTGGTGATCCTGGAAAAGGCAGAGGGAGCCCAGTCCTGAGCTGGCTGATCTGCTACTGGAGCCGAGCACTTTCATGGGGGCTCCTGGTAATGGTGCCAGATCAGCACCATTGGGGAGCTTGTTAGAAATGCAAATTCCTGACCCCACCCCAGGCCTATGGCAGCAGAAACTCCGGGAGTGGGCAATTTATATGTGAACACGCCCTCCAGGTAATTCATCTGATAGGACTCAAGTCTGAGACCCACTGGTTCAGCTAGACTAGTATGGTTGGTTTATCAGTAACCATCCCCAGCTCCCAGGAGTCCCAGGAGTCAGGAGACTGAATCAGGGCTAAGGCAGAGGTAGGAAGGAGGAGTAATAGAGGGGTACAGGGGTTCAAAGGATAAGGCTGCCATTCTTTCCAACTGTTTCACAGTCCAGCCCTAGAGGATTTAGGAGTTTATGTGTGGTTTCTGAATCAATCTTTACTCCAGATGTCCCTCCCCATATTGTTGAACATTATTAGGCACGGTTAAACAGCACAAGTCCACACCACTGCCCCAACCAAGGGGTTCGGTGTCCCACATGGAAAAGCAGGAATGGAAACTGTGCCCGGCCCTGTGCTGAGTACCTCTTACCAGAATACAGGTTACTGTGCTGTATTTGGATATGATGATTCCCCAGCAAGGTAAGCCTGCCGGACCAGGGCCATTCTCCTGTGAGAAAAATGTGATCTCCCCTAAAAGGCCTGATCATTCCTGGTTATCAGCCACCCAGTACCAGTCACTGAGGAGGTGGGCTTTATGAAGGCAGGAAGGACTCATCATCACTCTGAGTCTCTCTCTCTTCAGTCAAGACCAACTGGTCCACAGACCACTAGCATTAGAAGTTCTGAGAGTTCAAAAATGCAGATTCCTGGGCCCCACCGTGGGACCACTCTATCTAAATGTCCTGGAATGGGGCTAGGAAGCTGCATTTAAAAAAACATAACAAGGGCCGGCCGAGTGGCGCAGTAGTTGGGAGCTGGCTTGGGACGCCGGCGGCCCCAGTTCAGATCCCATATATGAGGGCCAGTGACACTGCCCTCTGAAGAAAAAAAGAAAAAAAAAAAACATAACAAAACAAACAAACAAAAACCCTCAGTATTTCTTAAACTCACTGGAGTTTGGAAAAAACTGGCCTTGGGACTACTGAAAATCAAAGAGCAGGCCAGGCCCAGGCTGGGTGGTGGACCTACATGGAGGCAGCTGGGGGGGCAGGGACATCAAGACCATGAGAATGATTCCTAACATACCTATTTTAGAGGTTCTCAGCCCAGCTGCAAACCAGAATCGCAGAATCGCCTATAATGCTTGTTAAAAGCAGATTTCCAGGTGTCGGCCCAGACTTGCTGGATTTGAATCTCCTGAGGAGAGGTGTGGAAATCGACGCACTCATTCAACCAAGCACTTCAGGAAATTCTATCACCAGGCAAGCCTGGGAAACACTGATCCCAGATCCGATCTCTGGGCTTTCGTTACTCTGTGTTCATTTCCCTTTTGTCCTTCCTGAACTTGCAGAACACCCTTGTTTTAAAGAGCCAGCCTGACCTAAGCAAAGCTCCAGGGAATCACAAGGATTTTTATACCCACTCTTTTTTTTTTTTTTTTGAGGGCAGTGTCACTGGCCCTCATATGTGGGACCCGAACCGAGGCCCCTGGCTTCCCAAGCCAGCGCTCAACCACCGCGCCACTCGGCTGGCCCTGTACTCACTCTTAAGCCAGGATCTTAGAGAGGGCACAAAATGCCTTCTATGTAAGTGGGGCAATGGTAAAGACCTTGAGAGCCCCAAGGGAAGGTCCTTGGGGTACGTGCTGAGGCTCTGGGTTTAGACGCCTAACATTGGAAGATGATTCAGAAGCACAGAAAAGTATTCCCTTTGAGGACATTATTTAGAAGAGGAAAATTTTCAATAATTCTTTTTAACAAGGCAGTTACTATACCATCGCCAGAGATGAAAAGACATTTTCTTCACCCCATACCCATCACTGATATAAATCACAAGACCAGCCCCACCCCAGACTCTGTTAGACCCAGGGAGAATCTAGTTCCAGCCTGTATCTTCCTGCATTGCCAAACTTGGAGAAGGGGGGGGTGCATTTTACTAGAGGAGGAGGCAGTTTCTTATTCCTGTGATTGGCAACAAACACAACCTCTGCACCTCCTCCCCTCTAAGTTGGGCTGCCAGATTTAAAGAGAAAAAACAGTACACCCGGTTACACTTGAATTGCAGACAAACAATTTTTAGCATAAATATGCCCCAAATATCAAGTAGGACATGTTTATACTAAAAAAGAATTTGTGGTTGATCTGAAATTCAAATTTAACTGGAGGACCCTTATTTTATCTTCAAAACCTACCTCTAAGAGTGTGGCCAGAAGTTAGTAGGGAAAAGCCAGCAAGGAAAAGCCAGCAGCACTTGAATGGGCCCTGGAATGCCCTCAACTTTCACAGAGTCACTGAGCCTTAGCTCTGGGGAGCTGGCTCGGCAGCTTGGAGAAGCAGCTGGAAAGCCTCTACAGATACAACACTGGACATACCACCAGCTGCATGAGAACTGCTCCCTACTTGGGGAAATCTAGTTCAGACCAACAAAAGAATGTAGGACATCAGCACGTTTATCAAGGTAACAGCAGTGTGGATGCATGCAGTGTCTTTATTCTCAATTGCTTTAACAGCTTTCATTTCCATTTAAAGTACTTCATTGGGAAGCAAACGTTATTACTATTTTCTGAGGGGGGTAATTCGAGAGACAAAGGATGGGTGAAGGTGGCACACTCAGTAATTTGCAGAGCTGACACCAAAACTCAGACCTTCCATTTCTTAAGAGCCAACACTCCCCGGTCCGGTATTCAAGGCTTTTACTCCAAGGCATGCCCACCAGTGTCTAACAAATTGTCTGTGAAATATTGTCATCTGCGAGATTCCCAGCTTTGTGCTCTTACTTGAAAGGAAAATATAAACATCATATGTACAATATAAAAAGTATGAATCGGGCCAGCTGAACGGTGCATTGGTTAAGAGCTGGCTTGGGACGCCAGTAGCCCCGGTTCAGATCCCACCTATGAGGGCCAGTGACACTGCCCTCTACAGCCAAGATGGTGAACAACAGCTCCACCTGGAGCTGGGCTGCGCAAGCCCCAGCGATGGTGTAGGCTGCAGCCCCTGCTGCAGTGGGCTGCCATAGGCTACACTGAGTGGCCAGCAGCCAGTGTGAGCAGCCTGAAGCCTCTGTGAGTGGCTGTCCAGAGGCTGGCGGCCTATCTGCCTCACCCGGGAAGAGCACAATGGTAATACCAACATGGGCCAGTGAAGCAATGTCCTCCACAACTAGACTGAAGAACAAAAGGACAGCAACTTGTCTCTTCCCCTCCCCCAATTTCCCAATAAAAATCTTTAAAAAAAAAAAAAGTATGAACCATTTCCTTCTTCAAAGCCCAACCTGAAACTACAGTGAGGGTAGGGATGCTGAAGGATCTGGGGGAAGGGAGAGAGTTCAAAGCATTTAGCTGAATGTATAGATTTTTTTTTTTTTAATTTGGAGCAAAGATGGAAGAAGAAAAATTTTTAGGTGGACTAAGTGCCAAACACTGCTTTTAAATAAACTATAAACCTTAAAGAGACTCACTAAGGCTGAGACTCCATCATCCCCAAATCCCCAAGATGGCTGGTCAATAGGTTGATCCTGCTTCCAAAACCCTAGAACTTTAGATCCACCCTGGAGGAAAGCAACCCCTGGGGAACTGGTCTGGAGGATTAAATCTGATGAAATACATACTCCCCAAGTAGACCCAAAGACTACTCAGGAAGTGGGCTAAGAAAAAAGCCCTGGCCCTGTTTCCAAGAAGCTCCTTTCTACATGAGGTGGCAAAATGGCGCAGTGGTTAGAAAGATGGGCTGTAACATCAGACAGTTTATATCTAAGCTCTATTGCTGGCTAGCTGTCCAATTGTGGGCAGGGAACTAAATCAGAGCCTCAGTTTCCTCAGGTATAAAATGGAATAGAGTTAAGGACCTAAGACATGGGTCTGTTTTGAAGATTAAAAGAGACAATGCATGTAAAGCACTTAACATGGCTCCTGACACACAGTAACATCTTGATAAAATATTTTTCAGGGCCCGCCAAGTGGCTCAGTTGGTTAAGAGCTCGCTCAAGAGTGCAAGCTGAGCTCTGAGCAACAGCTGTCAGAAGCCAGCCAGAGCTGAGTTGCCATTGAGCTGCCAACAGGTGGCAGGATGGCTCAGCTAAAAAAAAAAAAATATATATATATATATATATATATATATATATATATATATATATATATATATATATTTCAAATCAGTGATTAAGCCCAAGAATCATTTCTTTGTTGGCAAAGAGCCCTGTCTCCAAGTCCAATTCTCTACCATGGAAATTAGGCTTGTGGCTCTCTGAAATGAGTACAAACATCCAGATTAAATTAACTCCCTCTCACTGGGATAATCCCAGGCCTTTGAGGAAAACGTTAACATATTGTGGACCAGTGGTGCAGATTTACGTCTCTATATTTAAATGCCCCGTTCTCAATGTGTTTATAAATTCTATCTATACACCAGACTCAGAAGTGAATTGCTTTCCTAGTTTAGCGACATCTCAACTTAAATGGTGATTTACTTCCATCCCTTTCTTTCCTTCTGGGACTCCCATTATGCGTAAATTGTATGCTTGATGGTTTCCCAAAGACCTCTGAGGCTTTGCTCATTTTTCTTCGTTCTTTTTTTCTTTCTGTTCCTCAGGCAGGATAATTTCATTTGACCTATCTTCAAGTCTGCTGATTACTTCTTCTGTCAGCTCAAAGCTGATGTTCAGCCTTCTCATAAATTCTTCATTTTAGTTATTGTATTTTCAACTCCAGAATTTCTATTTGGTTCTGTTTTATTTCTGTCTTGATTGATATTCAACATTTGGTGAGACATCATTCTATACTTTTCTTCCATTCTTTTAGACACATTTTTTTTTTAGTTCTTTGAACATATTTATTTATTTATTTATTTTTGAAAAGATTTTACTGGGGAATTGGGGAAGGGGAACAGCATTGGGGAACCGGGGAAGAGGAACAGACAAGTTGCTGTCCATTTTTGTTCTTCAGTCTAGTTGTGGAGGACATCGCTTCACTGGCCCATGTTGGTATCATCATTGCGCTCTTCTCGGGTGAGGCAGATCAGTTGCCGGCCTCTGGACGGCCGCTCATGGCAGCTCACACCGGCTGCCAGCTGCTCACGCTGGCTGCCGGCCACTCATGCTGGCTGCCGGCCATTCACTGTAGCCTATGACAGCCCACTGCAACAGGGGCTGCAGCTATACCGTCCTGGGGAATCACAGCAGCCCAGTTCCAGGCAGAGCTACTCACCATCTTAGCTGTAGAGGGCAGTGTCACTGGCCCTCATATGTGGGATCCGAACTGGAGTCGCTGGCATCCCGAGCCACCTCTTAACCAACGCGCCACTCGGCCGGCCCATGTTCTTTGATCATATTTATAATAGTTGATTTATGATCTTTGTCTATTATGTCCAACGTCTGGGCACCTGCAGGAACAGATTCTAATAACTGCTTTGTTTCCCTGTGTATGGGCCATACCTTCCCATTTCTTTGCATATCTATAATTTTTTTGTTGAAACTGGATATTTTAAATGCCATGTCAACATTAGAAATGAGACTTCCCTCCATCCCTAGGATTTGTTGCTGTTGCTACTGTTTGTTTAGTGACTTTCCTGGACTAATTTTAGAAAGTCTGTATTCTTTGTCATGTACAGCCACTGAAGTTTCTGCTCCATTAGCTTGTGGTAAGCTAATGATTAGACAGAGATTTCCTTAAATACCTTAAACCAATAAGTCTCCCACCTTTGCCATAGTCTACGTGAGCACATGTGCATGTGCATGTGTGTTGGAGCTCTCCCTCAATGGTCCAGCAGACAGTTGACAACTCTGCCTTAACCTTCACTTCCTCCTCTTACAGAAACTCAAGGTCAGCAGAGGTGAGAGTTTAGGGCTTTCTCAGGTCTTTCCTGGGCATGTGCACAGTTCTGCACGTGCCTGTGGACTTCTAGAATCCCAAGAATATGTGGGAGCTTCTCAAAGCCCCTATGGACATCTCATTCTCCAGATATTCTTTTCAAGATTTTTACCCCAATTAATATTGCTACCTCAGGCAGCTATGATGTTAAAGGACTGTCTTAAATAAATGTCCTAGAAATAGGGATTTCCCACTGAGCAAGCTCTGAGTTGGGTCAAATACAGGCAAGTACTCTGAATGGGGACTTTCCAGGGACCTACGAGACAGCTAAAGTAGTGACCTTGTGAAGGGGCTTTTGGGGAGCTCCAAAACTGTTTTTCCCTCTCTAGTGTCTGTGAGGCTGTGGGTTTTCACAACTACTAGTGACTGGGAGGCCACTACCAATGGCCACGAGGCTGCTAAATGTCAAGACTATCGCAGAGCCTGGGAGAGGGGGATCAGAAGAGGGCAAGTTAAAACACAAAGTTCACTATTCTTAGCATTATTCAGCCATTTTCTTAAATAAATGTCCCTTAGATTGTTGCAAGCCTTTGGTTCAGAGCTCTGAAGAAATTAATTTTGACAATGCTTGCCAGTTCTCTTGTTGCTTTCACAGAGGAACAGATTTCCTCATCTATTAAATGGTCCTGACTCCACAAGTCATAAGTGCTTCCCATTTATTTTCAGTGTTATCGCTCAACCTGATAGATAAGGAACAGTGTCCAGAAGTACAGGACTAAAACCATTCTGCCAGATTAGAGACCACGCAAGCAATGAGCCACATAAGACAGAAAGAGGAGTTGCTTTGTTCACACCAGCATGCCCAGTCCTCAACGACCAGGAACAACACTGTTCCTGGTACATTTTGGTTTTGTTTCTTGTTTTCATGGGTCCTGCCATTAATAGTCTCCAGCACTGAAAACCACAACTTCTGCAACGGGATCATTGTTCAGTTATCACCATCACCACCAATCTCATCCTTGGGAAATATTTATTAAGCACTTATCTGCTCTAGAATCCCAAAGTAGGGCTCAAATATCACGTTGTCAGATCCAATATGATGGTCAAAGCTCAATGCACTCACGATGTTTAACTCCAGGGAAAAGTGAAAGTTCTTAGAACTGAGGAATTCTGAGCCTGGTAGGGACCCCAAAGGTCATCTGGCTTCACTATCCATCTATATACCATAATACGCCCCTCAATATCCCCCACTAAGTGGTTGGTCCCATCGACCCTTGATTGCAGTTAAATGTAGTGACAAGCAACTCATAACTTCATTTGTTGGACATCTTAAATATTGGAAGCTTTGTCTTTATATTGTGGATGAATGCAGAGACACACTCAGAACTGAGAAGCTGGAGTGAATGACCTGAAACCTTGAAGACTATCTGGTTATCTAGAGCTATTCCAGATGAGAGGTCACCTAAATATCGTATATACCTGAAAACCTAGGTGTGCCTCTCATAAGGGATGATACCATCTCTTATCTAACGCCTCAGCAGATAAACACTTTAATTGAGATAAAGGGCACTGATAAGCCTAAAATGAAACCCTGGCACAATTCTGAAGGACTATAGGCAATTATGAATATGCATCAAAATTGCAGGTGTTGGAGTTAGACAAAACTGTATTTGAATCCTGGCTCTGCCACTTAAAAGCTGTGTGATTTGAACTAGTTACTTAATTTCTCTGAATTTCAGTTTCCTCATCTGTTAAATGGGGATAGTTAGAGTACCTACCTAACATGGGTGTGGTGGAAGTTAAGTGAAAGCATATATGAAAAGTCTTGGCACATAGTAAATGCTATTGTTAAAAAACACACAGTGTGCAAACCTATAGAAAACGTAAGGTTATAGCCAACTGGGATTTCACCAAAAATAAGTCATGTCAAACCAAACTCATTTCTTTTTTTTCCTATGGTTATTGAACATGTTATACAGTTGTTGACTCTTGATTATAAACTAGCTGGAGAGTTAAATGGTCAAATGTAGGATGGGTAGCAGTACAACTGGGTGGAACTCTTTAATAGAATGCCATGAGGTTCTGTCCTTACCTTTGCCTGGTCTAACATTCTCATGCAAGGTTGGAAAGAAGGTGCAGAAAACACCATGCTGGAAAAGCAAGCCAATACACCAGCATAAAGATTCAAATTCATCTTACCAGAAGCCAAGAAAATGACATGAGAGAGCAGTGTCATCTTGCATTTGGGTAAAAAAAGGAATCAAAGACCTCGTGTGTGTGTGTGTGTGTGTGTGTGTGTGTGTGTGTGTGTGTGTGTGTTATACAATGTTATACAAAAGATGAAGGAAGATGGGCTGACGAGTGGTTCACATAGCAAGACTCATGTATGCATGCCTGCATTTATTCATTCATTCACGCAATAACTGTAGGAGTATTCTCTCCAGAACAGCCACTGCTGAGGAACTATAAAGATGAAAAGACATAAATCTCTGTTCTCAGGGCGTTTACAGTCTGGTGAAAAGACAGATCTGGAAGTGGAACAGCACACTAAGAGAGGAAAGGTCAACTACTAACTGCTTTACAGCAGTGATACTGAGATGAAACATGGAGGATCAGCAGGCGTTTGTCAGATAACCTGACATGGGAAGGATTTCTAGGTGGACTTCTCAGAACATGCGAAGGGCCTAGCGTGCAGCCGACTCTTTTAGTTGATCCTAAACAATTCACATGCACATTTGGGATTTGGCAAGACTAAGACACATCAGGCCTCTTGCCTCACATGCCCAGTTCAAGTACACTCCTGGACACATCTGTACCTTACCATAGGTGATGACAAGCAGCACGAAGTTGAGGTTTTTGAAGAGCCGGACGATGGAACTTAAGTACGAAGAATCAGGGGATGCCAAGGCATAGCTCAGGGATTGGGCCCTGCTCGGGGGATGCTTAGGCTTCTCCTTGAATACTGAAAGGAAAGAAACAGAAAGATCACTGCACATCCCTGTGATCCTACCCCAGGAGAGCTGACACATGGATGAGAGCTGGCTCCCTCACCTGAGAAGGAGCTAACACTCAAAAGAAAATATTAATTCTTCAGTTAACTCTCTTACAGTTTCCTCTGCTTTTCACTGTCTGTGGCTGAGTGAGTGGTCTATTGATTACTTTTTCTTAATGGCATCTGGACAGCTACAACCCCTGGGCCTCCCGGGTAGTGTTCAAGGATCAGGCAGTCCCATGATAACCAATAACATACTGCAGAGAACTGAAAAAAACACTGAGAGCTGAGAGCTGAGAGCTCTCACAAAGCCTGAGAGCTGAGGCTTTGGGGTCACTAAGCCCAGTTAATGGCTTAGCACCAGAGCTCCTCCCAAGGAAGGATGAGCTACGATGCCTATGCTTAGCACAAAGCCTGGCACAGTAAATATTCCCTGACTAAGTAAAAGGATCTTCTTCTATTGGAAAACCATCAAGTCCATCACTAGTTTCTCAATGTCTGAATCTGACGCTGCCTCAACAAAGAAACAAGGGGATTACACAGGCTCTGGTAGGAGTGGCTACTCTGATATGACGGGCTGGGGTGGGAACAGTGGGAGAACCATTCATTTTATATTCTATGTCCAGTACAACTGGTACAGTCAACTTAACTGCATTGATCACTATTCAGTTCCCTGGGGGGCAGATCAGTTTAACCAGCTTTTTTTTTTTATTAAACTGCCCCCAACTGGGTCCAAGCAAGCACCATGTAGCCTCTCCCACACCCTACGAGGACCCTCCTTTGTCAGTTAGAGGAAGCCCTGGAAATGAGGTTTAACATCTTGAAAATCAAATACCCCCTCCCCCACTCCGACCACCACAGACCCTCTAGCCCTGGCTTCGGAGCCCTGCTTCTTTCTTCTCCGGAAGTAGTTCTGGATAATTTCCTCCTGGATAACATCCCGCTGCTGGGAACCTATTAGCTATTGTCTTGCCTGTCCACCTTCCCTTCCATCAGGGGAAAGAAAGCAAGGCTAGTGGTTATTTATCTCTAACAACAGGTGCTTGCTCAAGGACTTGGCAACCACAAACCAGAGTTCCGATAAGATCTTTCAGTTCTTTACTCAGTGAGCTATTATCTGCGCTTGATAATAAAATGCCAAAATGTAGAATGTCCTACCTACAGGATTTCACCTACAAAGAACAAGGCCTTCATCTACTACAAACATGAGAGTTTAGAGCTGGGCACATTAGTATACAATTTGAAACGTTAAGTCTGGTTAAGAGGATCCCCGGCTGAACTGTTCTTTCCTGCTCTCATCCATAGTTCTACGCTTCTCAACTTTCCAGGAACGCCAAGCCCTCTGTCCAAGAGATCCTGCCAGCTTTTAGAAGCTATCAGGCAGCGGTTTCTCAGCTTGGAGCCTGGGGAGGGAATGACACAGTGAGAAGGGATGAATGAGGTACTCAATTATCAAACTGTTTAACTCTGGAGGTCAGAAGGAAGGAATAAACCCTTTAACACGTGAGTGGAGCTTTCAGATATTAGGAAAAAAACTGGTTAACCTTTAGACGGGTGACTAACTGCAAATGAAAACCTCTGCTCTGCTGTTTCTTAATTTATCACAACTCAGGTAATATTACTCAGATGATAAAAAAGGATATAAAATTATATTATTCATCAATTGTATGGTGATGGGTGGTAACTAGACTTAACTTGTGGTGATCACTTTAAAGTGTGTACACATGTCAAATTAGAATGCTGGATGCTGGAAACTTACATGATAAAAGAATATTTTAAAAATTACATTAACCAAATATCTCAATGATTAAATGTACACGCATATAAAATAGTAGTTATCTGAAGCTGGCGGTTAAGATGAACTCATAGAGGCTAAATCAGTGGTCATTCTTTCCTTTATAGTTTTTTTTTTTTTTTGGTATTTTCTAATTTTTTCACAATGGACATATATTGCTCTCATAATTTTTTTTTTTAAACTGGTACCCAGGCATTCTCAAGTGAATCCCATGAGATTATTCGTGTTTGTGGGTGAAGTCTGTTTTGTTTTGTTCCAGAAATTTAGGGTATGGCATTAGATAAGTTTAGGCTTGACTCCAATCTCTGGCACTTACTAGCTACTTAATCTTGAATAATTTATTTGACTCCTCTAAGTCTCCTCTTCCTCTTTGTTAAATGGGACTGCTAATAGTAGCTTCTCTCAGCGAGCTGTTGATTATATGAGATCGGGTACGCATAACACAGTGACCTGTGATATCATAAGTGCTCATGGGGTTTTATCAAAGGGATCAACAGCCTGCCCATTCATTCTGGTGAGGTCATATTACCTCATATCACTGTTTAGTGATAATTAAACCTTGAGTGAGCTGCTAACAAAGTGCACAAGACTAGCTAGCACTGTATGGGGGCAATGGCTCGGGCTAAAGCATTTAAAGACCATTAGAAGCCTGGCTCCCAGTTCCTGTCAATACCCAAAGTATTCAAGGGCCATATTCACAAGGGCTCCACCAGAGCCAGCAGCACCTCCCTGCCTCCCCATCCCACTGCAGTCTACTAATGAACTTACCGATGATGATAAGGATTAAAAGTAGAGTGGCTATGCCTCCTATTATGTAGAACATGATGCTGATGTGGTAGGCAAGCTCATCCCGGTCTTTGATATTGGGTACCAAAACAGGAGGGACCAAGAACCCAATCGCAATTCCAAGCTTTAGAAGACAGACAATCACAGTTACCAATGGCTAAGACGTGACAGCACAAATTTAAAGAGACTACTAATAAGAAACGTAATCCCAGTCTTTCTTAAAGCCCAAACAGGGACTGTTTCCTCTCTCAAGACACCAGAGAGAGCTTTCTTTTGATTGACAACTCAATTCGCACATACCTCTGACCACCCTCACCATCGATACGTAATGAAAACAATTATAATTGGGGTTCTCAGTGCAAGCTGGCTCTTCTCTAGCTGCAAAGTAATGAACAGTGGTTCCTATACACGCATTTCTATGGTAGAGTAAAACAGTGTTGGCTTTTTTCTTGTGTCACTTAAATTCTTGATTTCACTGAATCTGTTAACCAGGAGCTCAGAGACCAGCAGGGGGAAATGTTTTACACACTATGACCCCAAGAACTTGCATTCAGTAAGACAGATAAGCCAAAAGTTGTTATCTCATTTATAAACATGAAAGTTTAAGTTCATTGTGTATATAACTTAATTGACAAAGCATCAATGGTGTGAAGTTATATGCAACTACATACATTTATACACACAGGAAATGGGCACAAACAAACTGGCTATAAACACACACATACACGCACACAACAACAAATTAAAACACCTCATATCTGCCTTGGAGTTCAAATTCCGGTGACCTGACACGTAATGGAACTTGTGTTTCTGAGGTCACAAATGCCTTGATTCAGTAGTGACAAGCTGTGACACAACTCCCAAAGCCCTTTTGTCACACGTCATACCAAGGCAGAAATTGAAAAATAGCCTGAGAATTCAGGCAAGCTTCAATTCCAAGACTAAAGGAAGATAAGTAAGTCCTTTGTCTTAAGGTGCCACTTCCCCTTTACTATACAGAAAGAAACTACAGGTAGAGAAGCAATTTACTTTCATTCCACACTACAGCTCCATTCATCAGCTGCCAATCTGCTGACAGTCTCGATTGGTTGTCCAGCCTGTCAACTGTAGCCATTCAGGATGGTCACCAGTGGTTCTCAGCTCTGGAATGTTCACAAGTCATCATGAATAGGCTCAGTGTACGGTTCTTCCAATGTATGCCACTGTCTAATCAATAAATCAAACAGATCTTTAAAGCATCTTCCATGTGAAAAGTATTCTGCTAGGATATATTAGGACGTACCAAGATGTATATGGCAGGGTTCCTGCCTTCAAGGGGCTTTATAATCAATCGGGGGGGGGGGGCGGGCAGAGGGGATTTAAAACAAAGATAGAAAAGATAACACAAATGGTGACATTTGTGTGTTGAAATTATAGAATGTTATAGTTTGAAAGCTCCTTTGTCATCTTCTATTACATCCTGACTGTGAGAGGGCCAAATGGAGGCTAACTGAGGTTGAGCTCTAGAGGTTAAGTGACTTGGACAGGGTCACACAGAGTTCTAGCAGAGCTGAGATGAGAAAACAGATCTCTTGGCTTCTCAGGCCAGCACCTCCTCCATGGAGCCTGGCAATGTTCGCCTGGGCTAAGAGTCTTGAGAAAGGCCCAAGTGAGCAGACGTCTTCAGAAGAAAAGGGATTTCATGTCCTCAGAGCTTTATCTGATCCTCAGTCACGCTGATTTGCCAGAGTTGAGTCCGGGTTCTTAACTGTTAATCTGCAAGACTTTGAGGGGGAGAAACCAGCCACAGAGAGAGGGGCAAAGGCAACCCTGATAGCTGGGAACCTGTGTCCATTGAAGGTCATATCTGGCCCCCTAAGTACTTTGAAGTTGGAGAACTTGAAGTTAAATAGAATCCCAGAGGGTCCCTTTTGCAAGAATGAGGGAAGTTATGGGACATCATCCAAGGTTCTGTGATTCTTCCATTCCCAAAAGGACCCTGATATAAGATCACCTAATCCCCAGTAATCTTCTGCCTTGAGAAATAAGGATGAAAGGGCAGACTGGGAGAGTTAATTTTCATTTTCAATTTCATTCTTGCCCTTTCTGCAAACTCAAGGGTGATATCTAAGCACTGTTACAACATCAGTGGTCATGAGCACTTCCAGAGCGAATGTCACAATTCAAAACACATCTCTGCGGCCTGAGGGTTTTGGGTAACAGGAAGAAGCCAGACGTCGTGTAATGTATCATTTGGCTCATGCATTTGGCAGAGCAAAATTAAACCCACCGGTTGCATCTGGGGTACGACTCCTAAACTTAACCCACTACACCAAAACAACGCATATGTTCTATCAGTTCTGAATGCCTCAGAACCGCTGTCCCCATCATCATCCACAACAGGACACTCGACAAAGCCCAGAGTCACGATTCAATCAGAACCCTGGCACAAAGCTGCCTTCCCAAGTGCTTTCTGGTCATGAATTCACCCAGATCATCAAGGGAGGATCCCAGGACTTCTATAAAAGTCAGTGAGCTCTATATCAACACCATGGTGAGGGCTTTGGTCTTAATGGAGGGACAGAAACACTGGTCCCGTCTGGGCCCCTTGCTAAGATCCCAGGCGCCTGGTCCTCCTGACTCAGACCAAAGGTGGGCCCTGCTCTTCTTGGTAGGAGGCCACCACCTCAGCAAACAGGTTCTTACCCACCCAAGCTCATTCCTCCTCTGCACATTCCTCCCCCAGGCATACCTGCTATTCTGAGACAGGTGAGCCTACTCTCAGCCCCTCCTGCCTCATTCTTTTCCCCTGGACACAGTCACCAGATCAGAGTTGGGCTTGTTCTCTCAGATTTCAGGGCTCCTAGGAACTGGCTCCCTGGTATGAAGGGTCAAAAATGTCCCCTTATTGGGTCAGCAGTGTTCCCTACAGCGGAGTCCCCCAGCTTGAAGGCTTACTTCAAACTTGATGTCCCTAAGACCTACTCTGGGGCTCACACCCATCTTGTTCATTTTTAAATGAACCTGTCACCTTCTACCTCCCACCTCAACATTTCTTGGAGACATCGTCCCTCTAATACAGTGGTTAGGGTCAGAAGGATCTGAGTTCAAATTCCAGCTCTACCAGTTACTAGATGTCTAACCTTGAGCAAAGTTCGTTCACCTCTTTGTGCCTATTTCCTCATCCGTAAAAGGAAGATAATATTACCTAGTTACACTATCCAGCTCCCAAGGTCATCCTGAGAACTACATGAGTTCATACGAATGTACTGTTGAGCAGAATGCTTTACACCGTGGAGGCACTCACTCCCCATCTGCAAGCCTGGTGCTTCTGCCCTGTGCACTTTCACACAGCCACGGGGTCAGGAAGGAGAGGAGAGGCCACCGGACTCACAGGACATGCCTGGTTTATTTACAGCAGTCACATGAACCACCCTTCCCGGGTTCTCCTGCTCTTCCTTCCCAGCACTTCCTCAACTCTTTCTCAGTTCTCTCTTCACCACTGACTCTGCCCTCTCACATCCATCCTGTCGCAGGCCCTCCAAGCTTCTCAGGCAATGGTGATCTCCCCTCCACTGCCCTGCACAGTGTATTCAGATGCAGGCAGCACAAAATCTCTGCTTGAGGACCCTCGAGGAGCCAGCCCTCTCAGTGGGAGGACGCAAAGCCAAACCCCTCAGCCTGCTGTGCTTCACCTACTTTCAAGCTACCTTCCCAGTCCCATCTCCACTACTTCCTTCTGGATCCGCGGTACTCCAGCCAGATTGGACAATTCACGATTCCAACCTTTTCATCGTCTAGTCTCTACCTCTGTGCAGGCAGCTTCTCTGCTGGGAAAGGTCTCCTTCTTTTAATCTTTCAGAGCCCATCTCAAAGGCAGTTGCTTCACTGGTTTTCCTTGATTATCCTAGCTAGGCGTGATCTCCTAGCCCTAGACTCCTCTAATCCTATAGTTTTGAGTAATTTTCTGACACTAATCTGGTGCCTGGCAAACAGAACAGGGGTTTACTCAATAAACGGGTGTTGAATGAATGGACAGCAGTTAACTGACATGTCAGAAAAATATCACTTCCCCTCCAGATAAGCCTTAAGCCCAGACCCATGGAAAGAGCTGTTTGGAAATTTAAATCTAGACAAGGCTCTCAGAGAAGGTTTGCTATCTTAAAAAAACATGGTTGAGCGTCCTTTAAAATCAGAGCCCCATGGAAGATAATCTAGATTAGAGTTCAATCTAGGTTTCCACATATTTAAAGCCCATTAACCCATATAAGCAATCTTACTAGCAACCAGCGTGATGCTATTCCCCACGAGGGTGTTTTTATATGAGTGACGAGACACATGTGTATATCTACCCACCTCTGTGTATACTAGCACTGGCCTTACTAAGAGGTTAATCTGATGCAAAGTTTCCCAGAGTACCACGGGGGAGGAAAACTTAAGCTACATAGATAAACGTAGGAAAAATGTTAGCATATAAAGGGTCAATTGAGTCCATACAGAATTCGTGGGCACTAAAATGTGCTAAAGATGCAGGATGCCTAATTTCCGTTCTATACAAAAACATGGCCACACACTTGTGTTTCAAGTGTGGACAGCACAGTCACCAGCAAGGAGGCCACCAAAGAAGCTTCGTCTCCCAGGCCCATGGCCAGGTGAGGGATTAGGTACAGCATGAGTAAGTGACTTCACACTTATTTCCCACTCCTAGTGTGTAGTGGTGTGGGCATTAAGCGCCACAAAGATGGAGCTATGAAGGCACGCTCGCCTTCCAATCCACCAATCTCACTCTATAAATCCCCTTCTCGCTCTCTTTGGTGTCATGTAGATGTTTGCTTACACCTGCAGTGAATAACTAATCTGGGCAAAATGATGCACCAACAGGGGCTCCAGGATTCCAAATGTAAGAGACCAGGGGAGAGTGAAGGCACCCTGCAGGAAAGTCACCTTTGGGCATGTGGAGGAGGCTCAGAGGGCAGTCCTAGAACTGCATCTCTGGATGCCACAGAAAGAAGTGGAGAACGAGGTGCTTGCTGGGGCACTGAAACACTGAAGTTGAACGACAGTTTGTCTAATGATGGGAAGCAAGCCCCAGCCACGTAGGAATGTCAGGCAGCTCCTAGACAAACGCCAGGGTAAGCAGTAATGTGCATGCAAAGCACGCTCATCCGACAGTATTTTGAAATCCGCAAATCCAAGCCCTGGGCTTTTTTTGAAAAGGCCAACTCAGAATTAAGGAGGTAGCAGACCTTCAGGAACAAAAACAATCCCATGGGTTTTTTGTGGGGGGGAAAATCACTCATGAAAGGGTTTTTGGATTTAAAGGGCAAAGCTTTGGTCTCTAAGAACTTAGGGAACAGGATCACAGCTGGTCAGCTCTAGACTGCCTCAGCGCTCCATCCCCAGTCCCAGGGCTTGTCCTCACACCTGTGGTTATGTTGGGGGTTTATACTACCTTGACACTCTTGGATTTCCTGAGACCTTTGGGGGAAAAGAGGTTGGGGAAATGCAAGCAGCAGCAACTGCCGAAATTAGGATTGCATACAATGACTGATCCCTAAGTAAGGACAGGAATAACGGCCGACAGATACACCGTGCTGGCCGTGCCGCAGGCACTGTCCGAAGGACCCCGTCCTCCCCAACACACACACTCCTCCCCCCTGTCCCCGCCCCTATTTTAAAATTGTGAAAAGGCATATAAGTAGCTTGCCCAAGGTCATATAACAGTAAGTGATAAGGCTGGACTTCAAGCTCGGGCCATCTATACTAGACTCAACCATTGGGCTAAATGCTCAGGCTTTTATCCAAACTAGAAGGAAGAAAAGTAATATGTAATGAGCACCTACTGTGTGCTAGGCAGCATGCCAAATGATTTTTCACATGGTATTTCATTGAATGCCTCACAACAACCCCCTAAAGTTGGCATTATTATCTCTGGTTTGGCTTTTACAGATGAGAAAATATCTGTAATTGGCCCAAGCTCACCCAGCTTCTTTCTTATGGCAAAACTGAGATTCAAACCTATGGCTGTCTGACCTCCACATCCCTTGAACAGGGTGAATGCCATGGAAGTCATTGCCCTCAAAAACTTGACAATTTCTCCAGTTTTAGATGTTCAACTCTCGTTCAAGCACGTCATCCCCATATGTCTAGCTGTTGGAGGAAACAATGGTGAGAGGTGTCTCCTGCCATCGTCTGTTTTTACTTAGCACTTAGTTGCATCCTATGGGATTTTTTTGTTCTTATGTATTGCTTATTAGGGTGTTGGCTCTCCAACTGGCTTGTTAGCACCTTGAGTACAGGGACATTGACTAACATTTCCTTGTGTGACATCTCCCCACACCGTGCCCAGCACAATGCCAAGAGCAAAGATGGCGCTTGGGAAATGTCTTCTAAATAAAGAGATGACTCTCAGAAACTCAAACCTAACTTCAGCATGTCCAGTCTTCTCTACAGCAAACAAGCTGGGCACAGTAGCAGTTTGTTGTATTGCAAGAGTTTACCATCAAAAGAAAGCAGATACAAGGTAAAAAGACACAGGGAAGACCTCAGATTTGGAGTTTCCCAACACCAGACATGGGTCTCCAAGATCAGACATGGAGGCCACTGGAATACAGAGGCTGATTAACTCTCCACCCTCAAACCTACACTCAACGTGTATTGAACATCTTTAAGCACCACACTAAAAAGTAAGGGAGGGTATAACACAAAGAGCTCTCACATCACCAAGCTCACAAACTATCTAATATACCTTGATCTTGACCTACAGCCTTGGTGCTGGGTTTCCTCCTCATCTTTTGAGGGGGAGGGGGGGAGGGCAAGGTAGCTGAAGAGCAGAGGTACCCTAGGCTGTGAACAGAGAAGATGCTACATTTAGGGAAGGGGTCTGAATTCTACAGGGAAGTTTTTTTGATTAAGAATGAAAAGGAGGGCTGGCCGAGTGGTGCGGTGGTTAAGCGCTGGCTTGGGAAGCCAGCAGCCCCGGTTCGGGTCCCACATATGAGGGTCAGTGACACTGCTCTCAAAAAAAAAAAAAAAAAAAGAATGAAAAGGAATACTGACAAAGGGCTTGCTTTATTTTTTTTTTATCTGAGCCTCATACTCATCCCTACTTTCAATCATCAACTCAGGAGGCTCTGGTACACACACTCCACTCCTCCTTTTAAGGGTCAGTGTTCCCCCTTGTACTTTCTTCATGGTGACATCTTTAAAGAGTCAGTCTAGGTGTATATGAGAGCAGACGTAAATCCTCCTCTGCCTCCCCTTTCACTGAGAGCCCAAATCACTGCTGGCTTCACCACTTAACGGTCCCTCTGCTGAGTGCTGTGGCCAATGACCACAGGCTTGTAGCTGGAAAAGAGGAAAAATGAGGGGCTGTCTTACAAACCACCAGGCCAGCCAAGGTGGCAGAGTGCAGACCTCATTTTTTCCAGGGTTTTCATATTTGAAGTAGGCAACATGCAAAGCTCCATTCAAATGCTTTGGCACTTCCCACCACCTCTGTCTCAGACACTAGCACGCAGCAGCCAACAGAAGGACCCACTGTCCTGTGTGCTATTGCCCTGATCAACTTCACCACTCCCTGCCTTTTGACAGATGGTGGTAAAACAGCCCAAAGCAGAAGAAGCACTTTCTCCCTTGTCTGCGATGTCACACGCTGTTACTTCTAAAAGTAATTCATGTGACAATAAATGTTTCTAATCTTCCCGAGGTTTCTTCTAAGTCTGGTTGGACACTCCTGGTAACAGCCCTCCCCTTCTGGTGTTCAGAGGTCAAACTCAACCCCCCCACAATTACTCATGGCAGGCTGTGGCAGAGTTGTTGCTTTATGGGCCATGAGCCAGACCCAGCTCCTCTTACTTTAGAGAGTGCCTCCAGAAACAGGCAGGGTGAGCCCCATGTAGCTTCGTCTTAAGATGCCAACTTCATAAGTTCACTAACCCTGCCTCATGATCCCAGAGAGAAATGTGGAATGAAAAAGAAATCTAAACCTGGCACCAGGAAAGCTATTAGTCACCAATTTTTAACACCACCCCAAGACAGCAGCACCATCAGATCTGGCCGTGTAATTTAGGGACTTACTCAGGGACAAAATATCTCCCAGTGTCCTACCCTGAAGTCGCCTTCCCTCCTCCTTGGCCTGATATTCCTACCATTAGTCACTCCATAAGAGACTGCCTTACAGTCTAATCTCTCCTTCCTTGAACTCAGGGACACTTTCTTTCCCATTCACTGTTGCATCCTCCGAGCTCAGAATGTTGATTGGCACAGAATAGATGCTCAATAAATATTTGGTCAAAGCACAATAACGGCTATGGTGCATTGTTTCCAAAAAATCATAGCTCCTAAGAACTGAATGTAAAGGTGAGTGCTGAACCCTATAGATGGAGGGTGTGGCTACTAATCCAAGGTTGCATTTCATGAGACAGACAGGCCAAGGGGATGAGAGCCTTCATTCACTGACTCTCATTTGTCACATTACCTGCTGTCAACTGGAGAGACATGGAGAGACCCAGGGAGGTTGGCTGCAGGGAACATAATCCAGGACAAGCATAGGTCAAAGAGAGACAAGGACCGGATGGCCAGGAGCCTGTGTGGGTTATTTGAAAGAACAGAGATCTGGCCCAGGGTGGGGGCACCCTAACAAATAAAGGTCATGGATCTCTGTGGAGTAGCATGAAAATTCGGGGCTAGCCATTCCTGGGGCGGGCAACAGGGTACTCTCTCTTCCCTAAGGGAGATAGAGGAACTCTGGGAAGTGAAAACACAGCATCTGCACAAGGATTGGCTGAACCCTACCAGTCCCCATTTGCTACCATCGATCACTGCCACCTCTGTGGTAAGGTCAGGGCCACCAGGACCTTAGGAGAACACTCCTCACTTCCAAGCTGTCTTCTGATGGTGGGGAATCAATTCTGTGCTATGCCACCACCTCCATTTTCCTATGTGAAGAGAGGAGCCATCCTGGGCACATAGAGACGGAAAAGCTACTTCGTGCCAACCCTTGGCAAAAGGTCCTCCTTGGAATCAAGGAATCACAATGCTCCACAGGGCGCCTGGAGCCACAGCATGGCTCATCAAAAGGAGCAAATCAGCAAGGACGCTCTGGAACCCAGGAGCTCTGGGAGAGCCTCTTGCAGCCAGAATAACCAGAGTTTATTCTGAAACAAAGAGCTGACTGTAAAAGAAAGAATGCAGAGCCCTATAAATGGAGGGTGCGGTCCCTAATCCAAGTGCAATCCAAGGTTGCACTTCAGGAAATAGGACATGATTTGTGTACAGGGAAGCTCTTATTTTCGGGGTATTGGGGGGCAAGTCCAGAGTCTTTTTTTTTTTTTTTAAGAGCACTTAAAGGCCAGTATTTGTACAATCTTCCAGTTTTCAAGGCACGGTACATCCAGCATATAATCTGAGCCTTGAGTTAATAGCAGGATGCCCACAGTACAGATGAGACAACAGAGCCCTAAGTGGGGCATGAGATTGTCTCCACTCCATACTGAGTTTAAGCAACTTGCTGAAATCACAGAATTAATCGGTGGTGACAGAAACATCAGGATTTCTGGTGTTCCCACTCCACGCCTTGCTTGCCCTCTTTCCACAGAAACTTGCTGAGCCACAACAAGGCACCAAGCAGCTACACGTCCCAGGAAGACATGGTCTGAGACTCAGGATGATCCAGAGTCTGAGGGGATTGTGGATGAAAAAGGGGCTCTGTAACAAATCTGAGTGATCTGATCATAAAACTCCTAACTGGGCAGGTCATGGTGGATAGTCATGCCCAGGCCTATAAAAAGGCCTATCCTTGCCTTCAGGAAGCCCTGTCCATTGTGCATCTAGGTTAATACACCATTGAAATGCCAGAGTAATCCTCTTTTGCAGACCCCTCAGAAGCATAACCACCCTCCAGGGAGCACCAAATCTTGTTAACTATCATGTAATCCAATCACAGAGATTCCCCCCCCCACCTTGCTTTCTCCTACCTTCATGTAATCTTCCTTCCCTCACCTAATTTCAAATGTATAAAAGGAACTGCAAAATTGTCATTCTCTGTAGCATCTGATATCTTGCTTCCTGGCACATTGTCAGTTTGGCTCAAATAAACTCTTATAAAAATTCTCTACAGGTTTGGATATTCTTGTATCAACAGAATCATTTGCCAACAGGGTTTGTTGTATACCTGAGGAATGTGTTTGGATCATCACTAAATGGATTACATATCTACTCTGCACCTCATATCAAAGTTCTTTCTGGGCAGAGTCAGAGGACAGGCCAATGAGAGGAGAGAATGTCAGTGTTCCTTTTAAGTCCCTAAACAAACCAGCCAGTGATCCAGGCACTGAGAACACAACTTCCTGTCCCCCCACAGTAGCCTTGTGAGAACCAAATGTTAGCAAGGACCGTCCTCACTCTGCAGATAAAGCAAGGGTTGTTGAGACACCGGTCCCAAGGTCAAACAGCAGGCCAAAGGCTGATACTGTCTCTTGGTGACCAGGACAATGAATGGCTGTCTGGACTCAGGAGGCTGGTGAGGGGCTAGAGGACAAGAGTCTCCAGAGAACCAGAGAGGCCTGATCATCCCTGGCCCCAAAGAGGGAAGGGCTCAACCACCTGCAGCTCTCCCTGAGAACAGGCTTGAAGGCTTTAGGAAGTGAGGAGATAGGTAGAGGGGATTTTCTCAGGGCAACCAGTTACACAGAAAAGGTGATCAAGATTAGTAAGAAGGTTGGATCAAGCTGTATTCTCCCCCACACACATGCCCCTGAGGTCATGGCTACATGTTATTCAATGACAATACAGAAAATGCTCTGGAATCTTCCTTCAGCAATTGAAAAGATAGTGCCCCAAAGATAAAGTGTATGGCCAGCCGAGTGACTCAGTTGGTTAAGAGCGGGAGCTCTGAACAACAGGGCTGCTGGTTCCATTCCCACATGGGCCAGTGAGCTGCACTGCTGCTGAGATGGTGAGATCACGTGCTCTTAGCAGCAAGGTTGCCGGTTGCGACTCCCGCAACTGAAATTGAACATGGCACCTTGAGCTGAGCAGCAGCGAGCTGCTGATGGTAGGCCAGATGACTCAGTGTGCAACAAGGCTGCCAGTTCAACTCCCACATGGAATGGTAGACTACGCCTACCCGCAACTAAGATTGAAAGCAGTGACTGGAGTTGGAGCTGAGCTTGCACCCTCCACAACTAAGATTGAAGGACAGCAACTTGACTTGGACCTGATGGGTCCTGGGAAAACAAAATGTTACCCTCCCCAATTCCCCAATAAAAAAACAAACGAACAAAAAAAAAAAAATGTAAAACTGGAATACCAGTCACTCATCTTTCCATCCAAATGTTCTCAGTCCCTACTGCGTGCCAGGCATGACCTCTTCTGGCTTAGGTACTAAGAGAGAGCTGACCTCTACCAGAAGGGTGGTGACCTGGCTTCAACCTAACTCACCAGCAGACAGTGGACAGGTGGGTCTGCTTAAGTTCCCAGTGTATGACACTGAAAAGGAGGGTCAGTTCACAAAAATGTCTAGTTTAGCAGCTGATATTAAAGAAAGTAACTCGAATCTAGAGGCACCAGAACCAAGGCTTCTGTACCCACGTCTGGTGGGGAGGAAGAAGATGGATGTGGATTTAGTAAGTGTTTGTGGAGGCCTTATTTGGTGCTAAGAGCTTTCACGTACAGATTCCCTCATTTAACTCCAGTGGCACCCTGTGAGGTGCCCAAAGAGGGCAGATGTCCTGCTGGAGGCCCCAAACACAGCGGCAGTGGAGGCGTGTCTTCCACACCGCTGTTCTCAGACTTCAGTGGGCATCAGAGCCCCTGGTGGTAAGTAAAAACCACAGGTTCCTGAGCCCTACCCTGGAGGGGCTAATTCCCTGGGTCTGCCTGTGTGTCAAGAATCTGCATTTTTAACAAACACCCCAGGTGGTCCTGGTGGTGGAGGTTCATGGACCACACTTAAAAACAATTGATCTCCACTGTCTGAGGAGACGTCAAGAGACCCTCCTTGGCGGCTGCCTTCCCCAGGTGTCCTAGGCAGGGAAGGCGGGAAAGAGGTGCATGTCCCTGCTTAGATCTGCAGTAGAGAAGAAATGGCAGTCTGAGTGAGCTCACAGAGTGGATCCACAAAGATGTCCAGCACCAAACAGGAAGCCCAGGACAAAGGTCTGAGGAGGCAGATTGCTGGATTGCTGGAGAGGCAGCCACCACCCAAACAAACAACCCACTGGACTGGGCCCTGCTTTGACATGATGACTCATGGCTGCTCGCTTCCTACAGCTCTCAGAGTAGATGGACAGAACAAATAGCCTCGTGCCCAGAGAAAGCTGCTCCAGAGCCACTAAAGGAGACCCAGCTATGTTAACACTGTCATTTTGAACAGAAGTCAGGAATTTCCAAGGAGAGAAAGAAAAAAAGGAGAAAAAAAAATAACCCCCAGTCCTGCCCTGCCTTCTGTGCCCCTACCTTCTGGGGCCCAGCAAGGTTATCCAATCAGAAGTGGTCACCTGGAACTGAAAAGGACTTGTGTTCACCTCCTCTCCAGAGAAGGAATCGGATGGGAACCAAAGCACACACTGCTCCATCGTGAGGTTCCAAGACACACTGTCTAATCCCAAGAAGTTGGTAAACAAGTAAAGTCCAGCCCTGCCTCCCATCTATCTCTCCCTTCCAGAAACACAGATGGTGCTATTTGCCCTCATGCTGGGACAGTGCCTCATCTTGAATTGTGTAGGGTGAGAGGCTGAGCTAACATTTTTGCACAGCATAAAAAATAAGGAAAAAGGTGCCTGTAAGAGGTCAGAAAGCAGAAGAGTCTGGGTGGGGTGCCAAAGCCTGCAGGATGCCCTCCCACCTTTGAACGACTGGGCAAAGAAAAAGGTCCTCAGTCCAGTAGAATCAAGGGAAGGGAGATGCGCCATTGGTTAAGTTTGAGAATGGTGCTGGATAGAAGTCAGGAGACGGAGGACAAAGAAAGAAGGAACACCAGCTTTCACCTCAACCCTATGGCTCTTTCTCATCCCTGATGGGGCTCCCACCCTCATCCTGCCATCCACACTGGGATGTTTGATGTTGGCAGTGTGGGGAGCTGAAGTCCAGGGAAGGACATCCTGTTAACGGCACTGCTGGGAAAAGATCAAGAACCAGGCAGTGGAAAACAGCTGTGTCCACCTGATAGGAAGGGGGTGACCCACTTCCTACAGGAGAGTCTTCAAGTTTGTGAGACTAAGGTCTGATGTGCAGAGGTGGGGGTTGGCCCAGTGTCTGTCATCTCAGAGACCCCAAAGTCTTCACCACATACAACAGGTCTCATTAGACACACACAGGGAAACTACCACCATCCCCCAGCACCTGCACAGCTTTTAGCTGAGTAGCTCTCAAGAGGGACAAGTCCCCATCAGCATCCTGCCTGGAAACTTCCTGGAATAGCCCACCTTCCCCTATTCCCCCAACTCCTGGTCACTTCACTCATGAACAATTGGCTACTGCTATCACCACTTCAGGGGAGCTGTCCTGCCTGCTCCCCACTGCACGCACCCTGGGGTAATATCCTCCCACATGCTGGGACGCCTTAATGCCCTGTGCACATATATCCTTAAGTCTGCCACATGGTGGAATTATGAACAAGCGATTCAGTGTTGGCCATTCCTTCTATTGGGTTGTCGGAAAAGTCATGATGCATTTTTGCAACAAAAAAACATAGAAAAAATACATCATGACTTTTCCAACAACCCAGTAGATCGGGGGCCAGCTGGCTACCTTTCTTGGTGATAGCACTGACACCATCTGTTTTTCATTTACCATTTCCTAGCTGATAAACTCTGCTAGCTAAGTGTCCTCCGTTTATTGTCTCATTCAATCTTCTTCTCTACCTTTTGCAGTAGGCAATATTATCTCCATCTCACAAAGCAGCAGCCAAAACTTAAAAAAGTTAAGGGACTTGTCCAAGGGTACACAGCAGAGCTGTTTTCTCAACCACCTTGGGTCTGGAACAATTCAAGCACAGTAAGGACTTCATAGCTTTCTACTGAAAGAATAAGATTGTGAGGAAGATAATACTGGCATGATACTCCCTCCTCCGGCCACTGAGGTCTCAGAGCTGATTGTCCCCTTAATTCCAGGAACTGGGAACCTGTTTATTAATTTCGCCATCCTGTCACCAGAGCCCTGAGATATAGGAGAGATGTATTGGTCAAGGTTCCAGCCCCTGACAAGTTTCCCATTTAGTCCAACGAGGAGGTGGAGGAGGAGGGGAAGAGGACTGAAGAGACAGGAGGAGGGGGAAACAAACCACCAGGAAACAAAGGCCAATATCCCAGCAAACTCAGCAGGCACAGAGAAGCCCACAGAATGAATTCCTCCAAGAACAGAGACTGAGGAGGTGAATGCAAGAGGCGAGCAGTACCCAGCCAGAAGGGAACACCTCACAAGCAGTGTTTTAGTTTTTGTGGTGGTGGTAAAATATGCACAGTATAAAACTGACCATTTTAACTGTACAGTTCAGTGGCATTAAGTACATTCCCATTATTGTGCAACCATCACCTCCATCCATCTCCAGAATGGTTTTATCTTCCTAGACTGACACGTGGTGCCGCTTTAATAACTCCCCATTCCCTCCTCCCCCAACCCCTGGCAACCCCCATTCTACTTTTTGTTTGGATGAATTTGATTACTCTAGGTACCTTTGGTATAATAAAAATGTATTTAACCTTTGTCGCAGTTCCTGGCACAGAGCTCTAAAAATGTTTGGAATTTCCTGAGTGATAGAAGACTGTCTTTTGTGATTCATATGGAGCCCCTTCCTATCGCGTCAGGGTTTATGCTAATGAGGTGACTTAGAGTGGGGTCCCTACATAGCCTTAGGAAGGAGCTGGTTATAGGAGACCGAGTGATTCAAGTTTGGGAACTTTCAAGCCCACTTTCTCCCCACCTCTGAAGAGGAGAGGGGAGCTGGCAATTAAGTTCTATACAAACTCTAGACCAAGGAAGTTTAGTGAGCTTTCAGAATGGTGAACATACCACGTCATAGTGCTGGGAGGTTGGTGCGCCCAGAGAGAGCATGGAGCTCTATGCCCTACCCCCTCACCTTGCCCTTGTTTCTGCTCCATTTGGCTGTTCCTGAGTTGTGGCCTCTAAAATAAACCAGTAAATGTACGTAAAGCGTTTACCAGAGTTCTGTGAGCTACTCTAGCAAATTATAGAACCAGAATAGGGGTCGTGGGAACCGCCAATGTATTGTCAGTCAGAAGTATGGGTGGCAAATGGTGTCGTAAGTGGAGGTGGTCTTGTGGAACTGAGCCCTTAACTTGGGGGGTCTGCACTAATTCTGAGGAGTTAGTGTTAGAATCGAACTGAATTGTAGAAACCCAGCTGGTGTTAGAGCATTGGAAAATAAGTTGTTGTTAGCAAAAAAGACACCTCTATACCTCATATGAGTGGAATTATACAGTATTTGTCCTTCTGTGGCTGCTTTCACTCAGCATAATGTCTTCAAGATTCATCCAGGTGTAGCATGGGTCAGAATTTCCTTTCTTTTTGAGGCTAAATAACATTCCATTGTATGTTTATATCAGATTTTGTTGATCCATTCATCCATAAATGGACACTTGGGTTGCTTCCACCTTTTGGCTATTGTGAATAATGCTACTATAAACATGGGTATACAAACATCTGTTCAAGCTCCTGCTTTCAAGTCTTGTGGGTTTGCCTTTTGTACCTTCTGCTCCATTTTGCTGTGGACCTAAAACTGCTCTAAAAAATACAAAAACATAAAATATAATAAATTTTGTCTTAAAGGCGGTCCTTTTCTTATTGAATGGTCTTGAAATCCTTGTTGAAAATTGTTTGACTTTGTATGTGAGGGTTTATTTCTGGACTCTATTGCATTGGTCTACATGTTTGTCTTTATGCCAACACCATATTGTCATGATGATTATGGTAGCTTTGTTGTTAGCTTTGAAACCAAGAAGGGTGGGACCTCCAACTTTGTTGTTCCTTTCCAAGATTATTTTGGTAATTCCACATAACTTTTGGTAAACATCCACATAACGTTTAGGATGCATTTTTCTATTTCTGCAAAACAATATCTTTGGCAGTTTGATAGGGATTGCATTGAATCTGTAGATTGCTTCAGGTAGTATTTACATCTCAACAATATTAAGTCTTCGATCCATGAACACGAGGTGGTGGTGGTCGGGGGGGGGGGGGTCTTAGTATTTATTTAGGTCTCTTTAATTTCTTTTAGCAACATTTTTAGTTTGCAGTGTACAAGTCTTTCACCTCCTTGGTTAAATTTATTCCTAAGATTTTTTTTTATGCTATTGTAAATGGAATTGTTTTCTTAATTTTCTTTTTGGGTTGTTCATTGTTAGTGTATAGAAATACAATTGGGTTAAACATTGCAAATTCGTCTGGAACTGGGGATTGGAGGCACAGCATGGGGGAGGGAAGGACAATGGTGAGTAAAAAAGCCATTAAATTTGCTACCATTTTGAATGTGGCTTTTTTTCTTGGTTGGGCGTTTGCTTAGCTGCTGTAGACCTTGACTGATTTCCAGAGCTCTGATAAAGGAGTTATTTTAGCCAGTTTCTAGTTTGTTTAATGTTTCTGAGGGGGAGTGGGGGTTCCGAGCTTCCTGGTCCACTATCTTGATAATGTCACTCTCCACTCATAAGAGTTAGTGAGTCCCCAAGTAGTGTATCTTCAAGGAGATAATTGAGGAACTAGATTGATAAGAGCTGAGACATGAGGCCAGGAGGGAACAAGAGACAGGCTGGGTAGGAGTGGGAAGGGGACAGGGATCCTGGAATGCAAAATAGAGACGTAGACTTGATTCTACGCAATTCACAGGCACCTGCAACAATGCCTGGCAGAGCAACAAAGCCAAGGCTGAAGTCAGGCCAGCCAACCCCAGCCTCCTCCAGTGCTGCTGAGTTGAGGATCAAAGAGACAAAAGGATTAGGAGCATCTGCACTGGCTCCACCTCCCATTCCATCAGGGCCTTCCCCTCCCCAGCCCCCACCCTGAGTTTCCAGTGTATTTTCAGAACCTAAGTGAATCAGCCTCTCCCCTCAGTCTGAAGGGCGAATAGCTGAGCTCCCAACTGCTTCTGCCTGGACACAGCACACAGCAAACACATAGTAAATCAGCCCTGACGGGAAGAGGAAGGTGCCTTCCCACGGCATGCTGGTCCTCTCTCCTGGGGATTTCAAAAAGTCTGATCATTAGCCTCACCTGGGAGGCCAATTGAAAATACAGGAGCCTGGGCCTCTTCCCCTAGAGACAGTTTAAGGGAGTCCACAGGGGGGCCCAGGCATCTGTATTTTTACCCAGCCCCATGGGTGAGGCAAATGATCACCATTTTCTGGGAGCACCCATTTCGTTTCCTCCCTAGATTTGCCAGCCTCTGAGCTCGTTTCCGCCTCCCTGCATCTTTGGCAACAGCTTTCCCAGGAAGGAGAAAGGAGAACTGAAATTCAGCTTCACATTATCCTCCTCAGAAGTCTCAAATGGGGCAGTTTTAGCTGATACACAGTTTCAAAACATAAAATATAATGATTTTTTTTAAAGTTTTGAATTAGCTATCAGCATTTAAAAAACAGATTTCATAAGCCTGACACAAAAAAGCCAAAGAGTACATGAATCCACTTATATGAGGTACCTAGAATAGACACATTCATAAAGTCAGAAAGTAGAAAGAGGAACTAAGGGCTGGAAAGGGGGCGGTGACTTGTGGTTGAATGGGTAGAGAGATGTTGGGGATGATGAAAACATTTTGGGTATATATAGATGGTGGTAACACACAACATTGTTAATGTATTTAAGGCCATTGAATTGTACACTTACGAATGGTTAAAATAATATGCTATGGATATTTTACCACAATTAAAAAAGAAACAGGTTTTACATAAAAATCTGGATTTCTGGTTTCTCTTTAAAGAAAAAAAAAATGATATCTGATAACGCTGGGTCATGCTTTGTATGTCAAGGGTGGGCAGAAGCTGAAATAACTGCTGTCTTTAGATGGGACATGGGCTCTCCATGACCCCACTACACTCCAATGTCACTTTTACTGTGTGTCACATTTACATGATCTGGCTCGCCCTCAGGAGCATCTGAGGGTGTGGTCCCAGTCTCCTGGACCCCCGTCTCATTTCGGGTACAATTAGCCACATTCTGCTGGCTCAGTCCCTGTTCATTCCTCTCTTCTAGCACTTGGGGGGGCGGGGGAGTGGTCAGCCATGTGGGTAGGCACTCTGTGTGCCTTCACAATAATAATCAATGTAAGAGAACGGGAGTTTGCCTTCACCTCCCCAAACTTCACTCAGATCTTCAAAGGCCTCTGACATTAGAAGATCCAGATCCAGAAAGCTTTAAAACATCCCAATAGCCATGATTTTGGAAGAAGCCGCATGACCCTGACTCCTGAGTCAGGCTCAGAAACACTCAGCCGCTTGAGGGAATAACCATGTGATCAGCCAGTCCAGCAAGCTGAACCTCTGCAAGGCTGCCGTTTCCTCAAGCCCATCTTGATCTGCTAGAAGCTGATCAGTTAAGCAACATTCCAGTTGCTTTAAATATGTTGAGGGTCAGGACACGTTACCCCCAAATACAGCACCTTGGCATACTGAACATGTTAAGCTGAAGGAGTTTGAGAAAATGGCAGAAGCAAGGTCACTCTGACCTCCTCCCTGAAACAGGCCTTCAAACCCTCCTGTGAGAGGTATCCTCATCTCTGCAGAAAGGAACGCAGCCAAGGAGAAGGCAAGCACACAGGCCCTGCTCAGTGTCCCCTAGCTTACTACAATTCCCTCATCCTCCTTAACCTGCCATATTCCTCCACGACTGTCCACTCTTCATCAAACATGGTGTCAAAGTGCACAGGTCTTAACTGTTCCCTCCTTTCCCTATGAAGGCTCCGGTGTCAAGCAACACTTACAGTAAATACATTTGGATTTTTTTCTGTTTATACGACTTTGTCAGTTTGATTTTTAGACCCAGACAGGGACCCTAAGATGGTCAAGGAAAACTTTTCCTCCCCTACAAATAGCATTATTGTTCTAAGACCTGTGCTGTCCAACCTGGCTTTTGAACACATCCTAGTTCCTGCTGGGAAAGGTGGCTAGTCTGTAAGTAAACTATGGGCCAATTTCTAAAGGCTCAGAATGCAAAAGGAATGGAAAATAGCTTGTTAGTAATCTTACTATAGTGATTACATATTGAAATAACTTTGGATATATTGGGTTAAATCAAATATAGTACTAAAACTAATTCCACCTGTTCTTTTTCATTTATATTTTATATATTTTTAATGTGGCTATTAGAAAATTGAGTTACACATGTGGCTTGCATTATATTTCTATTGGACAGTGTTATTTTGGACAGCCCAGACAGTCATGGCTTCCACAGAACTGATTCTGTAGGGTTATTGTATTTTCCTTTTCTTGAAAGCAAACTGGTTCTCTTCTACTGTTACTGGGTGATGCTGTGCTACCAGCTGCCGGAGGGGCCCTTCCTGTCTCCTCAATGGGGCTCCAGCTGACGTGGGGATCTCTGTCAACTCCCACATCTCCCTCAACCTGTGCCACGAAGCTATCGCCAGACTCCAACACAAGGCTTTCCTCCAACCCTTGCCCAGTAACAATGTGTCCACATCACTCAAACCATTCCTCCCACCCCACACGGATCACTTTCCCCTTGAAACAAAGAACAAGTGTTGCTAAAAATGCCAGGCTGTTACCACCTGTGCAACTGGTCAGAGCCAATAGGAAGAGCTTCAGCTGCAGTCTGAGACACCTTCCCTCTCTCAGCCCTGTTCAGGATTCACTGGTTTCTTCTTCTCAGAGACTGGAGCCCACTTGCCTGTGCCTCCCTGTGCTAGGCTCAAAGCTGCAGCATCAGCCTTTCAGCAGTTTACAATGCAGCTGGTGGGGAGGCAATGAGAAAGCTGGGGAGGGCCGGCAGAGTGGCGCATTGGTTAAGCGCTGGTTTTGGGATGCCAGCGGCCCGGGTTCGGATCCCACATGAGGGCCAGTGACACTGCCCTCTACAGCTAACAACAGCTCCACCTGGAGCTGGGCTGTGCGAGCCCCGGTGATGGTGTGGGCTGCAGCCCCTGCTGCAGTGGGCTGCCATAGGCTACAGTGAGTGGCCCGCAGCCAGCGTGAGCTGCCAATAGCCGCGGTGAGCGACATCCAGAGGTCAGCGACCGATCTGCCTCATCCGGGAAGAGCACAATGACGATACCAACAGTGAAGCAACATCCTCCGCAACTAAACTGAAGAACAAAAAGACAGCAACTTGTCTGTTCCCCTTCCCCGATTCCCCAACGCTGTTCCCCTCCGCCAATTCCCCAATAAAATCTTTAAAAAAAAAAAAAAAGAAAGAAAGCTGGGGAAACTCAGAAGACCAGAGCTGGGATCTCAAATTCTCGAGAAAACTGCCGGACACTTGTTCACCACCACCAACTCTGGAGACAGAGGATTGAATTTCGCTGTTCAAACCTTAGAATCCTGCCTTTTTTTTTTTTTTTTTTTTAATATATGATTCATCCACAGGAAGACTCAAGATTGGTTAATTGGGCTTTGGAGGTGGAACGGGGTTCAAATCTCCCTTCTAACACACAGTAGCTATAGGACCCTGGATAAGAGTGCTCCATTGATATGGGTCTCAATTTCCTCGCCTGCAACAATGGGGACAATTCCACCTACCTCATTGCGTTGAAAAATTAAGTAACAAATGAAAAAGTGCCTTGCACAGAATAGATGTTTAATAGATATTTAGCTTTCCTCCTCTTCAATTTTTCCCAGAGCACTTAGGCAAAGAATATGCTAAAAACCTCATGGAGAACTGAAAATAAATCTTTTCCACTCTGATCTGTTTTCGTGTTTTTGTATTTATCTGAATCTTGGTGCCTGGAACAATTTAAAAATCTGGTCCAAGAACTCTGCGAAGGCAGGGGTTACCTTTGCAGCCCTAGCACGGGGTGTGGCAAAAAGGTAGGAGCTAGGTGAAGGGGTTCTAAACAGACTCCCCAAAATGTACTACTTTGGCAGATGGATTATTTTGAGCTGAAAGCAATTGAGACCCTGCATGTTAAAGAGAAACTTCTGCCTCTCCCTTAACTACCTAGAAGAATTTAAATTGGGGACCATGCCCATAATAAGAGTTACTACCAGAAATAACCTTGATGACCTATCTATAGAACGGGCAAACTTCCAAATACTGCACATTTATTCTTCTTATTATCCTGCAAATGACCTTCCTTCCCCTCTGAAGCCCCAAGGCATCCCATCTTAGTCCTTGGCTTGGGATGTTATATATACCTCATATTACTTTTTTGTCTCTGAACATCTCGTGTATATGGGGTTCCCATAGGTACATATGTAATTAAATTTGGTTGTTTTCTCTTGTTACTCTGCCTCATGTTGATTTAATTATCAGACCAGCCTGAAAAATCTAGAAAGGTAGAAGATTTTTTTCTTCCTCCCCCACATAGGTCAATGCTTGTTGAATGAATGAACGAATGAATGAATATTGGATGGACTGCAAGCAGGGGCTGGTACATATATGAAGCACTAGGAGACAGAGGGCACAGGGGTTTTTTGCTAATCAGTGTGAAGTTGCAGGCCATGAAGAATTATTCTGTGGCATGACATTTGAAATCTGTTTAATAGCTTTGTGGAGACTTTTTTTCTAAGGGGTGAAGCTCAAGGTGCTCTGTTAACATTTCTCCTCCATTCAGCCAATCTTTACTCAGAAACAGAGGTTAAAACACAGGCTGAGAACCAAACATTCATCTCTACGTGAGGAAGCATAAACAATTCTGTTTTCTCACGATAACTTTTTTTTTTTTTAACTTAGCACCTTGGGTTGAGCCTAAACAATCAAACGAAATAGATGGCTCCTTGATACAAATATACAGTAAAACCTTGGATTGTGAGTAACTTGGTTTGCCAGTGTTCTACAAGACGAGCAAACACTTCTAATACATTTTAACGTGGTAAATGAGCGATGTCTTGCAATACAAGTAGTATGTTTCCGGAATGAATTATGCTCCCAAACCAAGGTATTACTGTATGCTGCAGAGGGTTTTTAAATGTAAAATTCTTAGCATTTCCTGGCCTTGGTGAGGCTTAGGGTGGAGAATGAATAACAATTCTTATTCAATTTTAAAGATATACTTGTATGTGGCCTTAGGTTCCTCACAAGTGTGTGATCAGGGTTTGAAAACCTATTAGTGTATGGTTTATGGTTAACAAAACAAGTGCTGGCTTCTCTGATCTCACCAGGCCACCTGAGGGCTTCTCCCAGTTCTCCTGCCCTCCGCAAACAAAGGGTCTGGGATTGCAGTGACCTTGTCTGTAACCTGGTCTGCTGCAAACAGCGAGAGGAAACATCCCGTACTGTCAAACCCACCAGCAGGGCTGCAGTGGGGATGTTAAAATCCAGACTCACATCACTTTGGAGGCTGGGGGCTGGTAAATGTCGCCCTCAACATTTATGTTTTAGTTGCCCTGAACAAAAGATCCACCTTGTTTCAATTCAATCTTCAGAACATTCAAATCTACAGGTGAAAGAAAACTGGGCAAAGGATTTTATGTTGCCTGTTTGTGTGCTAAAGAAGGGCCTCTCTGTTTGTTTGCATTGATTGTTTACACTGTTACTCAAGTGGCAGGACATACTGGCATGGGAAAACTTAGCTCAAGTTAACTTCCTAGTGGTGAAGATGAACAGAATAAAAATTTGCCTTTAGAGAAGTTTTAAAAAATTCCTGACCAAAAGGAGAAATTTCTAAATGAAAGGTTAAAGTTTCTAAATGCAATGAACAGGTAAGAGAAAACAGGCTTATAAGAACTAAGGGTTACTGGTCATTTTTAAACACGTAGCCACAGCTGAGAATGCTTGGGAAGCAGTGAGACCTGGAGGCAGCAGTCCAGATAAAAAAAGGACCTCATATATAATTTGCTTCAACTCTTTAGAGAAGGCAATCAGATTCACAACATGCCCAACTTTCTGGGTCATCTGAGATGCAAAGAATTTGAGATGCTCCCTCCAAAAAGAAGTAAAGGGAAGAGATTAAGAGATGAGCTTTCCAGGCCTTTCCAAGGTTTCTAGTCTTTGGAAATTCAGAACGAGATTTCCACTCCATCCTGCTAGACTTGGCTCTAAACCCGAGGGAAGGAGTTTGGCCCAAGGCATTGTTCCCATTGTCCTGGCTTTAGCTGTGTATAAAAGAAGGTAAGAACAGTGCCAAGCTCAACCAGGGCACCACTCTACAACTCTATGTAGTGCAGTAGAGACTGCACTCTAGGAAAGCTGATTGGTCAGGCTAAAAATACCTGCAAATTCTGATAATACCAGGATAGTCTGATGCCCTGGGGCTGCTCTCTGAGGAAAAATGGCTTTCCTGCAGTCAAAGGTGGACTGACAGGTTCAGGAATGAAATCGTAATTACATCGCGTGTTTTAGAAACATGTTGCTTTCTGCTGGGGGAAGGAGAAACTGTGGGTGAAAGAAAAGGGTCCCCTCCTTTTGTGTCCCTGCCCTTCTCTTACACAGTCACCCAGTCACTATCACTCACACTGTCAGTCACATCCAGCCACAAAGTCAGAAAATTAGTGTCCCACACAGTTAAGGACAGTTAGACACAATCGAACACATTCAGCCCCACAATATGATACCCATTCCTCTGAACACCACCAACTCTACTACCCACCTGATTGCCAAAGACAGCGATGGAGCAGGCCGTTGAAACCTCATTAGCCCCGAACCAGACAGAAGCGATGCGGGAGGGCATGCCCAGGATGAAGACCTGGGCCACAGAACAGATGACCTGGCCCAGGATGGTGACAGGAAAGAGATGTGGCTTTAGGCTGCCCAACTTCACCCAGGCCCCCAGGCAGTTGAGAGCTGAGCCGGTGAGGGCGATGGTGCGCAGGCCGAATTTTTCCAGCAACCAGGCCACTGGCAGTAGTAGAGGGATGTATGTCAGCATGTAGCACATGGACAGCCAGTCGATGGCAAAGGCGCTGACACCGTAGAAGCTCATGAAGATGTTATTGATGGAGCCATACTGGATCCACTGGAAGGAGTTGCACATGGAGTAGCAGCTAAACAGCAGGACCACTGCCCAGCGGCGCTTGCTCACCTTGATCACACTGAGGTCCTCCGTGCCCGGTATACTGGGGTGGGTCAAGCCACTGGGTTGGGCCCCAGCACTGGGGTGGGCCGAACTGCTGGGGTATGCAGAGACGCTGGGGTGGATGGAGACGCTGGGGTGGGCGGAGATGCTGGGGTCCGCCCGGAGCACCGACTCTGGCTCAGGGGCACCACTGGGCTCCCCCAGGTTGGGATCTTCATTCACCATGACCACGGCCTGTCCTGGAGCCCTGGACAGGTGCTGAGGACTCCGGCAGTCTTAAGGGACAGTAGCCTCGGCTGGTCCCCTAAAGCTGACGGGCACTTGCCCCGGTCTGCCCCAGAAGAAACGGAGAAAGACCCAAGCCTGTAGAAAAGCCGTGAGGTGTCCTCCCAACGCTCACCTCCAAACTTCTGTTCCCACTTTTCCGTGCGGCCCGCTGTCCCCCAAGCTGGCAGCAGACAGACACCGCAGCTCGGTCCTGGCCGCCGGTGGCTTGAGTTCTCCGAAGGCGCTCTGGCCACTTTGGGCCCCTGGGTCCTGGTAAGGGCGCGCTCCTTGCGCAGCCACTTCGCTGCGAGGCCGGCTCGGGGCCTCGCCCCCTAGGGCGCACGTGACCGCCCCGCCCCCGTCCCGCCGGCCCTCCCCCCCGCCCCCCAGTACTCCCGCCCTCCCGCCCTCTCCAGCAGGGCTGGCCGGACAGCCCAGTTGTTTCGCCACAGTTTGCGGGGGGTGCATTCCTCCCCCCCGCCCCGGGCGCCATGGAAACCGCCGGCTAACCCCCACCCCCGGCACGGCCCCTCAAATTCACTTTCCCCCTCCCTAGGGACCACCCAAGACACTCCCGTCCGCCCTTCCGAGGTAGCCCTCCAAACAGAGTCCCCTGGCGCCTGTCCGCATGTCTGGAGCGCGTGCCCCGATGCCCGGCGCCTCCAGAGCGCTCCGGGGAATCCAAGAGGAATTCCCGACTTTTTGCCACTGGCTGGGCTCCCAGACCCTTGCTGAATTCTTAGTATACAGAGAGGTTTGTAGATTTCGCGGTCTGGTTGCGCTCCTGTGGCAAAAAGGGAGTTGCAGAAAGACCCACTTTGCCAGTTGCTTTCGATGCGAACGTCGTGTCCTCTGCGGGGGGACTCAGATTTGAACTTGGTAGGTGGGGCTATTCTGTCCTGATGGAGTTCGGGCGGCCTCCTACGCGAGGACCTGAGGGTCGCGGGGAGAGGGGAGTTCGGAGATGCTTAAGAGCTTGTGGCAGTTGGGTGGTGACATGCACAGCACTCGCGTAGCCCTAGGCTGCCATCTGCTGGGCCCAGCCGCTTCCAGAGAGTAAGCCCTCAACTCCTGGTCACCAGAAAGTCAGGCCTGCAGGGCCGAAGGGCCTTTTCCCAATGACCCATTCCAGCCCCGGGGAGAGATCACAGCCCCCATGCTCCCTGGGTTCAAACACCAGTTTAGCTGTTCGTGTGTAACGTAAATTAAGGGACTCCAGCTCTCTGTGCTGCGGTTTCTTTATATGTAAAACAGAGATGATGAAATAATAATACCCACCTCACAGTGTTGTATTTGGGCATGACTGAGTTAAGACAAGAAAGCACTTTGAAAATTCCTGGCAGATAGTACACATTCCATGAGTGTTGGCTGTCCTAACAATTGAAACGCTGCATCTTTACTGCATTATCTCATTTAAGCATCACAAGAGTTCTGTGATGTGGTTACTACTGCTCCCCTGCATTTTATAGATCAGACACTGAGGCTCAGAGACCTGAAGTAACTTCTTACTTAGGGCCACAACTGGCCTGAAAAGCCGTATTTCTCACGCAAGTCTGTATTCCTTCAAGCTACTGCCTGGCTACTCAAGGGCAGCCTGGGAACAGCAGTATGGCATCCTGTGGAGCTTCTTACAAGGGCAGAAGCGCAGGCCCACCCTGATCTCCTAACTAAAGGCTGCATTTGAAAAGATCTCCAGGTGATTTTGTTTGCTTGCCCATTAAAGTTTGAGGGCCACTGCTTTTTTTATTTTTATTTTATTTTATTTTTCTTTGAGTCTTCAAGCCAAAAATGAAGAATTTAAAGTTCTGGCTTAGTTCTCAAGTTAGGTTAAAATCACATGGGGGAACTCAATATGCCCAATGCCTCCGCCACACCCCAAACCAGGATCTCTGGGAGTACAGCCTGGCATCTGCACTTGTAAAGCTCCCCAGGTGATCTCAACATGCAGCTGAGTTTAATTAAGCACCTCTAATTGGGTCAAAACCACTGGTTCCCAGGAGGGGGAACACTGCTTCAAGGCACCCACTCTTTTGTGGGTTGTGGATTGTGATGAACTATAAAGGAATGTTGGAAGAGGGAACTCATACCCATCTAAGAATTTCTACACAAATTTAACATCCCCTATTCTCAGAGTTCCAACAGTGTTGCCCACCATTCACCAGGGAGCACAGAAACTCCATTGTCTTGGAAAACCTTCTGAGGCCTCTCACTGTTTCTTTTCCGTCGGGTCATCATGGTCCTCTCCCAAAAGTTTCCAGAATATATTCTTAACTTCGTTGTATAGATGTGGAAACTGAGGCCCAGAGAGTCAGAGTGTATTATCAGAGTCCCACAGCGAATTATCATCAGAATAAGCAACAATGAGACAGGCTTCCTGAGTTCCTTTCCATGCAGCCTCTCCCCTGTGCTGCCCTGGAAGCAGGAAAGGGCTTAGTCACTTATATTTCTTATACATGGCTATTTGATTATTTAAACTATGTCTAACTTTGATTTTTTTAAATCCTAAATTTTAAAAATGGAATCAAATTGAATGGAGACTGAGTTGCTTCACTGAGGCCCACAGGTGATGTCTAGGGGTGCAGTCAATTCCTTCCTGGATTTTATGTTGGTGCTGAAATGGATACCCAAGACTCCAACCTGGGACCTCAGGAATGCTTCTTCAGTTGAGCTGTGTCCTCCAAAGTCGTGCCAGTGTGTCACCTCAGAAAATTAGGCGTGTGGTCAGAGGCCCTATTACCCACATCCTAGTGTTGCTTGACTCCTCTGCCCTTCTTTCTGCTTCTAGTGACTTTTACACTTGTATTAATGTGTTCTGTGGGGGTCTTATCCCTTCTACATTCAGCTTCAGTTCCATCTTCACCTCTGGAATTCTTTCTGTCACTGAAAGCTCCCAGTCAGCCAAACATAAACCTGGAGAACTACTCAGAATCCCCTGCCTTCCCTCACTCCCAGTGTCCACTGGGTGCTTATCTCCTTACCATCTTCCCTCCTCTCTCTTCCCTTTGACACCAACTTCAGACCCTTATGGCTCCTCACCTCCATCCTGGGATCCCTTCCTCATTGGCCACGCTCCTCCAGTTTATCACCACGCTGCTTTTCAAGGCTTTTCAATTCTCTTCAGGTCTCTCCCCTGCCTTGAATCCTCCAGTGGCTGACACCAGCTTGTAGGAGGTTCACACTCAGGTTAGCACACAAGGCTTTTGTGATGTCGCTCTGGCCACATCTCCCATCACTGCCCACTCCCACCTTTCGCTCCAGACAGGTGGAACCACCTGCAGCTCCCGACAAGCACTGTGAACACATCATGCCTTGCACATGCCATCCTTCACAATGTAGCACAACCATCACCTCCTCCAGGAAGCCTGCTCCAGTGCCTTAGCCCCCATGCACGTACACCTTTGTGGTAGCTCCTGTCATCATACTATATCATAAATGTTTGTTGAGGTCTTTAAGCCTCCCACTTAGCATGATTTCCTTGAGGTTAGGAACCATATCCCTTCATACCCAAACCCCAACATCTAGCTCCATGTCTGACCCACAGAAGGGAAATGAAAGAATGATGAAACTGACTTCTGGGATGCAATTCTTAGATGAGTTCCACCTCCAGATGACCTCAAAAGCAACGAAAACATGTCCAGCTTGTTCTGAATGCTCATGTCTCCTTTATTTGTTTCCCTCCTTTTCTGAGGTGCCTTCCCCATGGTGTTTGGACCTCACCACCACATCTCGTGGAGCCTACAGGGCGGGATGGTTGGGAGGGCAGTCCTTTGCTAGTGGGGCCCTGGGTTCCCTCCCCTTCAGGGGTTCAGAGAATCTCTGAGTCTGTCCTTGAATGGAATATGGTCAGGCCTAAAGGAGGAGAGGGACCCATTCTTCTTATGAGACAGTACAGGAGAAAGCCTCCTACATGGACATGGGGACGCCAGGCTCTGTCCTGGAGACATTGTGTGAAATTGATTTTTCAGCTCCCTAGAAATACATCACTGTATCTAGAGAAGCCTCATGCAGTATTAGTACTTCTTAAAGAAAAGGCTTATATACGTGGGTCACATCATTTTATTTCCTAGGCTCTACATAGTTGGGTGTGTTCCTGGGTGTCCTTATGCTATTCTTCATACCTTTTTATGTATTTTAAATATTTCTTTTTTTGAGGGCAGTGTCACTGGGCCTCATATGTGGGACCCGGACCAAGGCCGCTGGCTTCCCAAGCCAGCGCTTAACCACCACGCCACTCGGTCGGCCCTTAAATATTTCTTAATAATTAGAAAACCAAAAATTTGCTCCATAAGCATGAGAAAGACTTAATGAAAAAAAACATGTCAAAGAGGAAGGAAATATTAAAAAGGCTTTTTTTTTTTTTTTGCATAATCTATAGAAAACCCAGAGGTGTGATGCTTTCTTTGCATAATGAAATAGGAACTGTGGTAGCAGTTAGGTTTGTTGATTGCCAGGGCAACAGTTAAAGGAACATGGGTGACAAAGCAGAGTGGTGCTGGCGTGCAGGGTTGTGATGTTGGAACCACAGCGTTAGAGAAAAGACAGACAGAGCTCTCTGGTTCAGCCTCTGGGCTTGTGGGGGATAGCACCCAGGCTGAGGGAGCTGTCTTAGCAGAGTCATTTATTTATTCACACAGTCATGTCCTGCAGGCCAAGCGCTGTGCTGCATGTTGGGGAAACCAGCACAGCAAAGCCTGTGGTTCTCACTCTCTGGGAATCCATAAACCGCTGGTGAGACAGCCATATGAGCAAATCATTGCAGGGCAGAACAATAAATGCTAGTTCCATGCTAGTTCATGGATTGACAAAGCAGGGAGCCAAAGAAGGCTCTAGAAAGATGTTTGAGCAGGATCTTGAGGGGTAGGTTAAGACTCAGCCAGGTCCCATGGCCGGTGTTGGGTATCCAGTGGTGAGTCAAACAGACATGGTCCCTCCCTGTTCTCATGGAGCTTACGGTCAAGTTGGGAAGACAACCATCAATCAAACGCTCACACACTGTAAATAAAATTGTGATATGTACTATGAAGGTTATTTGTAAGAATTTGTAAAGAAGGACAGATGAGCTAGATCTTAAGTCAGATGTTAAGAAAAAGTGGGAAGGGAGTTCCAGGCAGAGGGAACAATACGTGCAAAGGCCCTGAGCTGAGAGGGAGCATGGTCCTTTAAGGAGGCGAGCAGAGTCAGTATGGCTGGAACAGAGTGAGGGCGAGGGTGAGGCCAGAGAGGGAGGCAGCAGCTAGATGGTGCAGGCATAATTAAGGATTTCTCTACTTTTTCCTAAGAGCAAAAGGGAGCCACTGAGTGGTTGTAAGCAGGTGAGGGACACTGTCAGATTTGTCACTTGGAAAGTTACAGTGGCTGCTTTGTGGAGAACTGCATCAGGGTGGATGGGGTCAAGCATGGGACAGAGATGCCTCATAGGAAACTGTTGTGGTCACCCAGGGGAGAAAGATGTCTGTGAAGTGAACTCGGGAGTGGCAGAAGGATGGGAAGGAGTTGGCAGGTGACAGGTAGTGTGGACTAGATTGGAAGGGGGAGGGGGAGGGACAGAGGGAGGAGTCAGGGTTATGCCCTCTGGAGGGATGGTAACAGCTTCAGCCTGTAAATCTTGCGGAAAGAGAAGCAAGTTGTAAGGGAAAAGTTCCCTGTGTTGTGCCCCCTGCCTGCTCCTCTCTCCTTCTTCCTGTGTTCAGCCTCCACACATTCCCACAGCTACCTCAGCCACTGAAAGATGAAGAGGCCACAGAACTGGCTTTAAATTCAGAGTGTGAATTTCCATGAAAATCAAATAACCAAATTTCATGGAAAGTATCAGTCCTGAATTCATCCTGTCCTCTTTCACTCTTTGGCATCATGCCCCCTCAAGGCTTGCAGGGTGGGACACTGGGCTCAGGCTCACCTTCATTCTGTGAATAAACAGAATAATTAGAAAGAAACAAACAAGTCCAAAATGAAACCCACGTATTTATGGATTCTCTTTAAGTTCATCCAAGTCAATAGCTGTGGAGTCCCTGCTGTTCAGGCCTCAGCTGCCCTGAGCTCTGACGAGACTGGAAAGTGCTGCCTGGTGCCTCAAATGAGGAAATCAAGAGTGCTGACGACACCCCAATTTTTTCAACAACCTTTTCTTTTTGCTTTGCATTGGTATCAAATGACAGATGCCCCACTCCAACCAGCTTCAACTCAAAGAGAATGTGTTTCAAGAACACTGCAGGGGTTCACGGGCTTCACAGGAGAAGACAGGTTGAGTAGCAGGAAAAGCAGAGTGTGGCCGAAGCTTTGGGAACTGCCGGATCCAACACGCTCAGAACTCTTCCCTAGTCTGATTCGCCTGTGCGTCAATCCGTTTGGGCTGCTATAACCAACATACCTTCTAAACAACAGAAATTTGCTTCACACAGTTCCAGAGGCGGGAGGCCTGGGATGGAGGTGCCAGCGGATTTGGTGTCTGGTGAGGCTTCCTTCCTGGTTCTTAGATGGCGTCTTCTCTCTGTCCTCATGTGGCGGGAGGGGCAAAGGAGCTCGCTAAAGTCTTTTTTATAAGAGCACTAGCCCACCCTCATGACCCAAACACCTTCCAAAGGCCCACTTCCTCACACTGTCACCTACAGGATAGATTTCAACATATGAATTTGGGGGGTGGGGAGACACAAACAGTCCATAGCACCCTGCATGTCGGAGTTAGAGGAACGGGTATAAACTCATATGGAAAACAACCACGAGGTTCACACAATGACAATGGTCGGCTATGTGTTACATAATTTCATCTGTTGGTGTGGTCCCGTTCTCTCTGTGAATCAGGTAACCACAACATGAAACAACTGACACAACTTGTTTCCATCCCCCCACGGGCTCTGGGGCACCTGGGGCAGGACTCCATCTCTCCTCTGTGCCTGGACCCAAATACCATCTAAGACCTTGTTTCCCTCTGTATCCCAGACCTGCGCTCATTTTGGAAGCTGACATATTCCCCCCATCTCCATGGCTATCAAAAGCCTGCTCCTGGTTAGTGTGTTGGGGAAGCTGGGAACATCAGAAAGAAGCTGTGGGGCGTCTTGACATCGGGCAATTCCTTCCTCCCCTTCACTGAAGTGAGTGAGATGTGGTGAGGAGGCAGGGCTGAGCGTGGGGATACCCATTCCTTTATTTATTCATTCACCAAATATTGTGGGGTCCTGGCTATGGGTCCAGCACTGCTCTAAGCACACTCCTGTGTGCTTATAGTGGTGAACACACTGACAAGTCCCTGGGCTTTTTGAAGTTTACAATCCCATGGAGAAGACAGTCAATGGATAAACAATGCCCATAATATCATGTAAGGTAACAAGACATAGAGTAAGAGGGTGGGGGTGGTTAGGGAAGGCCTCTCTGAGGAGGTGACATTGGAGCAGAAGTGAGGAAACAAGCCAAATGGGTATCTGGAGCAAGAGTGCCCCAGGCACAGGGAATGGCAAAGGCCCTGGGATAGGAACGTGGTTAGTATGTTCAAGGCACAGCAGGAGGGTTGGTATGGCTGAAGTAGAGAGGCTGAGAAGAATGGTGGGGTGACAGGAAGTCAGATAGGTAGGTGGGGACCAGATTGCATGGTGTCTCATGGGCTCTGATGAGGGTTTGGGTTTGGGTTGAGGTAAGGAGCTAGGAGCGGGTTTTAAGCAGAGAAATGATGTGGTCAATTGCATTGTAAACAGATCACTCTGGCTGCCTGTAGAGTAGACAAGAGAGCAGTTGGCAGAATCCAGAGAGGGATGAAAGAGAGGGCTGGAAGTGTCTGTCCTGGGGTGAGAGGCATGGAGGCACTGACAGGTGAGCTGGTCAGGTCATGTCACCAACTGTGAAAAATGGGGGACTTCTGTGGTAATGGAACGCATCAGCACTTTCAGAGGCGGTAAAGTTAGGAAAAGCTAGAGCCATCTCTTCAGTTACTTGGACATCTCAAGCCAGGAGAGGGCATCTCCATGTCATCTTAGGCCACTCTGGGCATGTGCTGTTCCCTCTACCTAGAACATACTTGTCCTCTCCAAGTGCTTGCCATTACTCATCTTTCAGGGCTCGGTTGAAATATCACTGCCTCAGACAAACCTTCCCAGATTGCCCCTTCTCCTCTCAATAGGTCAGGTCCTCAGGGTGTATGCTGTCCTCGTTCTCCATGCTTTTCTTCCATGGTACTTCTCACAGTTGTTATTCATTAATTAGTATAATTCATTTTTTGGTAGTAGACCAATCCCTGTAGGCTCCATGAGGGCAGGGATCGGTCTACTTCATTCATCTCTCCATCCTAGGTCCCTAGCAGTGTGCCTGACACAGGTGGGTACTCAATACATTTTTGTTGAATGAATGAATCAGTAAGCAAATGGACCAGGTGGAACAGCTACCAGAGATGCAACAGGGGAGGGAAGTGGATTCTTCAGAAATGCAAATAGGAATAGAAACCAAAGGACTCACAAGCACCTAGTATGGAAAGCACTAGGACTTTGTTCTGGACTTGCAAATAGACCCAGCTTGGCAAACATGCACACATGTGTGCAGTAACAGCAGTACCTCCCAATAGGAAGCATAAAGATAGGTTGATAACAAAATCTCTACTCAGGACACTTAAATAAAGATGGAGCAGGAACAGGGACAAATATTTTGATGGCCAGACTTTGTCTGGAGGCAAGTGACTCAATCAACTCAATCCACTGAGCCTCGATTGAAACCAGGATCAATCTTCAGAGAAATCATGACACATTCAATTTGGTTTCAATGGCTTGAGCTCCCGTCCTCTAAGCTCTCTCCCATACCCCTTCCTCCCATGAAGCAGGCAAAAATCCTGTCTACAATGTAAATGTCTGATAAGACAAAGTATTATCAAACTCCTGGTATTACTCTTACCAGGAGGAGTGTTTGCACTTTGGTTGTAATAAACACTTTAAGCCACAAGAACAAAGTTTGGGGTTCTTAGGCCCTTGTGATTGTATCCTATGGACAGCCACCTGTCTCACAAAGGTAGTTCCTAATCTTCTGTTCACTGCACTTGGAAGGCACTTGACATGGCTGTTTTAGCACAAGAGCATTTTGTCAAATGGACATTATTATATATTATGTTTTTTTTTAATTAAGCTTCCAGTCATTAAAAAGTTACCAAATAAAGTACCTAACACATGTCTTTATTCCATCCCTGAATCTTATTCCCCCCTCATCCCCAGTCTTTCCTTCTTACCATTGATGACACATTGTATCAGAGTTCCCTGATCAAAATAGCCTTAAGTCAAACATTCCGCTTTATGTCAAGTAGGTTTATTTCTTGCAAGTGTGAGGACCTCCTTGTTTGCTAAATTGTGAGAGACGATGACAACGTCTGACTCCCAATTCAATGCCCCAAGACTGGACTGCACTCCATACCAGCAGCTGTGTGTCTTGAATCTTAGTTGCTTGCTGTGTTGATTGATTAAAGGTTTTTCTTTCTTTTTTTTTTTTTTTTACCTTGGGGAGGGGGTCTACAAATGGGTTTCGTGGGAGTCTATGATCCCCTGAAATCATATAATCCAAATTTGATACATACCTATATATTTTGTAAGGGGAAGAAAAGGTCCATAGTTTTCGTCAGACCTTCAAAGCAGTCTGATGACCACCAAATATAAGAAATCACTGGTTTAGATGGATAATACAGTGTTTTCAGGTAAAAAAAAAAAAAAAGTACTTTGAAGTATGCCACCTTCTGCTTTCACTAGGTACATGGTGTTGGGGCAGAGCTAACTATTCTGTTGTTTATTTCATCGCTATAAGAACCGGTTTATGTTGCACATAATCTAACGTGGATTTCTTGACACAAATGATGCACTTTGGAGGCAACCTTTGAGGCCTAAACAGGGAAGTTATTGGATTGATTTAGGGCAGAGTGAAGCATGTGTTTGGTGAGACCATCCTGCCTTCTAGAAGGTGACCCTCTATTGTCCCTCCATCTGCAGCAAGGTTCCAAGATCCAGTTCTGAAAGGAACATTTAGCTTCAGGTCTCCGTGTTTCAGCTGCCCTTGGGTTTTGGAGAAGGCCCAGAAAGTGCCATGAGAAGCACAGGGAGGAGGGGTTGCTTCTGCTTCTCTCCCCAGCTCCTATGATCTGTTATGGTTAAGATTGAAATCATTCGACAGCCACACGTTTCAGATTGAGGTAACTCCTTGCCGCCTTAAAGGTCAGGAAAGCCGCTGTGCTGACACAGGACATTCTCACCCTGCCAGTCTGCCCCACATCGACTCTTGAGTCATCACATCTGATGACTAGGCTGATAAAAACAAGGTTTCATGGGGTGCGTTGGACTGGGGGTGGGGGGTGTGGGGCAGTAAGGCCGGGTGGTACAGCAACACCGCACTTGGAGTCTGAGGACCTGGGTTCGAGTCTCTGCTCTGGTGGGCATGCTGCGTCAATCTATTTGGGTCTCAAATGAAATTATGTGACGTAAGATAAACTGCTTAACATGGTACCAGGAACATCCACTTAATGCTCCATGAAAGGGATTGTGCAGGACCCACATGGAGGCGGAACTCTTGGCCCTAGACTGAGATGTAATCAACCCTGATCTTCACAGCAAAGTGTCTTCAGAGGTTGTCCATGGAGAGCAGGTTGATCCCTGGACCTGTGGAGATTTGCATCCCTGGTCATTTATTCAACAAATATTTCTTGTGCTACAGGATACCGTGAGGAAGCCTGATGAGGTGCCACCTGACATCTAGTTGGTTCTCTATGTCCAAGCTTTTTCTGCCAAATCATGTAATGCCAGAGGTAGAACTCAAACTGTCTGGGTCTCTCTAAAGCTGGGAAGTGGTGATGGAGCCTGGAGGAGGCAAACGGAAGGGCAAGGTTTGTTTCCACAGTTCTCGCTTTCGTCACTAGGTGGCAGCACGAACTCAGGGCTGCTGCGCCCACCGTCCTGGTAGTTGGGCACTCAGCCTTGGTGTTTGTAGCTTCAGCTTTGGAGGCAACAACCTTGAGTTTGAGACCCATCTCCACACTTAGCTCTGGACTTGAATAGCAAACCATTCAACCTCTTTTGAATCTGTTTCTTTATCTGTAAAGTGAAGATGATAACAGCTCCAAAAATAATAGAATGAATAGACAATAAGGTAAATATATGATAAATGGCAGCCACTAACATCCCTGCCTCCAGCAAGATTAAACAGCATGGTCCCCTTACTCCTTCATACATGACCCTTATTTGGCATCTTTTCCCCTCTTTCAGGAGTGCCCCTGATGCTTATTTAAGGGAAGCACTAGATAAACATTTTGGAGTGGGGGAGTGGGAAGGCAAGAGGAGTGTCCGAAGTGTGATTTTTCTAGAACAAACCCAGCTTTCCCCCCTCCTTCTCTCTTTCTATTCATTCTCCTCCTCTTCATTTTCTTTCTTCTCCCCTGGGATTGACATTTGTATTTACAAATGTATGCTCACCTGCTCTGTGCCAGGCAGGGAGAGGAGGGGGAGCAAAGGGAGAGGACGGCAGAGCTCACAGTCCTATAGGCACCGAGCTGATACCCAGGTGGTGATCACCCAGTGCAGTTGAACTGGTTGTTAAAATACTAAAATATTTACATTCTGGCCCCTCCCTAAGGCCCCTCCATGCCGCAATGCAGGGCACAACTTGGCCTGCTCCAACTCCATCCATTCTGATGGGCCAGTGCCTGACCTGAATTTTGAATATTGCTCCCCCATCCTCAGGCAGTTAGCTGGGCTCCACACAAAAGAACTAAAGGGGATGGAGAGTGCAGCCTGGAGGCTGGGTTGCAAATGCCCATTGATGGTTTTCAACTCAGAGCCTGGAGATCTTGCCAGAAGCAGTGTGGGTCTTCTCCAGCACACCAGAGGCTGGTGCAGTGCTGGCTGAAAGCCCAGTTTCAAGTGGTGCCCAGGGCATCCCAACACCCTCTCATAAAGCAGTCTACTCCTGTTGGCTCCTGAGAATTAGAAGCTAGTAGCCCCCACAACCTCCCTTCCTGGAAAACCCAGGTATGATTCATCATTTCTGAGTTTTAGGTTTCTTAATAGAAGCTTATACTGGCTGACATATGGAGGAAGTGAATTTGTTAGAAAGATAATTGTATGGCTCAGAATCCAAAGGAAGGATGGAGAAAATGCTCAGAATAAGGCAGGAACCAGGGCAGTTCTCTACCATAGGAATTCTCTGCTCAGAGCTTCATCGTTGGCATGGAGCCTCCACTATCTTTTGGGTTTTTTCTTTGCTCTATTCAAGAATCAAGGAAAGAGTCTGATTGACTCAGCCTGGATCACATGATTGTACCATGGCCGGGTAAGGCAAAGCACCTGACTGATAGCTCTACACATGGGAAAAAGAAAATTCTTAAAAAGAAAATCAGGGTGCTTTAACAAAAGAAGGAGGAATAGATTCTGGGTGGTGAAAAAATGACCCCTTTAATCAGCAGCATCCCAGTTCTAGATCACAGTTCAGTGACACCCTGTCTTTAGCCCTCAGGGATTAGACCCAGAAAGAACTAGATCCCTATCCTAGTAGTACTATAAACTCCCTGGAGACCACCAGATCCACCCAGTCAGCCCTGGTTCCTCAGGACTGGGGAATCCTACAGCCTTGTTCCTCTTACCCCAGGGGACAAACAGTGGGACACAAACATCTGAGGGCGCCATAGGGAACTTTAACCTGAAATAGACAAGCCTACTATAAAAGGTCCTCCCTCCCTTCCTCCCTCCCTTCCTCCCTTCTTTCCTTCCTTCTACCAAAAATATTAAGTGCCTGCTATGCTGGGCACTAGGCATATAGAAGTAACCAAGACAGAAACAATCTCTACCTTTGCTCATGTTAGTGAATGGCCTGTTTAGACAGCCATTCAACTGTCCACCATTAGTCACCGCTGGTGGCTTTGTCCACGAAATGGGTGGATGTCTTGTCTTTATCCATCTCCCCATGATCTTAGGTGAAACCAACATGGCTGTCATATTTGAGGCTCCAGCTGACAAGCCTGCTTAAAAATGTGTCCTCTTCCTTTCTGGGTCAGAGGATTGTCTTATGGGTGTGTGTGTGTGTGTGTGTGTGTGTGTGTGTGTGTGTGTGTGTGTGTAAGGGTGGGGTGGGTGGGTAGGTGACGGAAAGGCAGGCAGGCCAGCTTCCACTGGACATTATCATGGAAGCAGGACTTTGAGGGATAGAACAGAGGCTGCTGAGGGTAGAAAGAGGTGAAGGCCCTTGTACAGAGCCTCTGCAGGACTCTAGCCTGCTTTTACTTTGATCCTGGTCCTTGCCTCTATCTGGGACATATCTATACAAGACTAAAAGTTAGATGACAGTGTGACTCAAGAGACACAGCTCACCACGCTAGGCTCCTCTGGCCCTACCTGGGGCTCCTGTCACCAATCTCTACCATCATCACAAGCATGATCCCTTCCCCTTGATTCCTACTCTTGAAAGATCTGATTGATGCTTACTGTCCATACATTGCTGAACGTTTATTTTGTTACATCTATTCCATTGTCAGAATAAGAATTGTCCTGGATTATACATTCCTAGAAGTCAGGCACTCTGCTCCATCCATCCATCCATCCATCCATCCATCCATCCATCCATCCACCCACCAAGTATGTTTTGAGTTTCTACTGTGTGTCAGGGTCTTTGCTACTGTGCATGGGGCTGAGAATAAAAAGGTGAACAAAACCTTTGCAAGGTTCTGCCATCACAGAACCTTATGGTCAAGGGATGGAGACAATTGTTAACCCAATAACCACAAAGATAAATGTGAGATTTTAGATGAAGGAAGGGTATGTGGTGCTATGAAACCATGTGCTAATGAGGATCTTATTTATTCTGGGAATTGGCCCAAAGTTCTCTAAACTGATACAGGCACACTTTCTTTAATTGAACTTCACTTTATTACACATCACAGATGTTGTGTGTTTTAGCAAAAGGATTATGACTGGCTTTATTGAGATACTCACTTTATTACAATGGTCTGGAACCGAACCTGCAACATCTCCAAGGTATGCCTGTATTTGAAGAAAAGGTAGGAGTTCAATAGATGGAGGGGAATTATAGGACAAAGAGTGGTCAGTTGACACTGAACAGCATGAGAAAGATTCTGAATTAGGAGGGTAGTGTGAGATGAGCTGCAGGGCAGAGGAGGGAAGGTCTCCAAGGTCCCATCAAGAATTTGGGTCTTCACCTTAATAGTGACCTCGAGTAGCTCTAAAACCCCAATCATGCCATGTGCCAGTAGGTAGTTGATAAGCATTCGATGTGTATACTGCTGACTCGCCTGAGAAAAGATGTGCTAATGGGGTGGGGGCAGGACCCAGTACTGATGTTATTCTCAAGCCAATGCCACTTATCCAATAACACACCTATGAAGAGCTGATCTCCAGGAATGGGGACCTAGGTCTATGACTGCACATTGCAAGATGGTCTGGAAAGTTTAATGTCAGCACCTTAAAATGCCACAAGTGAGGGAAATGAGATACAATGCTTTTCACTTTTTAAGTCTGGGTGTTCTCTAGAGAAAAAAAAAAAGGGAAATTCCAGGGATGCTCCTGGGCTTTCAAACTTTAGTATTTATACGCTGTATTTGCTAAGCTTTAAACATCTAAATATATGTATTTTAATTATTTTTTAAGATTTTATTGGGGAATTGAGGGAGGGGAACAGTGTTAAGGAATCGGAGAAGGAGAACAGACAAGTTGCTGTCCTTTGTTCTTCAGTCTAGTTGTGGAGGATGTTGCGTCACTGGCCCATGTTGGTATCATCATTGTGCTCTTCCCGGGTGAGGCAAATCGGTCGCCGGCCACTGGATGGCTGCTCACAGCGGCTCTTGGCAACTCACGCCGGCTGCCAGCCACTCATGGCAGCTTTGTGGCAGCCCACTGCAGCTCCACTGCAGCCTATGCGACTCCCAGCAGCCCAGTTCCAGGTGGAGCTGTTGTTCACCATCTTAGCTGTAGAGGGCACAGCATCACTGGCCGTAATGTGGGATCCGAACTGGGGCGCTGCTGCTCAGAGCTGGCATCCCAACCCAACTCTTAACCAACGCGCCACTTGGGACAGGCCCAATATATGTATTTTTAAGCAAAAGAAGAATATAACTGATCTTGGTTTGGGACAACACAGAGGTTTTAGTCACCTCTCTTTTACCCTCTTCTTCCTTGTCCTCTGTGCATATTACAAAGTAATGATGTAGGTGCTGACCGAGTGGCTCAGTTGGTTAAGAGTTGGCTTAGAGTGCGAGCTTTGAGCAACAGGGCCGCCGGTCCGATTCCCACATGGGCCAGTGAACACTGCGCCCTAGCTGAGCTGTTGTTGAGCTGCCAACAGGCAGCAGGATAGCTCAGCTGGTGTAACAAGATTACCTGTTCAATGGTGAGCTACATCCACCCGCAACTAAAGATTGAACTCTGTCCCTTGAGCTGAGCTGCCACCTAAATGGCTCAATGGATAGGGCGTGCGCTCTTTTTTTTCTTTTAACTTTTATTTATTTATTTATTTTCAGGGCAGTGTTACTGGCCCTCATATGTGGGACCCGAACTGGGGCCGCTGGCTTCCCAAGCCAGTGCTTAACCACCGCGACACTCGGCCGGCCCAAAGGTGGTTTCATTTTTTTTTTTTTTTTTTTTTTTTTAGGGCAGTGTCACTGGCCCTCCTATGTGGAACCCGAACCGGGGCCGCTGGCTTCCCAAGCCAGAGCTTAACCATCGCACCACTTGGCCGGCCCGGGGGCGTGCACTCTTAACAACAAGGCTGCCAGGTTCGACTCCCGCATGGGATGGTGGCTATGCCCACCCGCAACTAAGACTGAACTTGGCACCTTGAGCTGAGCTGCCTCCCAGATGGCTCAGAGGATAGAGTGCACGCTCTTACTAACAAGACTGCTGGTTCAACTCCCACATGGGATGGTGGCTACGCCCAACCCACAACTCAGATTGAACACAGCACCTTGAGCTTGGAGGACAGGAGCTGCCAACGGGAAGCCAGATGGTGACTGGTGCCCTCCACAACAAAGATTGAAGAACAATAACTTGACTGGTCCCCTCCTCCAATTCCCCAACACTGTTCCCCCACCCCCAATTCCCCAATAAAATCTTAAAAAAAAAAAAAGCAACAATGTAGAAAACAAAGCAAATGTTTACATACCGTGTACATTAACAAGAGTGTTGTTTTCCTAAGTGACTGTGGTTTGAGCATGTTTCTTTAAATCAATTCACTTTTTTTATGAAAGGAAATTTATTTGTAAAGGAACATGTACATCCTTTGTTAACCTAAAAATAAAATAACCTTTCAAAATGAGAGCAAAAAAGCATTTGAGATCAATAGGAATAGCAATTCAGGAATCATTGATTCAGGCAGAAACCCAAATAATGTTCCAATTAGGAAACAAAAGCAATAGGTATTTAGGAGAAAGGGAAGGAAGCCATTACATCAATAGAAGAAAGGCATTTCTATTGGTGCAGATAACATAGTAATGTTAAGTCTTTTTTTTTTTTTTAAAGATTTTATTGGGTAATTGGTGGAGGGGAACAGCGTTGGGGAATTGGGGAAGGGGAACAGACAAGTTGCTGTCTTTTTCTTCTTCAGTTTAGTTGCTGAGGATGTTGCTTCACTGTTGGTATCGTCATTGCGCTCTTCCCGGATGAGGCAGATCGGTCGCTGGCCTCTGGATGTCGCTCAGCGCGGCTATTGGCAGCTCACGCTTGGCTGCCAGCCGCTCACGCTGGCTGCGGGCCACTCACTGTAGCCTATGGCAGCCCACTGCAGCAGGGGCTGCAGCCCACACCATCACCGGGGCTCGCACAGCCCAGCTCCAGGTGGAGCTGTTGTTAGCTGTAGAGAGCAGTGTCACTGGCCCTCATGTGGGATCCGAACCAGGGCTGCTGGCATCCCAAAACCAGCGCTTAACCAATGCGCCACTCGGCCGGCCCAGTAATGTTAATTCTAACCAATGTTTTTAATTTTCCGTCCAGTAGTCATCAGTCCAGTAGTCATAAAATCTGCTTTCTTGTTATCTTTGCAAGCAGTTTTTTGAGACAAAATGTTGATTAGGTCCTGTCCTAATAATACTAAAAAAGGTTATTTTTCCGTTTTAATATTCCAAAGATTTGAGGCATGAGATGTACAAGGCAGTTTCTCTGGCATGGCAGCTCCAAGCCCCATCTTAAAGGCTCTGTTTATATTATTGTATACACATTATAATACATGGAATGCCACTGAGCTTATTAGAATAAATATATTCAAATAAATAAATAAGTTTTCTGCAAGTATCGCCTAAACTCATTCTGCACCTGTGGTGATTCAGTTGGATTTTGTGGGTAGAATTTCAGAAATCAAATGTAGCCTAATAAAGTCATGCATCTCCAGCCACCTGGATCAGAATCACCTCATGCTACTTATGTCAAAATTACCAGGGAATCTTATTAAAAATGAAGATCCCAGTGCCCTACCTACAGAACCACTGAAAAGATGATAGAGGGATTCTAGGCAGAGGAAACAGCATGTGAGCAAAGGCTCAGTGAAAAGAAAGTGCAAAATACGTCAAGGAAGTGAATTTTTCAGCCCGGCTAGAGCAGAGGGATGCACAAGGGTGGCAGGGTACGTTAGTGGGCTCAGGTCCAGTGTTCTGGGAACACTGGGGCTAGCTGTAGGCTTTCTCGTCCTCTGCACTGCTGATGCTTGGAGCTGGATAATTCTTTGTTGTGGAGCCTGTCCTATGAACTGTAGGGTGCTCAGCAGCACCCTTTATCTCCGTCCACTAAATGCCAGAAGCACCTGCCTCCCAAGTTGTAACAACCCAAAATGTCCCCAGACATTGCTCAATGTCCCTTGAGGGACAAAATAACCCCCAGTAGAGAATCACTCAGTTGGGGGAATGGTTTAAATTGCCTGTTTGGTTGTTTGTTCTCTTGGCTCCTGCATTAGACAGAATTAGGTAAGCAGTGCTCAATAGTGCAATGCATAGTGGTTTAACCAAAAACAACTTTTTGACTTTCACTTAAAAGAAACCCAGGCCTTCCAGAGTTTGTATCATCACATTTCTGCAACATTACTGGGGACCCAGAATCTCTTTTCCCCCTTTGTACATGTGGTTGTCTCATGTTCCTAAGATGGGTGCCCCATCTCCTACATCATGTCTGCCTTGCAGACAGAAAGAAGGACAAAAGCATGTGCCAAATGAGATTCCCCACCTTTTAAGGAGCTTTCCTGTAAGCCCTACCCAGCAATTGCTGCTTAAATCTCATTGGCCTTTGTCACATGGCCATTCCTAGCTGCAAAGAAGTCTGAGAAATGTAATCTGTTTAGCCGGGCACATTGCCATCCTACACAAAATGAGGATCCTGCCATAAGAAAAGGGGGAGAGTGGCTTTGAGAGATCACTTGTCAGTCTCTGCCACCTTGGTTTCTTAACCTTGGTTTCTAGGTACAGTGACAAGCTCAGTAATCTCTCACCAGAAATCTAGCAGGAGCCAAACAAATCTCCCAGGCAGCAAGGAAATTTGTCTATGCAAATTTCCCTAGTGAATTCCCCTAAGAGGGGGCTCCTTATTTCTGCCTGCTAGATAGATTCTTTAAATCAGGGTCAAGTACTTGTTCTATTTTCCTGACAGTAGATAAGCTCAAATCACATGTCAAGCAATTAAAAACAATATATTTTAGGAGGGATATGTCACTATTCCCTTCCTAATCTCATCTCCCATTCCCTTAGTACTCACACAAGGCCAATACAGCAGCTGGTCATTCACATGACAAGAATCCCATTAAATATCTCCTCTACACATTTGTTACAAAGCCTAACATGCCACCATTAGGCACTTGTTCCTTTGGGTCAGGTATGACTCTCCCAAGGTGCCTCTTAAAATGCCAGTCTCCTCTAACACAGATACCAGATAATTAAGTTTTCATCACTTTAACATTGGTCTTAGTTCCTGAGCCCTTTCCCCTCTTGAAATTCCTGAGCTGCCTTGGGGCACTGAAACCTGAGAGAGAGAAGGAGGCCAGTGCAGCAGAGAGACAGAGAATCTGTCTGTCCCGGAAAGAAGTGGGGCACCCACCTGGCTTCCCTCCTTCACTGTAAAGCCGCAGTCACAACTGGGGCATTGGCTGGAGGTATTAATAAACACTGCTGGTAAGTTTGGGTCCAGCAAATGGCAACCCCGTGACCTTTGAGTTGACTTCACCTCCCTTTCTCTCCCCACCCACACTTCTCAACCTAAAGACTAAAAATCTGGTCTTCCTGTAATTAGCTTTGACATTAACTCAGGGAATAGCACTGCTGGTAAGAGATAAACACCAAGGACAGAAGGTGGGGAAACAAACATTCCCCAGGAACACTTATGTCAAAGTGGTAGATAACGATAATGCCGTCACGCGCCATTTTTCGCTGCACAGACCCTTCCCCTCCGGGTCTGGGCTTTCCAGGGAGACGGCGTTGACACAGATCAGGGTTACAGACTGGCAGGCCTCTGCAGTGCCACCCTCAGACTGGGCAAAAGGGGGCCCTGCTCTGGACTCCCCACATAACAGGGCCCAGCAGTGGCCGTCCTCCTACTATACCACTTCCCACCAGGCAAAGAATCCCTAGAAACAAAGGGGTATGATGGCCCAGAGCCCTCTGTTTCCTTTCAGACCATGCCCCACACACCTAGGACCCTAGCATCTCCTGTCTGAGTGGCCCTGAGCTGCCTTCCAGGAGCTGTAGCCCTCTTCCCCTGATGCTTCTTTTCCAGAGTAGACCAGACCACTGCTACATGCACCCCTGGAGGGGGGCTTCTATAGAGTTGGCTGTCTGTGGGGGAGGGATGTGCATGGAACCCCATCTTGCAGGCTGGTATGTCCACCAACATGAGCGCGAGGCTGCCATGGTACAGGAGGAGCCAGGGCAGGGACAAGACAAGAACAGGCTGTGCTCTGGGGTGGGTACTTCTCCCTGTGCCCCCCTGTGCTGATACAAAGTTCTGAAGCATCTAAGAATTCTAAATTCGTAACGCTGCCCAGGTTGTTGTGAAGATGGGTGTCAAGGTAGGAAAGGAGAATGTATTCTGTTTAGCCTAGTTAACATATTTTAAAGCTTAATTTGCAATGCATAAATATTTAGACATATGCTATGTGGCCTCTGTCTGTACTCTTGTCCCAGGCCCTGCAAATTTTAGAGGCAGGCGTGCTTTACAAGCATATTTTGTTTGATTTGCAGAGTGTTTCAAAAGTTGGAAGATTTTGGGGGCCGGCCGAGTGGCTCAGTTGGTTAAGAGTTGGCTTAGAGCACGTGCTCTGAGCAACAGGGCCACCGGTTCGATTTCCACATGGGCCAGTGAACGCTGCGCCCTAGCTGAGCTATCGCTCGCTGAGCTGCTAACAGGCAGCAGGATGGCTCAGCTGGTATAACAAGATTGCCTGTTCAGTGGTGGTCTACGCCCACCTGCAACTAAAGATTGAACTCGGCACCTTGAGCTGAGCTGCTGCCCGGATGGCTCAGTGGATAGGGCATGCGCTCTTAACAACAAGGCTGCTGGGTTCGACTCCCGCATGGGATGGTGGCTACGCCCACCCCCAAGTAAGACTGAACTCAGCACCTTGAGCTGAGCTGCTGCCCGGATGGCTCAGAGGATAGAGCATGCGCTCTTAACAATAAGGTTGTTGGTTTGACTCCCACATGGGATGGTGGCTACGCAACTAAGATTGAACACAGCACCTTGAGCTTAGAGGCCAGAAGCTGCCGACAGGAAGCCAGATGGCGACTGATGCCCTCCACAACAAAGATTGAAGAACAACAACTTGGCTGATCTCCTCCCCCAATTCCCCAACACTGTTCCCCTCCCCCAATTCCCCAATTGAACCAATTGAAAAGTGTGGTAATACTGGGCCTGAATTCCCACAAGGCAGCATAGGAAAGGACCAAGGGGGGAGCTGCCTGCTTTAGGCAGGTAAGCACTCACTCCTCCCATCCCCCCACCACTGCCAATTGTCCTCCTACCAGGGAGCCTCGTGTATTTACAGTGCCTGCCTGGGCCCTGGAAGCATGGAGTGTGGGTACATGGCCCACCAGCCTAAGGGTGCTATCCCTGTCATGGGTAGGAGGCTGCGATAGAACCTAGTTGGTGGGACATCTATGATGAAAGCTCTAGAAGTTGAAATCTATTCATAGCTGCCGCTCCGTTTTCCCTGTGTGGAGATGAAGTCAGCACTGACACTTACCCTAGGCTCAGCCTTCTGCTGCCTCTGCCAACTGATCAGAAAGGAGAAGTAGGACTGCCTGGGGCCACTAGGAAGTGGAGAATGAAAGGGGAAGAGACGTCCTTGCCAAGAGATGGGAACAGTGCACGTGAGCTCTTCATTTCTAGTTCTGACCCTGAATGTCATTGAGAAGATGCCCAGACCAGGTCATGTGTCTTCTGTGGGGGTTTCTGGGGGGAAAATCACAGCACTCAAGAAGGGGTGGGGAGAAAAAAAAATCTCTGATTGGATGGAAGCCTGACCCAATCTCTCATGAGAGGCCGGACCCTGCAGAGCTAACTATAAAGAAAGCAGGGCCGAAAGTTCTGCTTCTTAAGACTGTGAAAGAAAAATGAATTCTTTCCCATGCACGCAACATCTGAGGTGACCACTGGCTTCTTTGCTCTGCTAGTTAACACAGGGAAAGAGCTACCCAGGGCTTTAGCTACCAAAAACCAGGCCCCAGAGGAAATAGATGGGAGACACCCTCCTGGTTGCAGCCACTCATCCCAGACCCCAGTCTACACTGAGTCCATGCAATGGAAGAAGAGCCCCATGTACCAAGAGTTGTTGGGAGACCAATGGTTAAAATGCCAGATTCTGCATTGGAAGCAATGCTGATACTTGGGGAACAAAAATCAAAACAACGACAACAAAAACCAGATAAATAACAAAGGTTCTGAGCCCAGGTTCCACACACTGGGCCTCCATGGGCATCGGCTTCAGGGAGGAGGGGCCCAACAGTGGCAATGCGCTTTCAGAGGCCCTGGAGTTAGAACCCTCCCATAGACGGGCCACAAGGAGGTCAGTGACAACACGCGAGGTCGCAGCTTTGCCGGGCCTCTGCAGTTTAGTATTCACATCACTAGCCCAATACTGGAATGATCCCAGTGAGGTACGAGAGTCTTGGGAGAGAGAGGTTCAAAGTTGAGACCTTGCTTTAACCCAACCAGAGCTGTCAGCCAGTAGGTTGAGGAGCTGCTGGCACAGAGTATCAGGTCTGCTCCCCTCATTTACCCTGCGGTCACCACACCTTAAGAGAGTTGCCAGCCGGGAGGCAGGTGGCTGGCAGTGGCCGTCCCTCTGAAGGACCAAGGGATGAGACTGAGGGTAGCTGCCAAAGGGGCTGAATCAAACACCTCCTGCAGCAATCCTTGTCATTTTGGTCCAGCTGGCTCCACAGGGGCTGTGTGTGTGGGAAGGTCCTGCCATTTCTCTTGGGCAGCAGTGTGGGTAAAGCTGCAGCATACAGGCCAGTGGGCACTCGGCCTGGGAATCTCTGAGGAGCAGGTGGACGCTGGAGCAGGGCAGCCAGGGCACACTGGTTTCAAGCTCTGCCAAAACCATAAATTTGAAGCCCTGAAGATAATCTCGTATTACCTGAGCCACTGCCACTCAAGCTCCGCTCAAAATGGCAGGCTGCAGACTCATAAAGACAAGCAAAGTTGTCTGTGCTTTATCACAGCTCCCTAAGGGAGGTGGAGTCTTCAGCAGGACATGTAGACACAATGGTAGAAATGCACCTGTGTCCCAAAGGCCCAGGTTGCCCCATGAGGCATGAGGAAAGCATTGCCTTACATGTGAGGTATTGCCCTTGTGTTAGAATTCGTCACACAGGGCCGGGCATGTCGCATTATTCAGGGTCTGGACAGAGCTGAGTAAGAGTAGTTGTATGAGCGGGAAAGGAGAGCATCGACCTGAATGACCATTCCACCCCATCGCATCTTGCATTGGTCCTTCTCTCTGTCTAGAGAGTGACCCCCTGACAATCTAGAAAGCATGAGGGAATGAGGAATGGAAGGAGGGAGGTCATGGTGAGGTGATTTGGGGAGGACATTCAAGAAGATGCCTAGAAGGAGCATTGAAGATTGTTTGAAAATCCCAGCTTCCCAAGTAGATTAACAAACCTCCAGAGTTTTAAGGGCTCCTAAGGCCAAGAACAAAAGAAAGCCCCAGCCCCACAGAATTTAAGGCTTCAAGGGATAACGTAAAACAGGGAAACTGCCTTACCAAATTGGTTTCTTTTAAGACATTTATTTAGAAAAATAATCCTTCTTTTGTCTTCTCTCTCTGTACCTCGAGTCTTGGACTTTTTGCTTGATGCAACTCTGGGCTGGGCCTCCCACCCATGTGGAGGTCCAGCACATGCTGCTAGGCTGCCACCTTGCCGGGAGGCCTCACGCACTCCCAGCTGCTATAGTCCTGTGCTCAGTCCTTGCCCAGACCTCTGTGTCCATGTCTATAGGTAGGCAGAGGGCTCTGAGGGACAAGGGCAGCCTGGCCACTGTCTGTGTGCTCCTTCTGAAGCCTGCTGGAGTAGCTGGGGGCGTAGGACTCTGCTCTTCCTCAACTCTGGAAAAGCTCAGGGCTGGAACCGCGGGGAGCTGACGTGAGGCTGGTGGAAGGCATGGGCACTGTACACCACCTCGGGGGGCGAAGGTGTGCTGGTGGCCAGCACTGAGCACAGGGGCTCGTGGCTGCTGAGCACCGACGTGAAGTACTTCATCTCCTCTGTGAGCTGCTTGATCTCCTTGCGCAGAGCCGCGTTCTGTTTCTCCAGGTCTTCACTCTCCTGTGAGGGGGAGGGATTGGCATTGGAGATTAATGTCAGGACAGGCCCCAAGACTGGGGAGGGGGTGTAGCAGGAAGAGTCCAGAGTAGACTTGTCACTAGCAGTCATGGTGCAGGGCATCGGTGAATCTGCGTGCACATGTCAGTGTGTACGCATGTGCATATTTGTATGTGCTGCATGGGTGCATTTGTGCAAGCATGTATTTATCTGTGCATGTGTGTGCATAGATATTAGGTTGAACTATATGAACTCGCTGATGTTTTCGTGTTTTGATCTATAAGAATGGCAATTTCAGATGATCCCAACTAATAGAGGTGTGTGTGTGTGAATGAATGCATGTGTGAATTTGTGTGAGAGTGTGCTCCTTTGTGCATGTACATACATGGTCTCTGTGAGTGTGTAAATGGGTTGAGAGTGGCAAGTGTATGTCTTGGAAAACAGGGTGTGGCAGGCCAGAGCCTAAAATAATGGGAAGAGTTGATGAGAACATCTCATACTGATTTCACTCTTTTTCACTCTATGTTATACCATATTGTCTTCCAAGCGTTTGCATTTAGTCTTACGAATGGAATCCATGGTTAATTGTCTGTGTCACCCAGATTCTAGGCATTTGGGGTCTTAAGTAGTAAATGGTCAGTGTCCACCACAGTGTTTGATCCCACTCTGTTCTGTTCACCCAAGACCCTGTTGCACAGCATTCTGGGTATGTCCTAAGAACTTGTGCTTCCTCTTTTCCAGAAACACCTTGCCCCCTGTTGCTTGGGAGAACCCATCAGATACATGCCCATCAGGAAAACTCAGGGTAAAGAGTACTGATTATTGATCCCATCATTAATTAATCAATGGTTATACTCTGGAATTCGTATTTGCTGGGAACAATCCCACCTTCAGAAAACCCAGGAGAATTGGATTTCCAATGTGCTTTTAGGTTCACATTTCTTGACTCCATCAAACAAACCTTTTCTTCTAATCATTGGTGGCTACAGAGGAAGGGAAAATGGCACTGGAAATGCAAAACACTTCCATTTCAGTTTAAAAAGATATCTAATATTCAGAGTCCAGGTCTTATTATTCCAGCTCTGTTCGATTTAGGTCAGCATTTCCCAAACTTACCATGTCATTAGAATTCATTCAAGGAGTAGTTTAAAAAATATAGTTTCAGGCCCTTCCTCAAAACTAGAGATGTCAACTCGAGGGGTTTGGGATTTGGGGTGAATTCTGGGAATCCGAATTTTTAACAAGGGCTGTAGGTTATTCTAATGATCAGGCAAGTTTGAAAACACTAGTTAGACATGATATTAAAATTGTTTTAACTACCCAAGCACTTATTAAGTGCTGACACACAGTGTGTATGAACTCAAAATGTTTGTTGATTGGCTGATAGTATCAACTGCTGAACTAAAAGTTGACTCAAAATTATGATGGGCAGTGAGCAGATGTAAGATAACTTGACATTTAAAATTTACCTTACATAACCCACTGGGATCATGAGCTGCAGGCTAATGAGAGAGCCAGTCCCATTGCCAGTTGCCTTAACCCGTGCATCTGGTTAAGTGGTAGAGGAGATTATGAGTGTGCCCTTAGCCATCAAGCCAACTTCCATCTGTTTATCAAAGACAGATTTGAGCATGCTCAGCCTCAGCCTGGCATTTCCTGTATGTGGCTGTGTGCTAGAAAATGTGCCAGGTCAGTACAAAGAAAACCCTCATCTCTAAAATAGAGTGGGGGGTGGCAGTTGAGGGGGGTGTTGGATACCAAGAGCCATAATGGTGGATCAGAGGCACTGGCTGCTTTTTCTGCAAGGTGTGGCTGGCTCCTTCGTCTTACCATTTGGTTGTTTACGGGCACATCCCAGAGGGAGGGCATCCCCTCTTTACCGAAAGGTAAGATAAAGCAACACATGAGACTGGGGGGTGTTAGTAAGACGGGAACTGGGGGCCGGGAGTCCTGGCCCTTTCTTCTAGCCCTTTTCCTCGCCCCCTCTGAGAGTTTCCACTGGTGACAACATTTACTGTAAATTCTGTGCTCCGAAGAGCCTGGGCAAACCCCGAGGCAGAAGGGAGGGGCAGGGTAGGCGGGCGCAGGGACCAACCGCTCTGACCTCCCCGCCTAGAGGCAGGCCTAGCTTTCGGGAAGTAACAGCAGGTTCTTCCTCCCTAATCAAGCTTGGCTGAGTTCTCTAGCTTTCTCACCTCCCTCTCCCTGTCCCCTCGCTGGCAGACCCCAGGGCTCTCGGCGGGGGCTCAAAACCACGGCTGCCTCTAACCAGAAAACCACTATGTTTGACAAGAAACTTCTCTTTGCTTTGGGAAGCAAGACTGCTTCCTGCTAAGGCCCCCAAGAAACCAGCATTGGCAGCCCAGGGACCATGCAGCCAGCCAGATGCTTACAAAAGGAAGAATTTGACTTATGGGAGGAAGTGGCTGATCTGGGCCTCATCTCTCCACATCCCCACCTCCCATTGCTAGGTCCACTCTGACCCTCCCTGGGGTAGTCATGCCCTGGAAAAGGCTCACACAGGAGCATCTGGCAAATGCGGCCATGGCAGCAGCTGTTTACCCAGAGGTACAATGATCACATCCCCTAACTTCCTAATGGTTGCTGGAAACCTAGAACTCAGTGAGAGAGAAGAGGAAAAGAATATTTGGGAAGTAAATGTTGACTTCTAACACTCATGCCTTCTGCTATAGTGGGGAAGGGTGGGCCTGCATTTGGGCTTCCATGTAACCTGCTCTCTACTTTTCGAAATTCATTTACATCCACTGAGGTGGATATGGAAGGCCAGCTGCGATCATTATCCCCACTTTACAGATGAGGCCAACTGAGACTCTGGGACAAACCTAATCCACCTACCTCCCAGCCCCAACCCCAAATGCCTACAGGCCGGTGGCAGCAGCTACTAGAGAAAGGGCTATAGGATTTACCTCAAGACACTTAGTTGCTCATAGCCCCAGAAACTTTGAGTAATTGATCCAAAGCCCCATACAAAACAACATAGGGGCACAGCCCGGCTGGGCTTCCCCCTGCTCAGCCCTGGGCTCTTTCTAGCATACTCAATTGCTTCTCCTGAGAGACTAGCATGTCAAGTGACTAAAGATCTCCAGGGGGTCATTAAGAAGTCCTTGGCTGCCCTTAGTCACCCAAGAGAAAACTGGGTCTTAGTTTGGGAGATCCTTAAAAACACAGTACAAGATCCCTAAGCCAGTCACACTCTTCCAATCACTGCCTCCTGCCCTGAGTTCTGAGGGAATCTCCTATCCAGCTACTCTGCTAGAGGGCTAACTCCAGGCTACACCTTCTTCCAGATGCAGAGCGAGGTGATAACAGTGGGCTCCATCAGTGATAACAGGGGACAAGGGTCCTGGGTCCTGATTCTGGTTGGGTGACCCTTTCTGAGCCATTGCCTCACTTTAAAACAGGAAGACTGGACCAAAACAGTGATTCTCAACCTTGGTCACACACTGGGATCAGTGGGACGCCCTGGGGAGCTTTAACAATACTGATGCTTGATTCTGACTTAGTATGGGGGTACAGCCTGCGCAATGGGTTGTTAGAGGCTCCCCAGGGGATTCTAATGTGCACTGAACATTGAAAGCCACAGGATTAGAAGATTTCCAAGCTCTCTTCAATTCTTGAATATTTCAGATTCCAAATTGACTACTTGAGTATATTAGCAAACTAAAGCCTCTAACTCCCACTTGTTGGGAAGGAGTGTGTGTGTGTAAGTGTGTGTGTGTGTGTGTGTGTGCGCGCGCGCGCGCACGCACGTGTGTGCATACCTGCTCATGTGTGCCCTGGGGACATCAGGATGTAGACTCAATGTATATGAGAAAGATTAGTAGAAACCAAATTTTTAAAAGAATAATAGAGCTTGACTTAATAAAAACTAACATTTATTGAACGCTACTATGTGCAAATAACTCTTTTAAATACATTACAGTTATCATTATATTTAATCTTTGCAACAACCCTATATCGTTGATAGTATTATTATGCAAATTTTTCAAAAGAGGAAAACCAAAGGCATAGAGAAGTTAAGTAGACTGTTCAAGGTCACACAGCTTGTAAGTTGCAGCACCAATACTGAATTCTGGCTTCAGAGGCTGTGCCCACCATCGTTTCTTGCCTTTCAAGTCTGTTTAAATCTTATATTTGATAATTATCTCCAGTGAGGTCTTAGTTCTGTTGGCTTTCCAGTTTCATCTTCCCTCTTTTCTTACCTCATGCAAATCCAGATGCTAATGTTCACAATTCACCCTCACCTGTGGGGTTACTTGATATCATTCCTATCATGATATACAAACAGCTTGGGGGTGGCTAAGGAGGAGGCTTCATGGGGGTGTGGGAACATTCTGGGGAATTCCCTATTGGAGGGGCCAAGGAGGGGCGTCACTCAAAGAGCTCTTGAATGATGGGGAATCCCCAGGCAGGTCCCTTACCCACAGGGAAACCAGCTGGGACCAGGGCCAAGGACAGGCTTCCACCCAAGGCTCTGGCAGGGACTCTCCGGGCATTGTGAGCAGGTTGGTCCTCCTTCCTGCAAGCTCTGGTTTAGTGCCTTGACCTTCTCCTAGAATTTTCTAATCACAATTTCCAGAAAGGTGAAAATAGTCCCTGTGTGTTTTTTTTTTTAACAGAACACGAAGTCATTTATTGGTAGAGTGGTGACCTTTTAGCTCTCACCCACACTCAAATACAAAAATAGTGTGTGAAGCTTCTATCCCTCATACTCAGTTATACGTTCAGTCTCCAGCACTTACTAACCCCTGTCCACCAAATGCATGTATAGGGTAGACCCCACTATTCCAGGAGAAGTCTGTAAACTGAGAGATATGACATTGCCCAAGCCGTAGTGGGATCTATGCCTACCTCTCCCATGAGTGCTGGGGAAATGAGCCCAACTCCTGTCTGTCACCCAATGAGTCACTAAACCACAGGTCTTTGCACTGAATAATGTACACATCTGATTCTGGAGAAATCTTCACTTTCATGCCTTGAAGCTGAAGCTCTAGGACCATCAGTGCTCTCGTCATCAGCTGATGCTTAGCCACACCAGCCATACCCCCAGGGCCCTGTCTCAAGTCCAGTCACTTATTTCTTGACTTTCAAGACTATGACATTGACCTCATATGTGAGAAACACTATAGGTTGGCTCACTCATCATCTATCCCAAACTCCATCCCCTTACTTTCCTCTTGAGAAGCTTGAAAAAGAATTCCTCAATTACTCTGCTTCCCTTCCTGCTAGAGAAAACTAACCATGTGACAGATTTTGATCAATGAGATGTGAGCAGAAGTACCTGAGGGGTGGAGCTTCCCTTCCCAACTAAAAAGGCAAAGCTTCACCAGGATAGAGGTCACCCTCCCTCAGCACAGACTGATGCCTGCAGGTTCAGCAGCCATTTGCAGCCTTGAGGATGAAAGCCACATACTGAGGATGGCTGCACAGGGAGACTCAAAAAAGGAGCTCGGTTCTTTGATGATATGCTCACACCAGCCTGGGTGTGTCCACATCTGAACTTCGGGTTATGTGAGAAACACATACTGTTGATATATCGATGCCACTGTCATAGTTTTCTATTATTTGGAGCTGAGTGCCATCCTGACTGGTACCTCAAGTTAGGAAAGTTATCACTACAAGCCTAATTCAGAAAAACAAACAACAAATAATTGCCATTAGCACAAAAGGTTTGAATTTGTTTGTTTGTTTTACGCTGCCAGGCTTCTGGGACAGAGTGGGCACATACCCACATAATTGTCCCCCTCACACACACTCCACACAGCCTACCACGTGTCCCTGACAGGCTTCAAATGTCACTACTCCCCCACTCTCAACCCTGGCTGCACACTGCAGCCACCTGAAGAGCTTTAAAAAAATCTTAATTCATGGACTTTACCCCCGAAATATTCCAATTTAATTGTTCTGGAGTGGGTCTCAGGCATCAAGATTTTTAAAAATACTTCCCCGGTGAGCTAAGGGAACAATTAGCTTGAGAGTCACATCCATAGCTGATTCGTCTCAAAAATAATATAAAAATATAAATATATACAAGGTTTAATGTTATTACATTTATTTTAGTATATATGTATATATTTAATATTTTATTTTATTAAATGTATTTTATAATATATAGTATCAATAACATAAATATAACACAAAGAACTTTAAAGAGGTGGAAAAACATTTTTCTAAGTCAAAAAATTTTTCTAAAAATTACTGCCTATTTAAGAAAAAGTGCCTTAATATTGCCATTACATTATATTGGGTGAAAACAATTGCAAGTAGCCCAGAAGAGTTCATTTTTAAGACGGAAATACAAGAGGTAGGGCACCTATTCGAATCTCATTAATTATAACTTTATCAAACTAGTTATGGATTGTTGGGTTCCATGAAGGCAGGGACTATCATTGTCTTCATCATTTTGTCCTCAGTGACTAGGACAGTACCTGGCACACAGTAAGTGTTCAATAAAATCATGTTGCTTGACTGCCAACTTGGAATATGTAATCATTTACCAAAATCTGACACCTGCAAATCAAGAATCTACTAAGTAAATTTATGATGTCCACCAAACTTCCCAGGAGTGTTTAACCAACCCTTGAAGTACTTCAATAGCTTCTACTTTGTAACCCTAGGATAATTACAAGTGAGTGTAAGACACTCATCTTTCTAAAAAAGTTCAGGTCAATCCCCTGCTTAGCAACACTTTTGTTCCCCAAAATGAAGCTATGGGATGGGAGTGGCAGAATTATACTATCTTTAGTACTCTGTATGCATTTGCCCTAGCTCAAACTTGACCTTCCCCAACCATACCAAATGAAGGATACTTAACCAGCTTCAGTGAAAAACCAAGTGAAAAAATGTTCTTCAAGTGTTAGAAACAACTGGAAAGAAGGCCATATGTTTTTATATATGAAGATACATCTGATATCTTCATCTGATTGATTTATAGGAAAATGCCAGGCTCTCTGCATTAAATAAATGAATAAATACAACCTTCTCCCCAATGCAAAACAAAGAAAAAATACAATATTGTTTTGTTTTTGCATTTGCTCTCTTATTTAACTCTCAAACAGCCCAGTGAGGGCTGTTGCTTCCCATTTTGTAGATCAGAATTTAGGTTCAGAAATATCCCCAACCAGGATTTTAATGAATTTAGTTTTCCTTCATCTGGTTCCTGTTTCCTGGAGCACAATCGCCTTTACTCCTGAGCAACTCCTAGCTCTTTCACTGTTCCCAGCCCCAAAAGGCATCTTTCTGACCTTTGACTGGCTACACTCAGTTTGGCCTCAAGGCTCTGCAGAAAGCACCCTTTCCCCAGATTGTCCCAATCTCTTCTTCTTTGACTCATATTTGATCTCAATGTCAAGGCCTCAGAAAGGTCTTCCTGGATCATTGTCCCTATTCCCATCCCTTAGTCACTTTCAACCTTGCACTGTTTGATTTTCTTCAAAGCACTCTTCACTTCGTGTGATTAGCGTGTTCATTTATTTGTGTTGATTTTCCAGTCTGACTTCCAACTGAATGTAAGGTCCATGAAATCAGGGACTCGGTCTGTCTTGTCCCTGCTGTATTCTCAGCTCTCAGAACAAACTGTGCTTGGCACATCAGAAGCTATTATATACTTGTACAGCAGAATGAATCATTTCTATTGACATTAGCTCTAGTACTAGGAGTATGGCCTTTGCTTTCATCATTTTCCAGACCACCCCACCCCCTTAGCAATAAGGCACCTTCTTGTGCCAGCTGAGTACCCAGAAAATATTTTCATTTATAGGATCCTCAGATTCAGGAAAACTGCAGGCCCTAGGACTCTAGTCCCCTCAGCGTGGATCTGAGCTTGATCACTACTCTTGAATTTTCCTTGGTCGCCCTTCTTGGTTCCTCTAAATCTAGGGTGACTAGATGTTTACTGGGACAGCCCCAGTTCATATCTATTGTCTTGGCATAATTTTTACTAGTGACCCTTGTCACTCTCAAAAGTGCTCCCATTTGAAGGATAAATGATAAGCTCCCCTACCAAAACCTTACCCCCAAACTCTAGCTCAATGACATCCAATGTTCTCATCCTCAATTTGCTCCAGAGTTCACTCAGCTCTCTATATGACCATTTTCTTATGTATGTATATAAAAAATATACAGAATAACTATGTTAAAGATTTTTTTTAAGTTATACGTGACCACAATCCCAGTCTTGTAACACAACTGTTTTCATTTGTATAAATTGCCATCTTGTCCTTTTTCACAAACATAAAAATACCTGTTTTTATAAAATCTCAATTATAGTACATCTACAGTATCTATTTTCCTTTCTGTCATAACGTTGTCATACTTACATAATCACTATAATTACAATTTTAATGGCTACATCATCAAATGAGTGGTCCACAATTAACTTAAAATGGTTTCTTAATGTTAGGCATTTTGGTTGCTATCAAAATGTTGTTGTTATAAATAATGCTGCAAGTGAACATCTTGATCCATACTAGTTGTTGGTTTTTGTTCAATTATTTGCTAGGATAAATTCCTAGGAGTGAGGTTACTGGGTGGGGCACAGGGCACCATCAGCCCTCCAATGCACAAGTAAGCGTTACTTCAGAGCGTTATGTACTCATAAGATGAACAACATCACCAGCAGTGAATCCATGTACCAATTTCACTACAACCTCACTGGCAGTTAGGTGGTATAATTTTCAATAATTTATTTTGCCAACCGGCTTTTTGAAGGTTTCTTAATTTCATTTTAATGTTACAAGTTCTTAATTACTAAGGAGGAAGAACTTTCTATGTGTTTGTTCCCTAGTACAACATTCTCAACCAGGGGCAATTTTGCCCCCGAGGGAATATTTGGAAATGTTTGAAAATATTTTTGATTGCCACAGCTTGTGGGGTGAGGTGGTGCTACTGGCATTAGTGGGTAGATTTTACAATTTCCAATACACAGGACCATCCCCCCACCCTAAACACACACACACACACACACACACACACACACACACACACACACACTCACAACAAAGAATTATCTGTCTCAGAATGTCAATAATTCAGAAACCCTTAGTAAGTATGGTTTTCACAATCCAGAATAGAAAATGGGGCTATTTTCATTTTGGTAAGAAGACTGTTACATAAGCTTTATGTTCATAGTCTCTGCTCACTTATCTATTGGAGTCTTGATATTTGTTTTTTTAAAAGAATGTTTTGTTTTGTAGTATAAATACTAAATCTGCATTTATTTCATTTGATGCCAGTGTTTTCCCCAATATGCCCTTGTCCTTTTAATTTTGGATTACAGCTTTAAGACATTTTTAAATAAAGAAACATTTAAACTTCAACCCCTCTCAACCTTGGGCTGTCTTTCTCTGGTCTCTTGCTATATGCTTGGGGTCTGTTGCTGAGAGCAGTCTCCACAATTCACACATCCTGGTTAATGGCCTGCTTCTTGGTATATTCTTCGCAAAAGGAAATGGGAGAGCAACCTGAGCTGCATAGATAGCAAAGTCCTGTTTATCCATGTGGGGAAAAGCACATGGTGGAAAGGCAAGAGGTTTGGGTTCTTGAGAGAGACATCAGTGTCCTCATCGGTAACACGGCAGGTTGGCTTGAAGCATCTCTGAGTTTCCTTTGAATTCTGTGATTCTATACACAAGAGAGTATGACCATAATTATTGTCACTCCCTTCACAAGCGGCCATGTGGACCCATGATAAGACCCTCTAGAGATATCGCACAGTCTGAACGGGACTTTGTGCTATGAGACCCATCTATGCCTCTTAGGAAGCACGGGGCCAGAATGAGTCCTGCAGAGGAGACTCAGAAAAACCCCAAACCACTTAGGCACAGGCTCTTTGGTGAGGCTCCCCCATAATTTTCAAGAGAAAAAAGTCTGGGTGCTGTTGAGGACAGCTTCATGAAGACTTCTGCTGAATGGGCTGCCGTCACTTTGTGACCTGCCATCTGTAATCCCATTTAGACACCAGGTCTTTATGATGTCAAGATGGGTGTGGCGCTGACCTCCTTTCATATATGCCAAACTTAACCACACATGACCCATCTTCAGTGAAACAAGCAGTCAGAGGTGGTAGATTGCCTTGACATGTTTTTCCTTCCCAAATTAAAATAGTTTAATTTTTTATTCTGATTGAGAAAATAGTATACATTCGCTATTTAAAAAAAGAAAAATTACAGGAAAGTACCAGGAATAAGTAAGCTACTCAAAACTCAACCACTCAGAAATAACCACTGTTAGCATTTTAGAGGATATCCTTCCAGAGATATCTCTATATGCATGCAAATATTCCCCAAAGCCACACATTTTACATTAACAGGATTATGCTCAGAATACTCTTTGTAACTTGCTTTCTTCACTCAATGTTACGTCATTGACATCTTTCTGTGTTAACAAATACAGATCTTACTGTCATTTTAGTGCCAGCATAAAATTCTAGTGTATGAATGTCTCATAACATGTTTAATCCCCTATTGTTGGGCATCTATACAATTTTATAGTACTGATAAAATGTTTACTGTTCACAAATGATGATGAATTGAGCATCTTTGTGCATCATTTTTTCTTCAAACCTGTGTAAGTGGAATTGCTGTGCCAAAGAGTATACACATGTAAGATGTTAATATGTATTACTGTACAGCTTCCTTTGAAAAAATGTTTCAATGAATATATTGATATATTACATAGAGACGTCTTTACTTTCTTGACCAGGCCTAATGATGGAGGAGGAAAGTGTGAATTTTGGAGGATGTTGCTTAAAGAACAAAAATAAATAAATTCAGGAAGAGATTCAAGGAGGATGTAGGCTATGGAAGACTCTTCATGAGAGTTTGAGGAAAGAGGCAGTGTAGTCTAGTGGTTAAGAAGATGGATTTTGAAGTCAAACAGACCTACTTACAAGCTGTGTGACCTTGGACAGGTTACTCAACTTAGGACAAGACTTATAAAACAAGGTTTTTGTACAAATTAAATGAGATAACAGTAAGTAGAGCACTTAACACACAGTGCCTGATACATGGTCATGTGTTCAATTAATAGGCTTTTAATAAAAAGTTCATAGTAATAGAGGCCAAAAGAAAGGTCTCTTTTCCACAGATGGGTCACTGATTTTTTTTTTTTTAAGATTTTATTGGGGAATTGGCGGAGGAGAACAGCGTTGGGGAATCGGGGAAGGGGAACAGACAAGTTGCTGTCCTTTTGTTCTTCAGTTTAGTTGCGGAGGATGTTGCTTCACTGTTGGTATCGTCATTGCGCTTTTCCCGGATGAGGCAGATCAGTCGCTGGCCTCTGGATGTCGCTCACCGCGGCTATTGGCAGCTCACGCTTGGCTGCCAGCCGCTCACGCTGGCTGCGGGCCACTCACTGTAGCCTATGGCAGCCCACTGCAGCAGGGGCTGCAGCCCACACCATCACCGGGGCTCGCACAGCCCAGCTCCAGGTGGAGCTGTTGTTAGCTGTAGAGGGCAATGTCACTGGCCCTCATGTGGGATCCGAACCGGGGCCGCTGGCATCCCAAAACCAGCGCTTAACCAATGCGCCACTCGGCCGGCCCAGGGGTCACTGATTTTTACACTGAATTTTTTAGGGTAGAACTAGCCAGAATGTTGCTTCTGTGTGGTTTTGTTGTTGTTGTTTAGTTTTAGTTTTTGTTTTTACCTATAACTTCTCTGTGCCAATAAACCTGATGGCATGGTTTCCACGAGAGAGAAAAAAAGCTCTGCGAGTGAAAAAGAACCATAAGCAGACTTCTTCTCTTCCAGGCCTCCCCAGAAGACCAAGAACAATAGTGTTTAAGGAGGCCCGGAGGTTAACATCTTTGCTGAGCTTTTCCTCCATTACTCAGTTTTCCTCCAGTTGTAAATACCTTATTTCTCACAGCATTAGCTTAAAACCTCATCTCATGCATAATTTACACTCATGATGTTTGCTATATATGGCATTAAAAACATTCCCTGGATAGGGAATAGACTCAATGGAATTGTAACAGCTATATACGATGTCAGAGGGGTAGCGGATTGGGGGAGGGGGTTATCACTTTGTGAGAGGTGTAAATGTCTATTATATTGTTTTTATTTTTGTTTTTGTTTTTTTAAAGATTTTATTGGTGCATTGGGGAAGGGAACAGTGTTGGGGAATCAGGGAAGGGGAACAGATAAGTTGCTGTCCTTTTGTTCTTCAGTCTAGTTGTGGAGGATGTCACTTCACTGGCCCATGTTGGTATTGTGATCATTAGGCTCTTCCCGGCTGAGGTAAATCGGTCACTGGCCATCGGACAGCTGCTTATGGTAGCTCACGGTAGCTCATTGCAGCCCCACTGCAGCCTGTGCTGTTGCCGGTGACTCACAGCAGCCCAGCTTCAGGTCGAGCTGTTGTTTACAATCTTAGCTGTAGAGGGTGCAGTGCCACTGGCCCATGTGGGATCCAAAGGAGGGGGGCGGTTCTCAGAGCTTGTGCTCCCAAGCCAACTCTTAACCAATGAGCCACTGGGCTAGCCTGTTTTTTTGTTCTTTGTTTTTAATTGGGGAATTGGGGGAGGGGAACAGTGTTGGGGAATTGGGGAAGGGGACCACCCAAGTTGTTTTTCTTCAATCTTCGTTGTGGCGGGCGCCAGTCATCATCTGGCTTCCTGTTGGCAGCTCGTGGCCTCTAAGCTCAAGGTGCTGTGTTCAATCTTAGTTACGGGTGGGCATAGCCACAATCCCATGCGGGAATCAAACCAGCAGCCTTGTTGTTAAGAGTGCACATTCTATCTACTGAGCCATCCAGGCCACAGCTCAGCTCAAGGTGCCGAGTTTAGTCTTAGTTGCCGGTGGCCATATAGCCCACCATCGAACAGGCAATCTTGTTGTTACATCAGCTGAGCCATCCTGCCACCTGTTGGCAGCTCATCGACAGCTCAGCTTGGGCGCAGCATCACTGTCCCATGTGGGAATTGAACCGGTGGCCTTGTTGCTCAGAGCTCGCATTCTTAATCCAACTCTTAACCAACTGAGCCACTCTGCCCAGCCCTAGTACATTGTTTTGTATACCTGAAACTAATTTAAAAACTGAAAAAAATAAATATGCCCTGGAACATGTAAACCTTTCTCTTTTTTAAAATTAGTGTGAGACTCCTTCAGGAGCCAGCCCCAGGCAAGCAACTGTCCCACCTAGGGAGTACCTCAAGTTCCAGCTTTCAGATTTGGTCCTGTTACTCTACTTCACATCCAGTTCCATCCTCCAGGTCAGATCTAGCTTGCCAATAGTACAGCCCTGGGCTCACATTACTGTCTGCCCACCATCTCCTCTTCTTTTTTGTGAATAAAGCTTCTCAGTTGATCCCAACTCTCTTTCCCACTGACCTGGGACACTGAATCAGGATTGTTCCTACTACAAGGTACCAGACAGCCACTACAATCAACCAGGATGCCCACACAAATGAAACTGAGTTGCCATCCCTTACAGGGGCTTATCTAGTACTGCAGACCTTAGGATTCCTCATTACAAACTCCAACTGACAATTGGTTCTCCTAAAGGACTGAGATATTTATGTAGGATGTTCAAGGGATAAAATGTCACAGTGGACGACGATTCAGTGTTTGAAATCAAAATTAGAAATCATCCTGATGCCTAGGCAGTAATGATCGATGTTGAGATTTTAACTATATTATAAAAATGAAAACAGATGATAAAAACATCCAAACTATATTAAAAATGCAAAGTATCTCATCTTACTCTTCAAAAATAAATACTATTAACAGCTTTTTTGGAAAACCCATTTGAAACATTTTAAGTTTATACACATATGCACATATAGATTTTTGCTTTTATTAAAAGCACATATGGGAGCAAACTATGTATACCACATTCACACCTTTTTCACTTCAGCGTATAGAAGTTTGATCATCTTTTCAGATTGGCACATTTCAGATGTAACCCATTATTTTAACAACTCTATGGCATTCCACTGAACAAGCAAAATGTAGTATAATTAGTCTCTTACTGATGGATATTTAGCTTGTTTCCAGTCTTTGCTGTTACAAACAATGCAGCAATGATTATCTTTCTGTGTACATAATTGTATAATCTGTGGGTATGTTTGTAAAAAGACTCCTAGATGTAAAATTGCCAAGTTACAGGGCGTGTGCCCTTCTAAATTGAATGGACATGGTCAAATTGCTCTCTACTGTATTGACTTATACCCCTACTGGTAGTGTGTGGTGCTATCTGCTTCTCCATTGCTTGGGCAACATTGTGTATCAGCAACATTTTCGTCTTTGGCCATCTGACAGGGGACTCTCACGTTGCTTTAATTGTCATTTTGCTAAGTGAGGTCAAGTATCTTTTCCATATTTGTTTGCCATTTATTTTTCTCTTTCTGTAAAAAGCCTATTATAATCATCACTCATTTTTCTTTGGATTGTCAATCACTTTCTTATTTATGAGATTTCTCATATAGTAAGAAATATGCCCTTTTTTGGTCATATGTGTTGCCGATATATTTCCCAGTCTGTCATTTGCCTTTGATCTTGCATATAATATTTTAAGCTGTGTAAAAAATTTCAGGTAATGTATATCAATCTTTCCCTTTATGGTTTCAAGATTTTATAGTGTATCTGGAAAAGACTCGATTCCAAGATTAATTTTTAATGCTCATTTTTTCCAAGTTTCTTTAGTTTTTTTCTTTCTTTTGTAAGAACTTTTTTACATTTAACCTGGTGTGTGCTGTATAAGAAATAAAGAAGCTAGCTTTCCCTCTCTCCCCAACAAAATGACTAGCCAGTTGTCCCAACTCCCTTTATTAAATAATTCAGCTTCCACTCACTAGTCAGAAATGTCATCCTATTCATTTTGCATTTGAATTTGTGTCTTAGGAATTGACACACATATTTGGGTCTTAAATTTGAGTTTGTTTTGGGATCTATTTCTGTATTCTATTCAGCCCTATGTCCTATCTTTCCATATTGTTTTTATTTCTATATTTGCAATTCATTTTAATATCTTGTTCAGCTAATTTTCTCTATTTACCCTCCTTCTTTAGAATTTTTCTGGAAATTCTTATACGGTTATTTTTCTCACTGGGATCTTAGAACAGCTAATCTAGTTCTCCTCCAAAATCTCAGAAAGTCCCATGGGATTTATTGGGAACACATTAAATTAATTTTTAGATTAATGTAATAGAATTGCTATCATTATATAAGGTATATCTTTTTGTTTGTTTGAGTGTTTTTTAAGTCACTTAGAATTTTTCAAATTAAGCCCTGCATATTTTTTGTTAAATTTATTCCTTCCTTCCATTTGCTGTTGCTGGTATTATAAGTGGAATCTTTCCTCCTATTACATTTTCTAATTGGTTATGGTTTACACTTAGGAAAGTTACTACTTTTTGTGTTAACTTTGAAAGCTGACTGGATTCTCTTATTATTTTTAATAGTTTTTCAGCTGATTATTGTGGATGCACTTATTAGCTATATTTATATTTTGAAAATGAACTGGTCAAAATATGCCTTTCTTATTTTTCATCAATGCCTTTACTATGCCTAACAAGCTCTACAGTTGTCTGTAGGGAAAGAAGAACTAAATGTGATGGGTGCTGTGTGAGACACCCAACCAAAAGAAAATTAAAACAGAATATGGACTCTGTTTGCTGATATTATGAAAAAAAGCACCTGATCCAGTTTATGTGAGGGGTAGTCAATGCCAGGATGTTACACATTGGCATGAGACTAAACACAATCATTGAAAGAGGGTCTTTCCCTACTCTGCTATCTCAAAAGCATTCAATGTACAGTGTTTTGGTGTAAACCACTAATGTTAAATAGTAATTATCTCCACAATCTCACTGGAGAAACTAGGTAATTCTTTTGGTATTTTAAGAGAGTTGAAATCAAGAAAACGGCGTTACCCCAGCATGGATGAGGCTAGCACACTAATACAAATGTGGTCCTTATCTGATACTGTACACTCAGTAGCTTCTAAACCCTGGTCTTAAAGTATTTGGTAGATGAGCCCAGTGGCTATGTCTGAGGGCCAGAGAATGGTTCCAGAGCCTCAGCATGTGGAGCGAGCCGAGCATGAAAAGGAGTCAAGGGCAAACCAAGCACTCAACCCTAAGATGTTGGTGGCCAACCAGAAGATTTTCTACCTGAATTACAAACATAATTAAGAGGCTAATGGATGGAGAAGATAGGTGATTACTGTCTGAGAGGAAATGAACATTTCAGACCACAGCCAAACCCTCTATTTGATGGTGGTAGATTGACACGTTGCTGCCAAAATTTTCTACCCAAAGTCAAGAAACATGAGCTGCATTGGCTGCAATCCCCAGGCTTGCTGTGTAAACCCTGATGTGACCTACTCACTGAGCACAGATATACTCGGCGGTGCTCAAAAGAAAGGAGTGGGGAGGATTTTGTGTCTGCGTATGGGGACAGTGGGAACATTCTAGAGACTGAGGCTAGGGGTGTGGGTGTGGGCTTGGTGACTACGTGACTGGGGGTTCCATGGACTCCAAGCCCCAGAGGTTATCCCAACATAGTCATGACCAGTAGGATCAGATGGGCTTAATCTTGTGGTTCTAATGCTTAGAGAGAGACACAGCGAGTCAGAGTTGAAACCCTCACCATAGCAAAGAACCATACTTACCACTTCACTGATATGTCCCCAAGGGGTTGAATGAAGATCAGTGGGGTAAATGTACAGGGAGACACTGGTGCAGCTCAAGGTAGGGAAGTCTCCTTTGCTCATGTGAGGAGAGAGAAAGCTCTCTGGCATTAGAAGTGATCAGGCATAAGTGGGGACTATTTCTGGGGTGGAGGAGTGTTGTAGAGGAGTCTGAAGCATCAAGAGTGTGTCTGAACTTTCCAGCCTTTGAGAAATCTTTCAGCCCTGATATTCTGTGATTATTTATTTTGCTTCTTATGATAATAACTATTATTAATATTACTCTTATTGTACTTAAAGTTTTTGAATACTTGTTAGACACCAGGCATTGTGTTGAACTCTGTATATGCACTATCTCTATAAGGTAGTTACTGTCATTTCCCATTTTATAGATACAGAAACTGAGTCAGGGGGGTTAAGAATGTTTCTAATGTCGGTCACATGGATAGCAAGCGGCAGAGCTAGGATTCAAACCCTGCCCTGACTGTGGAGCTGCTCAGCTATACTTAGTTTCCACGTTAAAAACAAACAGAAACATGCATTTTATATATATATACCAGACTTATAAAGCTTACAGCAGTTTTCCAGGCTAAGGACATTGTCTGCTTGCACAAAAAGGAAGGCTTTATCCTCTCTAATTTTTATTTCTTTATTGTTTGTTGGCTTGCTCTAAAGAATATTAATTAGAATCAGACTCTGATAGAGACAAAGTGAGTGATCATAGATTTTCAAGCTTAAAATAGTAAACTGGAGTGTTGGGAGACCCTAAGCCATAATGAAATCATGGAAAATATGTAAGTTGCAGGGCCCCCGACAACTTAACATTCAGATGGCTGATCATAGTTGTCAGAAAGAAGAACAGACTTGCTGTTCATTCATTCTTTTTTTGTTCAAGTCAACAAATACTTATGAACTTAAAACTATAGTATGCAACGGACAATATGCTGAATACATTTCAAATAAAACACAAGCATCCAATCAGAGATGTGGGTGAGGCTTGCTCTCTGCTTCCTTACAAAGCTTAAAGAAGCATCTTTTTTTTTCCCTAAAACTACATATTACTTTTTCTTTTTTTTAATTAGAGCTGACAAACAATATTATATTAGTTTCAGGTGTACAGCATAGTGATTAGACACTATGTACCTTACGAAGAGATCACCCCTAAATTTAGTACCCATCTGATACCATACAGAGACTTTTTCTTGATAAGATTAAAACAACTTTTCTAACTGGCTGATTTCCATGCTAATCTTTCAAATACACACAAGCATATTGATTTTTGATGCTAAGTGCCCTCTTTACCATTGAAGTGAATTACTAGGATGCTGAAGGTTTGGGAATGGTTCAGGAGGAAGGACAGGAAGGCAGAGCTGCTCAGGGAGGGATGAGGAGATGGCGGAGGAAGGAGCCAGTGAACTAAGAGTTGATTGAACAAAGACCAAATTAAGGGGCAGAGTGAAGAGAGGTAAGATGTTGAGGTATGGGAGAGAAGGCAGGGGCACTGCTTGAGGAGGCACACAGCCAGATTTTAGAAACACCAGCTAGGGTCTTGGGCTGCTGGTAAATTGCAGTGCAGCATCGCCCAGGGCCCCAGCTCAAGCCAGGGGTCAGCGCCTTTCTCTAGAAAGTTTGAGACTGGAGGCAACTCAACCAGGATGGTGACCATCCCAGATAAGTGCACTTGAAACTCCATCTTCCAAAGACCCCCTTGGGATAGCATTAAAAATAGAAATTTTGAAATAAAACCTTAATGATGTTCAGAAAAGAGAAGTAAGGTGCAGTGCCCCTGTGAACCTCCTTGCCCCAATTGCAGGGCCCAGGGCAGCTGCCCAACTGGCCAGCCAGAGGATGGGACTACATGGGATCCTAGCATTGCCGGATATTGGGCTCCCCCAAAGCCCTTCATGCCTTCTAAATTCCTCCCAAAGACAGTCCTGCCTTCTGCTCTTTAGGCTCCTGAGGGATGGAGTTCTCTCTGGCGACTCTGTCTTTGAGCAGGTGGTTCTGCTTTCAGCCTTTGGGCTTCCCACACCCAACTCATTTACCCCTGTCTCTTTCTCGGGGTCAGGAAGAAGGGACCTTTCTCTTTCAGCTTTCTGGCTAATTTGCTGCCAGAATCTTCTCAAAACACTCATAGGAGAGCATCCTCTCCCACCTCACCCCACAGCCCTCACCCCTCCACTTACTCTCCCCATGCAGGCCAATTCAAGGCTATGATCCAAGCATCCGTGGGGTGGGAAGGAGCAAAGCCTAAGGCTCAGGAGGATGAAGAAAGTTCTGAACACTCACCAAGTGCAGGGTGTCAGCTTTCTGTGTCTGCCTCTGTCGGCTCTTTTGAGCAGCAATGCGATTTTTCTCCCTTCTCTGAACTTTTCTCACATCGTCAGAGGAGTCCTGGGAAGCGGAGTTGATGAGAATTAGGCACATCTGCTCCTCTCTTCTGAGCTAAAGCAGGCTCTCACGGTGTTTAGTATCCATCCGCCCATCCTTCTATTTCTTCATCTTTTCATTAGCTCTTTCCCTATCTACCAAAAGGCTGAACCCAAACGAGAATGCTTCCCCCCACTCTGTTAGGCTCTCTTGGGTCTCTATAACTTTTTGGGCCAAAAGTTACAGGAAGAGGGCAAAGACCTTGAGGCCTCAATAGAGCTGTATTTGGAAAAACATGGTTAAGGCGATGAAGTGTGTTTTATCACCTCCCCTCCTCTTCAGGGCTGCTCCACCCTTACTCTCTCACTTTTTGGCCTAGAACCTTCTTGTTATTTTTTTCAAAACATTTGAAAAAACTTGAACACTTACTACATGCCAGCTTCTATACAAGTGCTTTTTCAGCGGTGCTTTTGTTTATTTCCCCAAATCCATCTTATATGTGAGGAAACTGAGGCTCAAAGAGCTGCCCAAGAGCTCACAGTGACCTGGGAGTTATGCTAAGTCTGATGCCTTTCTAAGCCCCATCCCCCATCCTCACTGGCCTGCACCCCAGAAGCCTTTCGCTGCACTCCTGGGCTGAAGTCCCCATCCCAGATCTGTCTCTTCCTTCCCTGTCTCACCATTCCTTTCATGATGCTCAGTGACCTTGACATTCCCCATGGCCCTGAGCATAATGCCTGCTACAAACTTGAGGCCAAGAACAGCTTTTAGTGTGAAGATTATCTGGCTGTGGCAGGGAGCAGATGGGTGCTTAAGAGGCAAGAAGACATTTGGGTGTTCTCTAAGTACATCCCACAGATGGGTATGTCCTCTACTTGGGCAGGTCAACTCCAGCTTTCCCCCAGATGCTGCAGGACAAGTACAGGAGTCTGAGCACAACCCTTCTGCCCCTCCTGCCCTGTTTCCTCTCACTTCCCCACAGATTAGAGGCACACGGTTCCTAGGGCAAGACTCTGTGCTCACCAAGCATATCTCACGAATGTGCTCAACACTTCCAGGCCATTGCCACAGGAGGGCATCGGACTAGATAGGAAGGAAATGCTCTTCCTCTAAGGGGGATGGGGACCAGGTTACCATAGAAGCCATGAGTAATTTCCTTCCTAAGAAGAGTATGGACTTCCAGGCAGCTTGAGCCCCTCTGATAGCATCTTGAGTGAAGGACTAAATTGTTTGCCCTCTAGAGGTCTCCACTAGGACTTCTCCAACCTGCTGCTCCTCTGTTAGCTATTTATGACCGATGCTATAGTATACGTTTATATACTTTTATTTTGGCTGCAGCGTTTTGAAAGCCCTCTTGGATATCTGTGCTAGGGAAAGAATGTCATTTTTAAACCACAAAGTTGAAGAAGAAATTTTAATCCATTGATGGATTGGGTGAGAAAGAAACCTTCCTATAGAGAGGAATGTCAAGGAATCTGGTGAAGAGAAAGCCCCAGAAGCTGTGAAGCAGGCAGGGTGCCCCACTTTCTGGCAACCCTCAAGCTGGAAACTTTCAACTTGGAAGTCACAGTCTAGACTCCAAACGCTCCCAGAATCTCTACCTCAATCTCTCTGGTTTCCCCAGAGCTGAGCTGGGCTGCTATGGAATGCCTCCAGGTCTCCACAGTCACCTCCTGATTTATTTCTTTCCTTCTGTCCAGAAGCCACAGGGGAAAGAGGTGTTGGTCACAGCTCCAGAGTCCCTCTTTGCTGGCTGTGCTAGCAACAGGGACAGTGCCCCAGTAAATAAAATAGTTCCTTCTGTGCCGCCTGAGTTCCTCCTCCTTCTAACTTTTTTTTTTTTTTTTTTTTTTTTACTCCTTTACTTTCCCTAACCCCCTTTCTCTCTTGCCCTGATGGCTGCCTCCTAGGAAATGACATGGCTAGCCTTTGGGTGGTGCATGCCAGCAGCCCACTATGATGCTCCTTCTCTGACTTTTTACTGCCTTGGAGAAAGGTAGAGCCTTTCCTCTGAGAGACCACAGTTCTTTGATGCTCATTCTCTCCTTGGCTTCCTAGAAAGCTTCCTGGGGCGGGAATCCAGGTGAGGCAGAGGCAATGGGCACCATCGGGGAACGAAGAGGAAAGGGGGCTTTGGCAGAACGGGCAAAAGGATGAGGGTCTCTGCCAATATGCTCAGCTTGATTGCAAATACCATGTCTAACGGAATGCTCTTGCCACCAGCCACTTCCTCGCTCCTCAGCTCCTTGGGCAGGACAAGGAAGCTTGCCCCTCTCTTTGCCACCCCCACAGGAGAATCAGAAGGTAGAAGGAAGGGAAAGAAGTACTCTACCTGTTTGCCAGGAGGTGGAGAGCGGCTGAAGCTGGAGTCACTGCTATCGGAGCTGTGAGGCATGGCTGCAATCTTCCGGGCTCTCCACACAGCCCCAGATGCTTCTGGGCTATCTTGTCACCGGCTGGCCTCCTTTCCTGACTGCTCTCTGGCTACTAGCCCACTCCCCTCGTCAGGTCCCTCCTCTGCCCGCCCTGCAACCACCTCTGACCCCTGCGTCCTCCTCACACTGGGGTGCAGAGGCACTGCTCCCCACTGGGACATGTCGCTGGCTTGGGGCTCTCGCTCTCTCTCTCTTTTGTGGTTTCTGGTAACTCACGCTGGAAGTCACATGGGCGGAAACTTAAGTTAGAAGTTAATTTGAGATAAAATACATATCTGGGAAAAGACCCACAGAATTATGTGAAAGAAAGAAAAAAAAATACACAAAACCCCAGATACCTTCCGACAGTTTGAAAGGCAGAACAGCTCTCTTTAATTGATGAAGAGAAAAGAGAAAAACAGCCCAGGGAGGGGAAAACCCTCACCAGAATTAGCAAGTCGGTCTACTGTCAACACGGGCAGAAAGCAGAGGAGAGCAAGGAAAGAGTTTCCATTGATTTTTAAACCAAAATAAAGCAGTGAGACTGGGATTTCTTTCTGAGTTTTGCCTGAAAGCAGCTGCCTGTCCACCACGTCTTATGTGAGGCCTTCCTCACTACCCGTGCAGTCCAGCAAGCCTTGGGGTAGAAGGGGGATGAAGTGGCCCCAGTGCATGGCTCTTTCCTGACTATGAAACAGAAAAGGCTGTGGTCCATCTGAAGCCACTGGGGAGGCTCTGAAATTGATGTTCTAAAAGTTTACTCATCACCTATGCCCCTTGGCAAGGTGCTCTCTGGAGAATAGATGCCTCTCATGTTGAGGGTCTTTCAAGAGCTCAAGATTGGCTTTGAATTTTTTTTTTAATTTAGTTTAATTTAATTTAATTTTTGAGGGCAGTGTCACTGGCCCTCATATGTGGGACCAGAACCGGGGCCGCTGACTTCCCAAGCCAGCCCCCAACCACCGCACCACTCGGCCGGCCCCTGGCTTTGAATCTTGATTCAAGGAGGTCATCAAGTTAGAGCCCAGAATGGAGAAACAGTAAAAAATAAGAATAATGATAATGAAATGAGCACTGTACTTGGAGTCAAACCAACCAGGATTTGAAATCTGGCTTGACCACTTAGTATGTCTGTGGCCTTGGGTAGCTCACTTGAGCTCTATGCCTCTCGTTATCTCCATCTGTAAATGGAGGATGATAAAACCTGCCCTGCCCACCTGTTTTGAAAAGCAAATAATAGCATGGATTAAAATGCCCCTCACAACTCATAGATACAGAGAAAAAACTGATGGTTGCTAGATGGGAGGCGGGTTGGGGATGGGGGAGAAGGTGAAGGGGTTAGAAAGAAAGTACAAATTGGTAGTCACGAAATAGTCACAGGAATGGGAATACAGTGTGAGGAATATAATCAGTAATGTTGTCAAGACGACGTAGGGTGTCAGATGGATATTAGACTTACCAGGCAATCACTTCATCGATTATATAAATGCCTAATGACTGCATTTTACAGCTGAAACTAATACGAAATAATATTGAATGTCAACTATAATTAGATATTAGATAGATAGATAGATAGATAGATAGATAGATAGATAGATAGATAGACAGATAGTCATAGGATGTAAAGTACAGCATAGGGAATGTAGCCACTGGTGTAATAGCTGTGTACAATGTCAGATGGATAGTAGACTCATGGGGTTATCACTTTGTGGGGGGTGTAAATGTCTGATCATTCTGTTGTTTTGTACACTTGAAACTAATAATAAAATTAAATTAAATTTTAAAAAAAATGCCCCTAGCAGACTGTAAAAGGCGCTACAAATGGCTGTTCCTTACAGTGTTACTAGCCTTGCCACGAGCACCTTTGTGGAGTTCTCAGTAAGCAAGCCAATACTCACCTGGGCATTTTGGCTTTTTATAAAGGCCTTGCCTTATTCTCAGTAAGACGCAAAGCCAAATGTTTGCCCTGCTTCGTTTTAGGATTGATAGGAAGTATGGCCCTTAAAGGATTCTGTATCCACCGGCTGGATTCTGCCCTAAGACAGTATTACCCTAAGACAGTGAATCGAGCAAAACAAAATTCTTTCCCGTGTGTGGAAGTTGTATGTGAGTGGGAGAGGCAGACAGTAAGCAAAGAAGTTAACATATAATGAATCAGATGGTGACAATTGCTATGGAGAAGAATAAAACAAGTAGGGGTTAGGGAAATCCAGGGAGTGGATTGCTATTTCTACAGGGAGGTCATGAAGGTCTTACTGAAAGGGGGACATCTGAGCAGAAACCGGAAGGAGGTATGGGAGCTAATAGTGTGGCTGGGTAGGGGAAGGAGGTCCCATCAAGGGCCTGAGATGGGAGTGCGTTTGATGTGTTAGAGGAATAGCAGGGAGACCAGGGTAGCTGGCGCAGAAAGGCCGTGAGCTGCAGGAGCCGAAGTCAGCAGGATCAGTTAGATCCTTAGGAGCCATGCTAAGGATTTTGGCTTTTGTTCTGAAAGAAGTGGGGAGTGCCTGGAGGGCCCACCTTCCCACTTCTGCTCTGATGCTCTACCTCAGTGACCATTTGTTTCCTTGATAGCACTTATCAAATTTTATAACTATTTGACTAGTTTATTTACTTAATCTATTCCTGTTTCCCTCACTTACAAATTTTATTCAACAAATATTTATTGAGCACTCACTGTGTTCTTACCAGGCAATGTTCTAAGTACTGAAAATGCAGTTACTACTTGACTTTTTCTCAGAATGAGATGGTGAATCAGTTAGCTTTAGCTGCCTCACAACCCACAACAAACCTCAAGGGCTTAACACAACACCATTTATTTAGCTCATGAGTCTGCAGATCACCTGGAAGTTTCTTCTGGTAGAGGCTGGGCTAGGCTGAGCTTAGTGGGGCTCCATCATTCATCCTCAGACATCTGCTGATTGGCTGATGACTGGTTCACCGGGGATGGCCTTGCCTGGGACCGTTCTGCCTTACGTGGTCTCTCTTCCCCCAATACGCTTGCCTGGGCTTGTTTACATGGCAACTTCTGGATTCCAAGGGTACGAGCAGAATCATTCTGCAGAGGCACACACTCGGAATTCACCCAGTGTTTCTTGTGCGACATTCTACTGGATAAAGACAGTCACAAGGCCAGCCCAGAGTCACTGGGTTGAGACATAGACGTCACCTCTTAATACGAGGAATTTAAAGACTTGTGGCCATTTCTGCAATCTCCCACAGATGAGAAGCCATTGGAGGTTTCAGCGCAGAGGTGTGATGAGATCTAAGTTGGATTTTAACGGGATCTCTCTGGACACAGTTGTGGTTTTCCTGGAGGGGGGCAAAGTGGAAGTAGGGAGGCCAGTTAGGGTTATGGCATTGAATTACTGCAATAATCCAAGTAAAAGATGTTGGTGACTTAGAGCAGTGAGGTGGTAATAAAGGTGGTAAGACGCGGCCATGTCAAAACCAAAGACTGTGTCTGTCTTGTTTATAGTGATGTGCTCAGTGCCTAGTAAATGCCTAATAAATAGATGTCAAGTGAATAAATGTGTGGGTGAATTCCCATAGAACTTGCTGAAAATTTATGGCACTTATCAAGACCTCCTGCATTGTCCTTTATCTTTTCTTACCCTTAGTATATTGAAAGCTCTATAAGGATAAAAACTATCATGTTTATGTTTCATTCAGTTTAATTTAAAATTCATTAAAAACTATTATGTAGCAGAAATTGTAATTATGAATGAGAGAGCCTCTGCTCTCCTTGAGAGAAGGGGAAGTAATCGACTACCCAAGCAAGTTATTATAAATGTTATAATGTTCACATGAAGTTTTTTGCTCTTTTAATAGTTTAGCATTCAACAGTAAATTCTTGTTGAATGAATGGGTGCTTGATTCTGTGTTTCCAAAACAATATACTGATTTAATATTGAACAGAGACTAATGAAAAATTAGCTCTGATTTGGAAGATGATTTCTTTCAATAGTATTGATTACAAATTACTTTAAAATATTGAAGATTAAAGAATAACAAAAACTTGTGTATCCACCATTAAGCTTAATAAGTACTTATGAATAGAGCTGAAGATCCCTGTATATCTTTTCTTAATCCCGTCCCTCCCTATCCAGGTAGCCATTATCCGGGATGTGGCCTTTACCATTCCTATGCATGTGTTTATGGTTGAGCCATACCCATATGTATGCCTAGGCAATACACAATGTTGCCATGCATGATTTGAAACTTTTTACATGGTCAGTTCTTTTATATTTAATTCTATCATTATTATACAGTATCTGAATGGTTATGGCAAAGCTCAGGATACAGACATCAAACTGAGATTATTCTAAAAAATTCCATACAGCCACGGAGTACAGTTGTAATAGAGCCAGCATCAGCTCAAATAACATCAGCCCAAAGTCTAAGGTTGATGCTAAGGTCGCATTTGCCAGATACTTGACTCCTTTAGTATCAGGACAGTTGTTGGCTCATTACAAATTAGAAAACAGTGCCCCCTGTTGGTGGGCAATCCTAGGCCAAAGGGCAGGAACTGGTGAGCACCTATTTGACTTCTAAGGTGGAGGTCCTTGAACAGTGAACAATTTGCACAACTGTCCCCAGGGTCCTTGGTATATGTCACTTAATATGTGCAAGTACATGAATTAACTCATTTAATTTTTACAACAGTCATAGGGGGTAAATACTACTCCCCCCGTCAGGTCCTCAAAGACACTTGATGGACGTGGGCTGAAACAGAGAAGTTAAGCAGCTTTTCCAGGGTCACTTATGACAGCTGGCTTCCCCCAGATCACTCAATCTAAGAGAGAGAGGACTTCGCAGTACCTTTATGACCGAGTCTCCCATCACTTCTGCTTTATTCTATTCATTGGGAGTTAGGCTCTAAGTCCAGCCCACACTCAAAGGGAGATGAATGAGATTCCACCTCTTGAAAGGACGATCATTAAAGAATTTGTGGACATTTCTTAAAACAACTACGCTTCCCAAACTGATCTCTGAGGGAACATATAACTGGATATAAGCAATCTGATATGAGATCAGGAGTGAACCACGAGGCAGCATTCTGCTCCTGGCTCTGTCTCCAACTGACTCTATGACCTTAGGAAGGTCTCTTTCCCTGCCTGGGCCTCTGGTTTCCTCACTTGGAAGGGAATGGCAGAGAGGAGTGCTAAAATCTACTTTGTTCATCTAAGTTTGGCAAAGAAAAAAAAACACCTACCTTATTATTTCATGGTTATATTTCCTATGGTTGAGAGCAATAGACTCTGTAGCCAGACAAGCTGAGCTCAGCTCTCCACGTATTAGCTGGGTGACCTTGAGGTTGAGTTATGTGACCTTGAGGTTGAGTTAATTAACCTCTCTGTGCCTCAGTGTACAATGTACAGTGGGAGAATATAATATCCCCAATCTATAGGGTTCTTCTAAGGATGAAATGAGTTAAAGTTTGTAAAGCTCTTAGGACAGTGCCACCATGTGACTTTTTGTTAAAACAGAACAAAACTTGTACTGTTCTAACTACATATGACAAGCAGAGGGTCTTGGGCCAATCTGCTTTCATGAGGAGATTAAATGACTTATAATGGGGGGTGATATACTTGACAACCTGTAGAGCATGGGCACCCACCAGTCAGAACAGGTCCTAGCCCTTGTACTGAGCAAATCACTCATGAGTTGCTGGATCATGAGTGGTGGGAGGAGGGGTGGTCCTGAGAGAGGAGAAGGGAGATGTGGGGAGAGGGAGGTAAATCCCAAGAATTTAGGGCAGCAGCTCTTTGCCAATCATATATATTTCAGCGTTTTATTTTATTTTATTTTATTTGAGGGCAGTGTCACTGGCCCTCACATGCGGGATCCGAACCGGGGTCGCTGGCATCCCAAGCCAGCTCTCAACCACTGCGCCACTCGGCCGGCCCTATTTCAGCGTTTTAATAACTGGTATCACACTACCAGTGCCTATAGGATCAGACTTGTTTAAAATTAGCAGAATACACTGTAGGCACATGGACTTCTTAAGGTAATTGAAAATAGATGGGGTTTTTTAAAAGTGCCTCAAACCTGCTATATTCATACCTATACAGTTTCAGCTCTCTTCGTTTGCTGTTGCCAGTACCAGGACAAATATATACTGCAGCCCAACCCCTGCTGACTCAGCTCATCTCCCGGACTTTGAGATCTAATTGTGTTTTACAAGAGCAGGGATACTCTGACCAAATTATTAAAGAAATGGATTGAAACCGAGGAACTGGGCAGATCAGAAACCTGAGCACCTGTTGTGTGCCCACTCCTTATCCAACCACCCACCCACCCCAGGAGGGGTGGAGATGCTGACTACAGAACTAGGTATTTTTCCTTCAGCACAGTCATTTCAGAAGTCAGGCTTTCCTCTCTGGAAGGAGGTGCAAAATCTCCCAAAGCCAAAAAGAAGGAAAACAATACTCGCTTGGGACCCATCTCAGATATCTCGATTTAATTGGTCTGAGCAGGGGTATTTTTCAAAGCTCCCCACATAGCCACCTGATGTAGGGGAAATCATGGAGCCCACTTCTCCAGGAGGGGCAGTTTGTGGCCTCAGAGTCAAGTTCAGCTTGCTGGCTCAAGAGGAATGGATGCATCCGATTCTTTCACCTCTGTTCTTTCTTGTTCACTTTCCTGGGGACACAAAGGCACCAACCCAATTCCAGTGCCCTGTGGTTAACCGGAGCCGTATCTATTCTCATTACCACCTGCTTTGAGCTGGTACTGACCTGCTTGAGTTAGCCCCAGAGCCCAGCCCACTGCAAAGCGTGCCAAGCAAAGTGGGGCCCGCTAGAGGGATTTCGGGTCTAGAGGTCTTAGCAACACTCCCCTCTCCTCACAGGCTCTCCCCGGTGCATTCTGCATTTTAGGCCCCTCTGCCTTTTGCTCTGAGTGGCAGTTTCACTTTCCTAGAGCATGTTGCTTTACATTCCCTAATAGTCCTTTCTCTAGTTAGTAAAGATGAAACCCAGGGAGAAGAAAGGAGAGAAGAAAAGAATCTCTGTGAGTGTAGGCAAATGTCCCTGGGTTCCCCCAAGGGCCCCACACTGAGGTGCCTTGTGGCTGGGGGACGAGAAGGGAGGCCTTTCCCGCTCGCCAGCTGCTGCCCACCCCTACAGGCTGGCCCCTGCCCAGGTCAGAATTCCTAGGTTATCGCCGCACCCCCTACCTCCAGACCATTAATTCTTTGATACTAAACCCTGCTCACTCTCTTTTTCCAAGCTCCATCTGCATGCCCTTTTGAGGGCCAATTGGTGGATGTGCCACCTTTGAATTTTAAGGGTTGACTGCCACTTTTTATTTATTTGAACTAAAAATAATATTAAAAATCCCCTAGCTACCTTAATTTTTTTTTTCTTTTTTGTGGAAAAAGCACAGCATGGTAGGTACATCTTCACTGCTTACAAGATGGCTAAAGGGGGTTTTTCTCGAAGTTTCCCAAACAAGTAGGGAAAACATTTACCTGACTGTTTGCTCTCCAGCAAAGGGGCTGGAGGGGGTGGCCAGGTGATGGCAGGGAAATTCCCCCTGTGGGCATGGCCGGTAGTCCAACCCTCTCCGATTAAAGTCCAGATAAGGGCGTGTAGGAAGCTTTTTCGGAGGATGTGCACGGGGCTGGGCCTCAAAGGGTTAAGCAGAGTTTCTCAACTGCTGCCCTCTTGACATTTGAGGTGTATGAAGCAAAGGCTGTGAAGAGCTGTCCTGTACATTGTAGGACCATCTTTGGTCTCTACTCACTAGATGCCAATAAAACGCCCCAGCTGTGAAAATAAAAAATGTTTCCACAACTTGCCGGTTGTCCTCCGGTAGAGGCCAAATTTTCCCCAGGTGAGAACCACTGAGTTCAAGACCCAAAAGCAACTGTTCCCCTGGTCAATGAGGACCTGCTGGGTTCCTCACCCACCCCCTCAAAGCTTAGGAAACCTCTGGACAGGTGTGCTCCGCTTCATGCTGCCTGTGAGTCCCCAGATCATCGACCTCCTTCAGCCTGTGGCTAGAGCCATGCTGACAGCAGAGCCACTGGCAGCTCCAAAAGTGGGCTTCAGAGTTGCTTCTGGCACCTTCCCATCGCACCTGATCTTTTCAGCCAAGCAGGAAGGGAGCGAGGCCTCTCGAAGGTTGGTCAAGAGAGAGGCCATTCCGTTCTTTAGTTTCCCACTTAGTTAAAAACTAAAGATATATTAAAATGAGGTACCAAAAATTATGGTATATATATATATATATATATTTAGCTGAGCCATCCTGCTACCTATTGGCAGCTCAGTGGCTGCTCAGATCAGGCTGGGCATCGAACTGCTGTTGCTCAGAGCTCAGCTCGCACTCTTGAACGAGCTCTTAACCAACTGAGCCTCTCGGCCAGCCCTATGGTATATTTTTAAAGCAACGTACTTGTGCTAGAATTGGGTAATTATAGGATTTATACAATTATTCATTCATGGCTCTCTGCAGGTGGTATTGTCAGGCGGTGAGAAGTAACTTTGAACCTGGTGAATCTCCGCTTCTCTCAGGCCTGGCTGAATATCTCTGGCTGGACATATGACCTCATTTGGAGGTAAGTTGTTTTGGGAATGTGAGGCCTGTACCAAAATCACTTTTCAGCACCCTTTCCTCCCCCACGAAACCCTGAGAAAATGTGGAGAGAACCTTGGTCAGGGAAGGTGAAAAAGGGAAATGGTTTCTTAGCTTTGGGTTTGAATATGCAGTTGAATATTTCGGCTTTGTTCCCTTAGTAACTATGAGATCTTGGCCAGAGCACTTAAAACTCTTTGCCTCCGGTATCTCACCTATATAATGGGGGTTACAGTACCCACCTCGTAGTAGGCAAGGGATTCAGATGGCTTAGCACTCATGCTTGGTAATCATATGGTGCCTACAGTGGTTACTGCTGTTATATTTATTTTACGTAGGCCTAATTAAACTGGACCTCTCCCAGCACAGCATCTCATCCAAAAGAAATATTGAGAAGAGGGAATCACATCACATATCCACTTTCTGAAAATCCTCTTTATACATTTCTCCCTCCCAAGTCACCCTCCTTGTGGTTATTGTGCCAATCTACCCCTTCTCTTCTGAGGTCTCTTCTGTTCCTGCTTCCCAAATCTCACACCCTTTTCTGTGACTTTCTGCTGTGACCCTTCTGCTGAGTAACCCTAGTCTCTACTTCCCAGCCAAGTGTTCTTTGTCCCCCAGCTCACATCTCCAGGCCAGGTTAGAATCACTTACTTTTAGTCCTATTGTCTTCTTCACCAACATCTCCTGGCTCCACGGGGCAAAGGTTCTACAGCTGACTGGCCGGAACAAAGATGCCTCTGCCAAGGTTATCGATTGCCCTATTGTTGGACATTTGAATCGTTTTCAGGTTTTTACTATTCTAAATAAGGTGGCTAAGTATATTCATGTATAAATCTCTTTGGGGACATACACTTTCATTTCTCTTGGGTAAATACCTAAAACGGAATACCTACAATCTTGCTGTAGTCATTTATTATTAGTTCTAGTAGCTTTTATGCAGATTCCTTATGATTTTCTTAGATGATTGTGTTATCTGTGAATAAAGACAGTTTTTCTTTGTCCTTTCCAACTCATTTGCCTTTTTTTTTCTTCTTGCTTTATTGCATTTGTTTTTTTGGACAAGTGTTGAAAGTAAGACATTTTTGCCTTGTTTCTAATCTTAAGAGATAAGCATTCAGTCCTTTATTTAAGTATAATGTAAATTTTGGTGTTTTTTGTTTTTTTTTTAAATCTCTTTTATCAAGTTGAGGAAATTCCCTTCTATTTCTTGTTGGTTGAGAGCCTTCACTTTGAATGTGTATTGGATTTTGTCAAATGCCTTTTCTGAATCTATTGATATAATTCCATGGTTTTCCCCCTTTATTCCATTGCTATAGTGAATTACATTGCTTGATTTTTGAATGTTAAACCAACCTTGGATTTTTATCACCATGATAAGTCCAGCAACCATTTGACACCATACCACACTATGACAATATTATTGACTATGTTCCCTATGTTTTACATTACATCCCCATGACTTATTTGTTTTATACTTGGAGATTTAAACCTCTTATTTCCCTTCATCTTTCCCCCACTTTTTTAGTTTTTCAATTACAGTTGATACTCAATAGCATAGTGCTTAGACTTGTATAATGTAAAAAATGATCCCCCTGACTAGTCTCCTACTCACCTGGCACTATACATAATTACTACCATATTATTGACTATTCCCTATGCTTTACTTCACATCCCCATAGCTACTTTGTAATTATCAGTTTGTACTTACTCTGTTCACCTTTTTTCACCCTGCCTCCAACCCCTTCCCATTTATCACCCCAACAAATCTAGTACCAATATGACACCATACATAGCTATTACAATATTACTATGTGCCTTATGCTATACCCTACATCCCCACAATTATGTGTAACAACCAGTTTGTACTTCTTAATCCTTTCCCCTTTTTCACTCATCCCAAATCCCCCTCCCATCTGGCAATCATCAAAATGTTCTCTGTATCTATGAGTCTGTTTCTGTTTTGTTTGTTTATTTTGTTCTTTAGATTCCACATATAAGAGAAATCACATTGTATCTGTCTTACACTTACTGGGTCCTTCTTTGTCTCTTGTTATAGCCTTTGTTTTAAAGTCTGTTTTGTCTGGTATAAGTATTGCTACTCCATTTTTTTTTTTTCATTTCCATTTTCATGAAATATCTTTTTCCATCCCTTTACACTCCATCTGTGTGTGCCTTTCAATCTGAAGTGAGTCTCTTGTAGGCAGTATATGTAAGAGTCTTGTTTTCTTATCCATTCAGCTCTCTTATGTTTTTTTATTGGAGCATTTAATCCATTTACACTGAAAGTAATTATTGATAGATATGTAGCTATTCCATTTTTTTTTTTTTTTTTGAGGGCAGTGTTACTGGCCCTCATATGTGGGGCCAAACCGGGCCCGATGGCTTCCTAAGCCTGCGCTTAACCACCGCACCACTCGGCCGGCTTGTAGCTATTCCATTTTATTATTCATAATTTTGATCATTTTTTTACCATCTTAAAGAAGTCCCTCTAACATTCCTGGTAATACTTGTTTGGTGATGATGAGCTCCTTTAGCTTTTTTCTGTCTGGGAAGTTCTTTATCTGTCCTTTGATTTTAAATGATAGCCTTGCTGAGTAGAGTAATCTTGGTTGTAGATCCTTGCTTTTCATCACTTGGACTATTTCCTGCCAATCCCTCTAGCCTGCAAAGTTTCTGTTGAGAACAGCTGACAATCTTATGGAAGCTCCCTTATAAGTTACTAGTTGACTTTCTCTTGCTGCTTTTAGGATTCTCTTTTTGTCTGTAACCTTTGCCATTTTAATTATAATGTGTCTTAGAGTGGGCCTGTTTGGGTTCATCTTATCTGGGACTCTCTGAATTTCCTGGGCATGTATATCTATTTTCTTTCTAGGTTAGGAAAGTTTTCAGTCATTATTTCTTCAAATAGGTTCTCAGTCCCTCGCTTTTTCTCTTCTCCTCCTGGTACCTCTATGATGTGAGTGTTGGTATGCTTAACATTGTCCCAGAAGTCTCTTAAACTACCCTCATTTTTCATTTTTATAAAAAATTATTTATTTATTTATTTTATTTATTTATTATTTTAAAGATTTTATTGGGGAATTGGGGGAGAGGAACAGTGTTGGGGAATCGGGGAAGGGGAACAGAGAAGTTGCTGTCCTTTTGTTCTTCAGTCTAGTTATGGAGGACGTCGCTTCACTGGCCCATGTTGGTATTATCATTGCACTCTTCCAGGGTAAGGCAGTTGCTCGCCCCCCATCGGATGGCCACTCACGGTGGCTCAAAACAGCATACACCAGCTGCCAGCCAGCCCCAATGCAGCCTACGCCATCACCGGCGACTTATGGCAGCCCAGCTCACTGTTGAGCTGTTGTTCACCATCTTAGCTGTAGAGGGCGCAGAGTCACTGGTCCTCTATGTGGCATCCAAACCAGGGCCCTGCTGCTCAGAGCTGGCGTCCCAAGCCAACTCTTAATCAATGTGCCGCTCGGCTGGCCCTATCCTCATTTTTTAAATTCTTTTTTCCTTTTGCTGTTCCAATTGAGTGTTTTCTGCTATCTTGTCTTCCAAATTGCTGATTCGATGCTCTGCTTCATCTAGTCTGCTGGTGATTACTTTTAGTGCAGTCTTCATTTCAGTTATTGTATTCTTCACTTCTGACTTGTTCTTTTTTATGGTTTCTATGTACTTTTTTATGCTTATTATCTCTTTGTTGAAGTTCTAAGTTCCTTGAACATCCTTATAACTATTGTTTTGAACTTTGCATCTAGTAGTTTGCTTGCCTCCATTTTATTCAGTTCTTTTTCTGTTCTTTTTCTTCTGTTCTTTAATTTGAGATGTATTTCTTGGTTCTCTCATTTTGGCTGCCTCTCTGTTTGCTTCCATATATTAGATAGGTCTGCTATGTCCCCCTGTCTTGGCCAGGTGGCCTTATGTACTAGGTGTCCTCATGGCCCAGTGGCACAGTTTCCCTGGTCACCAGGTGTTCCAGGAGTGTCCCTTGTGCAGTTTATGTGTGCCCTCCTATTATAGTCAAGCCTTGGTTGCTATTGGCATGTCAGTGAGTAGGATTGCCCCACAGGCTGATTGGCTGTGAGGTTTGGCCATGTCTATAGCTTATGGACTACTGTGCAGGGAGCTTACCCCATTAAGTGGGATTGCCCCAGTGGGCTCTGATGCCTATTGAGACCACCTTTTGGGTGGGTGACTTGTAGGGCTAATTGGGAAGTGTTCTGCTGTGGTCTGAAGACAATCTCCAAGTATGTTGGTTCTGGGCCCTCTTGTGAGGGGCTCCCATGCAGGCCCAGGTCACCCACTGCCTGTGACCAGCTGGGGACTACCTGGTAGGAGCTACAAAGTGGTCTGTGATTGTTTGCTGCTTGTGCTAACCCTGGAGATGCGTGGGAAAGGCCACGCTTTGAACCAAGGACATCTGCTACCAGTACCGGGCCTGGGGTAGCTCTGCAAAATGCCAGAACACCCCGAGGCCTGGTGCTACCTGCCAGCTTCTTTAAGGTTCAGCTGTTGATAAAGCCTCGTGTGGTATGCGAGTTGGGTAAGGCAGGATATTAAGGAGTCACTAGAGTGGGAAGAGTTGTGGTTACCAGGTTAATGTAAATTCTAGTTTGGTGCCAACACTGAGCCTGAAGTTACTCAGAAAAAATCTCAGAGTACACTGAAGACAGTTGCCACCCACCTGGGGTCTGGTGGACTCTGAGAGTTTTCCTAGAGTACAATGGGGGTGGGGCTGGCTGCTCTTGGAAAAAGTGCCTCCTGTGTAGGGTGGGGGGCGGGGGGCGGGGTCCCAGTGAGTCAGCAAGGCAGAGCTGAGGAGCTCACCAGACCAATCAGATTCAGATTTGGACATAAGTGTAGGGGGAGAGCTCAACATAAGAAAGATGGCACCAGCCTGCCAGCTGCCCAGAAGGAGGACCCCTCACAGCAAAAATGCTGACTGTTCTCCAGCCCTTGCTCCAACACCCTCTGAGTTGCTGTGCCTCCATTGGAGCCCAAGGTGAGTGCCTGAGGTTGAGAGAGTTTGTGCGTGGGTTTCCCACCATCTTCCATCCCACCCGGATGGTCAAAATCCCCACTGTTTTTCACAGCCACATGTTGTGGAGGCTCCTCTTCCTAGCATCAGTACTCTGGGCTGGGGAGACTTGTGAGATGCTGGGTTCCCTCGCGCCTCTGGGGGGAGCCTCTCCGGCCAAGATATCCCTGTTGGTTCTCAACAGCCACACGGAGGTTTGGGGTTAGCCAGCTCTGAGTTTTCCCCTCCTACCAGTCTCAACGTGGCATCTTCTTTATATCCTTAGTCATAAAACTTTTGTTCAGCCAGACCTCAACTCAGATGGTTCTCCAGGTTGATTTTTCTATAGTTTAATTGTAATTTTAATTTGTTCATGGAAGGAAGCAGGCACAGTGTTTATCTACTCTGCCATCTTGGATCTCCCCTATTGTATTTATATCTGGAATGAGTGGTTTAAATCACAAATCTGTAGGAAGATGAATTGAACTCTTTTTCCAGGTATAATTATAATTACTGTTGTGCTCTTGTTGAAATTAAAGCTGAATCTGAGATTGGTGACTTACTATTTTGTTGAAATAATATCTTTCACTTTCTTGATAGTATCCTTTAAAGAACAAAAGTTTTTAATTTTAATAAAGTTCAAATTATGTATTATTTTCCTTTGGTTGCTTGTGCTTTTGGTGTCATATATAAGAAACTATTGCTTAACCCAAGATCACAAAGATTTATACCTGTATTTTCTTCCAAGAGTTTTTATATAGTTTTAGATCTTATATTTAGATCTCTGGCTCTTTCTGAGTTAATTTTGTATGATGTTTAGTAGGGGTCCAAAACGTTTGTTTTTGGTTTTTAGGGGTATTTTTTTTTTGGTTTTGGGTTTTTTTTTTGCATGTGGATGTATATAAAATTGTCCCAGCACCATCGTTAAAAAGGCTATTTTTTCCCCATTGAATGGTCTTGGAATTTTTGTCAAAAATCAATTAACCATAAATGGACTCTAAAAATCTCTTCTGTTGATTTGTATGTTTATCTTTATGCTGATACCACTCTGTCTTGTAGTAACTTTTGAAATTAGAAAATGTGGGTCCTCCAATTTTATTCTTTTTTCAAGATTGTTTAGTCTATTCTGGAACACTTGTAGTATCGTATGACTTTTAGGACCAACTTGTCAATTTCTGGAAAAAAAAAACAGCTGGAAAATGATATGAATTGCATTAAATCTGTAGACCAATTTGGGAAACAATGACCTCTTAACAATATTAAGTCTTCCAATTCATGAACCTGAGGTATCTTCCCATTTATCTAGGTAGTCTGTAATTTCTTTCAGTGATGTTTTGTAGTTTTTAATGTATAAGGTTTGCACTTTTTTGTTAGATTTAGTCCTAAGTATTTTATTCTTTTCAATGCTGCTATAAATAGAATTGCTTTCTCAATTTCATTTTTGGGTCATTCATTGCTAATGTATAGCAATAGAATTGATTTTTGTATATTGATCTTATATCCTGAAACCTTTTAGAACTTGATTATTAATTCTGGTGTGTGTGTGTATTCCTTAGGATTTTCTATATACACAATCACGTCATCTGTAGATATAGTTTTACTTTTTTCTTCTAACCTGGATTTTTTTTGGGTTTTTTTTTAAAGATTTTATTGGGGAATTGGGAGAGGGGAACAGACAAGTTGCTGTCTTTTTTGTTCCTCAGTCTAGTTGCGGAGGATGTTGCTTCACTGGCCCATTTTATCGTCATTGCGCTTTTCCTGGATGAGGCAGATGGGTCGCCGGCCTCTAGCTGGTTGCTCACCGTGGCTATTGGCAGCTCACGCTGACTGTCGGCCACTCACTGTAGCCTATGGCAGCCCCACTGCAGCAGGGCTGCAGCCCACACCATCGCCGGGGCTCGCACAGCCCAGCTCCAGGTGGAACCGTTGTTAGCTGTAGAGGAGTGTCACTGGCCCTCATATGTGGGATCCGAACGGGGGCGTTGGCATCCCCCTGGATGTTTTTTATTTCTTTTTCTTGCCTCATTTCCCTGGCTATAAATTCAAGTACAAATGCAAATAGAAGTGGTAAGAGTGTATATCCTTTTTTTGTACCTGATCTCAGTGGAAAAGCTTTCAGTCTTTCATCATAATGTTAGGTATGGGTTTTCCAAAGACATTATTTACTATGTTGGGAAAGTCCTCTTCACTTCTCGTTTGTTGAGTTTATCATGAAAACCTGTTGAATCTTATCAAAATCTTTTTCTGGGCCGGCCAAGTGGCGCATTGGTTAAGCGCTGGCTTGGGATGCCAGCGGCCCCGGTTCAGGTCCCACATATGAGGGCCAGTGACACTTCCCTCAAAAGAAAAAAGTCTTTTTCTGCATTTATTGAGATGATCATGTGCAGTTTGTTTTTTATCCTATTAATATGATGTATTACATTGATTAATTTTTACATGTTGAACCAATCTTGCATTCTTGGGATCAATTCCACTTGGACATGTTGTATAATCCTTTTTATATGAGTATGTTGTTGGATTCAATTTTCTAGTACTTGTTGAATATTTTTGCATTTATAGTCATAAGGGATATTGGTCTGTAGTTTTCTTTTATTGTGATTTTTTCTTTATCTTAGGTATCAGGGTACTCTTGGCCCCATAGAATGAGTTGAGCAGTATTTTCTCCTCTTCTGCTTTTTTTGAAAGAGTTTGAAAATAATTAGTGTTAATTCTACTTTAAATATTTGGTAGAATTCACCAGCGAAGTCATTTGGTCCTAGGTTTTTTGTGTGTGTGTGTGTGTGTGTGTGTGTGTGTGTGTGTGTGTGTGTCAAGTTCTTGACTACTAATTCAGTCTTTATTTTTACTGTATTCAGGTTTTTTATTTCTTCTTGATTAAGTTTCAGTAGTTTGTATCTTTTTAGGAATTTTTCCATTTCATCTAGGTTATCCAATTTGTAAACAATTGTTCATTGTATTCTTATATTAATAACTCTTTTTATTTCTGTAAGATCAATAGTAATGTCCCCTCTTTCATTCCTGATTTTAGTAATTTGAGTCAGACTAGCTAAAGGTTTTTCACACACAAAAAGGATTCACTTTTGGTTTCATTGAATTTTTCTATTGTTTTTCTATTCTCTATTTCATTTACTTCTGCTCTAATTTGTATTATTCCTTTCCTGTGCTTCCTTCAGAATAGTTGGCCTTTTTTTTTCTTCTTATTTCTTAAGGTGGAGGGTTAGATTATTGATTTGAGGTCTTTCTTCTTCTTTAATACAGGCATGTACAGCTGTAAATTTCCCTGTAAGTACTGCTTTAACTGCACCCCATAAGTTTTGGGTTGTTATGTTTTTGTTTTCATTAATCTTAAGGTATTTTCTAATTTTCCTTGTGATTTCTTCTTTGATTCATTGGTTATTAAAGAGTGTGTTTAGTATCCACACATTTGTAAATTTTCCATTTTTTTTTCTTTTGCTGACTTCTAATTTAATTCTATTGTGGTTAGAGAACATATTTTGTATGATTTCAATCCTTATACCTTTATTGAGACTTGCTTTATGGCCTAACAAATGGTCTATTCTGGAAACTGTTCCATGGTGCACTTGAGAAAAATGTGTATTCTGCTGTTGTTGGGTGGAATGTTCTATTGATCTCTGGTTTAGTTGGCTGAGTGTTGTTTTCTATTTCCTTGTCAATCTTATATTTAGTTGTTCTATCTATTAATGAAAATGGGGTATTGGCATCTTCAACTATTATTGTTTGTCTATTTCTCCCTTCAATTTCTTCACTTTTTGCTCCATGTATTTTAGAGACACTGTTGTTAAATCCATATATGTTTATAATTATGTCTTCTTGATGGATTGACCCTTTATTATTGTAAAATGTCCATTGCAACATTAGCAATATTTGTCTTAAAGTTTATTTTGTCTGATATTAATATAGCCACTCCAGTTTTTTTGGCTACTGTTTGCATGGTATGTTTTGCCATCCTTTCACATTCAACCTATCTATGTTTTTGAATCTAAAGTGTTTTTCTTATAGATAGCATGTGGTCAGATCATATTCTTTTAATCCATTCTACCAATCACTCACTGCCTTTTGATTGGAGTCTTTAATCTATTTACCTTTAATGCAATTGCCAATAAATAAGGTAGGATTTATATCTGACATTTTGCTACTTGTTTTCTACATATCTTATGTCCTTTTTGTGCCTCTACTCCTCCATTACTGCCTGCTTTGGTGTTAAATAGATATTTTCTAGTGTACCATTTTAATTCCCTTATCATTCCTTTTCCAATATTTTTTAGTTATTTTCTTAGTGGTTACCCTAGAGACTACAATTAACATCTTATAACAATCTAGTTTTGGTTAATACAAGCTTAATTTCAATAATATATTAAAAATTTATTCTATATAACTCCATTCCTCCCTCCTTTGTTCTAATACTGTCATATAAATTACTACTTATACACTATATGCCTATCAACACAGATTTATAATTATTGCTTTATGTAATTATCTTTTAAATAAGATTGGAGAAAAAAAGTGTTACAAACAAAATATACATTTATATTGTCTTTTAATCTATGTGGTTACCATTACCAGTGCTCTATATTTCTTCATGTAGATTCAAGTTTCTGTGTAGCATCCTTTCATTTCAACCTGAAAGACTCTTTTTAGTATTTCTAGTAGAGTAGTTCTTTTAGTAATAAACTACTCAGCTTTTGTTTATCTGGGAATGTCTTCATTTCTCCTTCATTTTTGACAGCTTATTGATGTGTAATTTACATACCAGAAAATCCACCAATCTGAAGAATATAACACAATGACATTTAGCATATTCACAGAGTTGTGCATCCATCACCACAATCAATTTTAGAATATCTTCATTACTCCAAAAAGAAGCCCTGTACCTCTTAACCATTACTCTCTGAATCTCTCATAAGACTCACCCCCTGAAGCCTTTCTTAGGCAACGATTAGTCTACTTTCTCTCTTTATAGATTTCCCTATTTGTTGATAAATTTATCTTATAAAAGAACTATCTTTTAATTTCATTGATTTTTCTCAATTCTTTGCCCATTTTCTCTATTTGTTTATTGAGTTGTAGTTATGGCTTATTCCTTCTAATTGCTGTTGATATTCCTGTGAATGAATATACTATTATTTATCCACTCAATTGTTGATGGAATTTTGGACTGTTAGGCACATCTGTGAAGATATATTTTTAACATTTCAGTTCCATTATTTACTTTTATTTTTCCCCTTTACAAATGAATATCCAGTGAACTGACTTACATCAAATGGATAAAGACTTGCTGCTCCCAGCATGCTCGGTGATTTCCATTTTTTTGTCTCAGTTGCTATAAGGTTAAAAGATTTACATTTCTTGTGATTAGTATTAGCACTTTCACTTATCTAGTCGTTACTCTATTTTGTTTGTTTGTTTTCGTTAAGGAAAAAGGCAAGGTATTAGTCAGGGTTCTCCAGAGAAATAGAACCAATAGGATATATAGAGAGGGAGAAGGGGAGAAAGAGAGATTGACTAATTACAAGAGAAATTAAAACAGAGAAGTTTACTACGCCCAGGTCCTGGAGGAAGTATACAGCATGCTTTGAAGGGCCACACAGGGAAGTCGAGGTAGGGTGTAGGCAGAGGGAGTTACAGGACTTGGGTGCACATGCACATGCCTTTATTAGAGTCTATGGGTGAATTGCTTTGGGGTTCATAGGTTAAAGCCAGATAGGTTGATTTAAACCAAAAAGAGCAGGATTTCGGTAAACTCTAAGGGGGTCTTATCTAGGGATCACACAAGAGGAGGGCCCTGGGAGGTAGGGGAAGCTGTTTATCACAAGGGCTATTGGGGGAGCCCTATCAGGAACTTACATTTGCTTATGACTCCGCTGTTATCTAGGACATGTGTTTGTGTGAGGGGGCTAGTGTCATTTTAAGGCCCCTGCAGGCCACTTGGTCAAACAAAATGGATCCCAAGTAGCAGTTCCATGGAGTACCTGAGCCATACTCTCAACAGGAGGGCAACTGCTTTATTCAGTCTATCAATTTACGTCTTAAACTTATCCAGAAACAACCTCACCAAAATGCCCAGAATAATGTTTGACCAAATATCTGGGCTGCCATGACCTAATCGATTTGACACACAAAATTAACTATCATAGGCAACATGCAATAAAATTTTAAATAATTGCACAAAAAGACTGAAAATGCTGTCTAGCTGAGAGAAACACCAAATAGCCTACTCTTCCCCAATTCCCACTGAAGTGACAAATGCAAAGAAGCACACTTAAATAAGGAATTGACTCACAGCAAAGCTGATAATGGAAAGAGATGACATCCACAGACCAGAAGCTGATGTATTTCTGGAGGACTGAAAAACACTCCATGGTATTGAAAAATACTCCATGGTACATTTTTTAGCTGATGAGCAGAAGTCCAATTTAGCACATGAAAGGAGACTGACTAAAGAGACAATGGGACAATCTGGAGAACTATGAAGCCATGAAAAATAATGTTGCAAAAGAATATTTAATAAAAAAATATGTAACGACATACAGAGATGTTCACAATATATCACATTGAAAAGCAGGATAAGAAACAAAATGTTTAACATGGTCCTACTTTTCTTAAGAAGATACATATGTATTTAACTGGAAGACTAACTATACCCCCAGAATCACCAGGCACAGGGGTTTCTAGAAGTCTAGGCTGAGGCAACACAGAGCCTGGGCCTGCTACTGAGGTTTCCTGATCTGAATCACCCAGCACACAGGCTGTCAGCTCAAGCCACGGTTACACAACTGGCTCCTTCTGAGATGATACCCCAAACTCTCCAGGGGCTCCTGATCACATCTACAGAATAGTTCTCCAGATGCATGCCTCCATATGGGTGCAGAGACTATTTTAGAATTTCTATGTGTATTTACTTTTTATGAAAAAAAAAGTTAATATTTAACATAGCAATACAAGAGCAAATATCTATTCTGTAAATAAATATACAATACTGCTTTGTAAACAATTATTCATAGGCTATATATTTATGTTATAAATATACATATAAAAAAAACCATTTCTTGCATGCTCAGAAAAATGTAACAGATGGAGCATGCAATCAAAGAGGTTTGGAGATCACAGCTGTGCAGGACAAAGCCTCACCTCCCTAACATGGTCACTCTTCTTCCTGGCAAGCTCTCTTGCCGAAACCTGGAGACTTCACGCTCCAGCTGCTTCCGCTACTTGTGCTTCTCAGCAGCCACCATTCTGTTTCTCAGCTCTGCTCTTCTATTCTTGCTGTTTCCTCTGGATTGTCCCTAACCCCTTCTGGCCTGGCCACCTCCTTCTCACCCTTCAGGCTTCCACTCCATTGTTGTCCTTGCTGGGAAACATTCTCTGACGCCCCAGGTTAGATGTTCTTAAGGGACTACCCCTACTTGCTCATTGCTTTATCATGGCAGCTACATCTCATTGCTGTGAAATTCTATGTTCATCTGAGGCAGGAAGGTCCTAGTTTGTTTCAGTTCTCCGGTGCCTAGCACAATAACTAAGGTGACCACTGGGGTCTCTCCTCTCCCATTCATGCCACTGTGAAGAGTGCTGATTCAAAACCTTTGCAAAAAAAAAACACAAATTGTTTTCTCCAGAGTCCCAGTCCTTCTAGACCTTGGGTCAAATTGCAACAATCAGGCCAAGGGTCTCCCTTCAAAGAAAGAGAAGAACGCTCCCCTTCAACAACATGCCCCCCTTTGGGACTGTGGTTCCTCCAACACAAAGCATAACCAAGGACTTCCCCTGGTGGCTCCATCAGAGACCTGGCTGAGTGAGCTCCTTCTGCAGAAACTCGATAACATCAGAGTATGGTAAGGGTTCCAGGCATCAAACTGTCCTCATGTGACTGGAGGTGGGGGCCCTCAAAAGAGGTAAAGGCTTCCTTTGGGTAGGGCCCTGCCCAGGCAGTTGGCTTCTCAGGGGCTCTCTCTGGGGTCTTGGGTTTCTCATTGCTGCAGCCCCTCAGCCTCTACTTCATCTCCCTCCTTCTCTGCACTGGTCTTTCCCTTGTCTGAAGATGGACATCTCCCATCCCCTAAGCTAACACTGCCTCAGAGGAACCTGAGGAGCCCCACAAAGCTGAAATTCCAAATTGGGTGAGGGGCTCTAATGGGCCCAGTTTAAGTCAGGGGTCCACCCCTATGCCAATCAGCCGCTCACAGTAGTCAGGGAATGGTCATATAAACATGGCTACCAGCGCCCATTCCTGGGGAAGAGGTGCTGGATAGTTCTCAGATTGTGGCTAGGCATACACTCTCCAAAGAGTCATCCATAAGAGGTAAAGAAGGAAGCAGAAAGGAAATATAAGCTGAGTTTCTATTCAGTGTCAGGTGCTTTAGCAAGTATCTTAAAACAGAGTCAACTTTCTGGAGAGCATACAAAGCAGGTCTCATCCAGTTCCCCAATACCCTGTGCCAGCCCCATACCAGGAACTCTGAAATGGGCAGAAGGCAAAGGAGAAAAATGCCTCCATTAAAAGAGCTAACGGTTCAGCTGGAAGAGCCTCAAATGGTATTCGGAAGCCTGGCCCTCCTCCCAGCCTGCCCACACCCCATTCACCCACCAAGGCCCATGTCATATTTCTCCTCCTCAATGAACCTTCTGTCACCACGCCTGCTTTGATATAGAGAGAGACATAGTGTGGTATGGTGGAGAAGCCACGAACTGAGCCTCAGTCACCAAGGGCTGGTCCTACCCCTGCGTGACCCTGAGGGCCTCATTCATCCGGCCTCAGCTGCTGCATCTATGGGCTGAATATGCTCGAGCTACTGTAGGGAAGCTGTGGCGGAGCTTTAAGACTTCAAGAATCTATGGATTTTCTTTTTTTACCTCCAACTCCTTGGAACTTCTTTAGAATGTAAAATCTATGTGACAGGATTCCGTCTGTAATTGTCTTTTTGTGGAATGTTTCAAGATGAAAAATGCAACATGCTGCGTTGGTTAAGAGCAGGGGTTATGAGGATGTGCCATGCCCATGCTCTGCAGTCTCTTCTCATTGCAGAATGATCTAGAATGGACTGTCTGGCTGCTTCCTGTGGTATCAGGTGCTTTGCAAAAGCAGAAGGCCTTCCTGAGAGGTGTACAAAACCACCGGAAATGGTTTCTGGATGATCCAGGTAACATTTGTGCTTTCCTAGCTACATCTGGGAGCTTGACTGGCAGTATGGCACAAGGTTCTATGACTGGAAAACTTAAGCCTGCAGCCTCTATTGGTACCAGAGTGGTTGCCAAACTTGGGATTATAATGTTAAATAAATCCTATCAATGATATCCTGTGGCCGCCGGGACTGTTGTGGGACTAGAAATCTGCCAACTTCCATTACTTTAATGTATGAACAGAAATGAGAACAGAGGTCCTATGTATTTTCCAATACCTTGAGAAGAAGAGGAAGAGGAGAAAAAAAGGGGAAGGAGGAGAAGGAGAAGAAACAGAAGGAGGAAAAGGAGAGGGGAGGTAACAAGGAAGAAAAATGGCACTGAAATGTGAGACAGAGAAATAAAGCAATAGTTAACCCCTCAGGACTGGGGGGTTCAGCTGTGAACTCACACTTGGGTCTTTGTACACTGATACTGTACCTACTTTCTGTGCCTGTAGATAAAATCTCAATGTAATCTCAAGGTGTCAAATGTCAGATGTCAGTAAATGGGAGTGGCCTTGAAACTCCACTTAGAGGAATAATACAAAAACAAATCCTTTTACATTGAGATTTGAGCTATCTCATATATCCATCTATACACAGGCTTAATTTGAAGTTATGTTAAATGAAATCAAGAAAGTTTTACTATGGGCCAGAAGAGTGGCTCGTTGGTTAGGAGTTGGTTTGTGAGCACGAACTCTGAGCAGCAGGGCCACTGGTTCGGATCCCACATGGACAAATGACACTGGGCTCTCTATAGCTAAGATGGTGAACAACAGCTCGACCTGGAGCTGGGCTGCCATGAGTTGCCCACAACAGCGTAGGCTGCAGTGGGGCTGCCGTGAGCTGCAGTGAGCTGCCATGAGCTGCTGTGAGCAGTCGTCCAATGGCCGGCGAGCGACTGCCTCACCCGGGAAGAGCGCAATGATCACAATACCAACATGGGCCAGTGAAGCGACATCCTCCACAACTAGACTGAAGAACAAAAGGACAGCAACTTGTCTGTTCCCCTTCTCTGATTCCCCAATGCTGTTCCCTCTCCCAATTCCCCAATAAAATCTTTAAAGGAAAAATTTTTTTTACTATAACCAAAAATAGTAATAATAATAAATAATAATAATAATGTAGGTGATGGTTGATGATCTAGGGTCAGACAGACTGAATTGAATCACAGGTCCATCACTTGCTAGCTATGCAACTTGGGGCAAGTTATTTCGTGGTTCAGCGCCTTAGTTTTCTCACCTGGGAAATGAGGATATTGCCAGTGTATATATCATGGAGCTGTTTGGAGCATTCCATGAGATTTTACATTTGGGATACTTGGTGAATGACTGCCACTGTCATGGTCATATGCCTATAGGTAACATCCTGTCTCTTCTTCCTAATAGGCTATGTGCCCCCCAAGGGCAGGGCCGGTCACAGTCATCATTGCTGCTCACAGCAGTGCCCGGCACAGTCAAGGAACTCATTTGATGAATTGTATGGATGCAGCCCTGGTCCAAACTGCTGCCTCTGCCCCTCGGAAGGCCCCCAACTTGGAGGGTGAGACGTGAAGAGGCGTCACATGGCCTGACAAATCTTACGAGCAAATGTCTAGTGCCCTCACCAGTTCCCTCCCCAGAGTCAAGAATAATTTAATTCTAGTCATTTTTACAGACTGAATTTCACTGATGAGAGAACTGAGTCTCCTAGGGGAGATGGACCTTGTCTGGGTTGACCATCTTGGGTCTTATATTCCATATCTATATATTGTTTTCCTTTTTCCATTAGCTTCCCAGATATACCTGTTATTCCATTCAGCCTTGAGTGAGCTGGATATGGAACACCTGCAACTGACATCAATCCTGGGAAACTCATACTTGCCAAAGCCACACTTTAAATCAAAAAAAGCCCCGAGCTCAGCCTCTTACTTATGCAGAGATGCACCACTTAACAATTTCCTAGCATGGCCCTTTCGCTGCAGCGTGACAGAAAAAGACGCCAGCACTTTGATTTCCCTGTACCAAGGACGAAAGTTCACCTCTCCAGGAACACGTAGTGAGTGTGCACCCGAGCTGAGATTCCCAGGGACCCTGTGGCTTTCATTACCAGATCACCACAGGAATGAGGGCAGGGGGTGGTGGAACCTGTATTTGAAGAAAGGTGACATCAGCATGGCCTGTTACCATCCACTCAGGCCAGAAAAAACCTCTATTGTAATGAGACTCTCATGCCTCACCCCAACCCGAGCCTCAGCAAAATTGTCTCAGGTCAAAATGAGCTCGTGAATAGGGACTGGGTCCTCTAATTGCAGAATAGTGGGGCACAGACACACCTGCTGACGCAACTCTTTAAAGGCTAATCACCTGAAATTCTTTACTGCCACCAGACTTCTTTTAAAATAAGTAGTTCCAATTTCCATGATCACATTCATACATATAAAAAGTTTAAAAATTCTAATAGTGCAGAAGAGCTGATAATGTGCTTCCAGAAACAAACATCGCAGCTACCATTTGCTGAGCCCCTACTATGTGCCATACACTTTACATTCATGACCTCATTCAAGGCCCAGACCCCTCTGTGAGGTGGGTGTTATGAGGATCCCGCTTCACAGATGAGGAAACTGAAACTGGTCCAACATCACACAATGTTAAGAAAGAAAAAAAACCTTAATATCATAAGTTTAGTGGAGCTATGATTAAACTATGAAGATTGGGATGGAAGGAAGCCCAGAAAAATGAAAACAATCGATTTGATGGGGAGATAAGGTAATGGGGATTTTTCTTCCTCCTCAGTAAACATGTCTGTTGTTTACCTGCAGTGACGTGCTGTCCTGCAGGATAGAGAAGTTGCTTTTTAACACCTTGGGGATGACAGAGCCAGGCAGCCTGTGGGGAAGAGGCTATGGACTGTCAGCCTGGTGATAAATGCCCCATCCCCAGCTGCTCCTCCCTCCTCCTTCTGGGCTCACCTCCCAGCACTTTCTCAGCATCTTTGCAATTGCTGGGTATGTGGAGGGAGAGTTTGGGGGAAACCCCTTCTCCAGCTCAGATTGACTTTGGTTCTTTTTAAAACTTGCTGCAAATTTGCTCCTTTGGAACCTAAGGTTTGTTTGGTTTTTTCTTCCCTTTTATGAATCAGCATAGAATTGGCCTGTGTGAGCCAGAGAAGCTTCTGGTATATAAATCTTGCTGAGGTCTTAGTGCTTCTCTGCCTAAGGCTCTCCCTCCACCCTCAGACTCACTGGCCTGGGGTTGCTTCAGCCCAGGCTCCAAGCTGCCACAAACCTTCCCTGCTCCTAGGAGCTTGGGCCCTGAGATGAGAATCCTAGCCCCCATCCCAGCGCAGGGCCCTATAATCTACATGCCTCATGAAGGGAGAAGTCAGTAGGCAAACTGTGGTCCTTCTTCCTTCCCCAACTCAACTTCCCCTGGGGCATCATGAGAACACCCTGGCCTCCTCTCCAGGAAAAGCCCCTAGCCAAGTGACCCCACAGTTCCTTCCTACTCTCCTTCCCTCCCCTAGACTCAGAGCTCCCCACCCCAGCTGGTACTGCCAGCAGTCACCTGATACACTTGCCCTCATTAAAGTGTTTCTGATGTAACGTGTTGCCCTCTGAGGGCATTTTGTGTTATTGAACTTTCATACCCACCCAGGGTATCTGGGTTCAGTTATCCCATTTCACAGATGAAACGACGGAGGCTCAGAACCAAGAAGTGACTTGCCAAGGCCACCATCCAGGAGGTGCCAGGCTTAGATTCTGGCCTTATCACCACATTGGACCATCCCCTTGTCTTGTTAAATTGTTTTTTTTGTGTAATATGTAATAAAAAAAAAAGACAGTTATATTATTTTGGGAGTGTGTTTTTCTTCATGGATACAACCTTCAGCTTAATGTCAAGCTGTGGCAAGGATTTATAGCAAGGGATGAGCTTGAGGTTTGGAATTGAAAAGGGGAGGGGGGGCTTGGAACCCTGAAAAGAGAGACTATGAGCTGATCACAGTCCCTTCCCAATCCCAATCTCAGCTACAAGCCAAGACTCATGAATACCAGATACCCAGGGACAATGAGGAAGAAAGAGGGGCAAAAAGAGATCAATATAAAAAAATGTTAAATATTGTCCCAAAATAAAGACTTGGCTTGTAAGGAAAAAAAGCACTTATCATGTTATGCCTGGGGTCACCAGGTTTTCAACGACCCAATATCACTTTGACTGTTTTTTTTCCTGTTATCCAAATTTCTGTCTCTTATCATGTTCATTTTGTAAGCTACTGCAAAGTTTTTTGAGATGTGAATCAGATACGAATTGTCAATGCATAAATGTGATGCATCGTTTTGATCATTATGGTCATGGTTTGTTTCCTAAGTCGAAGGCAGGCCCTGTTGGGTACATGTGCTGGAACAGACTGAAAGAGAGGTTGTCTGCATGAGGCAGGTGCAGAGGCCCAGACAACCTGTGACCACACTCAGCGTCTCAGTTCCACTCTTAAAAGAACGGACACCCCCACCTCAACCTCAACCTCATAGGGCTTTCTAGCCTTCTTCCGAGATTAGCCATCCGTGATTCTGAAACTTAATGATGCTGGGAAGTGGGGGGCCAAAAGACCACTCTCAACCACTTCCTCTGCCCCTCCGCCATTTGCCCCAGATATCATCCATTTGATAATTATTGAGCACCTACTGTAAGCTGGGAACTCAGCAGTGACCTAGACTGGCATAGGCCCAGCCCTAAGGCAGCCCACTGAATAACTGGGGGGGACAGATGAGTAAATAATTATAATTCCATGCACTGAATGCCACAGAAGACAAATTACAGAGGAGGAGCACCCAACCCAGTCATCAGGGATCAGGATTTCTTACCAGAAGAATTAAAATTTAAACCAAGACCTTGAGGCTGTTTAAGACATAAGCCAGGTGTGGCAGATACTGACTTGCAGGTCATTTCCTTTGCCTCCTGGACACTGAGCAAGACTACATTTCCCAGCCTTCCTTGTAATTAGGAGTGACCATGTGACTGAGCTTTAAGTTAATGAAATATGGACAAAGTTGATAAGCACCACTTCCAATCCTGGTCCATGTTCTTTGCTCACTCACCAGCTAAATGCGGAGCACTCCAAAGCCCCAGGGCAGAGCAGAGCTACAAGATAGAAGGAGCCTGGATCCCTGAATCACCTGGTGGAAGGCCTGCCCATCAAATGGCATACAAATGGCCCCCTCGTGACTTACTGCGTACATGAGAAATAAAGTTCTATTGTGTAAAGCCATGGAGATTTGGGGTTTATCTGTTCTAGCAACTGGCATCACCCTAACTTATAACCAACTATGAGTGGGAGATAAAGTCTCCCAGGGAAAAAATATAGTAATAAAGACAACCTAACCTTAGGAGGTAGCAGTCAACCAAATAGACAGGAAAGAACAGAGGCTCTAGAGCCAAGCCAATAGGATCAAACTCTTAATTCCATAGTTCCTAGCTGTGTGATCTTGGGTGAGTTCCTTAACCTCTCTGAATCTTAGTCTCCTCATTTGTAAAATGAAGATAGATCATAACACTTCCCTTGAAGGGTTGCAATGAGTAGACAATGAATAATACCTAGAATGTTTTCTAAGACGTGAAAGGCTTATCAAATAATAAATCTCTTACTCCTAAACTATATGCACTCTTAGAATGACACTTAACTAATAATATACTTTTGGTAACTGGTAACAGTAACAATAATAATATACATATATATCGAGAACTAATTATGTCTCAGAACTAATTATGTTCTAATCATTCACATGTATTAATTAAACCCATCCTCACAGCGCTATGAATTTGGCACTATTTCCCCCCAGTTTTACAGACAAGGAAACAGACACAGAGATGTTAAGTAACAAGTCCAAGGTTAATAGCTGATAAGTTGTAGAGCCGGGGTTTAAATCCAGGCAGGCATGGTTACCATTCCCATGGTACAGACGAAGGAACACAGAAGTGACACAATTTGCTTAAAGCCACACAATCTCAAAGCGTCCGAGGTTGGGGGCCCTAGAACCCACCATTACTGAATGTGATCCTGTGAGGGTCCGAGAGGCACTCTTGGGCCGTGAGAAGCACCATCCGTTTGCGTTTCAGCAGGTGTGCTGGTGGCTTTCACAGTAATGATGGTGACCAAAACCAACTACTGCTTCAATCAACTGTGAAAAAGCAGCAGGTGAACACTCCCCAGAGCCCCCGCCCCCCAACCCTCCCCCCCCCCACACACACACACACCACCCAGAGCCCTTCCAGTGATGAAATTCAAGCCCCTCAGGCTGTGAAATCAAGGCTGAGGGGCTTTGGTTTTTACAAGAATGAGGTTTTTACCCGAGCTTTAAAGAAGCTTACACTGGAGCAAGCCTCATTCGAATTTAAAAGGATGCACACTTTCAGAAAAAAATTGAAACAATTCTAAGAGGTGAGGTTTCAGAGGACAAACCTAAAGTAGAAGGAACTGCCCTCCAAAAAAGAGGGATTGGTCATTGGACCCGCTGAAGTCCCAAATGACCACCAGAGGGCAGCAAAGACATTAGTCAGAGAAGGCTGGGCCCCCTTGATGCTCTTTCTAGAGTTTATATTCAAAAGATGGGAGATGGACGGAAAAAATGACAAAGGTCCTCCTCCATCACTCAAGGATTATCCCCTAGATTGAGGATCCCAGCCATTTAAAAAAAAGGGGTGGGGTGGGGCTTTGAACTTGTTCTTCAGATCATGAAACTAATGCATGGTTAAGTACAGAAAATCTGAAAAATCCAAAAATACATCAATCAAACCATTATAATCCAACCACCCAGAGAAAACTGCCATTAGTTAACAGTTTAATGAATACATTTCTAGATAGATATAGAAATAGATCAAGATTTAGATATATACACATATATAGATATACACTTAACATATTTTTTGGCTTCATGAAACTGACATCAGTCAGTATACACATTGGTGTCCTTTTATGCGTAACCATATATAACCTCTTTCAGTCACATACACTTGTATATACACATATATACGGTGTTCTTTTGCAAGTGCCTCTCACCTGCTCCCCTGTGAGCCCCTTGAAGATCAGCCCCCACTGCACCCAGCAAAAGGGTGGCTCTCTGTGAGGGGCAGGAGTGGGGTCCTCTGGGCCCACCTCACTCTGCTGGGTCTCTTCACAGCGTGGGTCTAAGCATCTCGAAATCTTGGAGGAAGAGGTTTGTTGAAACTTCCAGCTAAAAAAAGGCTTCACTCAGTGAGCAGATGCTCAGAGTTCGTTGAATTTCATCAAAATGAGTCACACTGAAGGTGTGAAGGAATGACAAGGTGTAAGGAGTTACCACTTCCTGGTTACACACCAGCACATGAGCCCCTTACCCCAGTAAGAGGCACAGAAATGGTGGGGGTCTGGGCAGCAGCTATGGGCATGCCTGTTCTCTCCAGACAGTCTCCACATCACGTCTTTTGTCTTCAGGTATGACCATGTCTTTCCAATGGAAACCATCAGCATCCTTGCTCTGTGATCCCTTTAATCTTTGTGAAATGAGCTTCAGACCTAAAACCCCTATTGAATCGCTTCTGGGCCTTTTGGCTAAGATCAAGTGTAAAAAACCTGTTGAAAGCGCAGTGGTGCTTGAATTGAATCTTTAAAAAGACTCTGGTGTTCACCAGATGAGGGGAGGGGGCATCACACCACCTGGATTTATAAGCAACACTTGCTGAGCTCACTCAACTAGATGGGACACCGCTGATCCCCTAAGGAAATTCTCTTTGGCCTGTGCATTGGAGTGAGACAAATCTGGGTTTGAATCAACTCCATCACATTCTAATTGTGTGTCCTTGGGCAAATCACATAAACCTGGCCACTCTAGGGTAGGGCCAAGGTGAAATGGTTGGAACAGTGTTGGGGAAAGCATCTGCTATTCAGTCTGGCTGGATCATAAGCTGAGAGGAGATAGGGCAGGAAGGGGCCCAAGGGATGGTCCTGAATGCCACACCAGGGAAGGCCACCAGGAGCCATGGCAGGTGTTTAAGGAAGGGTTAAATCATGCAATAATATATAATAGTATCGTTTTATCAGTCTCCCAAGAGTTATGGTAAAACCCAACAAAATACATTTGAGGAAGGACATCGTATAGAAATATATGTCACTGGCATCTCCCTCTCTTCTATTCGCGTGACCATTACTGGCTCCAAGGTGCAGCCTGGAGGGTTCCTTACCCCGACCCTCCATCCCAGTCATGACCATGTGACACCTCCAGTGTGCATGGGTCCCACCCTCTCAGATCCACGGTGGCCACATGCGCAGCTCAGATGGTGTTTCTTAACCTCTTTCAGTCACGCTTAAGCTTAGCCAAGGTGGGTGAGTACTATGCAGAGGAGGAGGTAAGCCAGAGTGTTTTCTTTCCTGATAGTTGGGGCATCTGGATGCTGAGTAGAGGGATGATGGTCAGAGTCTGCTCTGTCAGCATGCAGCATTAAATGGGAGCACTTTGTGCACACCTCTACTGCACAGGTATTCCATTCTGCCTTCTCCACTATACTTGGGAGGCAAGGCAACAGACAAGAAAGCAGCCAGGCAGGTGGGTCACAGACCAGGGTCTGACCCCTGCCCCTGACAAACACATCACTGTGGGCAAGCGATGTAAAAACCCTCCGGGCTCAGCTTCCCTGCCTGCCAAATGAAAAATATTATTTCCTAATTCTTAGGTTATTGAGAGACTTAAATGAGATAAGCAGCACTCAATAAATCTAAACTAGAAATATTGTTACTCATGTTAGTCGTTTTGTTTTTATATCCCTTCCACTGGACTGAAAGCTCCTGGGGGCTGGGGGCAGAATCATATCATATTCAGCTTCCTGTGATAAGCAGGGTGAACAGTGTGGCTAGGGCCATGATACTTTTAGGATCCTATGAAAAAATTTTAATTATTTTAGGACCAGAAGAAAAAAAAATGAATATAACCCAGCCTGGGTTACCTTTGTCTTTATATCAATTCAGTTGTAAAAATATAATTTTTAATATTTTTAATGGAAGAAGGAGCCCACAAAGGCAACGTGCCTTCAGCTCAGGAAGATACAGTGTGGCCGTGAGTGCAAGGTCATGGAGCAAAACAGATCATGTTTGAATCTCAGCCCCACCACTTAGCTAAGAGAGTGACCTAGAGAAAGATGCTTAATATTTTAAAGACCCTAGTTTTTCATCTGTTAAATCCTACCACTTTGGTTGTTGAATTCTACTTCTTTTTTTTTCTCACTCATTTCATCTCTAATTATGTATTTGGTTGCCTGTCTGTCTTTCCCCACTAAGCTGTAAACTCCATGAGGGCAAGAATCCTGTCTAACCTCATGATTCCTACACATAACATTTACGGTGCTCTTACTATGTGCCATGAGTTTTTCTAATGCTTTAAATACATGACGTTGGTTATGTAAAGTTTTAGCCCATTTTATAGATGAAGAAACAAAGGCTAAGTGGTTAAGTGACTTGCCCAAAATCACACGGTAGGACGTGGCGGTGTGTGTGTGTATGGATTAGAACCTGGGACCTGTGTCTTTAGCCAAAGCCTCTAGCTCTGATGTTCAACCCAGAGCCTGGCAGACAAGAAGGGCAAAAAAGCAGGCTCTTGAGGGTTACATGGCCCAGAGGAAGCTACCACTCAATGCGATTCTGATAAACTGAAAGGAAGGTTTGTTTCTGCGTAGGTGGCTGTGAAATCGAGAGGGTGGGGAGTCATTAGGGAGAAGTCTTCCTAGCAGACAAATGTTTTCCATTCACCAAGGGGGAAAAGTGTAGCTAAAGAGAATGATCTAACCACATCAAGCATGAACGTGATTCTCCCCACAGTGGATCAAAGGTTCAGTCACCCTGGGAAGTCAGTCAACTGGGTTCTCCCTGAGGTTGGGGAACTAACAAATGCAGAGGGGGCTCCCCAGAGTTCAAGTGTTATCCAGGCTCAACCTGAACAGAACTGGTGCTTCTCAACTGCCCCCACCTCCCGCCTGTTCACTTTATGAGGCTCTCACACATGCAAAGGAATTGGGTTTTTGTTTTTTATAATAATATTATAATATTATTTTTAATAATTATCATCTTTACTTTTATAACAATGATCTTTTCTGGTGAAAAAATAACACACATATCTTCATCCAAGAAAAACTGGAAAATACAAATACACTCTCACCCAAAATAAGTGAAAGCCACTGACCATCTCACCAGGCAGGAATACCCTTGGTTAATATTTTGGTATATTTCTTTCCACTCTTTTTTTCATGGCATACGAATGCATATTTCCCCCTGCAACATTGAAATTCTATATAAAACAGCTTTTTTGTAAACAATTTGGTAGACGCTTTAAGAAAAATAATCCACAAAATAGAATGATTGTTATTATAATTAAAATACATGAAATAAACAGTTAATTTGGGTTTAGCATTCCTTACTTTCCTCTAGATGTCCGGGGCTGTTGTGGTGCACGTAAAACAGGCAACAAGTAGCCACAAGTGAGACCTTGGCTTTTGTCATGTTTCAAGAATTGATGGAATTGACCTTTGTTTCTGCCAAGTGGGAGTGGAAACCCTAGAAACACCATGGTGTGGCAGACATTAGTTAGCTGTGTACCAAACTGTTTCCCTTTCTGCTGGAAGGACACAAGTAGACTCTATTTCCCAGCATCCCTTGCAGTTAGGCGAGACCATGTGACTGAGTTCTGGCCAATGAAACACAGGTGGAACTGTGTTTTAGTTATCTATTGCTAGGTAACAAATCATCCCCAAAGCTAACAGTTTAAAACAACAAGTAATTATCTCACGCAGTTTCTGAGAGTCAGGAACCTAGGAATGGCTTACTTGGATGGTTCTGGCTCAGGGTCTCTCACGATGTTGCTGTCAGTCTACTGGCCAGGGTGACAGTTTCTGAAGACTGGATTGAGACTGGAGGTTCTGCATTAAAGATCACTAATGTGACTTGCACTGAGAAATGCTCTCTGCTCTCCAGCCATTTGGACTTGAGAAGGAGGGGATCAAACTCTTAAGTCGGGCAATTGAGATTTGGAGTTGATCTGTTGTTGCACCTAAAGTACATTTGTTTTGTTTCCTACGCTTATGCTTATGGGTGTGTGTTCTATCAGGTAACAGTCTCCATTCAAAATAATAGAATTGCCTTAGACTCGAGAAATGATCCCTTTCATTGTGCGGGGAGCCCTGACCCCAGAGAGAAGTAATCACAATCTTTCTGATTTGGAGGAAGAGGGTAAGAGAATCAAGACACAGAAAGCCAGAGGACAGTGGGGTACCAATGCAGGTGCACAGAGCTGAAGGGGGGGGCATTTGAGGGGATCTGTAGTGAGCACAGCCAAACCCTAAGGAATGTGGGCATCTGAGTACAGCAATGTTGCACAGTGAGCCCCCATCCTCCTAAAATACACGGAAAGATGACGCAAAAGACAGACTAAGAGAAGCAAAGGAAAGTGATTTGGCCACTTCTTCATCTGACGGACCTGTACTACAGAAACAAATGTATGAGTACCCCAAGGCATATATGTATGAAGACGCTCACTGTGGTCAGGTTTATAACAGCAGTGGACGTGGGGGTGGCGGTGGGGGGAGGAATAACCTAAATGCCCATCAATATGGGAATGGTTAAATAGAGTATGGTTCATACATACGTGGTGTGTTGTGAGGGCTGATTCCAGAAAGCCTGGAAGTGGCACAAGTTGATTTACTGAAGTAAATGACACATGTACAGTCCATAATGTGAATGAAATAAGCAAGTTGCAGACTAATATGTAAAACATGATTTCCTCTTTATTTTTTTAATGTGTGAGGCCAAATAGTTAGGTAGATAGATAGGTAGGTAGGTAAGTAGGTAGGTAGGTAGGTAGGTAGGTAGGTAGGTAGGTAGGCAGGCAGATAGATTTATAGAAACTTAGGGGAAAAAGTCAGGAAGCATGCACACCAAATTATAAATAATGGTTACCTTATTGGGGATGTGTAGAGTGCGTGAATGAAATGGGCTGGAAAATTTACTTCTTACTTTATGTAATTGAAAAAGGATGGAATTATAGGTCTTTTTAAAAATGAATAGACTATTTACAAGTTTACAGAAAAATTGAGCCGAAAGTACAGGAAGTTGCCATATGCTCCTTCTTCTGCCCCCACCCCCTTCTGACAGCTCCCCCCACTATAAATATTTGTATCAGTATGCTACATTTGTTACAATTGATGAACCAAATTGATATATTATTATTGACTACAGTCCATAGTTTACCTTAGTTGTCACTCTGTGTTGTACAGTACTACGGGTTCTGACAAATGTATAATGTCATATAAATATCATTACAGTACCACACAGAGTTTTACCACCCTAATAATCCCCTGTGTTCCTCCTATTTATCTCTCCCTCCTTCCTCCCTGAATCCCTGACAACCCCTGGTCTTTTTACTGTCTCTATACTTTTGCCTTTTCCAAAATGTCATATAACGGAAACCATATATGTATTTTGTAGCCTTTTTGCACTGGCTCCTTTCACTTTGTAATATGCATTTAAGGTTCCTCCGTGTCTTTTCATGGATTGATAGCACATGTATTTTTATTGCTAAATATTCCGTTGTCTGAAAGTACCATGGTTTGTTTATTCATTTGCCCATTGAAGGGCATCTTGGTTGCTTTCAATTTTTGGCAATTGTGAATAAACCTGCTATAAACTTTTGGGTGGACGTAAGTTTTCAACTCATTTGCGTAAATACCAAGGAGTGTGATGGCTGGATTGTATGGTAAGAGGATGTTTAGCTTTGTAAGAAATCGACAGACTGTCTTCCAAAAAGGTGGTACCATTTTGATTCCTCACCAGCAATGAGTGACAGTTCTTGTTGCTTCATATCCTCATCAGGATTTGATGTAGCCAGTGTTTTGGATTTTAGCCATTCTGGTATGTGAGTAAAGGTACCTCATTTTTGTTTTAATTTGCTATTCCCTAATGACATATGGCATGGGGCATCTTTCCATATGTTTATTTGCCATCTGTTTATCTTATTTGATGAGGTGTCAGTTCAGATCTTTTCTCATTTTTAATTGGGTTGTTTGTTCTCTTATTGTTGAGTTTTAAGGGTTCTTTATATAATTTGGATACAAGTCCTTTTTTAGATATGTGTTTGGCAAACATTTTCTCCTAGTGTGGCTTGTCTTTTTATGATCTTAATTATAGGTTATTCTTAACACTTTAGTGTTTTGCAAATAAATGTTGAAGTAAAGATGAAGGTGAACGGGAATGACTTCGTTTAGCACCCCCCTTGCCTGGCTAGACTACTACTGCTAATTCCTAGAGAGGGGGAATTGGCAGCAAAATGAAATTCACACCTACCTGTTATACTTGTAAACAGCTTTTGTATTTATGTAACTGGTTTAGTGAATCTCATTGTTTATCTATAGTTTGTGATGAAAGAAAATCCCTTTTTTGCAAGGCCCTTATTAAAGAAGTGCAATCCAGTATGTAGGAGGGGTAGAAAGTGGACTCCAGGGAACCCATATGAGTCACCAAGGGGTGGGGAGCTCAGTCAGGGATGGAGTCTAACTGCAGAGGGATGCCTACACCTTCACCTACCTGATGCAGAGTGGGGTGCCTGATCAGGCCTCAAAAATCAGTTCCTGAGAAGCCGAACGCTTCACTCAAGCTCATTTCGTGAGACCCACAAGCTCTGACCTTGGACTCCCCTCTACTCTCCTCTAATGAGGAAGGGAAGTCTCTAGAGCATGCGATGGAAGCTGCTTTAGAAATGCAAAGGCTCAGCTACTTGAAGGGAATGCATTTGAGCGAAGTCTCTCCTGATTTCCTGTGCCTTCAAAGAAGAATAGAGCTTTTTCAGAAACCCTGTACAGTATAAAGACAGAGAGTTCAGAGGCTCTGGTCCCTGGACCCGGAGGAGGTTTCTTGCCAGGAGGTGTTATGCAAATCTGGCTTAATAGAAGGGTGGACTTAGTGTTCATTTCAAGCAAAGAAAGGTAGAGAAGGAGAATAATAACACCCTTCACATTTGGGCTATAAATAGCACAGAAAATAGGGCTGGAAAAAAAGGGTTTGGGGCCTTCGGGAGCTTAACTCTGCTATGAGGCCAGTGGCGGGTTTGCCAGGATTTCTACTAACAGGAAGGATGGGAGAAGCTGGGATTGAGTGACTGTAATGGGCACCAATTAGAAAAGGCTCCCTGAGGACGAGGCAACCACCCCAGGGTAACCGGGGTAACCTAAGAGAGCCAACCACAAGATGGCTGAGGAAAAATCAGTTCATGCACTGTCAGCCGACCATCGGGGATCAGAGGGGCCACGACTGCTGTCAAAGATTAAAATGTTGATGTACACCTGAAACTAATATAATATTGTATATCAGCTGCAATTTAAAATAAATAAATAAAAATGGAGGCAAATTAAAAAGATTAAAATGTTAACATGAGAACAAACTTCGGGAAAGCAAAGGAATAAAATGGTCACAAAACCATGGTATATGCCCTGCCAAAATGGGGCTTTATTTTCCCTCAGAAGATAGGGTAGCTTCTCCTTAACCTATTGTCCTTGACCTGCCCTTGTCTGCCTCCCCAAGGGACGGTGTCCTCCCTAAATGCAGGGATTTCATCTCGGGTCCCTATTTGTCTTGCAGCTGGCTCAATAATTGTTGCTTGGATTGAATCCAATGGTGCTAACTGCCTCAGTTTCCTCATCAATAATGTGGGACTTAGAGTTATAATGCCCACCTCACAAGAGCCTAGCATATGGCTGATACTCAATAAAAAGTAGTATCTGCCCTTTAGTTCATTGGGGAGCCACACCGTCTGTTATAGGTGTGCAGCAATTTCTTCTTTACAGCTAGGCAATATAGACAGCCTGTGCCCCTTTATAATCATTATCTACCTTTTAAGTCCCTAAACGATGTATCAGGATATTCAAATTAACGTTTTGATTGAGACTCCAAAGCACAACAGATGTGAAGCCACATCACCAAGTACAGACATTACGGATTTTAAAAAAACTGGTTCCAAGATAAATGAACCCTTGTCCAGTGTGAAGATATGAAAAGTTTCCAGATATGGAGAAATAGGAAGGGCATTTGTGGAGCCCTGTCTTTGGAGAGAACTGTTGTGGTGCTATGTCCTTGCTCTCCACCTGGCAAGAGGGAGGGTCTGCTGCCTCCTTTCCTTCAAGCCACGTAAGGAGGGGGCTGCCATGGGGCCCCTTGAAGAAACAGTTGTGCTGGGCTCGGTCTATATGCCCTGAGTGTCTCTGGGCAAGGGATGACTAAGAGATTCCTGGGGCCAGTGTGGGCAAGTATAGGCTGGCCTGTGTCTGTCTGATAAGGCCGTCTAGAGGATGCTGCGGGGGGTACCAGCAGGAAGCTGGAGGTGAGATAGTTTCCTGTGCTTGAGGAAAGTGCTTCCTGCAGGTCCATATGCCCAGGTGGAGAGAGTTCCCTGGAGAAAGAAACCTCAGAAGAATCCAGAAAAAAACCTTTGAAAGAAAGAATCAGCATTAAATATTTGCCAGGACCAGTGCACCCAAAGCCAGCTCAGAGCCCTAATCCTGCAAGGTCATCAGGCCATTCCTATCCCCTTACCATGGCTCTCACTTCCTGCTCCGTCCCTGGGAGGGGCCAGAAACTAGCTGGTCAGCTTTGGGTAGGGCAGGGGTCGGCAAACTGCAGCTCTCGAGCCACATGTGGCTCTTTGGGGACATTCCGTCTCAAAAGTTTGCCGACCCCTGGAAGGGCCAATCGTGTCCCTCACAACAATTTAAAAATTATTCGAGAGCCATAAATATATTTTTACATAATCATCATTATGTGAATAATATCCTTTAAAATTTTTATAAATGAAACTATGATAGTTTTATTTTCATTTTCAATTTTACTTCAGAGCCTCATGTACCTACCCAAAGAGTCGCATGTGACTTGCAAGCCAGTTTGCTGACCCCTGGTGGCTCCTACGTCTCAAAAGTTTGCCGACCCTTGGCCCGTAAAGGAAGGGAGAAGAGAGACAGGCAGGAGGAGAAATGGGGAAGAGGCCCAATTCTCTCTCCTGCCGGCAGTCTGTCAGGCTGAAGCAGTCGTGTGCTAGTGAGGGAAGATTTGAAGATTTGGGGTTTCGATTTTATCTTAGACTGGACCTAATTCACAAATTGGAACTTAGAATGGCACTGGACTGTCTCTCACCTGAAAGTGAGCAGCAAAGTTCCAGACCTGCTGGAATTTTCATCCAGGGCAAAAAATGATGATCCTCATTAGATAAATTTCAAAGGGACCATGGGAGATAACATATAAAGTTGTATTTTAATTTATCATGAATTATGTATTCAAAATCGCCAGCACCTTATGCACCTACTGCCCCATAGGTCTGCCAGGTGCTGTGGTGACGATGCCTTTGGTGATACAGTGTGAGTGGCAGAGCAGCGTATGACACAGCCTGGACCTGTGCAAAGCCCAGTTTTGCTCTATGTCCCTCTCAAGACTGGCAGCTTTCCACGTCACTGAGTGATAGGTTAGAGCAGTATTCCTAAGTGAGGCAGGTGTATATGTTGCCTCCAAAATCCAAAGAGATCCACAAGGCCAGAGGGTTCAAGGAATTCTAGGAGCTCAAGTGTGTCATTTCCCCAAATACCTCATTTTTCCCTTTTAGCACCCTGACTTTTGATACAGAAAATTTCTCAAGCGTGGACATTCATTCTCGTTAGTGGGTCTGCCACCCTTACAAATAGATTCTGGGCCTGATTCTCCAAGCAGGGTGCTCTGGAGCTGGAAGAGACAAGTGTCTCCTTAAATACTACCAGAGATACATTCTGGCTCTCACAGCATGTCTCCAGTTTATAGTTGGCTGAACTGTTTTTTTTCTTTTCTTTCTCCAAGGCTTTCAAAGCAATTAGCAAAGGTAACCCACTCAAGCTTTATAACTTATCCCCATACCATTCAGGTGCCACAGATATTATCGCTTCACCTTCCACCTGCACCATATCTTAATCCGCACAGGAGGCTGAGTAGCTGATGCCACAGCAGACCAGGGCATACCCCCACCCCACTTATCCTTACGCCTGACTGGTCAAGCGATTCAGCTCCAAACATCCCATCCTGAGGGGCTGATTTCTAGGGCTACTTCTGATAGCAACTGCTCTCACCTGGGTTCCCCCAAAAGCAGAGCCTGAGACAAGTGCAAGTGCTCAGGTGGTTTTGTGAAGTGATTCCAGGGAGCAGAGGAGTGAAACAGGAAAGGAAAGACACCCATACAGGATATACTACTAAGTTGGGCCACCTCTACTGGTCACTTCTGCAGGTCTTGCTTAGTTTTGTAAGACCTTTTAAGGAAACTTAGCCAAAGCATTTTACTTTATTTATTTTTTGAGGGCAGTGTCACTGGCCCTCATATGTGGGACCCAAACCGGGGCCGCTGACGTCCCAAGCCAGCGCTTAACCACCACGCCACTCGGCTGGCCCTAGCCACAGCATTTTAAAACTCTCTACCTGGAGGATGAAAGGTGAAAGCATTTATCCATTGCCCCTCCCTCCAAGTCATCAATGGAGACCCTACAAACATTGACTCCCCTGAATTTCTGTGTTGCCTATGTGCCACGGGAAAGCCATGGATGTCCCCCCAGGACAGGAAGTGGGACAGGTGCAGGGCATCTGCCTGTGGGGAGGCCCTGTCACCTGCTCAAAACTGGAGTCAGGATTTTAAAGAGGACACAATAGGGGCCGGCCGAGTGGCGTGGTGGTTAAGCGCTGGCTTGGGACGCCAGCGACCCCGGTTCGGGTCCCACATATGAGCACCAGTGACACTGCTCTCAAAAAAAAAGGACACTCACCTTTCACCCAGGTGAGTTCTGTCCTTCATAGCAGCAGAGGCTGATGCTTAAACCAGAGGCAGGATCCACCAAAATGAGCAGAGCAGCACTTCCCGGGGTGTCCTCTCCCTGTGTGGCAGGGAAGCATGGAAGAACAGAACCCCCTCTCTGGGATGTGGCTTGTTCTCTTCTATTATGAAAAATACCAGGCATACAGAAAAGTGTGGAAGAGAATAAAACCCCTGTCTGTGTGCACATCACTCACCTCTAACAAATTCTAACTTTATTCTACATTTAATTCAGATTTTTAAAAATAAATGAAATGTTCCACACCTCATTGAAACCCAGTGCCCTCCTTCGCCTTGCAGACGCCATCCCCAGTCCCCACCTCCCCACCCCCAGGACCATGGCCTATTACTGATTTTGACATTTACAGCATTCCTGTGCACGCTTTTATACTTCTATTACTCAGGTCTGTGAGTGCCCATTAACAATAAAACATCAGAGTACATGTTTAGACAGATTCCCTAAACGGCACCCTGCATATATCCTCCTGCAACTTGCCCCCCTCCCTTCCAGCTCAGCGTTATGTTTCTGAGGTTTATCCACATTGATACCTGTAGCTCTAGTCCATTCTTTTTAATTGCTGAATAAGATTCGATTGTATGAAAATACAATTTATATCTGCTCTTCTGTTCCTATTTAGGTTGTTTTCCAATTCCTCTTCAATACAAACAAAGCTTCAGTGAACATTCGTGTACATTTCCTTGTGCCCTTCTGCTAGAGTTTCTCCAACGTATATACTTAGGAAGGAAATTGCTAGGTCAAAGGATGCATTTAGCCTTAGTGGCACTGGTTATTGCCAAATTGCGTTACACAGTAGTCACACCAATTTCCTGACCAACACATCTGTCGATCTGGTTGCTAATGGAACTGGTCCTTTTCAGGTTGCACAGCTGATTCTCATAGCAACGCTGGACAGAGGTGGCACAGCTCTTACTTATGACTACTTTTGGGAGGACATGGGGAGACCCAGGGAGGGGGTGATGAGCCTAACACCATTGGTTGTGGCCATTCAGAAGCTGGATGAACCCAGGAGTCTTGGATCCCAGGCATTTATCACCATGGGAATCAGATACATGGCCAGAACACAAATTCTGCAGCCTCTTTTAGAGAATAAAAGACATTCATATAATTGGTACTATGTGGTAGATAAATATCAACAACTACCCACACTAACAGAGGGCAAGACATTACCATTTTATGGAGTTTTATATTTCACATTACACCTTTACCTGCATTCCTCCTTTGACCCAGACAAACCCATAAAAAAGGATTTGTATTATATCCTACCTTACAGATAAAAGTGAGGCTAATCCATAGGACATTGGTCTTGAACCTACTTGCCTTTAAAATATGTCTTCTTGCGCACATTTGGAGATGGGAGTCTGACAGTTGGGAATTCTCAATATGCACCATCTCTTCTGACCCCCTCTACAAGTTCTCCCAGCAGCTGAGGTCACATCAGAAACACGAAGCGTTTCCCCTCAGGGTGAGCCCAGTTTTTGTACAGCTGCAGTCAGACTGCAAGAAGGTCCTGGCTCTGCCACCCAACAGGACTGTGTGACCTGGGCAAGTCCCTTCTCTGTGCCTCAGCTTTCTCATCTATAACATGGGGATGATGGCATCTACCTCCAAGCAAGGTCACATAAACCAGCTGCAGTAACACATCTAAAGTGCCAGGCACACAGAAAACACACACACACGTTAGCTCTTCTACGGAAGACTTCGATTGTGACGTCTGGCCACCCCTGTTCCTGGTGAGGAAGAAACACCAAGGGCAGACCTCAGCACAGCACAAGTCACTGATTCTGGGAGACAGCCCATCTACAGAGGCTAGGAGGGCTGTATTCTGGATGTACAGGCTCTCGGAACCCAAGCACAGGACCAGGGGAACCACAGCCAGTGGCAGGCAGAGGTCCTGTAGGAACCACTATCAGGTCATTTGAGGGACCCTGGTATGTCCATGTCTTCTTTTCTCTCATGGCTTGAAAAATGTCAAAGGAGTATAGCCCGAAGGTTTACTATGGCTGCCACAGCTGACAGTGAGCTGACCAGGCCCTTCTTCCAAGGCAGGGCTTAAGGGTCTACACCAAGCGGGTTGGGTAAAGGGGACCTGAGATGAGTAAGGAAGCAAAGTGTGTATTAATGACCTATTCTTGGTTCCCGTCCATCCCAGAAGGCCTCATTCATGATTTGGGAAGCAACTCAAAGTCACTGCTGTCCTTGACATGAACCCTCATCATCAACAAATAGTTATCCAGCCCCAGTGATGGAGGAGAGAGAAAACACAACAGAAGATAAGAGAGTAGGGTTTGGCTCCTAGGCCCACTTCTTTTTAGCTGGGTGAACTTTCATCTCTGTAAGCCTTAGTTTGTGCAATTATACAATGGAGTTAAAAACCCCTAACCACCTGCCTCATAGAGCTGTAATAGCAGATGGAATGACATGCATGAAGGGGCCTCGCCTGCCAAGTAAGTGGCAGTTACTATGCATCACACTGAGCCACCCTTGCTCCTGAGTCAGGTATTCTGCTGTGCAGGTGAGCATGTGACTGAGTCATCCACACCTCTCTCCTGGGTCAGGTATCCGTTTGCCTGGATCATTGGCTCACCCATGGCACAGCCTGGAACTCTACGCAGCCCTCCCAGAAACTACATCCATAACCATGGCCCCATAGGCTTCCTGGTCTAATTGAGTGAGACATTCAGCCATGGAGATAACCACACAGTGGGCTGGCGACAGGGGAAGAGTCATGGCCAGCTCTGTCCCTTGCTAGCTGGGAGAACCTGGATAAGTCCTTGCCCTCTCTGAGCCTCAGTTTAGTGGTTTGTAAAATGGGGGTAATGATGCCTATTTATGCTGTTGGAAGAAGTAAATGAGACTATATGTGCTTGTTACACAATAAGTCAACAAATAGTGGCTGCAAGTTTCTCTCTATCTCCCTGGGCCTCTAATTCCTCTTCTGTGAATGGGGGACAATTATTGCTCCCTGGCATGGCTGTCATGAAGATGAACTGAGACAGTGTATGGATTTAGCTCATGACTAGAAGGTCCATGAGTGCAGGGCTTAGGTTTATTTTCTTTCCCCGTGACAATTCAGTGCCTGGTACACACATGGAGACACTCAGTAAACATTTGTGGAGTGAATAAAGAAAGTAGTGCAGATTTCTTTAATTTCTCTGAGCCTCGATGGCCTCATCTGTAAAATGGGTACATAAACACTTACCTGTGAGAGCTGCTGTGAAAACCAAGGGCCTATGCAGATGCCCTAAACATTCTCGGACACCACACACCCAGAGCCCCACTGCACAGGCCTGACATTCCATTCACTAGGCAGATACCACAAGAGGCAGCTGGGTAAATAAGAGTAACGTTTACTGAGCGATACAGGGCTGAGTACTATGAAGGGTTTACCAGGATGGAAATGCACCCCACCCCCACCCGGCCACCCCCAACACCCAGAGACTACAGTACTTAGGAGTTACACACAACGGCCTTAACTGCTGGATATCTGTTCGTAACAAATAAACCATAGCATATTTATACTGTATCACATCGAGTGATTATAGAAATCCATATATATATTGCTTGTATAAAATCTTTTTTTTTTTGTAAAAAATATTAAAAAAAAAAAAAAAAGAAAGTATAAAAAACATGTGCAGTTGAAAGCCCTGCCAGGACAGCCAGTCTGTAAACATTCAGTGAGTATGTGCTTTGGAAGGGCGCCCGCGCCTTGTGCCCACAGCAACTCCAGCAGGGCCGGCGAGGGTGCGCCCCAGCAGCCGCTCCTGGGCAGGGCCGCGCGGGGCCGAGGTGGGCGGGGCAGCAGGGCCCCGCATCACGCCCCTCTCTGGCCTCGCCTCGGGCCAGGGGTTAGGATTGGGGGCAGGCAGATTGCAGTTTCACGCTGAGCTCCATCCTCAGCCGCATTTTGGTTGCAACTCATGGCTTTTTCTGGCTGCTCGGAGGTCCTTTGGGTGCGTGCCCTGGCAGAGAGGCCGGAGAAGTGCCCTTGGCTGCCTGGTTGGGCGTTTCTCCGGCCCAGAGCCTCTGTCCTGCCTCCTTCAAGCCTGGCCCCAGGCAGGACAGCCCTACCCGCGCAGCTACTTTGGTCTCAGCGCTTGGTCCTGGGTTTCATCAGCCTATGCTTCCCCTGCTGTGGCTGATCTTGACTTCCACCAAAAAGCCCGGGCGATGCTGGCTGTGCTGAGCCTCGTTGAAAAGTTTTTCACACAGCAGAGAAGGGCCCTCTGGGCCCTCCTCCTCCTCCTCCCTCCTCCGCGGTCTCCTCCTCCGCCTCCTCTTCCACCTCCCAGCCCATGGTCACTTCTTCTCCAGCTGCTCCAGCAGCGGGTTGCCTTCTGACTCGGGCGTCTTGACGCTGTCGGTCCTGACGATGCAGGTGGGGCGATGCCTGTTCAGCATCAGGATGAGCTGCTGCCGCTCCTGCTTCAGCTCTTCGATTTGGGTTTTCAGCTCTGCGTTCATGAGCTCCAGCCGCTCAGATTCCTGCGCGAGAACACAGACACGGCTTTAAAGTTCTGGGGAGAGGCGCTACCTTTGGGAAGGTACAAGGCTGGCATTTGCCTGTTTTCTGTCCGCCAGGTTCCCACGGGAGGAAGCACAGAGCCTGCTCGTGATCCCCCCGGGGATAATGACTTTCTGCAGGCAGTGTCCTCCACACCTGTGACACTGGCCTGTGTCACCCGTGGAATAAACCCAAGTCATAGTGTGGGGCCAGCTCAGCTCACGTCCCCCCTTCCCCGCCCCCAATCCACTCCAGCCACAGTGGTTTCCCTGCTGTTGCTGAACTATACCAAACACTCTCCTACTTCTGAGCCTTTGCACAAGAAACAAAAGGTGGCAGAAAAATGGAGGCCCATTTGATGGACAGCAGGTGCATGGAGGGTCCACTGAGGGATTATAGGTGGCTCCGGGGGGCAGGACAAGGGCCAAGTGGTTTGATGTGTGAGCCCCGTGTGGTCATGTAATTCCTTCTAAAACATGTGCTTCCTGGTTATTAGCCCGTAATTGTTTATACAGTCTCTTCCTTATCCCCTGTTATCTAGAAGCTTTGCCCATTTGGAGGCAACAACAGTCATCCTTCGGGATCCAAAATGCGGTTGCAGATAGACCTCAGGAGAGGTTTCCAATGAATTGCCAGGTCCGCTGCAGCCGCTCCAGGGAAAGGAAAGACCGTTGGTTTGATCTGGGGGGTTACATGTTCATAGTGTGGACAGTGATGGTCACACCAAGTCTAGGTTCAGAGGTCAAAACAGAAAAGCTCCTGAATGATTTTTCTTGGATCCTATCTAAGACCTTATAACCAGTTTGAGAAGTGGAATTTATTCAAGGGCCAGCCATGTTTTGAGATCAGTGGTTCTCAGCGAGGAGCCATTTTGCCTCCCAGGAGACATTTGACAATATCTGGAGATGATTTTGACTGTCACCACTGGGGAGGGGGATTGCTACGGGCAGCTCCTGGCTGGAAGCCAGGGATGCTTATAAATACTCTGTAATGCCAAGGATGGCCCCACAACAAGAACTGTCTTGTCCAAAATGTCAATAGTGCTGAGATTGAGCAACCCGTATCAGACAAAAACCAAGCTGGGGCTGCAGCTGCGCTGTGACACCGGTGTGTGGCTGGGCCTATGAGCTTATCCCTCCGCCTGGCGGGGCCTGCACCTCTCTGGGTCTAGGGGCCCCCCAGGGTCCCCCACACACCCTGGGCTGCTGTCTTCCTCACACCAGCCCGTTTGATTAAATTGTTCCTTGTGCTCATCTCTGAGGGGCAGTGTCAGTGCCTAGGGACCTCAGAACTGCTGAGACGTGCAGTCCTTGTGACCAGACGCTGAGGGAGAACAGCCTCAAAAAAAGAAAAAAAAAAGAAAAGAAATGCTCGGGGGGGGAAATATTGAAAACCAGCTATGGTGGTTTTTCGTTCAACAGGATGAAGTGCAATGGGCAGGCTGGCCTCGTCCACTCTTCTCAGAATTCCGAGGGAGGGCTATCTCTGAGGGCCAGGAAAGCCCCTACATGAAACCATGAGTCAGTGACCCATCAGTCTGGGGCGGTTAGGCGCTAATCTTAGCCACTGGCTCACTGGGTCTGACGAGCTGGTGACTTTAGGAACTTCTCCAAACCCTCTGACCATTGGTCTCTCCCAAGCCAAGGCTCCAACTTTGAAACCTCTGAGTCTTTCCCTCTAGGAGTCTCAGTTCGATGTACCATTTGTGAGTATCTGCTGAGAACCTGCTGACATTCTGTGGGAAATCCAAAGACCTGTGAGCCCCCAACACGGCTCTTGTGCTGCTAGTACTCAGGGGAGGAAGGGTCCATACAGTCGGGCAGAGCTTACGATGTGCCCATCAGTCAGACAGAGGCTGGACGAACTGCAGAGGAGGCTAAAGAGCCAGGTCTGATCTTGGGTTTGAAAAATGGGTTGAGGGCCGGCCGAGTGGCGCATGGGTTAAGCGCTGGCTTGGGACGCCAGCTGCCCCGGTTCGGGGCCCACATATGAGGGCCAGTGACACTGCCCTCAAAAAAAAAAAGAAAGAAAAATGGGTTGACGCAGCTTGAGTAGAGAAGGTAGGTGGGATGTAAGGGATTTCAGAAAAGGAGCCTGAGTGAACAAGGACGCAGGCATAAGAAAGCTTAAGATGCATTTAGGAGATAAGATCCTCCATTATGACCAGACATCACTTGAGGACGTTGGGGTAGAAAACTAGGAAGGTGGGTGTACAGCTAGACTAGGAGATGCTTTAGAGTTTAGAATCAGAGTCTAGAGCAAGTTTCTTATCTTCTCTGAGCCTGTTATCTCATCTATAAAAAGTTAATGATCATGGAGATAAGGCATTAGGGAGCCTTAAGGAATTTTTTTTCTTTAAGCTGTGAGCAAGAAAATATGAAGAAAGAGAAGGAAGAGAAGGAAGACATTTCAAAGAAAGCTTGGCAGGTCTTAGCGACTGCCTGGGTTTAGAGAATGGGAGACAGGGAAGAGAGCTCCCTGTGAGCCTGGGGGAGGGGAGCTGTTGTGGGGAGTGGTGGGAAAGGACAAAGAAGGGGTTAGGTTGTAGGAACAGTGAAAGGAAGTGAAAACTGGACATGCAAGGGGCAGTGTCCAACAAGCAACATTGAGTACTGTGTGCAGATCCAGCTCCTTGAAATGACTGCGTGTCAAACCAGCCTTACGTGTGAACATCTGTGCACACAGGAAGACCGAGAAGGCATGTGGCAACTTTTTTCACACATGCATTTATCATCGGAACGCCACTGTATTCTGTTGGATTTCAAATGTTAGAGCAGATCATGGACTATCATCTGACTGTCAGGATGTAACTAACTGCTTTATAGTTTCATTTCCTTCTGTTTTATTGGTGGGTGCTACGTATTTATTTACTGTATAAGTCGAATTCAGAAGAATCTTTTTTTAATCATGATCATAGAAGTGGTTTATGGTTTTATAATAGCAATTACCTGATCTGTTTTCCTAATCAACTAAGGAATGTGGGCTAGGATCTTCACATGTTAATTATGAAGTGAGTAACTCTGCTTGGGTTTGTGTTTACCGTTTTGCCTTCTGGTAGATACTTATTGCCCTGGAGAAAATGAAAACATTTGTTGCTTTAGAATAGAATTTGTGCACGTGAAGTTTCAATCTCCTCCACTGTGGTCAGCAAAAGCAATAGAAAAAATATACGGTGAGAGGCTGAGAGTCCTGGTTTTTTATCCTGGCTGTGTGACCTTGGCCAAGTTACTCCCCTTCTCTGGGCCTCAGTTTCCTCCCAGAAAATATGATTGACCCACTTCAAGCATTCAGATTTTTGGACTCTATTTTCTTAAAAAGGGTATCCCAATACACTCTTATTTTCTTAAAAAAGTTATCCTAATGCACTTAAAAGAGAGTTCCATTTACCAACTCTTTACAGAAAGAGCTGAGAAGAAGCCTGATGCAGCCTTCTGAGCCCCAAAGACCTGTCTGAATTAAAATCCTGACTGCCGCTTGCTAGCTATGCTGCTGCGAACAAGGTTCTCAATTTCCCTGAGCCTGGGCAACCTGAATAGAGTGCTGGGCAGTAGAGGAAGCCCAAGGTTCTAGTCCTGACTTGGCCACTGTGTGACCTTGAGCAAACTTTAATCCTTCCATGTCCTTGCCTCCACCCAGAATCACTGTGACTGTCAAGGGGAGAGTGGCTACAAAGAACACAGAGCACCATGGGAATGTGAGATGGTTACTGCCACCAGCACCCAGGGAAACTGTTAGGCCTAGCAGATACAGAGGCTGGCGTTACAGCAGGGAGAGGCCTGGGGCTGCTGCTCCTGATTGCAGACAGAGGAGGTACTCAGGTCACCCTGGGGTGAGGATCTGCCCCATCCAAAGGCCTGCCTCCTGCCTCCTGCTCCTTCAAGGCCTCAGGTGGTCTCGGCGGGAAAATTCTGAGATGTTATAGAAATCTCCCAGGGTGTATCTGGGTGTCCAGGGGTCAAGGAGAGGAGAATGACTTTTTACATATATGTGTGTGAGTGTGTATATATTGGGTTGTCGGAAAAGTCATGACGCACTTTTGCAAAGAAAAACATACAAAAAACATGTCATGACTTTTCTGACAACCCAATATATGTATGTATACACACAAGCGTGCGCGTGCACGCACACACACACACATGCACATACACATCCCTTTGTACCTCTGAGCCTTGTAAATATTTTATCTGTTAAAAGAATAAATTCCAGGGGCCGGCCGAGTGGCGCATTGGTTAGGAGGTGGTTTTGGGAGGCCAGCGGCCCCGGTTCGGATCCCGCGTGTGGGGGCCAGTGACACTGCCCTCTACAGCTAAGATGGTGAACAACGGCTCCACTTGGAGCTGGGCTGCGTGGGCCCCGGTGACGGTGTGGGCTGCAGCCCCTGCTGCTGTGGGCTGCCATAGGCTACAGTGGAAAAAAAAAAAAAAGGATAAATTCCAAGAGAATCCCCCAGGGCTGCGGACATTCACTGTCAACACACCCATCTGCCTCTGTGCCCCAAACCTCACACCCAACCTTTGCTCGTAGGCCAGAGGGGAGGAAGGGAGCATGGGGCAGAGGGTAAGGACTAGGCGCTTGGGCCCAGCAGACCTGCCCAAACCCCCCTCCTAGACCCTAACGCCATACGCTTCTCCTCATGCTCACAGCTGCCTTCTCCTCGGACCGGGACAACACCACAGCCACACAAATTATCTTCCCACTCTATTCTTGGCTGCCCCAATCTGTGCCCCATGCTGCAGCCAGAGGGATCTTTCTAAGGTGTGTCTCCCTTATTCTGAAGCCCTTCCGTGGCTCTCCATGACCATACAATTCATCACCTAATGGGGACACTTGTGAGAGTGAAAGAAGGTGCTACTAATAATTAAGTCAGGACAACAGGCGGACACTGAGATTGCCCCAGACAACCCAGCATAGAGAACCACCTGATACATTAAGGGTCTGGGGCCTGCCTGTCTCTCTCTCCATTCTCCCACCTGTGCTCTAAACTCCAGCCACTCTTTTCAATTCCTTAATCACATTCTTAAACAGCTCTTGCCTCTGGCCTTTGCTTGTGCTGTTCCTGATTAGCCCCCACCCTCCCTCCTGCCCCCCATCCCTGTCCTTCATCTCAGCTAGTTCCCTCTCCTCGTTTATGTCTCAATAAGCAGGCTTTCCTCAGTGCAGACTGGGACAGGACCCCTCTGAAAATCCTCACAGCTTGCTGGGCTTATTCAGCCTAACACTCAGCACATGTTACTATTCCTCGCTGCCCATCTGCCATCCCACTGCAGACATCACTTGCTTGCCCACTGTGCCGTGGGCACTCACTAAACACTGATTGAATGGACAGATGGATCAGCCAATGAATGAATGAATCCCGGCTCCACTGCTGGCTAGCAGTGTGACCTTGGGCAAGTAACTTGACCTGCACTACAGATTATGTCTAAAGTGGGGGTAAGCAATATTATCTCACTGGAATGTTATAAGATTAAATGACACACGTGAAATGCCTGGCACATAGTAGGTGCTCAGCAAGTGTTACTGGAAGCAGCTATGACCGTTCATTTGGCACTGACTGTTTACTGCAGTGTGTTATCAGCTTACATCCACTTGGCATCTCTTGCATGCTAACTGGCTGACAAGCCATTGAAGTCAGGGGTCTGATGTGAGACTACTCTGTCCCCTGCTGTGCCTCGCCCAGCTCTGCAGGCACTCAGGGCTGGAAATTAGTATACGACACTCCGTCCATTTAAAGGCCCTGTGTCTTCGAAACTTCTTGAAAACTTCCAGCCCAATGTTGGTCCACATCTCTTCCAAGGGGCTCCCAGATCTAGGAGTCTAACCCCACCTACATGCTTACAGCCTGGCATGCATACTGCCCGGTGCCGATTACACCTGTGACCTCAGATTTGCGCTTGGTGGAAGCACGAGAAGAGACCCATAGATCCCCCCCGTGTCAGAGAAAGCCAAGGCCACCGTGGCCTTGTCTCTTCAGCTCCCATAGGAGGGATCGTGTATGCTCCTTCCTGTGTGTCCCCCAGTGTACCTAGCACAGTACTGGGCACTTAGTACATGCTTAAAAATACTTGTCAACAAATCAACAAATGAGCAAAAGAATGAACAAAAAAATGAATGAATGAGGGCCAGTACAGCAGAGTATTAAGAACAAATGCTTTGAGGGCCGGCTGAGTGGCGCGGCGGTTAAGCGCTGGCTTGGGAAGCCAGCGGCCCTGGTTCGGTCCCACATGTGAGGGCCAGTGACACTGCCCTCAAAAAAAAAAAAAAAAAGAACACATGCTTTGAAGTTAGCCTCAGGCTTGAATCTCTGTTATATCACTTTGTTGCTGAGGGACCTGGGCAAGTTACTTAATCTTGCCATGCCTTAGTTTCCCCATCTGTAGAAAAGAATCATGAAGGCACCTGTTGGCATATAGTAATTATGCCAATAAAATGAGATAATATACACACAGCACTTAGCACAGTGCCCACCTTTATAAATGTTAGCAACTATTGTTAATTGTTGCATACTATAAAACACAGCCTGACCCATGTTGTTATCATTGTATGTTATTGCTATCGTTATTCAGAAATGAAGAAGCGATTGGGGGTGGGAGGCTAGAGACTACTGGCCTGGACTAATTGACTTTCTGGTCATGTTCCTTCACTGCAATCTACCATTTTTGAGGAGCAGGGAAGGCCTAAGGGATGGGACTCAGCGGAGAAAGAACAAACACCTACTTGGCACATTCCAAGTGACAGGGCAGGAACCTGCACCTGTCGGCTGACCTCTGGTCCCCAGGGGCAGGAGCAAAGAGCTCCGAGGTCACCTTCGGTGAGCCAGCTGGGAGGCAGGGCTGGAAGGGCTTCCTGCGGCTAAGAGACGACCTTTTCTCTGCCCAGGTGCTGTGTCCACTGCCCACACACATGACATTGTCACCTCCTTCATTAGCACCCGCTCTAGATAACTTGGGCAGCCACCAGGGTACCAAAATGGGTAGTGCCGGTCCTGGGCCCTCTGGGTCAATCAGCACCAAGGGTCTAACCTCAGCGGAAGGAACTTGGCTCCTCCCACCTTCTCTGGCCTCCCAGAGATCTGGGAGGGCAGGAATTGCTGCAGGCTGCCCTTGGTTGTCTTGGTTCGGGAGGGGGCATTAGACAGGAGGCAGGGAAGAGCAGAGCAGTCGAGGCTGCTTGGGCCGATGCCAGCAGGCACACATCGATCCCGCAGGCTTGAACGACGTCTCCCAGTCCACGCGTGTACAGGTCCGCTGCCCGCCCCGCCAGCTGCCCCCCCTACCCGCTGCAGAAACTCCGTCCGCTCTTTCTTCTTGTTCCGGCATCGGGCCGCCGCGACTTTGTTCTTCTCCCGGCGCCTTTTCCTTCGCTCTTCTTCTTCGTCTAGCTGTGAGGGCAGAAAGCCACCGATTAGCACTGAGGCAGGCCTAGAGCACAGCTTCCCTCCTGACACACAGACAGACAGATGGACAATCCCCCTCCTAACCCACATCTCAGCAATGGGCAAGCCATCCCTGTCTGCCAGCCTGCTGGCCTCTCAGCTGGGGAGATGGAAATGCGTGCATCCCAGCCAGCCCAAGAACCCTCTCAGAGCAGGTGGGCACCCCTGGAGGCAGTCAGGGCCCCAGGAGGGCAGGGCTGCCTGGAGAGGCTCTTCACACAGAGGTAGCACCCAACAGGTGGTGACAGTCTATTCTTCTGCCCAGCCCAAGCCCTCTGGGGACTGTTTTCAAGACCAGCGGTTCCCGGGCCGGCCGAGTGGCACAGTGGTTAAGAGCTGTCTTGGGATGCCGGCGGCCATGGTTCGGATCCCACATGAGGGGCCAGTGACACTGCCCTCTTAAAAAAAAACAAAAAAAAAACCCAGCGTTTCCCACACACTTCCTTTAAAACCGCCTTGGGCATGGGCACAGCTTTTGCATTCTGCTCCCACTCATTTTCACCTCCCTAAGGTACCTTCGCCCTCCCTCTTGGTCCTTCCAAACGCTCAGATCTATGTCCTTGACTACTAAACAGTCTCCCAGCCTCCTCACCTGGCTTTAATCCTCTTCCCTGTCTCTGTATGTTCTTCCCCCAGGATACCCAGCTGGAGCCCAGGATCCCAGCGTCCTGAATGGGACACAGGCAGAAGGGGCATCCCAGATCTCTGGGCTTGCTTTTCCCCAGGACACATTAGGCAATGAAAGAGGGCTCATAACATGGGACAGAGGAAATTCACTGCCCACCAACACTGGCTTTTAATCAAAGTGGCAGTTATTATTGTTTCATTAATAATAACAACAACAAGAGCTGCTGCTTGTTGCCTACTTTGCTAAATGCTTTAAACACAGGTCACATGATCCTCACACTCAAAGCCTGATGAGGAAGGTACTAGCACTGGTCCATTTTACAGATGGGGAGACTAAGGCTCAATGGTTCAGTGTACCCAAGGCCATTGGTCTAGGAAATGGCAGTCAGGCTTCCAAGTCAGATTTCTCTGACTTCAACCCTCCTGCTCTTGACTACCGGCCCACACAGTGCCCACCAATCAGGACTACTTTCCTGTGGCGTCTCTTGCTCTCTGTTACCTACAAGAGAATCTGGAGGACATACACAACCAACTGGGCTGGGGACAGCCGAGAGTGAGAGGCCACTAGAGTAGTCATTGGATTGTCCTGGGCTTGCCAACTCTCTCACTTCTCGAGCCAGTGGGGGTGATTCTGGCAGCCTGAGGCCTGGAACAAGGTCTCAGCTGAAAGGGCTCTAGGCCAGGAAAATAAACAGCCTCTCTCCGTGCACTCCCAGCATGCTCTAGGAGGTCAGGACCCAGGGCCCGGGCCAGGGACCAGCACCCACGGCCATCGTCACAGGCCCTGGCAAGGCAGCCCTGTCTCCTTCGCCACCATGTCTGAGCTGCTCCCTGACCCACTCCCACCCTGCCTGGGAGGCTGGCTAGAGAGGTGCCTTGTCAACACTGCCGCACCCAAGCACCTCCCAGCCCCTTGGCCTCCTTTGAAACAGAACCAGAAGTGACAGCTCCTCTGGCTGACCCGCATCTGGGAAAATAGAAACCTGGACAAAATTGATTCCGCCCAACCTCAACCTCACCCCCAACAAGGCAGAGGTAACCGTGACGACAGGCAGAGGGAAGGAACTGGAGGAAGTGGCAGGCAGTGCAATCTCCCCTCGGCCAAGAGGGTTTGCCCACAAACTGCCAAGGTGATATGTGCAACCTGAGCACTGCTGGGCTTGCAGGGCCTTGAGCCCCTCCCTGGGAGCACCCTGGGTTCTGGCAGAGCTGCTGTTTCCTAGGAGACACAACCTCTGTCCTCTAAGACTCAGTTCCCCACCCCACTCCAGAGCCTTGTCCTACATAAAGGCAGGGGCAAATGGAAGCTGTTCTAGCAGCAGATGCAAAGAGGCTCAACACTGTAAGTTTAAGAGATCAACGGGGCCAGGCTGATGACCAGATAGAGGGCTACTCCATCCACCCTTCCAAGCACATCCACCCCTTCCTGCCATCACCCTCCACTCCAAACACCTCACCCTTCTCCAACCCCCCAGGCCCTCCTGAGATGACCTTCCTTTCGCACTTGCTAAACCCTTACTCAGCCTTCAAGAGCAAATGTCAACTTCTCCAGGAAGGCTCCTTTGATTCCAGGGTAGAATTAACTGCCATTTCTGTGCTGCTACAGCACTCTGAGTACCCCGCTGTAAGAGTCTCTATCATATCCCACCATTGTCCTGTTTATGTAGGTCCCTGTCTTCCCTGCTGGGGACCTGAACATCCCCAGCACCTGGCCTAGAGCATGGCGCTTAGTAAGAGCTCAGCAAATGTTAGTCGAATGAAAGGAACAAAGGATTCCGGAGAAAGATGACACAGGCATGGATTCTATAATTATAGCAGTGATTTATTGCCTGTGTTTGTATCTGCAGAACCTTTCCCCCAGTGCTCAGAGGGCACCTTCTCTGCTGCGATGGCCTCTTCTTTCTGTCTATAGGAGGCCAGCAAAGCTTGAGGATTGGGTCCTGCCTTCCCCAGAAGCACACTGGCCAAAGACAGAGCCTAGATTTGGGGTGCAGGCCCCTAACGGCTGTGGCAGGTCTTCACGAACCCTGAGCAGGCCCTGAAAGAATCCAGGCTGTGCCCTGAAGCCTAAAGCCTCCAGTTCCATAGCGAGTAGCAGCTCCCAAGCCTGTCCCCAGCCTTTCCTGCACCCATGCCCCCACCTCGGCTGACATCGCCCAATAAGGCAAGAGATGGCCCCAAAGCCCCGTGGCCACACCTTCCCCATTGACACTGCGCTGCATCTCCCCCCAAATCCTCCTGCTGCTATTTAAGAGCAAACCAGAGGGCATGGAGAAAACAGTCACTGAGGCCCCACCAGAAATACGGGGTTGGGCAGTGGCCCTCACCTTCTCCATCCCCATGGGCTAACTCTGGCTCCTTTTGCATGGGCCTGCCTGGGTGGTCTGCACCCCCCACTAGGACCAACTGAAGACCCCCCATCCCTCCTTCAAAACTTCTTTCATCCCAGAGTCAAGGCTGCTGCCCCTCCTCCTTAATGCTCCTCAGAGTCTCAAAGTATTTGTCCGTGAGTGAGTGAGAGGCAGCAGTGTTTTCACCACACACAGTTCAAACATCTAAAACCAGAACCCCAAAATGGGAAATGATGATTTTTTTTTCTGCAGATACAGCTGGAAGGGCCAGGATGTTTGAGGAGGAGGCAGCTTGACACTCAATACATTTAAAGAACCATGAAGTGGGAGCTAGGGGATGGAGGGGAGCATATCTTTTTCTGTTCCCAAACTTGGCTCTGTTTCCCCCAAACTCCCAGGAAGGCCTGAGGCAATCCTGTGTCCTAGCAGTGAGGGGGTGCCCCTGGGCCATACTGCATATTGAAGGAACAGATTTGGGGACCCACGGCTGAGAGGGCAGTCCCTCCTGAGGAAGCCTGTTCTTAAGCCCCTGCTGAGGGGTGGGGACCCCAGCTCCTAGCCACAGCTGACAGGACAAAGTGTGAGTGTCTGACCCAAACTGGTCTGTATTCACCTCCTGGGAATTTGAAATTGGACTGCTAGACTGGGGGACAACCACGTGTCCAGAGAAGCAGAAAGAACAGGCTGCTGATGTGTGGAGATGAGCAGAGACCAGAGGCCATGTGGCAAGAGAGAAAGAAACAAACACTCAGCTTTAGAAGGGCCTCATAAGGGCCGGCGAGTGGCCCACTGGTTAAGCACTGGCTTGGGAAGCCAGCGCCCCGTTGGGTCCCACATAAAAGGGCCAGTAACACTGCCCTCAAAACAAAACAAAAAAAAGAATGTGTTAAAGTAGAAGGGCCTCATAGGGATAGAGAGGGAACCGGTGACAGAGAAAAGCAGGACCTGGACCAGGGTGAGACAAGCCAGACGCTTAGGACACACATTTAAGGAGGCACTTACTCTGAAGCTCATGCCAAAGGCAGGATGGATTGACACTAAAGAGTGAGTGCCTCCTTAAATGTCGTGCTGGGGGCATCTTGCTTCCCTCACAGGAGCTACAGACAAAAAAAGGTGAAGACTGAGAGAGGAAAGGGAGAAACACAGAGAGACAAAGAGAAAGCTAAAGAGACAGAGAGAGGCAGAGCTACAGAGAGACACACACAGAGACATGGACAGAGGCCAACGGTGCAGAGAAGACAGACAGACAGAAAGCACACACAGAGAAATAAACAATCTTGGTCCTGATTCCACTCCTGAAGAGGTCTGGCTACGCTTCCTGTCCTCGGGGTCCATGATGCATGCCCCTGACTCTATTCTGAAACTTCTCCTCTGGCCTAGAGGGAGTTGGAGAAGGTTTCCGCCTCTTGCCACTTCACCTTGTGAAGTCGGGTGATGCCAGGAGGGTGGTCCTCAGGGACCCAGGGGAGAATCACTGCTACCCAGGAGCCATGCTTCTAGAATAGTTGAGAAAGTGGCAGAGCCTGGGCGCAGAGCAGCCTGTGAGCAAGCAGAGGCAGGTCACCTCAGCAGGAAACAAACCCCCTGGATTAGGGGTCCCAGGGGGTTAAATGGCCTCAGTAAACCAACCAGGACAGTCCTGTTACCCTCCCCCGTTTTTTACAGATAAGGAAACGAAAGATATCAAGGCTGCCTGGAAAGTCACAGTGACAACTTTGGGCCCCAGGGTCTGAGTGGCTCCTGCTCCTCCAAGAGTGGGTGGTCTGTGTGAGCCGCTATCCCCCCGCCACACACACAGAGACATGGTAACGGGCCCCCTGCCCTTTCAGCTCCATCCTGGTGACAGGTTTGAGGATAGAAGTGAATGAAGCAGCAGGGACTTCTGACTCTGAGGGCAATGACCGTTTTGTTTTTCCCTCTTTGGGTCTTTTAAAATAAAAACGATGTATTGCACAATTAACACTGAATGTGTCACATTTCAGCTTCGTGGTTTCAAGGAGGGACCTCAGCTGTGCTGTTCCCGCCTCACCCTCACCCGTGGGGTGTTGTTTCTCAGGCCCCGTCAGCAGGCCCCCTGGCTTTCCCACGGTGGCAACAGTCATCTAGGTGCAATGGTGAATTCTGACATTTCATAAGCCTTTCCAAAAATTATATTGTGGGCCCCACAAAGTGATAGGATGAGAAAAAAACAATGATACTTTTTGACCCGAGGCAGTGAAAATATAGCAACTGCCACATGGACAAAGCAATAGAGAAAAGAGCAGTCAAGCAGGCAAACAAGCAGAAACAGAGGGGAAGAAAAAAACCATATCCAGCCCCCCGCACCAACCAGAGAAGCGAAGGCCTGGAGAGCCTCTCTTGCACTGAAACTGTACATGAGACCAGGCGTCCGAGACTCACCGCCTTCAGCGGGGGCAGGGCTGGCAGAATGGGCTTTGGGGTCTAAGCGGCCTGGTCCCCCTGCAGTTCTGCTGCCGACTGGCTGTGTGCTCCTGGGCAAGTCACTCAGCCTCTCTGAGCCTCCTGTATGAGGAAGGCACTGAGCCCTGCTGCACAGGTTTGTAATGAGACTAAGTCCCAGCCCAGAGCCTGGGAAACAGGAAGAGTTCAGTAAATGCCAGCTTCCCCACCTGCCTTCTCAGGTGAGTCAAGGAGATAGTGCTGCTCAGAGCACACCCAGCCTCCAGCACCCATGGGTGAATCTGACATAAAAGGAGACCCGAGAGAGGGGGAGCGGGGTGGAGGTGCTTCAGAGCATGAGAGCTGTCATAAGCAGGCCTGAGGTAACAGCCAGTGGCCAGGCCCACAGGGTCCCTCCCCCATGCATGGAAGAGCCAGATTTCAACACCAGGGACCCATGAGCACCCTGGGAAGTAAACACCCAAATACCAAACATACCAGACATTCCCCCATATAAACAGGCCTCACTGAGCCAGGGGCTGCGGTCCCCCCACCCCACTCCCCGATCCCTGCAACACACACCAACAAAAGAAGTAGGGCAGTCCAGGGACAAGACCTCACTGAGCAGGCCAGCCAGACTGGGCCCACGATCCCCTGTGCCTCCTCCCGGCCCCTGAGGGAGAAATTAGGAAACCCTAGGGCCCTTGTCCAACACGCTTGCTGACCCCCTGCAGCCCACAGGGGCCAGGCCCTCTCCACCAGCATCTCCCCTGGGGCTAAGCTGTTGGAAGCTCTCTGCCCTCCTCTCTCTCCTATCTTCTCAGGCCAGGCCCTTTCCCTCCAAACGGCCAAGGTCTGGACCTCAGCTGTGAGATATTGGACAGTTACTGTGAACAGTTGATAGGGCTGTAAGAGAAAGTTCAAGACAAATGGTCAGTCTAAGGCTGCAGTTACAAACTCAAGTCACCTCCAGGGGCCCAGCAAGTAACCCTTAGTGAGGAGGAGGGCGGGATGGGGCTGTGGTCCCCTGAGGGGACACCCCAACTGGCCCCAGTGCAGTGCAAGCTCAGGGTTGCCAAATCTTCCAAGTTTTCAAGAAAATACGGATGTTTAAGTAAAATCTCCCAATTTGTAAGGTTGGCAATGAATTCCATTTTGAAAATACTGTGCGAGCCAAACAAAACACATGCGTGGGCTGCACCAGCTCGTGGACTAATTTATGACCCCTGCCAGGTGACAGACATGGGCAGGGTTGGTCATCAGACACCTGATTCTAGTCACCATGATGCCCTATTCTGTGACCTCGGGCCAGTCAGTCCACTTCTCTAGTCCTCAGTGGTAATAATCACACTAGCTCCCACTTCTTGCTAACACAAATATCTCTGCAGTGGCTATTAGGTGAAGTGTGCCCCAGGTCACGGAGCTGGGAAATGATACTCCGCTCTATTATATTATGCAGCCTTCCAAACAGTGGGCTGGACTCAAATCTCCCCAAAGTCTCCACTAGCTCTGATGCCCCTGGGTTTTCATTCATCCAGTTTTCAGGGTCAGTGTTAGCTTGACTGAGAGAAGACAAAGAGAGGGATGTGGAAAGGACATCTCCCTGTTTGTAAAAAATTTCTGAAACAAGTGATTTCACAGGCTCCTAGCGCCAGAAAGGGACTCTTGGCAAGCACACAAGCCAATCCCTAGACTTTACAGATGAGGAAACTGAGACCCAAAGAAGAAGCAAACTGCTCCAAGACTCACACTTGAGAGCAGGACCGGAGTCCTCATGACCAAGTCCAAAGGACACTGCTGGGTCAGTCTCCCGGGCCTCCTGGCTCTGCCTGACTCTGCATCCCTCCCTTTCTGGAATCCTCTCTGCCCTGGGTGCAGACACATACTTGTCTAACTTCCTCCTACTTCTCTGACCTCTCGAGTCTGCCTCTTGCCCAGGATCGAGTCTGCCTCTTGCCCAGGATCGTCTTCCTGTCCCTTTTAGGGTGATGTCTCCCAGGGTCCTCTCCTTAATCTGCTGCTTTCCTCACTCCATACACACCACCTTGGGTCATCGTTTTCATCTGCTTGTGTGGTTTCATATACCACCTACACACTAATGCCAACCAAATCTTTATTTTCAGACCAAAATATCCAATCTCCAGCTGGACATTCCACCTGGACGTCTCTCAGCCCCTCAGAATCTTTATCCTCCATTGGTACTTCATCTCTATTCTCCACCCCAGCTGGCATCACCACCCACCCCGTCACCGGAGTTAGAAACTCAGGGCCTACCCCTCACCTGCCCCTCTCCTTACCTCCAAGTTTGGCCGTATGGGCCATCCAATTCTACATCCTAAATCTTCCTCACATTTGCTCCCAACTATCCATCCCCACTGCTGCTTTCCAAGCTCACCTGACCTCTCCCCACCCCCTCCACTGGACCACCTCTTCTGGATCACCTCCTAGGAGACCTTCTGACCTTGCATGACCATCCTCCATCAGAGGGATCTTTCTAAAATGCAAATCTAATCCAGTTATTGTCCTTTGGGAGTTTTTCATCACCCTCAAGCCCAAGCTCTTTAATGTGTCAAGCAAGGTTCCCCATGACTTGGCCCCACCTGCTGTCTCACTTTCTGTCTATCCCCATTCTATACTCCATGTTCCTGCAATGCTGAGCCTCTATAAGTCCTATACTTCCCCAGCCTCATGCCATTGCCCCTGTTGTCCCCTTGGCTTATTTCAGCCTGTACATTCAGCTCAAGCATCACCACCTACAAGAAGTCCTCCATGATTCTCATCCCCTCTGGGCTGGGGAGGTGTCCCTCTGCTCCAGACTCCCATAGACCCTTGAGCTTATCCTGGCCTCTACTGTGCTGTATTCTATCCTCAGTTCCTGCCTCCTCCACTAAAATGGAAGTTCCATGAGGGCAAAGTCTGTGTATTGTTGACTTTTTGTGTGCCCAGCACCTTACCAAGTTTGTGGCTATTGAGTGCTACTGCACTCAATGAATGCTTGCTAAAGGGAAACCTGATCCACAGAGCTGGTGACCTAGAGCTGGTGACCTGGGCAAGAACCCAGGATTCTTGCTTCCCAGTTCAGTGCCCTTTCCTCTTTACTCCAACTGCCCTCAATGCCAGGCTATAACTAAACACATTCACCTACAAACAAAACCGCACACTGGACACCGTGCTCACTCAAAGCATCAAACCAGCCCAGCCAACCACCAGGTGAGGGTTCTGAACAAGAGCTGGCAGACGCAATGGCTCCACCTGCCAAGATGATTCACTCAGCTCCCTTGGCTGGGGGCGCAGGTGGATAAGCAATTGCTCCGTGCACTTGGCATCTGCAGGAAACAGTGGGGGTGCAGCCGGGCTATAAAGTAAGCTCCATCCTGAGGTTCTGAAATTGAGAAGACCCAGAGATCCTAGGTCCCTCCTGCACCCCCACAGGCTAGGGAACGCAAGTTCAGAAAAGGGGAGTAAGTCTGTCCAGGTCCCGGGGTCAGACAGTGACAGGAGCAGCCAGAACACACTGCCTTCTGGAGAGAGGCAGGGAATGCCTTCATGAGCGGAAAGCCAGACTCTGCTATCATGGTTGGGCATCAGAGCCCCCAAGGGGATCCATCCCAATGACTGCTGCCTGCTCACATCTCAGCAACAAAGCACTGACCTTGGCCTTCCCAAACGCTGTCCTCAGGAAAAACCTTCCCCTGGGTTAAAAGAACCCATAAAACAATAGGCCGCTGAGGCATAGGGCTGGTTTATATGAACAAAATAGGGAAAGGCCATTCTCTCAGAAAGCACTGGAGAGCAGTCTGTTCCCACTGCTAAGAAAAGACAGCACCGTGTTTGGAACAAAGCCTGAAAAAGCTGGCTGGGCAGGGTGACACCCATTTGCAGATGGCCCTGCTAAGGAAAGAGCAGACACTTACTACCAAAGTGAGGCAGGGGCCAGGAGACAGGAAAAATAACCTTGGCCTGGGCAGAAAATCCAACACTGAATTGAAAAAGAGACTGTGATTGCCTGGAAATTCTTTTGCTGGAGAAGGACTAGTGGAAGAATGGTGGCTCTTTTTTTGGTTGAAATGTATATATTTCAGGTCCATTTCATATTTATGGTGTTGTTGAGGTTTGGTGTTCCGTTAGGCAATCAATCAATATTCTTGCCCAATTGGCAATCGCTTCAAAAGATGAGAAAAGGAGAGAAGTAGTGGATCTGACAAGAGCCTCCCATCCCCCAAAAACGGGTAAGAAGCAGAATATATCGGGCTTTAGGGAAACATCCATTTTATTCTCAAAAAGAGTTAATAATACAGTTGAAACTGAGTCTTTAACAACAACAAGAAGCAGTGTAATATGCCTTGATTACACTGGAGAAAAAAAAAATTAAATTCAGACAAGAGCTCCTGCAAAACGACAATCTACAATTAAATGAAAATGCAGTTGCTGCAAAGAATATCTATGAGCAGGGCTGTTCTGAAAGTCCCAAGGTGGTCAAAGTAGGAGAACGTTTCAAATACCACCATACTATTAAAGCCTTAGAAGTCATTTGTCTTTCACCATGAAGGTGAAAAACAAGGTCCTTGGCTTAATTATTCTCCACCAACGCAGTTCCGTTTAATCTGTATGCAGGCTCTGCAGCTAAAATACGACTTTCAGCCAATTTCTTTCAAGCACAAGGAATAGATAACAGACAAATCACTGAGCAGAACGGCAACCTCTACTTTGCGGGTGCTGAACGCCCCCTAATAAAAATCCCACCCAGGTGATGTGGCCAGACGAATTCACCACCAGTGATACCAGGCCTGGAGGCTGGAAGGGTTTCACTGCAGGTGATGTATGTAATACAATGGATGCGATTAAGGTTCAGAAACCGGGGAAGAACGGGCTTCACAGCACCCAGGCAGATGGGTGGGTGGGTGGGTGGGTGAGGGTGGAGATCTCCCCACAACCGCATTTCTTAGATCAGAGCTGCTAAGAACTCTGGGTCAGATACAGCAAATGGGGGCTCCTTTGGCAGCAGAAAAGTTTGATTCTCCCTTCTGAAACAATGAAGGACCCAGCCTACTGACAAAGCTCAGCAGCTTAATTAATTAGGAAGTCCCTTAGGGTGTGAATGCTGGCAGCGGGGAGCATCTCAAGGCCTGGAAATAACTGGTTTGAAAATGCTAAGGTGTTTGCTGACTCAGAGAGCAACCTTGCCTTCCAGAGTCAGGTACCACACACTGATGAATACCTGATGGTGTGTGGGTCCCTCCACAGGAAACTTGAGACAGGTTTGGAAAGAAATGTGGTTTTAGACCCTGGTAGCTGTTCTCGAGACCATCATTGCCAGTCAGAGCTGGAAGGTTCAGGTCATCTAAAGGTGCAGAGAGCCTCAGAATCCCCTAGGAGGCTTATTACATCACGGGTTTCTGGGCTCCAGTCTCTAGAGAGCCGGCTTCAGTAGTTTAAGGGTGAGACCCAAGAGCCCGCACTTGGAACATATTTCCAGGTGCTGGTGTCGCTGCCTTGCACACCCCACTTGGAGTAGCGCCAGTGTAAGCCAGTGGATTTCTGATTGCTTTCGGCAGCAGAAGACTCTTGTTCAAATAGTACCACAATATATTAAATAAAGGTATTTTATCAAGGGGATCAAAGTTGCATTATATACTCATTACAGTCTTTCGCTGAGTACGATACTATGTTTGCGGCTAATACAACACCTTTAACTCAGATTTCAAGGGGACAGTTGCAGGTTCCTGACAGCCTCAGGATCCAGATTGTTCCTGTGTTATGCTTTCCTTGCACACACAGATCAACAGTTACAAACTCTGTGTGTGTGTTTGTGTGTGTGAGATGCGTTGCATAACAATGTTTCGGTCAATGATGGATCGCATCTACAACTGTGCTCCCATAAGACTATAATGCAGCTGAAAAATTCCTATCGCATGGTGGCATCATGGCCGTCATAACATCGTAGCGCAATGCATTACCCTCATGTTCATGGTGATGCTCGTATAAACAAACCTACTGCACTGCCAGTCGTATAAAAGTATAGCACATACAATTATGTACAATACATAATACTTGATAATGATACTAAATGACTATATTACTGGTGTATGTTTTTACTATACTATATTTTTTATCTCTTTCTACTTATAAAAAAATTATTGCTATAAAACAGTGTGCCTTGCTGCTCCAGCAGCAGTCTCATTCACTTTGTGTTTACCGCGTCACTTGATTGCATCGTTTTTTCTTGTGTTTCATGTTATCTAGTTTTGTACAGAAACAAGCTATTCAGTCTTGTAGCCTAGGAGCAGGAGGCTATATAAGATAACCTTAGTGCATATAGTAGGCTGTACCATCTAGGTTTGTGTAAGTGCACTCTGTGGTGTTTGCACGACGAGATCACCCAATGATGCCCCTCTCAGAAAGCATTCCCATCGTTAGACCGCACATGTCCTGTACATGTCAATAATGTTTTACCAGCTTGCCTTGCACTCTCAAGATGCTCCTCAGTTAAGGAGAAGTAGCAGGAAGAGCTTTGTTCTGAAGTCTGTGCAAAATAGTTTAACCTGACACCAGAGGTCACCTTGGTGGTGCTCTCCAAGGTGTTAGATTTGGGTACTAAAAGGTATGACCATGTGTGTGAATCTTGCTTTTTAAAAAACAGAATAGATAAAATGATGCTTTAAAAATGAGATCCTGGGGGGCCAGCCGAGTGGCTCAGTTAGTTAAGAGTGTGAGCTCTGAGCAACAGGGTCGCCAGTTCGATTCCCACTGGGCCAGTGATCTGCGCCCGAGCTGAGCTGCTGCTGAGCTGATGAGAGCGCATGCTCTTAGCAGCAAGGCTGCCGGTTTGACACCCGTATGGGATGGTGGGCTGCACCCCCCACAACTAAGAATGAACATGGCACCTTGAGCTGAGCACCTGAGAGCAGCCAATAGGTAGCCGGATGGTTCTGTGTGCAACAAGGTTGCCGGTTTGACTCACACATGAGATGGTGGACTACGCCCCCCGACAACTACATTAAAAGCGACAACTGGACTTGGAGCTGAGCTGCATCCTCCACAACTAAGATTGAAGGACAACAACTTGACTTGGAGCTGATGGGTCCTGGAAAAACACAATGTTCCCCTTCCCCGATTCCCCAATACTGTTCCTCTCCTCAATTCCCCAATAAAAATCTTAAAAAGAAAAATGAGACCCTGAGGGCGGCCAGATGGTGCGTGCTCAGAACAATAAGGTTGCCAGTTCAACTCCCACATGGGATGGTGGGTTGTGCCTCCTGCGACTAAACTGAAAATGGTGACTGGACTTGAGGCTGAGCTGCGCCCTCCACAACTAAGACTGAAGGACAACAGCTTGACTTGGTGTTGATGGGTCCTGGGAAAAACACATTGTTCCCCAGTAAAGTTAAAAAAAAAAGTGAGACCCTGGAAAGTTACTTAGTCTCTCTCTGAGCCTCAGTTCCCTAACAATCAATAGTACTAATAACACCCACCTCTGAACAGATCAAAGGAGATATGTCTACGAAAGCAGTTTGCAAACAATAAGATGCTTTGCTTGTGTGAGTCTTTTGTCCTGAACCCAGATGTCCTCACCCTTTAAGACCTGGGCCGGTTTATTCAGTACCAAGGGTTTCAACCAACGGCTATAGCCTAGAACCACCTGCCGGCCCCACCCAGACCAATTGATTCAGAATCTCTGGGCTCCACATCAATATTTTTTTAAATGCTCCCCAGGGGACTCTCATGAGTGGCCAGGATTACTCCATATTTCCTCCTAAGTTCCACAAAATATCCTGCTCCTGGATGGCCACTAGCAATAAAATGGAAAGAGGAAAAAATGCCCCTACCCAAACCCTGCCTTTTTCAATGCTGTTGGCTGGAAAGGGAGCTTTAATAACTATAGCTACTAATTCTGGAGCATGAATATGTGCTGGGCGATTTACATACATTATCCCTTTGAATCCTCTCCATACCTCTGTGAGGTAGACATCATTCTTCCCCATTTTTATTGAGGGCAGTGTCACTGGTCCTCATATGTGGGACCGAACCGGGGCCGCTGGCTTCCCAAGCCAGCGCTTAACCACCGCACCACTCGGCCGGCCCCTCTTCCCCATTTTTAAAACAGCTTTATCGAGATACAATTCACACACACCATAGAATTCTCCTACTTAAAGTATACAATTCAACAGCTTTTAGTGCAGAATTGTGCAACTATTACCACAATCAAGTTTAGAACATTTTCATCACCTCCAAAAGAAACCACATACCCCTTGGCTGTAATGCCCCACTTCTCCCATCAACCCCAGCCCAAGGTACCAGGGAACTGGTTCTCCTTCCTGACTCTATGGATTTGCCTATTCTGGACATTTCACATCAATGGAATCCTGCAATCCGTGGTCCTTTGTGACTGGCTTCTTTCACTTAACACTGTTTTCAAGGATCATGCATGTTGTAGCAAGTATCAGTACTTTATTCCTTTTTATGGCCAAATAATATTCCATGGTATGGATGCACATCATATTTTATCTGTCCATTCATCAACCGATGGATATTTGCATTGTTTCCACTTTTGAGATATGAGTAATACTGCTACGAACATTCACGTACAAATTTTTGTGTATATTCTCCTTTCTACTGGAGATATATATATCTGCTTTGTCAGATGGTATGAGTCTATGTTTAGCCTTTTGAGGAACTACCAAGCTGTTTTCCAAAGTGACTGCACCATTAGATTCCCATCAGCAGTTTACCGGGCTTCCACTTCTCCCTGTCCTCATACTTGTTATTATCTGTCTTTTTATTATGGCCATCCTAGTGGGTGTGAAGTACTATCTCATTGTGGTTTTGATTTGCATTTCTTTGGTGGCTAATGATGTTGAGCATCTTTTCATGTGCTTATTAGCCATTCATGTATCTTCTTTGGAGAAATGTGCATTGAGATACTTTGCTCATTTTTAAATTGGATTATTTGTGTTTTTATTATTGAGTTTAATAGTTCTTTATATGTTCTAGATACAAGTCCCTTATCAGATCCATAATTTGCAAAAATGTTCTTTCATTCTGTGGATTGTCTTTTTACTTTGTCCTTTAAAGCACAAAGTTTTTAATTTTGATGATGTCCAATTTATCCGTTTTTTAATTTTTATTTTGTTGCGTGTGGTTTTGGTGTCATATTTAATCCAAGGTCACAAAGACATATTGCTGTTTTCTTCTAAGGGTATTGCAGGTTTAGCTCTTATATGAGGTCTATGATCCATTTTGAGTTGATTTTTGTATGTTATGAGATAGGCCCTATGTCCCTTCTATTTTTACAACATAGAAAATTAAAGATCAAATGTTTAGTAACCTCTCCAGAGCTAAGCTGTTCCAAGGCAGCGGTCCTGCTTTGCTACACAGCTTCCAAAAAGCCAAGGGTTTTATTGGTGGTGGAGGGAAGGAGAGTGGGAAGGAGGGAAGTCACATCCAGAGGAGCTTGCCACCTAGAACATGCCCATGCACGCACTATGCTTAGTAAAGGGGACCCTGCAGCCACAGAGCACAGCACAGTTAATAAGCCCTAACTTAGGGCAGGATGTGTGCAGCCTCAAGAGCTTGCAAAACCCAGAGAAAGCCTGTGACGTCACTACCAGCACCTTCACAGCCTGCCTGAATCTGCCCAAACGTCCCCCTAGGTCACCGAGCTCTATCCTCAGGCCAGGTTGTCTTGTCTTTGGGCACAGCAGAGGGGAGAGAGACATGGCTGGCTCCCAAGTTGTTTAGCCAGCAGAGCCTCACCTGTGGGAGGAGTGTTTCCCAACTCTGAGTCCATGTTGACAGTGGGTCTGGGAATGCCAAACCAAGATGACCAGCATTGCCACAAGAGGCCACTTTGTAGGGCTGTTAAAAACTTGATGGTTCGTGGAAATTCAGCAATGACCTTAACACCACAGGAAATAAGATAAAGGGTCACACATGGCAGCTTCGGGGAAACCAAAGGTTTGGAGGGCCTTCTCATTTATAGTTTGTGATGGTAACTACAACCCAGGCTACATCTAAACTGCACAAACAACCACAAATAGGAAGATCTGCTCACTTGGTGACCTAAAACCTAGGTCACAGGCACAACACACTGTGGAGAAGCCAGTGCTGTCAGAATGTGTAGTGTCGTCCACGGCAAGTGGACTCAGTCTTACTAGAGATAAAGCACAGACGCGTTGCACTGTAGGCAAGGTCATCTTTACACACAATGCCTCACTTAATCTTCACGATGAAACTCAACGAGTTTTAGTTTCCTCCTTTTATAGATGAAAAGTTGATGCTCAGAAAGACCAGCTGACTTGTCCAAAGTTGTACAGGGAGTGAGCAAAGGAGCCAGACTTTGAACTCAGAAGCTTGGACCCCAGCCCAGAGCTCTTCCCAGGCCCTAGAAGCAGCCCCTCTAGTTAGGAGGCCAGGATAGTGCCCTGCTCCTATGACACCTGAGTGTCTCCAAATTCTCAGGCCCACTCACCAGCTCCAAGGGCAAAAACGCCCTCAAGGAAATGAAAGCCCAAGGAACAGTTTTCGAATCAATTATAAAAACTCATTTGCATAATTGACACATTTGAAAAGCGAATCATAGTCATTTCTTCCATTTCTTGTGTATCTTAGTAAGCGCCAGGCATTACGAGAAACATGTCACCTGCATTAGTTCATTTAATCGTCACAGCAACACTGAGAGGTAGGTACTAATATTATCCCCATCTTAAGACGGAGGAGCTAAAAAGGCAGCACAGAACTTCCTGAACTTTTCAGAGGTATCTGATTTCTGCTAAGAACATATAGATCCAGTTATCGCCCCCCACCCACCTCTCCAGGACTCCATGCTAGAACGACAGCAGGTGTGACCAACATATGAAGTTAAATAAGAACTTCAGAACCCCTGTGAATGCTCAGGAGATGGTATCAAAAAGACTCCATACCACAGGGGCCAATGTTAAACAGAGTCATAGCTGCTTTGAGCTATCGCTTGTTTCTCCTCAAATTAAACTATTAAAGGGAAAAAAAGCTAACAGCTTTTTAAAATGTGCTAACAAAGTGACGGCACTAAAATGGAAATTCAGGATTTTAAAGACAAGTCAGAAGATTCTGTTCCAAGAAGGGACAGATTGGATCTCTCTGCCAAACAAGTATGAGACTGAAAAAGCATCTGAGTCAGGGGAAAGAAGGCCAACACTGTTCCAAGGAGCCACAAATTAAAAGCCAATTATGCAAGGCTTGCTAAAAAATGTCAGTGGGCTGCCTTTATGTTTTAAATCACTAAAAACACAAGCATGTTTACACCAACATTTACCCAGCACATCAGCTGGCTACGGGCAACTTTTTATGCTCAGGCTAAACATGGGTGAACACTCTGGTCTTCTGGGGAACGAACTCTGGGAAGACCACTGTGGCTGAGAGTAAGCGTACCTTCCAAGGCCACCACCCTGCAGTCCACAGATTCAAATTCACACGTCATCCAAAGGTGAAAACTTTCTAAATGTTGTCCAGAGTCCCTGGCGAAACTGGGAAATGACCAGGGTGAAATCCACAAACAGCAAATTCTCCTCTCCTGTTCTGAAGATGACAGGGGCATGGATCCAGTCACCATGGGGACTGCTGGAAAGGCAGTCCGCGGTGGAATGCACACACTGATTCCTCAAGGAGAAGTCCTCGGAATGCTCCCTGACAAGGATCAGAAGAGCCTGAGGAGGCGTCTAATAAACCGTCAAAGTCATCCTTGAGCTGGATTCTGCCCTCAGAGGTTCTGTGCCCATGAGCCTGGGGTGGGGTCTGGGAATCTGTATTTAGAAGATGTTTTCTAAGTGTTTTTGATGATCAGCCAAGTTTGGGAATGGTTGGTTTGATTTTCATTGTGTTCTCTTTTTTCCTTCTTGAAGTCACTTGAGTTCAGAAACAGCAGGACAAATGGACAATGCTTGGAGGTAAGAATTGAGAGATACAGAAATAGAGGGACAGAAGTTTGACTTTCAAAGCTGACAGGCTCATTAATGTTCAAACCAACAAGCATGTATGAAACATTCAATCTGTGCAAGGCACAGCACACAGTCTGGCTGGGTGTAAGGCAACAGGGAGTAGTGGGGACTGCAGTAAATAAAGGCCATGTGCTAATACAGTGAGCATCTGTGACTCAGCTCCAGCTTCTAGTTGCATATAAGGGTGTGGGCCTAGAGTGACCAGATATTCTGGTTTTTAAAAAGCAGCCAGAAAGTTCACATTTCCTGGCTTTTAAATATAGCAACTCATTCAATCAAAAAAAAAGAAAAAAACCACACTGTGAGGGCCAAGTGAGATTCATCTGTAGGCTGACTCCTGCCCATGGAATGACAATTTGCAGCTTCTTTCCTAAAAGGTCACCCAATCCAACCGCCCTTGAACTTGAGTCCCCTCTAGAGCCTTGCAGAGTGGCTCAGAGTGAGGGGTCTCATCTAGCAGGTGGTTAAGTAAGCGCCTGGTGTGTGTATATGTGTGTGCAAAGGTGGAGCTCTGGCTTCCCCCACTTCCTACTGGAAATGCATTCCAGGCCCAGAGGCAGGGTGTGGCCTCTGCAGCCACCGCAGCCCACTCAGAGGTGACCCAGGAAGGACCACAGTCTTCAGGCCAATAGGGACGAGTTGGTTGAGGAATCTAGATGGAAGGGGCTACAGAATGAGAAGTGTAGGAAGGAAAGTTCTAGAAAAAGCCAGAGAGCAAAGCTGTCTTGAAAACAAATGTTGGAAAGAACAAAGAGGCAGGAAAGACGCATGGGCTCTAAAAACCCTATAAGCCAGACTATAACATCCCCAGATCCTAGCCTGCCATCAAAATCAGCAGTCTAGCCACTTACCGTCACTTGGTCTGCTTAACTTTTCTTCACTTTACTGACTACTACCTGAACATTTATATTGTTTATTGATTTGCTTATTTTTGTTTCTGGCTGCCCCCAGGACAATGTACAGCTCCAAGAGAAGGGGGGCTTGTCTACTTTGTTTATGGTTCAGTTCCTAGTGTTTGGCACAGTACCTGGCACATAGTAGGTGCTTAGCAAATATCTGTGGGACAAATGGATTTCAGGCATGCAGTTGGCACCAAAACAGATTAACATTATGTGTCAAACACATGATAACCATATATCAGCACAAAGCGCACTATCATTTACAAAACCTGTCATTTAATTCCTACAGTTTTCTTTTACCAAACTGCTTCATGTGTTTGGACATGGCCCAAGAGACTGCTGGCCTCTTCAAGGCAGACTGCCCAAGGGCCTCCATGGACAGAGCTGCCTGCACAGCCGCTCGGCCCACCTCCCCAGGACTGGGAGATAATGCGGCTGCAGAATTGCAGGGCTTAGCTCTAATTGGGCCATGTCATCAAAATGATCCAGTGTTCTGGGACCAGGTTCATTCCACCCCAACTCCTTCCCCAACCTCACAGAGAGGCAACCGCAGCGTAAGGTTAGGGCTTCGACTCTAAAAGTTAGTTTCCCTGCTGTATCACCTTGAACCTCCCCATGCCTCGTTAACCTCATCCATCATGTGGGCATAAGAGTAAAAGCAGCAACAATAATTACCTCCAAGGGTTCCTGTGCGAGTTCAATGAGACAGTTCACAAAGAGCATCCAGCACTGTGCCTGGTGCGTGGCTCAGTGCAACTGAGACATGGCATTACAGCAGTAACATTGTCATACCACAAGCTCCAGCCCTGCCCCTTTCTAGCGCTGTGAACCTGGGTGACCTGACCCCCTGTTTCCTGGACCTCCAATTCCTCTTCTCTAAAATGGGGAGAACCCAGTCACCAGGATCAGATAAGGAATAAACGAGACCGTGCACGTTAAAGACTTAGCATGGTTTAACAGGGCCTGGTACATATTAAATGCTTAATAAATGGGAGCTAGTGTCTTCCTATAATTCAACCAACTTTTACTAGTCTAAAATGCCTAGGTGAAAAATCCACCAAAGGCAGTTTGCCACACGCAAATAAATCTTCGGGATATAAGTTTCCCCAGAGGCAAGTTTCTCTCCCTACCCACTTTATTCTTAGTTGCTCTAAGAATGAGCCCCCCACCCACCCACCCACCTTGGGTCTTACCTAGGAAGCATTTGGAGGTCAGTTCCCAGTACAGAGCTGACCTAACTTCACGCAGGCACAATCCCCCGCTCCACCTGGCCTCTTTGCCCCCACATCGCTGTCTCACAGTAGGCAGAGGAAGTGCAAATGTGCCCTAAAAATGGCTTGTTATTTTCACCGCCTGGATGGTGAGCCTTTGTGGGCGCCTGTGAAGACAGCACGTCACTGTCAGGTACAGGGCATATGTCACCAATTTGGGAGAGGCTGTGAAATGTAAAAATACCCAACGCAAATAAAGGCTCCCCTGCCCACCAAGAAAAAGCAAAGCTCCTCCAGCGCTTTTTGCGGAGGGAAGAGGTGGTAACTCCCCCCACCCCACCCCCACCCCCTCAGGCAAAGCTCTGCTGGGCAAGCACCCAACCTAGGCTCTGCATCATCAACCCGCAGCCTCAGTGCCCCACTAAAACTGCTCAGCTACTGGTTTTAAATGGCAATTATACTGTGGAGTGACCCAGAAACAGGTGTTTTCAAGTTATGGGCCTGGGAAGGTGAAGAGCAAAGAACCAAAGGCAAGGGGCAAGGGTCCTCCATAAAGAAAAGAGAACACTACATAAGCCAGGAAGTGCTATGGACAAAACGTTGACTTACAAAATCAATCCAGAAGAATATAATTACCATCAACTCATCTTGAAGACAACAGTCTTTAATGGGAGTCTGCAGTGCACCTAATCCAGGGGCCTCAAGTGCAAATGTCTACAGCAAGGGCCCAGCAGTGAAGGTAAATGAAGGCAGCTGGTGGTAACAAATGCAAACCCAACAATGTAAACAAAAGCAAGAATAGTGTGTGTGTGTGGGGGGGGGGGCTGTGGAGAGAGGAAAGACCGGAAGGGGTTCTCTCCATTCCATGTAGCTATTGTCATGTCACGGTGTGCCTAGATGTTCCAATTTTTTAGTCAAAGATTAAATTCCAAATTTTCAAGTGAAATGTTGGTTCAAGTTTCTCTTCAAACTCTGTGCAGGCCAAACAAAACACATCTGAGAGGCAGATCCAGCTCACAAATGGCCAGTTTGCCACCCCAGCCAAGCACCCCCACAGCCCTTCTTTGCAGTTTTCATGGTACTTCCGTGGGGCGGGGGGGGGGGTGTGGAGGGGAGGAAGGGCAGAGCAATAGATGCATAATGTACCCAACTCTCCCCTGAGGTACCCAGACACCTTTCTCCACTCCAGAGCCAGCCCTCTGAGGAATGTCCAGCCCTCTGACCTCCATCCTAAAGCATGAGCCCCCACCAGGCACACCTTTCCTTGTGAGTACTCCCCCCCCCCCACAGCTGCCAAACACCTGATGCCCGGCTGCTTCCATGTCCTCCCCTCAATCCCAGCCCCCAGCCACCTCTCCACCACCCACCACCGGTTCCGGGTTCCTTCTCCCTTCCCAGGTGGACTGCTATCCTGTCACTCTGAAGAAATGGCCCTGCTGGGGATCTCAAGCCTTTGGCTAAATCGCCAAGCCTGGGGAAGTGGCTGGGGGCGTGGCCAGCAAGCACTGGTGCCCCCCTCCCCCGTCCTCCCAAGCTGGGGATTTCTGCTTCTCACCAGTCCCCAGGGAAAAGCAGCTCCTCTGCAAGTAAAGCTCATGAGAGCTACAGCTGCAAGGGACCTGAGGAAGGAGTGGTCCATGTGGGGGCGGGGGCTGCAAATATCATCTAAGACAGAAGATTATGAGTGGCTGAGGCCACTCTGGCAGCTCCTGGGAAAGGGAGACCACACCACCCTCTCTCCAAGTTCCCACATTCAGCTCCAGCCTGGGACCAAGAGGGTTAGAGCAATGACATGACTAATGATAATTTTTAAAGATAACCCAGTACTGGGATTCTCTTGTATACTTTTCAAAGTAAGCGCACAGTTCCATTATCTCCCCTGGTCCCCCCAACACCCCAGAGAGATTGTCAATATATTATTATTCATTACTGTGATTCATCACTCTTCCCTTGTCCCCCAAAGAACCAGAGACAGGTTCAGCATCCTGCCTTGGCCCAGGACTTCTCAAATGTTCATGTGTCCTTGAATTCCCCAGGGGGGCTTGGTAGAATTTAGATTCTGAGTCAGGTCTGGGGTGGGGCCTGAATTCTGCACTTTTACCAAGCCATGGGGTGACCTGGTCCTCAGACCCCACGCCACCGGACAGCAACGCTTAGGTCACACAGCAAGGGTGGGGCTAGACCTGGGACCCTACCCTTGGATTCTGCCTGGGAGGACAAGGCTCGCTCACCTCACTTTTCACGGGTTGGGGTCTCTTGCCCAGTTTCACCTCCAGGAAGTGCAAGGGGGCGATCATGGCCCCAATGTTGCGGATGTCGGCGTATTTCAGCTCCTCTGCAGTCAGAGCCGAGCTGGGGAGTCCAGTCAGGGGGCCAAGCCCTGGCAGAGAGCCCGCAGTCACGGAAGGGTCCGGGATCTGCCCAGGCATCATAGCAGGAGGAGCAGCAGTCCAGCCTGGAGTGGGAGGGAGAAGAACAGGACAAGTGCTGTCAGCCAGAAGAGTAGCCACGAGGGGCTTAGGCCCCGTGTCTTGCCAGGACCTCATCCTTTCACCAATGTACCCCTGAACCCCTTCCCAACTCAGTTGCTCTCCCTGCCATGAAGTCCATGCTGTTATAAAGAAACTTGATTAATTCATTCACACCAAGGTTATCCCTGGCACTTAAGGTAACACTTAGCCCAAGCATCGTAGGCGACATTGATTCAGCATTTGCTATGTGCTTGGCACTGCATAATCCTTCCACTCGCCCCATAAGATTAGGTCAGGGCCCATTACACAGAGGAAGAAGCCAAGGTTTAGCAAGATAACTCACTCAAGACTGGATGCAGTTAAAACTGGAGGAGCTGGGATTTAAACCTAAACGTACTGCCTCCGTACTGCCTCCCGAGAGAATGGATTATAACGGTGGAATCTCAAGCACCTTTGCACCTGTTTAAGAGAGCTATTTTTGGTCTGGCACGGTGCCTCCCCTCAAATCACACATCCCGTTCTGCATACTTGTTAAGACACCCTGAATATGAAATGAAGCAAATTGAAGTTAAAGTTGAGTGTGTGTAGCTGGTATCTGTGAGAAAAAAGACTGAGGCAAATGAGATGGAATTAATTAGCATGTGCTTTCCCAGTGGAGCCCAGTACCAGAAAAGTCCTCCGGGGTCTCCTGTTTCTCAAAGCAAATATATCTGCTGGATCTGCCAGACCTAGGAAGTTTGCAAGGGAAGGCAGATTCAGTCATGAAAGAAAGACGTAAATTCGACAGGTCAACATCAAGAGAATTGTTATTTTTTCCTTCTCTTTAGAGGAAGTTTATGGGTAAGAAATGGTCACTTTAAGGCACAGAAGACAATGCAGAAAGCTTGTCAGACTCATCTGGTCCCTTACAGGGATCCTACACATCCATCCATCCATCCATCCATTCATCCGATTGTTGACCACCTGCTACAAGCAAGGAGGCACGGAGAATATGGGGATCAAAGGTACACAGCCTTGGCTTCAAAGCAGCCTTGTTAAGTAACATTTTAGTACAAAGCTGCTTCTGGATTCCAGTCCTATAAAGGAAATAATCTCTCCCCCTTCCCACCTCTTTGCATAGGGCCATAAAATCAAATCTTGAGGGAGAAGCTTCGGCCTATCCTTCCATCTTCACCTGTCTCTTCCCACGGAGAGGGATGCATTTGGTGAGAAAAGGGAGATGAATCATCCATGGAACCACGCTTCTCTGTTGGGAAGAGGAGTCAATGTGCTCATAGGGCCACACTGTCTTGGGCTCTCTGGCACCCACAAGAGTAGCCCTGGAGAGGGACCCACAACCCCCTGCCCCCTTCAGGTTCTCAGGTCTAGATTTCAATAGAGGAGCATATGGGGGAACCTGTTTGGGCCACAAGTGCACCCCACATTCTCCATCTCCGTTTCACTTTCAGAGGTGAAATCTGGTTCCCTAATTCAATCCTGTGTCCCTTTCTCAATAGGTTCTGCACTCTGGAAAAGCATGTGGTGATTTGCATCCTCAAACCACAAAGGTTTCCACTGGACATCACTTTCTTGAAAGAAAGGTGCTTGTGAGAAGACAGTGAGTCAGCCATTTCATCCTCAGCACACTGGCCATATCTGTCCATGAAGCTATTTACACAGAGCTCCCTGCCTTGTACCCAAGTTTACACTGGGTGCCCCAGGCTCTCTCATCTATGCTGTACCTGCTCTTCTTTCCACACCTGACCCCTCAGGCCCTCCTTCCCACCCACATCCTTTCTCCCCTTCCCTAGCACCAAGTGTCCCCAAGCCATCTCAGAAAAGGATCTGAGATTCATTCACACCAAGTTATAGTGTTAGAGCTGGAAGAGGCCCTGTGCTTATCTAAACCACATCCTCATTCTGCACATGAGCAAACTGAAGCTCCGAGAGGTTAAATGATTTACCCAAGGTCACACAGCTAGAGAGGGAAAGAGCCAGTGCTGGATTCCTGGTCCCTGGATTTTAGAACCAAAGCTTTCTCAGCCTGCCCTTTTTGTTTCCCCTTCTGGGCCCCAAGAGAAGTTAATGCAGAAGGAATGACCTTCTAATAGTAGATTTTCAGACACGAGCCCATAGCGGAGGATCCTTCTCTTGCACAGAGGCACCTCTACTCTGCCTCCCATAAAGATCCAGGTTTAGGAAGTTCCCTGAATAACCTCTTGGCAGTCTGGGTGGGAGCCTAGACATACAAATGGCCCCTGAGATGTCTCGCATGTGGTTGGTCAATTTGCTGTGACCCTCCCTAACGCTGAGCTGGACTTGGGTTCAGGGTCAGGGAGAGAGTCACCCCTCCCCCTTCCCGAGCTGGGTCTGCAATGCAGAGAGGGCTGCAGGATGCCACACCAGGAGGCTGCTCCAGGGCATGGTGGATGAGCTGCATGTCTCCCCAGGCCTCCTCCAGGGAAAACAAGAAAAGGGCCAGTATAAGGACTCACTCCTGTGTAGCAAAATGATGCCTGGGCCCAGTCATGAGGACACTCGGCAAGCAAAAGGGGTGATTTCAGGTCACGTGAAACAAACTGACAAAGGAAACACATCTCCTTCTCAGGAGAGGAGAAAACCCTACAAAATCTCCTCTTTTAGACCTGAACTGATGCTACAAGGAGTCAGAGACCTGCAAAAGGAAGCTTCACTGAGCTAGTCAAAGCACAAGAAATGGGAGGCTGGAAAGTGCTCCGGACCTGGGACGTCAGCTGCACACAGACCCCTAACAGAGGCTGGGGTGCCACACCCCAGGTTTGAAGCAAAGAAAAAAATACAAAGCAAAATTTCCTCCTTGGCCAGAAGCCCCAGAACCTCCCTAAGCAGGAAGGACCCATTCCTGTGTGGCAAAATGTGCCACGTGACCACTCAGCAAGTGGAGGGGTGATTTCAGGGGCAAGGGACAGTCACGGCTGGTTATTGCCCCATGCGACCCCCCAGTGCTTAGCATAATTTCAGGCACTAAAAAGGGTCATCAACAAATACTTATTGAATGAATGAATAAATAAATGATAACAAATTAATGGTAGAGCAACACTCAATGAGTAGGGTAAGGATCTGTCTCCAGAATTTCAGATGCTCATTATCTACCTCCAGTAGTATTCGTTCCCACAGTAGACCCCAAGAAAAAAAGACTCCAGAGGCTTCTGTGTGTTTCCCCTCCTAAGCCATCTCTGAGAGATGGAAGCCAGACCCCACTCTATTCCGGGAATGATAGGCTCGGCTTGCGGCTTCTGTTTATTTTCATACAGATGGTATAAATGAGACACTAACAAATGATCCCAAAATATCTGCTACTGTGGAACCCCCCTCCCCCAGAAGAGCAAGAGCCCCCTCCCCCAGAAAAGCAACAGCCCCATAAATTCTTGCCATTCCTGATTCCCTGTGAACCCATCCCAATGATGAGCCTCACACAGGGGATCAGGCTCCAAGGCTCTCCTTTGCAGAAGCAAAAATCTCCCTCTTCCCCTACTCCCTACCACAAGGGCGCCCCTAACTGCTCAAATACAAACCACAAAGTCCTTAACACATGCCATTCCTAGGAGACAACCACAACAGCTGACATTCACCAGCGAGAAGTCATCCTGACCAGCTTGGGGGGGGGGGCGCGGGGAGGGGCAGAAGATGGAGGAGGTGGAGTGGCTGCCTTTCATAATTGGATCCTCATTAACTGGAATGAGCTGGCTGATGATCCAAGGCTGAAAGGCAACTTTGGTGATTGGAAAAATAAAAACAATTTGATGTGATTTAGGGGTCTATAAAAAGGGGGGGGGGTCGTGGCAAGGAACCAATAACATCTAGGAGGAATTTACCCACTTCAAGAAAGACATAGGAAAGATGACAAGAAGTGAAATCATCTCCCCAACTGTTTGTTCCATACGGAAACAATTTGGAAGGAAAAGGAGAACTATGCACTAAAATCTTTAGGGGAAGAACCCAGAGGTTTGTTTTTTTTCCCCTTCAGGGCCCAGGAGGTCCAAAAAGGAAGATAAACACCCTCCATGTCTCCATTAGTAACTAGGATGCATAAATAAAGAGCAAGCGCTATACACTGGCAGAAGACCAAAACTGGCAAATGAAGCTTGTGCCTCAAACGGCAGACCCAGAATCCAAAAACACTTTGGCAATTTGGGACACTGACCAGGAATAACCTGGAAATTAGCCAATGCAAAAAAACTGGATAATGCACAGATCAAGATGGGACTGACAAGTTAGGCATGAGGAAGAAAGCATTCAGGAGGTCACAGTGGACCCTCAATTGTGATTGAGACTAAGATTATAGGTGATTTGATGCAGCTTCCTCAAAACTGGCTTAAAAGGAACAGGGGACCAGACGGATCCAAGGGGAAAGAACCTGAGGAAAAGATTTGATATTTGTATCTCTTCTGACTTCCTCCAGGACTTGTAGTTCCACAGTTTGGGGTGCTGCCTTAAACAAGTAGAAGAAAACCCAGAAAACTTTTCAAGTCCAGAAAATGGACCCTATTAGGAGATATTAACATGAAAAATAATTTTAGCCAAAAGAAAAAAAGGTAGAGGTAGCTTCAGTTTTCCCTCTTATTTTCTTCTCTTGTTTACTGTATGTAAATCTGTAAGACACCATACTTGTTTTAAGTAGGAGTATCCACAAATAATAGTTTTGCTTTAATAGGTCAAACTTGTAAAGAGCTATTCTTATTAGAAAATGCCCAAGACTCGATATTTCCTCTAGACTGGAAAAGACAGATATAAAAATAAATAAATAAAAGAAGACAGGTTAAGAGAAAGTTAGGATCTGCATCATGAACTTTCAATCCATAGAAACAACAGTTGAAGGGAGGCTTTAAAATCCCCAGGCCTCTTTGAGAAGGTTAGCTGCCCTCCAGGCAAACAGCTGGCCTGGGCTGGCATCAGGAACCAGGAATGGGTGTGCAAGGAAGCGCAGGTGGTCTAAGGCTGCAAGGCACGGTGCCAAGGAAAGTGCAGGTGAGTGAGGGCAGGTCAAGGAGCAAGCGAGTTCAGAGGGTCAGGCCCCCAAGAGCACTCCTGAAGTTGGAAGTCGCGAGCAGGTAGCCAGCAACTGAGAATCAGCGGGCGGGGGTTGAGGTCTTAGCTGGAGACTGGGAAGGTTCCCCCAAGGAAACTGTGTAGAATATGGGGGTGGGGGGGATATAGTACAGAAAGGTGCCACGCCAGTGATCACAGAGCATAGCATTAACTATCGTGAATCTTGGAGAATTAAACCCCAAACCTGTTCTTGGAGCTGAGGAATTATCTGGGATTGATCTCTCTCTCGGAATCTGAAATGATGTAGGTCAGCTAGCTGCAAAAAGACAGAGATCCAGACAGCAACATGCAAAAGGATGGAGAAAGCACCAAGACTGAGAACAAGGGCAAACAGCAGAAGCCCCTCTCCAGGTGGCTGTCCCAGCTCTGCAGGCTGGAGAAGGAGGCGGGTTAAGGGTGGGAGGTTTGGAGTCAGATGGCTTGAGTGTGAAAACTAGCTCTGCCCCTGACTAGCTGTGTGACCTTGGGCAAGTTCCCTAATCTCTCTGTGCCTCACTTGCCTAAGCTGTAAAGTGGGAAAAATAACATTATTTGCCCTGCCAGGGTACAGAGAGGATTAAATTAGTGAAAACTTGGAAAGTACCTGGAATGGTGCCTGCCCCTAGTGACTGTGAAGTCAGTGTAGCCACAAGGGCCTTCCTTCCTGGAGGGACACTGGTGTGGGTGACCTCTTGAGGTCCTTTCTGTACAGCTTCCACCTAATGCTGACCTCCTTTTCCTAAGGCCATGAAGAGGATTCCCCCAGAGGAGTCTCTGCTGTCCCACTCTCCAGCTCTAAAGCCCAAGGGGCCAGGACCTTCCTGTATCCAGGCAGTTAGTGCAAAATAGAAATGAAGGGACCAGGTCCAGGGCTTACAAAGGGGCAGATATGAAGCGCAGCACCTGCCCTTTGCCTCAGTTTCTCCTGAGGTGTCCTCCATCCTACAGGCCAGAACATAGCTGCATAGATCACTGGCAACAAGGCAGCACAACTGGCTGGATTTCCACCTCTGCCTCCAGAAGCAAAGGGCAGCATCTTCTGCTCCTTCAACCTACTCTATCCCTGCACTGCTTAGAAGGGGCCACTCCTCAGATAGTCATCAGGAAAAGAGGGGTGGTGGAACTCAGGAGAAGCCACCCGCATGGCACATGGACATGCATGATCCCTGCATAGCCATCCCAGCCATAGAAGAAACTGGAACCTCTCCCAAGGACAGGTTCTTCCTAGGGAACCAGAGAAACGCTTTTGACAAGGCCCTGCCTGTAAATACGGCCATCTCCCCTGCCTAATGTAGGTGCTCAATGAATACACATTAAGTCACTTCTGCCAGGAATCCTTATCCCAAGCAGCAAGAAGCTGGGAAGGTACTGCACCCAACAAGCCTCTAGCATTTCTTCCCACATCACCCCATCTGTTGCTTGGTGTCAGAGAGTTCACAGTATGATACATTACACAGACATATCCACAGAGTGTGTGATAAATCCTGTGGCCCTTTTTAAAAATAAATGCCATTAGCCAGCTAAAGCTTTGGAAACGAAGCTCCACAACTGGAATCCCATGGGCTGCAGCAAGAAAACAGACTTAAAAAAAACACACACACACACCAGAATGGTGGGCTCTGGCTGGGCCTCCCACAGCCACAATGAGTGTAAAGAAACACAGGCTGAAATTCCAACCCTGGGTCGCTAAGGCATTTGTCTCTGCTGAGCTTCAAGAGGCCAAACCACACACACGCACAAGAGTGTGCACACACACGCGCGCGCACACACACACACACACACACACACACATACACACTCACGCACAGGCACATGGAGCTTGGCAGCCCGTAAGTTCCAGAGCTGGTAACACAAGCCACGGAACCGACTGCCAAGACAAGCAACAGAACGAGCCAGGCCCAGTTTCATTGGCCACCATACGCTGCATATGGCCCGGGACGCAGCCAAAACAGTGTTCTCACCCTCCTCAAAGGCATAGGAGACCCTCTGTTTTCAAACACACCTCCACAGAGCCTTAATTAAAGGAAAATGGAAAAATAATGTGCCTGCTGCTCTCCCCCGCCTATATAGGTATATGCACACACATATTCATACACTCACCCTATTTTTCTCTTCCTCCCATTTCAGTTTCAAACATAATTCATTCGCATGGAAAAAAGCAAACTGCATCCTGCAGCAGAAAAGCAGAAAAGAATGTTGCCTGCCCTCAGCCCTGGCTCTGATTGCTCAAGTTGAGCTGGGGCTGAATGAATGCAGAGCAAGCCAACCTAGAGTCAGCATTGGCCCCTCTCTTCCAGAGTGGAGCTGGAAACAGAAACACTGGTGCAAGAGACAGCCCATTGCAACACCAGCAGTCCCACAACAAACAAGGCCTGGAGAGCCTAGCCCTCCTCCTCCTGCCAAGGGTTCTGCAGGTTGGAAAAGATGCCCACACATCCTGCAAACAGGTGGGGGAGACAGAAGCTGCAAAAGCTAAGCAGGGAGTGAGTGAGGAGCTCCTTCTCCAAACCCTTCCCTGGGGGACACTGTTACACTTATCAACACATCTCCTTGGAGGTGGCTGCAAACAACCTAGGAGAAAAGTCAGAAGCCTCCACACCCATGCTTTCCAGCAGCCCTTCAAATCTCACAGCACCCAGCTCTTCAGGAAGATTCTGGAGCAGCCTGCAGCTCTGAACCAAAGCCAAAGTCGAAGGGGAACAGAAGAGTCTTTGAGAAATCCATCCTCCCTGTTTTAAATAAGGCAAAACCTTCGCCAGCCAGAGGCAAGAGAATAGACCTTGCTTCTCTCTCTTTCCTGGTCCTCGGGTTTATGTAAAATCAGAGCCATGCTCACACCTGATACCTGGTTAAACTCTTCCCTAGAAACCTGCAAAGGAAGGTAAAGCAACCATCCAAGCTGCAGTCAGATTTGCTGGAAAGGTGAAAGCAATGGGAGGTGTTTTTAAAAACTTTCAGAGAAGAGATTTGGAGAGAAGGAAGGTGATATGTGAACACAGTTCATAGAAAGGCCTTAAAGAGCCACCCAATCATGGTTCAAAGCTTCTGCTGCTCCTCAAACTATGACTCTGAGGAGAGACTACCAAGGTTTAAACCTGGGTATATACACCCACAGTCTGCAAGGCCTTTTTTGAGAGACAGACCTAGGCTCATCTGCCCTGAGCACGTGTAGTCAAGCCACAGCCAGATGCCCTGGCTGCCAATAGGGAGGGCAGCACACTGCAGAAGGGTCAGGCAACCTTGCAAATGGAGCTGACCCCAAGGGTCAGTTGATTTCCCTTCCAACAGCCTCTCCATCTCCAGGCACAATGCATGGCCCATCCATTCCTGCAGAAGAGCCAAGGCCTCCCCATCTTCCCAGCAGCTCCCAATGACTCAGGCAAAGCCTGGGGCTAACACCCCAGGGTCTGGGGTCCAGGCCTTAAGCCCCAATTCCCTCAGCCTCCTTTGAGGGGAGGGGCAGAAGACAGCCTTCTAAAGTGGGCTGTTCAAGAGAGGAGGAGCTGGTTACCTAGATGAGCCTGCTTGCCTCCTTATGTAACCTGGCTTGGGAGCTGGGGAAACCCAAAGGGGACCCGGACCGCTCCTAGGCCCCCTCCCAGCCCAGAACCCCGAAGCAATGGCCCTGAGAGAAGCCCTCTTCATTGGATGGGGGAGAGCCCCAGCCCTTCTCACTACCCTCCTCCAGGTCCTCAGGGAGCCGCGCTCCCCCCCCCCCGCGAGGTGGGTGGGGGAGGCACCACTGGCCAGCAGGTCCCTGTCATCCCTCCACCACCAGCACCCTGCACCTCCCTGGCCTTTTACCTTCCATCTGCACCCCCACAGCCCGTCTTCCCCGGGCAGTTTTCTCCCTACTCACCCGCCTTCCCCGCGGCCCTTAGAGAGCACCTCCCTGCAAACGGCCGAGGGAGGAGCGCGCGCAAGGTAGACTGAGGGAGCGCCCTGGCCGCCCCGGGACAGGACGGAGCCTCCCGTCCCACCGCGGGAACCCAAGGGAAGCACCCGGCTCCCAGGCGCTTTGCGGGAGGGGCCCGCGCTGCAGCGCTCCCCGCCGGGGCGGCTTAGGGTCCCCGCGCTCCGCGCGCGCCGGCCGCGCGGGGGCGGTCGCCCCAGGTGCCGGCCGCCCGCGCGCCCCACCCCGCCCGGCCCGGGCGCCCCCGGCGCGCGCTCGCACCCACCGTGCAGAAGCCGCGGGCGGAGGCGGCGCCCCCGGGGCCGGGGCCCGGCTGCAGGCGCCGTGCCCACTCAGCGCCGCTGCCGCCCGGCTGCCGAGCTCCTCCCGCTGCCCAGGCCCGTCCCGGCCCGGGAGCAGCCGCGGCGCCAGCCCCGCCGCCGCTGCAGCGTCCGCCAGCGCCCCCCGTCGCGGCCGCCGAGCGTCCCTCCCGCGGGCTGTGGCGGGCGGCGGGACCGGTTGCATCAGCCCCGGCTATATAGCGGCCCCTGGGCGGCGGGGAGGGGTCGGGAATGCGGAACCCGCCGAGCTGCCAGCTCCAGACGTCAGAGGGGGACGGAGAGGAAGGGAAGGAGGGGACAGGGGGGAGGGGGTGTGGATCCGGCGCTTCACACCCACTGACCTTCACCGCCCCCGCCGCCTCTCGCGCGCTCCTCTCCCGGCCCCCGCGGCCCCGGCCCCGGCGCGCCAGCCCCGGCTCCATCGCGTCCCCGGGCTCTCCCACCCTGGGGCTCCGGAGCGCGCGAGAAAGCAGGACGCGGCGAGCGGTTATGTAAGAGCATCCCCCGCGCAGAGCCACCCGGCGGCCGCCCCCACTCCCGAGACAAACCGCGGCTCTGGGAGAGAGAAATGAGAAGGCGGCGGCGGGACAAGTCCAAAGCCCCTTGGAGAAGCGTGTGTAGCCTATGTCGAACCATCTTCCTCGGTCCTTAGCGCTTTTTCCCAGAGCGAGAGGATTTCAGCACATTTTCATCCTTGGACACTTCACGACTCAGGAAGTGAAGAAAACGATCTCGCAAGCTGGTTTTTATTTTCACCCCCGAGCAGAAGGATGGGCAGAAGATTACGGCATCTGGGTGCCTCTACCCCCACCCACTAACCTACCTGGCCGCCACAGGCGCCCTTAGCCCTGCGGTGGTGATTCGCTGCAAGAGGCCTGCCCGCCTCAGGGGCTGCAGCCGGAGCCCGTCACGTTTTCTTTCTCGATGGCTTGCAGTTTGACCCCTGGGCTTTATGTCCCACTCCAGGAGGCTTCTCCTTTCTGCTCAGGGACAGAGCAGACCCAGCCCTCTGCTCACTCCCAAATGTCCTTCTTCCCCATTACAACTTCCATCACCAGCTCTACTCCCACCTTTCATCCTCCTAGAGTGGTGTTAGTAAGGGCCACCCCACAGTGTGCTCAGGGTGCCATCCAGTATGCAAAGGCCAGCAGAGACAGAGCCCACAAGCACACATGTGGCACCTGAGGCCTTGGCACCATGGTTGGCATCTCCTACCTCCAGACATTCTGGGGGCCCTGTCAACCCATCCCCTACCTTTCTGCCTAAGCCAGATAGGGGTGACAGTGTTTATATTCAGTGACCCTCAACCTCCTTCTCAGAGTGATATCAGGTCATCTCCCAGGAAGAAAGGAAGTGAAAGAAAAAGTTCATGCCTTCTTGGAGTGCAGCTGCTCAGAGTGAAAGAAACAAGACTTGAGACAGATGGGAGCAAATGAGCAAAGTTGAATGAGCATGTCTCTGCAGTGTGAGTATAATGAGGTTTGATTCGCCTCATCTCCCTGGTGCAGTGAAATCTTTCTGGACAAGAGGACTGATCTTACAGAGGGAAAGACAGATCATGTCCTAATGACATTGTCTGACCATTTTCACCTTCACAATCAGGCCTCTTCCTCAAAATATTAACGTTAGCAAGTAACAACAAAGTAAGGCCCTGAAAGAATCTATAATACAATGGAAAATTAGTAGTAATTTGATAGATTTGTAGAAGAACATGACTCTCAGGCTCAGAAAGGCCAACTACACCTTTACTGCAGCAAAAAGATCAAAGCTGGCTACTATGAAACTGCCTTATGATGATTCTCCCTTGAGACTGAGGTCTGGACATTTATATGGAAGAAAACACTGAACAGGGGCAATATTACTTTGTGCATCATTGTCTGGGACTTTGAAAAAACTGAACTGATCTATGTGTGAGGACTACTCAGTGTGTTTGCTTAGAGCCAGTCTGCAGCTTGCTTTGGATGTGGCTGGGCCACTGGCATTTCTCATGGGCCTTTGCTTTCCCCACAAATTAAACATACGACAGGAGTGGCACCAAGGGGTAACTTCGGGGTCTTTAGTTCTCCATTTCCCTATAATATCCATCAAGTCCCCTTCATTATTTGATGTCTTTTATTTTTAATTTTATATAGGATGCTATGTAAACCCAGCTTTCAAGACCTCATTTCCACCACATTGCCCCTCACCAGGCCCCTCTACATAGCCCTTGCTTCTGGAAGTGGTTGGAGTGAGGGGCCATAAACTGGTCCATTTATGTAGACATTGGCCTGCTTCTCCCTACCTTGCTGGATGGAGCTCATCTACCACTGGTTCGTAGGGATGGCCAAGTGACCCAGCCCAAGGCTGTTTGAGTTTAGGTTTCCTATCACTTGCAACTAGAAAAGTCCTGATTAATACATCCAGCCCTGGCCAATGGGCTGGGCAGAGATTGTCATGTATCTCAAGTTAGTCCAATGAGACTAGGAATTTTTTGGATCTGCTAGGAAGAGAAGAGGCCAGAAACTGGACCTGAAATTGCCAGATGCCGGCACATGTAGGGAGTTTAGTGAAAGTGAAGGTAATGCAAAGAAGAGTAGAGCCAAGCAACAAAGGGAAAGACAGATCAAGCTCAGTTAGCATTGTCTGAGTTCCTGAATCCAGCCATGCCTGACAATCTCCCCACCTCTGAAGCTTTTAGTTATAGGAATCAGAAAATTATATCTTATCTAAGGCAGTTTGAATTTAGGTTTCCTATTACTTGCAAGTAGAAAGGTCCTGATTAACACACTGGGTTTTGCATCTCTAACTTATTTAGACGATTACATTTTAAAGCTTAATGGACATTGATGAATCCCAAACTCTTTGCAAACAGGAAGAAGAGAAACAGCAAGGCAAAATAATTAATTCCCCAGATGCGCTCCTCCAATATCAAAGGAGGAGGTGATAGTCTGAGTAATCAGCTAGTCTTGATTAATATTTATTAATATTTATTAATATTTATTATGTGCCTGTGAGGTACACAAAGTTTAAGACATGATTCCTCACATGCCCCCACCTCCCACTTAGTTAAGAAGAATGACTTGAACACTAATGAATAGCAAAACCAAGAGTTAACTAAAAACTAATGTGTGACTCAGACTATGAGCACTGTAGAAGTTCGACTGGATTGCTGCAGGTAGAAAAATCATTCGTGAATTGCTGCACTCTCTACTCAAACAGTGTAGACCAAACATTGCAAACTAATAGCTGGCAGGCTGATTTTGGCTTTGCCAGCTCAACCTTAAATCCTTTTTTTTAAAAAACATCAAAGATTTCACACAAAAATCTAAATTTCTAACTTCTCTTGAAAACAATCAGTCAAGCAATAATGTCATCACCAAGCTCGGATAGGTTATGCTGCAGTTGCAAAAACATCCTCAAAACTCAGTGCTTAACATGGAAAAAGTTTATTTCTCACCCACACAAGATAACTGTGGATCGAGGTGATTGTCCAGGATGGCTGTCCTACAAGGGATGGCTCAGTATTGGATCTCCATGTCAACAGGTATATCCATGGTCACAATGGCAGGGGAAGAGAGAAATAAAGATGGCAAGGCACCAGCAATTAAATGTTTCCTCCTGGAGTGATATAAGGCACTTTAGCTTACGCTCATTGGCCACAGCAAGTCATATGGCCATTCTTAATTTCAAAGAGGAAAGGAAGCTCTGTCTTCTGGTATACCACAGAGGAGAAGGGAACCACGTTTTAGTGAACAATCAATATCTGCCATAGCATGCACTACCTAATGGCAACAGTAGGCTGCAGCCAACTAAAAGCTGCTCCCTTGAATTGGGACTTAAGCCCCAATTTGACACAGGCTCCATCCAGCTGGGTCATTTACATGACCTGCCTAGCTCCTCGGGGCATTTGATTTTGCAGCTTCTGGTATAGACAAAGGCAATCTCAATATCAGTCTTTCAAGCCTCCCTGGTGATCCATGGAGTTATCACAATTTTTTCAAAAACAATTGTTTGATTTGCTAATTTCAAAAAAAAATGTCATAGAGAATTCTTAGGTGAAGGGCAGGATAGTATCATAAAATCAAACAAGAAGCTGAGACTAGCTGTTATATGTTCTGCAAAACACAGAGACCTGTTTATGATGGTTTCTTCCTCCCATTCTTCCCTTGTTTAATCATATACCTACCATGAGAGACCAGGAGAAATGAGCATCTTGAAAAAAAAAAATCTGTCAGGCAATATGGGAGAAGAAGTTGCATGGTAGTGATTTGGGGGAGAGGGGTCTGGCTTAAAGGTGTTTTGTTTTTTTGTTTGTTTCTTTTTAATTATATGTATGTTTAAGTTTGAAATACTTGAGAAGAAAATTTGTGAGTTGGGAATGGGAAGGCTTCTCTTCCGATGACCACCAATGAGAATTTTATAAAACAACATGCAACATGTCTAAAGGTTTAATAATAAATCAGCCCCCATAGAAATGCAGCCATCTTTGGGGAAAGACCACCATCTTTTCTTTAATCTCCTAACACAGTAAGTCTTTGGAAGGTGGAGACATATTAAATTCTCTGGTCAAAATGATAGGCAAGGTAGAGTTATGAAGAGGAGGGGTGTAGTGGATGTATGTTGTTCTCCTCAGCATGTCTGTCTGTCTGTCTGTCTGTCTATCTATCTATCTGTCTATCTATCTATCTATCTATCTATCTATCTATCTATCTATCTATCTATCTCTTTCTTTTTTCAGCATGTCTTTCTTTGGAGAACCACTACTCTCCTTCTCCCTGTGGCCCTGGGTGGATGCGGGGTACCAATCCTAGTGCCCCACCACCCCAGCCAAGTGTGGGTGTGTGACCTGGGATGACCAATTAGAGTGGTCCATTTCCAAAGCTACAGTGATTGGTTCAGGAGGGCTCATGACCCAGACAGGGCCAGAGTCTTCTCTAAGATCTGATATGTGAATGTTTAGGAAGGAAGGGACAGCTTTCCTTTAAAACACCTGTGTAAGGATATAGTTTGTGGCTGTCCATGGACATTTTTCTTGCCATGTGACAAGACCCTGACTGAGAATTAAATTAACACACAGAGGAAAAGAGAGCCAAGACACGTAAAGAGAGAAACAGTCATGCCATCATCATTTGAGTCCCTGAATTTCACATGCCATGAGAGCATATTGAATAGGTCTTTGGACTTCACAGTGATCAGAACATCCCATTTCCCTTCCTGCTAAAATAGTTTGACTTAAGTTTTCTGACACTTGCCACTAAAAGAAGGCTGAAGAATACATGAATAAAATGGCCCAAAGTCAATCTTATAAAGCACTGCTGAACAAACACCATGGAATTTTATCTGCTTACTATTCTTGCCTCATCCATCAAATGCCACTCAACCATCTGAGACTAAATACAGAACAGCACTGAGTTGCCTTCTCACAGCTCAAGGCTCAGTTAGTCATTTAAATAATTTAGTCAGACAGCCTTGTTTCAATGTTTGCTATGAGCCATGTACCCTGTGCCACCCTATTTGAGGAGACAAAGCAAAAAGAAGATATCATCCCTGTCCATAAAGGGTGATAGACAAGAGACCCAGGAAGATGGATGACATTCATAAAAATGGGGAAATGAGGACTTGAGTGATCTAGGAAAAACCTGATGCGTTCTGCTTCCAGAATATTATGTGTCAAAATATGTCCTGAAGGGCCGGCTGAGTGGCACGGTGGTTAAGCGCTGGTTTGGGAAGCCAGCGGCCCCGGTTCAGGTCCCACATATGAGGGCCAGTGACACTGCCCTAAAAAAAAAAAAAAAAAAAAAAAATATGTCCTGAAAACACCTGACGAGAAGATGAAAGATGCGTGTTGGGGATGTCATTGTGTAAGTCATCCATACACAGGTATTCCCCGAAGCTGACACCAGGATTGTAGATAGAATCACTGAACTCCTTTAAATCAAAGATGATTTTTAGAAATGTTAAATTTCAAATAATAGGTAACTAACAAATAAATTTTGAGCAATTAATGAGTGAACTGAAACTGGACTAGGACTCAGTCTTAGGAGATTTTGATAATTAACAAACTGGGGAAATAAGAGGAGGCAAAAAAATTAGCAGGGCCGGCCGAGTGGTGCGGTGGTTAAGCGCTGGCTTGGGAAGCCAGCAGCCCCGGTTCGGGTCCCATATATGAGGGCCAGTGACAGTGCCCTCAAAAAAAAAAAAAGGTTAAAAAAAAAAAGTTAGCAGACAAAGGGTGCCCCCGGAAGGTAGACGAAAGGAAGGCACAGACATAGAATCACAGAACCTCAAGACTCCTCCATCTCCCTCTCCCTTAACACAGGAGAGGGCTCCCCCACTCACTGCCATGGAAGCCAAAATAGGTTGTCAGTGTGGTCAAATAGAACACAGAGAAATATGAGATCTGAGATGAGTCCATTGTATTTGTTCAGATCTGGGAGGTACATTGTAACCTTAGAGATATATATTCAAGAGGCCTGCAGTCATTATTTAAAAAGAGAGTTTAATCTGAAAATGTAGACGTTATGCTACAAAGATGTTTCTACCTAGCACATCCATAATGCTGCGTCTAGAGGGATTGAAGACCTTGCTCCACTCTTTCCTTCCTTCTTAATCCTTGCCACTCCACTCCCAGAAGGTGTTACTATGGATTGGTCAGATTCCTTGACAAAATGTTTGGGCCTCAGTTTCCTCATCGTTAAATGGGGACAATAATGATGCCTACATTAGAGGGTTGATGTGAGGATTAAATGTGATACTTACAAAGCACTATATTAGTACCTGCCACATGCTAAGAGTTCAGTAAATTTGGCTGTATTCATCATCATCATCATCATCATCACCATCAACAGTGCATTTTAGCCAACCCAAGCCCTACTATTACGTGGCCTTTTTAGATCTGTCAAACCCACAATGATTTTTCCCTCTTCGAATCTTAAGCAGCACTTCCCTGCCCATCTAACATTAATTGTATGCTATTTTAAATTCTTCTCTTTATTCATATGTATTGTCATGCCAATGTGCTTGAAGTTACCTTACAGGTAGAGACAACATCTTACATTTTTTAAATTCCTCTAGCACCTACCATGTACTGGTTGGCACTTAAACAAGTGATGGGCAGGGGCCAGGAAATGTCTTTTGTGACTCCAATAATGTCGAAAGCAGTCTGGGCTCTTGGCACTTAGAGAATATTCATTGAACAGATGCTGAGCAGAATGTAATTATCAGTCACTCCTTGCACAGCACACACTTGTAGAATGCTAAAGTGAGAAAGGAGCTATATTTTATGGATGAGGAAATTGAGGCCCACATCGATGACACAGATCTAGCTGAACAAAAGTTATGATGGGATTAATTCTCAGGGCTCTTTTTATGCTATGTGTTTTAAAACAACCACCAATAAAAAGTTATTTCAGCAAATGTTTATTGAAGGGGAAAAAAAAAGTCCCTTAGGTTTTCTGTGGGAGGTGGCGTTTCCTCTTACACTCAACAATTTTGGTGGTGTGGCAGAGAGAGCTGTGGGAAGGAGCCAAGGGGGCCCCTATGACTGGGCTGTTGTGTGGGTCCCGGTGGCTGAGGGAGGGGTGGGATTTTCTCTTCCAGTTCTAGGCAATCCGGGCCAGGTTTTGATACCTGCTTTTCTAAGCACACTGCCTTCAGATGGCCCAAGAGTGCCTTCCAGAGAACTGCTCTCTCTCAGCTCAGTACCTGGGCTGGGGGCGTCCCCAGGCCTGGCTCACAGAAACTCACTTGAGGGACCTGAAAACTTCCCCACTCTCAGAACCTGGGGAGAATCCGCTCTTCTTGGGCAATGAGGGTAGAGTGTTTACAATTAGAGCTCCTTGCTACCCAAGGAGACATCTCGCGGCTGGCCTCAGGAAGAGGCTCTGAGGGAGGCCATGCTCCCTGCCCAGTGAGGCCGCTGGACAAGGGCTTCTTTGGTAGCCCTGGCCAGGCTCACAGGCTCCCTTTCAGGTTTTATGCCCACATTTCCCTCCCCTTGCCTCCCGCCAGTGTTTCTCTATCTCTTAAATACACCTTCTTAATCCTCTCCTTCCTCCTTTTTAAAGCCTGCCCTTCCTTTCAAATACTTCCTCAAATGCCAACTTGTTATTTTTGTGCCCTCCCCTTCAAGAGCCCTCCCCAAGAGCTCTGGCTGAAAGGATACTTTAGACCACAGGGCCGGACTTCTACTCATATGTTCATTCAACAAATATTTGATTATCTATATGTGCAGGGCTGTGGCAATACAATCATGAACAAGGCTGGCCCAGTTCTTAGGTGACTAATTACAAGTGTGCAAACGAGAATTAAAGGGTGTTAGGAGACCAGTAAAGAAACCATTGGCACCAACATTCCTCTACTTGTCAGAAACTCTTAGCCAAATCAGCTTGGCATCCCAGGCCTATCCTACTCACTGGCACAGCGGCAAACCCTTCGTTAGGGACCTACATGTCTCTTCTTCCCATAGGTCAAGTTTCAGTGCAACAGAGCATCGCCTCAGACTCCACTGGCCAGCAGCTAACTCTCCCAAGCCTGTTTGCTATCTTAGTGTCTCAGGTTGTCATTCAAGGTCACATACAGGGTTTTCACCTAGATCTTTTAAGGTTAATGCATCAGGTAAGGCAGTAGAGCATAGAGGCAAAGAATGTGGACTCTGCAACAAGAAGTTCCCTGTCTGTACCCTGTCCCTGATGCATGCTAGCTGTGTGGCCTTGGGCAAGTTAGTTAACCTCTCTATGCTCAATTCCATCTTCATTAAAAGGGAGTGTTTGTGTATTATAAAGGTATTATAAAGATTGAAATATATAAATATACAAAAAGTTACTGCCTGTAAACACTTGGAACAGTGCTCAGCACAAGTAAGGGTTCATGGAAAGAGCGATTGGAGGCTACAGTTTGGATTTCCCCTGACAAAGTATCCAGCCTTGCCTCCTGGAACCCAGCCTGGGTCTGCGTCTCAGGCTGCTGCTTGCCTGGAAGAAGAGGCTGGAACTTTTTGTATACACTTCTTTTTTTTTTTTTTTGGAGGGCAGTGTCACAGGCCCTCATATGTGGGACCTGAACTGAGGCCGCTGGCTTTCTAAGCCAGTGCTTAACCACTGCACCACTCGGCCAGCCCGAGGCTGGAACTTTTTAAAAGAGACAAAGTACTGGCAGCCATGAAGACTGCCCAAAGCTGTATAGACAAGAGGGTACTGAATCCAACGGATGTGTAATGTGTTGATCTCTGTTCCCCAATACCAGGAACCATTCCAACTGCCCACTGCTCGGGCAATGAGAAGGGAGCCACCTACTTCTACCTTCCTATGTGGCCTCAGACAAAGGTCATTTCCATGCTTCAATTCCATTTTTTAATAGCAGAGGATAATATTCATAGAATCACAGACTTTGAATGAATATTGACCTTCGAGAGTCCATATTGCAACCCCCTTATTTTTCATCTAAGGAAATTGAGATCCAGAAATGTCATGTGACATGGGCAGCAGGGGCTAGATTCAAATCCCAGCCCTGCGACTTGCTCTCTTCTTTGAGATTCATTATACTCTTAGAAAAAGTGAAGATAGAAATTCTTACTGCATAGGGTCATCATGAGAACTAAATGAGACCACATATGATGCATCTCTTCCAGGGCCTGGGTCTGGTTGGGTAGGTACTCAAAAGGGCATTTCCCATGACTGGTTGGTAATCCCTTCCTTACCTTCTTCACTAGGTTGACAAAAGAATAAGGCAAAGCAATAGAAGACTCACTCTGAAAATAGAAGTGCCATGTAATCATTCTGTGCTGTTGATGCTACCCGCCCAATTAAGATTTACTAAACCCATTTGGGAAGGTGGCCAGGATATTAAGAATTAAGGGGTTAATGTTCATATGTAAAACTCAGTTTCTGCTTCTTGGAGGTTTCTCATTTGGGACTGGCTTTCCCGAGCATGAGTGCTTAGTAATTATGGTTTCATGGAAAAGCTCCCTTAAGGAGGGCATCACCACCTGTCCAACCTCCTTCCCACAGTTATTGAAACATCAGGGTAAAGTGCGTGTGTGGTTGGGGGCTTGGCTGTCAGCCTTCTCTAAGAGCAACTGGGGGGCTTGAGTCCACAAATGCTACCATTGGGTCAGCCGATCAGGCATAACCAGCTGCGACAGCTGAACCCTCTCCATGGGGGAGGCTCCCTGCCTCGGGCCAGTGTGGAACTGCAACCAAGTGCCATCAAACCACAGACCCAGCCTCAGTGCCATCCAGAGATGGCCAAGGCGCACAGGCCTAGCATCAAAGGCAGGTAGTCAGGTGTTCTTTAAAAGAGGACCAGGAGTCAGGCCAGCCAAGTGGCTCAGTTGGTTAAGAGTTGGCTTAAGAGTACGAGCTCTGAGCAACAGAGCCACTGGTTCAATTCTCACATGGGCCAGTGATGCTGCACCCAAGTTGAGCTGTCGCTGAGCTGCCAACAGGTGGCAGGATGGATTAGGTGGTGTAACAACAAGATTGCCTGTTCAATGGTGGGCTATGCCCACCCACAACTAAGACTGAACGTGGCACCTTGAGCTGAGCTGCCACCCAGATGGCCCAGTGGATAGAGCAAGCGCGCTTAACAACCAGGCTGCTGGTTCGACTTCCGCATGGGATGGTGGTTATACCCACCTGCAACTAAGATTGAACATAGCACCTTGAGCTTAGAGGCCACGAGCTGCCGATGGGAAACCAGATGGCGACTGGCACCCTCTACAACGAAGATTGAAGAACAACTTGGCTGGTCCCCTTCCCCAATTCCCCAATTAAAAAAAAAAAAGAGGTTCAGGAGTAATAAAGTAGGAATCAAAATAAAACGAGTCTGATGGAAATATAATAAGTCCTCCCTTAATGTCGTGGATAAGTTCTGCAACCTTAAGCAAAATGATGAATAACAAAACCAATTTTACCATAGGCTCATTGATATACACACGAGTTAAATTCCTATGGCATCTCATCAACGTTATAATGTAATGATGTTGAACAAAATGACATTATTCTGAGACCTGAGCTCTGCCCGTCAGTGAAAGAAGACAAATTGTTTCTTCCATACTCAGTGTTTAAGGTCAGAGAAACCGCTTCCATCTCCCCTCACATCTTATTGGCCAGACTTAGTCACATGCCCACATCTAGGCTAATCTCTCGCAAGGGTGCTGGGATGACTGTGATTGGCTTAGTCACTTGGAAGCAGCATGGGTACCTAAACTAAATAAGCTGAGGCTGTACCTGCAGGGAAGGGGGAGGTGGGCTGTCAGAGGTACACTCAGTGATACCTATTCCAGTGGCCAGTTCACATCTAGCAACAGGAGAAAGTGTTAAAACTTAAAGGATTGAACAGGGCTATGAAGAAGCCAAAGTGCTGGGTCCAAATTATGCCTCTTACCAACAGAAAAACTTGACCTCTGAGAGCCTCAGATTCACTTCACAAGGTTGTTGTGAGGGTCAGGTGAGGTCATTTAATGTTCGCACAAGCCTTTGGCAGACTTTAGCATTCCACACTATCTAGAATGTCTCTGTCCCACAGTTGTCATTATCAGTGAAAGTGGGGTGACACAAACGTATCTTCTATGGATGGAAAAGTGTAGTTGCCTATCAGGAGCACTCACTCCTGGGTTTTTACAGGTTGTGGCCAAGTGACCCTTTTTTGGCCAAGGTCAACTATAGCACCTGATCTTACTAACATTAATACCCTGGCTCATTCTTTACATGAAAGCAATATATTGGGTCGTCAGGAAAGTCATGATGCATTTTTGCTTTGGAAAACATAGAAAAATACATCATGACTTTCCTGACGACCCAATATATCATTTAAGGTCCTTAGACCCTAAAGAGTATGCGTCCTTTTAAAAAGAAATCGTAAATTACAATGTAAACTACTTGTACTGATATACATACACATTTCAAACACAATTATGCCATTACAGCTATTTGGAGGAATTCCAATAAATATTAATTGCATTTTAGGTACACAACAAAATGTCAAAGTTCACCAGTGGTTCTCAACTAATCTCTCTAAGCCATAGCATTCAGGGCTGGTTGCTATTGATGACCTTAAGCTTGAAACCAATCTTAGATTAATCTAGTACAGAGCTTTCTTCCCCAAAGTGACATCAGAAACTAACAATGCTTGGGGGATCTGCCAGGTCACTCATGCAAATGAGACATAGACATATCACACTGTTTTTCCTGCCTGGTCCATTGGCATGGTCCCACCAAGAGGCATTTTTCTGGGCCTCAGAACATGTGTGGGCTTGAAAGCTCTGGCAACACACAGTGGAAAAGAAGTCATCCTGTCAGGCATCTGATGGTCCTTCCTGAGTGCAAGGGATTGCTGTGACCAAAGGGTAGTGACAACCAATCAATTGGAATCAGCTCTTTGAAAGGTTCTATTTTTAAATAGAAGCTAATATTGATTGAGCACTTACTATAGGCCAAGCACAGTGTTAAATGCTTCAGATTTATTCATTCATTTAACCTTCACAAAAAAAACCCGTGAAGTAGTCATTATTAGTATCCCCATTTTACAGATGAGGAACTGAGGCACAGAATGTTTAGCTAATTTGCTGTTAATCACAGCTAGCTAGTGGGCAAAGCCAGGATTCAAACTCGAATACTGAGGAGCCAAAGCCTATGCTCTTAACCATACAGGATATGGCGTTTTATTTTTTTGTTTGTTTGTTTGTTCGTTTTAAGGTTTTATTGGGGAATTGGGGAAGGGAAGAGTGTTGGGGAATTTGGGAAGGGGAACATTGTGTTTTTCCAGGACCCATGAGCTCCAAGTCAAGTTGTTGTCCTTCAGTCCTAGTTGTGGAGGGCACAAGCTTAGCTCCAAGTCCAGTTGCTGCTTTCAATCTAGTTGGGGGTGGGGGGGTGCAGCCCACCATCCTATTCAGGAATCGAACCAGCAACCTTGTTGTTAAGAGCATGTGCTCTCATCAGCTGAGCCATCCTGCTGCCTATTGGCAGCTCAGCAGCAGCTCAGCTTGGGCGCAGCTCACTGGCCCAGGTAGGAATCAAATTGGCAACCATGTTGCTCAGAGCTCACAGTCAACCAACTGCACCACCTGGCTGGCCCTGGTTTTGTTTTTTAATAGACTTTATTTTTTAGAACAGTTTTAGTTTGGCAAAATTGATTAGGAGGCCCAGAGATTTTCCATATTCTCCCTGCCCCCACGCACTATCTCCCTGCCTCCTCCACTATCAACATTCCCACCAGAATGGAACATTTGTTACAATTGGTGAATCTACATTGACATATCATTACCACCCAAAGCCATAGTTTTATTAGGGTTTTCTCTTGATGTTGTACATTCTATGGGTTTGAACAAATGTATAATGACACGGATCCACAATTCTAGAATTATGCAGAATAGTTTCACTGCCTTAAAAATTTTCTATTCCCCACAGGTCTTTTTATTAACCCCTGGAAACCAGTGATCTTTTTACTGTCTCCATAATTTTGCCTTTTCCAGAATGTCATATCATTAGAATCATACAGGGTATAGCCTTTTTAGATTGGTTTCTTTCACTTAGTAATATGTGTTTAAGTTTCCCCCATGTCTTTTCATGGTTGCATAGTTCATTTCTTTTTAGTGCTGAATAATATTCCATTGTCTGGATGTGCCACAGTTTATTTCTCCATTCACCTACTGAAGGACATCTTGGTAGCTTCCGTGTTTTGGAATAAAGCCGCTGTAAACACTCTCATGCAGGCTTTTGTGCAGACGTAAGTTTTCAAGTCAGTTGGGTAAATACCAAAAATCACAATTGCTGGATTGTATGGTAAGATTATGTTTACTTTTGTAAGACACCACCGAACTGCCTTCTAAAATGACTGTACCATTTTGCATTCCCATCAGCAATGAATGAATGAGAGTTCCTGTTGCTTCACCCCTCGCCAGCACTGGGTGTTATCAGTGTTTTGAATTCTGGCCATTCTAATAGGTGTTTGGTGGTATCTCATTGTTGTTTTAATTTGCAATTCCCTAATGACATATGATGTGAGCATCTGTTCATATGCTTACTTGCCATCTCTATATCTTCTTTGATGAGGTGTCTGTTCAGGCCTTTTGCCCATTTTTTCATTGGGTTGTTTCTTTTCTTTTTTTTTTAAAGATTTTATTGGGGCATTGGGGGAGGGGAACAGCGTTGGGGAATCGGGGAAGGGGAACAGACAAGTTGCTGTCTTTTTGTTCTTCATTCTAGTTGCGGAGGACATTGCTTCACTGGCCCATGTTGGTATCGTCATTGTGCTCTTTCCGGATGAGGCAGATCGGTCGCAGGCCTCTGGATGTCGCTCACCGCGGCTATTGGCAGCTCGCGCTGGCTGCCGGCCACTCACTGTAGCCTATGGCAGCCCACTGCAGCAGGGGCTGCAGCCTACACCATCGCCGGGGCTCATGCAGCCCAGCTCCAGGTGGAGCTGTTGTTAGCTGTAGAGGGCAATGTCACTGGCCCTCATATGTGGGATCCGAACCGGGGCCGCTGGCATCCCAAAACCAGCTCTTAACCAATGTGCCATTCGGCCAGCCCGGGTTGTATATTTTCTTATTGTTGAGTTTTATGATACAATGTCTTTAAGGGTACACTTATGGATTCATAGAATGTCAGGGTGGAAGGGCCTCAGAAATAATCCAGTCCATCCCCCTTATCTTAGAGATGTGAAAAATAAGGCCCAGAGAAACTCAGACAGGGCAAAGCTGGAGCCAGAGCCCAGAGTTCACCACAGTGCATGTCAGCAGGCCATTACCTTTGTGAGCAGTTAACTCCTCAAGGACAGGAGTCACACCTGACCATCTGTCTGTCCTTCCCCCACACCATGCCTGGCACATGTTCAGTGAATGTCTGTGGGAGGGAGGGAAGAATGACTTTTCTTCTGGCATCTATGCACGTTTTTCAAAGGGTAGGCTTCTCTGTCCTCTAATCTGTGAGAGAGGCAGAGAAGAGAATTCATGTTCTAGATCTTCCATGGGGGCAGTGGTGGGGTTGGAGGCCAGAACAGCGTGTAATTGTTAACCTGGGCTGTGTGTCAGCATTCCCTACAGATACCTAAAAAATTGGATACCTAAACCCCATCCCCAGACATTCTGATTCCATACATCGTTTTCGTGTTTACTGTGTAGTAGATCCTGGGATGAGCCCTTTACACACATTATTCAATTTAATTCTTCCCTATGCGTTTCTATGATGTGGGCCGTATTAGAATTCTCACTCTGTAAATAAGGAAACTATGGTTCAGAAAGGTTAAAGAACTCTCCCAGGGTCACACAGCTAGGATGTGCTGGGATGTGAAAACCTGGAAGCAAAAAGGCTGGTCCACTCCCCAGGAGGCCACCATGAGAAAGCTCTTCCCAGGGGTGTGACCATAGGGCAGCCCCTGTAGGGGCTCTGAGAGTTATTCTTGAGGTCCAGAAACAGATCATGGACACCCACACCTTCACTCTCATTTGCACACTGCTCAGAGACAGCCCCCACGCTTTTCATTTCCTAATACTTAAGTGAATTTGTGGTTGAAGTTTAACATACAAACAAAAAAGGATACACAGCTTAAGTGTCTAGCCAGATGAAAGTTCACAAAGTGGACACACCTGGCAGCCTGTTCCACAAACTTCAGGTAACATCTTTAGGCATCTCCAGTTAGTTACCTTAAAGGATTTCAAAGAAAAAAAACTTTTTTAATGGAATTCATATGACACATAAATGTCCTTTTACAAAAGGGATGTTTACAAAAACAAAAGAAACAACCACAACCAAATGCAAAGAGCAGCGTAAATCTAAAAACACTGGGAATCCTTGTGTTGCTATTTTAAGCCAAATTTGAGCTTTTTAGGAGGAGGCTGATATTTATTCCAGATAATTAAATCCTAGAAGGGGTGCCTCTTATCCAGGTCATCCAATATAGAATAGCAGTGAGAGGGAGAACCTCCCCACCCCCATCCTGAGCTGCACTTATACCGGGGGTGCCAAAAAAACGTATACAAGTGGTCACTTTGGTCAATGTTGCTCAAGCAGTAGTTCGCAGTAATCAGAAGTGCCTGGACCACTTTGAGTGCCTCTTGTAATTGCAGAAGTCAAACATGACTTGTATTCATCTTTTGTTATCGGTATATATCGAGTGTTATAACTTTAATAGTTTTCCTTTCTTAAAATGTGTATCCATTTTTTTGGCATGCTCTGTGTTTCCTCTGGCTACGTTTCCACCTCTCACCATGTACCATGCTTCCTGGAGATCTGCTCACAGGGCCCAGACTGAGAGGCAGTGTGCTAGCAGTTCCAGTTTGACAATCTGACAACTGGGCTAAAATCCAGGTTCTACCACAGCCTGGCTCAGTGACCCTGGGCAAGCCACTTACCCTCTCTGAATATCGGTGCTCTCATGTATAAAATAAGCCCTAGTCCATACCTGATGTGACTGTAGTGAGGGTAAATGAGGCATGTGAAGTGCTTATCATTATGTTGATGACCTACTCCTTAGTCCCTATTCAGATAGCCTACATTCCCATTTCCTGGGATATACGCAGGAAAGAAAGTAGTCATCAATGCAGATCCAGTGCCAAAGCAGCGGGGAAAGGAGATGGGGAAGGGATAGTCCTCCTACATACAGGGGACATTTGTCACCTGCTTTCGGGCCCTAAGAATTTCAAGCAGCAATTTTATTCCAGTGGTCACCAAAGAGACTTCTGCGCTGAGACAGAAATAAAAGGATTGATTCTTCAGGTTGAGTCCTGGAAGCCCAACATGTCAAGCCAGAAATGTGATGGTCCCTTCATCTAGAAGGTCACTCAGCTCAGCCTAAACCAACACGATCAGCTTGCCTTCAGAAACACTGAGATCACCATGAGATTGGCTCACGAAGAGGTTGCCATAACAACCCAGGGGCCAGGTCCAGTAGAACTTGAACGCCTCCCCACACCCACATGTGCACAAACCACAAGCTCAGGCCCACCTATGAAGGACCTCGGCTCTCTGAGCCTCAGAAGTTGGGCGGTGTGGTTAGGAGAGAGCATGTGGCCCTGACACTTGGCCTCTCCACCCAGCCTCCAAGCTCAGGGCTCCTGGAAGCTTTAAGAAACTATACTTGGGGGTAGAGGGAGAATGAAGGTGCTCTCAAGATAATTGCCCTCCCAAAGTAGCTACTGGAAACAATCAGCCTTAGGGCCCCTGGGAAATCAGATAGGAAGCCAACCTTGGGCTCTTCAAAGTCCTAGGGATAAGGGGCCCTCAGCCAATTAAACACTTTCATTCTGCCTCTCTCCTCCCTGCCCTTAGGCCCTCACTTCTGAGCACAGGACTGATCCATTAAACTCTCCCTACTTTGATGGTATAAGATAACGGTTTAGGGGATTATACTTCCCAGAGGCTTTTGCATTTTAATGGAAACCCTTGAAAATCAAAATGCTTTCAACCTCAAGGAATAAATCTCTTAATAGGGAATCTTTGGGCTCCCGGGGAGCGGTGGTGGGTAGTAGGAAGCAGGAGAAGATGGTTGAGGGATCAGATGAGAAACACCCTTACCAAGAACTGTAGTTCAGTTTTCAAGTCTACCACGTTTGGGTCTGAGTTCTTCCTGTTTGACGTTGAGTAGGAGCCTCAGTTCCCATGTCTGTAAAATGGAGCCATAATGCTTAAATCATATGTCTGTCAGCACAAAGCTGACACAAAGCAGGGCACAATGCTTCAAGGCCTCAAAATAGGGCCAACCAAGAACACCGTTGTACATCCCCAGCCAAGGACCAGGATTTGTTCTGACAGTCTGGGCCTGGGCTGGGGTGTTTATCAATAGCACTACCTTCAGCTACCAGGGTTAGACAATGGTGGGGAGAGGGGCCTGAAAGAAGAATTAAATATCCAACACTTTGATGCCATTATAGTTATAAATTTGTTTGCTTGTTTGTTTTTCTTTCGGTAGAGGAGCCTGAGAAAATGTGCAAGTACTGGGTACTTTGAATAGGGAAGAGAGAGAGAAAGTGCTAAAGGAGACAGACTGCTTAGCCTGGGGACCCGCAACACACAAGCACTGCTGAGTAAAATGCTTGAGTTGTGTGCAAAGTACTTGTTTCTCTGCAGGATGTTTCCAGCAGTGGCAGTGGCTGGCTTTACCATTAGCGATGTTTAGGTTAGCAATCTAGGCTGCAAAGCTATTAACTGTCGTTCTAACTACAATGGGTTGACTTTTACAAAGCTAGTGTGGCTGCTACACAAAGGATGTTGAGCTCAAAGAATCCTAGTTTATTTGGGAGAGATCTAGATTTGAGACAAACCCCCTGGTGCCTCCACCCCCATTAACACTGGGCTGACTTTGCTAAGGACTCCCCATCCTTGTCTTTAGGGCATCAGAGCATGGCCCCCCTCCCAGCTCTAGCACTGCCGGCTGGGTGACTGGAGCAATTCACTCAGTTCTTGAGCCTTAGGGGCCTGTCTGTGTCATGACAGGATAACTGTACTTGGATGGATTGTGAGGTCAAATGTCATGAATATGAAGCAACTAGTACAATAACCAGACATATATAGGTCCTCAATAAATGTTATCCTCCTTCTTTGACAAGCCAAGTAGACTCTTCGTATTGTTTTCTCCTCCCTACACCCCTACCAGCATGCTACCTGCTGCAAATAATAGAAAACCATCTAACAGTGGACTAAACAGGTGTTCTTTGTCCTCCAATAAGAAGTCTACAGATAAGTAGCCACTGGCTCTGGTTCTGTGGCTCAGCAATGGCAGGACCGTTGTCTCTTTGATTCTGTGGTTAAAACATGGCTACTGCAGCTCTAAGCATCACAGTTCAGTTCCAGGCAGGAAGAAGAAGGGGGCAGTACCAGCTGTGAGTTATTTTAATAAAAAAGAAGAAACTTTCCCAGAAAGCCCAGCAGACTTCTCATTGTATGACTGTGTCACATGGTCACTTCCATGTACTACGGAGGCTGGGAAAGCAAACCAGCCTCTAAAGTTGAGGCCAGCAAGGAAGAAAGAAAGAAGTGAAGAAATGGCAGTTGAGTAAGCCAACCCACAGTGTCGACCACAGCTGTGCATCAGGTTAAATACAATATTTCTTATATTCATTCAACAAATGAATACTGAGCATCTACTGTGTCCTGAGCTGGGTGCTGGAGAGAACTGATGAGGAAAATCAGACTTGGAGCTAGGGGTCGATGAGTACTTGACATGTCTGTTGCAGGGGGTTGTGGGAACAGCACCAGGGTTTGCACGGGAGTGGGTAAAAACTTCCTGGATGGATGCTGACAATGACTAGGAGTAAGCCAGGTATTTGGAGTGGAGGGAGGTAGGCAGGCAGCCCCCGCGGTGTTCCAGGCAGAGGGAACAGCATGTGCAAAGACCTAGCAGCAAGAAAGATCATTGCAGGCACTCAGGGAACTGAAAGAAGTTCCCTGAGGCCACCAAGGTTTATCCCCTGCAGCATGGAGTTCAGTATGAGGAGGGTCCACCTTGTGCTTGTTCAAAGGGCTGATTTTCCTGTAATTATAAAGAGTTGAGTATTTGGTCCCTGGTCACAGTCTAGGCTTGAGCAATGTGCTTCTCACATTTCAGTGCATTCGGAGGAGCCTTGGGGATATTGTTCATGTGCAGATTCTGATTCAGCAAGTCTGGGGCGGGGCCTGAGATTCTGCGCTTGTAACAGGCTCCCAGGTGGTGCCCATGGTAAGGCAGTCAGGAGGAGGGAAGCCAAAACACAGACTGGGAGCTGGTCAGTGAAGGTCCTCTGTACCCCACCAAGGAGCTCCCACTGAGGTTCCTGACTCCCTTCTTTCTTAGCCAATACGAAATTCAAAAATCCATTTGAAAAGAGATGGGACTTCGGGTCATTACCGTTGTATCTCTGTTGTGTAGAAAAGAAGCTGAACAGCTGTCATGTATAAATGAAATTTTCAGATCACTGAAGCTTAGCCCTCCGTGTGTACAAAACTGTTTTTCTTTTTCATTGTTACTGTTATTTCAAATTAATGTTATTAAACACTATCTTGCCTTCTTAAACAAAGTAAATTGGGCAGAACCTGACTCTTGCTTTTCTTACCTTTCTGTTAAAAAATTGTTGGTGAGGGGCCAGCCAAATGACTCAGTTGGTTAAAAGTTAGCTTAAGAGCACGAGCTTTGAGCAACAGGGCCGCTGGTTTGATTCCCACATGGGCCAGTGACACTGCTCCCAAGCTGAGCTGTCCCTGAGATGCCAACAGGTAGCAGGATGGCTCAGCTGGTGAGAGCATGTGCTCCAGACTGCCTGTTTGATGGTGGGCTACACCCGCCGGCAACTAAGACTGAACTTGGCACCTTGAGCTGAGCTGCTGCTCAGATGGTTCAGTGGATAGAGCGTGCTCTCTTAACAACAAAGATGCTGGTTCGATTCCCACATGGGATGGTGGCTACACCCACCCACAACTAAGATTGTAACACAGCACCTTGAGCTTAGAGGCCACAAGCTGCTGATGGGCAGCCAGATGGCGACTGACGCCCTCCACAATGAAGACTGAAGAACAACAACTTGGCTGGTCCCCTCCCCAATTCCCCAATTTAAAAAAATTGTTGGTGAAGGGCCAGCCAAGTGGTGCAGTGGTTAGGCGCTGGCTTGGTAAGCCAGCATCCCCGGTTCGGTCCCACATCTGAGGGCCAGTGACACTGCCCTCAAAAAAAAAAAAATTGTTGGTGAAATATATATATGAATAAAGCATACATGTACAGTTTAAAGAATATAAATCAAGTGAACACCAATAGACCCCACCACCCAGATAAGAAAAAAAAGGGTATTACTATAGTACCTTGGAAGCCCCCCTCTTTCCCCGTCAGAGGTAACCCTACACCAATTTACACATTAATCCTGTCCTTGCTTTTCTTTATTGTTTTACCACATATGAAGGTAGCCACAAACAATATAGTTTTGCCTGTTCTTGAACTTGATATAAATTGAATCCCACTTACATATTTTGTTGTTAGTCATTCCTTCAGTTGAACATCATGTTTTTAAAATTCTTCCATGTTGTTGTGTGTGGCTGTAGTTTGTTCATTTTCTCAGCTATATAGTATTCCATTACAGAATGTACCACGATGCATTTATTCATTCTACTGTTGGACAAACATCTGAGGGATTTTGAATACTATTACAAACAGTGCTGCCATGAATTTTCTGGTACATGTCTGCCATGGCCATTTGGGAGTGGAACTGCAGGGTCAAGGAGTCAGCATGTGCTCAGCTTTACAAGGTGCTGCCAAACCAGTTTCCTAAGTGGCTATTCTCCCACCCGCAGTGGGGGAATCCCCATTGCTCCCCATGTTCACCAAAGCTGGATTCTGGCCCACTTTAAAATTTTTCCTAACTTTCCATGATGCCCAGAGTCTTCATGAATTGCATTGTCTTAGTCCATTTGGGCTGCCATAACAGAATACCACAGACGGATGGTTTATAAACAACAGAAACTCAGTTCTCACAGTTCTGGAGGCTGGAAGTCCGAGATCAGGAAGCTGGCACTGTCGGGTCAGGGCCCTCTTTGGGGCTGCAGACTTCTCATTGTGTCCTCACATGGGGGAAGGGGCCAGGGACCTCTCTGGAGCCTCTTTTGTAAGGGCATTAATCTCATTCTTGAGGGCTGTGGCCTCATGACCTAAGCACCCCCCATAGGCCCACCTCCTAATACCATCACCTTGGGCATTTTGGATTTAGCACATGAAAATTTGGGGGACAGAAACATTCAGACCACAGCACACTCACCCCGCCCCTTGCGCCCACTCCCCCATTCTTGGACTGGGCTGTGAAACAGGGTTGTTCCTATTACACTAACTTGACTCAGGCTGTACTGTGCAGTCCTGTCTACTTTTTATTCTAAGTTTGTCTCTGCCTGTAACACAGACTAACAACCATCTTCTCATTCTGATCAGCGTCAAGTCTCCAGCAGCCTTCCCCTGCCCCTTTCTAAGGTGTTCTTTCAAATCTGCTGTGGAATGGCAAGTTCTTCACCCAAATCGTCCCTTAAACTGTGTCTACATAAAGAGTTAAATGGGCTCCTGAAGGAGGGTCTGAGTAATGGTAGGGGATGAATTCTGTGATGTTTATTTTGGCTGTGAAGACTGCTTTTTGTTTTGTTTTGAGGGTGGTTGTTTCCTCATTTGTTTTTGGTTTTTGTTTATTTCTGCTCCTTTTCTGGTTCCCGACAGTATTCCAAATAACCGAGGTTGCTGTATAAATCATCTCTGGATAAGTGGAATGCTGCTGCCCTTTGAATATACTCCAGATTTACTTTGATATTAAATTTAATTACATTCATATTTAATTTTGGTTGCTGCTATTTTCCCAAAATACCATGGCTTCAGCTAGCAGATGGCACATGTCCCTGTGACATGAGACACCAAATATTCCAAAGAACCTAATTCTGCTCCCACCAACAGCATCTTCAGAAACAAGGATGTTGGAACATTCTGACTTTTCAAAAAAAAGATTTGGAGGCACAGCTGGAGATAGAGACATCCACACCAGGCAAAGCTTTGTTTTTTCACAGGTTTGTGGAATCTGGGCAAGAATTCAAATAAAGACCCACATGTCATGTATCTAAATATGTAAAAACAATGAGTCAAGCTAATAAATTGTTAAATAAAATAATGTATAGCATCTTACCTTCACAAATGCGCTTTCATAACATTCTGAAAGGTCAAGCGTGACTGTAGAATTCTCAGACTCCTCAGACCAGAATGTGGCAGCACAGGGACAAGTAGTTGCCCAGGTCAGAGCCTGTCCCTTCTTTGTTCCTACCCTCAGCAGGGGGCCTTGCCCACTTACACATTCCTGCACCTCCACTTTCTGCCCACTGCCCGTGCCCCAAGCAGCTACCTCTTGGCCACAGGCTTCACAGGCCACCCTTGATAGAGTGGACCACGGGAACAGAACCACATGGGCCCTGGGAACAGGCTTGGGCCATTTGAGCAGAGATTCTGGTCCTGAGTACCGGAAGTGAGATCTAAACGAGGGTTGGTGTGGGCATAGGTGTCCTTGGTCCTAAGGATTTCTCACCCCAGGGACACAGGGAGGTCTGAGCAGCGATCTCCAAAGGCCAGGGCCCTCTGGCCTGGGTCTTGGATGGTACTGGGCTTCATTGTCACACTGACCCATTAGGCTTGTCCATAAAGTGAGTTGAGATAGCTGAAAGCTATTATATTTTTCCTATTATCTGGGGTCTGGAGATTGCTTCTGGATTACTGACTATGAGAGAGGATTTCTTCAGCTGTGACTCTGTACTGGAGGCAGGATTCAGCACTAAATGCCTGTCTCCTCACCTCTGGAAGCAAACCCAAACTAAAACACCCAAACCAAAATAGAACAAAACAAAACAAGAACCCCTCCTCCGTCCTTGACTCCCGATTTCTCCCTGTTTCCCCCCTGCCCTGACACCCTCCAATCAGGCTCTCTCCTCGTCCTCCTGCTTTTCCCTGCTGACTTTTTTCTCTCCACCCTCCTTCCCTGGCTAGTGTCTTAATCCCTGCCATAGCAACAGGGAAAACAACATAACACTGGGGCAGATGAGAGCTGAGTTTCGGAGCTCTTCAGAAAAGTGCAGGCTCGCAGGGGGCCAGGAATTTCCATCATGAAACAGAACAGGGGAAAAGCTTGAAATCATGGAGAGGTGGTGAGGGAAATGTTGGGGTTGGAGGGAAAAAGGGCACCTCAAAAACCCAGGAGAGGCTGATATAAAAGGAATAAAGAAAGGTGCCTTACAAAGTTGGTAAAAGGTGAATATCGTTCCCCCCGCCTCCCAACCCCCACCCCTTGCAATGACTCCCAGCCCATGACCATCCCAAAAGACAGTCAACATCCTATGGGGTGAATTCTTAGCAGAAGGAGAAATGGTGGGGAGCGGACATCAGGAAAACTGAGGTCCCTCTTCTGAAAGGAGTTAAAGGGTTAATATTTTTGTGAAGTGGTACCCCAGCATTTAGGCCTGGTGAGATGGTAAGGGGTTAACGCTCTCACAGGGAGTAAGGGGTAGTTTAGAAGGGCGTGGTCCTGAGATTGATTTATTTTTTAGAAGCATGGAAAGCCAATGAATGTACTTTTGGCCACAAGACACAACAGGTGAGAAAAAAGCAAGGAAGAAGCCTGGTTTCTGCTTCCTGGAAAGTGGGTGTTGTTGCAGATCCCCCAGGGAGCACACTCACGCCTCTCTCTCGTAAATGTATACAGCCCTGATTATTTGGCTCACCCTCACCATCTTAGCATGTTCCCAGTGGCTGGCTCCCTGGCGTTTGGCACTCAGGCTGCCAACACCTGCCAACAACACGGAAGCTGGGTATTGTGGCTGCAGCTTTTGGAGGCTACTTATGAAAGAGATGACTAAGCCCCAGGGGCAGAAGGAGGGTGCAGCTAATGCCTAGCTCAGCAAGAACCAGTGCACCATCAACTCAATCCAATTCAGCATTGACCAAGTGCCAACCATGTGCCAGGCCAATCCCTGGGGATGTGAAGATGGTGAGGCGTGGTCTCTGCTCTAGAGGACCAGGCATGCCCATAGGAACTATAATCAGAGGCGTGGATGCACCGAAGAGGAGAATTAAGAGCTGGCAGTGGAAAGGATTTCATGCTGGAGGCAGAAAGAGGACAACAGAGAGCGTCTCCATTCACGCAGCCAGGCTTAGAGTTTTAGAGTCTGCCCGAAGCACACCCTGTTCCTCTCGCCCCTTATCTAGTTAGCCTGGCTGAGTGGCTCTCAAGTTTTCTCCCTCTTCTTTTGTCTTGGCTCAGGTTCTCATTTCTGGCCGTGGTCCAGGCTCTTTGCACCCAGCACCCTGAGGCTATTTCCTACAACTCAGGCCCAATCAGTTCCCTCCCCTGCTTGAAAGCCTTCTATGGGAAGAGAGGCAGCAAATGAGACTGGTGGGAAGAGGTGGACCGGACCAGAAATTAAAGTACGATTACAGTAAGAGGAACATGAAAGTCTCTGAGGTTGACAGGTGGAAGGATGGAAAATAGAGGCTACTAAGCAGAAGGAGGAAAGAATGGCCAACTAGACGTATAAAAGAAGGCAAAAAAAGTTACAAAAAATCTATTTTCTGTTCCCTTACAAGTAGTAATATAACATAAAGTTTTCAGGAACCATTTAAGGATTACCTACTAATAGAATTTTTTCTGGAACAATACCTGCTCATATAAGTTTTTTTTAATGTTTGTTTGTTTTTTATTTTTTTACGTTTTTTGAGGGCAGTGTCACTAGCCTTCATATGTGGGACCCGAACCGGGGCCGCTGGCGTCCCAAGCCAGCTCCTAACCACTGTGCCACTTGGCCAGCCCTCATATAAGTTTTAATAAACATATGATGTCAAAAAGAAAGAGAGAGAGAGAGAGAGAGAGAGAGAGAGAGAGAGAGAGAAAAGAAGGAAGGAAGGAAGGAAGGAAGGAAGGAAGGAAGGAAGGAAGGAAGGAAGGAGGGAATCTATGGTTTCCCACTGCCCCCAGAATAAAGGCTTAGCCCCAGGGTCCCTCATGCTATGGCCTAAACCTGCCTGAGACCTAGGGGTACAGTGGGCTTCAGGGTAAGTTTGACTTAATGGCTCAACAATGTCATCAAAGCCCCTGCTTCTTCCAGGATGCTCTCTCTGCCCTCCATGGTGTTGTCTTCATCCTTGGGCAGACTTCTCTCAGGGTGACAAAATGGTTGCACCAATTCCTGGCTTCATACTAATATTCTACTCCATGTAGAAGGAGAAAGAAAGAGTGCATCTTTCCCTGAAGGGGCTAGGAAAGCCTTTTCCAGTCTCTGGTAAAAATTGTGTCGCTTGCTCATCCTCAGGCAAGAAACAATTTTGCTGATGGGTCTATACTGGGGCTTTTCACCCCACACCTAGGGTTTGGGTGGAGTCAACCTCCTGCAAAGTGCATGTGAAGTGTAGGGAGGGTGGATACCCAAAAGTAAATGGGGTAGTTCTGAGGGGAAATGGATGTTAGAAGGCACCACAGTGTCCACTACAGCACCCTTCCAGCTACTACCTGCTCCCAAACATGTCATATTTGTCAATGTCTTTAAACCTTTGCCCATGCTGTCCTTTCCACCTGAAATGACTTTTCAGCACCTACTCATTTTTCCAACCCCTGACCAACGTCATTTTCCCTACTCTTTAGATACTGTGATCACCTTAAGGACAGAAACCAGGTGCTTAATTCACTCTCAGCATAAGGCAATACCTGTCACAAAGTAGGTGCTCAATAAATGCTTGTCAAGTGAAAGAGTGTTGCTGATGAGAAAATAGTATTCCTAAAGTCTACAACAAGGAGGTAGTGTGTCTTCAAACTCTTGTCCTTCCGAAGTCTAACATGTATCAAATGTAAGCAGAGCTGTAATGTGTAAAACTATGATAAGGAAAGATGGAGCCCCCAGGATGTTCAGATAAAGGAACATTGAAAGCAGGAGTTTGTTCAAGGGTCTCCGGTGTCATCCCAGAGAGAGGGCTCCCTAGTGGCTGGTAGGAATGTTTTAGTTCACTTGGCAGGTTGGTATATCCTTAAATAAAAAGGAGTTTTTTGGGTCATCAAAGCCTGATCTATTCATCTTCCAACCATTCAGATTATCCTACTGGGAAGAGATTGCAATGGTCAGCAGACCCAGGCATTCCCACCTGGCTGGCAGTTGCAGTCTCATAATCTCATAATAAATTGGCTTTCTTGTTTACCTTTCTAATCTGCATCTTTTTTAGTGTGGATTGGTTTCTGAGACCAACCACTACCAGTTAATTCCCAATATCTGGTCTCTTTTTCTTTCTTAGTCATAGAACCCCTGGATTTCAGCTGGTTACATGGTCATATAAAATAGAGACTACAGGATCAGCTGAGTGGCTTAGTTGGGTTAAGAGCCTGAGCTCTGAGCAACAGGGTTGCCAGTTCGATTCCCACATGGGCCAGTGAGCTGCGCCTGATCCGAGCTGCCCCTGAGCTGCCAACAGGTGGCAGGATGGCTCAGCAGATGAGAGCACGTGCTCCTAAAACAAGATTGCTAGTTCAACTCCTGCATGAAATGGTGGGCTATGCCCCCCCCCCACAACTAAGATTGAACATGGCACCTTGAGCTGAGTGGTCACTAGCTCCCGCTGGGCAGCCAGATGGTGACTGGACTTGGAGCTGAGCTAGCTGCACCCTCCACAACTAAGACTGAAGGACAACAACTTGGCTGTTCCCCTTCCCCAATTCCCCAACACTGTTCCCATTCCCCAACTCCCCAATAAAATCTTAAAAAAAAAAAAATAGAGACTACATTTGTCAGCCTCCTGTGCAGCCAGGTTGGGCCACATGACTAAAGGCATGTAAGTAGAAGTAATAAATACATGTGTAACTTCTTGGAAGTGCGATTAAAAGAGAACTGGGTTTCCTTTTCCTTCTGTTCCCCCTTTTTGCTGGCTGGAATGTGGATACATTCGCTGGAGCTGAAACATCATTTTGGACTATTGAGGAATTTGGAAATAAAGCCCAGGTGTGGTGGGAGGAGCCTGGGCTGCATATTACAAAAAAGTGCCATATCAGAAAGCCCTCAATGCTTACCTGAGCATTTACATAAGGAAAACACATTTCTGTCTTGTTTAAGCCACTTTTGACACTAGCAGTCAAAACTAATTCTAGCTTAATACATATGAGGCTACTGAGAACTGAAATGTGGTGGGTACAAACTGAGAAATCAACAGTGGATCTGGGCTGAGCAACCCCCCCAAAAAAAAGAATGTAAAGTAACTCATTAGTAATTTTTATATTGGTCACCTGAAACCAATAAAAACAATGAAAATATAATAAAAAATAATTTTTATATTGGTTACATGTTGAAATAACATTTTAGATATATTGGGTTAACCTATTCTTTTCACTTTCTTTAAAGTTACCATTAGAAAAATTTAAATGTAATTTGAATTTAAATGTAATGTCAGTTATGGCTCACACCGTATTTCTACTGGACAGTGCTTCCCTAGGCCTTCTCACCTCTGTCTGATAATAACAAGCTATTGAATCATGTAAATCTGAACGATAATCAGAGATTGGGCCTGTGCTTACTCACCAAGGGCCAGACTCCAACTTTGCCTCTGGCTCTGTCTGCCTTCTGCTTATTGCAACCCCTCCCCCTATTGGCTAAACCACCTTATTTGCAATAAGAATAGATGTAAGGCTTGGCACAGAACATGGCTTAGCCTAGAAGGAATGAGAAGAGAAAACAGGAGGTGATCAGGAATTTTAATAGGCATGATTCTGGGATCCAGGCTGTGGTACTTGGCTAAGGCACTTGACTTGTCATACATACATGGACCACTTTTATCTGTTTATATTACCCATCAGGCCTTGTGTGTTGTCCACTTTTCCAGCACAGCCCCTAACATATTAGTTTAAATTTTCTGTCTGATCATTCCAAAGTCTGAGTGTCATATCTGAGTCTAGTTTTGATGCTTACTTTGTCTTTTCGGACTGAGTTTTATATTGTCTTTCAGCATGCCTTTTTGCTGAAAGCCACAGATTAGGCATAGAGAAATAGGGATTGAGGTAAAAAGTCTGTAGTGTGAAGTTTTAGGTTAATCTGGCTAGGTGTTGGGCTGTGTTTAATGTTTTGCTGTAACTAGTTGCCACAGGCTTCAAATTTTTCTAGTGTCCTTGTTTTCATGTCTTCCATTGCCTTTGGGTTTCCCTGAGAACTCGTCCTTAAATAGAGCCTGCACCTTGCAGCTCTCTCAGCTGTAGTCCACTCTTACCACATGGGACCCCTTTTAATGTGGTGGTGAAGTGTGAGGACAGGAAGTGTTACATAACCTCATGAGTTAGTCTCAGTCTTTTAGTGGGCTGTGTTCCTGGGCTGAGACCTTCACAAATGTTTCTTAGCTTCCCCCTCCCTTTAGACAGAAAGGGTCAAGTGGACCAGGGTTGGGTAATTCCCTTTCTCCAGCGGGGCGAAAGCTCTGATGGTCTTTTCCCTGGATAGTAGGCCTTTATTAAGGAGAAGGCTCTGGATGTATTTCAACATGGTTACTTTCCCCCTCTCCCTGCCAGGGCCACATGGACTCTTTCTTGGCTCTTCACTGTGAGAACGTGGTGAAGTTCCTGGAGGTAAAACCCACAAGAATATGGGGGCCCCTAGGACTGCGGCTCCCAAAAGTTTCTCTCTCCTGATGGTCCACAATCAATCTCCAGCAATTCATCAAATTATCATTTAAGAGTTCACACTAGTTTATGGCTCTAACAGTATCTGCTCCAGGTAAGCCGATCTCACCTGTTTTTCTGTATTCATGTCTTTCCAGGTTTCAAGGTAGTGATTTGCCTTGCAACCCCAATTCTCTAATTAGTTTAAGAAAAGTCATTGATACTCAGTTTGTACAGCTTTTCTTTGTTATAAAGACAGGAATGACAGCTTCTAAGCTTTTAACATGGCAGGGCTGAATCCAGAAGTCCGGTGCGGTTTTTTTCAATAAAATTATATAACATTCAAAATCCAGAGTAGTCTGGGCCCACTGGGGTCAAGTCATCCTATTCAAAGATCACAATGGCGACAGAGTACTATGGCAGGCACCCTAAGTCACCAAGAAAAAGGTAAATCATGTTCCAAATACACTAGTGAACAAAATAAAGAAGCATGTTTACATCTCCAAAGCCCATTGGAATCATTCAACTTTAAGTTTGGGCACCCAGATTTTAGCCCTTTAAGACACCTCATCCCTTTGCAGTTCCACATAGCTGAGGTGTTACCACAAAGGTCAAAGCAACTAAGTGAAGAGATTCTAAATCGGATTGAAGTCCTCCTTTCTTTTTTTTTTTTAGTTATTATTTAAGAAAACACAACACACTTTAGAAATTTTTATATAAATCAGCCTCCATGTAAATGGCCCCCGGCTGTATGCCTCCTGATGTCAGGAGGTTGGGTCTCCTGTCCTCTCCCTTAGGGATTGGTGCCCAGCTCAGCTCTGACCTGGAAATCTCTGCTGGTTCCCTTTCTCTCTCTGACAGGCAAAGCTGGCCTCTCAGAATTCCCCCAGGTATTCTGAGAGCTGGGGTTGCTGAAACAAAGGTGCCATAGCTGATGTGCTAATGAATTCATGAAGCCTCCTAGTGGAATGAGGTTACAGGGAGGTATTAAAAAGATTCCTTTCTCTCTTTTATTTAAAAAAAAAAAAAAAAAAAAAAGGCCTTTCTTTTTGTGAGAGTGGGAGTTCTCTCTCTCTCTCTCTCTCTCTCTCACACACACACACACACACACACACACACACACGCACACACACACATATACCAGGCCTGTAATCTGAAAAAACTTTCACTTTCCAACTGCCCCAAATTACTCGAGGTAATTTTCCCATCTCTGAGATCTCAGAACATTCATGTTCTGGCCTGATTTCTTTTTTTCCCCTTCTGGGATCCAATCCCCTTTCTCAAAATTCACTTTTTTAATTGGTCTCACTTGCATGGCATTCCTTCCTTTTGACGTGTTACCATCTTCTCTTTCTTGTAGACTGAGAGCATCTTAAGAGCTGGGTCCATGTCTTAGAGTTATTAACTCCCAAAACTCCTGACATTTACAATACCTAAACACTCAACAAATATTTATTGTTTTCACTAACTTCTCCAATAATAATACTAGCTGACACATATTGAGCATTTACTATGTGCCAGACCCTGTTGCAGGTACTTTACATGAATTAATTCATTTAATTCTCCAAAACAACCCAATTATTATCCCCATTTTACAGATGGGGAAACTGGTGCACAAGTTGGTTATATATACTATCCACAGGTTACAGCGCCAGTCAATTATGACACAGCTGAAATTTGAACCCAGGCCTACATCTGGCTCCACTCGTTATCTCCTATACCACTTGGCTATATTGCCTCCCCTAAATGAACTCCATGATTTTTTCTCCCACCCAAGTAGTCCTTGAATCACTGAGAAACCCTAGGTATGTGTGGAAAGTATACTGGGGATGACGAGCTATAGTTGATTTCTTTTCAAATTTGAGATCCAGGAAAAAAACAATAATTATGACACTGGTGAAAATCAAGGACACTGTAATGGTTAATTTCACATGTTAATGTGATGTCCAGGTAGCTGTTTCAACGTTATTTCTGGGTGTGTCTGTGAGGGTGTTTTGGCATGAGATTCACATTTGAACTGGTGAACTCAGTAAAGTAGTTTGCTCTCCCCGGGGTAGGTGGGCATCATTCAATCCACTGAGGGCTCGAATAGAACAAAACATGGAGGGAAGAGGAGTTTGCCCCTTTTCCTTCCTGCCCACCTGTTTGAGCTGGGACACTGGTCTCCTTCTGCCCTCAGACAGATATTTACACCATTGGCTCCCCTGATTCTCAGGCCTTTGGGCTCCAGCTGGAGTTACACACAGCTTCCTTGGGTCTCTAGATTGTGATCTGTAGCATGATGTTGGGAGAATCAGGGCAACCCCTTTGTTTTAGCTTCCACCATCATCAGTTGGTTCTTTAAAGTTAATTGCCCTCTCTCTTGCTTTTATCTTTCCATTGAAGCATATACATTTCCAGAAGAAAAGTCATGTAAGGTATAAGCAAAAGGATCTCTTGATGTGGAGCTTGGGAGACCTGGAGTCACTATCTCTGTAGATAACAAAGATCCAGTATCCCTCCCTCTCCCCGCATCAACCTGCGAAATAAAAGTGCTGGACTAGCTATCTTTGAGGACTCTTCCAGCTATAAGAACCTGTGGTCTTTGCTTTGGGTGTGGGTAGGCTCCCTGATAACCTTCCTCCAGGATAAGGCAGATAGCACAAAGCCCAATTAGAAGGCTGGGGTCCCAAGACCCCATAGCCAAAGCCCCAGTTTGCCCAGAGCTGGCTCTAGCCAAGGGCAAGGAGAACCTGGGCCTGTGGACACTGCCAGGCGTCAGCCAGCTCCCACAGCCCCCCAGCTCCACATTAGCAAAGCTTTGTTTTGGAAAGGTCCAGGAATAAATTTATTAATATTAGCTAGAAGTTGATTGGCCACATTAAGAACTCAGCTTTTCCTCTTCCCTTGGTCTCACCAGTTACAAAAGGAGCTTTGTCTGCCACGAGGCAGCCAATCCAGGATGTGACCACCAGACAGAATTCAATCTTTAATAGGCTGCAACGTCTGCTCAGAGGCACACAGCTCCAAGCTTCTGCACCTCCAGTGCTGGATGCTCTGCATCAATCCAGGTTAGGGTGACTGGGTCTGGCCCGACACTGAAAAGTAGTGCCTGGGATGAAACCAGCTTGGGCCACCCTTCCATTCATTCCCCTGCCTCCCATGCCTATCCTGAAAATGAGCAGAAATGGCCAGGAATGTGGCTGGGTGAACTAAGAGATTTTCCTTTCTCTGTGGTTCCCTAGAAGGTAATGTTATAAGGAGCTGTCCAGGGTCTCACCTGGGTCAGGAGAGAGTACAGTACATGAATGAGGTGTGTAGGACCCTGCATTCAGAGGCTATATCACCTTCCTTTCCAACCTCTCCCCAACTTCTTGTCTTGCCTGGTGACCAGTCAGGCTCCATTATAACTGAGGACCAAACTGTGAGATAGAGAAAATCTGTCTTAGGCACCTCACTGTTCTGTGGATCCTCTTCCACTCAGGCCCTCAAAGCCTTCATAGTCTCCTCCTACACCACCCCAACCCATACATCCAAACCTGTACTCACCCTCAAATACTCCAACATTTTGCTTTCAGCTGGAAAGTGATCTCACATCTAAGGTAGTTGTGATCCCCTTATGGGCAGGAATTATGTCTTTCCTCTCCATGTCCCCAAGTCCTCCACAGTACCTGGCACACCAGAGTCATCTAATATACTTCAGTGAGTGAGTGAATAAATGCCAGTGCTAATAATAAGTGATTCTTAATGTGATACCCGCCCCCCAGGGATATATGCATTTTGTTCCTTTAACTCCCAATGGAAGAGACCCTTGATGGCAGAGCACCATCCCAGTGACCATAAGACATCCCCAAACAGGTGGCAACCCTAGAAGTAAAGTTGGCCCTTCCATGGGCTGGGGTTGGGGAGGGGCTATTTATCGGTGAGAAAAGCTGCTCTGACAGGAAAAAGGAAGGAAGCCATTTTGGGCTCTCTGAAATGTCTAGAGACATCCTGGATTCTGCCCAGCCTGCAGAAAGGGGATCATTGACCACTGTTAGCTGCCCCAACTGCAGAGAAGCATTGAAAGAGTTTGGTCCATCCACAGGGAGCCAGCCAAGTGTGTGGCCATAATATCTCTAGTATCCAGTAGAAAGGGATAAAAGCCAGAGGAGACATCTGGATTGTTTGTAGCTGGACATCAGGGAAGGATGTATGGTGGAGGGAGCACTTGAGGAAGGAAATGGTTTGGGACACACAAACATTATGGGAAAGACTTTCCAGGCAGAAGAAACAGAGGGAATCAAGGCCTGATGGCTAGGAGACACAGGTGTGCTGGGAGAAGTTTGGCAGCTTGCAAGGTACATGAAAGGAGGAATAAGAAATAAATTTGAAAACGTCAATTGGGATCCAATTATGGAGGGCCGTGGGCCATGCGAAAGAATTTGGACTTTATTTCATAGGCAATGGGAGGATTTTAAGATCTCTTAACCAAAAAAAAAAGTGCCCTAATTAGGGAAATAAACCAAAATTTGCTCAGCACCAAGGATCAGGCACTCTACCAAGGCTATCACATATAATCCTCACAGTGATCCCATGAGATTGGTGACATAATCCCCATATTGTAGTTGGGGAAATTAAAACACAAAGAGGTTAGGAACTTGACCAAGTCACACAGCTAAATCCACATGTAGGTACTTGATATTTCCTTCTTGAGCATGCCTCGTGGATAAGCTAACTGAGAATGTGCTCCAACAAAACTGAAGTGAATATCGAAGGAAAAAAGGGATAATGTGAGAATACAAGAAATGGCAGGATTAACACAGGAATCCAATGAAAAGATATTTCACACTGACAGCTGTTTAGCAAGCCTCAAAAGAATTTGGTGTCCATTAAAATGTCAGGGGGTCCCAAAGCGAAAGTCTTCTAGAAGAATATGACAGATTCCAAGAAACACACAAAACTAATCACTGGAACATGATGGCAAAGACCTAGGTTTCTTTTTCTATGCCCAAAAGAAAAAAGAAAGCAATCAAAAACCCTGGGTGAAAAAACCCCTACTAAACAAGAAAGTTAAGGTCCAAAAATGAAACACGATGCATTTGAGCAAATGGTGGCACATAAAATAAAATCTATTTGATCTTGGGGCTAAGAATATGGTTCCTTTGAGTGACACAGGTGTCTGCCCCTGAATATGCAGGAAAAGAAATATGATAATAGACCATCACTAGGCCTTCCGCCCATTTACCCACACAAAATACACTACTCCAACTGCTGTTTATTGGTCTTCAACTTTTTGAGTGGACCATGAACAAAGAAGGGAAAAGTTTGCTATGATTTTAGAACAGGATGTAACGTTACCATACGTGAAAATGTAGAAATTTAAATATAGTTGGTAGAAGAGGTGAGAGGGGCAGACCAAGATGGTGATATTAATATCCTATCTTATAGGGTAAGGAGTCAAGTGCAATTGAGAGCTGATGAAACAAAGGTATCAATAAGGAAACTAGAAATAATGACTGTATCCCTTAGAATTCAAGACAAAGGGAACTGTTATGGGGATTAGACCTTACGTAGTTATGGGACCTGGTTAAATGGTCTGTGAGAGACTCCTGTAGCCCCTGTGTCTGATGCTGGGCTTGTGGTCAGCAAAAGAGGCAGTTGTGAAGAAAAGATGGGAAGTGAGGAAGAGGAAGGACAACCTGGAACCCACAGGACAGCCTGAAATCTGCATCTGTCTCTTTCCACCTCCCATCTCCATGATGTGGGTCACCTTTGGATAAGCAGGTGCCCCCATCAGGGAACTGCGCATGCAGCTGGCCCAGGACACAGAGAGCTAGAGGAGCTCTGGGCGGCACGCCAACAAGGGGAGCTGCGTGTCGGTGACAGCAGGCGAACTGCAATAGCGCCTGGCTCGACGCCAGCCTTCAGAGAGTAAAAATGGCTGTTGCTTCACTTCTGTCTTCCAAATTTTTCACAAATGTTTCTCATGGCTAGCCCTTACTTGGAACCACAAAAGGGAGGGAGTCTTGGGAAATGTAGTTCCCGTTGACACTAATTGATATAGTCTGAAAAACTGGGAGAGGGGCGAGGGTAATCGTTACAGGGTGGGTTCCCTGGAAACTGACACTGAGACAGTGAGGGACACATGATGCTTATTGGGATGGACACCTGTTGACAATAGGGGAATGAAGCAGGTTGAGCAGAAGGAGAAGTCAAATTGCAATGCAGATCCTACCAAGCCTCTGCCGACCGGGCCCAGAGCACTGAAGTAAGTATTCACTGTTAGAGCAGAAATAGCCCGGTGTTATTCCTTCATTGTGCTCAGACACTAGATGCAGGCTGCCCCAGAAAGGGTGTGACCTGGGGCAAGGTGGCTCAGTACCTCTGAGGCTGACCCTGAAGGAGCTAGCAGCTGGTAGCCATCTGCTGACCACATGGCCTGCACCTGGGCACAAGTCCATTCTTGAGGGTAGGATCTGGATGGCACTTCTCCATGTCTACCCAAGTGTACTGATGGGCTAACCTGCTTTTTCAGAGCAGGGAGACAAAGTCCCCAGTGGCCCCACCTGGATACAGCAGGATTAGCCCATTACTTAGAGACTGGAAGGTAAACTGGCAGAACCTAAAACCCAAACAGGTAAAAGCCATTGCCTCTGCGAGACAAGACTAAATCCAAGAGGAATGGAACGGAGGTCTGTTTTTTTACTGTAAGCCCTTCTGTTTTATTTTTCTGACCATGTGCAAGTAGTTCTTCAAATAAATATTTGGAAGTTTTTTTAAAAACATTCGGATCTGTCTGATTTCAAGCCGCATCGCAGGCAGGCCTATCTGGAGTGGGAAGACAAGAACCTTACTCTGTTCAGGGGAGGCGAGCACAGGTGTGAGTGCCTGGCTCATCCATCCCCAAGGCCAGAAACTGGCCAAGTGTTTCATCTCGTGCCCCACATCAATGGGCGCACTCCCAGGCCCTGAGAGTCGGGGGGAAATTTCAACCCCCGCATTGTGCTGGATTGGGGACTGTGCCATTTTCCCTGGAAAGCTGCTGACTTGCCATCACTGAGAACAGGGGTGCCTTTTTGTATATCCGGGCACCACCCAAACTTTAATATCTATGATTGAGACTCGGAGCAGCAGGGCCGGACACCTGGAGAATGTCAGCGGTTGGTTGTCGTGGGAAGATGGGCTTGTCTAATGTGAAGGACTCCTTAAAGGCTAGCTGGACCCGGTGGCTAATGTGGGAGGGCCAGTTGGCCCTTCTTAGTTTTTAGATTTATGAACGGATTACAATTCCTACAGCACAATAAGTTAGGAAAATAAAAAGAAGTTGGCCATGGCTCCAGCACCCTAACACAATTGTTGCTTCTTTGCCATATTTTCCCCACTGCATTCTCCCCTGCATCTGTCTTTTTTGTAATCTACAGTAGTTGTCATCAGATTGTACATTGATGTTGACCCTTGTATCTTCTACTAAAGTTATATCATATGTATTTTCCATGTTGTTACCTATGCTTCATAACCATAATTTTAAGTAGCTGCATGATCTGAGGTCAGGGATGTTGTCCCGGAACCTAAGTGCACAGTAGACAATTAATATAGTTTTTAAATGAATGGAATGCATGATTGGGCCATGATTTGTTTTACTATTCTCGTACCGAGAGGGATTTAAGGAATTCATTTCCAATTTTTCAAACATGTTGTCTTCTTTCTTTCCTGCACTTCTTTCCTTTTTTGTTCAATATCCCCTATAAACCCCCAAACTCTGCTCTTTACCCAATTCTTCCAAATCACACAAACTCTACCCTTCACTAATTATATGAGTAAATCAACCAGGTACATACTGAGCAAGCACCAGTACCCAGTACGGGGTTGGTTACATGAGAAAAGGTACATCGAGTTAATGGGTGGGTCGGCGGACTGGGAAGCATGGGTCCCGTCTGAGCCATGGCCCTCCAAGTACTTCACAGGCAGCGGGGTCTGTCGACACTGCTGTCACCATCAAGTGCCCCTTCATCCTGAAATAGTGACCCAGGCCCTGCCATAATTTCATCTCAGCGCTTACATTTTTCATGTGAATTTCACATTCAAACATCATGAACATGAAACATAAACACTCAGCCCACCGTGGCATTTTAATGAGGTTCAACTGGGTTCAGCACATTTCATTACTTACAATTGTGTAAAAGCTTTTCAACCCAGATCACTTCCTTACGTCTGGCCCATTACAGCCAAGACAAACTGTGTTTTCTGAGCACTTTAAAGATTGTGGGGGAACTATTCTGGGCAGATGGCGAATACCCATAGGGCCCTCCTTGGCTATGATTAGTTGGGCCGGTAGTTTAACTGAGCCACTGAAAACTCCTGAAGAGGCAATGCTGAGTGATAAACCATGATCAGAGACAATCACCCACTCATCCTAAAAATACTCCCCATGAACCTTTGCCTTGCTCCTGCACTTTTCAAATCATAGCCACATCTGCAGCCCTTATACACTTCCTATAGAGCAAGGAAAGTGTTATCAGTATTCCCATCTGACAGATGTGGCAGCTGAGGACTAGAAAGATAAGGTGACTTCTCCCAAGACCATGGGACAAAGAGCTATTTGTCCAAGGTCCTGCTACTAAATAGATTCAGGTACAGACTAAGCTGCTTTAATAAAGAGGCTTAAAAATACAACAGGCAGTCCAGGCCATTAGGTGACTCTGCCATCCTCAACCCACAGCTTCCATTGCTGTGCCCAAGAAGGCTTCTCCAGCAATCCTCACCCCCTGCTGTAAGAAGGGGAGAAGGACAAGGAGAGGTCATACATTCCTTTTAGGACCAGCTCAAATGTAGGCCACTTCACCTCACATCCCAGTGGCTGGAACATCATTGTATGGACCTACCAAGCAGCAAAAGAGGCTGGGTGACAAGTGCCCAGGTCGAACCCAGGAGTTCTATTATCAAATCAGAGGGAATGGAAGTCAGTGGACAACCAGCACATCCATCATGGGTGACGCCCAGGTGATAGATGAGAGATACCCAGGGGCTGCTCAGTGTCAGCAGCTCTGATTGTCCTGGAGTTTGCTCCCTAGTACCTCAGTAGAGCCCACAGCCACACTCTGTCTTTGATAACCTGGACCAGAGCAGTGCCAGGGGACCTGGTATGATTCATATTATACTGGGCTCAGGACCAAAAAAACAGCATGAAAACTGGGCAAATCCTTGTCCACTGGGAGCTTACATTTTAAGAGGCAACAAAGCCAAACCTAACAGGGCATGCTGACCAGAGAACAAAGTATGAAATCAACATATGACCTAATGGCACAACATAGACACATATACCAGGCAAGGATTTCCCTTGCAAGGGCATCGAAGCATAAAGTGAAAACCCCTGGACTGGTCTTCAAGCTTAGCCTCCTTCTCGCCCTCCATTTCCCACCACCTCCCCCTGTGCACTGACTCTCCTTACCCCAAACAGCTCACCAGTCATCCTCCAAGCATGCCATGTGCTTAATTTTTTTTCTTTATTCTGTTAGTTAGTCCAGATCAGATAACATCTCTTTATCAAGAGTTCCCTGAATCTCCTAAACAAAAATTAATCACTTTAACCACTATAATCTCAAAGTACTTTTTAATATCAGATCAAATGACTTATCACATTGTATGTATTATGATCAGTTGGATATAAATGTCCAACTAGACATTTATAAGAATGTCTAAAATAAGAATTTCACCAAATCTTGTATACTCAGTGCTTAACACACAGTGCCTGGGAAGTAACGGGGGTTAAATAAATGAGTGACTCTTAAAAGGGCAGAAATTGTGTCTTGCTTATCACCATACATCTGGTGCACAATATATGCACAACACCTAGCATATGGTTAGTGCTTGATAAAGGAGTTTGGTTGACTTAATTTGAATTTAATTAACAAGAAATGCAATCAGGTACAGCAAAGACAGGCTCCAAAAAGCAAAACTCATCTGGTGTCAACCCAGTTCGGTTGCACCAGTGTGATTTGCAGTCTATAGATCCTATGTGCCCAACTTGGTCTGCCCAGAAGATGCAAAGGCTTGGGGTACATTTGAAAAGTTTGTCTGGAGCTGGGGCCAACCATGCTGTACTTTGGGCTCCCCTCCTTTTCTCTCCCCAAGACTCAGTCCTTGGAGTGCATTTCTGGTCCCCACACTCCATCCCCCAGCAAAGATTCAGCCCCTCGTCAGGGCACTACTGGATTACTATGTATTCAGCTCCTCTTGTGTGCCAAGTACAGTGCTTGGCACTAAGGTATAGCAGCGAACTAGACAGGTAAGAACCCTGCGCAAGTGAAGCCTAACAGGGTGACCACACAAGGCTAAATGACGCCAGGTAACATGCTCAGGTGTGCCTGTCACCTTGAGAGGAACATCTCATCTACCTTTAGAACATTGGGCAGTTTACACTCAGTATGTCTTCCCTCCTGAACTCAGAGAACATGAGCATGAGTCCACTGTCAGCATCCCAGACCTGCCACCTGCCAGCTGTGAGCACATTTATCCTTTTTATCCTCTCCAAGCCTGGCCCCTCAACTCTAAAATGAGGTCAGTAACAACACCTGTTCGGTCTGCCTTCCAGGGTTAGATGAGGACTAAATAGGTATGTGAAAGGGCTTTGCAAGCTGTAAAGTAATTAATGTTGCTTCTTTTTTTTTTTTTTTTGAGGGCAGTATCACCGGCCCTCATATGTGGGACCGAACCGGGGCCGCTGGCTTCCCAAGCCAGTGCTTAACCACCGTGCCACTCGCCCGGCCCTTAATGTTGCTTCTTATTGTTATAATTATAGTATTATTATTCCAAAGTAACCCTCATCCTAATTTTTCCCTCTGATCATTGGTGGGATACCAACATTCTCCCAGTCCCCAAGCCTAAGGATATCTGTTGTTTCTGTCTTTCCAGACCTTTTGTCCCCTTTATCAGATAATGAAGCTCTTTTTCCCTGTGGGGAGCACATTCTATGTGGCACAAGTCCCTGGACTCAGATCCTTCATCCCTCTGGCTACAGTGATTGGCTCAGAAATGGGCACGTGACCTAAGCCAGCCAACTGAAGTCCTTTGGGGATTTTCCCTCCAAAGCTATGAAAGAAAACGGCCTCTTTCTGCTGAGAGGGTGTGATTCTGGGGCTCCAGCAACCACTGATACCATCATATGGAGAAAGCTCGTCTGAAGAATAAGCCAAGTAGAGTCAAGAGAAGAAGAAAGAAAGACTGTCCTGTGACAAGCTGTTCCTAATGCCAGCTGCAGCCCTGGACTTCCCAGGCACACAAATGAAGATGAGCTCTCTTTTAACATAAACTATTGTAGATTTTAATATGGGTTTCTTTCACTCAAAATGGAAGACTCCTGACCAGTACAAGACTCAAAACTTAGGTGATATGTTCTATTTGCCTGTTTCCTTCAACCCCAACATTTGATCTACTGGAGCTTGTAAACAAAATCCCTTCCCTTCCACTATATGTTTCTGGCCAGATGCTTTTGGTCTCATACCTGGAGGTGCCTGGTGGGGAGATCTGTGGGATTAGAGCCACTCAGAGCTAGAGTGAATTCTGATTCCATTATTTACTCATTGGTCAAGTGATCTTGTGTTTCTCTGGCCCTTAGTATCTTTGTAAGGTGGGACGAATAAATCTATACCCGTGCATGGCTGTTTTGAGCATGAAATGAAAAAATGTCTATAAGGGCTCAATGGAGGCTGAATAAACGTTAGCTATTATTACTGTAACAATAGAGTAGCCTTCTAGTTTTGTCAGTAGAGGGAAGGCAATATGTTCTGTTTTCATTTGGGGGTCTTAATTATCTTTGGCTGAGCTCAAAGATTAAAAAAAAAACAACAATGACCCAGTCTGAGAAAACAAGGCTCAGCCAGCTATGGGTGCTTGGGAGCCACTGGGTAAAACAAAAGATGATGGAACTACTAGAGGAATAATGCTTGGGCAGAGGTGGCCTCCTGGCACCAAGGAGATAAAGGACTGGTTCTCAGAAGTAAAGTAAGAAGAGTCCTCTCCCAGGTGAGGTTGAGAATGGGATCAGTGCTTAGGAACTTCGTACATTCATGATTTCCTATGAGTGTGTATTTTGTAGTTTCTCTGCAATATGCCAAACTTGGAATCCACTCTTTCCTATTCTTATTGTTCCCAAAGAAAGAGAACAGAACTAGGGGTGCCTGGGATTCTGACGTCATTTGCAATTGATGAGCTTTGTGACCTTGGGAAAGCGGTCTCCCGTCTCTGGGCCTTGGTTCTTTCCCTGTAAAGGGGGATGGAAGAGTGGCAGTTGGTCTTAAAGGTCCCTTCCAGAGCTAACATTGGAGTCCAGGCCATTCTCAAGCCCGATGGGTTAATAGGCTGAGCCCGGTTCCCACTGCCCCAGACCACACCAAGGGTTTTTGTTTTCAAGGAATCCAGGGTGGGGGTAGGCTCCCCAATTTCCATAGATGTTTATCCCAAGAAAACTGATGGGGAGTGTGTTGAAAGTGGGTAGCCCTGGGGACATTCTCCTCACTGGACACTGCTGCCTCTGTGACACCTCTGTGGAGAAAGGTGAACCAGGAGCTAGGGGGTGAGCATCCCTCTTTAACAGCTTTCCGTTTGTTTACCAAAAAAATATTGTTCCATCATAAAAATTCCCAAAATAGTTCTTTCCCTGGCCAGACTGACTGGCAGGCGCCCAGCTTGGGAGCCGAGCCTTGCTGGAGACATTCTCTCAGGGAGGCAAAATTAGCCGGAAAGGTCGGGGGCTGCAGTTTGAAGACCACCAGCCCCACACATCCTGTGGGGTGCGGCACAGAGGGTCAGAGCCACAGATTGGCTTTCTGGGGGGCCCTGGGCAGTGACGGGATTTTCCCCGGAGGCTCAGCAAGTTTATTTTTAGCTAAGAAGGGCTTCCTCTGCTCTAAGCAGAGTGGGAGGGTCTCATAGGCTGGAGGTGGGACAAATGCTTTACCCTCTGCTGGAATGTTCTCCCCCACACTTGTGTTCTGGCACCTTCTCATCCCACAATTCTCCACTTAAAGCAGCTCTTCAGAAAGCCCTTCTCTTAAAGCCCTTTCCCCAAAGTGACCCAAATTAGGGTCTCAGCTATACAGTTTCATAGAATTCTTTCTTTCCCTGTAAAGAATTTAACATGGTCTATACTTAGAAATAGGAATATCAATCTTTCCCATAGTCTATGAGGTTCCTGGGCAGGGAATATTGCTCGGTACTTATCCCAAGTACCTTTGCACTTAATAGGTGTTCAATAAATTATCATTCCCATTTACAGAATGGTTCAATAACTTGCTTGGGGCCAGAAAAGCTAAATAAGTTATCCAAGGCCATGGAGCTCACAAATACCAGGAGTAGGATTTGAAGCCAGGGCTGTCTGACTCCAAAGCCCAGGTCTTAATTCCACTGTCCTATTCCACACGCTCCTAGGGCTGGATAGGTCACGGAAGTCGAGGGCATTTAGCAGCCATAAGTGTGTCTTGTCTCTCACTTTCTTCCTGACCCCATGGCAGGAAGAAGGGAAGGTTATAGGCTGACTCAGTACTGATCAGGGGAGCCTCACATATAATAGGTGAACAATAAGTGTGTACTGGGTGAATATTCCTTCTGCCTAGAACCCTAGATAACACTCAATGGTCTACCAGTCTTGTGGGGACCTGTTTCTATTTGGGGATGTGAGAGTGAAGGAGAGGGATAGATACAAATGACTCCACTCAATCCCTCTGACCCATCTCTCCTCCTTGACCCCACCCTAACCTAACCAGCATAGGACCCCAAATAAGAAAATAGCCTATAGTTAAGAGTCGTCCTCACAGACAACTCTTGCTGTAGCCCAGAGCTCCAAGGTTGGGTTTCCAAGCAAATGTGGGCAGGCACCCTCATGGCCCTGCTTTTATACCCAGGTCCACCCTATACCTTTCTAATCTTGTGGGAAGTGAGACTAAATTCACTTTAGAATTTAATCAATAACATTAATTAAATAAATAAGTTCACCTTAGAATAAAATGCTAATTTGTTTGAGTTACAATATGCAATCTACATTAATATTGCAAACCCAGCTTTAAGACAAGCTCTCATGCCATATACTGGGGTGGAGGGAGAGAGAGAGAGGCAGAGACAGAGACAGAGAAAGAGAGAGGACTTGGAAGACTGAAGATGTTTCCTCCGGCCATTCCACTCAGTGAGTATAGGCTCCACAGAATGAAGAACAAGATGGCAGATACTCCCTCCACTGCTTATTTCAGTCCCCACAAAGCTTAGCAACACTTGGCACCTTAAGTGGATTCCCATATATAAAGATGTGTACCTTTTCATACATCTTGTCCCCTAAATGCAAGGCAACTACTCTGTGATGCACAAAGCCCTGTAGAGCCTACTTTAATAGGGGAGTTATCTTCAAAGGTAATTTTACTGGACATGACTTCCTTCTTTACATTCTGACCTTAGAACTGTATTGTCATTTGTATCCATTAAAGGTTAATCAAACCATAGAGCCAAACAAGAAAAAAAATACCTCCTTAGAATCCCACCAATCAGAAATAACCACTGTGTGTTTCCGAGGGGCTTTTCTTAAGGCAAGTGGGTACAAATGAGTATTTATTATATCCATGTCTCGGAAAGGGAAAAGTAGAAAAAAGATGTTCTTTTGAAATTTACAAGTTGTGACTTTTTTCAAAGGCTTTTCTTTAAGAATACAATGGGCTTGATTCTCTCATTCTCAAACTCTGTTCAAGACTCTGGGCCAATCTTCTGCACTGTTAATATTTGTACCAGAAGTTCTCCTTGGCTTCCTCGATTCTAAGCAGGTGAGAGTCAGAATCACTCCCAAGAGGAAAAAGGCCAAATGAATGAAGACCAATCTTTTTCTTCTTCCCAGTTTGGCCTCTCATTAGTCCTGTAGGGAAGCAGGCCAAGGAAGACTGAATCACTTCCATAAATCATACCTCTGCTCAGCCCACAGTTCAGGGACACTGAGCTGTACCCCATACTTGTACCATCTGGGAACAGGTAGGCTCATCTCTGTTCCCTCTGGAGACCAGATGGCACAGGGAGAAACAGAAGGAATAGTTAGACTGAGGGTGACATTTAGAAAACCAACACACCCCTTTGCCCCATGCAAACCATTTCTAGCCTCAGCTTCTTTCTTTTCCCGGTTGAGGAGAAAGGTATAATTTGAAGAGCAACTGTTCAGTGTTGAGTGCTAACTGGGAAGAAAAAATAAATAAATATATATATATATATTCAATGCACTGTGTATTTTGTAAGGGCCTGATTTCATTTTGCTTTACTTTGTTCATGACTTGGTGGTTGCAAATCTAGTCCAAGATTGGCTAAGGATTTGCAAAATCAGTGGTTTTGATTAAGTATTTAGACTTTGATCTTTGAATGGACATATACATGGAATTAACCTTAAAGAGAAAACAGTTCTGCTTAGATGAAAGAAATCACCAGCCTCTTGCTCCCCTGAGTGTCAAGATACTTCTATACTATGGCCAAATGCACTACTAAGGAATTTGATAATTACCTTTCCAGTTAGAATGGCACATATTCACAGCTCAGATTCAAGAATTTGTTTAAAAATGCAACTATAAATAGTGCAGGTACTTCCAGGTTTCTAACATCAGTCTTGCAAATTTCCTGTACTTATGAATAGCCTGTTGTTCAAGCCACCAACCACAGTCAACAAATGGACTTGTGTGATCTAGTACCCCTTCACCACCTTTGTATTTATTTAACCACCTAGTCTGAAAACAATTTAAGCTGACTTCAAAAAAAAATACATGCAATATAATGAAAGCAAGACAATAGGTAAATAAGGAAATATAGAAAAGAGTTGGAAACAAGGAAAAAATAAGATGAATATCCTAAGGGTGAAATTTCATTTCTACAAGTTGTGAGGCTCTCACACTTGCTCAAGACTGCTTCATATTTGAATACGAGATCCTACTGGATAAAGAAAAAAACGGAAACATAGCCGGTGATATGATTTATAGTTTCCATAAAATAAAAGCCAGGTGTTTAGGAGAAACACAATTCTTCCTGGAACTAAGACCTAAGAGAAATTTCTCCCATTGATCCTCATAAAGAAAACAACATTCTTACCATATACATGACAAGGAGTTCCATAATTTTTTCTCCTGAAACATCCCTCGATGTAGGCTGATGGCCTCTTAACAAAGTTGAGTTTATTAAAAAGCATTTCCACTAGAGACCAAAAGCATGTGATTCAGATCCACAGCTGGTATGATTCAAGGACAGAGTTCAGGAACTAAAAGAATAGATAGAGTGTATAATTTTGAGACACTTCTCCTCAACCTTTATTTCTCAAAACCACCCATTAGTTAGCATCACAAACGCAATGAATTTATGGTTGCTTTCTCCCTGACCAGCATCTGTGATGCTCGTTAAACATCATTCTATAATATTTGCTTTAACTTGAGCCAAGCCAGGGTTAGGGTCAATGTCCTGGTGGATGGTGCAGGCAAGTTACCACACCTCATCCCCACCGCCCCCTTTCTTCTCTTACAGGGAAGACTTGAAACGACAAGTCCTCTCCTTTTCCTCCTTCATCGTTCAAGGCCTCGCTGGGCCTATCTCAGGGTAGCTTTCTCACACAGCACCACCTCTTCGTAAGTGGAGATTATGCCCCACTCAATATGTTCAGAGTCCCCCCTCTTTCGCTGCAGACCCCATGTCTTCCTGTGGGATGCTCTCCAATCCCTCTCTCCACCCACTGCCCTATCCTCTCCCCACTCCCCAAGTATATGAGGTTGACCAGATGCCCTGAGGCATTCTGGAATTCATTTCTAGGGAGTTGTTCTGGAGCTCTGGCTGGGTTCAGGGCAAGCAGATCACTTCTGCTGGCTAGAAGGGTATTTCTTTCATGGAATCGCATGAGATTAGGCCGCAGGAACAGTGCTGACATGCTGACTTGAGGTGATTCTCACATCAGAAATAGAGAGAATTGAAGGCTGGAGGCTATCAGTGATCACTACTGATCAATGGGCTTGAGCCACATGGGTGGGCCATGCACCAGCCCTCTCCCCGCCAAAAAATATAATCAGTGCCAAGGACCCACACAGCCCAAGGTGTCCCCACTCATAGGTGTCCCTGCTCACCTCTCTTAGTGCTCTTCCTTCCAACTCCTACTTAGTGATCTCAGGAGGAGAATGCTTCCCTCTTCTTCTCTTCCTTCACTTTATTCCATTAGTCAGGAATAGCCCAAGACCTAATCACATCTGATCCATTTAAACTGATCCTTAGGAAGGCAGAGAAAGTCACAGTCATAAAAGTCTAACCATTCCCAAAAACCAGTACCATTAATGCCCAAAACCCTTAGAATACCTAAAGGTCCCATGCAGGATTCTCACAAAGTCTTCATCTACCTCTGCCTCAAATCAAAGCTGCACACCACTACCACCAATATTTTTAATCTTATTTGATTTTATAGTTTTCCTTTTTAGGCACTGATGGTGAAAAAGTAGTGTTTCATACTTGCACTAATTCCAAATGGGCAGTATTTCAACTATATATGAAGTTAAACAAGTTTTAGGGATTAATTAAACCACATAGCCATATATAATTTTTTTTTATGGGAAAATGTATTCCCAGTCCCCATAACCACTTTATAAATGAACTCCTGGTGGGAGCATGTTGGGTATTTCCCATCCAGTATCACCTACACATGTGAAAGCGAGAATCAGGAATACTGAAAACTACCAGCAACGAATAATGCCTGAGCATCTACAGGACAGATTCCTCCACAAATGGTCGTTTCTGGAAGAAATGAAATCTTCCAGAACTTTATGTGAGATATTGGTGTAACAAAATCCATTAAAACAAAACTCCCTGTATAGCGTGCACACGTGCACCCCCACAGATATACATGCATCCCCCACACAGATTTCCAAGGTGTGACTGCTGGACCAGCTATTGAAAGCACTGTGCAGCACAACACATTCAGGTTTTGTTGTATGAAGATTTGTACTTAGGAGCACAGGGCTATAATATCCTTCTGGGGAAGCAATGCAGGCATTAGGGAAAGTTGTATTCTTTTCTTTTCAGGTACTGGGACTATTTTACTAAAACAATATTGCTTGGGGTGGCCCGGTGAGCAACAGGGTTAATGGTTTGATTCCCACATGGGCCAGTGAGCTGCGCCCCTGCAACTAGATTAAAGATACCGACTAGACTTGGAGCTGGGCTGCACCCTCCACAATTAAGATTGAAGGACAAGTTGACCTGGAGTTGATGGGTCCTGGAAAAAAATACATTGTTCCCCAATAAAGTTTAAAAATATATATTGCTTGTCCTTTTTTTTGATCATGAAAATGTAGACATGTGTCTGTATGAAATGAAATTACTATGGAAGAATTAAATATACAATGGGGATGGAGGAGCAGTGAATGAAGGAGCAGGGATGCTCAGTTCCAGACCAGCTCTTCCACTGACTGTGTGACTGAGAGTAAGTTGCCTCATGTCTCTGAGCCTCAGTCTGCTGTACTGAGAAAGGGCAGGTGGGGCCAGATGCACATCAGAGTCCTCCATGCTGAACGTCCAGGATTTTGCCCCTTGGCCAGCCCTGAGTCATCTTGTGCTGTCATCGTATCCACACAGGCCCTGAAACACCAATACCAAGGCTGGGAACCTCTGACCAGTGTCCCAGGTAAGAGCCGCATCCAGTTGGCACTCAGGCAAATGTCTGCACACTCTCAGCACCCTCCTCTTTCTCCAGACATTTGGTGGCCTCCTGTGTACACAAACTCACAGGGCTTCGTGCTGCTGAATATAAACAGAGTGATGTTCAGACCCTGAAACTATGAGGGAACAGCTGATGGTATCATAACACAAGGCAGAAAACTCGGGGAGCTCGTCCAAACCACATAGCAAATTCACGGCGTGATGTTCACCCCACTGCAGCAGGAGCTTAATGATTCTCCCTTTTCCCACCTGCCAGCTCTGTACCCCTGGAGGCCCAGACAGCAAGCCTGGAGTGAGGGTGAGGATGGCTTTTTGTCTCCAACTTCCACCCTCTTGGAACGGCTAGTCCTGGGCGGCCCCTAAGAATGTGTGCCATCTGCAGTCTTGGCCACACAACAGTCAGAGAAAGCCCCTCCTAAGTACTGGTGTTCTAAGCACAGAAATACAGCCTCCAGAATTAAAGAGGAAGGGAAGAGGGCTGTGTGAGGTGGGGTCCTCTGGATGGTTGGGTTATGTTTTTTATTTTGTTTTTTTGTTTTTCGTTCTTTTTGTTTTGTTTTGGTTTGGTTTTTTTGATGGCAGTGTCACTGGCCCTCATATGTGGGACCGAACCAGGGCCGCTGGCGTCCCAAGTCAGCGCTTAACCACCACGCCACTCAGTCGGCCCTGGGTTATGTGTTTATAATTCTAACAAGTTATGGATGTTTCTGCCACTTATGCGTACATCCAAAAGCTAAACCAAGATAAGCTAAGAACACAGAACAAAACCTGCATCACAGGCCAAATAAATCACTCTTGCCACTGGCTTATAATTCTTAAGAAAGTCAGGGTCTTGCCCGTCTTGCCCACTGTTGGGGGCATAGCTTCTCATCCAGGAGGTCCTCAATAAATATTTCTGTGTGCTTGTTCATTAACCAAAAAGCAGGCAGGCTTTTGAGTGAGAGGAAGTTTATTTTAAATGAATAGTGAATGGAGGTGCAGACCAGGGAAAAGGAGACTACAGTCAAAATTGTAAAGTGGAAAGAGGGGGGTCTTTGCATGGCAGGTCATTGTGGTAAGCATTCCAGAACCTTAAACACTCACCCCAGAAATCTTGTGAGCTACTCATCACCCTGGACTGCTGTTTTCCCCTGAAGTTTTAAATATATTATATATAGGGACACAGGCTATGAACTTTTGGAGGGTGACACAGTGAAATGCCCTGTTTGTCTAAAAAAACCCATCCTAGGAAAGGAGCACCTTATTAGTTGAGAGCTGGGTGGTGCATTCCAATTCTCTTGGGTAACTTCTGGCCAGGCCAAAACCTTCATTCCCTCTGAACCTCATGCAGTGGAGGGCAGCAGCAAGAAAAAGAGACCAGGAGAAGGTGGCCAAAAAAGCTCCCCTTTACCCACTCTAAGCCCTCTGCCACTATCTAGAGATCTTCTTCCCCAGAGTCAACAAGTGGCAGGAAGCCAAAGTCCCTCCAGCATTTCCATGCACGGCTCTCTCCTCTTTGGTTTATTGCTCATTTCTGAAAAGAAGGTTCTGGGAGCTGTGATTGTCCTATACCCCCAAGGGCTTTCACACCAAGGGAGGTGTGACAGTGCTGAGATCAGGTGGTGCTACAAATAGCAGCCAGGGTGGAACCCCCTGAATGCCCAGCCTGTTAACTCTGGTTGGTGTGTCCTAGGGCTTCTTACACCTAGGTTCTGCTAGGAGAATGAAAGAAAGGGTGTCAGGAGACATATCTTCTTTACTATCTGCCGAAATTGGTTCTGAGGCCCAGTGTGGGCAAACCATGGGTTTTATGGGATTTGATGAAATCATGCAGAGGCAGAACTTAGCACAGTGTCTAGGAAACAGCAGTTACTATGCACCAAGTACTGTCCTAGGCACTAGGGATGCAAATCTGAACAAAATAAAATCTTATGCCTCTGGAACTTCCATTCCACTGATGAAGTCAGATAATACTTCAAAAATATATAGCATGTGCCTTGGAAATAAGTAAGTATCTAGGCTGGAGTGTCAGGTAAGGCCTCCCTGAAGGAGGCCATAGAGTAACAGCCACCAGCATATTGAAAGGTAAGAAGAGGGCTGAGTCTAGAGTAGGACATGTGGTTATGCCTTAACAGAGAGTGGGAGATGATGGGGAGGGGAGGAAGAGGTGGGTTATCACTATGCAGCTCTCTACATTAAAGAGTTTTGTATAGTTTGAATGAACTTTCCAGAAGCCCTTCCCTCAGATACTGCACAGGAGTCACCGGTTGTCCTGAAGCATTGCCTATTAAAAATGGTCGAACCAAGATGGCGCAGTAGGTAAACTCTGTGTTGACCTTCTCTCACAATCACATAAAATTACAACTAATCTACAAAACAACCATTATTGAGAATTGCCTAAAATGAAGCTGAACTAAAGCCTTTCAACTAAGGACATGCAGAAGAAACCACCTCCAGGCTGTTGATACTTCATTATTTGATGCAGGTATTCCTGTCTCTTTATCATTATGAAGTGGTCATAATTTTGTCCTCTGTTAAACCTTGTCTGATATTAAAATCATGAAGTTAGTTTTTAAAAAAAATTGCCTCCAGCGCCTCAAACCAACACAACAGTCCCCCTATGTGTTGGGGAGTTGCGGGGGAGGGTGGCTCCTCCCCACAAGAGTCAGTGTCTCCCAGATGCCGGCTTAGTTTTGCCAGGGTGATCAGTCTTTAGAAGTCTAAAAACCAAGCCATTCAGAACAAGTTCTTCACCTGGCACTTACTGACATCTGTCCTTGAGTGGAAAAATTACTTAAATTCTGTGAGCCTCAGTTTTCTCCTCTGCAATGTGGAGATTTGTAACGGTGCCTACTTTGTGACAATAAAATGTGACAATCCAGAAAAGCACTTGGCACAGGGCCTGGCCCACATAATTGCCTCAAAAATGTTTGCCGCTGACCCCAGGCCACATCCTTCATCTTGAGGTATATTAGACCCTTGACCTTTTAATCTCTCTGGTGCTGAGGTAGCAGTAAGTGTGAAGTTTTCCAGCCCTACCTAAGTGGCTGAGATCCAAAGACCATAATAGTTCATCCCTGCACTAGCAGAACAGGAAAATATATTGGAGAACCTGACTGAGACCTTCGTCCTTCTGGAAAAGCATTGACTCCTGGGAACATCAGCTATTTTTGCCACCTTACTACACTGTATGCTATTTTCAGGCATAGTTCCCTGATTTCCCCTGGAGAACCTTCTCCCACACTCCCAATGCTAACGCTTCAGACTGAACCCCTGTGGCGCCAGAGCAGAGCACAGGTCTCAGCCATTGGGCACATGCCATTCTCCTCTCCACAGTGATTGGTCCAAGGATGGATCGTGGCCCCATATGAGCCAATGAGAGTCAGGCCTGGACTTTGGCCTGTGCGGGAAGACATGCTTACTTTCCTCAAGTTCCATACCCTGAATTAGGTCTCAGAATATGTGAATTCAAGCCACTACAGGTTTCTTTAAAATCAGCATGCCTCTCCTATGGTGTGAATTTTAAATAAGGAATGAAATCTCAGAGCCCAAGGTTTATTGGATATAATATATGTGGAATTTTTTACACAAGGCAAAGTTCTACTTCCTAGTTCAATTCTTGCTACTCCTTCTACCTGGCTTCAATAATACTGAATTTATTTCCATTCCTCAAATGCTTCAAGCTCTTTCTTGCCTCTCGGCCTTTAAACATGCCACTCCGTCATCTCAGCTTTGGTTTATTGAACAAACTCCCAACCATTCCCTGTTCATTCATGGAGAGCTTACAATCCTCCTGTTCACTCCAAGCCTTGCCATCACCTTGGGTGACTTTGCTGGCCACACAGTAGGCCAGTACAACTCTGCTCCACACAAAAACCCAAGCCCATCGCCCTGATGGCACTGTCACCTCCTAAGGACTTGGAGTCCTCCCCTGCATCCTCAGTATCCAGCCAGCAAATGAAGGACAAGAGACAGCATGATAGGTCACAGGGAAGCTTTCAGGAGCCAGGCCTGAAGGTGGCATATGGCACCTTCACCCACATTCCATTGGTCAGAACTCCATCACATGTTTTCACCTAACTGCAAGAGAAGCTGAGAGCGGAGTCTAGCTATGTGACCAGGAGGAAAAAGAAATGAGGGCTGGTAAACACTTAGCAATGACCTGAAACTAAGGGATCTCAGCCCAGAGTACCCTGAAGAGTTTCAGTCTCTGTTTAATCAAGCAGCCCAAACCTAGGCCGTTCAACTTATCCCTAAACATCAGCTAAATGACATTGACTCCTAAATAATTGCTAACCTTAAGTCATTCACCAAAAATTTATTGAGCACTTGTTATGTGCCAGTCACTATGCTCTACCAGGGACCCTTACCACTTCACACCCAAGCTTCTACGATTGCTGCTAAATGAATCTCCCTGGCTTCCCTCTCTCCAGTGTGCCCTGCACACTGCCTCCAGGTTATTTAATATTAGTGGCAAAAACAAAACACATTCTGCCAGTCCCAGTTTCACAAAATTCTGTAATGGTTCTATATTGCCTATAAAACTCAATTCAGTACAATAAACATTGTTTTAGCATCTTCTGTGCACGAGATTCTAGAACCACCACAGTGAACAAGCTGTGTACTTCCCTTTAAGGGGCTCGCTGCTTATCTCCAGGTGAAGGCAGACATATAACAGGCAAGAAAACAAAAAAGCCCAGATCTTTTGACCAAGGAGAGTCGACATCCATTGTTTCTGCCTACCCAGTATTCATTTCCCCTTAGACTGGCAACAGTACCACGATATTCCATCAGAGAATATCTCAGTTTGGCTTTCCCCAAAAGCAGACCCTGAGACACAGATGCTAGGGCAAGTAGTTTGCTTAGGAGGTGATCCCAGGAAATGCCAGGTGGGTAGGAAAGTGAGATGGGGTAAGGAAGTCAATAAAGAATGTGTTATCAGTCAAATGACTACTCTGGGCCACTGGAACTTAATCCCACTGGGAAACTCTGAGAAACACTGTAGAATATGAGCCTCAGAGTTATCCCACCCAAGAGGCAAGAGAGCTGGGGCATTTATATACCAACTCCATCAGCCATTGGTCAAGGACTGCTCCTAGCAGGTGTTAATTCCCTGGCACTTCTGGCCTGTCATGAATGTGAGCAGGTAGGCTCTGATGGTCAGAGAAAATCCTCAGGCAGAGATGCAGGTGTTAACCGTTGGAAATTGAGCCAGCATCCATTGAAATGAGAATGGTCAAGGGGTAAGGATGAGGCACTGACAGCATCTGCTACAGTGACCATCCCTCCCTAAGGTTGTAGTAGAGCTAAACTTGCCCTCTTGGGCCATGTCCCAGACCGAGTTAGTGAAAGACCCCAAATTCCCCTGATGATGGTTTTATAGTTCCAGTGAGGATAGGGGGTGCTTGCTCATGACCCAAGCTGAGCCAATCAACATTCCTCAGTCTTGAGAATTCTACTAGAAATATTGGGCAAGAGATTACTGAACTGAGATGATGTAAGCCTAGGGCTGCCAAAGACCATCACATGGAGAAAGGCTGCTGGAAAATGAAACCAACACAATTGAATCCAATGCTGAGAGACAGAGGCTGAGTCCTGATGAAATCATCTGAATACCTGGATTTAGCCAGATTTCAAACTCATGCCCTTAGGCTTTTTAATTAGATGAAACAATAAATTCCCTTTTATCTTAAGTTAATTTTAGTTGGATTTCTATCACTGCAAACTAAAATAATCCTGACTATTTTCATGTGCAATCAAGATTCTCACAAACACAGGACCCAATTCAAGTTTCTATTGTTATCTTCTTCAGTTCTCCCACTCACATCTTGAAAGGTTTCCAGACTTATAACTGTTTCCCAATGAATCTCATTTACATACACAAGCCCCACCCACTCTAAGCATTGCTCACCTCATTCCCACCCTCAGGACTGCCTGCCTAAATCCTACCCATTGTTCAGGCTCAGCTCTGGTCCTGCCTCCTCCAAAATTATCCTAACCACCCCAAACCAGAGCTCTTCTCTGAGCTCCGTGATTGCTCTTATCTGCACTATTCATTTGGTGCTTTTCATAACATGGTTAAATTTATAACATTAGTACAAGTATGTTTTTCTGGCTCCCCATCAAGACTAGAAGCCATACGTGTAACTGTGTCTTCCATAATGCACAGAACGCACATTGTTTTGCACTGTGGTATGCAAAACAACACCCTTGTTGACTCAAATCTCTTTTTGAAAGTATCTTAAAATAAATAAATGGTGATGACAGTTTGGGTTGATTGCATGAAGAATCTAGAATGCAGCATTTTTTACTTGTCTATTTGATCTAAGACCAAGTGAGCATAATGCTACTGAGTGAGGCTCACCATAGAATCTACCACTTCACCCACACAATGGGGCATTTTTCTCACACTACCTTTTCCTGGGTATACCAGGCTACAGTTCACAGACCCCTTGTAGTAGATACCTGTCATTCCTGACTTCTCAAGATGCTTTGCATAATCTCTCCACACTTTAAGGCTATTCCCATTGAGTGAGTGTGTGTGTGTGTGTGTGTGTGTGTGTGTGTGTGTAGACATTTCTCATCTTCCCTTGCTGCCGGGTACAGACATGTGGCTTACATTTTGCCACTTCGATGCACCCATGCGCGACTTTGATTTAAAAGTGAGCTACATGAGGAAACAGGAGGGGTGAAGGCACATGCTTTGTAGGCCCAAGTGGTGGCAGAGACAGCAGGTTTCTGGGGTTGGAGGTGGCAGGGACAGAGTCCGGGCTTCCATGGTTGGCAGTGGCAGCTGCTCTCTACCCGCCCAACCCTGCAGTGTGGCTCTGAGAGCAGCCTCTAGCCTGCTCCTCTAGCTCTTCGGAGAATTCTGCAAGCTTTCGAACGTCCCCAAATAAACTCTTTCCTGTTTGAACTAACCAGAGTGAACTCTGTGGTTTGCAACTGTGCACTCTAACCAACGCAGCCCTGATGTCTGCTGCTTGGCCCAATGGCTTTCCCCACGTTCCCCACGTCACAGGCATGAATGGAAGTTATGCGACCTCACCTGGCTGAGGGCAAGCTTCAATTCTTTCAGAGGTCAGAAGCCTTGGAGCTCTGGGATTGTCTGATATTTCACTCTTGGAGAGAAGAGAAGTGCGGGGGGCAGCAAGACCAGATGACCCTGGAAAATCCGCTTAATTTCCTGGCATCTGAGAAATTTTTCCTTGTCTGATAGGGGAGTTTCCCATTTACCCCTGTTGACTGGAAGGTTTCACCAAATAAATGTAAAATCACTTTATGTCTCTTAAAGGTTTTTATGGCACCAGAAATTCAAGGTTAAAAAAAAAAAATCTCTCGGGCCGGCCGAGTGACGCGGTGGTTAAGAGCTGGCTTGGGAAGCCAGCAGCCCCGGTTCGGGTCCCACATATGAGGGTCAGGGACACCGCCCTCAACAAAAAAAAAAAAGAAAAAAGAAAAAAATCTCTCTACCAGTGAGAGGCTGCCTCTGACTCGACAGACCAAGTTCCTCTAGTTCAGGTTCCTCTTGTTAGCTTCTGACTCAGCTAATTTTCCCCTTCTTTGGGCCTCTTGAAGACCTTTTTCAGCTCCCCCACCCCTGCTCCTGCACAGCTGCCTAAATCATATTTTCCCCTGGAGTGCCTGGTAACTTCCTAATAAAACTCAACCATGTGTCTGTGAGGTCTGGGGATCTGGAGCTGGGGCTAGGGCTAGGGTTATCCTTCATAAATGCCTTTTCTCTTCTGCCTGATTTGGAATTCTAAGGTAAACCTTTCCTCCCTCTGCTTCCCACTCTACTCCAGCTGGCTCTAGACCAGGGCAAGAATCCCCGAGTCAGCAAGTTGAGCTGCATGTCAAAACTTTATGGCCTCCTTGAGAAGTGCCACTAGGGACATGGATTCCCTAACTCTAGCACAGAATCACGGGGATTCCCTAACTCAAGCAAAGAAGCACATGCATGCTGTGTTTATTTCCATGTGGCCACCAAAGATGCTTCACAGGAATTCTCCCCTTTCACCCTTTTAGTCATTTGACATTTACTCCCTGGAGAAATTTCTCTGGACCGAAATCCTATAAGAGGGTTGGTTCAGGATGGTTTGCCAGGATCTGCCATAGATAAGCTTTTGTAGACAAATCCTGGCCAGCAGCTTCAGTGGAAACAAGGTCCCAGGGTGGCCCCCTGCCCCGCCCTCCTGCAGCTATCTGATCATGTGACCGTCTTGGCTCTGTGACAAGGACATCCTGTTCCTCTTGGAGTGATGGCTCTATTGGGGAAGTGACTGTGTGATATCTGGGACAGGGGAAAAAAGCTATCTCAAGCCCTGAAGTAATCACTCACTCAGTACAGCCTTTTCAAGAGCTGCCTGGATGGTGGAGAAAGACCAATATTAAGGGAGGGCAACTGGAAGCTGACGCTGCTACAACAAAGACAGACTACCTGGAAGGAGAAGAGGGGAGGAGGTGCCATGTCACTCCTCCATTGCAACACATTTCTGGACAGCCATGAAGTGATGACAAGTGGGTATCAATACACATACCCCCCATCCAAGAGGCAGAGGTTTCTCCACACTTCCAGGGAAGCAGGGAAGACTGGGAACATCCTCACATTCACAGTATCCTTCGGTTTCAAAAGTACATTGAGCAACAAGATGGTACTTAAGGGCAGGCCTGTCTTGGGTTGGCTAGCATTCCCTGTGTGCAATGAGAGATTTAAGGAGCCTCATTTGTATATTTCCTTCAGGAATTCTGGGACTCAGACCCAAACTTATCATTTCCTCATCACTAGCATAGACAGGGAGAAATAAGAGTTACATTCAGAAAGCTCATCAACCCACACACACTGACCAGTCAATGGTTTGGCCACCACTCCTAAGGAAACAGGAGAAGGGGGAAAGGTCTTAATCCTAAAGAGGTCATCTGTGTTTTCAGCATCATGCATTTACTTGGACCTGCCTGGCACATTGTAGGTGTTCAATATGTACTCTTTGGATGAATGGGTTCGTGTTTATATGTAGAATTTGTATCTCATTCTATGTTCTCATTTTCCTCAAGAACACGGACCATGCATCTGTTTGAGTCTCAGGGTAGTGGAAAGATCCTGAGTCTGGATTTCACTTCTAAACAATCAATTAGCCAATCGTGTAATTTTTTTTTTTACTTGCCTGATAAATAAAAAAGAGGAGCAATTAAAGTCTATAGAGCTCTGGATTTACCTCCAGGAAACCCTGGCCTTACCCAAATGGTCTCTCCATTATCACGCAAATTCAGAGAAAAATAACATTGCTCCCAGAAATTCCAGGGCAGCTGCTGTTTTGAACATCTAGGTTGGAGATGACAGATATGTATTTGACATGCTTGATACTGCTTTATAGTCTAAGCCCAGGACAGACATCACTAGTCAATCATTATAACTCTCTACCACAGACCCTCAGAGTCCTTCTCAGCATTGCTTTCCGAGCAGCCACTACCAATCAACAGGAATTCACATAAGTAAAGATATCAACTTGTCATCCTTGCTCTAGCTCATGATGGTTTGTGATGCTTTTGTATCCTAAATCAATCTGGAAATCCTCACAATATTTTATAAAAACAGTGAACACTGAAATTATAGACTTACAGATCTGAAAGGGACCTTAGAGATAACTGGTTTAATTAAAAAATATAAGATGAGAGCCGGCCCAGTGGTGCATTGGTTAGGAGTTGGCTTGGGATGCCAGCTCTGAGCATCAGGGGCCCGGTTCAGATCCCACATGGGGACCAGTGATGCTGCTCCCTCTGCAGCTAAGATGGTGAACAACAGCCCGACCTCGAGCTGGGCTGCCATGAGTCACTGGCAATGGCGTAGGCTGCAATGGGGCTGGCCGGTAGCAGGCGTGACCTTTCGTGAGCTGCTGTGAGCCACCGTGAGAGGCCGTCCAATGGCCGGTGAGTGACTGCCTCACCCGGGAAGAGTGCAATGATAATACCAACATGGGCCAGTGAAGTGGAGTCCTCCACAGCTAGGCTGAAGAACAAAATGATAACAACTTGTCTGTTTCCCTTTCCTGATTCCCCAATGCTGTTCCCCTCCCCCAATTCCCCAACAAACAGCAGCTCCGGGAACAGTAGTGTGGTCCAGCAAAGCCCAAAGCCCCAAGTTCTAATCATGGATCCAATTGATCATGTGATCGGAAGCAACCAATCCAAACTCCATGTGTCATGGCTTCTTTTCCCCTCACACAACAATAATGATACCATCAAAGGTGAAGCCAGATGTACAACTGAAAATTATTAAGATGCACCCATCAAGAAGGAAATAAAAAAGAGCTGACCTAAGTAACTTTGGAAAATGATGTTTTGACTGAAATCATAAGGCTAAAGACAGAAAAGAACTATACAAAAATAGTGTATTCTACTTAAGAACTGGTTTTTCATAGGCATTAGAAATTCTGAAACGACATGCATACCAGGGTTGAACAAATAAGTACAATATGTAAACTATACACAATGGGAGCCAGGTTTCTCATTGTCAGAGCAAGAAGAGGTAGTAAGGAAAAGGGGAAGGCTAAGATGAATCCCATGGTGCTGGATTGGAGTTGGAGATATCAGTAGGAACTCTTTTATTTAAGTATACAGCCAGATACAGAAATAAAGGTAGATGTGTGCACATACATGGGTTAGTTTACATACATATATTTCCTTACTCTCCACTGAGAGGGCATAGAAGCAGTGATACCCAGTAGCAAAGAGCACACCTAGTGCTCAGAACTTGGTTCCCAAATACCATTGTCCAATAAAAAGAACCAGGGGTCCCTGGAGATAGAACTGATTCTAGGGCTGAAGCAGGAAAACATACAAGGTAAGCCTGAAGCATCTTATAGTGCCAGAAAGTGCGGAAATGAAAACACAAAAAAAAATGGGGGCATGTTAAAAGGACACAGGAGCCAACCTGCAGGAGGTCCCAATAACCAAAGCTGGAACGGCTTGAGTAACAACTTCAGAATGTATTGGATTATAACTCAAATAAGAAAATAAATATTCATGAGTTCATACTGATAGAAATAAATAATTGAATACATAAATAAATTTCAGAAAAGAGACAAGTCTTCTTTATAGAAGAATTCCAGATTCTATATGTAGATTCTCCCTTCTCCAGGGAGCAGAGCTTCATTTCCCGCCCTTTCAGTGTGGGCTGGACTTGATGACTCACCTCTAATAAGTAGTCTAGAAAGGGAAAAACAGTCACTTCACAGTGGAGAGGCCTGGCAGAGCCACCTTATCCACATGATCCAGCTTAACCTCACCATTAGTCATGTTGATATCATGTACCTCCTGACATGGTGCAAAGAGCAAGGGCACTTAACCTCTGTGGTATTCTTCCAGCAAATCCATAACCCTGGATTATTCATGAGAAAACCTCAGGCAAACCCCATTCAATAAAATACCTGAAAGTATCAAGGTCTTGAAAAATAAGGAACAATAGAGAAATGTTCACAGATCACAGGAAACATGATGCAATATGGTATCTTGGAACAGATATTAGTGGTAAAAATGGGGAAATCCAAATTAAGTTTGTAGTTTAAACATTTTTTTAAAGATTTTATTGGGGAATTGGGGGAGGGGAACAGTGTTGGGAAATTGGGGGAGAGGACTAGCCAAGTTGTTGTTCTTCAGTCTTAGTTGTGGAGGGCGCCAGTCGCCATTTGGCTTCCCGACCGCAGCTCATGGCCTCTAAGGTCAAGGTGCTGTGTTCAATCTTAGTTGCGGGTGGGTACAGCCACCATCCCATGCGGGAATTGAACCAGCAGCCTCGTTGTTAAGAGCACATGCCCTGGGGGCCAGCCAAGTGTCTCAGTTGGTTAAGAGTTGGCTTAGAGTGCAAGCTCTAAGCAACAGGGCCACCGGTTGGATTCCCAAATGGGCCAGTGATGCTGCACCCTAGCTGAGCTGTCACTGAGCTGCCAACAGGTAGGAGGATGGCTCAGCTAGTGTAACAACAAGATTGCCTGTTCAATGGTGGGCTATGCCCACCTGCAACTAAAGATTGAACTTGGCACCTTGAGCTGAGCTACTGCCCGGATGGCTCAGTGGATAGGGCGTGCACTCTTAACAACAAGGCTGCCGGGTTCAACTCCCGCATGGGATGGTGGCTGTACCTACCCGCAACTAAGACTGAACTCAGCACCTTGAGCTGAGCTGCCACCCGGATGGCTCAGATGATAGAGCATGCGCTCTTAACAACAAGACTGCTGGTTCGACTCCCGCATGGGATGGTGGCTGTGCCCACCCGCAACTAAGATTGAACACAGCACCTTGAGCTTAGAGGCCACGAGCTGCCGTCAGGAAGCCAAATGGTGACTGGCGCCCTCCACAACTAAGACTGAAGAACAACAACTTGGCTAGTCCCCTCCCCCCATTCCCCAATAAAATCTTTAAAAAAGAGTGCACACCCTATCCACTGAGCTATCCAGACAGCAGCTCAGCTCAAGGTGCCAAGTTCAATCTTTAGTTGCAGGTGGGCATAGCCCACCATTGAACAGGCAATCTTGTTGTTACACCAGCTGAGCCATCCTGCCACCTGTTGGCAGCTCAGTGACAACTCAGCTCGGGCGCAGCGTCACTGGCCCATGTGGGAATCAAATCGATGGTCCTGTTGCTCAGAGCAAGCGCTCTAAGCCAACTCTTAACCGACTGAGCTACTCGGCCGGCCCAAGTCTGTAGTTTAGATAATGGTGTTAGACCAATGTCTTAGTAAAGTAACCCACAGAAATGCTATCTGTAAGGATCACGACACCTGCATTTAAGGGTAAGACTGGAATTCAAGACCACTCACTACAGCGTGCCCATCACAGCGGCCAGGGACCAGATATGGAGAGGACGAGGGTACAGAGAGGCCTGGTCAGAGTTCATGGCAATGAGGGTAGGGGGTAGAAAGCTGTTTGAGGCCTTCCCAGGCTTTCACTGATTTCTCAGTGACATGAACAGGCTTCATACAGGAAACCACTTCTGTGGTTCTTACTTATAGGTAAAGTCATTCTATGGGGAGCTGTTTCCTTGAAAGGGGCCTGGTTTGTGATCAGAATCTATTGTCAGGGAGAAAGAAAGTTCCTTCTCCCACGCGAATGCCAGGCAGAGGATAGTGCCAAATGGTCACAGGACCCTCATTTTCTGCAACAGTGATTGCTTTGTATAAAGGGGGCAAGATGCCAGGGCAACTGCTGGGGAAACTGCCGGCTGCCCAGTATTGCAGAGCCCTGAGTGTTTGGGGAATTTCAGACTGAGACGGATAGAAAAAGAGAACTTCACCACGTGATCCCTGCCATCTTCTGGGAGGACTTGTGGGAACATAATGGAGAGAGACTGCTCGTTCCTGTTTCACAGATGCAACAGCAGTGTGGTGACATAAAAGCAGAGCCCCTCCAGAGAGGACAATGTTTAAAGCTAAGCGTCCTCAAAAATGAATTACCAGAGTAGCTAGTCATGCTTTTCAGAAAAGGATGAATTCCTTTAAGCGTTTACCTTTGGTAACTTGGTTTTGATGGAGATCTTTTTAAAGCTTCTTACTCACTCCCCCACCTTACTAAACAGAGCTTGCAAAATACAAATTAACCTTTCCTTGGTAGCTGCAGGTCATTATGGTGGGCATCAGTCATGCCATGTGCTGAGACACAGAAGTGCATTCAGCGTGTGGGACATTTGCTGAATAGATGGTGATCTCAGCAACGGCCCTGAAATTTGCTTTCTTGAAAGAATCCCTGACATCAGCTTGTTTTTCCTCCAGAAAAGTGCAATGCGTGTTCCTCTTCTCCACAAAGACAAAACAGAACACTTGTCCCAGAAGCTGTGTGACCTTGGCCAAGTGATGTCATCTCTTAGTGGTTCAGATTCTTCATATGTAAAATCAGGAATAACGTTATGATATCAGATAATGAACATTTAGAACATGTACGAGATGCATTAGAACAATCTAAGCAACACAGTGCCCAGCACATAAGAAGAGCTCCATGTGTTAATTATTACTATTCACAGGTCAAGACAAGTCCCCAGATCTGGTTAATTCCATCTACCTCCTTTTGCTATGTGCTCACCAGCATCATTTAGCTGTCTGTAAAGACACACCACTGGTGACTTCATCCCCTGGGCCTCATGTGACTTCAACCAGCCATTATGCTGATTCTAATCCACTGGCTCACCTCTAGCCTTGTGCTTCATTTAAGAAAGGGCAGAAAGAGATTTCTCTGGGTTAGGGTCCTCACTGGACCACGGACCTCTTGCAATCTATCCACCACATCCCAGAAGGGAGCCCTGGGCAAATAAATGTGCGCTCAGGGTCAAGTTCACCAGCATACTGGCCAGTAACTGCTGGAGTCGCAAAGGGGCCCAGCATCTCTATTCTGCTCAGGGTGCTTCCACCCCAGCTTGGAAGATGAGCAAGCAGTTGGCTGAGATGGAGCTAGAAAGTCCCAGAAGGGCGTGGGCCCAGCACTGCTTCAAGAGCTGGAGGCAGTGAGGGGCTTGGAGCCCCCAGCCAGAGTACTGGCTGGCACAGCCCCCATCGCCCTTTCCCCCCAAAAGCCCTTGAGGAAGGCACTCTCTGGCCTCCAAGTTCGCCTTTCCACTGGTGATATCACCCGCAGCGTTTCCAGCTGGGAGGAAGTCAGACATGACCACACCAGCCACAGCCACGCCCTGCGCCCTGGGCCACCCCCTGCCCCTGCCCCGGGGGCACTAGAAACTCCCCCTGCGGACTTATTGAAACCCTAGGACCTCCACCTTCCTTAGGTCACCCTCCCTGCACCCTGCCCTGCTCCCGCTGCCCTAGCAGGGGAGCAAGCGGCCAAAAACAGGGAAGCAGCTCTCTGCGGGCTGGAGGGCGCAGGGCAAGCAAGCTTTCTACCCGACGCTTCAACGTGGACTCGAGCCCTGCACAGACCCAAGACTAGGGAGACTGCGCTTCGCGACTTCCCCCGACGGGAAGATCAACCTCTTGGTTTCTGTGGCCTTCCTTCTCCCTTGCTTTGACTGATGCCATCCTGCAGGCACCACTTCCACCTCGTTGTGCCAAAGTCCTAATGGAGGTTGCCCCCACCCGCAATGGTGGAGCCCTTCTTCTCCTCCTATGTCAGGGACACCGTCACCCCCTTTCCTTATAACTACATACCTGCCTCTAACCTCACTCCACTAAGAGTAACTCACTGAAGGGGTGAGTAAGGGACCAAATGGGTGGGGCAGGGGCTCTTCTGGAAACCTGGAGGCAGAGACAGTGCCCCTGATGCCTGGCATGTTGTGAGTGTTCAGTCATTACTGATGTTTTGCTCTCTGCGTCTTCTTTTTGTTTCTCAATATCAGCCCCTCTCTCTGCTCCCACCTCCTCTCCCTGTGTGTCCTGCTCCATCCCCTCTCCCACTTTCTCTCCTTTGGATGGATGCCTCCTGCATGCCGGTCAGGGACACCTAGTGGGGCTGAGGGGCTCCCGGGCCTCCTCAGAGCTTCTCCTGGCTCCACGGTCTGCAGGCCTCTGAACTCGCCTCCTTCCCCACAATCCTGTGCTTCCCCAAGGTCACCCTGGCTCCTTCTCCACCCCTGGCCACTCCGGCTTGTCTAGTGGGCTCTATTGAAGGAATCAGACCTACACCAACCTGAAGCACAGTCATAGGGTTTTCTGGCCTTACCAAACACCTCCCCAGTTTTTAAAATGCCAGCTCGTGAATTAGTGTTCATTTTGTTATTATATTTGCAGTTATATTTTTTTTTTTTTTTTTTTTTAGCTGAGCCCTCCTGCCACCTGTTGGCAGCTCAACGGCAACTCAGCTCGGGCTGGCCTCGAACAGCTGTTGCTCAGAGCTCAGCTCGCACTCTTGAGTGAGCTCTTAACCAACTGAGCCACTCGACCGGCCCTTGCAGTTATATTTTTTAAATCCTTATCTATTAGAGATATTCTTTGAAGTATTTACAGGTGAAATGGTGGGATGGGATGGGGCAACTTTAGGTATGCAAATTGGCATATCTACCCCTCAGCTCAGCCCTATGCCAAAGGTCAATTATTGCATTTTAATTTGTCTTTAGTCCCACGTTTAGTGGTAAATTATTAGAAATAATTGAGGAATTGGAAGGGTGGAAAGTTCCCCTTTTTTAATGACTTACACTCAGCTGGGGAAGCTAAAGACATATGCAGGTCCTTACTCTGCCCCTCCCTCGCTTTTTTCATGTTTGCTTAACTTTTCCTCCCCATTACCTAGTGGGACCACAGAAGGACCTGCTCTAGGCATTAAAACAGCAGCTATGTAAATAAGGGAAGCATCTTAAGCTCTGCTGCCATTTAAAGACACAGCTGTCCTGCAAAGCCACAGGCACTGCTGTGGAATCAGGTGGCTGGGAGGGCCAAGGAGGGAGCTGAGGAGCCCCTCTCCTTAGCTGTCAGATGCCTGTGGTGGCACTCAGTCCCTTCAGTTTCTCCATTTGTCATTTTTAGCAAAGCCAAGAGCTCAGGTCTCTGGGGACTAGGTGGGCTGCTGCAATTTTTCCCAAGGGTTGCAGCTCAATCTGGGTGAAACCTTGAGAAATCAGCAGGGAAAGAGCCATCCATCAGATGAAATTCAAGACAGCAAAGATTTATTGAGCATTCACATACATGAGTCCCTGGAAGGAATACTAAAGAAGTCCATGTCCCAGATGGTGCCTTCAAGGGTCCGAACCTTGTGTTAAAAGCCAGAGTTAAGCACATGAGCAAAAAAGCAAGAGGACCTCACAAGAGGCAGTGTATAATCAAGTGCTGCACTGTGCGATCCAGGCTTTATAAGGATCAAACAAGCAAAGAGTGACGTGACCAGGAGAAGGCAAAGAGGGCTTCCTTACAATTTTTGATGTTGAATTCCTGCTCTGAGCCAGGTATCACATACATTACTGCTTAGTCTTTATAAACCCCATGAAGTAGGCCCAGAGAGGCTCAGTAACTTGCCCAGGGTAACAGAGATGGTGAATGACAGAACCAGGATTTTAATACGGATCTAACCTGTGTTCTAGGCCACCTTATATATACAGCCTCATAAAGGGTATAATTATTATTATTTTTTAAGATTTTATTGGGGAATTGGGGAAGGGAACAGTGTTGGAGAATCAGAGAAGGGGAACAGACAAGTTACTGTCCTTTTGTTCTTCAGTCTAGTCGTGGAAGACATCGCTTCACTGGCCCATGTTGGTGTTGTGATCATTGCACTCTTCCCGGATGAGGCAGATTGGTCACCGGCCATAGGATGGCCACTCATGGCAGCTCACGCTGGCTACTGACCACTCATGGTAGCTTACAGCAGCCCACTTCACCCTTCACTGTCGCCAGCAACTCACAGCAGCCCAACTCCAGTTCAAGCTGTTGTTCACCATCTTAGCTGTAGAGGGCACAGCATCACTGGCCCATGTGGGAACCAAACTGGCAGCCCTGCTGCTCAGAGCTGGCACTCCCAAGCCAACTCTTAACTAACGAGCCAGTCAGCTAGCCCTAAAGGGTATTATTTATTATGACCAAGACCCTAAGCTAAAACCTTCACATATATTGTTTTTCTCCCCGACACTACCCTGAAGAGGGATGCATTGCTACTCCTAAGTGACACTTGGAAAAACTGAGGCTCAGAGAAATTAACGTGCCACAGGGAGGACCCCTAATTGCAATACAGTTCAAGTTAATTCAAATTCAGGTATCTCATGCATTTTCATTTTCCCCTGTCACTGATTTTTATTTGAACCACGAAGATTTTAAGAGTTGGAAGCATTTGGATATTCTCTGTTTCTCAAAGACAAATTGATAAGTGGTCTTACTGCAACTTATCATCCAAAGTCCTTTCTAAGAAGCAGGTATGGCCTCATGGAAACTCACTATAGACCAAGAGCATAATCACCACCAGCCCCACATTGGCTGATATTGCCATGAGATGTCCTGGGTGAGCCTTTTAAAGCAAGCTTCACTATGTTCTTTTGCAGTTTCTTGATCTCTTCCAATTGTCCTCAACATCTGTCAATCAGATCAAATACTCCTACATGTTGGCACAATGCTGACCCATCTCTGCACACAAATTCCCACTTTGTAGACAAGGAAACTTAGGGTCCAGAGGGAAACTTACTTGCCCCAGATCCTACAACTAGTCAGTGGCAGAGACAGATTTTCTGCCCCCAAGACCAGAACATGTTTTTACATCATTCTCAGTAAAAATTCTCACCTGAGTAGGCAGTAAGGCACTCCTTAAATCAATTCTTGAAAGACTTTTAAACTAGAAAATACACATTTTGTTCATACAAAAATACAAGAATATGTTTTTTCCATCTCATTGTCTATCTTTTTAACTTTTGACAACTAACATAACCTTTCTGAGCCTCAAGGTTCTCACCTGTAAAACAACATCTGTATCATCAGATTGTTATTAGGGCTAAATGAGATAGTGTATATAAAACACCTAACATCGTGCCTGGCATATTGTAAGCACTCAATAAATGACACTAAATAACAGTAGCAATATTTATGTATTGCCTACTATTTGCCAGGCCTTATGCTGTGTATTATAAAATATTATGTATAATAAGACTCTGACATGTATATGTAAAAAATACATACATGGAGATATATATGTATATATGATTGGGAGTGTACAGAAAAAAGTCTGGAATGACATAATCCAAAATATTAACAGTGATTATGAGAGGTTTTCATTTCCTCCTGTGTCTTTATATATTTCCCAAATCTTTGTATAAAAAAACATGGATGGATTACATTTGTAATCAAAACAAAGTCTTGGGAAGTCCATTTGAAGTGCAATTCATTTTGGACAGGGAAGAACACTTTTTTTCAGAGAAGCAATAAAAGTTTAAAACCTTTTAAAAAGGTACACTAGCTTAACAACCCCAGTGGGGAAGAAGTAGGTACTTCCTAGCAAAGCTGAGCAAACCCAGGTGATTTCACTGGCAGTTGCTGCGACATCTGGTTCTGGTACAAGGACCTTAAGATTGGAAAGGGAAGGCCTTTCAGTGGCAACCACTCATCTGGTGGTCACTTGAGGGAGGTGGTTGGCCACTGCTCACACCTCATTTTTCGTTGTTCTGAGGCCAAGCCCAGCTAGGACTCAGGGCCCTCCTGCATCCCAGTCACCCCTTCCCTGTGATATGTGCATCCTTCCCAGGTGGAGACCTCACACTGACTCAGGTGCAGTGGCAGCAAGTGGCTGTCCACAGCTCTCCCCACCTGGAAGGCAGATCCAGCTGTTGAGCAAGAACCCACCTGGGCCAGATACAGAGTAACTTCCATAAACAGAAACAGTGGGGTCTGGGTAGGGAGCCAAAGGAAGAGGAAGTGGGCGAGCAGCACGTGGGGAAGGGCAGAGCGACTTCTGCTTCCCAAGAACTTGCTCATCCAATCTTCACCAGGGGGACATTGGGAACTCCATCTTGCAGATGAAGGGGTCTCAGGGAAGTCGAGAGCCTTCCTCAAGTCCCACAGCTAGTGTGGGGAGAAAAGCTATGCCATGTGTGCTTTATTTGAGGCGGCACCAAAGCAAGTGTTGCCAGAGTGGTGAGGCATAACAAATGAGAGGGCTGAGCCAAAATGGGGCCAGCTTTCCAGCTCTGGGGACTGAGCCATGCTGGGGAGCAGGTCCACTGGGGCTGGATCTTCTGAACTATTTGGTGAAATGTCTCTGTTTCTGACTGTTGGATTTGTTTTTAAAATAAAATAAAATAGGCATCTGCAAGTCAGACAGAACACCCTTGCAAGCTGAATGTGGCCAGCCGATCTGCATCCTCAGCCTCACGGGCTGCCTGGATGGGAGTCAAGCTGCCTGGCTTGCCCAGTGGCCCCACTTGTGTATGCTGCCTGGCAGTGGTTCTAGGGTTTCAGGTGCCCTGGAGAATAGGTGACATTTCCCACTGGCCTGGGGTGCTAACCCCAGATAAATAAGAAAAGATATACAGGTTTTCAGATTACCACAAATAATAATAAAATACACAATACTCTTTATTGTAAATTCCATAGAACCAATAGACTTTCATGGAATGGTTCCATCGGTTTCTGCTAACCCTTGGGTCTGGAGTTGAACAGGTGTAGTTCCAACAGAATACTGGCTTATATTGTTGTTTATAAGACAAAAGGGAGAAAACAAAAATATATGTTGGAACTTCACTGATCTGTTGATGACATAAACAACTTCCTTGCTGAATTGTATAATAGTTCTTAAATAATGAATGACTATTTCCTCAATTTTTCATGCTATTCACAGTGTAATGGCTACAAGCACACTTTTAAGTTTCGTCTGTATTTTTAACATTTTCTCCCTCACTTTCTTAAGTGTAGACAATCAACACAACAATAAGTCAATTTGTGATTTATAGAGTTTGCCAGTTTTCATGGTGTAAATATACCCACCAAGGCTGATTTCAAGCTACTAATGTGTTGTGGTCTGAATGTTTGTGTCCTTCAAAATTCGTATGTTGAAATCCTACCCCTCAAAGGTGATGGTATTAGGAGGTGGGGCCTTTGGGAGGTGACTGTGTCATGAGGGTGGAGCCCTCATGAATGGGATTAGTACCCTTATAAAAGGGGCTCCAGAGAGGCCCCCTGCCCTTTCATCCATGTGAGAACACAGAAGAGAGAAGGCACCAGCTATAATCCAAGAAGAGCCTACAAAATATGTAGTATTTCTATCATATGGATACAAGAGACATAAGTAACCTCAAGAGCATAGGAAATAGAAAAATGTAGTAAATTAATTAAGAAGTGATGAATTTTGAATATTAATTTCCATAGATGAATTCTTAATAATGGCTGAGTTTAACAACCAGCTCACAAAATTCCTGAAAATTTAACAGTCAGTCCTTGCCAGGAACATTGGTGAGGCACCAACCTTAACTTTAGAGAATGAGGCCAGCTGAGACCAAAGGGGTGGGGCTTGGTAAGGCCAAGTGGGGCCAGGTGTCCAGGCAAGGAAACGGCATGTGATAAGGTGAAGAAGACATCATCTCGGCAGCTGAGCAGGAAGAATATCATTCAGAGAGAGAGTCCTTTCTTTTTCAAGAGAAGAAAACACCTTGAAATTGGGCAAAAGCTGAACCTCTAAGTTCAAAGTATCTGGTAGCCTTGAAGTTTTAAAGGAAGGGGGTAGTTCCAGTGCATGATGGAGGGAAGGAAACTGGGAGCTCCCAGGAAATCCAGGTGGGAGGAAGGTGGAGGGAAAGGAAGGAGTGAGCTGAGTCCTCACAATGGGACCGCCCTAGAACAGTCCCCTGCCTCAAACTTCAGGAAAGGCCACACCACAAAGAGGCAAAACTCTTGAAGAGTTTAATTTCTTGTGAAAAATGCAGTTGTAGAAGCCATGATTTGTGTTGGGGTTAGTGCACACAGTGGCCCAGAAGTGAGAGAGCATGGGATATCTTGAGAACTGAAAATGGCTCATCCCCAAGAGCCTAAGGTATGAGGTGGGAAGTGGGAAGAAGATTGAGCCCCAGAAGTCCAGTTGACAGTCATGAATCCTGCCTTGTGCAACTCAAGGCACCTTGTTTTTCACACCTATGCACAGTCTGGGCCTCTCTGCCCTCTCTTTTTGACAACACCACCAGGTGTGGTCACCCTAACAGGTGATCTAGGATGTGCAGAACCTCCCATCAGAGTCAGGCCTGGCCTCAGTCCCCTGTTCTTGACCCCAAATAGACTTCCATGGGACCCATCAGGGGCTGTGATATGACAGGACTGGGGCAAATATCCCCTGAGGAGGCCAGTAACACCTGTCCCTTTGCTAACAATGACCTTTAATGGCCATCAGGGGCCCAGAGCGAGGACAGCAAGGATTTTCCCCCAGCTGCAGAATGCCCGCCCCTTGGACTCTTGACATTCACCCTGTGGTGACACAGCCGGCTCCTGGCAGTGACTAACCCAGGTTTGAGATGTCTTTCCACAATGGGGCAATGAAGCCTTGGAAAAAGCCCACTCCCCGGCAGGGGGTTTTTCTTCCGCCATCTGCAGTTGGCTCATCCTGAAGCCACAGACTTCTTGCCTTCCTCTTCCTCATTTGCTAAAGGCCCTACTTGTCCTGTTCCTGTGGGAAAAGGAAGACTGCTCCCACAGGGCTCAGAATCCAGCTCTTATTCACTCTGGTCGTCTGGCCCTGAGTTCCTGCATATCTCCTGCCTTCCAGGGACAAGAGCTGCCAAACCTGTTACTATTACACATTCCCATCTCCTGGGATAGTCCAGTGGGCAAGGGGACAGACAAGTAAACCAATAGTTACAATGCAATCTGACATGAGCCCAGAGCCCTCTGGGGACCTGGAGACTGGGGCACCTAATCCAGCCTGAGCTACTTGGGAAAGGCTGCCCACATCTGGTGGCAGGTGAGCCTAGAATTAGACACTGAGTCAAGTTAGCCTGGCCGAGAAGCAGGGACAGGATTTCAGACAGATGCAATAGCATGTGCAAAGACATGAGAAGGAAGCCACCGTCAGGTCTTAGGAGTGGGTTGATGTGATGAGCTATATTCTTGTTTATATTAATATGTCTACACCCTGGAACTCAGAAATGGCTGTGGGACATAGTTGGCCAATGAAATTTGACCAGAAATGACACCCATATCATTTCCAGACAGAAATACATGTCCTCCTTCACTACCTCTCCAGGAGTGGAAACAGGTCAAGATAGAGCTTCCTTAGGCCTGGATCCCAGAGTGACCATAATGAGTAGAGCCCCCTGCTGGTCAGAATGGCCATTTGTTACTACAGCATAACCGAGCCTGTTCCAACTGATACAGCCTACCTGGCTGAAACAGAGGGCATATATGGGGTAGGCGTGGGATGGGGGGAGGTGTCAGGAAAGAAGCCTGCATATGTATGCATCAGCTAGATCCCCTATTATATTTTCTCCAGATCTCAGATAGTGGCGCAGTTTGTAGTTAGGTGGGTTGGCATCCCAGCTGCATCATTTCCTGGTTTAGTTCAACCCTTTGAGCTGAGTTTATCCACCAGTACTTGAGAATAATAAAAACAATATTACCTAATTCACAGGGCTGTTGTGTTTCCTGAATAAGTAAATGCTGGATCTTCCCTATCCCGTTATGATCCTTGTACCACCTGTTCCCTGTCACTAGAGAACGCAATACAAATTTAAAATGCAAATTCCTCACCCCAACCCTAGACCTACTGAGTCCAATTCTCTCCAGGTAGGTCCCAGAAATCTGTGCTTTTGAAAAGTACTCCTGGTAGCATTTTTGTGTGCTGGAGCTGAAGAACCACTACCCTGAAAGTTTTGATAGTCAAAAAACCTCTGCACTGAGGAAGAATCATTGCATGGAGGTTGGCTTGGCATGAGGCCAAGAATCTTCAGCCTGCCGCTGACCAGGTGGCCACCGGGGCTCAGATGAAAGCCAGAGGCTTAAAGTATTACTTAGAGATCAGGTAACCTCACTTGGACCCAGCTGAGGCTGTACAGCTCCAGCATTAATCAGCCTTCTGCAGCCAGCCTAGACCTGCTGCTGAGCTTTTTACAAGGTGTTGCCTCTGAAGGAGAACCTTCAGCAATGCACCTCTCCCACCTTTGCCAACCTCCAGCCTGGCTTAGTGAGTCATTCCTCTTGAGGATGTGGTACCAGTCCCTTTTCCTTCAGGACAGGATGATTCTTAAGAGAACATAGACTCCATAAGATAGAGGCAAGAAAGATGGATGTAAAGCTAGACCCTGGAAAGTACCCTTCTGGGTGTATAGAGCTGCCCAAAGGTCACAAAGGAGAAAGATGCTTTAAGTTACCTGCTTTACTGCCCAGAGCAGGCCCAGTGCTCTCCTAGCAAGCAACTTCCTCCCAACACATGCCACTGCTGTATGACTTCCTAAGCACAGCAATTCTTCTTGACTTTTTTTTTTTAAGATTTATTACATTTTGAAAAATGGCCATGTTTACAATCATAAAAACATTCACGAGAAAACGAAGGAATAAAAAAATTATCTGTATTAACAAGTTTGTTTTTTCTACATGCCTCCAATCAGTCATTAACTTCATTCAAGTTTTGGAACCACTATATACTGTTAGAGCTTATGATGTAAGAATTGAAGGAGAGTATGCGAGTATAAAAGCTACAGGCTTTTATTTTTAAAAGGCAAAAGGTTCTCCCAGTATTTCCAGTTGATTTAGAGCCTTGAAATGAGTGTTGACCTCTAAACAGCAGACTGCTGATCGCCACAGGACATGTATGGACACAGAATGTTCCTCAGAAGCTCTTTTTTTCTTTTTAAAATACATTTTCCGCATGCAGCTTTTCTGTCTCCTCAGCAAGTCTGACATTTTCCTTCTTCAGCTGCACTACGTACTGAATCTTTTGATGGAGGTTTTGGTGACCCACCAGCTTTCCATTTTCCTCAGTGAGACACTCCACCTGCTTCCTTAACACTTCCATCTCCTGGGATGTTCTCTCCTTTCCTTCGTATAATTCTTCCAGCTTGGATCTCAGCTGTTCCTTTTCTTGGAACGCTTTGGACTCCAAAGCTCTGGTTCGTTCGACTTCCTCAGTCATTCTCAGGTAGTCTGTCTCTCTGTTCTGAAGGGTACGCTGGGCTTCTTCCAGGTCTGCTTTCATTTTCAGCATTTCTTCAACTAATTTACTTGTAGCAAGTCTTTCTTTGAGAATTTCTTCTTGTTCACTCTTCAACTGTTGATTGTGTGGGTCTCTTCTTGACTCTTAATAATCATCAAGTTGATAGAAATTGCACATGCACCATGCGGCCAACAATAGCCAGCTCACCTTGGCTCATGTTTAGTTAAGAGGAGCTGATTGTCTTAGCCAACACATGTTTATGTTGTCCACATGCTCTCCATCCACAAAGTGAGGAGAATAATTCTATCATTTCTCACATGATGATCTGGGAGCACCAATTGAGAAAAGAATGAAAGACCACAGAATATGAAGCCAATCTGCCTGGGTTTAAATCCCAGCTCCATCTCTTGCTGTCTGGGGGTCTAGGACAAGTTCATTGACCTTTTTGTGCCTCCATTTCCCCATGCAGAAAATGAGGATGCTATTACTAGCTACTGCACAGTGTTGTTGTGAAGATGAATGAGTTATTAAAAGCAAAGCACTGAGAGGAGTGTTTGGTCCATAGTTAACACCGAGTAAATGTTGGCTGTTGGAATGTCTGCTCTTCAGTGTTGAAGAAATTAGTCATCATGCAAATCTCCCTCACTTACACAACCCACTCATATATGCATAATACACACATAACACACAACTAAATACACACAACATATCCAACATACACAGAACAAAATACGTAAGACTCACAACTCACATACATATATAACATAACCAAGCATTGTTTCACACTCTGTACTTGGTGGTTTCAGCCATCTTCAACACACACTCATGATGGTCATTGCTCTTCCACACTGTATGTCATTGTGACATCATGCAATGTCATGATAAAGCCATTTACCAATCACTCATTCTAATTGTTCTCAGCACAGAATATTCATTACCAATTTTATTTCACAAACTTCTCAGCCATAGGGTCTTCTCCACCATAGTCTGGTGTTCCAATGCAAAGCTTTGGAGTCAGAGGGACACAGGTTCGAATCCGGACATTATTACTTACCAGTTGTATGACTTGGGAGAAGCTGCTAAACTGAGCTGTAATATTATTCTCATTTTCTGGATAAGGAAACAAAGAACCAGAAATAACAAACTGGTAAACAAGAGCCTGTATAAAAGAGATTCACCTTGCATGGTTCCTAGAAGGAATGAAAATATAAGGTACCTATCACATTTAGATGAGTGCTTGGCACATACTAATATAATATATGTTGGGTAAGCAGTGGTGGTGATGATGGGGTGGTTCTTCAAATGGAGAACAAGTTGCTTTGAATAAATTGTTGATAGTTAATGGGATTGTCTGATGGTGACCTGCGTTCCACTCATGCATTTGGGCTCCAGATCCCATAAACTTCAACCCAGCATTGTGTTGTAACTGCACCATTTCCCTTCATGAAATTTGAAAGGCGATGTTTTGACACTGTCTCATTTCATTCCATTTCCTCCTAATGGGTGGGCTTGTTTCTCAATTCAGGCAGAGCAAAAGGAGACGTATCTGAAATCGCTGTGATAGTCCAAGTTGGACTTACCTTATGGCCCCAGAGAAAGCACCCAGAATTCTCTTGTAACTCTCCTAAGGTGTTTGGGCTTTATCCAGTTATGCTAATTGCCAAATATAATCCTTTCCTTAGTTTCCTGCAAAGCCCCCCCTATCTCCTTTCAACTTGCCCCTTGGCATTTGGGTACCTTAACAATGAATTTTGAAATAACATCATAATCACATTTCACGTTCTTATGGAGCATTTCTGTTCACTGAGTACTTTCACTTCCATTCTTTATTACTGGATAAAGGAAGATGTAAGTCTACTTTATGGATGATACAGCTGAGGCTCAGAATGGTGAACCAACAAGCCCTGATTGTAAGCCTTGAAGCAAACATCACTGTCTCCTGGTACAATAAAACAATCTTTAACTGACAGACACATTTTTTTTTTAATTGTGGTAAAATATGCATAACATAGGATTTACCATTTCAATCCTTTTTAACTGTACAATTCAGTGGCATTAAGTACATTTACACAGTTGTGCAATCGTCACTACCACCCACTCCAGAATTCTTTTTGTCTTCCCAAACTGAAACCCTGGACTCATTAAGCACTAGCTCCGGCCCTCCCTCCGCAGTCCCTGGCAGCCAGCATTCTGCTTCCTGTCTCAATGAATGTGACTACTCTAGGACACTTCACATAAGAGGAATCATATAGTATTTGTCCTTTGGGGTGACAGACACTTTTGCAGCATGATTTCTGGAGGAAGATGCAAAGATTCTTTCCTCCACTGCATATGTTTTGGCCAGAAAGGTGTCTATTCCCACCTTAAAGTAACCCACGCCCACAGACATGAACACCCTTCAGGCCCTACCCTGCAAAGCAGATGTTTCCTAACATTTTGTTTTACATGGAATGCTCTTTATTCCTCTTCTGCTCCATGTAATTAGTTGAATTGTGCTCATCAGCAATATAAATAAATTAATAAAAGCTCCTGGAGAAGGACATATTTTCACATTCCACCTCTGAGGTTCCCAAAGGCCCCTTTATCATCCAGGCTGGTGTGTGTGTGTGTGTGTGTGTGTGTGTGTGTGTGTGTGTGTGTGTTGTTTTTTGTTTTGGGGGGGTTGTTTTTTTGTTTTAAAGAACTCTGTGATCCACTTTGATTCATGTTTTGCCCAGAAAGCTAACACAGCTGCAAATCCTTTCTGCCCAGAAAGCCTTCCAGCCTTCCCAGAGGCCTCTTTGCTGGTTCAGTGGCCACTTCCCTCCCTCTGGCAGCCAGCCTCTCTGAGCCCACTGCCCCCCAGGGTGCATGCCCGGCTCCTGAGAGAAGGTGCCACTCTCTGTGGAAGAGGCCATACCTTCTCTGTGGATTTCTATTACTTGGAGAAGCTCAGGCCCTTCTGGTACCTCAGCCCCCTCTGCAGGCTTCCCCTTAGAGAACTGGCTCTACTGCCCGCTGTAAATGGACTGGCTGTCACCATGACAACGGCCTGGCCCAGAGCCTGGATGACGCCAGGCCTGACTCCCTCCCTGCCTCACCCAAGTCTGTTTGTTTGGGTTCCAGCTGCTTTTGTTGGGTTTCATTTTGATCGTCAGTTTGAGGCAGTTCTGTTGCTCATTGGCTGCAGGGGGCTGGGCTTAGCGTCCCTGGGATACCGGGAAGTCAGCTCCCTGCCCGGGCAGGAATTTCCTGGCACTCCAGGGTATTTCCCCATCACAGTAACAAGATCTAGAAGAGCCCTTTGGGCAAGGCAGAGCCTGTGATCAGATAATCAGATAATCCTCTGACCCCACAGCCAATTTCAATCAAAAGCACTGTTACTAACCGATGTTGGCTTACCAATGCCACACTCTTAAAGACCAGCCTGTTGTTTGATAAAACAAAACAAACAATACATGTTGACAGAATAGTCTGGCTGTACAGAACTATCAAAAATAAATAAATCCAGGAAGAAGAAGAAACAATTATGTGGATTTTGAGGAAGTTAAAGTGAATATGGCCACAGACATTCAAGCAAAATTTCACCTCAGCATTTGGGGGAGGTTTTGCTTCTATTATTTGGATAATAGTAGAAGCAGGAATCTGGAACCTTGTGACTAATTTGATAAACCACCTTCCAGCCTTTGGTCATTTCAACAGGTTTTTGTCTCCCAAATAACTCATTTTAAACTTGCTTAGCTGCCTGGGCTCCTGAGTTTAACCCCAGATCCTCTGATTTGCAATATAAAAGGTGTTTGCTTCTCTTCATTGTCCTTCAAAGCTGTGTCAGGACAGCCTCAGCTCCTCATCTGAGGTAAATAAAGCCAACCAGCCAGGTCATAGAGAATTTAGCTCACACCTGGCGCACAGAGCTACTGTCATCATCGCTGACTCCCACCTGTGCCTTCTTTCTGAGAATCCTGACACTCTTTGTAAGAATTACATCATTGGGCCGGCCGAGTGGCGCATTGGTTAAGCGCTGGTTTGGGGATGCCAGCGGCCCTGGTTCGGATCCCACATGAGGGCCAGTGACACTGCCCTCTACAGCTAACAACAGCTCCACCTGGAGCTGGGCTGTGCGAGCCCCGGTGATGGTGTGGGCTGCAGCCCCTGCTGCAGTGGGCTGCCATAGGCTACAGTGAGTGGCCCACAGCCAGCGTGAGCGGCTGGCAGCCAAGCATGAGCTGCCAATCGCCGCGGTGAGCGACATCCAGAGGCCAGCAACCGATCTGCCTCATCCGGGAAGAGCGCAATGACGATACCAACAGTGAAGCAACATCCTCCGCAACTAAACTGAAGAACAAAAAGACAGCAACTTGTCTGTTCCCCTTCCCCAATTCCCCAACGCTGTTCCCCTCCGCCAATTCCCCAATAAAATCTTTAAAAAAAAAAAAAAAAGAATTACATCATTGATTCATTTAACAAATATTTACTAAGCTTCAGTGGGCCAGGTGCTGTGCTAGCCACTAGGAATAAAATGAACTAGTGAGGGAGACAGACATTAGTCCAATAACCACACAAAATGTAAAATTACATCTGTGTCATGTGAGTGAAGCTGTCTCAGATCATCCAGACCACCCACCACCCCCAGCTGAATACCAAGGAGGACATCAGTCTTGAATATACTGGGCAGAAGAATTTCCCAACCAATTCCTGTCCTAATTTCTGACCCACAAAATTATGAGATACGATAAGTTGGTGGCTGTTTTATGCATCCCTCCAAAAATAATTACATCTGTAGTAAGTCTCTAAAGCATTCAGAGAACATGAAATGGAGGAAATAAACTACCTTTTTACCCCTTTTCCTAGTTAGGAAACTAGAGTTCAGGTAGATTTAGATATAAGAATTTAGAATGAAATGTTTTGGCTTCCTAAATCCTAAAGCTTAAAGTAAAGCTCAGGGATGCAAATTCTCCACCCACAATCCTGCAGAAAGATCCCGGTGATTCCTTATATAAAATCTTGTTTCACCGAAGAGCGCCCTCTTCTGGCCTGGGACCCTTTCTCCAGCCTCGCTGCCGCCTCTGCTGCAGCTTTTAAAGGGATTTGTAGAGAATATGAATGATGCCCATTCCTTCATCAAATGTTGCTGAGCACCAAGGTTCTGGGGATACAGCCTGTTTCAGACACAGTCTCCCCACCCTTGTGGGGCTGACAGTCATTTGAACTTCCTGACATCCCTGAGAATGTAGGATAAGCTTCATAACTCCCATTTGATAGATAAGGAACTGAGTGAGATGGGGATAAAACTTGGTTGTTACTGATAATTCAGACTGGAGTTTAGGGCTCAAGGAAACAAAGAATCTCTTAGTAAATGTTGAATTGGGCCCAAATTTCTCACCCTCCATAGCCATACCCTGCCTCGTCACCCTCTGCTTCCTTGCAGGTTGGGAAGTCTCCTCGTGGTCCCCTAAAGCAGGGGATCCCACCTCCACATCTTTGTGGCCCCAAATGCATTTCCTGCCACTTCATCTCTACAATCACTGTTTCTTTATAGCGGGCCTCCAGTCTCCCTCTTCCCTAAGACCCTTCAAGACACGTGCACACACACACACACACACACACACACACACACACACCGACATCTTGCCCCCTGGTGGCCCTAATACTCTCACATACATTTGGGGATGTATATCCAGGCAGACACCATTACATATCCTGTCACATCGGGGGCATGGCCTTTAGAATAGATTAGACAGAACCCTTTAGGTTCAAATCTCAGATCTGCCACTTACTAGTCCTGTGATGTGAGGAAAGTGATGTCACCTTTTCTCAACTCTGGTTTTCTCATGGGTCCAACATGGTAGTAATTCCTACTTAATAAGGCTGTTCTGAAACTTAAATGATGTGTTTAAAGCACTTGGCACAGAGTAAACACTCAGCACACTATATGTCTAAGTCGTTTAGCATGTTCAATTTGGTCACCTGCTTAAAAAGCAATATAGCCCTCTAGGCATCTAGTACAGCCTTAGAGAGATACAACCCGGGCAGCAGGTGAACAATGGGAGGCAGGATGCCTAGAGCCCACAGTAGTTTTAGGAACTCACGGAAATGTTATATATTTTTTTTAATCACAAGAAAAAACTTAATTTTTATGTCAAAAAATGATTTATATATATTATTATATTCACCTTTATACCAATGCAGTCATAAAATACAATTTTTAATTTTTATAGAGGAAGGGTCCACAAAGGCCAAAGTACCTACAGCCCATGAAAGTTATAAGGCAGCCCTAATGAAGAAAAGCCTCTACTATTTAAAAAAAAAATTTTAATTAATAAAAACGGGGCGGTGTCGGGGGAGGCCAACAGTGGCAAAGGAAGAAGAAAGTCCCTGACTAAATGAGTGTAAAGGCTTCTCCCAACCCTAACATTCTTCATTTATGGAGTTCCTCTCGCCTCAGCATGGCAGGGATCCGTTATAGAGTGTATTCTTTTCTAGCGCTATGAGAATCGGTGTGCGCATCTAGCAAATCTTACTCCCCAAGAATTGTGTGTGAGTTTTAAGGCATGTATGCTGTCTTCATCTAGTTGGTCAAGGTTGTCATGCCCTCCAGTGGCCGAAAGAGGGCGCAGCAACTCAACCTTAAGCGTGGGAATATCAGTGGCCTGTAGAAAAGAAGAGAAAGAGGCTCTAGTTTGATGGTCTTGCTGCTCAGAATGGTTCTGGGACCAACAACATGGGCATCACCGGGTGCTTGTTAGAGATGCACCCTAAACCTAGACCTCCAGAATTAGAATTTTTATGTTAAAAAGATCCCCAAGTAATGTATATACATTATTAAAGCTTGAGAAACACTGGTTTAAAGTTCTAGGCTTAGAAAGGGAAGTCTACTTCCTCAAGGGAAAGGACGATGGCAGAAGAGCTGGCTAGGGCATCCCTTTTGGCCCCCAAATCTCCTGTTCCTTCAGCCAATCAGCCAGTATCAATCAAGATGGAATTGAAGCCACAGGAGGGGTATAAAAGCATTTTACAGGTCACAAATGAACTGGCTTAGTCTTCTGCCATTTCAATAGATGCTCATTGATACAATGAGCCATCAAGGATACAATAGGGTGCCAAAAACAGACCCTTATCCTGCTGTCATGGAGCATTCAGCCTGGGGGGACCCGAAGGTTGTACAAACATAACTACAAACCCTGACATTGCCATGCGGGTGCAGAGGGCCATGAGAAAGTAATGGAAAGGAGCCGGGCTGGTTTACACCGAATGGTCAGGGAAGATACTTCTGAGGAAGTGAGCTTTAAGCTTGAGACCTGGAGGATGCATAGGAATTAGCCAGGAAAAGAGTAGGAACAGAATGTTCTGGCAGGGGGAACAGAATGCACAAAGGTCACGCAATAGGGAGAAACACGGTGCACTCAAGGAACTGAAAGAAGGCTAGCATGGAGTGATGCAACATGAGTCTCAAAGGAAGGCAGAAAGCAGCCTCCAGAGGCTGGGGACCAGAGGATACAGGCTCAGCCACAGGTTGTACAGAGGTGGCCTCCCACTCCGCCAAGTGACAGACACAGGGCTCTGTTTCCCACTCACTGCCGCTCACGCTGGCTGCCAGCCACTCACAGTAGCTTACGGCAGCCCAGCTCCGGGTCAAGCTGTTGTTCACAATCTTAGCTATAGAGGGGGCAGCTTACTGGCGCATGTGGGACTCGAACTGGGAGCCCCGCTATTCAGAGCTCACACTCTTACTAACTGAACCACTCGGCCGGCTCCAACCCCTTCTCTATTACTTGTCCACTTCTACCTGCCACTCTCCAGCACTTCCCCATTCACCATTGAAACCTGCTCATGTTCTCCCCCTCCGACTTTCCCAGGCAACCAGACCTCAATTTCAAGACAACTTCTTCCACTGAAGAAAAGACAACCCATAAATCAGAAACAAGCACCATTTATTGAGGGCTTATTGTGTACTGCTCCAGGCACTACTATTTTTTTTCATTCAATCTTCACAATAATCTTAGCTACTATTATACCAGATTTACAGTCAAGGAAATTGAAGTGTAGAAAAAGTAATTTCTGCAAGATGACACAACTAGAAACTGGTTGAGTCAATACTGCCTCCCCATTTGTAACAGGGACTATGTGACAATGTACAGACTACATGACTACACTTCAAAAGCCTTACAAAGCAGCATACCCTTGGCCCACCTTGAAAGAAATAACCCTGGATATGCACAAAAATTTAGCCTCAAAGATATTTGCCGCCTCCTCTATAATAGCAAAAAATCTAGAAACAACCAAAAGGACACCAGTACAACGTTAGTTAAAGTGATCACATAGAAAAATAGTTTTATGTTTCATGAACTATGATGTAGAAAAAGCAGATTACAAAACAGTATTACACCATGGTCCTATTTCCATAAAAACTATAGTATATAAACTAATGAGTATAAAACTAAAAGGTACATGGAAAAAGGAGAATCAAAAAATGTTGAGCCTGAAAAACAATGTTGACACTGGTTATCTCTGTGATGGAATTACAGGTGATTTTTATTGTCTTTATTTTGAATATCTGAATTTTTTCAAAGGTTTTACCATGAGGATCTATTTCTTTTGGAAAGGGGGGGAAAGAAAAAAAAAACGGTGTTTAAGCCTTCCCATTTATGATGTTCTGTTATCTATTTTTAAAAACAAACATACTACTCTGCAGGGAACATTTTAATAATATTTTTTTCTTATTACAAAAGCAATATGCACTTGCCAAAAAAAAAAATCAGAGAGTACAACAAGCAAAAAGAAGAAAAAACACATTCCCTCCTCTGCAGAGACAGCTAATATGAGCACCTTCATGACTTTTCTTAAGCCTTGTTCCTGACTTTGATTTCTGCTCTAGGTGCTACTCATGGGGACCCACCCTGTTGCCATTCCTGGAAATATGTGTTTGGAATGAGGCTTCCAGATTCCTCTGTGATCCCCCAACAGCTCCTCAGGTGGATTTTTCCAGGTTTTGGAATCCCTGAACAACTTACTTAATGCAGACCCTGACCTGTTGGGAAGCACACAACTCCTTGTGGGTCACGGAGGACAACAGCTGTCAAGTGGGAGGACCATGAGAGTGATTCCCAACATGCCTGGGATTGCAACACTCTGTCATTGTTGGATTTTGCAACCCTCCTTCCCCTTTAGAAAGACTTCATACAGCATTTGTACATTCCGTTTAGTACTTTTCCACACATGCAGCTGAAGGGAATTAATTTGGCTTTAAAACTGCCATAACCTCCTCCCTTCCCCCCACTCCTCAGATAATTGCTGGCAATCAGTCTGGGGTGTACTCCATCAGGGTTGGGAATGGCAGCTCTGAGGAGATGTGCAGACAGGTTCTGCCATGATAGAGTCCACACCAGGACTGGGAGTCCAGCTCCCAGGGCAGACTGTCTCTGGGCCATTCCCACACACACATTCACCAACAGCAAGCCTCCCTGCCCACACCCTCTCCTACTGAAGTGCCCCTCCTGGGAAGGAAAGCAGGAAGGGCCTGCAACGGCTGGCAACTTAGCTCCACTGGGTCCACAACCTCAGCGCCACCCTCGGGCAGAAAATGTTTCTAGAGCTGATATGCAAGTCAAACCATTTCTGGTTTCTTCACATGCTGTGATATCTCAAGGCCCAGAGCCAGGGCCTACCCTCCCACCCCCAGGCTCCATGACTAGAGCTGGGCTCAATGCTCTTCAATATGTTCGATGTGATGTTTCTTGAAACATCAAAGAATTTGGAGACTCCATTCTCCTATTTATATATGGCTCTTCTCATGGATAATAACTATAGCTTGTTTATCAAGCTTCTTCTATGCCGGGCATTTTACAAACATGTAATACACACAATAGTCTTTTGAGGTAGACACAATTATTCTCATTTTACAGATAAGAAAACTGAGGTTCGGGCCGGCCGAGCGGCACGGTGGTTAAGCACTGGCTTGGGAAGCCAACGGCCCCGGTTCGGGTCCCACATATGAGGGTCAGTGACACTGCCCTCAAAAAAAAAAAAAAGAAAAAGAAAAAGAAAACTGAGCCTCTAAGACATAGAACGATCTGCCCAAGGTCACACAACTGCTAACAGACACAGGAGTCAACCCAAACCTATCTGACCCCAAAGCTCATGCACCGTCCTAGAAGGTTGGTGTGAAGGGGACCGAGAGATCATATAGTCTTCCCCCATTCCATTTACAAGACAGCCAAGCTGGAAAATTCATTTACAACCTGTTATATAGCACTTACTATGTGCCAGGTGCTGTTCTAGCACTTTGTAAATATCAACTCAATTTATCCTCATCATATCGCTGAGATGGGTACCTATTTTTACAGATGAGAAAGCTGAGGCACAGAGAGGAGAAGAAAGTTGCTCAAGGCCACACAGCAAGTGTCGTGGAGTCTGGATATAACCCAGGCTCTAGAGCCTGTACTGCCTCTCTGATCCCAGGAACAGAGGCCCCCCTCTCCTAATTTTTCGTCCTTTGACCTTTCCATGTCACCACCCTCCTCCCCATCTCTCTGAGAGTCCACTACAGACTTCCTCATCCCTCTCTGGGGGATGAGGGTGGGGGTGTTCTCTTGTGAAACTACTTTGTGCAACTACTCATTGTGCAAGGCTATATTTAACTAGGTCACTATCTAGATTCCCCCAAAGAACTGAGAGTTCTGAAAGGTTTATCAAAGCAAGGTTTTAGAGTTGCTTTTGTAGAAATTAATCAATTAACCAGCTAGGGCTTATTGAGAGCAGTTTTTGTCCCCAGCCCTGCGCTGGGCACCATGGGGTGGGTCTATGAACACAAAAGACACACAAGGCATGGCCTCCAGCCTCAAGGAAACCACAGTAAAGACAGCATATATGTGCGTGACGTGTGTGCTGGGTCTGTGTACAGGTGTATTTCAAAAGATACATAAGAGAGGAGAGTCTGAACAGTTGTTATCAAGAAGATGGAATTTGAAATCCGTTTTGACTAGCAGGAAGAAAAAAAATGGTCCAGAAAAAGAAAAACACAGAAGTGTTTTCTGTGTCCAAATCGACCAGATCCTCAGAAATAAACTAGAAAGACGGGAAAACATGGGTTTTTTGTTTTGTTATTTTTCTGCCAAGTTTTGCTATTTCCATCAGCGTGAACATAGCAAATCTCTTCCCCTATCCTGCACCACCGCGATGGTGCTTCAGGAATTGGAGCGGGGTGCTCTGCTCACACGTCCACCAGGGGGCAGAGCTACAGCTTCTGCAGCTTTAGCTCCGAGTGCAGATAAAGGGGGCAGAATTCCAGGCCCCTTCTCACATCAGCCAGTTGGAATGGCCTGACGCCAGCAGCCGGCACCAGTCTTCTCAGTCTGAGCTGTCTTCATAATAAGCCTAAAAGTTAGGGAAGAAATAGAATATAGACTGTAAAAGGGAGTCGAGTGAGACTGAAACGGAAGAGAGACAATAGAGGCATTACCCCTCACAGGATCTAACCTCTATGTTCCATGAAAAAAAACTTTCAAAGGGCAGAAAAAGTGTTTCCATGGGTTCAGACTACTCATGCCTTCTACCGTTGTCTTGGCTGAGAAGAGCTTAATACAAGGCTTGGGTAACTATGAAAAATTACCAACAGCTGCCTAAGACTGGTTTCGGAACAGCGACTAAGGGTCTCTGGACAAGGGTGGTCATTCCAGCCACTGTAAAGAGGAGTGCGTATGGCTTTGGGAGTACACACCTCCTGAGCATCACCCCAAGCCCTGGTGTCATGCCGTGGGCTGTGTAGAACATCAAGCCTGCCTAAAGGAGCCCTGAAGTCAGTTTTTACCTTTACTGTACACCCCACCAGCTCAGCCAGGCGACGGGGTCCTAAAGCCACGGAAGCACAGGAGGGTAGAGGCACCTAGGTGAGGTGGAAGGGAAACTAGTTTGAAGTCAGATATCCTGGGTTTTATCTGTCTCTAGCTGTGCACGTTTGGATGGGTGAACCAACTTCTCTGACCCTTAGTTTCCCCCTTTGTGAAATAAAAAGGCTGAATTAGGGAAATCTCTGATGTGCGTTTCAGCTCTGAAATTTTGAAGAGCACACACGCCTTTGGCCACAGGAACGGGGGCATGAGGGGCGCCGCGGCTGAGCGCCTTGAAGAGTTCACCCCAAGCCCGCAAAGGGCGCCCCAGCAGTGGCCACGGCGGCACCCCCACCCCCACCCCCGCCCTCAGGCCCCCGGTACACACCCACGACTCCCTCAGACACTTCTGGAATCTCGCTGGATTCTCCTCAGGAATGCTTATTGCCCTTCACATCTGCAAATCGCTTTACATCAGCAACCTTGCTGCGCGATTATTACTCATCGCAATATTCCTCCTTCCGCCAGTAAGAGGAATTGCGGGGGTCCAGTTTTACGAAGGTGAACTCCAAAGGTAATTTCCCTGTGGTTAATTCAATAATCGGTTAAGACGTTAAGCGCCTAATATGGGCAAGGCGCAAAAACACACAAATCCGGTTAGTACAGGGTCAGAATTGCAGGGGTCCTCCAAGAACTTCACTGACATTCCCATTATGTCATGGGGGGCGGGGCGGGTAGTCAGAAGGCGATGCACAATCTCCCCTCACAAACCTGAGGATGCTGCTGCTACCTTTATGGTCCCAGCCCCACCCCGAGGCCAGGTAAAGGGAAGTGACCTTCCCAAGGTCACTTTCCCCCAAGGGGCCACAGCGATGCCAAAATCTCGGTCTACCAAGCTTCGCGTTAAGCCATGGGCGAGAAGCTTACGATCAAGGCTATAAAATATAAAACAGACTCAGGCAAGGGATGGCTGTTTCCACGATTTCTGGGCACAGAGTGAGAAACTCGTGATCCCAGCTCACCCACCCCCCACCGGCGAGGCAGCGCCAAATCCGGACTGCAGCCGCGACGAGCCAGGGAAGGTTGGAGACCTCGGAGCCCATCCGTCCATCACCCACGTCCTCTCGGGGGTCCCTTGCGCTCGCCTCCGCGGAGGTCTTGGGCAAGGGGTGGAAGGCACAAGGCACCACCTTCCAGGCCCTCCACGGGGGCGCAGCCGGGGACAGGGGGCGGAACGAGGCGGCAGCCCCGCTCCCAGCCTCCACCCGTCCGGCGGCGCGGCGGCGGCGCCAAATATGGGCAGAGCGGAAGCGGCGGGCAGACGTCACGGCCTCGGGTGGGGCCGCGCTGCGGGGCGGGTGGCGGGGGGGTGATGACGGCGCCTACGTGTCACCATGGAAACTAAACAGTAAACAGAGGACTGGCAAGCGCCTGGCGTGGCCTGACCCAGCGACCTGACCTGGAGCAAAGGGCCTGAACCTGGGAAGGGCCAGGAGAAACCTGGGCTTCGCAGACGAGGGTGCTGAGAGGCGGGGGAGGCGACGCCCGGAGAGCGCCCCCTCTGGGAGGTCCCTGAGAAGCCAGCCCTCCCTCGGCCCAGGATCCTGCAGGGGCAGATCAGGAATAGAAAGGAGCGCTCCTGGGTGGAAAGTGGCCTGCCTGTTCTCTTTGAAGGGATTCCATAAACCTCCAAGGTTATTGGGGATTTGGGTTTTGCTTTGTTTTTTCTTACTAGTGGCTAAGAATTCAGGCATTGGAACCCGGGCTTGAATTCTAGCGCCGCCATTCTGTGTGGATGATCTTGAACAGATCACAAGTCTGCGCCCCCCAGACTATTTTATCTATAAAATAAGGAGAATGGCAAGACTTACTTGCTAAGGCTGTTTTAATGAGTTGATATAGGGGTATGTAACACTGTCTAGCACATTGTGAGCCAAAATTAATGCTAACTATTTTTATTCCTAAGTAACACAACAGTAGCTTACCCTAGTATTCGGCAACTACTAAATCATACCGTTGATGTAATGTTTTGTTTTCCTGATTCGGTTTTTAATTTTACAATAAGGAATTTAAAAAAAATTTCCATTGTAAAGTGATTACAAGTTAGTAAAATATTTCATGTATTAACTGAAATGGGCACTTGCCAAATAAAAACATTGCTTGTCTCACTTTGCACTGCTTCGCGGTTTTAAATTTTAAACACAAAACTCCAAATGGGCATACAGAATAACAGAACTGAAGTAACTCAACTTCAGTTTCTTTGTCTTTACAGTCACTGTATTGTAATATCTTTATTTCAGATCTACATTTTACACACCGTATTGTGTACTACTACATACTTGGGGACACACTATACACAAAATGATCTCAAATGAGTCTGAACCATTACAAACTTACCCTTAAAGTGAAGGCACATAGCAAAGTTCATGTGTTGGAGACCAACTGTTAATGTAACTGGGAGTTTGCTTCCATGTAGAATACATATTTTAAAGGATAAGTAATTTTTAAAATGAAGCTTACATATGAATTATGAAAATTCAACAGTAATCTCGGCAACTGTTTAAAACTTAACAAGATTTTTTTGAGGAAGAAGTATTTTTCTCACTGGCAACCTCCAGAATTGTCAGTTTAAGTTGTTTTATTACGAATTTTACATTCTCAGCAGGTTTTGTGACCCCTTGTGGATGCCGGACCCTGGAATGACCCCCAATAATTCCTGCCTTTTGGCATCCGTGCCTTTGTGTAGGTCCCTCCCTTTGAGTGCAGGTGGACCCTGAAACTTGCTTCTAAGCAAAGGAGCTGACAAAGGTAATGGGATGTCACTCCTGTGATTGTCATAAATATATATATATAAATATATATATATATGCCTGCATCTTCCTAGAACACATTAGTGGGCTCTCCTGGTGGGCTTGACAAAGTGAGCAGCCATGTTGAGGAAGTGCATATGGCAAGGACCTAACGGTGGCCTCCAGCCAGCAGTCAGCAAAAAGCCAGGCCCTTAGTTGTATAATCACAAGAAAATAAAGTCTGCCAACAACCGGAATGAGCTTGGATGCAGACTCTGCCCCGTTCAAGCATCCAGCTGAGCTTGGATGACACCTCGATGACAGCCTTGGGAGAGGACAAGCTAAGTTGTGCCCGGACCACTGACCCACAGAGACTGTGAGATAATAAATATGTGTTGTTTGAAACTGCTACATGTTCGGTACTTTGTTATGCATAAATAGAACCCTAATCCATCCATCCTCTTTGCCTGCACCTGGGACAGACTGCTCATGGCACTTGCTGCACTGCATATGCTGCTCAAGCCTTCTACCCTATGATGCAGTTCAGGGCATTTCCACAGAAGTCAGCTAATGTCATCAGAGTTTTGAAGCTGGAAAGGGAGCTTTGAGATTTTTGGAAACTCACTTCTAATTTGGTAACAGAAACAGTCTCAGAGGGGTTAGTCTTCCCCTACATTACATAAGAACATACTTGGGGGCAGATTTTAACATTCTAGGAAAGCATTTACGCACTTTGGACTTTAGAGTCACAAAGAGCCGATTTCAAATCTAAGATCTGCTACTTATCAGTTGAATGACCTTAGTTAACTTGTTTAACCTTTCCTAGATCATGATCCTATCTGTAAAATGAGGATCCTAGTAATATCTACTTCATAGGATTGTTGTGAGGACTAAATGGGAGCATCCACTCAACAAAAACTATTGTATACCCATTATATGCCAGTTGCAAGAGGTGAAATGATTAGCAAAGTAAATATGGTCCCTGATGTAGCATTGCCTGTAAAGTACACAGCACAGCCTGGCATGTAGCAAGCACACGTGAAATGTTAGCCATTATCAAAATTATATCCCAGGGCTCCAGGTTCTATCCCAACCACAGGCCTCCAGACAAGCTCTATAAATTCACTTCCTAGAACCTCTGTCGTGTAGTTCCAACTGCCTACAATCCCCCTCGGATATTCCACAGGCATCGCAAACTCAACATGTCCAAGCCAGAGCTTACCTTCTTATCCCCTGCTCTTCTTCCTATAGTCTCAAAGTCATTGGTGCAACCACAAGCCTCCTTGTGTGTTAAACTTGGTAAACCTTGGAGTGAGTTTGGGATCCTCCCTCTCCCTTACCTCCCACTTCTACTCAATCACCAAATCCTGACAGTCCTACCCACTAATTACCTCTTGTTCCCTCTCCATTCCCACCACCGCTGCCTTGGTTCAGCCTACACACAACAGAACTAAGTAAATACCAGGCTTTTCACTATCTGGCCACAGTTACCTCTTTTTGACCTATCTCCAGCCCGCTTCACTTTGATGCTGCAATGTTGATGCAAATGAAATCAAATGTACTTATAGGATGGTCTTTAATTTACATCTCTCACCCCCACATTTTATAGTCCCGCAAAACCAAGTGCATTGTTTTATGAGCCTGTGTCTTTACAGTGCTATTTATTCCTTTGCCTCCTGGAATCTCTCCACCTCCCACTTGCTCATCTAGCAAATTCCCTCCACCTTCGAAACCCAGCTCAGATATAGGTCCCTTCTCAGAGACTTCCCCAGATAGAGTCCATCACTCCCTATTTCATGCAAAGCCTGCACCTTGTGTTCATTTTCATTGTGACAGTGTATTATAATGGATATGTTTATGTGACTTCCTCCCTCACTAGACCATGCAATTTTTGAAGATAGGGCTGTGTCTTCCTCACATCTGAATCTAGCACCTGATACATAGTAGATACAGAGAAACTTTTTATTGAATAAAATGAAGCCCATGCTTACTCCAGAACACCCATCTATTAAATTATAAAGATAATAAATAGTAGCTAACACTTGTATAATACTTAGGTGTGCTCAGGCACTGTAATTAGCACTCTATACATACTAACTTATTTAATGTTCACAACAACCCCAATAGTACAATTATTATTTTACAGATGAGGAATCAGATTTTCCAAGATCAAGGAGCCAAGATCCAAAGCTGAGTATGCTGTGAACCCCTCCACGATACTGAACCCAAATCCTCAAATCCAGATTAATTAATCATATTGTTTTGATAAGTTTAACAGTGATGGCAGTTTCATGATTGACAAAAAAGCCTGAAGATGAATCATTGTTTCTGTAGACCTGACCACAAATTGCTGCCCAATGTAAATTGTTTGACAGTAACTGGGGCTTGTGCCATTTACCCTTATGATGAAGGTGCTGCTTTTTTTTAATTTTTTTTAATTTTTATTTTTTTATTTTTTGAGGGCAGTGTCACTGGCCCTCATATGTGGGACCCGAACCGGGGCTGCTGGCTTCCCAAGCCAGCTCTTAACCACCGTGCCACTCAGCTGGCCCAAGGTGCTGCTTTTTGCTTCCCACCTTTTAAGATGCCCCCTTCCTATAGGCCCACTTCTAATGTAACCAAGGATCAAACCCTTCTGGGTTCTTATCCTAATCAACTGATTGAACCAAACTCAAGGCCCATGTCTATGTGAGCTGAAGTAAAAGAGGCTTATTACTTAAGAAGAGCTGATGGCTATCGGGCCAGGCAGGCTCCTTGGGACAATGGCCAGAGCCTTTTCTGTTCTTCGTCCTCTTCAACAGCTAAACAATGCTTCTGCAAAGGGAAGGCAGCTTAGTTCAGTCCATGAGTAGGTGTGTGGAACCATTGAAATGAATTACGTTGCAACTAAACTGGGTTATGCTTCTGTTGCTTTCTCCTTTGTGCAAAGAAAGTGGAAATCTATCCAGCCAGCACTCTTCAGGGACTTTGAACTCACATATCAGGAGTCAATACACCTATTCACATCCGATTTTCTTCAAGTCTGGGCATATTCTTGGTATACAATAATTATCATAGTAATGACATTGAAACCGATAATGATAGAGATAGCTAAGCCTTATTGTTCTATTCTAATGCAGACTAAATTGTAGGTTTTATAATTTTGCAACCAATTGCTGAGAACCAATGAACTCAAATGGATTTGTGTGATATTCTGAAAATTTCATATCAGTAAGAGTGAAAACCAATTTTGTTTCTTTGAAGATGAATACACCTATATTTACATATGCATCCATTCTTCATTTAAAATGTGTTTTAAAAGGGAAAGAAAACATGAATTACGTGTTGCAGAGAGTGATATGCGCTGTAAAGAAACAAAGCAGGATGATGGGATACAGAGTCATGGAGGAGGAGTATGTGCAGAAGTTGTTCTAGATGGAATGACCTGGGAAGTCCACTTGGGAGGGACATCTTTTGAGTTGTGTCCTGAATGACAGGAAGAAGCCAGAGAAAAGAGGGCGCAGGCAGAGGGACAGCAAGTGCAAAGGCCCTTCAACAGAAACAATTGTGCTATGTGTCAGGAATGGAAGGAAGGCCCATGAGCAGAGGGCCTGGAGGGGAGAAGGACAGGAGGTGGAGCTGGGGGGAGTCACAAGTCAGCTCTTCGATGTTCATCGCAAAACAGCACAGTTGAAAGCGCCCTGATACTCAGCATTTGGGTGATGCTTACACCTCCTTTATTTTCTGAGGAATTTGATTATTCTGTGTTTGGAGGAAGTCTCACACACAGTTACAGATTGATTTTGTGTTTTAGATTTTTTTTTTAATTTATTTGAAAAACATTGAAACTTCAAATGGATTCCTTGGAGTAATCATCTGAGAACTTTTACTTTGCCTCAGTCTCTTCTTTGTCCATTAATTAGAGATAACATAGTTGATTTACTTTCATTCACACAGGGAAAGTTGCTGTTGATACAAAATTACTGTTATTAAAACAAATTGCTAAATGCCACCCTCTAATTTTGATAATTACACAAGATGCAGAGATGTGCAAAGACAATACAGACTCTACAATCCACTATTATATAGAGATAAATATTTTTTTTCTTCTCCCCTTTTTCCATCTACAATTAATTTGGAGCTGGAAGTGCTATGGCAGTGCATTCACTTTAAAGTTGAATTGGCAGAGGAATTCCAGGAGCCAAAGATGGAAATGGGGTATGTGTTTGAAGCCAGACATAAAAAATGTGAAATCCCCATTACTTAATAGCTAACAGGGCCTGGAATAGGGTATTTGGAGAATACGTGAGGAATATATTTCTGCTTGTGGAAATAGTGCAGAATTTATTCATTCATCCACCTGATAAATATTCATTAACCCTGTACTATGTGCGAGGCACTGAGCCAGGTCTGGAATCCACTGGTGAGCTAACCTAGACATTCTCCCCATAAGAAAATTACCCCTTCCAATCCTTATTCCCATCCCCTGCTATTATTATATGTATATCTTTTCTATCAGTGTGGAACCGTGGTGTCCTGAGATAGTTGTTTCATTGAGACCAGTGTAAGGCCATATTTTATGGGTAGGGAACAGAGCCTTTCCCAAAAGGAAGTTGACATCCCCAGTGTCCATCATCCATGGAAGTTGCTGAATTCTGCGTCAAGAAAGGAGAATTTGGAAGGAGCCCTTTGGCTACAAAGAGGGGAAATTTCTTTTTTTTGATCCCTTAAGAATGGTCGGCAGGGAGCTTGGTGGGATGTCAACCCTGTGGGGGCCTCTATCACGGGCCTCTGAGATGCCATCACAGAGATTTCCTGTGTGCAGGTCCTCTCCCTGGACTTTCAATGCAGTCTTGTTGATGGGGCAGCCTGGTCCCAGCTGGGCTATGGTGAACTAGAGGAAGAAACTGTGTCCAGCCTAGGCCAGCGCTGTCAAATGGAAGGCAGTACTCTCACTTTATCATCAGGATGGGGCTTATTGGGGCCATTAGTCAGGTCCCAGGAGCAGTTCAATGTCCAGAGCTAGAGGTCCAGCCTCCCTTCACCATCTGGGAAATCTCCTTCAATGGGTTGTTATTACTGTACATGTAAGGGAGCCAGCCGGTTTCCTTACAGGGTGTATCACCTTGGTATTTCAGATTTGGGTGTTAGTTACAGTATCGCAATTCTGTATTTAGCATAGGTGATATTTAAAGGCTATAGAAAATTTACCCTCTGAACAGCAAGCAGGGAGTCTAAGGACACTTACATTATTGCCAGGCAGGCAAAAATAATACGCCAAGTGGTGTGTGATACATCAGTGCTCTTAAGAGCCTAAAGTAAGTTGCTTTCAAATGTCAATTATTTTGGGAAAAGCAGGGAGATGATAGGGAAGAACATCAACCTCAATAGAACTGTCATTTTAAATTAAAACTCAACTTGACTGAGTGTGACACCCCATAGCCACCCAGTGACTTTCATTATCACCAAAGCATTAGGAAGCTGGCACTGAAGCTGCTCTTCCACCTAGTATGTGTGCAAACATGGTCCCTGGCTTCCAAGCTGGTGCCTGCAGGACACCTGAGCATTAGAGAGGAAGGGCACCTCCTCCTTTCTTTGTGGTTTGTACCTGTGCGTGTAAGTGCCCCATTACCAGAAGTGTCCCAGACAAAGGTCATGTTCTTCTATAAGATGATAAACTTTCTAAGTTAAAGCTTATTCAGTCATGTTGACTTCTCCTTATTGAGCTATTATGTAACTTTTTATTTACCAAATGATCAACCATTATTTGTACTGTTTGAGATCTGAAATCAAATTTTCAGAGCCAGCTTTTCTTCTCCCAGTGTAAACTGAATGTCAGGCATGTGATAGTAACGAAACTTCAGAAATTACAACGTATTTATTACTAAGGGCTAAGACAATAATCCTCCTTTCCTACTGAGAATAAAAATAATCCAAATAAATGTATGTATCTCTGTTAGAGTTTGTATGTAGGACTGAAAAAGTTGGATTTTTTTTTTTTTAACCCAGTATCAAGAGGCAGTCCCGCCTGGGGGATAGGGTAATGAGGAAGTTAAGAAGCCAATCCCAATAGTGAAACATTGAGAGTGTCATTCATTCTAACCATCCTTCAATTTGCTTGCTCTCATGGGAGTAACCCTTTACATGGTTTTGTGGGAATAAAAAGTTAACGTAGTTTGTGCAAAGCTTAATTCTGTTTGCTAAAAGGATCCCTTTAAGATCAACACATTTAAATTTAACATTAGCACAACTAGATTTAAATATTCACTACTTTGTCAAGACAGAAAAAGCGGGAAGACGTGTTCCCACAAATGCTATAGCACAGCGAGTTCCCACCCTCAGAACCTATAAGTAGAGAATCTTAGCAATGAGCTGTGAAGATTCCTCGTATGTATAAAATACTCTAACATCAGCTCTCGAGTTTCTTTCTCCACTTTGATAAGGGATCAAAGAGGTGAGTCCCCTCCAGAAGCTATCCTTCTTGACAAACTGGTCTCCAATACCTTTCAGAACCTTACCAAACTTCCAGAATGAACACAAGGCTGGTCGCATTCAACTTAAATGCTTTTATTGACAATGTCTTTGAACAATAAGCAAACAATGCTTAAATTTTTCATTCAAATTCAATTCACTTTCCACATGTCAAAAGACCTCAAGGTAGAAAAAAATAAAATAAAAATATAAATATCTGAGGATCCATCTTAATAAATAAATTAAAAACACAATAAAACGTTTTCATGGAAAACTGTTAATGTCAGAACATTCAGACCACCTCAACAATGCATGATCAGTAACATTACAATGAACATTGATGCTGAAGAAAAACTACAGTACATGGATATAGCTATTTATTTCTATCTACTAGAAAATAAAGTCATATCTTTTCTTAGTTTAATATTGGTCATTGCTAATCAGAACACACTATTGCCAGGAACACAGTAGTTATTGTTAAAATCAGCTGCACTAGATACAATTTGAGAATATCCAGCACCAGGTTAATTCCAATAATGAACCCAATAGATTAGTTAATGCTATGAGAAGACTAAAGAGAAAGAGAAAAGAGACACAGACCCAGGCCTGGCTCAACATGCTACTAACTACCAGCTCTCAGATGTGTCACTGGAAACAATACACACTCCATGCGTTTTGCTACATCTCCGGAAGAGGTAAAGACTTGAGTCCACACGTGGATGCTTTCAAGTCCTTGAGGCCCACAGCCTGGTGTGTTTCACGCACAGATAAGGTCCTCCCTAGGTCTACCGGAACCCTCGAGGGAAGACGTGTTTCTCCTCTCTGTAATGCACCAACTCGGGCAGTGGCACTAGTGTGTGCCTGCTGCCTCCCCTTCCTGCCTACTCACAGGGCCAGCAGCGTGGGTGAGCTGAGTGAGTCAGAGGAGGGCTCGTTGCTGCTGCTGCCCTTGCGGTGGGCAGCCGCACAGCTGGGGAAGGAGTCAGCCTCAGGGTAGGTAAAGACAAAGGAAGACGTGTAAGTAGTGCAGCTGGGAGTACAGGTGACCACCGGGGTGCACAGGGGCTCCAGCTCTGTGACCATGGGCCCCATCCCCAGGGAGCCACCATGCAGGGGCTCCCAGTCTGCTGCATAGAAGGAGCCAGACAGGTCCATGTCTGGCACAGAGCGGGCGGTCTCAGAGCCACTGGGCCTGGACGAGGCTGGGAACAGGAAGTCATCAAAGGGCTCGGCCTTCAGCTCCATGCTGCTGATGTTCTTGATAGGCTCCACTGAGGGCTTAGCCTCAGGGTCATTGAGGAGGGGCAGGGTGAAGGCCTCCTCAGACTCGGGAGGGGCAGCCTCAGGCAGGCCCCCAGTCAGATCAAGGGAAGCCACAGACATCTCTTCTGGGAAGCCCACATCATCAGGGATCTTGCAGGCAGGTCGGTGAGCTGCCAGGATAAACTCTAGTTTTTCCTTTTCCTTCAGCAAGTTGGCAATCTCAGTCTGCAAAGCAGATTTCTCATCTTCTAGTTGGTCTGTCTCCTGTATACAGAGGGATAAAGCAAAGCATAAGATACAGTATTGCTCAAGGACCCTGATCCCTTATGCCCAATCTCCAACTTTCCCCTTAAGTTTTAAAAAGCAGTGACCCAAGAAATCTACCTACCGCTTGGAGTGTGTCAGTCAGCTCCCTTCTCCGGTTCCGGCATTTGGCTGCAGCCATCTTATTCCTTTCCCTACGGATTCTCCTTTTCTCTTCTTCTTCTGGGGACAACTAGAAAAAAACACGGCCAACATTCAATAACAGTGTCTGCCATCAGCTCCATTCATCCACCCCAGCGAAACTGACTCCTGCAGTTTCCTAGCTTCCCGGCACCTCTTCTGTGAAGCCATTTCTATGTAACCTGCAGTTGCAGTCTGGGTGTGACTTGCATTTCAAATAAGATGCTCAGCAAGAGAATGAAGAAGAGCCCAGTGTAAAATCATGAGCTAGGGCCTCTTAGGAAACAAACTATTAGGGTATTCCTTGGGGTGGGACTACCCGAGTCTGACTTGACACAGAAACAGCTGGGAGCCAGAGTTCCTTGTTGAGAATGGGTGGTCAGTTTCATCAGCGACCTCAACCTATCCACTGTGCTCCCCATCTCCAGAAATGCTAACCCCGCTCCCTATAGAGAGAAGGTGCAGATGAACTCCTCACCTGTTCCACCTTGCCCCTCCTGCCAATGCTCTGAGCTCTGCCTCCAGTCATGGTCTTCACGGCTCCAGCCCTACAGTAAGCCCCAGCTGAGGGAGTGGGGACTCCATAGGGGTGTGGGGCTCTGGTCTGGGATGGGGCCACGGAGGAGACCAGGGCGGGCTGCACCAGCCACTGCAGGTCCGGGCTACTCGAGATGGCAGTCACAGTTGGGATGAAGTTGGCACTAGAGGCAGCCAGATCCGTGCAGTAGTCCTAGAACAAAACCGAAGGGGGAAGCTGACGTGAGTGAGCAGGTTCAGGACACAGGTGGGGCGCGTTCCCAGTGCCGCATGCAGCAAGGAGAGGGAGGGAGGAGAAACGGTCCTGCCAGGGACTACTCAGATCTTTTTATATGCCCCACGTCCTGGATAAAAGGTCTCCTCTTTTCCTCCAAGGTTAGGCAACGCAGTGCCTTTCTCCTTCCATCCCGCTGCTGCGTTCCCGTTATCCCTTCAGCATCACTCGCTTGAAAGGGGGTTTGTTATAAATATCCCTGACGTCTGCGCTGACGCAGGCGCCGCTCCGGAGTCTCCTGAATGAACTCGCTTTTTATCAATGAAACTGCCTTACACACCCGCCTGCTTCCCTCCTCCCCCGCCCCTGCTCCAGGCTCGGAGGAGAGGGGGGATTGCCGCTTTTGAAGCCTCCCGAGAGAAGCCAGGCTCTAGTTAGCGTGTCTTTGCTCCGGACACGTTTGTCCCAGCTAGTGTCCGAGACGAGTCAGAAGGTGCCGGCCGGGGGCAGCTCAGAAAGAGCCTGCCGCGGGCAAGGAGAACCAGGTCCTACTCTGACAAGCGTGCGTGCGCTCCCAGCAAGTCCAGGACTCGCGAGTTCGGGCAGCTCCGGCCGGGGCAGCCTCCCGCCCCGCTGAAAGGGGGACCAGACTCTTCTTCCCGAGCTTCCCGCCCGATGCCTCCACCCCGGTGACCCCGAGCCCTGGGCTCCGCGAAGGCAGCCTTACCTGCGCATTGCCAGGAGAGCCCATGCTGGAGAAGGAGTCGGCCGGCGAGTGGTAGTAGGAGAGACTGTCCCCAGCTGGGGAGGCGCTGCTGCATCGGGAAGAGGACGCCTCGTAGTCGGCGTTGAAGCCAGAGAACATCATGGTCGTGGTTAGTCAAAGCCGGGCGAGGGGCTGAGGGGCCGAAGCAGGCAGGAGCTGTGGGGCAGAGCTGGGTAGGAGCGCGGTCACTGCTCGTTCGCTGCGCCGCCGGCTCTGTCTGCACTCCTCTGCTGCTCGCTGCAGATGCGGTTGGAGTACGAGGAGCCGCAGCCGCCGCTTTTATAACAGCTTTTTTGTGAATGAGCCCAGTGACGTCACGGCGCAACCATTGCGGCCCTGGAGGGGTGGCGTGCAAGCCTTGACATATCTGCGGCCTCCTTGCTGCCTCCCGCCACGCTCGCAGCCCCCTGGCCCCAATCTTGCTATGTGTCTTTATCTTGTGAACGTTTAGCAATGAGTGTTAGGGGGCTCGTGGACCCCCTAGGATGAGGGACTGCGGGGATGGCTCCCCGCACCACCGCAGGGACCGGCCGTGGAAACCTGCTGACGCAGATGTCCTAATATGGACATCCTGTGAAAAGGGGGAAGGGATTGACGGGAACTGCTCACCCGCTGCAGCCAACTCTGAGGGTGCAGCGCGGGGGGAGGCGGGGGCCGCGACCGGGGGAGGGGAGGCGGGAAAGGCACAGAATGCGGGCGGACGTTAGCACCTGGTTCAATGCGGACCCTTGTCCCCGCGGTGTAGGAATCGGGTCGAGGCGCCTTTTTACCAGTATACAGAACCCAAGGAACAGGTCTGAGGCTCAGGTAAAGGAGAAACAGGTAAACAGTCCCGAGGGCTTAAGCCTCGGCTCGCGAAGGAATGGACCTGCGCCCCCACTCCCAATTCGAGCCAATTCTGTGCAAACTGTGGAAGCAGACCCTCATCCCCCACCGCCCCTTAAGCCCATGGACTTCAGCAATACTAAGAGTGTTGCTGCGTGCGTTTGGAAGCTGAAAGTCGGGGTATCCTAAATAAGAGGATAACCGATTTTATCTACAATGCTAGATATTTTAATTTTATTTTTTTGTTTTTAAGGAAAAGAGCGCATTTTTTTCTCGGTCATATATGGGGATATTAGTGTTACTGTCAAATCCCTGAAACACTAGCCAATAATAAACATTGTGCAGAACCTCCATGCAAGGAAGTCTGAAGGGTTCAATTGCCAGGCTCTGAGCTAGGGCCCAGGCTGTGGGGTAGGGGTGGAGGGTGTTATGTGGACAAGATCGTCAGTTCCAGGGACCAACTTGAGCGAGCTTTCGGGGGAGTGCAAGCCCGAGCAGGGGAAGTGGGGGTGATTCGGTCCCCCAGGAAGCTGGGCTTACTGGGAGCCCGCAGCAGGTGATTTTCCAGCAGGGACTTGAGCGGGGGAGGACCGGGGGCTCTTGGAAGGACGGTGCCCAGCAGCTCCCAGGCTGGAGACCTCGGCTTCTGGGACCTCAGGCGCGGCTCTGTGGCCTGGAAAACGAGGCTCTGGAGCGACAAGGTGCTCGGGAGGGCGCTGTATCCCCAGAAGACCCCCAATCTTCTGCTCCGCTGCAAAGGACAGCCTGGGTCACACTGCCCCGGCTCGGTCCCAGCGCGCCGGCCACCTGCGGGGCAGGAAGCCGCAGGTCCCCTCAGAACCCCTGTGCCCCTTCTCCCCCACTCTTCGGGCCTGGGAGGGTCACGGTGGACACCTGGAGAGAGGGTCGAGGAGTGATTAGGCTAGCGGGCGGATCCTTCCGGACGCACTGGGAGCGAGACCGCGACCTGCCTCCCGCCGCCGCACCCCGGAGCCAGGCGATCCAGCTATAGATAGTAACAGGGAAGCGGCTGTTTACAGCAACACAGCGCCGCCAGGGCCGTCTCCAGGCGACGCCGCGCGGCCAGGCGCGCCGTCGGCCTGGCGAGGCCGCCCTCCCTCCTCGCTCCCCCGGGGCCTCGGCCTCCCAGGCCCGGCTGCGGCCACTCCTGTCGCCTGACATCATCCACGGGGTCCGCCGGCTGAGTGCTGCTCGCGCACGGCTGTGGGCTAACCTCCATTCTTAGAGATGCGAATCCCGCGGGAGCAGGGAGGCGGGGATTCGTGGAACTGGGCCACTTGCTATTTTTGCATTCCCTGTTATAGGCAGAGGTGAAAACAAAATTTCATCATTGTGTGTCACTGGTTTATGTCGGTGGGAATTTAGGCGCTTTGTTTTTTTTCTCTCACTTAAAAAAGGGGAAAGGAAGGAAAAACACATAATACATAAATTCAAACTACCAAGAGCTCTTCAGAATCCTAAAGCAATTTCCCTAATTCTATCATCTGTCAGGCTACTTCAATATCTTTGATTATTTAATTTTAAAAAAAGGCTATGAAGGCAAATCCATCTCTCTCCTTATTATTAGCTTCGGACAAAGTAGGTCAGGCTTTGAATTCCTGGGTCTGGCCTTGCATTCCATTCATAACTGGATCTCCAGCCTCTTAAGAGAAAACCTAGAGTGATTTCATTTACTTCCCTTTCAGAGTCTTGAATCAGCTCAGACCAACATCTACAGGTTGTATCAAGACTTTACATCCAGGATTTATCTCATATATAACTTACCCTGCCTATGCCAATAAAAAGGGCAATAAAAAAGTCTTTGGATGAACCTGTCTCCTCCAGACAGCTTAACTCTTTCTTTTCTGGCACCGTTATGGCCAGAGTTGGAGACTTAATCCACCCTCTGAAAAAGACCATAAATCCATCCATGAATTCATTTATTCTTTTGTTTATTGAACAAAGAACATTTGAGAGCATTCCGTGGTGGGACACTGTTCTGGGGGCTGGCGCTTACCAAAATAAACAAGGTGGACTTGTTCCTGCCCTCATAGAGAGATTCCAGTCTCGTGGAGCAGATGGACAAAGCAATAGAGAATTGCTGGACAGCAGTAAGTGGTTTGAAAAGGTAAGAACAGAGTGCTGTGGAACACAGAAGAGGGTATGAAGACAGGTATCAGAAGTGACTGCAATACAGATATGGGACTTGAAACCACTGTCCTCCAGGAAATTACATGTTAAAGATTGAAAAGCCAGAGCATCATCTGGGGAAGCAAGTGCTCAACCCAAAGCAGTCCTATCAGATGATACAATCTCAGACTCACTCTCCTGCCCCACTAACATCTGAACCTGTGATCATTCTAATACACTCTCACATCTCAATCTACTCATGGTATCCATTTCAGGGCTGCAAAATCACATTTTTAATATGGAGTTTGCATGACATAGCCTTAAAATAAAGAGAAATCAGAATCATTGTTGAAATTATCTTTGCCATTTACAAAGGTCAGGGTGACTTTGAGACACATGTGTGCATGCCTCAGTGAGTGCAGTGCCGCCTTCCATCAGGGCAGCGTTTCCGTGTTCTGGACAAGCCTGAGCATCTCAAACCCAACATTACGTTGTTTGAGATTGTCTGTGTGCTGAGTTCCTCCTATTTGGAATCCAGAAATGAAAAGGAGGGTAGAATCCCACATCTGATTTTAACCCAAACTGAAAACAAATTTATTTCTCCTGAGCAATTGTTCCTTATTAGATAGAGACTTTTCCAATTTTGCACTTCTCTGGCATTTGAGTAAAGAGACCTGACCCACATCAAGCATTTGTTCAATAACTCTAGAAGTCAGTGCACATTGTTTAGCCTGGTGCGATTGCAACATTAAGCGAAAGGCTACTGTGTGTGCCACCTACGTAAATGCTGCCACACACAACACGTCCCCAGCATGCAGAAGTAGTATTTGTTTGGGGAAGTGTGGTCAAGTGGTGAAGGATTGTGGTCTGAGCACGGGACCGGAAGTCAGGAAAATGCGTGTAGCAAAATCAACTCCTTCAGGGACTAGGGGAAGTCATTTCTTAGACTTGTTTAGCATCTACATACTTTTTGGCCTTTATCTTTTCATGTACTGATATTAACTTCGCACCTAGCACAGTGTCTGGCCCATAGTAGATATATAAATAGATATTTATTGAATATTTATTGAATGAATGAATGCCCTCATCTAAGCAAAGCAAATATATATTATTGTCCTTTATGGATACTTAAAAGTCAAATAGATAATGTTCTTTATATCTTTGGAAAGGCTGAACAGGCTGTCTTTTATTCTTGGGTATGAATAGGCAAAATTTGGGAAAGAGAAAATAACAAGATGTTAGGGCTATTTTCAGCTGGTGCAGCCTCAGTGTATAAAGAACACCCCAATGGTTCCTGATGGAACATCAGACTTGCCTTTGTTATCGAGCCTCACACATAAATACCACATTGTCGGCAATGACAATGATCATGTTACACCACCCTCTAATTTATTCATTCTAAATGTCTGGACCCAAGGGGGAGAAGTATTCCACAATTCTTGCAGGACTCACACACATGTGAGCCCAATTAAGGGTCTTAGGGGTCAAGGTTACTCACTCTGTGGCTCAGACAAAAAACAAAAAGACTGCCCCTATTTTAAAAGATTGGAGGCATAGGAGTAGCACCACCACCGCCACCACCACCACTAATTAGTAAGAGATTTAGCTTCTGAGAAAAACTGTTTTCATTCTGAACAACTTTTGGCTTTTTGACAGGAGATGATGATTCAATGGGATCCCCATCCTTCTGCTAAATGCCAGCAGTTAAACAAAGCTGTGTGGTCCCTGGGACACGCTCTATCTGGAGCTGATGACACTGGGGAACAGCTATGGTGCTTAAGAAGGACATGTTTCAGCCCGAGCTTCACCACATGAGACCCTCAGTCTGTCAGTCATACCAAACCTTGCTGCAGAAACAAGAGCTCCCCTCCATCAGTAGAAAAACAAGTCTTCTCCAGGCTGTCAGCAACTTGGATGAACTTCTGCAGCTCTGGTGGACTTAGCTGCTCTAATTCCAAAGGAACCCCATCTACGTCACTAAACCTATAGGACAACAACACACCCTGACTAGAAACCTCAGCTGTAGGGCTCCCATCCAATGAGAAAATCTCATAACCAGCTTGGGCAGGGAGGGGAAAGGCTAACATGGGCTGGCTCATGACGCACTCCAGGGTGTTAAGACATCTCCAGCATAGTTTACACCATGTTGTCTACCAACTTACTCAACAAGAAAGATCTTTAAAAGAGACATTAATAATTGTAATACAAAAAAAAAAATTCCCCTTTCCTAAAGCAGGAAAAACCTGACCAGTCTGTAGGAATTCAGAGTTAGGCTGCCTTCTCATCTGCAGGTCACAGTTTCATCCTGAGATATGAACACTCTTTGTCTTGGTTTACTATTTGATTGCGTTCTACAAGAAAAATTCCAGTTGCAACTCCCAGCTGAGGTGTGATTTTCTCCACTGATGTTTTACCTGGAGTGTCAATGAGTTACAGATCACTTGTGAAAATCCCAAAAATTACTGAAGTATTCCACCTTCAGACTTTGGCCCACCTGAGACTGTGAGGTAATCAATTAAGATAGGGATAAGTTGTGCACTAAAAGTCTACTCTCCCACTCAGTGGGGCTCTGAATTAAATCATAACACTAAATACTAACTCATAAATCCCTGCAAACCTGTTTAGTGGTTAATTTACAGAATTATACTGAAACAAAAATCTACATTCCTTACAGGGTCTACCAACTCTGTGTGACCCGGCCCCTGACTAGCCCTCCCACCTTACCTTGAACGACTTTCCCTCATTCATTCCACTCCAACCTTCTTTCTGTTCCTCAAATATGCCAATCTGGTTCTGCAGGTGGGCCCTTGTGCTCAGTGTTCCTCTTCCCTCCAGACATTGACATGCTGACTCTTTCCCATGATCAATATCTGCTCAAATATCTCCTTCTCCAAAACCCTGTCCTGTCCCCTGGTCCAATGTTGCATCCCTTATCCTTGCCTTACCCCACAGGCACTTTCTGTCACCTTACCTGGTCTTATTTTCCGTCTAGTACGTATCACTTTGTTACCTTGTTTGCTTGTTTATGTAATTTTTTATTGTCTGTCTTCCTCTACCAGGCCATAAGCTCCACAAAAGCAGGGACCTTATCTGTGTTATTCAGTAGGTATCTATCCTCAGTGTCTAGCTTCTTGACACTAGTGGGCACTCCATAAATATTTGTGGAATGTTAAACAGAAAGCTCATAGCTATTGTCCATGTAGCAGATGGATTCCCTTTCTGGATAAAGGGGCCTAATGGGTGACTTCTTACCTATACCCTCCTCAGGTGAGGGGAACCAAATCCTGATCAGCACCTTCCTTATTTATATGTTTATCGACCCAAGGGGTACACCCATCCTTAGAGCTGCATGCATCTAGCGTATCTGCTGTCTAAATGCTTCCACTACCTGTCACTCAAGGGGGTATGGGTGCTATAGTTTTAAATCCCTGCTCAGAAATAGTGATCAATTCAATAAGAAATTTCAGCTGGGGTGGGTTATCCCCCAGATCCTTTCTTTTCCACAAACCCTGCCTAATACCACAAGCAACTTTTTAGAAAACATTTGGGCATAAAAGTAAAAACCTAACCAATTTTTTAGTTTGAAAGTGCTGAGAATAGGGCCATAACAAAACTCCCATGGCCCCAATCCTAAAATGATTATGGTTCCCTTCCAAGCAATTCAAAATAAAAACAATATTAAATTGTTTACAAATTTTTATTTTTTAAAATTAAAACTTACAAATGTGCTAAAGTAATGCCAGGATGTAAGTTCCATGAGGGAGGGGAAAATTGCTGTTTCCCCAGTGCCAGGAACAGTGCTTGGCACAATAGCAAGCATTCAATAAATAGAATAAATGGATACAGTTTTTCTAATTCTTCCTTGAATGCTTCTTTCCTTGACTATTCCACCCCTCTCCCCAGCTTGCTTGGCTTCTTGGGCAAACCGGCCATGATTGGTCACATGACTGGAACCAGCTTGGTATTTGTTGATTGTTAGATTGCACAGGGTGGAAGGACTTGCGATCACATGTCACAGGATCACCTGAGGCCTGGATGTCGTGCCTACCTACGTCAGCCCCATCTGGGCTGAGCTGATCTCCAGTGTTACAAACAAAGCACCCATGTGCCCCCTGCCCAGTTTCCATGGCTCAGCACTGAGGGAGGGGATCCGACTACAGGATTCTTCATTTGAACCATTCTATTTCTTTCTCCAGATTAATCAGGTGGCTTGGAATAAATGAGTTACCTGCCCAGGGGGTGCCTGTGGGTAAAGAATCTATGGTTTCCCCTAGTGGTTGTTGGCTGGGAATAGGAAACTTCATAGTAGGTGGGGATTCAGGAGTTCATTTGCTACTGGTACTTCATCATCCAAGTCAGGGTTATTTGAACCTGGGGCTTCAGCCAGCTGGTGTCTGTCTGAGCTTGGAATTTGGAGAAGAGTGAAGCAAGAGGTTGTGAAATAGGCTGGGGAAATAGAGAAAACCTGATGATCTTCAAATAGCTTTCCACTCATTGGCTGGCCGAAAGAACAGGCTCACCAAACAACAGCTCCAAGCCCTAATGAATATTTTGACACTCCCTACCCATTTTGGACCCATATAGTAAAATGACCAAAGAAGCATGGAAATAAAAATAATAATGGAGAAAAATCAAAGAGTTTCAAATTAAGTGTTTTTAGATTTTATGGTTAGATAAGAGCAGCCCTGAGGTGTTTATATCATACTACTTGTTTGAGATTAATTTTGTTGTATTATCAGATTATCCTATCCTGCTTTCATTTTTTTCTTTGGTTTCAGAATTCCCTCCAGGGAAGAAAGAGGTATGTGAAAACATACCTCAAATTATTATTACCTTGCATAAGAGCCAGAAAAAACAATTACTACACCTACTAGGGTATAGCCTCCACAAAGTTAATTCTTTCTAACGCGAATCATACAGTCAATTACCCTGTTCTTCATTCTACTTTCAACGTCTTTATGGAGCACCTACTATGTGCCAGTCACTGGAATCCGAAGTAAAGAGACAAGTTGCCTACTAACATGAGGCTCACAATCTAGTAATATGCTGGGCAGGTCATTCAAATGGAGAGGTATGTTGTGAGGGACTGTGTTGCTACTTTGGATTGGGTGGAAGGAAGTGACATTTGTCATGAGAAGTGAATAACAAGACGGAACCAGCAGTGGAAAGACAGGGAGCAGAGCAGTTTGAACAGAGTAAATGCTTCCCAATGTAAAGTTAAGTACTGAGAAACCTAACTTGATTTCCCTCACCTCTGAACCCAACAACCTTACTGCCCTTGCAAGGTGCACCTCAAGCTCTCCTGTCTAACTTTCCAGCAAACCAGCTCTCCCTCCTCCACACCACAAACAACAATTTTTGGATGTATTACCAAATTTGGAAATGTCCCAGCTATCCCCAGTTTAGTTTCTTCCCAAGCTGTCACTACACTTCAAATTAGGATGTGGATGGTTCTAGTTCATTCTCACGCAATAACAGCCCATATGGATCCTTCTTATAGATGGCTTCACACTAAAACTGATGATTTTAGATCACTTTCAATAGCTTAAAGAGTTTTAAATGAAAGCACTGAAAAATAGTGATGTACAATAAATTGCCCTAAACCAGGCTTTGAGGTCTTCCAGGGCCCTTTTTCAAAGGAATTTGAAAACAGGCGCATTCCATTTTGCCTTTTGTTAGAGAGCTATTGACAATAAACAGAGTTTAGCTTAGAATTTATGTTGTAAGACAACAGAACATGGAACAAACCAAGCTTTCTCACTCAGAGCAACACTCCCCTAGATTCTGCTGATACTTATACAAGGTTCAAGCGAGTACACTTGGGAAGTTTATGGGGGACTAAATTCTCCAAGTATTCATTTCTTGAATTCTTTGTTATTTTGACTGTACTGGAGACTGCTCCGCAAGCCATTATTAGAATCCGCCCATCTTCAGTTCCCGTAAATATTATGTCTACACAAAACTATGTGAATTATTTCATAGCTGCAATATGAACCAGGCTATGAAAACTTGCTAACAGGACTGACATAAGAAGAACATTAAAATTTAAATTAGAGGGCCAGCCAAGTGGCGCATTGGTTAAGAGCTGGTTTTGGGATGCCAGCGGCCCTGGTTCAGATCCCACATATGAGGGCCAGTGACACTGCCCTCTACAGCTAACAACAGCTCCACCTGGAGCTGGGCTGTGCAAGCCTCGGAGATGGTGTGGGCTGCAGCCCCTGCTGCAGTGGGCTGCCATGGGCTACAGTGAGTGGCTGGCAGCCAGCGTGAGCGGCTGGCAGCCAGCGCGAGCTGCCAATATCCCCTGTGAGCGATCATCCAGAGGCCGGCAACCGATCTGTCTCATCCAGGAAGAGCACAGTGATGATACCAACATGGGCCAGTGAAGCAACGTCCTCTGCAACTAGACTGAAGAACAAAAAGACAGCAACTTGTCTGTTCCTCTTCCCGGATTCCCCAATGCTGTTCCCCTTCCCCAATTCCCCAATTAAAAAAAAAAAAGCAAAAAACTTAAATTGGAGGGCCAGCTGAGTGGCGCAGTGGTTAAGCACTGTCTTGGGAAGCCAGCGGTCCCAGTTCGGGTCCCACATATGAGAGCCAGTGACACTGCCCTCAAAAAAAAACAAAAAAAAAACTTAAATGAGAGAAAATTAAGCAGCAGGGAAAAGATTATGTGTGTGTTGGGTAAAGGGGGTAGCTCAACTGGCAGAAATTGATTATTCAGCCCATTTCTGATTATTTAAATTCAGAGCAAATGTATGCTGACACTGTCCTGGGGGCACAATTACATTAATTGTGACATTAATTACAGCAGGTAAAAGAAGCCAAGTTCAGTTCTCAGAGGTCATTATCATAGTTGGTAATAGTTGTTCAGACAATGGAGACCAAAGGGAAACTGAGGTAATAACTGTCAACTGTTAGTGATTCCTGGGAGGGGACAAACTATAGGCAGCTGCTGCCATGTGAGAGCTGAGGGCTAAATTCAATCTGATTGCAAACTTCTGAGGCTGGGGCTGTGTCCCATCTTTGGCAGTCCTAGCCTCTAGAACATTGTGAAAAGACATTGTAACATGGAAAGCACAAATTAAATAAGGGTTACCAGTATTATACATATGTTCTCTTGTCCCCATCACCCACTTTTCTAATCAATGAAGCCAACTCTTTTCCAGACCTCGAACTTAAAATGTCATATCCTTATAACAGACTTCGCTAAGCACCCAGGCTGAATTACGAACCCTTTAGAAGCCCTCATTCCACCCTGGGCTTTGCATTTATAGCATGTAACCCCTACCATGTGTAATAATGTGTATTTATTTAGATAACAATTGAGCTAACACCCAAAAGGTAAGTTTCACAAGGATAGAGATCTTTGTTTTGTTCCTTGATGGACCCCCAAGCACCTAAAGAAAGTCTATTAATTCTTGATTGACTTTGTTTGGTGTCTATCTCTCCACTCCAGGAAGGCAGAAACCTTGCCTATTTCACTCATTCTTGATTCCCATGTCCCTAACATAGTATCTGGCCGCATACTAGCTGCTCAAAAAATACTTATTAAATGAATAGAAATAGCAACAGCTAATATTTTATTGAGTGCTGGCTCAAGGATTATGCTGAGTGTTTTACAGATATGATGTTAATATTCACAAAAATTCAATGATATAGGTATAGTATTATGCCATTTTCGTTGAATAGGTTCAACAATTATTTTAAAATAACAGCTGTATAATTCTCTAATCCACAGTGGGCAATTGAACTAAGTGTTCTCCCCAGTGTAGTAGGTGATGCCCTGGTGACTGCCCCAAATAAATAAGTGAATTTATTTCCCTAGGTTTCTACCAGAGAATGGCTGATGAGGGAGAAATTTAGTTTCATGGGCCTTAATTATGCTTAAATTGCTTAGAATTAAATCATAGCCTCAGCTTTTATTTACATCGGGCTTTGGAGGGCAAAGATATATGAGATAGATGATAGATAGATAGATAGATAGATAGATAGATAGATAGATAGATAGATATTGTGCTAGTTGTTCCATTGTGTTCATATGCAACCATAGAACATGTTGAGCATTTCCACTTCGACCAGAGGGAAATGGAAGCAGGAAAAAAGTATGGGCCAAATCTTGTCCAAGATGCTGGTTAAACTGGCTCTGCCAGTGTCTCCTGCATCTGCCAGGGACACCAGTCTGAAAGCAGGTTTGTTCCCTCCTCTGGGAACCATGCCAATCTCCCCCATTCAGTCCCATCTCATCTGGCTCAACCAGACAGAGAGCAGTCAATAATCCCAACTCCCCAGGTACAACGGGAAGGAAGTGTTTGGATGGGTGGGATATGGTCCAAGTAAGGATTAGACCAAGTAGAAACAAACGGACCTGCGCTGGAGTGGACCTAATTCCAAGGGAATTATTCCCACCAACAGGAACCCATCCTGGTGAGATTATGTTACGTTGATGACCCAAAGATGTGTAGTTCAATAAGTGGTCAGTTTGATTAGGAAACTTAAGCAATTCTCTAGTCAGAGTTTTACCTCTCTTTGAGTTCTCTGTCTGCTCTTAACCCCTGTCAACACCACCCCATGGAGAATGAAGAAGGAATAGAACTGTCAAAGGAAGATAGGAAAAATAAAAACAAAGTGGGGATTTTTCATAAAACTACATATATTCAATTTAAAAGCCTGTCCTTTAGTCTTAATTTGTCTTCTTGACTTTTTAAAAATGTCTTCTCATTTATAAAATGATGCTGATAATAAATGGAAATTGTTGTCATTTGGTAAAATTAAAAGTTAGCCGGACCGGCTGAGTGGCACGGTGGTTAAGTGCTGGCTTGAGACACCAGCGGCCCGGGGTTCGGTCCCACATATGAGGGCCAGTGACACTGCCCTCAAAAAAAAAAAAAAGTTAGCAACCAATGTCAGTTTGACAAATTTTTAAAGCTTTGCTATAGTGTGGGAACCCCTGGTTTAGTGTACGGTAGGTATGCTGGGTGGGTTCCAAGCATCCTGTCAGCAACCAGCTGACAACTGTGAGGGCTGACTTTGAGTGAAATGAATATTCTTCTCTAGGCTTCCAGCATCCTGCTTCTCAGATTACCCATGAGTCCAGTGTTTCTGTGTGGTGCTATCTCACCTGTTGAGGAGGAACATGTCTGATAACCTAATTTATGTTAAACCTTAGGTGCTTACTACTCACTCACAAAAGAATCTGTATTTTAAAACGAAGACCTGAAGACAGTGACAGATACTCCAAAGGCATATTCCATATTGCCAATAATAGAATTTTAGGGACAGTGAAAGAGCATGCCTTGATATAAGATGAGTCAAATCACACAAGTGGGCACTCATCCAGCCTGTCTATGAATTACACCCCTCGAGTCCATCTTGATGATGCTTCATTTACAGGTTACTGCATCTTATAAAATATTTTTAAACTTGAAAATACCTTCTGTCATATGGTTTCCAAAGCCCTTTCGTAAGCATTACCTAGTGTGATCCTCATAACAGTCCTGAGAGATACGCAGGGCAGATAGCAATGTCCTTGTTTTTACAACAGAGGAAAGCCACAGTTGAGTGTGAGCTGAAGAGCTGAATTCAGCCAACAAATAAAAAGTGTTAGAAGTGTATGAGGAAAAGGGAACCCTCATACACTGTTGGTGGGATTGTAAATTGGCAAAGCCACTAAGGAAAACACTATGGAGGTTCCCCAAAAAGTGAAAAATAGAATGACCTTACCATCCAGCAATTTCACTTCTGGGTATCTACCCAAAAAAAATCAAAATACTGATTCAAAAAGATATATGCACCCTCATGTTCACTGCAGCACTATTTATGACAGCCAAGATATGGAAGCAACCTAGGTGTCCCTCAATAAATGAATGGATAAAGAAGATGTGGTACACATAATGGAATATTATGCATGAATAAAGAGTATAAAATCTTGCCATTTGAGACAACATGGATGGACCTAGAGAGTATTATGTTAATTGAAATAAGTCAAACAGAGAAAGACAAACAATATCATATGATTTTGCTTATATGTAGCATCTATAAAAACAAGACAAACGAGCAAACAAAATAGAAACAGACTAAAATATTGAAAAAAACCAAACAAGCAGAAAAAGACTCATAGGCACAGAGCAGAAACTGATGGTTCGCAGAGGGGATAAGGATGGAGGGATGGGTGAAAAAGGTGAAGGGAAATAAGAGATACAAACTTCCAGTTATAAAATAAGTAAGTCATGGTGATGTAATATCCAGCACAAGGAATATAGTCAAGAATATTGTAATAACTGTGTACAGTGACAAATGGTTACTAGACTTATCGTGATGATCAGATCATAAGGTATATAAAAGTCAAATCACTATGCAGTACACCTGAACTATTAATAATATAATATTGTGTGTCAACTATATTTTTTTTAAAAAAAGAGCTGAATTCAGTTATGGCTGGGATGTGGAAGAGGTATGGTGTGTGCACTTGTACCTTGTAGGGCCAGGTAGATTACTGCTACCATACCTACTGGCCTAAGACAAAACCTCTTTGCTATGGAAACCTGGTGGGAAGAGGCTCCACTCAGCACTAAGATGGGGAGGTGTTGGGAGAAATTGTACCCATTAATCAAGCATTTATATACCATTTGGTGTTTCCATAGTACCAACTAATAATCACTGTACCATTACAACCCTCTTAAGTCAAAGCAAACATGTGGGGTCAGTGAGTTCTCCAGATGCCATTTTATAGATGGGGAAATAGACTGGGAAGATTAATCACCTTGTGGTTTGAGAAAATCAGCAGCATAGCAGGACATCACGGTCCTTAGGTTGAACATGGTCAGCTAAACGGAGTGGTTCAGCCAAACCACAGAGCAGGAAGGGTCTGTGTATGTGTGTGTGCCTGCAAGCACATATGAAACAAACTGCTGCATTTAGTGCCATCAAAACTATAATCTATTTGGTATTTCCCAGATTAAAAACTCCCTGGGCCACACACATGGCCCAAGACCATGTTTGGGTCATGGTCAAAAGAACAACAACAACAACAACAACAAAAAGAAATTAAGAAAGAAAGAACTGAGTCTGAGAGATGGAGGACAAAGAACCTCTGAGGTTGTAACTGATGTCCTTGGACAGAATTATAAAATCCAGTTCATGTCCCAGAGTCAAATCTAGGCACATAAAGACGTTGTCATAGTTCATCTTCCTCCCCTCTTCCTCATCCACACTGAGAAAATTCCCTCAGTCCCCTCTTCTAGCTTTTCAGGTCATCTTCAATGTACAATGTAAATATTGCCTTATTATTCCTCTTTAGGTGTAACCCAGATATATTGGCTCTTAGAGACCAGGACACTCTGTATTCCTAGAAATGTAAAGAGAGATGACAGAAATAGTAAGCAATGTTTGATGGTCTAAAAATGATCCTATATCAGACTTTCAAATATTCCCTGGCAGTGTAAGGACTGGAGGGAGACTTGCCTGGCAATTTAATATATTTACAGGGTAAATAGTAAGCACTCACAGTCTCTGTGACTTAATTAGAATGAAGTTCATTACGATAAAGAGCTGTGCCCTTTGGTCCTATTTGCATTCAGCAGGCTCCCAATTTCATTTAGCATCACTTACATCTTCTAAAGAAATTGTAGGCAAAGGGGTGAGGGGAGGACAATAGCAAGGATATTCACCAGAACAGATGAAGGGGAAAGGAGGTAGTGGGCTAAGATTAGAACAGAGAGAACATCGCCCTCCTTATCAACCCCAATCTAATTTTACTTTCTTGTTTTTAACTTGAGGTTTGCATCAGTCTCTCTCTCTCTCTGGGTTTTGAAAACATATTATCGGGTCATCTAAACCTTTTATGAAACATTTCAGACTTGTATGTGCATGAGCTGGTGAAGATTTATTATATTTGACACCATAACTCAAGATTTTAAGGCATTCTTTTAAGCACAGCTTGTCTGAATTCCCTGAGGCTGCTAGATCACTATCTCTTGCCAGATGTTAACTTGGTTTCATTGATGGGAGCCCACAGTAAGGTTAAAACGCTTCTGGAGACATTATTTGTGCCTCTGAATGTTTAACTCCATCAGTATATTATTACTATTATATATCAAAAAATCTGAGATTTTTAAGACCAGAATTCTCCCCACCCCCACCCCCATCTCTGTCCTCAATGTATTTCTATTTCTTTTGGAGGAGGCAAATGGCCCATGGTTTTGAAATAGGCAGAGAGAAAAGCATAGGTTCAATGAGGGCAAGAATAGTACCAACGCTTGTCCTCTGGAATTCTTTGGTATCTGCTCAGGCTACAAGAAATCTGGGCATCTGTGGATGAGAATAAGGATAAATGATGTCATTCAACAGAATTAGGACCAGACGGAGAAATGTAGCCAAATCCTTCAGAGGATAGCACTGAACCCTGGCATTAGGTACCAAAGGCCCCTGACTGCGCTTGAGAGCATAAACAAGTATAACTGTGAAGGCAACACCCTCTCTGGGATGAGGCTGAGAGGGTAATAGCATTTCTGAGATGTGATGCGGGGTGTGGTCAGGGGTGTAACAGCAAATATTGGGCCGTGACAGATGCCGGGCCTGAGGGCGGTGATTCCCACCATGGACTTGGTCACAATGGAACTATGTCATCTACTGGGCTGTAATCGGTAGGCGCGAGTTGCACGTTGAGCACATTTTCCCCTGGCTGTCATCCTTGGCGACCGATCCAGACTCAGCCTCCAAGATCTGTTTGAGAATAAACAAGTGGAAGACAAACAACCAAAACAGCAAAACAGTAGAGCGGGCGCGGGAGACAAAGCTCCGCCTTTGGAAGCCTCAGGCCAATCAGAAGCCTGTTGCTGGGGCCCGGTGTTGGGCCGCCTGACGTTGCCATGGAGACAGAGGAACTTTACACACTAAACACTAGGCGACGTTGACGTCTATGCATTATATCCATGGAGACGACAGAGCCCACGTCATCCCCCCCGCCCCTCGCCTCCCCGCCCTCCCGCAGCGCCAGGGGCGGAGGGAGCGACGCAGGCGTCGCCGTCACGTGCTGCCGGCCCAAAACGAGGCCTGGTGGGTGGGGCCTGTCGCTATGGTTGCGGCTGTGGCTGTTATTGTTTGGAGCTGGAATTAGAAAGTGCTGAGCCTGCAGTGGAGCCAAAACCGATTCTGGAACAGCGTCTCCCGCCCCCGGGCCAGCAAGGGTTCCCCAGCCACTGGAAAGCCAGGACACCCCCTAGGCTGTCCCAGCACGCCTCAACCCCAGGTCCTGAGCCAAGATCTTTCTGTGCTGCCCGGGACTCCAGACTGAGGGCCAAACCCAGACCACTCCCTCCACCCTTAATTGTCCATAATTGTCAGGGTGACCTCCGGAACCGCCATGTCTTCCAGACAGCAGCCCATAGAACAACCACGAAACTGCCTGGTCAATGAGACAGGAACAAAACCCAGCGTAAAAAACTTTCCCACTCTTGGAATAAACTTCAAAATCAAGGGAATGGGAAAGAAGTTTGGATTTACCTTTTATACTTTAAAAGTAGCAGAACGTTAGACATTCATTCCTTAGACCTTCATGGAAGCCTTGAGGAAGGGTTACCTAATAACTCCATCCAAGAACAGCTCCTTCTCAAAAGAAGAGAAAGTTTAGAAATCTCCTAGGACTGTAATACTGAAAAAATGGGAAAGGCTGTGAAAACCCTAGGTCAGTAGGAAGTGAAGTTTTGATTTCTACTTGGCTTAATTTCATCTTGACTGTACAAGCTTAGGGGAGTGAGAAATTTCAGTGTGCCACCCTCCTTTTTCTCACACAACTCTGGAAACAGTTATAGGAAAGTTGCAGCAACAAATTGTAAACAAAACCAGATCAGGAAACAGGAGTGAAGATGACTGTGTGAAGGCAACCACCGTGAATAGAATGTAACATTTGAATGATAAGGCACAGCTGAAGGACCCAGGACTTTGAATTTTCTCCAAATATAATCTTTCAGCTTCACTGAATTTAAATTTTTTTTTAAAAGATTTTATTGGGGAATTGGGGGAGGGGAACAGACAAGTTGCTGTCCTTTGTTCTTCAGTCTAGTTGTGGAGGACGTTGCTTCACTGGCCCATGTTGGTATCATCATTGCGCTCTTCTCGGGTGAGGCAGATGGGTCGCCGGTCTCTGGATGGTCGCTCACCACGGCTATTGGCAGTTCACACTGGCTGCCGGCTGCACACGCTGGCTGCTGGCCACTCACTGTAGCCTATGGCAGCCCACTGCAGCAGGGTCTGCAGCCTACACCGTCACCGTCATCAGGGCTCGCAGCCCAGCTCCAGGTGGAGCTGTTGTTAGCTGTAGAGGGCAGTGTCACTGGCCCTCACATGTGGGATCCGAACCAGGGCCACCGGCATCCCAAAACCAGCTCTTAACCAATGCACCACTCAGCCGGCCCTTAAAATTTATTTTTAAAGGAAAGCAGAGGGGGTGTTATTTGCTGGAATTAAAAATAAGCTACTGGGGTGAATATGTAGCATCTTTCTAATGGCAGAAGCATAAAGGATTGATTTCATTAAAATGAATAGTGTCTGGGGTTGGTTGGCATCCTTCCATTCCTCCACCAACACATATCCAATCCCATTTTCCATTTCCGACAAATTAGCACCTCAGTGTTCTCTCCCTATTACCCCATGCTGGCCCTCCCTGGACTCCCATTCAGGTATTTTTACTACCTGACCCCAGAGCATATCTATCCCTTTCAATATACCCTTGCTCCATCCTCTGACATACCTATTACTCATTTCCCTGACAACCTTCTCTAAAGAGTTCTCTCCCTTAACTCCCATCTCCCCCATGTTTTTCCTGTTTGGCCCTTACTTAATAGAAGCCAGCATCTTTTTAAATGTTGGCCAAACACAGGAGGAAGGACACAGTGAGTTGAGCAAACTTATCATCTTCACTGAAAAAAAAAAATCCCCAAATAACAGCTGAGATTCATGCCACATAGCCAAGCATTGTGCAGATCCTGCTTATTACAAGATGACGGGCAAAGCAACAATTTACTAATTCTGACATTTTCAGGGAAGTAATTATCATTTCTACTTTTTTCTGTCAACTGATGGTCAAGTTAGACCCCTATGGGAGTGTCAATTGCCCTCTCCCACCCCTAACACTCCACCTAAAACGTAAGACAGATGGAAAAGAGAGCTCAGGCTAATGGGAAGGCCTGACTTGAGTGTAGATTACATTGCATCAATTTTGGCATGGGAATTAAGTGGTTTGTGTTTTGTTTCAGATGGGAAAGTAAGGCATTGATACAAGTTACCCCCAGGCACATAAAAAACCTATTTTGCCATCTAGATGAAAAGTGTAGCTGTCCTTTTTTTTTCTTTTAGTTAACATTTATTTATTATTTCTTAACACTTTGTAAGCGGGCATAAAAAGCTATATGACGAGTTTACTCGTTTCCCACATACATTTTGTAATCGGGCATAAAAAGCTATATGACGAGTTTACTCGTTTCCCACATACAATGTGTTAATAACTCCATGTCCTTTAATCCCTTCATTGTTGCCAGAGAAGCTGTTGCAGGAAAGAAGGTCCTAGGCTTCGTGCAGAGAAGAAATCAATCGTGAGCCAGGAAATAAAGCGAAAGTAATTTATTCAATAAAGATCTACTCCATAGGCTGAGCGGAGGCCGCCCTTAGGCAAGAAACAGCCAGTAGGAGAACTTCTTATCGTCCCGACTTCAAACTCAGAATTAAGTTAGAATAAGACAGTTTTGATTACTGTAAGGTTCTGTCTCTCTTTAGGTCTCTCTTCCAATTCTTTAGGCCAGTAAAGGACCCTGCAAGCCACTGACAGAGAGTAGGGTGGGAGGAAAAAAACGGAAGGCAAGATGATCTAGTCCTTTGATGTGCCAGGACTGTATAGAGTGCTCTCATATGTTTCCTCATTTCATCCATCCAACATCCCTGTGAGCTAGGTCTTTTATGCCCATTTTGACAACTGAAGAAACTGAGGAATTAAGTAACTTGCCCAAGGATGTGGTACAGAGCCAGGCTTCCATCCCAGGTGTCCATTTTCAGAGCTCCTCTTGCATCCCCATGATGAGGTGGAATGCACAGAAAACTTCCATTTCGATCACTTCACAAGTTTACCTTTCTACGGGGAGATTCTAGCTCTTCTTTCCAAATTTATTAAAAAGAAAAGGCGGGAGTGGGGGGTAGAGGGGAGGGCGTGGAGATTGAAGATCTTTTGTGAGATCTGCTAGTATGTCAGAAAAGATGCTGACACAACAAAGTAAAAACATGGATCCATCCCTGCCCCCCGGGAATAACCTATATATTTATTCATTGGCCCAAGATCCAAGAGGCAAAGAGAGACATGCCTCAGAGCACACACAGCAGAAAGGTTTGGGCGAGTTCTGGGAGACTCTGACCTGCCGCAGGCTAGGGAGGCACTATCAGAGTTCACCAGCTAGCTGGAAAGCTCTGCCCACATTTATCTGAAGCTGTCACTTAGGACTGGCCCCTCCTCTCCCCCACCCTCCTCCCCCAGGCCTGACCCTGTGGAGAAGCACGTCCAGCACGAATTCCTCCAAACCTCAGAGGCCTTTAGGATTTTAGAGTATCTGAAGAGTTCCCTCCTTGACAAGCAGCATTAGTCAAGTTGAGTGGGTGGGAAGGGCATTTCCCGGTGATCCAGCGCTTGGGGGAAGAGGAGACCCTCCTCCCTCCCTGCCTTGGCAAGCAGCTCCCAGAGAGATCCATGTGGGTGGCAGTGAGTCCAGGCAAGCTGGAGGGTTTTTTGCTGGGCAGGAATGCCCATGGGCCACACCTTTGTCAGCCCTCCGAGCACTCCTTCGTGTCTGGGCCTGCGAAGGGGGTGGCAGTGCCAGGGAGTGGGTTCTCCTGTGTCTGGCTCCAACAACTGGTTTATTGTGATGATTCTATTTGTGTTCCCTGTGTTCTGTTTGACTTGGCAGCTGGGAAGGGAAAGGGCAGCAGGTTCACTCCGGTTTGTACTGGGTGGTTCCTGCAGCCACACCCAGGCATTAAAGCCAGCGGCTTGCACGGCTTGCACTGAGATGCCTTTACCTGGAGGCCCTGTGCATGCAAAAGCAAGGTGTGGGAAGTATTTCCTTTCTGCGGGCCAGCCAGGTGTGGCTGGCATTTCACCTATTCCTGTATTACTAACATCACCCAGATTCAGGTCAAAGGGCAGGCTTAGGAGACTGATCATCCTGTGATCCTGGACCATGAGATGGTTGATCATGTCCATTGGGGCTGGAAGACCCTGAGTCCCTACTATCCATGGGCACCTTAACGCCCAGATCTAAAGCAAAAATCTGAGGTGACAATTATGTTCTACTTTGGGGCATTAGTGTTCCCAAAGTTCAAATTCAGACTTTCCTAAAGCATCCAAAGTAGGGATTCTTTTCATACAAGGTGGTAGCATTCAAAGAGAGCAGACTTCAAGGTCAAATAGGCTTAGCCTAGAACTCTGGATTTTCCCTCTCATTTATCTGATCCTTTATCTAGAATTAAAATCTCTGGCATGTGGGAATAACAGCTAATGCTTATGCTACTACATTCCTGGCATTGTTCTAAGCACTTTTATGAAAACTCATGTAAGCTTCAAAACAACCTGAAGAGGTGTGGAGGTGTGGAATTATTATCATGTTCTTTTACAGATGAGAAACAGAGGCACAGAGAGGCTAAGGAAATTAACTGCCAAAGGTCACCCAGCTAGTAAGCGACAGTGCCAGGATTCCACCAAAGATAGTCTGGCTCCGGAACCCATGTGCTTAACCACTATGTGGAAGTGCCATTCTTAGAGAGCAAACACTGTGCTAAGGGCTAGAGATGCCATGGAGAGCAGAGGCAGACATAGCCCCCAGTCACCACCCTGTCATCCCCACACTTTACTTCCAATGCTCCCAAGTGAACTTGAAAAGGGCCTTTCTACCAAGCCTACAAACTGCCCTTGCCCTGGACCCTCGGATAGCCCTTCCTTGAATGCAGGCATGTGAAGGTGACAGGCATGGTCGCCCAGCCAGGTCAATAAAAGGACCTTCAGAAGAACTAGATTTCATGGGATCCTCACCTGCCCCCGGGGCAAGAACAAGGCCTTGTCCAGGCATACTTGGGGCCTGTTATGAAAGAACATTCTACTGGGCAGGCTGGAGTGTGCCTCTGTGTGTGCTCCTTCACATGCTAGGGGGTGACAGAGCCAGGTGGGGTGCTGGGAGTAACCAAGCATGTCCAGCAAGTGCCCTTCCCTGAAGAAAGTGGCTCTGACCTAGACAGCCTGATGATGAAACCATTTCCTCTTCAAGAGAGGCCTGCAGGGCCTGGCAAGGCCACAGGCTTTATTCACCAGGCCGCTCCCTACCGGATGTGATAACGTACACTGTTGGCTTGAGACAGTTAGAATTACTTCTTAAATGGAGGCAAGGTGTAGATAATTATCATTGCCCACATTTATCGAGAGCTTAGTATGATTGATGTGGCCGATATGGATTCATTTATTTAATCCTTAAAACAACACTATGAAATAGGTTCTGTGATTATCCCCATTTGACAAATAAAAAGAATGGAGGCACAGAGAAGTTAACTTCCCCAAGTCTGCAGAGGTGATAAGTGAAATTCAAACCCAGGACTGACTGACTTCCGAGACAGTGCTCTTAACTATCTAAAGCAAAGTAGGGTGCCTTTCTCAGAGTCGGTGGAGACACAGGACCAGGGAGAAGTCTTGAGACATTTTCCTATTGGACTGGGGGGGTTCAAAGCCCCAAAGTCTGGTTTACAGGTGATTCTTGGGACCATTACATCCATGCCTCCAGAAGTGTCACCTGATTTTGGCTCCCAGGCTCTCACTGGCCACATTGGAACTCCATGAGCCAGAGATGGCTTGAGTAATTCCTCTAGGTTAAATAGATCCCATACTAATGTCTAAAAGTGGGCAGGAACGTGACTGACCCTACAAGAATAGAAAAGGATGGAGCAGAGACTAGGTACAAAAACTATGACTGCCATATTTCTGGGTGTCTAGATATGCTCTGTCCATCTGGGCTTGGGTTCTGCTCTGTGACTGGGACATCATCATGCAAGGCCAAAGTCAAAACACCCAAGGCACCTTCTATTCCTGGCCCTTTTATATCACCTCCATCTCTTCTCAAGAAAACACACACACCTTGCTAGTATTTACTACCACCAGCCCTCGAGCCAGACTCCCTGCCTCTCATTTGGAAAGTATTTATCAACTAAATTATTTACTCGTTCTGTGCCTCAGTTTCCTTATTTGTAAAGTGGGGCTAACAATGGTACCTTCCTTATAGTGTTGTTGGGAAGACAATGAGATAATGTATGTGTATGGCAAATGCTTAGTAAATGTTCAGCATTATTATTATTACGGTAGTAGTTTATTATTTCTCTGCATCCTTCTTTCTCTGGATATGGATAAGTTTGTTGAAAACTGGCTATAAACTATCACTTCCTGGGCTATTGTTTATACTCTCCTTCCCACACCTTCCTGCTGTCAGTCCTTACGTGGTCCTTTCTGAAGAGATCCAGGAATAGGTACTCTAAGAATGGGGTAGAAATCCCATTAGTCTTCGGGGTCTTCGGGAAATTCCTTAAAAGCCCATTTTCCTGAAAATGTTAATAGATCAACTTGGGAAGGCAGCCAAAGCTTCAATTCATATAGCAGCTGCTGAGAAATTGTAGTCAACACCTCAGTATAGACCCTTTCTATTGGGCACAGAGGTTGGGTTGAAGGTCATGAAACCTAAAATAATTATTGAGCAACAGCAATGCAGGGGATTACTTATGGCAAAATAAACAACCTGTAAAAAAAGTCCCCCCCTCCCCCTCCCCGTGTTCCCCTGGAGACTCTCACATCCTTTTCTTAGATTATTATCTCAGTCTAACTACAAACTGTGTCTTAGTAGATTTAACTTCTATTCAACTTCTAACACAAGGGCAATACAAACCCACATGCCTACTAAATATAAGCTGATGACGATATGGGCCTAGGATAGAAAGTGAGCGACTAAATGGGTGAGTTAGTGCTGTAAAGGAGAGTCAAGGTGAAAAGGTACCTTATCTCAAATCTGAACAAAGGAGTATATTTCCTGTGAAGTCTGATGAGAAACAGAAAAGAAAAAAAAAATGTGGTTTGACTCCATCACACAAAGTTAAGTTACAGTGGGTCTTGCCCTGCCGTAGAACTTTAAAGACCTGAGCAGCACATTTGTGGTTTGGCTATGTTATCCGATTCTGAGGTTAATACCTACTGCTTTTAGTTCATGGCTGGAGAGTTTCCAGTCCTCCTTTAAGCTCTTACGTTATGGTTTCAGGTTGGCCACACCTCTCTCCACTATTCAGATGGAACAGCTACCAGGTAACCCCACAAAAAGACCATATTAATGGGCCGGGCTGAGTGGGTGTTGGTGGTTAAGTGCTGGCTTGGGAAGCCAACGGCCCCAGTTCGGGTCCCACATATGAGGGCCAGTGACACTGCCCTCAAAAAATAAATAAATAAATAAATAAATAAATAAATAAATAAATAAATAAATAAATTTTAAAAGACCATATTAATAATAACAGTAGCTGCCACTGAGGGGTCACCGTGTGCCAGATGCTGTCTCTTATTCATGATGCCCACTTCACAAGTTAGGAAACCGGAGGCTTAATACAAGCAAAATAATTGATCCAGGATCACACAAGTAGAAAGGTGTTGAGTCTGAATACAGCCATGAGTCTGAAGCTGCCAACACTGGATACTTACACACCAAATTACGCACCATCACCACATTCTTTCCTCCTTCCACACCTTTGCCTTTGCTGTGCTTTGACTTTTCCTCCTGCACACATACTGAGAATGTCATCTCCACTCATTCACCCCTCAAAGACCTTTTCCTCTGTTCTGCTGTCCAAACCATTCCAGCCCAAAGTAATCTCTTATCCCTCAGAACGTTTCTATCTGGACCATTTATTTGGGCATTTAATTATGCATTATTTTGTTTTATTATTCAAATGTTTTATTGCATAGGCTCTGTCTCCCCAACTAAAGTACAAGCTTCAAAAGTCAGGATCAGTGTAGTGTATTTCCCCAGCACTCAGCCTAGAACTGTGGACACAGTAAATGTGTAAACAAATGAAGGAAAACTCAAGATAAATATTCCAAATATGGCCTCTACACAAAGGTCATTTTCAGCAAGTGAGAATCATTTTGAGCTCAGCTACTTTCAACCGTAAATATTTTTGTAGTGCCTGGTCCAGTAAATAGGTGAACCAGTAGATATTTGAGAAATGAAAGAAAGAACAAAATTCCAGCTCCATCATTGATGAGTGACTTGGGCAAATTATCTTAACTCCTCCAAGTCTCAAGTTTCCTTATTTGTAAAATGGGGATATTTCTTGGAGAGTGTATGTGAGATTAGAGACACAGGAGGCATGTCCCCTAACTGTCCTCAGCAGATGATAGCTATCATAATTATCATCCTCACCATTATTATTTTCTAAACCTTTCATGGGAAATGGTTCCAGCAACTGAAAAATAGACTCAGGTCACTAGTCTAATTAATGAGTGAGAGGTGGAAAATTGCTGAAGGAGATGATCAAAACAATCCTAAACAACCATATGACCCAGAGTCTTCGGCATATTGTTATGTACCAGGTTTCAGGGGATACGTTTTGTTTTTGCTTGTGGTCAAGTCTGTGGCCAAGTCGGAACCCCCGTGGTGTCTTCCTATGGAACTCAGCATACCGTTGCTGCGGGGGGGGGGGGGGGGTGGGGGGGGGGGCTTTTCCTTTCTTTATTAAGAAAAGGAAACAGGAAATCAAATGTAAAACCCTCTGACGGTTAGTGTTACACCGAAGTTGTGAATTTAACCACACCCCCGCCAGGAAATGAAAGTACAGCTCTCACAGTGATGTTCCCTCTCTTTTCGTGGCCCACACAGTGTTTTTCAGATTTTAGTTAGATAGTGTAGATGAAAGGGTTGAACTTTGGGCAGTGGGCTGACATTGAGTATTTGTTGATTTGGGCATAGATTAACACACAGATTTGATATTACACAAATGAAGAAGGGACTTTCATTTACTCTATGACAATATGGCTCTATCAGATGTCACAAATTGGGGGTGGGGGGTAGGGAGTCCACAGGCAGATTCTGACCCACTGACATGTTTTTCTGTTCCAGCCCACATAATGTATTTTAAAATTTGCCTCATTGCCAGGGCTTAAAAGCGGAGAGATTTTGCATGTGTGCGCTTGCACATCCAATCTGGATTTACCGCCTCCCTTGGGGAAAAAATGGTGATAGTGGGTGACAGCTGCCCCCATTAGGTGGGCTCATGTCTTTGGTTTGGTGCAGTCACAAAGCTGTGACTGCCCTTTAGATACACAGAACGTAAGCCTGGAATCTCAGGTGCCCCTGCGGCAGGCAGGTAAAGCAAATGAGTGCTGTTGGCGGCTTCTGCTGTTGCTGAGCTTTTAACCTGTTGGCCATTGGCTGTGAGATGTCCATATATGACAGGCTCCCAGTTTTATTTCCAGAGCCCAGTTTTATTTCCAGAGCCCAGTACAGTGTGCCTGGCACAAAGTAAGTGCTCAATAAACATTGACTGACTGATAGACTAGATGAAGGGACCACCTGTTGAATTCTTTGGGGCAAGGCATGTAGAAATGAGACTTACTCTGAGTCTTCTGTTGTTGCTAAGCCCTGAAGGTGACATGACTGACTTGGATCCTTAAGCATTTTTTAATAATGAGGTCATGCTGACGTTCATACAGGATTTCCACATAGCTTCTCTAATTCTTAAGCTCTGAGGTAAAACACATACCTTGCATACCATCAACAGACAGTTTTAAAAGGGCACATGGGTTACTAAAAAGGTGGTATAGAATAGTGTTTCCAAGTTTGGGATCTGGAGCCAGATTGCCTGGGTTCAAATCTTAGCTCTTCCACTCACCAGCTGTGTGGTCTTGGGCATGTTACTTAGTCTCCCTATGGCCTCATTTCCCCATGTGTAAAATGGGGATATTAAGAGCACCCACCTCATGAAGTTGTGACGGTTATCTGAGTTGATGGATATAGAACATTTAGAAGAGCAATAAGCAAGCAGTCAGCAGTCAATAAACATTGTTAACTAGTATCCTTGCTACTGAGAGCCCTGTCAGGTGACTTTTAGAAAGAAACCAAAATACATGGCCAATGTGAGAGTCTCTGCAATTTCTCTGTCATCATGCCCCCTAAGCCAAATGTACTGCTGATTTGGAAATAGCTTACATACTGAGCACAGACTATATTGTGTTAACTTGTTCTCATCCCTGGAAGGTGCTCCAATTCATTATTAGCTTCTTGGCAGTTAAAGCACATGCCTTTCTAGGTGATGACAATAATGCCTAATACACATAATCCGTTTAGTACCCACCCACTGTGTAAACCGAGTCACCTCTCCTCATCATCAGCTGTGGAATCTCCTCTCCCTTTCCCCTAAGTGGCCCAGCGTCATCTCATTGGGGGGGAGGGGAGCTACTCTAACCACTGCAGCTGTTCTAAAATTGTGAACATGCCAACAGCCATTCATCCTCCTCTCTTCTCTACTCCCCCAGGGTCCCATGCACACAGGCTCTCTCCTGTTCCTTCTCTGTCAGGAATCATGAGCCTGAAAAAGGCATTGTTTAAAATTCTGAAAGTTTCCCAGAAAACGCCAGTTATGTTTCCACCTCCCCCATAGCCAGTTTATTCTGGGTTAATATCATTCATTATTCTATTATCATGGGGCCACACCAAGAACAGGGACAAAGGACTTCAGACAACACACGTGCATGTACACACATACAGATTTGTCTTTGGAAGATCAGTAGGCAGCTTCCAACACCGCATTAAGTGAAAATACTTGGGACAGTGATGCCTTGAGAGTGTGGAAAAGGTAGACCCTGCTTTAATAAAGCCCAATAAATAAAAGTGCGAATATTAAAATAGATGAATTGAGTGGTGATTAACCATGTTCTAAAAAATTATTTCCTTTATGAAGGGATTTAATTAAAGAGCCTCTCTCAGTACATTTGAAATCTGATTTATAGTATAGGGCCTCCTTGAATCCTGTCTTCATTTCCTCAAAAATACCAGTGTCAGCTAACACCTTGACCCAAAGTGGCCTGATCTAAATTGGCCAAGTATGAGGTACTGGCTTCCCTCTTGTGCCTGAGACCAGCCTCTCCCAGGTAGCATAGCAGCGGGGGCAGCCAGCCCAGTGGGATGGAGCTCTCGGGGTTCTGATGGTGGTGGTAGAATTACAGTTGCCTTGGCAGTTCCTTGATGATACCACAGGGAGAGAATTGAGGACGGCCTGTGGTCCTCCATGAAAGACACTGAGGTCCATATGTAAGTCTCCCCCTCACTCCACAGGTGCATGGTAGAGTGGAGCACAGAAAAGGCAGACTCTGTGTAGACTGTGGGAAAGATGCTAATCAGTGATGGTGGCATGGGTGTCACACCAACTATACTACCCCAAGCAGCAGTCCTGCTGGCAGTGACACAGCAGTGTCACTGTCTTAGGCTTTGCAGATGGAGATTCTAGGCCCACCGGTGATGTTCACAGTCAGATTTCCCAGGACCTGGTCTTGCCTCTTCAATTTCATCTACCCCTGATCCAGGCCTAGAGGGGTTAACACAACTTCCTAGAGAAGTTGATGCTTGAGCTGAGGTCGATAGGAAACTCAGGGGGGAAAAAAAGATATTCCGGATAGACGGAAGGGTCCATCCTAACACACAGAGGACAAGAGACTTCAGTGCATGCAGGGAACTGTAAGTTGTTCAACAAGCTTTAAGGTGTCAGGGAGTGGAATGGGGGGAGTGGGAGGAGGCCTGCTTTGGGGAGAGTTGAGAGGGTTGCTGTGTAAGCCAAGCCAGAGAGAGAAGCAGGCCCCAGATCACAGAGAGCTTTGTGTGCCTGCTAATGCATGTGGGTTTTCTCTGGAGAAAGAAATGAAGACCCTTTGAAGAGATATATGCAGTGGGGTGACCAGATTTGTGTTTTAGAAAGGTCACCCTGACAGGAAATGGGGGTGCTGGGAGGAGACCACTGAGGAGCCAGCGTTGTGAGCACCTTCCCCCAGCCAGGGGTGGGGAGGGGCAGGAGTGGTGAGATTCTGCTTAAGTCAATTATTAATAAACTAGACACAGTGATTCATTTATACCTTCCCCATTCCTAGCTTCGTTTCCCCATCCGGCCCCTACAAGCCCTTTGAATCTGGTCTGGTTCCCTCCAGCCTTATGTAGCAGGCTGCCAGATGCTTCTGGTTTCCTTCATGGAAAGCTCCCGAATTTTTCTCTCTAAAAATCCCTTAGAAGTGATTTGGTCAGTGGAAGAGAAGGGTCTTCAGTGCTTTTCAAAGAGCAGCTAAGAAATAGTGCCTCAGGCAAGTGACTAGTAACGGGAGCCCCAGTGCTGGGGTAGCTGTCGCTGACGGGACAACCCAAGTCAGAAACATGAGTGCCAGCCTGAGACTTCCCATTCTGTCAGGCTCCAAGAGCCAAGCAGCGTACATGCCAAGTCTTCACTCCCCTGGGTAATGCCTTATGGGCTCCATCATGTCAGCCAGAATATACCCTGGGAGGTTATAAAGAGACACGTAGCTCACCGAGGACAGAACATCTCCGTTCCCCTGCTTATAATGGAAGCCAGGACAGATACCTGTGTGATAAGCTCATCAAGCTCTGGTAGGCTTGTTGGGTACGAAGAATGTATATTTTGGGAAACCTAGTTCTTTCAATTTCATAGACTAATGAGTTGTACTAGATTAGGATTCTGTTGTGTATTCATTCATCCAAATATACATATCTAAAAATATTAAGATTTAATACTGGGAGATGAAAAGATAAGTTAGGTATCATACATGACTAACTCACGCAAGCCCCTATCTTTACACAACAGTCACAAGACCAGCACCGTAAGAGTTTTTGAATCTGGAAGGAAACATTTCCAAGTAAGATGTATCTCCAGTGATATAGGAAATGCCATCTTCTGTCATCAAGCCATCTCTAAATTCAGGCTTTCCTGTTTGTTCTTCTAGCTGCTGCTCCTAATTCCAGATGAAAAATTCCTGCCGTTCAGAGGCAGAGTCGTCTGTACATAATTTATGAAAGTCTTGGGTTCCCTCAAAATGAAAAGAGTTACTGAAATAGAAGTTTTCTTATTATCATGCCAACAGCAGACACACAACATCATCTCACAAACATGCTCTGTCCTACAGCCCAAAGCACCTACACTCACGTTCCTCCATCAGAAAGATCTTTCCACTTCCTTCAAAAACAAACCTCCTTCGCATACAACCGCTTTCCCCCTCCCAGTAGTATATGCAGGCCTCCTCCCCCAGCAAGCAAGCTGGCAGGAGCGTGAGAATACACACACACACACACACACACACACACACACACACACACACACTCCTCCAGCACACACCTCTCTTCTCATTCCCTAAGAGCCCTGGAGGTGTGTGTGCGAATGTCTGAACTGATGACATATTGTGACAGACCGCGCAAGAGTGAGGCACAGCCACAAAGCAATGCAGGTCACAGCAATAGGCTTTATATAACCCAGCGCCACGGAGAGACCTAAAATAGCAGCCTCCCTGCTGCTCAGTTAGTCTCCTCCATCAAGCGGGGATAAAATTAGAGCAGGCACTGACGCGTACCTGCGTCTGCAGTGGGACTCCAGGGAGACAGTGAGAATAAGCTCGACACTGCCATACGCCATGCAGGCTGCCAGATTCTTCAGGTCCAATCTGTCACAGAGGGGTGTGTGTGTGTGTGTGTGTGTGTGTGTGTGTGTGTGTGTGTGTGTATGCACACATGCAAAGGGAATGTATGTATGCACCATGTGGAACCCTGCTCTGAGGAGGACATTTCAAGGGAATGGCCTGGAGCTGATGGTGCAAGAAGGATGTTCCAGGCTTTTGGAGTGGAAGTCAGTTTCCACACCGTCCCATTTTACCTTGCAGTTCTTCTTCTTCTTTTTTTTTTTTTTTTGAGGGCAGTGTCACTGGCCCTCACATGTGGGACCTAAACTGGGGCCTCTGGCGTCCCAAGCCAGCGCTCAACCACCGTGCCACTCGGCCAGCCTGACCTTGCAGTTTTTCTTCACTGCCCTCCAACAACAATAAATCCTACCATGTCTATTTCAGCCTGACCAAACATACACAATCTGGAGATTAAAAGGCTGTGTCAAGAAGTCAAGAGGAGGGACAAGGCCGGGTGAATTTGGCTGACTGTTCTGTAGGCCTCGGGACCTGACCTTGACTGGAGGCCATGATCACTGCTCACAGGTATCATGGGCAGAAATGCTTTCCAGCTGAGGCAGCTGGGTAATCTATTCTTTTTCTGCTTGAAGGTGGGCAGGGCAAAATAAATTTTTTCCCCAAAAAAATATATAGTTAAAGATTTGTTATCTTGATCACTGGGTACCAGATATAAATTCCATGTAAATTCCAAGGGGGGAATTGTAGCTGACCCCAGGAAAGAGAGGCCATAGAAATGACATGAATAGTATAGACAAAATAAAATGAAACTGGGTTCTGTTTCTTTTGTTTCTTTTTGTTTTTTTAAGAAAGAGTAATCATTCTATACCATTACCTTTGAAATTCTACTCGTACACGTTCATTTCTGGTGGGGACAGGGGTGTTTCTGTCCTTGGAGTTCTCTTTTAAGTAAATACTTCAGAGAGTGGTAACATATTAAACTATTTCACATGGAGGGATCATGATTTAACAGATTCTTTTCCTTTTAAGGTAACCCGAATAAATCCTGCAACTCCCCTGTCACTCAGAGTCTGCACAGTATCATCTTTCAAAATGAAACAAAACCATACATACACAGGAAAAATCATCTAAAGGAATTAATAACTCATTAAAATTTTTATTACTATTTTTATTTAAATATTGAGAATGGCAAATAAATAAATAAAAAAGAAGGATCTGCTCAGTAAACATAGCCCCACTTCTGAACCTCCTTTTCCTCACCTCTCTAAACCTTACAGCTGCCCTGAGCCCCCTAATACATCCAGACACCCAACCTTCATAAATATGTCTCTCTCTCTCTCCCAATTTCTCTCTTTTATTTTTGTATAAATTGACTAGCTCTCTGGCTTCTTCTAGTCCTCTCCAATCTGCCCACTGTTCGGCTTCTCCACATACACAAAAAGGAATGTCCAGAAAATGACTCAAGAAGCAAGAGTCTGTTCCCCATTAGAAGCCTGGGCATAAGGGTTCAGGAAAAGTGTGGATATTGATCTTGTCAGACCAGCAGAGCTGCACTGCACTAATGGGTGAGGTCAGGGATCCCTGGGGAGAGACTTCCTGGGAAAGGACCTTTCAAGGAGATGCATGGGGAAATGGAGAAATGCAAGAGGAGGGAGCTTCAAAGTGAAATTTTTCTTGTCTCTAGCCTACCCTGTGCTGTTCATTACCAGCTGCTGGGGATAAGAAGTCACTGAAAGAATGACTTAATATGTGACTTAATAGGTCAGCCCCAGCCTATGGCCCTACTGGAAAACTCCATTGCCACTGAACAGGTTTCTTCATGCTCTTGTACCTTTGTTTGTGGTCTTCTGTGTTTCCAGAATGTCCTTTCTATACTTCCCTCTTCCCTATCCAACAGCCCCCTTCCTTGGCAGCCTAGAGCACTTAAATTCATTGTTCAATCCTCAACTTAAAAGTTACTTAGCCTGGCACTTTCGTTTTCCTTCTCCCTCCCTGACCCTTGGTAGGCAGAATTCTAAGATGGGCCCCAAGATTCCTGCCCTAGTGTACATGTCTCATATACCATTGTAAACCCTTGAGTATGGCTAGGATCTGTGAATTTGATGTGACATCATTCCCTTGATTATGGCAAAAGGGATTTTGCAGATGTAATTAAGGTCCCTAATCTGTTGATTCTGAGTTAATTAAAAGAAAATTATCCTGGGTAGGTCTGACCTAATAAGGTGAGCCCTTCAAAAGAGGGATTGGAAACCACTCCCCGACCCCGCCGCCACCACCATCACCACTCCCCAAAATCAGAGAGAGTCTCATTACAGCCTTGAAGGAAGCTGCCATGTTGTGAGAGGTTCTATGCAAAGGGCCATGTGACAAGGACTTGACAGCAGCCTCTGGTTGTTGAGAATGGTCCCCACTGACAGCTAGAAGGAAAACAAAGATATCAACGTACAGACTCAGGAAACTAAATTTTGCCAACAACCATGTGAGCTTGGAAGAGGACCCAAACTCTAGAAGGGAATGCAGCCTAACAGATAGATGCCTTGATTGCAACTGGTGAGGCCCTGAGCAGAGAACCCAGTAAGCCATGCTAGAATGCCTGACACACACAACCTGTGAGATAATAAATGTTTATTGTTTTAAGCCACTAAGTTTGTGGCACTTTATTATGCAGTAATAGAAAACTCATACCAACCCCTTCCCAAGATGGTCCCCAAAAACCATCCTCTGGACTCCACAGCATATTGTACTTGCCAGCATGGCAACCCTCCTCGCACCATATCGAAATTATCCCCTGTACATCTGTTACCCCCAATTCTAGTCTCAGTCTTCTTTGGGCCTGGCACCCAGGATCTAGAAGTAATAATAGGAAGTAACATATGTTTGTTGAATTCATATCATGCAGAAACAAAAATCACTTTTATCTTCACTTGCTGGGAATTTTAAGCAGAGGTCATCTTTTTTTTTTTTTTCTTCAAAGTCCATGTTCTTTTATTATACCATCTTACATTTTGATGGAAAATTTTCCCTTGCTAAAACAATAACATATTTTTACACATTTACTCAGGTAACTCTGAATATTCCAAATTATAGGCATCTCCAAAAAGTTTAGTAAAGCTTTATATTCAAGTATAGCATTTATAGACAAGCACACATGTAATTGTACTGCTCACTGTATGCAAATAGGTTAGTCCATCCATCTAACTCTACCCATCCAAGAAGCAGACCACGACTAGCAATTCAGAAACTCCTTTTCACCTCTCAGATATTACCTCTCTCCCTCAATAGCTATCAGTGACCCCAGACTCCTAACACAAGAGATTTAACCTGCCAAGGTTTGAATTTCATAAATGGAATAACACAGTTTGTATACTTTTCTTTCAGCCTTCTTTCACTGAACATGCTTGTGAAATTTGTCCATGCTATTGAGTAATTCATTTTATTCATTGTCATATAGTATTCCATTATATTAATATATCACAAAGTATTTACCCATTCTACCTTTAGTGAGCTTTGGGATAGAGTCCAGTTTTTGTCCATTACTATAATGCTGTGAACTTCCCTTTTGTTTTATTTTAATGAGTACATGTATACATTTCTGATGGTTATATACATGGATATGTTAGTATCGAGTCATAGGTTTGGCTAGGTTCAGCTTACCAGGTATCAACAGTTTTCTGAAGTGGTTGTACCAACTCGCTCTCCCACAGCAAGGTATGAGTTTCTCTTACTCCACCATCTTGCCAATCCAGAGAAATATCAGTCATTTCATTTTAGCCATTCTGAGAGATGTGTGTAGTTGAAGCTCATAGATTCAATTGAGGCCTAATAAGGTGGAGCCACCTTTCATGTTATTTTGGCTATTTGGATATCCTCTTTTGTAATGTACCTGGTTAAAGTATTTTATCCAATTTTCTGTTAGTTTTCCATCTTTTTCTTATTGACTTATAGGAGACCATGATATATTCTGGATAACAGCTCCTTTTTTCAGAAGTAATATTGTAATGATTTTCGCGAACTCTGGATTTGCTTTTTACCACATAATGGTGACTTTTAGTAAAAAAAAAAAAAGTTTTGGTCCGGCCGAGTGGCACACTGGTTAAGAGCTGGTTTGGGATGCCAGCGGCCCCGGTTCGGATCCCACATATGAGGGCCAGTGACACTGCCCTCTACAGATAACAACAGCTCTACCTGGAGCTGGGCTTCACGAGCCCTGGCGATGATGTAGGCTGCAGCTCCTGCTGCAGTGGGCTGCCATAGGCTGCAGTGAGTGGCTGGCAGCCAGCGTGAGCTGCCAATAGCCACGGTGAGCGGCCGTCCAGAGGCCGGCAACTGAGCGCAATGACGATACCAACATGGGCCAGTGAAGCAACATCTGAAGACTAGTCCGCAACTAGACTGAAGAACAAAAGGATAGCAACTCGTCTGTTCCTCTTCCCCTATTTCCCAACGCTATTCCCCTCCCTCAATTCCTCAATTAAAAAAAAAAAAAGTTTTAGTTTTGTAAAAGTGCAACATAGCTTTCTTTTTCTAAATGTTTAGGTATTTTTTGGTCCTATTTAAGAAATTTTTTTTTTTTTTTTTGAGGGCAGTGTCACTGGCCCTCATATGTGGGAACGAACCTGGGCCGCTGACTTCCCAGGCCAGCGCTTAACCACTGTGCCACTCGGCCGGCCAAGAAATCTTAATTTTAAAAAAATGTTTATTTCACAATAAAATAATTAAAAAAGAAATCTTTGTATACCCAAAGACTATGATGAATATGCTACCTTATGATTATTTTTTAAAAGCTATTTTCCTTTTACTTCCCACATATTTATCTGTATTCTTCTTGGAAGTGACTTTTGTATATGGTGTGATATAGATAGGGTTTACATTAAATTTTTATGTGGATTTTCAGTTGACTCAGCAGCACTTATCAAAAAGCCTGTTCTTTGCTTACTGCCCTGAAATTCTGTCTTTTCATAAATCAAGTATTTGCATATGTGTGGTTCTTAGAGGTCATCTTTTTAATTTTTTTTAAAAGAGTACAATGTAAGTGGATCATGAGTATTTTTTTATTTTATAGAGATCATCTTCTTGACCTCATATATGAGCAGGGCTCTCTCAGTTCTCCATGATATTTTGTATGCATGTAAATAGATTCAATTGTTAATATAATATATCCCGTAATAGTCCCTAAAACAAAATATTGTTTCAGATCTCCCCTTTAGCTCTAGGTTACAACATTTCTGTTGACTATTTTGGGAATATCAGATCCTCTATAACAGCATCTTTAAAATCACATCTAATAATGCTGATCCTTCAGCTGGCAAGTCTATGCTTACATATCCAGGCCTCAACTCTTAGCCAAATGCTGTCTCTCCCAGAGGCCTCTAGGACAGCCCCCAAAGCACACCAGAGCACACCTACTGAACTGTTAGTCAACAGCCTCTGGATCTCACGTGGATGGTACTGTTGCTGCGTTGTCCCCTCAAAGACAATTGTATGGGCCAGTCCGTGTGACCTGACATTTGGTTTAGGAAATACAGTCCCTGAAGCCACATATGACCATAAGAACAGGGGACAGGTCTTTGAGGTTGCTTTGCCTAATTCCTACCCCACCCTCATATGCATGTGTGCACATACGCAGACCCAGGCATGCACGCACACATACAGCCCTTCTTTATTGGCTCCACTGATAAATATAAATGCCTGTAACAGGGGACCGAGCTTTTGATTTCTCTCCATGTAAAAAATATTTGTGGAATAAAAGTTCCCCAATGGGACTCTGGGTGCACCCAAGTCACACATTTCCTTTGCCACCATTTTGCCACCCTGGTCAGAATTTCCTTTGGCCTTAGAAAAAAGGGGGAGGGATTTCCCATGTATCAGGGCATCTGAGCCCAGGGACTTGGGGGCAGGGGGAGAAGAGGAAGTGAGGGTGGCATGGCAGGCGCCTCTCTGTGCCTTTGATTCAGACATTCCTTGTGCTTACTAGGTGTGGACACCTTTCTCTGAGCCTATTCTCTTGGTGAAAATGGGTGTAAGAATCATATTGACCTCATGGGGTTATTTTAAGGTTTATATGAAATAATGCACTTAAGGCAGACAGCTCAAAGCTTAACACACAAAAAACTACCCAGTGCCCTTTAGCTACTACTATTATTTGACCTTTAATCAGGCTTAACTTTTAGGATCTCAGAAACTGGGTGGAAATTGGCCCACCCCCAGAGTTGCTGGTTGCTCAAGTCTTAGGGTCTCCAGAAGGTAAGTAGGTCTGACAAACTGCTCATTACAGCCTGTTCCCCAGTCACCTCACCCCCCATCCCGGGAGTGGCAAGGAAAGAATTTGGCAAGAAACCCAGGAGTGAGACAATAGGTGTGAATGATGAAACAGGAAGTCTGGTTTGGAAGCAAGTGCCAACAGTAAACTACTCATGTAGAACACTAAGTCAGGCTGCTGATTGGGCACTGAGCCATCATTCAGCTCAAGCTTCAAAGGGAAGTTTTGTATCAGTGCCCCCAAATTAAAGAAAGTAGCCCTTCAGGTCAGCAGCGAAATATATTTAGTTGGAGACCAAGGGCTCATTTGAGACAGCACAGGCTTTGGCCTTCTGGATTCAAATCTTAGGTTGCCCAGTTATTATGTGACCTTAGGTATATTATTCAACCTCTCTGCGCCTCAGCTTCCTTATCTTTGAAATGGGCAGGGCTGTTGGGAGGGTTAATTGGGATAACATGCAAAGAGCCTAGCACAGCACCTGGCCCACTCTATAAATGTGTATCCCTCCCACTTCTCCTCCCAGGTGTCTGGGACACCCCTCCACCTCTTCCTTGTCTGCCAGCTGAGGACAGTTGACTATACTGTCTGAGATGACGCTCGTTCCTGATTACTTGATATTGCCACATCGCTGGCCTTATCACTGCTTATTGACTGTAAGACTGGATGCTCTCTGCTCCACCTGGCTCCTTCCTGCCAGGTGGCTTCTCCTGACGCACTTGGACAATGGTGAAGGGTTGGGCTAGGTCACCTGGTGGCAGCAAGATTGATGTGGGAAAGTTTCTGCTTACTATTCCAAATGTATGAGAAGGAATTACTTTAGAAACACCTATGTACCTCTGTGCCTGTAACAAACACCCCTTGACAAGTCCACCTCCTCAGGGTGCCCTGGCTCCATCCTCTCTATGGACGTCCTGCCTGGTCTTCCCTCCACCATTTTTGTGGTTCCCAGGCTTCTCTTCAAATTCCCTGTGGGTTCTTCTTCCTCAGCATCTCCTAAGTGTTGGGATTACAAGGGTTCCACCCTGAGCCCTTTTCTCTCATCCTCTTCCACAGGCTCTCTGGGTGATCTCATCCAGGATCTCAACCACAGCCATTCTCTGTTGATTTCCTCACTCATCTGTCCAATTCACACCCCTCTCCTGACCACAGATTTGTTTGTACAGCTGTTTCTGGAACATTTCTAGCCAGTGGTTCCACAGCCCCTCAGACTCAATACCGCCACCATGCAAACCCAGGAGCTTCAGCAAACCTCCTAACTGGTCTCTATCTTCTGTGAATTCTATTTCCTTAGTCTCTCTTAGCTGTCTCCCCTCCTTTCTATCTCCATTCTGCAGCCTACATTCAGACTGTCCTCTTATCCCCCCTGCAATACTGAACCGCTGCCCAAATGAGCTCCCTGGCTCCGGCTTCATCCTTCATAATTGCCCCTAGGGAGATCTTTCTAAAATGTAAAAATCTCCTCTTAAAATTCCTCAAGCCCTTATGATCAGTCAAGGGCCAGCCAGGGAACTGATATCACACCAGCTATTCTAACCAATCTCATTTAAGATTTAAGATTAATTTCAGATCAGTTATTTCCTAAGTCTAAAGTTGTCAACTAGGAAACTGAAAAGACAAAGAGAATGCTAAGTTATCACTGAGGTAGCAACTAGAGAAAGGCTCTACCACCCCCCACCCCTTACCCCCACCTCCACCCCCGGGGCTGTGGGCACAAACGGGAGAAGTTGGGATAATAAATTTCCATTGCCTTAATGATAGAAAACCCACTAGTGTGATATACAGAGCCCCGCTCTGTGTCCTGCTTATCGTCTTGTCCTTTTCTGGAGACAGGGCACCGGCTTCCCCATAGTGAGCCCAAGTCTGCAGTCATTCTGCTCTCAGACCTCCAAGCTTTTCTACATGTGCTGCCGCTGCCTGGAATGCTACTCTCCATCTTTTTTACCCCTCAAGAAAGGCTCAGGGAGGCTTTTTTTCATTCGGGAAAGGTTTTCCTGACTACTGCCCCCCAACTTCAGGGAGAATTCAGTGGTCCCCTTTCTTAAGGGTTTCCATAATATCTTGGTCGTGACATCACACTGTACTGTCATTGTCATTTTAGCCATCTATGAGCTCCATGGGGCAGGACAGAGCAGTCCCTTTGTCCTCAGCTTTCAGCACCACGCCTGGAACATAGTATGTGCTCAATAATGTTTAGTGTTAAAGTCAGACCCACATTTCCTCTCATGTAAATAATAATCTCCTACCTGCTTTCTGCGTCAAATCCATCCTTCCTAAGGGCAGCACTAATCACACGTGTCCAATGATCAAAAAAATCTTCAGTGGCTCCCCATTGTCTGAGGAATAAAGTCCAGCATTAGCATGCCATGTCTGGCACTAGTCTCCAACTTTCCTATCTTGGCTTATAGCCCTCTACACCCCTGCATGTATCATGAGCCCCTCCCATGCTGGGTCACCCACTATTTCCTCAATACCTTGAACTCTTTCCCTCCAGATCAGAGTTCATTTTGTTGCCTTCACTGGGAATGCCTTTGAGGCTTCCTTTGCCTGTTGCAATTCTCCCCAATGCTCAAAGGCCATAGTTCATAGGTCATAGGCAGCTTGCTTTAAGAAAGCTTCCTGCATCCTCCTTTAGTGGTAGAGGATAAAGTCCAAATGTTTAACAGGACCTTCACACCCCTGTGGGGTCTGGCCCCTACTCACTGGTCCAGCCTTATCTCTTTCCACTTTCCTTCTTGCTCTGTCTGCCCTGGAATACTGGCCTTCTCTGGTTCCTGGGATGTGCCATGCTCTTTCACACTGCCGCACCATTGTTCCAGCTGTCCCCTCTGCATGGGAGGCTATTTCTGACCACCCTTCACCCCGCTCACTTTCCTGAAACCCAGACCAAGTGAGTGTTCTCTGTTGAGCACTCTCCCTGTGTTTGTTCTTTTATTCAGCCACTGTCCCTGTGTCTACAAAGCTAGACTGTATGCTGCATGAAAGCAGGCCCTGCGTGTCTCATTTATCATCACTAGATGCTCAGTCAATGTAATAAATGTTTATTCATTAAAAAGCTCCCTCGTTTATAGCATTCTCGGCAGTCTGCAGCGAAGTAGTTATCTTTGTACATTTCTCCCCAGCTTGATCTTAAGCTTCCTTAAACAACAACAACAACAACAACAACAACAACACAAACAAAACCTTTTTATTTTGGACATTTTCATTGATACACAAAAGTGAAGAAGAAGAATAACTCCCCTTTTCCCATTAGGCTGCCTTTACAGTCATCAATATTTGGCCAGTCTTCTTTCATCTGTATTTTTTTTTTTCTAGATTATTTTAAAGCACACCTCAGACATCATAAATCAAACACTTCTTGAGAGACTTGGTGTGTCTTGTTCATCTTTACTTTTCATGTAGCCCTTAGCTTAGCTTCTGACCCCCAACAGATGATAAATGTTTATTGAATTAATTAATTAGAGAAAAATGTCATTCATTCACAAATTAACTCAACAAAGTCTTATTGAGCAGCCACTCTATACCAGGCACTGTTGGCACTGGGGAGGACAAAGGGAATGAATGAATGAATGAATGAATGAATGAATGAATGATGAAATTTTAAAAGTACCCCATAGTACTAAGATCTATGCAGGTCATTAAACTGGATGACATGATAGCCAGTGATTAAGTGGCTACTTAGAACAAGTGGTTTGGGAGAACTTCTCTGAAGAGGTGACATTTAAAAGGAGTCCTGAGTGGCAAGAAGGAACTAAAATGGCAGCTGAGGGGAGGAAGTGGTCCAGATATAAAGAAAAGCAACTGCAGCATCCCTGAAGTGAGGCAGCTTGACTGTTGGAGGAACAGAGAGAAGGGCGGTGTGGCTAGAGTGAGGAGGCTTGGGGATGGGGCAGGAGCTGGGGTGTGAGGGGCAGGCAGGCCACATCCTATAGGACTTTGCAAGACAAGGCAGAGTTTGGGTTTTCATGAATGTTTGTTGAGCATCCACTAGAGGCTTTTAAGTGGCAGGGTGGCGCGATACGATTTGTTTAAGAGATCTTTTGGGCCATGGTATGAACGATACACCATGAGGCAGCAGCAGCACAATTGCAATAGCTTAGGAAAGGATGGTGGTGCTTCAGACCAGGGTGAGAGCAGGGACAATGGAGAGACAGAGAAGACCCAGGAGGTATTTTGGAGCCAGAGTCAATGGGTCTTGTTGAGGGACTAGATGTGGAGGTGAGGGAAAGATTCCTGGTAGGAGTAAGGTCGCTAGGCATCGGTGGCAGGGGAGGAGGTGATCAGGAAGTGCCAGTGGGTGAAGAGCAGTGTGGCCAGACATGACACCAGGTGGAGTCACTATGCTCAAATAGTTTTATTTTAGAGGCTTCTACACCAGCCTCAATTTCCTCTTTCATCCAATGGACATGGTGATACCATCTTGAGGGTTTCTTTTGAAGGTTGAATGAGAAAGTGTGTCAAAGGCCAGTCAGCAGTGGCTGGCACAGAGTCAGCACACAACGAACACGAGTTCTTGTCCATTGTCTCAACCCTAAACACACCTCTCAGCTCATCAGCCACATCTGCCTGAGGACTCATCCTGGGGAGTGGGTGTACTTCCCGTCCCTACTCTGGGAGTGTTACAGTTCCCAGGGAGACCTGGTTCACCCACTCACTTGTTGGGTAATTCCTGTACTTTTGCTGCTTCTAATAGGAAGGGCTGGGATAACAGGGAAATGATCACCCTAGGGCTAAGGTATTCTTGGATGAGTGAGCCCCGGAACTCCTGGGGAACCTGCACTTGCCCATAGAGAGGTAAAAATGAGAGGGGGGCAGGAAGAGAGGGAGACTTTATGCACTGCCCCTCTGTCCCTGTGAGACCCAGAGACACTGGATGGAACCCCAGGGACCCACTGCTCTCTGCTCAGGGTTGCTCCCACCCTTCAATGACTGAGTGAGCACAACAGCCCTGGTAACTTTCCTCAACTTGCCCTTAGGGGAAATGCATCTGGACCTCCTAGACCGCCTAGAACTAGAACCCACGAGCAGCAGCCAGGGTATCCACCTTCCCCTCCCCGCAAAAGAGCACAAGTGCTAATCTTTCTTTTTTTAAGTTACATATGTATATGTGTGTGAACACACACATACGTGTACACACACACATACAAGTATGTACACACATGTTTTATAATTACGCATATGCATAGAAAGACAAAAGGGACATATACTAAAATGTTAAATGTGAATTTTCTCTGGGTGGCTAAGCTATGAGTGGTTTTCACTTATTTTTGTGCTTTTCTTTATTCTCCACAATGCAGTGTTTTCTAATAAAGGCAAACTGTGATAGTTAAAGAATCTCTAAAATAGCTTTCTTTCAAAGTGTGCACAATCATCCACAATTCAAAACTGTTCCTGAAACAGTCTCCATGGGGAACATTTGTGAGAAAGTGATGGCAGAGAGCATTCATTTCATTCATGCCATTTTTCAACAAATATTTGAGTGAATAACAGGTATTACTGCTGGACCCTCTGGTAATACAGTTCCTGTTCTCAGGAGCTTAAAAATTCAGATTAAATAATAATAGTAATAATAATAATAATAATAATAATAATAATAATAAAGCAGAATACTGCAAGGAAATAAGTGAATAATTCAAAAAATAAAGGATCTTGAGGAGAATGAGACAACTTCCAGCTGGAGGCATCAGAGACAATTACATATGAAAACGGGATTTGAAGGGGTGGGCAGGATTTGGATAAGTGGAGCAGATGAAAGGGTATTCAGGGCAAGGCCAATGGCATAAACAAAGGCACAGAAACAGAGGAGTACCAAGCGTGTTTGGGAAATAGCAAATAAAAGACACTGTGTCTTGGCTAACCAGTGTTTATTATGTATAAATACATATATACTCTCTAGAGAATTTGCTCAGAGTAATCCTGTAAAGCAGATGAGGCAGTAGCACGCTCCCATTTCATAAGTTGGGAAAGTAAAAGTCTGAGGCGATAATGGCTTCTATCCAAGTCCTCCAAGTAGTAACGAAAGACACGGAAAGAGAAAGTTCTCAGATCTCCTGACCCCAAGGGCGTTCACACCTGGAAAAGAAATTGTGGATAGCGATGGAGGGGTTTCCATCAATGGAGAAAAACCAAGTCACTGAGAATACGGGCAGCATTCCATTACTCATAACCAGATGGCCTAACAAATCAGCCCTCTGTGTGTGTGGATAGACTGTACATCATTGCTGGGACATAGAGAAAGGTGTAGAAAAATATACACCATGTTGTCACCATCTGTTTGGGTGGAGAAAGGTGCAAGAAAGAAAGAAGGAAGGTGGGAAAAGAAGGAAGAACATGAATAAAACATTTGAAAGAGTGCAGTTGGGAAAAGCATATGCGTGTACAAATATGTTCATTTGCAGGCACCAGTTTATAATGGGAAAAATGGAAACAACTAAAATGTTTAGGTAGAGATTTTAGTTAAAATAATGATGGCATATTTGGACCATAGAAAAACTTTTCAGTCTTTCAAAATGATAAAGAGCATATACAATTATTCATATGAAACGATGTTTAGAAGACATATTTTTAAGTGGAGAAAAACTATGTAGTAGTATGGACAATATGAACCCAGCTCTTTATGTTAATTAACACATGGAAACCACTTCAATGATGGCTGTCAATGGCTATAGGCTTATAGTTTTTTAACAGATTTTTTTTTTTTTTTAAGATTAGGAAAATTAGCAAGAATTCTAATCTGCTTTTAAGTTACATTTTCTTGTTTACTGGACTTCATCTCCAGCGTTGTCCTTCCTTTATTTTCCTCATTGATCTAATTGGCCCCCTTGGAGCACTATGGAGAATTACTGCGACTATGCTGCCTGTTTCCTGAAATGTCCCACTGGTGGGATGACTTGTCCTGCTGTCCATCCTGGGGTTTATTCACAACAGATCCTCAGCCCCAAAATAAACACTGGGGTGTTTCCTCTTCCTAAAGGGGAAGCAGAAGCCCCTGGTGAGCAGAGGGAAGGGTGAGCCCTGTCTAGACCATCATCCAGGGGGAATTCTGTCTACACAGTTCCCCCTGGAAATCCCCGGACTCTGCTGACTCAGGGCTCCCATTCTGATGGTGCCTCAGATCCCAGCCAGCCTTCCTCCAGCACCCGGCTTCATCCCATTTCCCTAAGGAAAGGTAAATTATCTCAGAGCCCAGTAGTGCAGGGTGACCTTTCAATGCAGAATGTGCTCCGATAAGGTAACATTACAGCCTCCTTGATAGATGGCCTGTCGAGCCCGGCTTTGGGCTCTGCCTGGAGATAATCCTCTCCTCTCAGCTCTGGGATGAAAAACAGGCTGGGGAATGGCCTGAAGAGACTCAAAGAACAAAGAGACATTTCAGGAATGCAGGTAAACAGGTCCCAGTTTTGTTTCTGAGTACAAGAATCAAGTGCAATAATGAATTTTGACCATGGGCAATTTGCCCCCTTTCCCCAGGAAAAATTTGGGAATGTCTGGTGATATTTTGGGTTGTCACAACTGGAGGGGGTGTTTGTGTAGAGCTGAGATCCAGTGGGTAGAGGCCTGGGATGCTACTAGACAGCTCACAATGCACAGGATAGCACCCACCCCCAAATGTCAATAGCGCTAAGGTTGGGAAACTTGCTCTAAGGTGTGTTCTGTGCTTTACAGATGCAAAAACAATCCCCAGACTTAGGGCTATTTGAAAAGGAAGGCCCACTGAGAGAAAGATTTTCCTAAAGATAAGAGCCATGTTTCTAAGCTGCTGGTTCCCATCAAAACATGGTATAGCTCTATTTTAAAAGTATTTTATAGGGGCCGGCCGAGTGGCACGGTGGTTAAGCACTGGCTTGGGAAGCCAGCGGCCCCGGTTTGGTTCCACATATGAGGGCCAGTGACACTGCCCTCAAAAAAAATAAAAGTATTTTTTAAGTGATTGTCTTATAAGTATGTCTTTTTTTAAGGGGGAAAAAAATTGTGGGAAAAGGTAGAGGGCAGAACAGTGAAAGGCTTGGATTCTGACCACTAGCTTTGCTCTGATTCTGAGCATTTGGTGATTAAAGACAGGCTCTTATATCAAGAATCAAGCAAATAAAGCAAAAAGTGGAATCCATATTTGTCTTGTAAACCCTTATAATTGTCTGGAACCTTGGAAATAGCTTTGACCATATCTGAAAGTGTATCAACACAATACAGAGTGAACTGCAAATGTAATTAACACGAGTTAATTTAACTAATAGGTGGTTAAATGTCTATGGTTCAAGTTGCATCAGTGAAGACTTGTATTAACTATGTCATCAATAATCACATCTGCCAGATCTTCGCTTTGCTTCTTCCTACAAATCCTCTGTGCTTCCTTGGATATCTTGAGTCTCTGGTATGTTGCTGTTACGTGTCCTCCTCCTTGGACTCTTTTCCCAAGATCTGATTTGATTCACCAAGCATTTACTGTGCCCTTCCAGTGTGCCCAACAGTATGTATGGTAGCTGCTGTGGATACATACATAGTGCATGGATGCTAAGTTGGGATTGGTCTAGGATTTTGAGACTTAAGGCTTGAGAAGAATGTGTTGCCTCTGATGAAAGAGGACACTAGGTGAGGGAGTGGGACCTGGATTGGACTGGAAGATAATGACTCAGGATGTGAGATTATCAAGGACATCCCAGAGGAAAATGTTCATGAAGTTGCCCAACCTGGAGGGTTGGGTCTCAGGTGAGAACATGAGCTCAAGATCTAAATGTGGAAAATTTTCACGTAATGATGAGTCCATTGAGACGGGCAGAAAATAGAATAGAAGCCCAAGGGGTGGGCTTTGAGGTGTAAATCATAGTTGAGGGGTAGGAGGAGGAAGAGAATGCAGCAAAGGAGATGACTAAGAACAATTGGAGAAACAGGAAGACAAGCAAGGGAGTACAGCACCGTTGCAGTTGAGGAGAGAGGTTTTTTTTCTTTTTTTTTTAAGGGACAGTAAAAAAAATGTCAAACCTTCATGGCATGAACCCTGAGAAAAGGACCCTGGGATGTAGGGTGACCAACTGTTCTAGTTTACCCAAGGCTATCTCAGTTTTAGTGCTGAAAGCCATGGGCAAGCAGGGCAGTTGGGATGTGCAAAACCTTGAACTAGACACAAAGTTGGGGTACCAAAAATGAATAGTGCAGCAGCCAGTCATGTCGATACATATCCTCTAAAAGATCACATTTTTAAAAAATCAGATTCTGCATTTGCCACATCCTCTGAGTATGGCCCTGGCTCGGACAGAGGCCAAGGTTAATAAGCTGAACTAGTTGGAATCAGTCTTTGAAAACTTTTGATCACTTTTTGAGGTTTTTAGCCTGGAACCATTTCCTATCATGACATTTAGTTAGCTAAACTCTCATTTGACTCAAGTACTGTTTCTCTAAATTGTCCTCACTTAGGTGATTGCTTTTACTGGAAACCCAGCTGTCAAGATAGAGTTGATGGGTTTCAGAAAAGAAAGGACAGGATGCCTAAAACCAATGCACCTGATAGAAAGATTAAAGAAAACTAGCTCACTCCATCAAAGCTAGAGATCCAATTTTGAGGAAACTGAAACAGATTTGGGGAACTACATGGTACATCTCTGACAACTTCCAGAAGCCTGGAGCTTTTCTGAAGACGAAATGTGTTGTGTTTTTATGAGCAGTTGTCGCAAAGCTCTTTTTTCAGTAGTATCTTTGTGATGCTTGGAAATCAGAGGAAACTGTGAATGATTTTCATGTTTTTTGTTTTTGTTTTTCACTTGCTTTTGGTTCTGCCCATTTCCTTTAAGCTGGAGGCCAAAAGCTGGCTGCCAGTGGACCAATTCAGCCTGTGAATGTGTTTTGTTTGGCCTACAGGGTGTTTTTTAAAATTTTGAATTAGCTGCCAGCATTTAAAAACCAGATTTCACCAGAAAAAAAAAAAATCAGGATTTCCTGCTTTTCTTGAGAAATTGGAAGATCTGAAGACATTGGGGCTGATCTGTACAAATGGGAGTAATCCACAGGAGCTGAGCAGCAGCTGCTCCTTTTGCACAGGGCATGTGCCCTTCCCTTGGCCCCATCCCCACCTGGCCTGCTATCTTCCTGCACTTTCCTGCTAGGCCCATCCCAAGACTCCACAGAGAATGAGGCTCCCAAAATACCTCAGTCATTAGTTCTAAACCACTTGCCTTGACCTGTTTCCTGTTCTACATCCCAACATGTTCCCGAGCCTTGGAGGTTCTGACGTCATGACTGATTTCCTGTTTGGGGATTCGATTCATCCCCCTGGCTGGACACCTGGCAACATTCCCCCAGGTTACCTGAGCTTCCTGCCTCTGCCCCTCTAAGTCAAGAAATCATACCCATGTTCCCTGCTGCTGGCAGTCACAAAACCAAGCCACAGGCTCCCCGGCTTGGTTTGCTCTCACTTTGTATCTGTCTCTGCTCTTATTCCCCACTCACCACTTCTTTCAGGGCTCACCTGGCTGTTGATCCTTTAACTTTGTCTCCTGTTTCCATCCTTGAAATCATCCCTTGGATTTGACCATAGAGTTCAGCTCATATTTTAACTCTGGGCCCCTCTCTCTTAAGCTTTGCTTGTGACTCTTTCTTCTTACAAAATCTTCAACTCAATTCAGCTCTTGGAAATAGAGTAATGCTAACAAACAAATCCCCAACATGTCAGTGGATTAACATAATAAAAATTTATTTCTCACTCACCTTACAAGTCAAATAGGAGTTTTCCTTGCATGAAGGCAAGATAGGCTCCTTCTAGCTGTGGCTTTGCCATCCTTGAGGGCCTAAGAATCCTCCTTATCTGGCTAGTGGGGGAAAAAAAAGGAGAGAGTGGCGAAGAAACCCCTGCTTCTTAACTGCCTTGCAGCTTAAGGTGACACATGTCACTTGCACTCACATTCCATTGGTGAGAACTAACCATGTGTTACCACCTAAATGTAAGAGGAGATAGGAAATGCAGTCTGTGGGTGAGGTGCCATCCCCCAGTGACAGTGTCATGCAATGGAAGGGAGAGCCTGAGTTTGGGGATGGCAGCTGGCTCTCTCTGCCACAGCACCCAGTCCAAGCAGAAGCACCATAACTGGTTCCCTGGCTGAGCTGCTATCAATTCCCATTGGGTGCGCATAGGAATTTGCATGTTTCTCTCCAGGGTTATAGAAGTCTCCATGGCAGCACTCTCTATGGCAACGGACAGAAACCCAAATCAGCCTAAGAAAAAAGGGCATTTGTTGGCTCACATAACAGGGAAGTTCAGGGGGTGAGGTGACCTCAAGTATAGATGGATCCAGACATTTAAAGATGGATGCTAGGTTTCTTTCTCTGTCCATTTCCATATCTTGACTGACGCCCCTTTCTCTTACAGATTTTCCCCATAGGCCAGGGAAGGTGGCCAACAGGTGTCCTTGCATCACATCCTCCCAAGTCCATGCTATAAAAGGGAAAAGCTCCTACTCCCACTCTAAGTTTTAAAAACAACAGAAAAGGTTCTGACTGGCCAGACAGGGGTCACAGTTCTACCAGGGAGGCAGACGAACTGTGAGTTCCTTTCCCAGCACATTGGAGTGGGAGAATAGCAGCTTCCTCAGGGAACCAGGAACTGTAGGACACACAAAGCAATGAATACACAAGCCTTTGACCATGCAGCCTCTGACCATACGTCTGTGGCCAGTGCAGACCCCGGGGCCTCAGTGCAGGTCCTGGGAAGCAGCCTCCTGAGACCAGTGCACACTCCCTATATACTATATTCGTTAAGTCCTTGGTTTCCTTAAGAATTAATAAGGATCTTCATGACTTTCTATGAATTCACCAGAGTTTGAAAAGGCCTGTTGATAAGATTTTTACAAGATCTGAAGATCTCATTAAGTTCCACCAAAGTGACATATACACATTTACGTAAGGAAATGTCATTGGGAACTTCATGCTTTTTTAGACAGGAACTCACTTCAAATGCTGAATGCTGAAGTACCTTCTTTTTTTTTTTAAAGACTTTTTTTATGGGGGAAATGGGGGAGGGGAACAGCGTTGGGGAACCAGGGAAGGGGAACAGACAAGTTGCTGTCCTTTTGTTCTTCAGTCTAGTTGCGGAGGACGTTGCTTCACTGGCCCATGTTGGTATCGTCATTGCGCTCCTCACGGATGAGGCAGATGGGTCGCCGGCCTCTGGATGGTCGCTCACCGCGGCTATTGGCAGCTTGCGCTGGCTGCCAGCCGCTCACTCTGGCTTCTGGCCACTCACTGTAGCCTATGGCAGCCCACTGCAGCAGGGGCTGCAGCCTACACAGTCGCTGGGGCTCATACAGCCCAACTCCAGGTGGAGCTGTTGTTCACCATCTTAGCTGTAGAGGGCAATGTCACTGGTCCTCATATGTGGGATCCGAACCGGGGCTGCTGGCGTCCCAAGCCAGCTCTTAACCAATGCACCACTCGACCGACCCTGAAGTACCTTCTTTATTCATTCACCTAACAAATGAATTAAGAATCTGTGATGTGCCCGGTGTGCAGTCAGGTGCTGCATATACAGTGATGAATAAGTTCAAGTCCACGGCCACACCAGGCTTCACGTCTCTAGTCGTATAAGGAAACACAGTAGAGGCAAAATGTGATACCATGACAAAGTCGTTGAGATAATATTGTTACACGAAGAAACAGACAAAAGATACCCTGAATCTTGAGTATAGAAGCAAGAGGTTCTCAATAATAGAAAACATGGGCCGGCCGTGTGGCGTGGTGGTTAAGCGCTGGCTTGGGAAGCCAGCGGCCCCGGTTCAGGTCCCACATATGAGGGCCAGTGACACTGCCCTCAAAAAAACCCCAAAAAACAAAGAATACAACACATTCCCGAGGAAATAAAGGTAAGGATCAGCAGCAAATCCACAGTATATGGTCAAGTACTTCAGAGTTAGGTATCACTGGTATGCTACCTCGCCAATACGCCATGGAGACCAGCCATCCTCTCACTTCTTTGGTTGCTACTGAGTTTTAGTTGGAGGCTTTTCCCCCATAAACACACATTTCTGATATTTTTACTGTTAAGGCAATGGTAATTTTTTTTACATTTTCAGCAACGTGTACTACTGTTACACAAAGTAAAGAGAACCTATACAGTCTAGCTCTGGATTCTTCTAAAAAACTTTTTATTGGGGGGTAATTTTAGATTTACAGAAAAGTTGCAAAGAATAATACAGAGTGTTCCTAGATACCCCTCATCCAGTTTCTCCTAACAGTACATTTGACAAAGCTAAGAAACCAACACTGGTACATTACCATTAACTAAACTCCCTACTTTATTCTGATTTCACTAGTTTTTCTACTAATGTCTCTTTCTGTTTTAGGGTTCAAACCAGGATACCCATGGCATTTTGTAGCTCTTGATTTTTAAGGATCTTTGTTCTTCAGGCTTGGGTCAACTCTGCCTCTTTTCCTCCTTCCTGCCAATGCTTTAGACATTTCATGGTTCATTAGCACCTGCTCTCGAGTGTGAGCAAGGCAAGAAAACAATTTTGAAATGCAAATTAGCCAAATGTTGTTATTTATTGGTTTGTGGCCGTGAGCTCAGTTGCTAATAAGGCCAAGGTTATTGGCCTCATCTCTGTAGATGAGTCAGCTAGCTTAGCAATGACAGGGGAAATTTTGTCCTGTGGCTATTATTTGTACCCTAAACTTTGTCTAGCTTCTCTTAAATGAAAACTTTTTGCCACAATGGGGTAATGGTGTGAGTGCCACCCTATTACCTTGCTATTAAGTATGTTATAAATGGAGAACCTCAGGACCCACCCAGGTCTAAGAATCAGAATGTGAACTTTAACAGGATCCCCAGGTGATTAGAAAGCATGACCACTCACTAAAAGTTTACTGAGAACATACCCTGTGTGAGGTGCTGGAGTTTCAAAAGAAAGAAAAAACAAACAAACCTTGGCCATCATAGAACTTACTGTCTGTCTAGTAAAGATTCCAGACAAGCAAAAGGACAACTACAATTACAAAGGCAATTGGGATGATGGGGTTCTGCCGGAGAACAAAAGAGATCCTAACCTTCAACTGGGGGACAAGAGAAGACTTTTCAGAGAATGTTATATTTGAGCTGAGACCTGAAGAATAAGAGAATTTAGCCAGTTGAAAGGGAGGGAGGCACAGGTGGTGGGGGTGGAGAAAAACAGGTTAGAGGTAGAGGAACTCAGAGGCAAGAGAGACCATGGGGTCTCCTGGAAACTGCATGCGGTACAAATAGCTAAAGCATCAAATGCCAACAGTGGGGAATGCTTGATGTGGATTTTTCTCTCTGTATGCATCAGTACCGTCAGCACGTATTATTGAGCACCAGCTATATGCTAGGCACCACGCTGGGTGTTGGGGATATGCATAATAAATGTCACAGTCCCATTCAATGTGGGACTCCAGTCCCAGTCAGTTAAATGTTGTAATTACCCAAACAACTGGAGGGAAGAGGTACATGATATATCAGAGGCCTTAAGGGACACTTCAAGGATCTACCTGCATTTACATAGGGTCAATAGAGTGTGACAAATATTGAGAGGCTAAGGGAAGGCGTCCCAGCTAAAACATCCTATAATAAAAAGGTACGTGAGTTCCACAGAGCCAGGAGTTGATGCTGAGGTCAACACTGGGCAGGGAATAGCAGGTATAATAGTTTTCTATTGCTGAATAACAAATTACCACTAACTTAATAGTTTAACAAGGTACCCATGTGTTAGCTGACAGTTCTGTAGGTCCGAAGTCCAGTAGGCTCAGCTGGGCTCTCTGCTTAGGTTCTCATAAGGCTGAAGTCAAGGTATTATCAACCAGGCTGGGCTTTTATCTGGAGGCCCTGTGGAAGAACCCACTTCTAAATTAATTTAGATGTTGGCAAAAGCCAGTTCCATGTGACTGTAGGACTGAGGTTCCTGTTTCCTTGCTGACTGCCAGCCAGGGTCTGCTCTCTGCCCCTAGATGCTGCCTACGTTCCTCAAGTGACCTCCTCCATCTTCAAAGCTCACAACAATGCACTGACTTTCCCCTCATGCTCTGAATCTCCAACTTCCTCTTCTGCTGCCAGCCAGAGACAGCTCTCAGCTCCTAGGGGCCATGTGCTTAGATTAGGCCCACTTGGATAATCTCCTGTTTTAGGTCAACTGTGTCAAATAACATAATACAATCCCAGGAGTGATATCATATTCAGAGGTTCTGGGGATTAGGACATCTTTTAGTTGGGGGAGGGGGGACCATTTTAGAAATTCTGTCTACTATGGGAACTAGGGGTCAAAATGGAGATTTAGAATCCTAACTAGCAGGACTTGGTCAGTAGCCAAAATTGAGACTTATGGCCAGGGCAGAAATGAAGTCTGCATTTTGATGGCCTCCTAGGAGGTGTGCCTTTGCACTATTCCGATTTCACAGTCAGAGACGTTCTCACAGCCATTTCATGATTTATCTGATCTCCTAGCGATCTTAGTTACTTCTAGGTCAAGTTCCTTGTTCCCCTGAATCAGCCAGTCTGCAAATCGTCTCCTCATCACTATGAAGCGTCTCTGTTCTGTCCCATGGCAGCCCAGTCTTGACACAAAAAGCCACTCCCTGTGGCCTTGGTGGGAACAGCAGGCTTTACTGAGGTTTGAGGCATGCATCCTATCACCCCACTGATAGCACCAAGCATCCCTCTCTTAGAGGTTCTTCATGACGCTTACTTCTGTCCTCTCTCTTCCCTCTCTAACTTCTCTTCTCACACTGCTTTATCTCTTCCTGACTCTCAGAAGCCAACCCCATTTCTCCCTTTTATTATATACAGAACAATTCCATTTTCCCTGGTCCCCCGAACTTCTTTTGCACAGCAGCTGATTTGGCTACAGCTTTGGGGTTGCCACTTGAAAGGATCTACAAGATTCAATCCTCAAATCAAGACCACCCTCCTCCCAAAACTTGATCTTTCTGTGGCAGTGAGGGTGAAGGTGGCTTCCTTCTTCCAGTCCCACATGCTGTGGATGGGAAATGCTGCGTGTAATGGGAGCAGGGGGCCGGTGCACCTTCCCAAACAGGTTTCAGGGAAGCGAAGACCTGAAAGGGCGGCTAGGAGGGTGGAAACCAGGTCCCAACTGAGGGGAATAGTTTTTATTAACAGGAAGCGGAGAGGGAGAGAACAAAGCCTGTGTTAGAGGTGAGGAAGTAGCACAGAATGGGACCTTGAAGGAAGATTAAGATTGAAGTAAATGGAGAGGAGGAGACAGCTTTCCAGGCCCTGCAGACAGGAAAAGGTGAGAGGAGGGCTAGCTGCTTCTTATCAGTTACGGGGCCTCTTTGATGAGAGTGGAAGGCTGTCACAGAACACAGCGTTAAGGCCAGCTTGTAAAAGGTGTAGCACACAAGGCCCTTACTGGACTTCATGTCTCCAGGCAGTAAGGAGCCACTGACGTTTTGGGCATGGCTCGTCAATTGGTGTCACCAAGGTCACTTTTATTGACTTAGACTGTGTTTGCAAGTATATACCCTGAGGTTACACAAAATCTGCCTTTATACACACGCAACCCTCCAATTCACAAGAGCAACTGTATGGTACTATAAGAACCTGCGCCAGTCTTGTTTTTTCCTTTGGCTTAGCCAATCCTTAGTTCACAGGGAATCAGCAGCAGGGCTGACACTGACAGGCCATGTGTTGGATACAATTACTACTCCCCACTCCCAAATACCTCCATTCTTTTTAATTAATTGCCTCTCAGCACTCAGTCCCACGTTTCCTGGGCCTTCTTTATAGCTAGAGAGCTATAAACTGTTTCTTAGTCTCCCTTGCGGCTGGAGTTCTGGATGATGCAAATTCAATTCTATCAATTAGATCCATTCATGAGAGATAAGAGGCAGAATAAAACCAGGGGTCACCTTCCTCATGCTTTGGCTATGTTCTGCTGACAAGCAATGACAAGGCCATGTGGACGTCTGCAGCAGCAGTCCAGAGTTCATTTCCAGATCCATGAGTGTCAAGTGGGCCAGGAGGCAGAGGAGATGCAGGGGGGTACCTGATCCCTGGATCACAGCCACAGTGGTGAAGTCTTAAGCCAAGCAGTCTCATTAGCATCCTCCTGGTTATGGAGGAGTCACAGTTCCCCTGGCAGGTCAGTTTTGTGGTGCTCTGGTATTCATTCCAAGAGGGAGCTCAGTTCTCCAACCCTTCTGACATTATAAATTATAAAATCATTAATTTCCTTCTTGCTTAAAATAACTTGGGTGGCTTCTGTTTCCTGCTCTGACCCTTAACTTCTGTAACAGGAGGTTATAAAAGCATAGCTTTTCACTAAATAGACTCTCAAAAATATATTTTTATGGTTGACATCCAAACTGATGAACTGAGGTGTCTGGACCACCTACCTCTTAGTACATGAACTTTTCCAGGATCATGTTCCCAAAGTGTGACACATATACTGCTAATGATACACATCCCCCCCTCTATGGGAGAACTTTAGATAGTACATGGGTGAACATTTGCACAATTTTAATATATATGCATTTATTTTAATGTGTACTAGAAGAAAAGTTACAGGTAGCAATCAGATCTGATTTCATGGATCAGTGATTTCATGAATACTAATCTTGTTTATGGCACAGCTACAGTAGGTAGTGAGTACTTCTGCAAAACATGTTGATTAATTTAATGAAAAATATTAAGTAAATAACAGATAGATGGCACACAGATTTGGCAAAAACAACAACAACAAAAACACATGAGGATGGTATTCAAATGACTGAGGTTAGGGAAACCCTTTCCTAATTATTCATTCTTAGGAGTCCCCTCACTGTACACATGGAAGGGAGAAAGTTGAAACCATAAATCCTGTTCTCCCACCTGTACCAGATCCTACTCCCAAAGACCACCATTCTTTTTTTACTTCCAGATATTACTGAAAGTCTATACTTCTCTGCAATGCCATAGAGAAAACACCCAGAACTTGTGGGTTATCACATGCCAAAGCTGGATCAGCCCATTAGCAGAACCAAAGGGTGGGGTGGGGAGGAGAAACTGCAAAATGAGTCTGGCTCCAGGAACAGCATGTATTCAGCACAGAGCCATAAGTGCAGAAATACCAGACTTGGGTGTGTTTGTTATGGAGACTTACTATAGCGAAAGGGAGGGTCAGAACCCAGGTTTATTCTCCTCAAAGAGAAAGCTGGCAAAGTCATCTCCCAAGAGTCCCTATCAAAAGCCACAAGTCCCAGACACAATAACAAGATCACTGGACAGCGAGGAGCCACCCTACCTCTCTGTCCTTGTTTTCATCTCTTGGACCTCAGAAGAGATACTGCCGATATATGACTTTAAATGTAATGAGTACAAATTGCAACTACTCAAAATCTATACCTTGATAACACTTAACTGCAACAGCAGAGAGATAAGACAAGAAACTGGGCTAGAGGACATTTAGAAAAAAGGGTCTAATATGTCACTGATTTCCAAATGCCCATCTACAGATCAGTGTCCAGCTGGCTAGAGAATAATCATCTATCTGAGGGTTTGGTGTGTGTTTTTTAATTTTTTTCCCAGCTTTACAGAGATATAATTGACATATAACATTGTGTAAGTTTAAGGTGTACAACGTGTTGATATGCTTATACATTGCAAAATGATTACCACCATAAGATGGGTGTGTATTTTAAAATTATAGGTTCCCAGTCACCACCCAGTGAGAATTCTGCTTCAGGTCAGAGATGGACTCTCAGGATAGGTGTTTTTAACCAGCTGCCCCAATAGTTGTAATGTTCAGTCTAGTTTGCAAACTACTTTTTTTTTTTTAATCTTAATTGGGGAACTGTGTTTTTCCAGGACCCATCAGCTCCAAGTCAAGTAGTTACTTCAATCTAGTTGTGAAGGGCGCAGCTCAGTGGCCCATGCAGGGATCGAACTGGCAACCTTGATGTTATGAGCACTATGCTCTAACCAACTGAGTTAACTGGCCACCCTGCAAACTACTTTTTGAGCCCTTGTGCCTCAGTCTAGTTGCTTCCGCCCCGTTCCCCTCTGGTCCAGCCTGATTCATTCCTTCCATGTTGGTTGACTCTAACAGTTTGCTAAGCCATCTCCTGCCTCTCTTTTTCTTTAAACATTTTAGAGCCAAACCAATGACTCGGAAGGACAGAAATATCATATAGTAAAGAGAAGCAGGATTTAGTGTCCAAAAGAGCTTTACCTCTTGAGAAAAGTCATATAACCTCTCAAAGCTGCAGTTTTCCTTGCCTTTAAAAATAGGGATTAAAAAATGTGACAACATTACTGGGTTGTTGAAAGATAAAATAACAACAACTATTGATTCAAGCACCTAGTTACATGTGATCTAAGTTAATCACATCATTTCTATGCCCAGAAGCATCCAGTGGCTACTAAAGCAAGCAAGTCTTATTGGTCTGGCCAGTGTCTCTTCCTTTGGAAACTGTCTTTCCCTGTTCTGCAAGGTTCTGGAGGAACACCAATCACAGATCCTCTGAGGTGGGCACATGACCTCAGCTAAGCCAATCAGACTTTCTCCTGGAATTTGAATGTTGAGTGGGGATCCTGGGATGAGAGGTTTGAAGTTGAGTCATGAGTTAATCTTCTGGAGATCCCCTCTGGCCTGGTCAGTTCTTCCTTGAACTCTGTAAACTCCCCAATAGCCTTCTAACAGATTGCCCCCTTTTTATTTTTCAGTTAACACAGAGTTGGTTCCTGTTTTCTAAACCAACACAATGAAAAGCCCTAACCAATACAATGTGTAGACACATTCTGCTGTCTACAGAATGAAGCATGCACATTTCTCATTCTGTTCTACAGATTTTCCACGTTGTGTTTATATCTCACTTAATGGCCCCATGCCAACTAAGCTCAAGTCCCTCTGTAACAATCTCCTGCAAGCTAGTTATTAGATTGCATTTTATGGATAAGGAGAGTGTCTAACTCATCTCTGTCCCATGCTGGATGACTTGATGTATCTTGATCAGATTTAATTAAGAACGAGCTCTGACATTTAAAAGAAAAGGCATTCTGTAGGTCAGAGCAGTAATGGTTCCCAGACACTAGGACTACAGAGAATCTGGATATAAACCAAATTTTGTGCATGTTTTAAAAGGTATATCCCTAAGGGTATATTCTATTCCTTTGGCTGGAAATTAGATTCTGAAGTTTAAGATAAGGGGCCTAAACGAACTAGGGCACTGATGCCCAATGAGGCCAGGCACCTCTAGGTTATGCATTTAGTGTTCAGAAAGGTTATTTGTATCCTCAGGACATCCTAGTGACCCAGGAAATCTAACTCACAAGTATTGAGTTCTGCTAACTTAAATCAAGCAGAGCATATATATATAGCCTTTCTCTCTCTCTCTCTCTCTCCTATATATAAGAGGAAAGGACTGCAAATTCTTAACTGATCACAAGTAAAATTAAGAAACAAGGTTGATTTTCAATTGATCTGGTGGCAAGACTGTTATTAGTAAATTATTTCCCTTTCTTCTCTGTCCTGCTCCCTCTGTTATTAGCTCTAGTCACCAGTTAGCCATTGCTATCTGGGGCCCCATTCATCGGAGGTTTTTTTATCTTCTAATAGTGGAGAGAGGCAATGATTAAGGTAATTTCTCCTTCAAAAATGATGCAATGACAAAGCAGCCTTGGAGTTCAATAAACTCAGATTTATATCCTGCTCTGACACTTGTTTGTAGTTCAACATCAAGCAAGTTTTTTGCCCTCTCTAGGGCTCGGGTTCTATATCTGTATAATGGGGATAATAAAGCCAGCCCCCATCTCTAAGATTCTGATTCTGTGGGACCGTGATGGTCGCGGATCTTTGGAATTTTAACAGTGGGTTCTTGTGAGGGTTAAATGTATGAAAAGGCTTAGAATGGTGCCTGGCACTGAGTCGGTGCTCAGTACATGTTTCTTTCCTTCTCCTTTGATGCCCTCTTCCCTGTTCATTTCTACTCCAGGGCTCGAATTACATTGTATACAGGTAAATGTACATAAAAACATAGCTTTTCATATATAGACATATTCTACATACATATTCACTCATTCATTCAACAAATAGTTCTTGAGAATCCATTTGTGCTGGCACTGTGATAAACCAGTCAGATAAGCTCCCTGTACTCACTGGATCTTCTTTGCCAGCAGGGGAATAGTCCTGGTGTTGCCATAGGGAGGTGTGGGTGTGGGGAGGAGTGTCACTTGGAGTAGGCAGGTGAGGGAAGGCTCCTCTGAAAAGGAGGTCTGGGAAACCCGAAGGATGAGCAGGGGCAGCCACAGACCACGCTGGGGAAGAACACCCCAGGCCCAGGGCAGGAGCATCTTGGTGTGTTTGAAGAACAGATAGGGTCAAGTACCAGGAGAGGTGGGGGTGAGAGAAAGTGGGGGGCCCTGCTGGCTATGGTGAAGAGTTGGGATTGAAATGTGACACACTGGAGATGCTGCAGCAGGAAGGGATGGGGTCTAATTTGTGTTAAAAAACATCGCTCTGGCTGCTGTGTCTCAGAGTGGATTGCAAGTAGCTAGGATGGAAGCAAGACCCGGTGACTACCACACAAACATCCTACCAGACACGTGGACTCCCACAGTTAGAAAAAAGCACAGAGGAGCTCTTGCCAAGAGGCACAGGAATGCCTGGGGTGGGGGTTGCCAGCTTGGGAACACTGGTCCACATCCCACCTGCACAGTGCAATCATCGGGGGACACTGTTAACAAAATTCTAAGGATCTACAGCCACCAACTACAATGGGCCAAGAGACTCAGGATCTCATAGATGGGATCCAGGCTAGTGGGGAGTTTTACAAAACTCCCAGTATATTTTATGTGCATTCAGAGCTGAAAATCACTGTGTCTGGGTGAATGCTCCAGGATTCTGGCTCTCACTGCTGGCTGAGACAGCTTCCCAGTGTCAGACATCCTGTTACTATAACGTTCTTTTTCAGGGTGGGCCTCTGGGAAGCCTCTGGGTAGCTTCCCTGCACACCCACTCTAGTGGGGCCAACCACTCTCTTTTTCCTACTGATGTTACCCCTCCTTTCACCTCCATCGCCACACCCACCATCACCCAAAGCTAATCTCAGCTAAGGGGGTTGAAGGAAACAAGAAATGGAAACCCTGGATAGGAAAGGAGTTGTCAGGCTCCTGGGAATCTCCCTCCATCCCACTGCAGGGCCCCATAGAACAGGCTCTTGCATGCAGGGCCACTGCATGTGCTGCTCAGAGCCCAGCCTTCCAGCACCAGTGACCTACAAGTCCCCAGGAGGTGAATTGATGACTGTCCTCTCCTACCCAGTCCACACGAAGAATTTGAGAACTGGAAGAGGCTTTAGCATAAGTAGTTTAATTCTAATTTAACCATGGATTGGCAGGGGAGGGAGCCAGGCATTAAATATAGTCAGTCTTGTATATCTAAGGCTTTCCTAGAAGCTTGAGAGAGGGGACCAGAGCTTGATCACCTACATTCTGGCAAGCTCTGGGTTCTATAATTTACAGCCCTCACAGAAGCTCCATAAAACAGTTATTATTCTCATTTAGAGATGAGGCAACTGAGGTTCAAAGAGGTAAAGAAACTGGGCCAAGATCATGCTGAGGCCTCATGAGAACTGACCAGGCCTCACACCAAAGCCCAGGCTCCTCCCACCACTGCGTTATGCTTTCTCTCTTTTTTTTTTTTAAAGATTTTTTTATTGGGGAATTGTGGAGGGAAACAGTGTTGGGGAATTGGGGAAGGAGAACATTGTGTTTTTCTAGGACCCATGAGCTCCAAGTCAAGTTGCTGTCCTTCAATCTTTGTAGAGGGCACAAGCTCAGTTCTAAGTCCAGTCACTGCTCTCAATCTAGTTGGGGGTGGGGGGCGGGCAGGGCGTACTCTACCATCCCATGCGGGAGTCGAACCAGCAACCTTGTTGTTAAGAGCACGTGCACGCTACAACCAACTGAGCCATCCGACCGCCCACTGTGGGAAAGTCAGCATTGCCCTTTCCCCACATCACCCCATTTGAGGACAGGAGGGCACCTGAGCCAGCTTTCTAACTCCTGTTACTCCTCGCTTATCACTTTTTGCCCCCCACCCCTTCTCCCAGTGCCCAGCCCTTCTGGCCCCCTCTCTTCTTTCTCCCTCATGTTTCCTACAAACCCAGCCCAGAACACAAAGCAGCCCTAAAGTATTAAGAAAGAACCAAACATGGAGGTGGAAAGGTTGTCTGTGTTACTTGTATGTTTCGATGGAGGGGCAGGAGTGAACTGGTTTTACTCCTGCATCTTGACATGTCACAGATTGCTTTGCCTGGGTGGCTGTGATTCTGCATGCTGACTCCTCAACAGTGAGTATTTCCCAAAGACTCCAGGCCTCCGGTGACCTCGCTACTGTAGGCTGTTTCCACAGAGTTAGCACTTACCTAGGAAATCAACTTATCCTGTCATGTTCTCTTGCTGTTGCATGTGGACAGGTTATGCCTAACCACCACCACCACCCCACATTAAACTAAGGGGTTCTTGTTTTCTACTCCACTAGTGTTCCCCAACACCCTAACTGATTGGCTGACCCTGTTATATGCAAGGACCACTCAATTTATACCTGAAAGGTGGCACCACTCTTACTCCTAAACCTCAAAACAGCAGGGACTAGAGAAAGAAGCCATTCTTTATGGCATTTTGCTTTCAAGGCAGAATTCAATCCCTGGAGGAAGCCACTCCTGTAACCACATTCCTCTCCAACCTGAAGGAAGCCTCCTCCAGCTTCTGGCAAATTCCACCACCACCACCCCCTCCACTCTCCCAGGAACTCAGGAGCTAAGGTTTGTATCTCATGTGCTCTATCAAGCCATTTTCAGATTGTATCTTAGTTAATTCTCATGACAAGCCAAGCAACATTATTCCATTTCACAGCTAAGGAAACTTAGAATCAGAAAAGGTAAATAACGTGCTCCAAGGTACAGACAGCTGATACAGGGCAGAAGTGGAGTTAGAATCCAGGTGTGCTAGGCCACAGAGCTTCAGGCCTTCTGATACTCACTTCTGTGCTCCATCTCCACCAGATCCAAGGCTTTGGTGGAGACCAAGTTTGGGTTCCCCACAGGCCTAGCCCATCTAGGGCAGGGGCACAGTGAGTGTTTACTCAGTAAATTGTCAGAGGAAGTTTCTCCTGATTACCTATTGTGTGAGAACCAGTATTGGGGGAAAGAGGAAGTGTTTGTGTAGTGATAAGGCCTGAGTGCCTGATAGTGGCCGGGCCCTGGGCCAGGGACAAGAAGTAGGAGGGTAGGCAGCGGAGTGGCACAGGGTGAGAGGCCCCTCCCTGACTGGGGCTAAAGGAAGGGTTCAGGGTGGCCCAGAAACCTGGGATTTAATGGAGGATGGGAGTGGCCTCTGAGGATTGACTGGCTGTTGGCTCCCTGGCATGCAGACCTACAGGTGTCCCCACCTGAAGGAGCTATAGAGACATGGAAGGAAGAGGGAGGCAGGCTCTGAAGGAACACAAGGGCCACCTGGGGTTGTGGGCGAAACCAGGCTGAATGGCTGTGCGTGAGGAGGCGGGATTTGGGTTTGGGAGACCCTGGGGGCAGATGTAGGATTTGAAGGAGCTTCCCAGGAAGATGGAGAAGAAATATGATTTGATTCACTTCCGAAAAGAGGACATCTTCTTGGAGGGCCCAGACCAAGAAAGCAAAGCATCGGAAAGCATGGTTTGAAGAGATGGGAAAAAATGGAACTGGATAGAAGCAAGCTGTGTGAGTGGAAGTTTAGGAAGTTGGTTCAGAGATGGCTGGGCCTGATAAGGGTACTGGGAATGGCTTAGTGGGTGAGAGAAGTGCATGGTAGCAGTGAGGGCAGGAACACAAGCCGATACCTCAACCACCCTTCACTGGCTTTGGGACTTTGGGCAAATTGCTTAACCTGTCCGACCATAAGTTTTCTTATCCATGTATCATCTGCCTTTTTATACCATTGTTGTGAGGGAGATATGAGATAAAGCACACACTGAGCTTAGCACAGTACCTGGGGAAACAAAAGATTCAATAAATGTAAGCAATAACTGATGATGGTGGAAAGATCAATGTATGTTCCTGGGAGGGAGGGATCTAGGAATATAATAAAAAAAAAAATAAGCAATTACCAATTGGTTCCATTTCATGAAAGCTTAAATTTACTGAGTGCATACTATTGCCAGACACCATTCTAAGTGACTTATATGGTTTATTTCACTTAATCCTCACCGCCACCTTATGAGGTAGGCACTACGATTATTCTTATTTACTCAAAGCAGCAGAAGAGCCGAGAGTTTAGGCAAGTGGCCTGAAGCCACACAGCGGGTAGCAGAGCTCAGGTCTTCTGACTCCAGGGCCACACACTTACATGTTGCCTCTTGTCAGCTTTAATAAATGTAAGACATCCTCAGATACAGCAGAGAATCGACCAGTCATGGAGTTCACAGCATAGCATGGGGTGTCCCAAACCTCTGGTGCATTCGAATCTCTCAGGGGGGATGTTATTAAATGCATGCTGCAAGGCCCCAGGCCCAGAGAGCCTGACTCTGGCAGCAGCGACAGTGGTGGGGGCTGAAGCAGGGAGGACAGCAATTTGTACTTTTTTTTTTTTTTTTGAGGGCAGTGTCACTGGCCCTCATATGTGGGACCCGAACCGGGGCTGCTGGCATCCCAAGCCAGCGCTTAACCACCGCGCCACCTTGCCAGCCCAGCAATTTGTATTTTTAACCAGCTCTTTAGGGGGTTCTGATGCAGGTGATCTAGAGGTAGGGGGAGAACACATGGATTGTGTGGGAATAACCAGATGGCCCAGTGGAGATGATATCTAGGTGACACAATGCAGCAAGTTCTCCTGGATAAGGTGGCATTTGACTTGGGGTTTAAGGATGGATAGGATTTTGTACATCCCTCTATCCTTCTCCATTTGGAGGCTGTATTGCGTTGAACTGTGCTTCCCTGCCTTCCACCCCCAGAAGATAATGTGGAAGTCCTAACCTCTGGAACCTGTGACTGTGACTTTCTATGGGAAAAGGGTCTTTGTAGATGTAATGAAGTTAAGATCATCCTGGAATATCCGGGTGGGTTCTAAATCCAATGACAAGTGTCCTTATAAGAGACAGACAGAGAAGAGACCCACAGAGAAAAGAAGTCTACTTCAAGACAAAGGAGAGATTGCTGCCATGCAGCCACAAGCCAAGGGGCGCCTGGAGCCACGAGAAGCTGGAAGAGGCAAGGAAGGGTTCTCCCCTAGAGCCTTCAGATGAAGCGCGTCCCTGCCGACACCTCGATTTCAGATTTCTGGCCTCCAGAACTGTGACAAAGTATACTTCTGTTGTTCATGCTAATTTGTAATGCCAGTGCTAGGCAACTAATGCAGAGGCTTCCCTCCTAGTCTACCATTCGCCCTGGGGCGCTCGTTGCAGTTAGGCACTGGGTTGTGGAGGTCACAGGCTGCAGGCAGCTCCTCTGTGCTTGTGGAATTCCCAGCCAGGACAGCAGGCCCTGAAGGAGGTGGCGGAGCACAGCTGATAGTGATGTAGCAGCCTTTGCAAATTTGCAACTTCCACCCTTCTTTTTGGATGCAGGCTTGTAAGAAGTCAAAGAAAGGCTCCGTCCTCAAGTCTCACATCTTACAAAGGGGGGTGTCAACACTTAGACAGTGTAACTTCCAGCTCAAGGTCACCACCCAGTGAGTAGGCAGAAGGGCAGAGCCAGGACCCCTGTCTAGAGCACACCTCTCCGGTGGCATGCCCAGTCCATGGCTCCCACTATGGCCTTGCCATGAAGCCTTGATTATTATAATGCTGTTACTTTAACTTCACTTCATTAGAGAGTTGATTCTCTCTAATGATTTTGGTTGGTGGTCGGTCTTTCTTATTACTGACAACATGTGGATAGTGGCTTTTGACCTCAGGCTCAGGCCCTGTTGGTTCCCTTCTCCATAGCTGGGTCTTCTGCTTTAGGGACACAAGTTAAGCTATCTTTGGAAACAGCTTTCCGAAATGCGGAAGTTGGCCATCTGTAGCACTGACAGCACTGGTTGTGGTCTGTGAAACACCAAATCTTGGAGAAGTACTTCTTTAGAAAGCTTATTAATACTTCCTTTGTCCATGTGCCACAATGTCTCTCTGCAAGGGAGAAAAGGTTCCCTCATGTGCCTGCGGACAGAGCTTCCTCCTATCCGAAGCCCTTGCTTCCCATTCCTCCCCCTTGACCAACAACACTTGAGCTGGTAGAACGTGGCCAGCAGAGGAATGACCCTTGTCCCCAAGCTGGTGTTCCAGATAGTCTACTTACCAGAGGATGAATTTCGTGTTGGGTTCTAGGAGAAGGGGCACTTGTACTTTTCAGCAGGAGAAACAGGGATGTAAATCAAACTGAGAAATATTTATTGAGCGCATGCTACTGAAAAGGCATTGGAACGTTGGAGACTAAAAGAGGAAGGGGCAAGGATTAGGATGGAGCACTAGTTTTCAAACCTGGATGCTCGTTGGGTCACAGTGAAGAGTTATTAAAACTCCCGATGCCTAGGTTGGACCCCATACCATTTACATCAGAATGTCTGGGGGGTGGGGGTTGAAAGCTCCCCAGATGATTCCAATGTACAGCAAAGTTAAGGAACCACTGAAATACGCTACTCCCACTGACCATACCCAGACATTGTTTTCAGTGGTCTAGGTTGGGTCCTAGGTAGGTTCTAGGGATAGGCAATTTTTAAAAGCTGCTTAGATGACTCCATTGTGCAGAAGCAATTTGAGCAGATAATAAAGGGAAAGTCATATGGGTATTATCAAGGTGCCTGCAGTTGGTGTGCTTTTCCCGTATGTAAGGTCCATATTTCTCACATGATGGAGTTTTTGTTGAAGGAGAATGAGTTTTTGTGGATCTCGGAGACAGTTGGTGATGGTGGACACCAGATACTGACAGCTTAGTGGCCTATCAAGGAAAATGCATTGGAGAGGAAACCCAAAACTTTCTCAGAACCAGGAGCGAAGGCTGAAAACAGTGTAGTCCTCTGCTCTAAGTCACCAAGTTTTAAGGTCTCAGAGCACTTTCGAAGTAATCTCAAGCTCTCTGGGGATCTGCATGTGTCATGTACAGGCTTCAGGCATGGCTGTCTTCAGGTGCAGAGTGTAACTAATGTTTGGGACCATTTGACTCTATGAATCCTCCCTTGGAGGGCCTCAACTCTGGGTCTACTTCACAAAGTATTGAGCAATATATCCATTTCTTTCTTTCTTTTTCAATACTTTTTTTTTTCTTTGTAGCAAGAGTGGCAACAGACATGAGGTAAACAGTTCCCATCTTACCTACCTGACCCTACTTCCTTCTTCCCTGGAGTCCCATCTTTGCAACATTTCTTTTTTTGTCCCTTGGTTCCTCCATTCCGACTGGTCCTCTAGAATTCTTTTCATCTCATTTCCTGGCCTCCAGGATTTTCTCTCTCTGCATTGGGCTCTCGGGCTGGTGTTCTCCATGAGCAAACAGTGCTTATGGAGCAAAGGAACCACTTCCCTTCTAGTCTTTCCAACTTTGGTTTGCTCTTTAGGCATGTGGGTAGTGGTGATGGTTCATGTAATGGTTCATGTGATGGTTCTTGGGTTTTCTGAAACTTATTCTTTTGGGACACATTTTATATCTTTCGATTGCATCATTTCTAAAGTTCTTCCTAATAAATTTTTATTAAATCCAGGCTTCTTAGTGCTCTCAGCGCACATACAAGGTCTGACCATTAAGTTCATGAACTTGTTGCAATAATGTTGCTTTTTTGATAACAGAGGGATTATTCATTATGAATTTGTACCAACTGGACAAACAGTTCACCAAGTTTGCTATTTGCAAGTGCTGAAAAGGCTGTGTGAAAAAGTTAGATGACCTGAACTTTTCGCCAATAATTCACGGCTCTGTGAATATAAGTGAGGGCAGAAAAAGACTATCCAGGAGTCTTAAACTTCTTAGCAGAGTGGAAACTAATTAATAAGTACTGTTTTAGTAAATGTAATGACAATTATGTCTGAAAACTAGTCTGCAGTTAGGAGCGCTCATATCCTCAGCTCAAACCCTGACTCATAGTATGGTTTGAGAAAAATCACTTAACAGCTTAAGACCTCAGCTTCTCCATATGGAAGATGGAAATTAAAATACTAGATAGAGGAACTAGCAGTTATTGAGAAACTGCTATATGTTGATGTGCTAAGTGCTTTATATTATGTTGTATTATTTCATTCATTCACTCAGCAAATATTTTTATTTTTTTATTTTTTTTTAGCAAATATTTTTGAACAGCCACTATGTATAGGATATTATGCCTGGCCTCAGGGAATCTACCAGGCACAAAATAAAGCATTGCTCTTTTGGAGATAAAATTCTAGTGGGTCTGGGTGATAATAAACAAGAAAAGAAATAACAAGATACTCTCAAATAGCAACAAGTGTTTATAGATAACAAAACCAGATCACATGATAGAAAGTAATTGGGAACAGGGTTACTTATGCAAGGTGGGCTCTCGTGGAAGTGACATTGGAATCACTCAGGCCAGCCAGAGGGGCTCAATTGGCTTAGAGCCCGTGCTCTGAGCAACAGGGTAGCCGGTTTGATTCCCACATGGGCCAATGAACACTGCACCCTAGCTGAGTTGTCACTGAGCTGCCAACAGGTGGCAGGATGGCTCAGCTGGTGTAACAACAAGATTGCCTCTTCAATGGTGAGCTATGCCCACCTGCAACTAAAAATTGAACTCAGCACCTTGAGCTGAGCTGCCGCCCGGATGGCTCAGTGGATAGGGTGTGCGCTCTTAACAACAAGGCTGCCGGGTTTGACTCCCGCATGGGATGGTGGCTATACCCACCCACAACTAAGACTGAACTCAGCACCTTGAGCTGAGCTGCCGCTGGGATGGCTCAGAGGATAGAACGTGCACTCCTAACAACAAGGATACTGGTTCAACTCCCACATAGGATGGTGGCTATGACCACCTGCAACTAAGATTGAACACAGCACCTTGAGCTTAGAGGCCACGAGCTGCCGACGGGAAGCCAGATGGCGACTGGCGCCCCCCACAATGAAGACTGAAGAACAACAACTTGGCTGGTCCCCTCCCCTAATTCCCCAACACTGTTCCCCTCCCCCAATCCCCCAATAAAATCTTCTAAAAAAAAACAACAAAAAAAAATCACTTTTACAGTGGGGCAAGAATGGAAGCACAGACAACAGTAGGGAGGCTGTAGGCTTGCCTGGGTGAGAGAGGCAAACATTTTCTGTAAAGAGTTAGATAATAAATGTTTTAGGTTTGGTGAGCCACATAAGCTCACTATGGGACATTCTTTTCCTTCCCTCTGTCCTGTTCCTCTTCCTTCTTAACAACCCTGTAAAAACTGTAAAAATCATTCTTAGCTGTTGGGTGATACAAAAACAGGAGATTGCATGCTAGATTTGGCTTGCCTGGCTGGGCAGTAGTTTGCAGACCCCCAGCTTGGAGAGAAGTAGAAACTGATGGCCATAAATTTAGGACACAGGACTGGTAGGACTTGCTGATGAACTGGCTCTGTGTGGGAAGGGGATTAGAGGAAGAGGAAACAAGGATGGCCTCAGTGAAGAAGTAGAAGGTGGTGTAATCAACTGAGATGGGGAAGAAGCAGATTTGAGAGTTGGGGGAGAGGGGAAATTAGGAGTTAAGTATGAATTGACTATTAGTCATTCAAGTGGAGATGTCAAGTAGGGACTCTGATACAGACTTTGGAATTTAGGGGAGAGGTCAAGGCTGGAGATCCACATTTGGGAGTTATCTGCCTATGGGTGAATTTAAAGTCATGGGACTGGATGAGATCACCCAGAATGCAAAACAGAGGTTCAAGGACCAGGTCCTGGGGGGCTCTGGAACTTTGAGGACCCATAGAAGAGGTCCTTGGAATCACTCTCTGGGTCAAAAAGTATGACACATGACAAATATTGCTTTCCAAAAGGGTCTTTTGTATCTTCACAGAAGCCATCTTGTTTTAGCTGTTTAAATACACACTGTGAGTGGGACTGTACACATGAATGGGCAGGAACACGGGAGTTACAAATCCTTTACCCCTTTTGCATTGGAGCTGGGGAGCCTCAAGCCACACCAGGGGATCAGGCTGGTTAACGGAGGCAGAGGCGTTGAGAAGGGTGGGAAGTGCTTCCAAGGACTCACAACCACAGAATCACCCAGCAAGCTTATTACAAATGCAGATTTTTAATAAGAGCTTCAGAATCACTGTCTGGGGTGAAGCGTGTTTTAAACATGCTCCTTCACATATAAAAGAAAGGTTGAGAAACCTGTGGTTTAGGGATAGACTAGGTAGAGGGTGTGTCCTCATGGCATTTCTTCACCTCCAGAGGCTCATGGGGGCTTCAGGAATCTTAGGTGGGTCTGGCTGGGGAAGTTTCAGGATGAGGGGATGGCAGAGGACTGTTAGGCCAAGAAGAAACATTTTCTCTAGCTGTGGGACACTTTCCACATGCTCTTCAAATTAGAATGAGGCCTTTTCCCCACACAGATGTAATATGATACCTTTTTTTTAATGCAAATGCAATTTAAAAGTTTGGGTTCCAGAGCTGGCAGGTTAGCTCAGGTGGCTAGAGCGCAGTGCTCGCTCACACCACCAAGGTTGCCAGTTTGATCCTCACATGGGACGCTGAACTGAACCCTCCACAACTGTTGGGTTGTCGGAAAAGTCATGATGCATTTTTGCAACGAAAAACATAGAAAAAAATACATCATGACTTTTCGGACAATCCAATACTATAGACTGAAACAACTACTTGACTTGGAGCTGATGGGTCCTGGAAAACCACACTGTTCCCCAACTAAAAAAACAAAACAAAACCAAGAAAAAGTTTGGATTCCCTAGGAATATCTACTCTGCTCTCTAGTTTCATAGCATAGAGGGGAGAATATTTCTTTTACTGTGTATTTATATGGAAACAAGAACACATTTTTCAATTCAAATACAAGATATGCATGTTGTTGGTGAAACTGAAATGGTTATCTATTCTTTAGATACATTACGAATTAAATAAATTTGTATGAAAATATCTAAGGAATAATGTAAGGAATTTGCTGTTAGGCCTTTTGCTAGGAGGTAAGGAATAAACTTGGCATTCATTGAAACAATATTTATTTTGTTTTCTAAGTTGCAGTCACTATTTTAGATTAAGATAAAGCAGTGAACAAAATAGACAAAATCCCTGCCCCTCACAAAACAGATATCCTAGTTAGGGAAACAGATTCATAAACATGATAAATAAGTAAAATTAGCTAAATTGTATTAGATAATGGTGAGCGCTAGTGGAGAAATATAAAGGCGGGGTAGGAAAGACTTAGGGGCTAGGATAAGTGAGAATATAAGACAAGAAGGAATTTGAGAGGTGTGACTTAGGAAAGTAACATAATTTCTTTAAGTCTCAGTTTCTTCATCTGTAAATAATAAATAATAATGCTTTTTGAAGAAGGCTCAGGCCCTCAGAATAATTTTGTCACTTTTCAACTATGGGACTTTGGGCCTCTCAGAAGTTTTTTGGAGGCCGGCCAAGTGGCGCAGTGGTTAAGCGCTGGCTTGGGAAGCCAGCGGCCCCAGTTTGGGTCCCACATATGAGGGCCACTGACACTGCCCGCAAAAAAAAAAAAAAATAATAAGTTTTTTGGCCTCTCAGAACCTGTTTCCTTATGTGTGAAATGAAGACTTGCTCAGCCTATGTCACACGGTTTGGGGAAATGTCAAATGAGACAATATATGTGAAAATATTTTAAAACATAGAGCTATTATGTAAATGTGAGATAACAATTTGAAGGAAAAAAACCCACACAGCTATTTTATGGATTGCAAATATCTTGCTCATGGTCAGTCCACAGAGGCTCAGGGCTGAGGGTAAACAATGAATTAGATAACTTCTTGGTACTGATTCCCTATCTTGCAAGGAAAAGGCCAGAGCAAATTATCAGGATGTATTGAGTAGACTAGCAATCTTATCTTAGATCAGGGATAAAATAATCAAACTAAGTGTTCCTAAGTGGACACCTCATAAAATAATTATTACATGGCATTTGTCAAATTCTAATATGCTTTTATAGCTCCTTTATGTTTGTTCTTGTTTACTTCAGTTCCAAGGACAAGAACTAGATGGATAGAAAGGAGTTATAAATACAGAACAATCATTTCAATTACCAAGAACAAATCAGTCCATCTTCTGGGTATTTCTGTAGATGCTCAATAAAACATTAATCAAAGTAGATGATTCCAGGGTGTTGTGTGTTCCTTTTTCATCTTCATATTTTCTCCAGCCCTGAATATTTGACAGCATCCCCATGGAGTTTTGTTAAATCAATAAACATGTTGGCACATACGGTTGGTATAGTGTCTGGCACATAGTGAGTACTCAATAAATACTTGTTCAACGAAAGCATGAATGATTACTGTGTCAATCTGCTTACTGTAGACTAATTTGATCCCTAAAATGGTTTTGCATTTGAAACACAAATAGCTGCCTTCCCTTGACAATGCTTCAAGTCTGGTGAATGGCGTTAGGTCCATCTCTCAGACTGGACTAACATACAGGATTTTATTTCTTTCAATACAAAATCCAAATTTAGTTTGAATATTCCCTAGCATAGCAGGCGCTCAATGTTTGCTAAATAAGATGCACAGTTAGTAAGCAAACAGCTACTCCAGTCCAAATACCCTCCTGGGGAGCATGAACTGGCCGCCTGCTCAGCTCCCATTCACCAGGTGACCTCCACACCTTCTCTGACGCACTGACCCCCGCTCGCCTCATAGACAAATTAAAATCTTTCCGCTCAGCCCGTCGCAGTTTTCCTCTGAAGTGCTCCATGTCCCAGTTATCGTACAAGGCGGCAGGGCTCAGGGACTGTGCGCCCAGCGCTTCCGCTCCAGCCCCGAGCGCCTCCGTGGCTGCCGGAGGGCCCAGCGCTGGGCCTTGTGGCTGTTTCCTATTGGGGCTTGGTTGCTATGGTATCACCTACCTTAAAACTTACGGGCACTGCTTCCGTTAAGTTAAAGGAGAATTACTTCCAGGGCTGCCCTCACTTGCTATGGCCGCCTGGGCAGTTACCGAACTCAACGAAAATAAAAGTTTTGCGGAAAACGTCTAAAAAAAATCTTATCTAACCACTCTGACGTGTGGGTATGACATGCTATCATATTCTTTTTTTCCTTTAAAAAAAAAAATCTACATATGCTTCTTCTATTTGCCAGTCTCTAAAATGGCGCCGGCAGCCTCGGGAGACTAGAGGTGAATCACGTGGGCCCTCCCGGTTCCGGCGCGGTCGAGGCCCGGGGAGGCGAACAGTCTCCGGCACCATGTCTGGTTTGTCTGGCCCACAAGCCCGGCGTGGCCCTGGTCCGTTAGCATTGCTGCTTTTCTTCCTGCTGGGTCCCAGCTCGGTCTTCGCCATCTCCTTCCACCTGCCGGTTAACTCCCGCAAGTGCCTCCGCGAGGAAATTCATAAGGACCTGCTGGTGACGGGCGCATACGAGATCACCGACCAGTCTGGGGGCGCTGGCGGCCTGCGCACCCACCTCAAGGTGCGGCCCTGGGCGGGACGGAGCGGGAAGACCGCAGGCGTGGGCAAGGGAAGGCTTAGGACGGAAAAGGGGCGTCAGGTCAGCGCAGCCCTGGAGCGCGGCCTGGTCTCCCCGGAGCGCGAAGGGCGCGCCGTCGAGACCGCCCCCTCGCCCCGCCGGTTGGCGTTCCCGGGGCGGGGCTGCGGGGCCTGGGCGGACGTGCGGACCGCTGAGCTGGGGCAGCCGCGACTTTGGTCGTTGTCAGCGCTCCGGACCTGCTTTGGTCCTAGGTGCCTTGAGCAAGATAACTCCCAAAGAAGTCTTTGGATGTTGAGTATTTTGGGGGATTGGCATCATAAGACACATTGAGACCTGCAGACAGATAATGGGGGCATTGAAGCTTACCGAAGGGTGAAACCCATTATTTATTGAGCATTAACTGTGTCAGGTGGTGTGCTGCTTTACATACATTACCATTTAGTTCGTACGCTCCTCCATGAAGTAGGTACTTGTACACTTCATTTTACCCAGAAGGAAACTGAGGCTCAGGGAGGTGGTAGAATAAACTGGTGTCAGAACTGGAATTGCTTCTTAGTGGGAGTTAAGTAGGGTGAAAGAGAAGTGTTGCAATTTTATTCTCTCCTTTTTATTTGTAATGTATTTGTGATTGATTAACGTTGGTTATGGGTCACAAAATGGTCTGTCTCGAGTCTTTCACTTTCTGGTACTCCAGCGTCTGGACTGAACCAAGTTTTATGTTCCAGCGATACTCTAGGTTGGTGACAACTACTACTGTAATGCTAGTTTGCTCCTATTTTGCCATTAGGGTGACCAGATCGATTTTTGAAATGTTAATATAATTGGTATCAGTCAAGGTTGATTGTGTTTTAGGTAATTTTATTCATTTACGGTAAGCACGTGCTTTTGTTTTTCATTTTAACAGAATGGGTCTTAGGCTAAATAGGAAGACACATTTTTACTTTTTAATAGACTTAGGTATAAGATGACCATAATTTGTGTTTAAAGTATTGGAACCTAGTAGTGGTATGAGATGCAATTTATTTATATTTACTTGGGAGATACAGATTATTTTCAGGGCTATTGCTCAGTGACCTATCCTTTTATTATTTGCTCCAGGTACCCTGCTAATGTCTGGCCAAGAAAGCCATGATGACACAATTTTAGAGGCTCAGATACAGTGTTTCGGGGGTCATGCTTCTGGCACTTCTAAGGATGTAGTGCATAGAATCACAGAATTTGAGCAATGCAAGAGACTTTACTCTCATTTCTAGTGTTGCTGCCTCTGATTTGTACTTATATATATTTTTTGTTGTTGTTGTTTTTCTGAGGGCAGTGTCACTGGCCCTCATATGTGGGATCCGAACCGGGGCCGCTGGCTTCCCAAGCCAGCTCTTAACCACCGTGCCACTCAGCCAGCCCAGTACTTATATTTTAAAACCCTTTAGTTGCTTACTATTGCTCATCTGATAAAGCTTAAATTTCCCAACATGCTCTGCAGTGCTCTTCATGGTCTGTTCTTGAGGCTATATATACGTTGTTACACCCCATTTTGCATTTTTATATAATAAGCCACCCTGAACAGTCCCCTAAACTCACTTATTTTCATCTTACATTGTAACTAACTATGTTTATACCTTGTCTTTCTTATTAAATTGTTAGTATCCTGAGGGCAGGAATTATTTTCATGTTCATATTTTCAGAATGTCAATCAGACCGCCTTGCTTCTAGTAAGCACTAATACATACAGGAAGCATAGTGTAGCATGGCCTTATGGGAATTACATCTGTGTCCAAAACCGCCGAAGGGGCCTTAACAGCAAGAGTCTGTTTATCTACATGCGAGCATTGTGCCTTTCTTCACTCAGTTGCTCCATTATGTCTGCTCTGTTCTCTTGCTACTAACCAGCTAATGAGACTACCCCTGGGGTCCTAAACCCAAATGTCAAGTAGATAACATACGTAAATGAATGAATTGGGACAGGTATAAGCTATACGGTAGCAGTGCTAATAAATGGAGGATAATTGGGAGTAGTAGAAACTGTTAATATGGAGTGGCCAGTACTCATCTCAGATATGGGCCTTGATGTCATATCTCATTTTTCAAATGAAGTCAGAAATCCAGATTTTGATGTAAAAGCTCCTGATTTTAAAAAATGTACCAACTAATTCAAATTGATTTTGACATTGGTTATCAGTTTTAGGGAGAAGAGTATGGTCAGTCCACCATATACATGTTAACGAGATTGAACAGTTACTAGGATCTTGCCACACTTGTTTCTTCTGCTTCCCCCTGCTCATTTTGTGCTGAATTGTTTACTTTAGTAAACCTCAGATATCATGGTATTTCAGTCTGGCATACTTCATGAATCTCTTAAAAAATATGAACATCTGGGCCGGCCGAGTGGCGCAGTGGTTAAGTGCTGGCTTAGGAAGCCAGCGGCCCCGGTTCGGTCCCACATATGAGGGCCAGTGACACTGCCCTCAAAGAAAAAAAAAAAAAATATATATATATATATATGTATATATATATATATATGAACATAATCAATGTTATGTGGTTATAATCACACCTCACAAAATTAACAATAATTCCTTAATGCCATCAAATACTCAATTCATATTCAGATTTCTCCATCTGTCTCAAAAATACCTATTTAAAATTAATTTGTTTTATCTCTCAAGTCTCTTTAGAGCAATCCACTCTCCCTCCTGTTTTCATGCTTGCAGTTGTATTGTTGGAGTTAGTTGTCCTTAAAGAATGACCTACATTTTGGATTTGTCTGTTTGCTTCCTTGAGGTGTCATTTATCCAGTCGTGTCCCCCATATTTCTTGTGAAAGGAATCTAAGGTGAAGATATAATTAGATGCAGGTTTATCTTTTTGGTGAGGACACTTCATGGGTGGTTTTGTGTACTTGATGTGGCATCGTGGCAGACCACACAGTACTTTTTGTGCCCCATAGTGCTGCTAAGATTGATCAGTGAGTTCAGGTGTGTATTAGTGTCTTACTGCTGCTGTAACAAATTACCACAAACTTAGTGTGTTAAAACAACATACATTTATCTTGTAGTTCTAGAGGTTAGAAGTCCTAAAATCAAGGTGTCAGTAGGCTGTGTTCCTTCTCTTCTGAGGAGGCTCTAAAGGAGAATTCGTTTCCTTGCCTGTTTCAGCTCCCAGAGACCACCTGCACTCTTTGGTTGGTGACCACTTCCTCAGTAACATAATAGCTGCAAATCTTTTTCTCCCACCCATCTCTCCCTCCTTTGCTTCCATCATCTCATCTCCTTTCCTGATTCTCCTGCTTTCCTCTTTCCTTTATAAGGATCCTTGTGATACTCTTCTTACCTCAAGACCATTAATTCAATCACATCTTCAAAATTTCTTTTGCCATGTAAAATAACATATTCACAGGTTCTGGGAATTAGGATGAGGACATTTGAGGGGATGTGCCATTACTTTGCCTACCAAAGTGGTAACAGCCTGAAGCCTCAGTTATAAAGCTCCCCATTATTTTTTCTCTTAAGAATCAATTGATGACTGTTGTGTGAATTTGTTTCATTAAGGCTGTGAAATGATTTTCTAATCCTGTTATTCCTTCCATATATTTAGCCAGAATTATTCTTTTTTTTTTTTTTTTTTTTTGAGGACAGTGTCACTGGCCCTCACATGTGGGACAGAACCGGGGCCGCTGGCTTCCCAAGCCAGCGCTTTACTGCCGCGCCACTTGGCCGGCCCCGGAATTATTCTTAAAGAATACATAAGTTAAGACCATTTGGTTACCCTAAAATTTATAATTCACACTGGAAAAGCAGGAAGAATGCAGAATTCATTACTTTTTATTGATATTTTTCAGAGTAAGGAATTGTTGCCTTTGTCATTTGCACTGTAGTCCAAAGGGTTAACTATTATTCTGAAATCATTTTGTTGTTGTTTGTTTCAGTTTTTAGAGTCATTGGTTTAGTCCATTGCACTCATTCCTTATGCTCACATTGTTTCTGGCTCCCATATTCATTTGACACAATCCCATTAGGCTTTGATAGCTTCCCTGTTTTGTGGACAATAAGATTGCTTAGGTTCATCTTTTGTATGTCCAGCCCTTGATCTGGAAACAGCTATTCCTCCAAGGAGTTCTGGTTCCTTTTTGTGGGGAGTGGTATTTTACAGACCACAACCTAGGTGTCATTTAAAAAAATTTAATATACTGTGCAGACCACACAATATATTTGTGGGCATGATCCAACCCCTTACCACAGTTTGCAACCTTTTTTGTAGCATCTGTTCACTTAGTTCTGCTTTCGCTTAAATTTAGACCACTTGTGGCCCAGATGCTGCCTCAGGGATTCTCTCTGTGCATCATTTCAGCTTCTGAAGTGCAACTCCTGAATGCATGAATCTGATTGGTTCAGCTCCTTTTATGCCAGGCCACATTCTAGATCTCCTCTTGTTCATATGTCTACCTCTGGTTCAAGCAGCTGTGGTTTGTGTTAAGGTTAGAAGGAGAACTGGAGATTTTGTAGTACAAAACCTGGCCAACTGGGCTTGGCATTTAGTTGTTGCCCTGAATGAGGCAGTTTCTCTTAGAAAGATCTTTGGAATGTAGTGCCTTGATTGACTTAATTCACCTTCTTCCTGTCAAGGAGCCCCTTAATGTTCAATAAATACATCAGTGTTATGTATCACTCTATGCTATAGTTGTATGTTTACAACTATACAACTATAGTTGTATAGAATGTAGTAAGCTCCTTGAGCAGAGACTGTCTCATTCATCCTTGAAATGCCTGTGTCTAATACAGTGCCTGGCATATAATAGCACCTCAACATGAATGAATGAATGAATTGCCATGGTCCTAGCCTCATCTCTGATTTTTCCCACTCCCTTCCTTCCTCTTCACTTCTGTCCTCCCACTCCCATCTAACAGTACTGAATACCTTGCAGTTCTTTGAATACAATGTTCTTTTTTTTTTTTAAAGCTGAGCCATCCTGTCACCTGTTGGCAGCTTAGCAGCAGCTCAGCTCGGACCAGGAATCGAACCAGTGACCCTGTTGCTCAGAGCTCGCACTCTTTTTTTTTTTTTTTTTTTTTGAATATTTTATTGGGGAATTTGGGGAGGGGAACAGTTTTGGGGAATTGGGGAAGGGGAACAGACAAGTTGCTGTCTTCTTGTTCTTCAGTCTAGTTGCAGAGGACGTTGCTTCACTGGCCCACGTTGGTATTATCATTGCGTTCTTCCCGGATGAGGCAGATCAGTCACGGGCCTCTGGATGATCGCTCACTGTGGCTCCTGGCAGCTCATGCTGGCTGCTGGCCACTCAGTGTAGCCTATGGCACCCCACTGCAGCAGGGGCTGCAGCCTACACCATCGCCGGAGCTTGCACAGCCCAGCTCCAGGTGGAGCTGTTCTTAGCTGTAGAGGGCAGTGTCACTGGCCCTCATATGTGGGATCCGAACCGGGGCCTCTGGCATCCCAAAACCAGCTCTTAACCAATGCGCCATGCGGCCGGCCCTCAGAGCTCGCACTCTTGAGTGAGCTCTTAACCAACTGAGCCACTTGGCTGGCCCTTTTTTTTTTTTTTTTAAGATTTTGTTGGGGAATTGGGGGAGGGGAACAATGTTGGGGAATTGGGGAAGAGGACCGGCCAAGTTATTATTCTCCAATCTTCGTTGTGGAAGGCGCCAGTCGCCATCTGGCTTCCCGTGGCATTTCGTGGCCTCTAAGGTCAAAGTGCTGAGTTCAGTCTTAGTTGCTGGTGGGTGTAGCCACCATCCCATGTGGGAGTCAAACCCGGCAGCCTTGTTGTTAAGAGTGCATACCCTGTCCACTGAGCCATCGGGGCAACAGCTCATCTCAAGGTGCTGAATTCAGTCTTAGTTGTGGGTGGGCATAACCCACCATTGAACAGGCGATCTTTTTTTTTTTGAGGGCAGTGTCACTGGCCCTCGTCTGTGGGACCGAACCGGGGCCGCTGGCTTCCAAAGCCAGCGTTTAACCACCGCGCCACTCGGCCGGCCCTGAACAGGCAATCTTCTTGTTACACCAGCTGAGCCATCCTGCCACCTGTTGGCAGCTCAGCGGCAGCTCAGCTCGGACACAGCATCACTAGCCCTTGTGGGAATTGAACCGGTTGCCCTGTAGCTCAAAACTCATGCTCTTAAGCCAACTCGTAACCAACCGAGCCATTCGGCTGGCCCCTAAATTTTTTCATTACTATTTTTCAAGAGTGCTAATGCTAATTAACAGCTCATTTTGCTGAACTGAGAATTTTTATTTTTTTTTGCATATTTACGCAGTTGTGGTCCCAATCGTTTCCAGTTAGCTTATAAATGAGAAGACCAAACAGATCATTTGAAGAGTTCAGCCTTGAGTCATAGGCCTATCACAGTTTCAGCCTAAAAATTATCAAGAAGCATCTTAGCAGTTGGAAAAAGTTATAACTCCTCCCCACACTAAAAGCTGTATAAAAAGATAAAAGAGGGCCGGCCGAGTGGCGTGGTGGTTAAGCGCTGGCTTGGGAAGCCAGCGGCCCCAGGTCAGTCCCACATATGAGGGCCAGTGACACTGCCCTCAAAAATAAATAAATAAATAATACACATATATGTATATATCTATATACTGGAGGTGCCAAAAAATGTACACATTTTAAGAGATGTCATCTATGTATTACTTTTCGAAGTTGAATTACAGTAACAATGTGTAGTATGACGTTCGCGCAAGGGATGGCACTAATCAAATGAATGCTAGTGTCATTGTATTACAATTTTAATACAGTTTTTTCCATTCTTAAAATGTGTATACTTTTTTTGGCACTCTGTATATATGCTATAGTTTTGAGATGATTTTATTTGGAACAGTTATATATCAGCTTGTTATTACTGATGTCTGTACTGAGGGCTGATCTTTTTCTGTCCATTGGGTTAGAAACAGGTTGATAAATACATGGTTTAGTACAGAAGGCTAATTGGTACATTAATATTTACTAGTGTTAAAATCTAGTATCTTTCTGTATTATATCTAAAATTTCTAGCTTTAAATTAAACTTGACCGTGTGTTTCCTTCTCCATAAAAACTAAACAATATGATACATCTTTTAAATCTCTCCTATTCAATGAACAGTTGTCCATAGCCATCTCTGGTTGTTTTGTTTGTTTGTTTTTGTTTTTTTTAAAGACTTTATTGGGGAATCGCGGGAGGGGAACAGACAAGTTGCTGTCTTTTTGTTTTTTAGTCTAGTTGTGGAGGACTTTGCTTTACTGGCCCATGTTGGTATTGCACTCTTCCTGGCTGAGGCAGTCGCTCGCCAGCCATTGGGCCAGCCATCTCTGTTCTGAACCTATCTCGAGAAAGGGGACTGCTTAGAATTTGAAATTGCTGCATCATATTATTATGATGACTTCTAAAGGCTGAGTGAGTATAGTTTCTAGGAAAATGGATTTATAGAGGTAATCTAGTGGAGTGCAGCAACTTCTATGGTGTTTTTTGTGTGAATTGCTGACTGGTGGTTGGTCCGGAGCCATTGCCCGCATACGCAGCCTGGCAGCCTGGACAGTAGAGCCCTCTGTGAAATAAGCCAGCTGGCCACAAACCAGAATTTGGGCTCCCAAACAAGCCTCTGACTTGAGGGAGGTTGATGTCATCTGCTTTATCCTGTGCCTCAACCTCATTGTTCTGTATAACGTGTGGGAAAATCAAGAGACTAGTTGTTAAGAAAGAACAAGGCTTTGTTTGTGCCTAAAGGGTCACGCTGGAGGTTTTTACCGTAAATAACTTTGGAACAGTATGAAAAAAAACATTTGATCTGGCTTCACCCCCGCAGTAGCATTGTTAGGGCAACAACTGGTCTTTCCTTCTCATTCCCCTCCCTTCCTCCTTCTCTTTCTCCACCTCCCCCCACCCCCAGTCAAGCATGACGTATTGCCTCTGTTGAGTTAATGTAGCAAATGCTGATAGAAGCAGGAAGAGGGCATCCATCCAGAATCATACCCGTGCCTGGAAATTTTCCGTTTCTAGTTTTGAACACCTCTACAAGCCTCTTTAAGCAGTACTGCTGTGCTGTGCTGTCACTGAATTGTTGGAAATTTGAAAGAATTTAGTGTTGCTGAATTCTGCTTTCGGCCTAAATTTGATTTTGTTCTGGGTGAAATCTAGATGTGATCCTTTGATTTCAGAGATGCAGTTGACAGACTTGGACTTGGTATTTGCTCTTGTTTGAAAGATCAGGGTAAATTCATTTTATGCGCATGGAGTTTTCTGTGTACCTTGTGTTCGAGAACAGTGGAGACTTGTGGTCCTTTGAAGATATTTCTAATACTATTTTTCTAGTCTAAAACTATAGAGTCTTCAGTGATTTGGTGTTTTCCCTGTTCTTTTTTATCTTAGAGTAATAGACTCGATGGGGTAAGAGTAACTTGTGAATTCTTAACCGAATGAAACACATAGACCCATGGCCCCTGATCATTACATATGCACATACAATCCTCTTCCCCTCCCCCACACCTAATGTCTTTGGGTCCTACAGTAGTTTATTATTTACCAGGTTAAAAAACACATGCGGGCCGGCCGAGTGGCTCAGTTGGTTAAGAGCTTGCTCAAGAGTGCGAGCTGAGCTCTGAGCAACAGCTGTTCGAGGCCAGCCCCAGTTGAGTTGCCGTTGAGCTGCCAACAGGTGGCAGGATGGCTCAGCTAAAAAAAAAAAAAAAAAAAAAAAACCACATGCGGGAGGGCTGGCCAAATGGCACAGTGGTTAAGAGCTGGCTTGGGACTCCAGCGGCCCCAGTTCGGATCACTCCTATGAGGACCAGTGACACTGCCCTCTACAGCTAAGATGGTGAACAGCAGCTCCACCTGGAGCTGGGCTGCTGTGGTTCCCCGGGATGGCATAGCTGCAGCCCCTAGTGCAGTGGGCTGCCATAGGCTGTAGTGAGTGGCAGCCATCGTGAGCGGCTAGCAGCTGGTGTGAGCTGCCAAGAGCCACTGTGAGCAGCTGTCCAGAGGCTAGTGACCGATCTGCCTCACCCAGGAAGAGTGCCACGATGATACCAACATGGGCCAGTGAAACAATGTCCTCCACAACTAGAAGAACTAAAGGACAGCAACTTGTCTGTTCCCCTTTCCTGATTCCCCAATGCTGTTCCCCTCCCCCAATTCCCCAATTAAAAGAAAATCTTTAAAATACATGTGGGCGGGCCGGCCGAGTGGCGCTGTGGTTAAGCGCTGGCTTGGGAAGCCAGAGGCCCCGGTTCGGATCCCACATATGAGGGCCAGTGACACTGCCCTCAAACAAACAAAAAAAATACATGTGGGAAAATACTGCAGTCGTCTTGTGTTTCTTGCTTTCCCTTGTTAGCAGCTAAAGGTTTCGTTGAAGACCTGCTCTGTTAGGCACTTTATTACCCTTCAGTTTCTAAATCTTGCTTCTTTGAGAGTTCATCTGTCTTTTTCTCTGTTTCCATGCAATAGCCATTGGGACCCTAATCGTCCCGGGGTTTTAGTCTATGTTGTGTACTTCATCTAGCGTACTATCTGTCAGCACTGTTAGGTTGGAAGTATGGTTAGTGACCTAAATGTTTGTGGAGTTCTGAATTATCACTAACAAACAGTTATAACAATAACACTAACAGTGGCAATAATAACATTTATTGATGCTTTACCATGTTCCAGACACCTTTCCAGGCCCTTTATCTGTGTTAAATTTAATCTTTACAGTAGCCTCATGAAATTGTCCTTATTTTGCTTATGAGGCACAGAGAGGTTAGGGAACTTGCCCAAGGCTTCACAGCTAGTAAGGGGCACAGTTGTTATTTGAACACAGACCTGAGATCTGACCCTAGAACCTTCGGTCTGACTACTATGATATACTGTTTCTCAAAGGGAGGAAAGGAAGGTGTTATCGTTTCAGTTCTTTTTTATTCACTGTGTAGAGCGGCGACAAGGGATTTGCTTTTCTGAATTCCTGGATTAGTCACTCAGGAGCTAGAAGATGGGTGGTTAACCTTAAAATAATACGTGCACGTTGTATTTTCAGTATTATACCTCAGACTGACTATAACACTGAGGATGACACAGAGCAGGTAGGAGCCTATTTGAAGGCAATTACATCTTCAGATTTTTACCAGCTAACACTAAAGCTGCAAGCTGATTGACCTCTGCTGCTATGGTAGCACTCTTGGAACAGAAGTGTTTTTCCTTAAAAACATATTCTTGGACTGGTGGGCTATAGAGCTGATTCAACAAATGACAGCAATGTGTGACCTGTACCAGTAGGGAGAGGTAGACTTGCCACTTCCCCCATGGATCATATGTCATTTTACAGGAGGTGGTATATAGACTTGTCCAAATTAACAGTTTGCATAATACTTCATAAAAAGTATGTGAAAATGCTCATTTGCTTGCTTTGCTCTGAGTAGACTGTAAATTCGAGAATCGAGATATGTTTGTGTATATATGTGTATGTGTTCGACTTAATCCTTTTGAGTGGCATTTTTTAAATAAACTTGTTATTTTGGGATGGTTTTAGATTTACAGAAAAGCAGTGAAGATAATACAGTTGCCATATGCTCCACATCTAGTTTCCTCTGCAGTTATCATCTTGGGTTAGTGTGGTACATGTGTCACATGAATGAACCCATATCAACACATTATTATCCCAAGTCCACACTTTATTCAGCTTTCCTTAGCTTTGGCCTAATGTCCTTTTTCCTGTTCCAAGGTCCCATCCTGGAATATGTTACATTTACTCACATCTCTTTGGGCTCTTTTAGATTGTAACAGTTACTCAGACCTAATTGTTTTTGGCGACTTTGTGAGTTTTGAGGAGTACTGGTCAAGCACTTTATGGGATGCCCCTCTATTGGGAATTATCTGATGTTTTCCTCATGATAAAACTGAGATTGTGGGTTTGGGGGAGGAAGACTACAGAGGTAAAATGTCATTTTCATCACATCATCCCAAGGGAGCATGCTCCCAACATGATTGGTCACTGTTGATGTTGGCCTTGATCATCTGGCTGAGCTAGTGTTTATCAGGTTTCTCCACTGCCAGGCTGCTGTTTTCCTCCTTCCGGTAACTTGTCCTTTGGAAGGCAGTCACTGTGTGCGGCCCACACCTAAGGAGTGCAGCGTTATTCTTGACTTTGTGAGGGTGCTGCTTCTGCATAAATTCTTTGTCTTCTGCACAGGAGAGTTGTCTCTTCTCCCTTGTTTGTTTGTTTGTTTAATTTATATCGGTATGGACTCATGGATATTTATTTTATACTTTGGATTACAATCCAATACTGCTTTATTTTGTTGCTCAAATTGGTTTAGCTTTGGCAGTTGGGAGCCCTTTCTTTTGGCTCTTGTGTCCCTTTGACATGTTCCCATTCTTGGTTTTTGTTTTGTTTTATATTTTGAACCCTTCCTTATTTTTAGCACTACAAGATGCCCCCAGCTCATCTTGCATGTTTCCTGCTCAGTCCTGCTATCAGCCATTTCTCAAAGCAGACCTGATTCCTTTTATTGAAGAAGGATATTAGGAATTGAGACCTGGGTAGTGTTATTTTATTTTTTTATTTTATTGGGGACCAGTGTGTTTTTCCAGGACCCATCAGCTCCAAGTCAAATTGTTGTTTCAGTCTAGTTGTGGGGGTCACAGCCCAGCATCCCATGAGGGAATCGAACCAGTAACCTTGTTAAGAGCACGCGCTCTAACCAACTGAGCTATCCGGCCGCCCACTGGCAGCTCAGCGGCAGCTCAGCTCAAGTCGTTGTCTTCAATCTATTGTAGTTGCGGAGGGTGCAGCTCACTGGCCCATGTGGGACTTGAACCGGCAACCCTGCTGTCCAGAGCATGCACTCTAACCAACTGAGCCACCCAGCCACCTCAATAGTATTATTTTTAAGACATCTTTTCCTGGCACTTTAAAAAAAATTTTTAAACACACTTGTGGTAGCAGCAAGTGGCCAAAAGTAGTTGTATCCTTCTTGCAACTTTACAGAAAGGCTGGGACTTCTGTGAGCAGCAAGAGGAGCTAGAATGGAGTGAGAAGTGGTGGTGCTAACGACAGAGAACCAGGGCCTGGGGCCATTCATCTAGTTCCTACCGGTTCCACCTCTGCATTAGGTCACGCACCTCAGGTGTGGAGGAGCACCAAAAGCACCCATTTGAACTGTATTTGTATTTTTTTTTTTTTTCCTTTAAGGGCTGTGTCACTGGTCCTCATATGTGGGACCCAAACCGGGGCCGCCGGCCTCCCAAGCCAGCGCTCAACCACTGCGCCACTCAGCCAGCCCTGTATTTGTATTTTTATGTGTAACAAGGCCATTGGTGAAAATGGAGAGGCAGGTATTGGTCACAGCCCTTTTACAAGGACCTTCCTGATAAATTGTTCTTCGGGTTTACTTCCAGGAAAATTATCTCTGAAGATAAATTTGTGAGTTTTCATCAGAAAACAAATGATATGCGACCCAACTTGTTTCTCTCAGTCTTTTAATCTTGGCTTCCAGAAAACTTTGGCACATTTATTGTGCAGATATCATTTATTGTGCAGATATCAGGTTCTTGATAGAGCCTATTTGTTTCTTCCTTTAGGAGAACTTTATTCTCTTTTATCCCTAATTGCTGTATTTGCATAGTGTTTGGGCCCACGCTATTTGAAACCCTTTTGAAGTAGGCAGGATATCATCCTGAATGTTTGGTAAAGGAATGGGGCAGACTTCAGGGCAGGACCTGCTCCAGAACCTATTTTCTGGCCACTGCCAAGAATGGTCCAAGAAAATCCAATTCTAAATGAGTTTCTTTTCCAAGTGACCTGTCTTCTCACTTATTTGGCAGTTTCAATGTATTTACATATTCTTGACATCAGCTACTCAAGCACATACAGTTAACACTTTCCCCCCTGCTTTTTAAGTTGTGAACTTTGGATTGCTTTTCTTCAGAAGGTGTTAATCTAGAAACAAATCTTTATTACTTCCCATTCCTTGATGTCATATGGGCAGATTTTATGGCTTTAGTATTACCCTTGTTTAATTAAGAACTTTCAAGTAAATATTATAGGTGTTTTTTATTGTTAAAAGCAAAGAAAGGACTCCTTTAAGGGCTTGCTGTTATACTAGATAAAAGTGGCAGTTATTTATCACATTACCTAGGTGGTTCGCGAGTAGAATTTAAGGAACAAAAAATAAAATTTCTCAATTCTTGAGAAACTACATGATCTTTTTTTTTTTCCCACATGATCTTTTTAAGGTGATCTATAATCAGCACATTTTAATTAAGGGAAATTTAAAACCATCCTTTCAGCCTATTCGACTTTGCCAGCTCTGGCTAGTCACTAAACTTGGCCCAGCTTTCTGTTCCCTAATTTTAGCTACCTGCTGACTTATGTAATTATGTTGAGGTTAGGGAATATGTTTTTTTTCCCCTTAAGATTAGTGGTTTGGCTGCTGAGTAACTGCAAAGTTATGAACTACATGGGAAACCTACTGGTTTTCAAAAAGATTCTAGAATCTGTTAGAATGCCCAACAGGGGCTGGCCGAGTGACGCGTTGGTTAAGAGCTGGTTTGGGGATGCCAGCGGCCCCAGTTCGGATCCCACATATGAGGGCCAGTGACACTGCCCTCTACAGCTAAGATGGTGAACAACAGCTCCACCGTGGAGCTGGGCTGCTGTAAGCCTGCGGCGATGGTGTAGGCTGCAGTGGGGCTGTAGCAGGCTGCCATAGGCTATAGTGAGTGGACGGCAGCTGCTGTGAGCAGCCGTCCAGAGGCCGTTGACCGATCTGCCTCACCTGGAAGAGCGCATGATAATACCAACATGGGCCAGTGAAGCGATATCCTCCACAACTAGCCTAAAGAACAAAAAGCAACTTGTCTGTTCCCCTCCCCAATTCCCCAATAAAATCTTTAAAAAAAACAAACAGAATGCCCAACAGTCCATAAGAGCCTAACACGAAGGTTAAGTTGTCAGGTTGTCTGCATGGATTTCCAACTATCTGGATAAATACCCTCATATATTTCTGTTAACTTATATGGAGTATAGAAATGTGGAGGCCCTGAGGGAATTGCGATTATTATCATACACTGTTTCGGGGAGGTAAATTTCATGCTGATGAAAGGTACAGGCAGTGATCGGTCCTTTGCCTTCAGCCTCTTGTGGAGCATTTGAGTCTTGAGTCTTTGCCCTAGCATGAATTTTTAACACATATTCAGATGTTACAGAAAGAACCAAGAAATCAAGTGGTTTTACCATGATTGTGGTTCCTCAGCACAATTCAAAACAGGACAGTTTAAACAATTTTTATCCCTTCTGAGTACGAGTTGGAGGTGGTGATTGTACCAGAGTCTTGCAGAAAAACATGGCAGAATTCCTAATTCATTTTGCAAATTACTCAAGGATTTTTGCCAATGCCTTAAGAGTTCTCTGATCTGCATCTAGGATCCTTTATCATCTAGAGAAGTTCCTGTCCTTAAATTAGTAATTTTTTTGAAGAACCTTTTAATATCTTAGGAGAATACAAAGAGGTCATAAGCTATTCTTCTAAGAAATTAGATGGTTGGGCATATGTGCGCCAAATCTTGTAAGCCTGATTAAGTTGGGTTATTTGCCCTAGACATGGCTTCTTTCCTTGCCTGACAGTGGAGATAATAACATCTGTGATATCTGCTCCGTTTTGTACCCTTGATGCTTATTCTCTGTTGTCCTCTACTGGTTTCATTTACATTTAAACATTTCGAGCAACCTGTAATCCTTTCCTTCTTTCTTAAGCATTAAACTAGTGCAGTGAGCAAATCTGGAAACTTATTTCTATCCGGATATGCCTTGGAGAATTTCTACACTTTCTGCAATTTTATTCATAGCAGCCACATCCAGATTAGTTTTTAGATCAGCTTTGAATGTGAAAATCCGTTAGTCTTGCAGTCTATTTTTTTGAGCTTCCTCTTTGCTCTTAAAAATTTTTCATTGTGCTTTTGGGGCTAGAAAGGGGAAAAGTATGAGTATGTGGTGGGCAAACAGATTCTGAAGAAAGGGAGAAGAGTGGCACCACCCTGGTGACTGCCTTCACACATTACTTTGGGATTTGCTTAGTTAGTTCCTAGACCTTTTTGCCCTATAATATTGTATACCCAAGGTTCTAAAGTGGTCCTTTGTTATGCTTGTTTCTTTTAGTTGATTCAGAAAAAACATCACATGAACAAGAAGCCTTTAGGACTCCTCAGGGCTAAATGGTTGCAGATGATCTGTTAGTTATTGCCGACTTGAAGACCCCTACCTTGTGGCTGTCTGCTAATCCCTCCGCGGTGGACAGTGCAATGTCCCACTAAGAAGGACTCTCAGGTCCTGACATGCACTGACCCAAAGAATCCATCAGATTCTGTTAGTCTTTCTTGGCTTCTGTGCATTCCAGCTCTTTCAGACATTCCTTTTGTGGGGAGGCAACATGCAATATGGAAAGAGCGTGGGTTTTTAGATGACTTCAAATCCACACACACAATTTATTAACTCTGTGATAATGGACAAGTTACTAAGTTTCCTCATCAGCAAGATGGGGATAAGAGTGGCCTTTATGGGGTTGTACTACTTTTCTTTGCTCCTGCATCCTGGCTGCTAGGTGTTGCCTCTAGAAACCTATGGTCCATGATCTCCGCCGAGACCTCGGTTGCTGCCCAGCAGTTCTTTGTGAGTTTTGTGAACTGTATTCCTGCCCTTTGCAGAGGTCAGAAATTGGTGGCCCAGAACTTGGTTCTGCAGACATCTTTTTTTTTCGCCTTGAGATAGGTTTTCAAATGTTGGGATTGGTCGTGAAGATTTTTTTTTTTTTTTTTTTTTTTTTTTTTTTTTTTATGGCAGTGTCACTGGCCCTCATATGTGGGACCGAACCGGGGCTGCTGGCTTCCAAAGCCAGCGCTTAATCACTGCGCCACTCGGCCGGCCCTCGTGAAGATTTTAAAATTAGGAGATTTCAAATAAAAGTTAAAACTTCTGAATTCTTTTGAAAAATCGCATGATCTGAAAGCCTGGTGTGCCATGGCAGTCACTGTTTTCCCCCTTGATACGGGCCCTCCTGGTTTGCCTAATTGTCTACCACACCCTGTGCATTAGACTGGTCCACCAGATTCAGTTCTGTTGCTTGGTTGATCCTTGTGGGCATTGACTTTTTGGTCTTGTCCTGTGGTTTCTCCCTCCTTAAAAATTCCTCAAATCTGTCCCCTTTTCTCCATGTGCCAAGCCCTCATCATTTCTAACCTGGAGTACTGGGATAGTGGCTGGACCCACCCCCTGACCTCTAGTCTTATGTCTCTTGAGTCTGTCTTCGCAGTATTATCAGATTCATCTTTCTAAATTGCAGGTAGGATCAATCACTCTCTTGCTTCAGAGTCTTCGTTGCTTTTCCACTCTATACTAAATGAAGTTTAAACTCTTTAGTATGGTGGTGCAGTTCTACAATACATGATCTGGTCAGTACCTTTCAGCCACCTAACCTCTCTGTGCCTCAGTTTCCTTCTGTGGAACACGGGAGAAATAATTCTCCTTACCTATAGGATTATAGTGAAGAGTAAATTTAAATGCATATAATGCATTCGGCACCGTTCTTGACACTTAGTAAGTACTCAATAAATATTAGCTATTAGTATTATGATGATACCATGTTTTTGTCTGGGTTTTTTTCCTGGATCCCATGCCTTCATATTTGCTGTCTCTTCTACCCTGAATGTTTTTACCCCAATTCTTTTGATTGCAGCTCATCCTGGAGAACTCAGCTCATGTGGCACCTCTTCCATGGTACTTTCCCTGACCCTCCATAACCCTGGGAAAAATGTGCATCTTTTTACAGTGCAGTGAAGTCTCAGTTCTTATTCCATTCCTCATTTAGACTCGTAAGCCCTTTGCAGATAGGAACCATCTTACACCTTCTTTTATCCCCAGTGACCAGCTCAGATCTAGGCATCTTTAATACTTGAAAAGGAATGGGTAATCAACATCATTAATGGCAGAAAATACTCAATTAAAACTACTGCTGTAGGGCCGGCCGAGTGGCGCAGTGGTTAAGTGCTGGCTTGGGACGCCAGAGGTCCCGGTTCGGATTCCACATATGAGGGTCAGTGACACTGCCCTCAAAAAAAAAAACACAACAAAAAAAACTGCTGTTGTTTTTAGGGAATTTAGAAGATGTCATAAAATCTTTTTTTATTAACCTATTATTTAAAATGGTTTAATAAACCCATTTATTGATAACTGTTCTTTTTTTTTTTTAGCTGAGTCTTCCTGCCACCTGTTGGCAGCTCAGCTCGGGCTGGGCATCGGATAACTATTCTTTAGTTATTGTGTTTTTCCCAAAAATGAAATAACTGTTTCTGACTGTACATAATACATGCCTTTGTAGAAAACCAAAAGAAAACAAAAGTATAAAGAAGGAATCTCACTATTCAGCAATAACTAGTATTATTAAATATGTAAGCTTAGTGTGTGCTACTCAATTTTCATATTGAAAGTCTCACCTATAAATGGATCGTTTTACAAACAGCATTAGAACATCCAGTTTAATATATTGGGTTGTCGGAAAAATCATGACATGTTTTTTTCTATGTTTTTTGTTGCAAAAATGCGTCATGACTTTTCTGACAACCCAATAATATAATGAAGCCACTACTTCTGTGTTGCACACTACAAGTAGCTTCCTGTCTCAGGTCACGACATGTGCCTTCTGCTAAGACAGCCATGTGCTCTAGGAAAGGACCCTGAGGTCCAGTCTGTCTCATTACCCCTTAATTCCCTTCTGTATAAGTGGCTTTTTACTACAGATACATGCCACTTCATCTGTGCTTGCAGGCCGTTCTCTAGGAATGGAGCAGTTTAAGTTTGGAAAACTAAGCTAACAACCTAGAAGAAAGAAATGATCATTTGTGGAAGCCAAGGGTGTCGTTTTTTTTTAGGAGATCCTTCTTATTTATACCCCACTCTCTCACCCCATGTAGCCATTGACATAATCAACAGGACATTTGCGGGAATAAATCTACCAGATTTTCTTCTCTATGCGTGCCTTCTTTTCCTTCTCTCCTTGTATCAGGTGTCCCCTTTCTATTCTCTACCCCCACCTCAACTCCGTCAAGATTTATTTTACAGAAGAAATGTGTTCTTATGTATCTTTCTCCTTTTTGTAGTATATTATATTCTTTTGGTAATTGTCCACTTCTATTTTTGTGACATGTCCCTTTCTAGAGAATGATACTGATCTACATTCTATAAAGTGAAATGTTGCTAAACCCAATTTATATCTCAACTGTCATCCTGTAGTGGCAACAGATTTTTAGCCTGCAGTGTGGATAGGCAGTTTGAATGAATGAAATTTGCTGTATTTGGTTTTCCTCCTCTAATGCAATGCCTGTCTTTGGGAATGGTTGGAACATAGTTGTCATAATGAGAAATGTCAGCTGTCGTTTATAGACAGTGTTTCTCTCCATTTCTCCCAAGTTTTTTCCCAAGTATTATTTGCTGCCTGTTCTTACTTTTTATTTTAGATCACAGATTCAGCTGGCCATATTCTGTACTCCAAGGAGGATGCATCCAAGGGAAAATTTGCCTTTACCACTGAAGATTATGACATGTTCGAAGTGTGTTTTGAGAGTAAGGGTAAGTAATCAGAGTGTTTTCCCTGAATTAAGCATCTTCTTTCAAGTTAAATAGAGCATGAACTTTCTGTTTTGGGCTGGCAGGAAGAAGAGATGAAAACTACATTTACTGGGGTGCAGACACATTAAAAGTGAAAGTAGCATTTTTCCTGTGCAGAAATAGGCATTTCTTGAATGCTGTGACACACTTGTCTTGAATGATTGAGTTTAATGTGGTATAGATGCTAGACAATATATTAAGTCCTCAATGTCATTGATAGCTTCTGCAGCTTTAAGCAAAAGTGACATATAATGTCACAAAAAAGTGACAAAAATGACATATAAAATTGGTTTCATTATACGTCACTTTTAGCTAATTGATATATACGTGTAAGCAAGAGTTAAATTTCACAGCATCTCATTAACATTAATAACAAAACGAGGTTGAATGAAACGTTACTTTGTGGCCTTCGGTAGTGCATTTATATGCTAGTGATACGTTTTCTCCAAGATTAGAAATAGGGTCTCTCTTACAAACATTATATGGGAAAGTCAGAAGCAGTTTTGGTCTTCAGAGCACTTGTTATTTCGTAGTCCTGACACCTTTCTATGGATTCTTCTATGCACCTCAAGGCCAAGATCCTGTAGTAACTTACAGACCGATTACCTACCTGATGGTTTCTATGCTCAGTGATGGGAGCGGGGGAAGCAGATTCCCTTTCGTTCCCTGTTCTTTAGCTTCAAGGACACTGGACTCTAAAAGCTGTATGCATTTATACTTGTATTAGTTGGGACCCCTTTGGGCTGCAAGACACAAAAACATAAACTGGCTAAAAGAGAATGAAGAGAAAGACCATTTGACTCTCCGAACCGGAAGTCTTTGATGCGATACTGACCTCAGGCACAGCTGAGTGTTGGGATTTTAACTGTGTCGTTGGAACCCTACCTATCCTTCAGTGCTTCCTTTCCTTGCCTCCATTTGACTCTATTCTCAGGCTTTTCCTGCATGGTAGCAAAATGACCTCTGACAGTTTCTCATTTATAGAATGAGAACATATGATCCTAGAAGAAGAGCAAGCACCTTTGCCAACAGCGCCAGTAGTCCCAGGAATAGCAAGCAGGTCAACTTGTTGCTTTAGACAATTAACCAAGAATTGATTCCTTCTATCTAAAGTGGATCAGTTAACCTAAAAGCTAAGGGAGTTTGCCTGAAGGAAGTAGAGTAATAGATTAATAATAGAAAATTAAAGGACTTTAATATGATTTCGTGACTTGATATGCTTCTTCCTTCCCTCATTCCTGCCAGTTCTAAGATGTCTCAACAATATTCTAGACATTTCCACATGGTTGTACCACTCTTACCTCAAAACCGAGATGTCTCAGGCTGGATTCATGAGCTCCTCTTTCAGACTAGTTCCCTTCTTATCAGTATCACCACTATCCTTTCAGTTCTTGGGCTCACATTTTTGAAATTATTTTAGTCTTTTCCAGTCTGTCATCAAGCTATGCTAATACTTTTTTCAAAGTTCTTCTGTGTCACCACACAAATCTGAACTCTAATTTTTTAAATCATGAATTATGTCTTCAAACTGAGATCCCTGTTCTTAATATATCCAAATACTGCTACCACATTATCTCCTAAAACATTTTTCACCATGTCAGACCTTTCTCAAAAGCCTTCCTTTCTCTGTAGTGGCAGTAATGTTCCTGTTCTGTAGAATGAAACCTTGAATCATCAAATGTTTGAGCTGGAAGAGATTTTAGGTATCATGGCATTTAGGCGCCTTTATACGCTCACTCCAGCCTTATCTTTTACTGCTCATCAGGCCCCAGCCCGTCTGGTTTGCTTTGCCCTCTAAACATGTCACATTTATTCACTTGCTGGAATGCTCTCTTCCCGTATACACATGAGTTGACCTTTAATTCTTTTAGAGCACTTCCCTCAACAAACTAGCCTGCTTAGTTTCTTAATTAATTGATTCATTCAGTAGATATTTACTAAGTGCCCTTATATACCAATGCCTGTTACAGGTGTTGGGGATATAGCAGTGAATAAAACAGAAGCCTCTGCTCTCATGGAGTTTACGTTTTCAATGGACAAACAGACAGTAAATGAATAGATATAAGTGAGGTGGTAATGAGGGCTTTGGACAAAAAGCAAACACTTTGAGATGCTGAGCATGTCTCCAAAGCAGCAAGGAGGTCAATGTGGCTTTCTCCAAATAGTATATCACTTACTGGTTGGATTAGTTATTTAGGCATTTGAGTATATACCAGGGGTGCCAAAAAAAATGGTGCCAAAAAAATATACACATTTTAAGAGATGTTATCTATGTATTACTTTTCGAAGTTGAATTGAATTACGGTAGCAATGTGTAATATGACATTTGCTCACAGATGGCATTATCAAATGAATGCTTGTGTCATTCATTGTATTACAATTTTAATACAGTTTTTTACTTTCTTAAAATGTGTATACGTTGTTTGGCACCCTCTGTATATCACACACAGCCTTGTGTTATTTAAATGTCTCGTGTACATACATCTTACATTCCCAATTGGAAACTTTTTGAAGAGTTTAAAATTAACCCTATCCTAACCTAAAAACCTAGCCATTAATCTACCCTAATTCTAATCTTAAACCTTACCCTAATCCTAAAGCTAAATCTAAACATAACCCTGAACACATCTTTTGTTCTGAATTTCTTGCATGCTGATGCTGTGCATGTAGATGCTTAGGAACTAATTTAAAAATATGTATATATGTATAAATGTGTACACACACACACACACACGTTATAGCCAGCACTCAGCACTCAATTTCTGGTTTCATTTGTGTTCTGTGTTCATTCTGAGGTGGGGACCTGATACCTTATAGTCTTGGGAGCACCTTTTAAAAGATTGTCTTTTTGCCAGGCAAATGCAGAGAGAAATTACTGAAGGATCCTTTTTCAAAGGAGGCCCTTTATGGCCATGGTGTCAGCTAAGCGGGTAGGCTGGCTGTTCTGTGCAAGCGATTGTATAGTCTGGACTTGGACCAGCCAGAGGTGTGTGGCTTTGTGGTTTCACTTGTGTTTGAATAATGCTAATGCCATGCTGCGGCAATCAGAGAGAAAGTGGAAAGAGCCTCTTGGGAAGAGAAGACCTTGATCATTTGGACCAGGTAGGGCTATGAGCTGCTGGGATTTCACAACTTTTTAAATGAGGAAGGAGAAGCAAAAATTTGCATTGCATCTCTTACAGGCAGTACTATGATCAGGATTACATATTAGCTTTAGAAGACGAGACCTCTCTGGGTGCCACTTTCTCTGTTTGGTTTGGTTTTGGAGACTTATTAGTTTAATGCTCAGAAAGCATCTGTGATTTATGGTTTCTTTTTTTTTTTTTTTTTTTTGAGGGCAGTGTCACTGGCCCTCATATGTGGGACCGAACCGGGGCCGCTGGCTTCCCAAGCCAGCGCTTAACCACCGCGCCACTCGGCCGGCCCTGTGACTTATGGTTTCTTAATTCTACCTATTTAGTCTCATTTCTACCTACCTGGTTCCAAATTGATCTTTCTAGTCTATCCAGAAGAACTTCCTCACTGTCTTTTGTGTTTTTTGTTTTTTTTTTTTTTGAGGGCAGTGTCACTGGCCCTCACATGTGGGACCGAACCGGGACCGCTGGCGTCCCAGGCCAGCGCTTAACCACCGCGCCACTCGGCCGGCCCCCCTCACTGTCTTTTAAATGCGCCACACTCGTCTCAATATCTGAGCCTTTGCCCTTGCTGGTCTTCTGCCTAGAATACTTTTTCCTGACTTCAATGCTCCCTCTTTTTTTGATCTTTTAAAAAAAGATTTTTATTAAAATATAGCTAACATACAATATTATATTCGTTTCAGGGGTATGCAATAGTTATTCAACATTAAGTGCTCCCTGTCTAGTGCAGTCCACAATTAATCTCTCTCTCCTCTAACCTTTGCTCCATAGCTGAGATTTGCTGCACAGTTCTTTTTCTTAAAGTTTTATACTGCTTTGCATTTTCTTTTCTCTTTTTTTTAAATTAATTTTTTTAAAAGAAATTTTATTGGGGAACAGTGTGTTTTTCCAGGACCATCAGCTCTAAGTCAAGTAGTTGTCTTCAGTCCAGTTGTGGAGGGTGCAGCTCCTTGGCCCATGTGGGTATCGAACTGGCAACCTTGGCGCCATGAGTCTGCGTTCTAACCACCTGAGCTAAGTGGCCGCCCCTGCATTTTTACTATAGCTGTTATGTCTTAATCCCCATTGAATTATTTGAAGGCAGAAATTAGAATTTTCAGCAGAGTTCTAGCAGCCGGTGAGTTCTCAATGAGTAGTTATTTACTTCAGGGAATTTCAGAAAACCTCCGGCATCTCTCAGGCAGTAGAGGGTACAGCACTGTTCTCTGTGGCCTGTGGTCTCAGGAACCCCAATGCTTAAGTGGCAGTTTCCCAAAACTCCTAATTTCATTCAGGCAATTTTCATTTCTAAATACTTAGATGCTTTCCAGGGGATTGGGGCTGAGCAATTTTCTGGGGCTCTTTGCCTCTTCCCCTTTCTCCTATTTGATGATTGAAGATTCGAATGCCTTTTTGATCAAGCTGCATCAGATTACCTTTCCTAGTCCGAACATTGCCCTTTTGGCCCTGCTACCCCAAATAGACATTTTTCTTTGTAAGAAGCATCCCTGAGAGTTGTACTTTCATTGTTAAGTGTTTTCTTGGGCAGTTCTCTTTTAAAGGGCTGTGAATAGTCCTATAACATTTTATTTATTGACATGGCCTTACATTGACCAAAATGTTTGAATTAAAGTGGAATGTTACATAAATCTTGTGTTCTTTTCAGCAACTCATGTTTGTATTAAGTAAATCCAAGCTTTGTATATGCCCAGTAATCCTTTTCTCAGAATTTGACAGGATAACCTTTTCAGATGTAGAAATGTACTTTTCAGCTTCAGTTGGTGCCAGTATCTATTGGTCTGTGTGCCAGTCCGTTTTATACCGTAGTGTTGACTTGGAAGATTTATTTCCTTTTCCAAGAAGCCTGTTCGATTCCCCTGTAGTTCCAGCTGCAGTATCTAGTGTCCGCTGCTTGGAGGTGTTTGCCAGCAGCAACATATGTTCCCTTTGCTTTCCGGCTCCCCACACATACAGAGGCTTTGTCCGGAATGCTTGCGATTTTAGCCAGAGCCAGGAATTTCTGCAGCTGAGTAGGGGGAGGAGTTGCAGCTATTTCCCTCTATTGAGAGGGGAGGAGTTAGGGAGAAGAAGGGTGAGTGGGTGATTTCCCGGAATTTTAAATATTCCGCACAATGAATCCTTTGATTTTTTTTTTTTTCCCCCCTCAGGAACAGGGCGGATACCTGACCAACTCGTGATCCTAGACATGAAGCACGGAGTGGAGGCAAAAAATTACGAAGAGGTATGTCCTGCTGTAACAGAGGAGGCAGCAGCGTTCTGTGCTGCGAGGTCTCCGTGACCTAGTAAAGGCCAGCAGGCTGTGCTTTGCCCAGAAGGCTGGGGTTTTCTCAGCAGTCATGTGACAACCAGTTGAAATTTAATTGATACAAAAATTTGTATTAACAGCCTTGAACAATAATTCTGGCTGTGCTGTCAGCCAAATGACTAAACCAGCTGTCCCATGGAAATGTTGGTGTGATAAAACACTCAAGCGTATTTACCATTAAGCACTCTTGAGACAGAAACCAGCGATATATTTATAATCTTTCAAAGCTGGAATTCATTTATATGTTAATGTCCAAGGTTAAGAAAAGTAATTGGTTTTTAATTCCTAAGGCTTTTCTTCCCAGACTGACAGCTCTGTATATATCTAGGGCACAGATTCAGTGCTATTTGGACCTGAACTGTGCTGCCTTTGAGAAACAAAATAATTAGAAGTAGCTTTACGTTAAAATAATTTCAAGCTTCCAAGGATGATGGAAGAAAAAAACTGCGAGAGAGTAGGGATCCTGATAATGAATAGAAATGTTTGTTATAGAGAATAAAAACTGACATTTATTTGGGGGGTAGGGAGGTGAAGTTTCCATAGAATAAGTGGGAAGGGGACTGAACCTCTGCCATCTCTAATCTGAGCGACTCGGGGGGCTGCACAGAGCAGTTCTTCAAATCAAGAGCACCTTTGAAAAGCCACAAGAAGTATTTCAGACCGGAGGATTGATCCTTACAGTAAGATAAGAGTATTTTTACCCAGATCAGAGTGTCTGTAACAGCACCTGAAGGCATGAAGGAGAGGTGGGGTACAGGAAATGTAAATGGCTTTTGAAGAATGTAAACCAAATAAGCAAGGAACATTGTTAAATGATTTAAGAGAATTTTCTAGGACGATGGGAACAGAAGTTGCTCTATCCTTGGTCAGGACTAGGAAGGGAATATCCTTTACAATGGAAGAAGATTGGAAGTGACTGGCTAGTTCTGCCACAGGAAGTAGCAGCACTACTGCCGCCCCTCAGGCCTTCCCTCATTGTCCTCGTTCAGGTGCTCAAGTGAACAAAACTAGGTTGAGTTATTTGTAGGCAGTAAACAGGAGCAAGTGGTCCAGCCGCAAATGAAAGAGTTCCTGTTAGAGACTTTGATTTGCTTGTTTCTATCTCCAGGGTCGTTAAATTAAAAGAAATAAAGCATTGAGAGCCTGTTTAGTTGATGAACTTGAGTAAAATAAAGAAATCTTGGGCTGGCCGAGTGGCGCGGTGGTTAAGAGCTGGCTTGGGAAGCCAGCAACCCCGTTTCGGGTCCCACATGAGTGCCAGTGACATGGCCCTCAAAAAAAAAAAAAAAATCTTTTTAAACCTTCATGATTTAGAAGACTCTAATTATATTTAAGGTAACGTATGTCAAAGTGGTGTTGTAAGGTATAAAACACTAAGGGAAATGTAGTTATTATGAGGTGGAAGAATAGGTAAGATAATTTTCAGGTTTTGATTACTGCTTCTATTATATATCCTCAATTTCAGACTGTTCTGTAAGCATTCATTGAAGTCCTACTATGTGAAATTTTACCTGTTGTAACTTTTCCCCCCTAATGTGATGGTTATCGTTGGATGGCATACATTAAATAACAGACTACCTGATTAGATGTCAGACCTAGTTTGTTCTCTAGAACAGAAGGAATTACTGTGAGTTTACATGTAGAATGTTGTGGACATCACTGTTAAATAGCATTTTAGAATCCTTGTACTGCCTGGAATTTTCCATTATCCTTGGACTTTGTTGGCATTGGGAAAAGGCCGTTATCTTTCCTGACCTTTTGCTTAACCCGAGAGGGGAATCCTTAGCAAAAAGCAAACCACAGCGTTTCCTTTGTGTGGCTTCCTGCTTTGGAAGTCTGGCACTGTCCTAAGCCTTTCTTTACGCACATGGTTACAACACAACTCTAAATTCTGTTTCTTAACCAAGAAGCTCCTCCCACTGCCGTCTGTGGCAACGTAACTCTCCTCCTCCTTACCGCAAAAGCAGACCAAATTGAGACAGGAGGAGAAGTGGTTATGACACAGGCCAGAGACCATCTCTTTTCTCAATCCATGGCCAGGCTCCCTTGAACTTAGCTTAGAAATAGCTGTTAGTTGTCTCTAGGCTAATGTGCCTGTGACAAGAGAATGGATAATACAGCCGCTCGTTCCCTGGTTAATTAATTACCAGTGAGCACTAACCATAGAGGTTTTGAGGCGTTTAATTTCAGGCCCTTGAGATAATGGAGAGCCTCTGTCTCCAGAGGATTTGGACCCTTTGGCATCAGTACTTAGTTCAGGAAGGTGGCACATTTCTCTCATTTTCTTCACATCTAACCTAATCTCTCCCTAACGTTGTGGACTTCATAATTCTGAAATCCCATGTGGTCCTATAAAATTCACTAGTAACCAGTGTCTTAATAGCTGGGCGGAGTACCACGCTACCTACTAAATTGTTATGGAGGATTTAATTAGTTAATACATGTGGAATTGCTATATAAACGTAGTACAAATGTAAGATGATATTATTTGGAGGACAGTTGCCAAATTGTAAAGAAGTCTTGTTTGGATTCTTTAAAAAAAGAATGCTTATGTCCTCAGAAATAAGGCACTTTTAATTCCTTCTGTTTTAAGGACCTCTCACCACTATCTTTTGCCCATCAAAGGGGGTCATCTTTGTAGTCAATTGAGCCATTGCCTTTTTTTGTTTGGTTTTTTTTTTTTTGAGGGCAGTGTCACTGGCCCTCATATGTGGGACCGAACCGGAGCTGCTGGCTTCCCAAGCCAGCGCTTAACCACCGCGCCACTCGGCCAGCCCAAGCCATTTCTTTTTAATTTGTGGTCTGTGAACTAGAGCAGCTGTTTGTAGGGACTTACTGCCTAATTGTGCAGTTGTGGGAATGAAGGCAATTACTATCCCACAAAGAAGGAGCGATCAGACACATCCTCTGACTCTTGGGCCATGTAAGCCCCTTGTGGTGGATGTCAGCATTTTCACCAGGAGTAAAATCCTGTTTTGCCTAGGAGTTTGTTTAGTCAGTCATTGGCTTTCAACAGATACACCAAAAACACAGTTGTCCCCATTAGAGCGATAGCTAAAGACTTTCTAAAAGGTCTGTCTCTCTGATGCCCTCAGGAAGGAGGAACTCTGGTTCTGTATTCTAGCTCCAAAACCCCTTTCTTGACATAAATTAAATGAGAGAACATGAGTAAGGCACCTGACACATATTTGGTCAGTTCAGTAGATTTTAGCTCCCTTCTCTGGCCCTTTCTGAAAACTGCCAAATGGCTATGACAGAGTAAATAGGATCTTACTAAATTTCAGTTAGCCCTAATGTTGGCAGTATTATCTGGACTTATTCTGGCACATCGGTGACCTTTTGAGCTTCTGTGAAGAGGACTATGATTCACACACACCACGTGCCAGTAGACTTGTCCTTGGGGGTAGTTCTGTCTTCTTTATCTTGATTGTGGTAGACTGGATGGTCTCCACATTTATTGGTGTGTTTCTGAAATTCTCAGGGACTGTGGCGGGGGGTGTGGAGGCAACAAAGTAATTTGACTAAATTTGGCTTATCACAGAAGCTTCTTTCTTGAGTCTCAATGCTCCTCCAAGGAAAAGAATAGCATGATTCTCTAAAGGCTGGTTTCATGTGTGTGTGTTTCAGAGTTAACGCCTTTCCTTGGCACAATTACATTATCGCTCTGAACTCTACAGATTTAAATCATCATTAGAGGAGTGGATGATTTGAATATGATTTAAGAAGAGTAATTATAATTATTTTGGAGGTGTTGTACATAGGCAAGGAAAAGCTTTATAACTTGTAACTTGTCCAAACAATATCTGCCACTGCTGATGAGAGTGATAGATATGATGGTTCAGAGAACTTTCTCCTAGACAGAGGGCCTCCTGAAAATGAATGCTGATGAAATGCTGGGTAGATGCAGAGTCCTGTTAGCATGCAGGAAGCCTTGCTTTAGGGGACCAGTGTGCAGCACTTATTATCTACTATGAGAAAGTTGGCTCCTTTGAAGAATGCACCAAAAAGATGTAATAAGTCGGTTGTGTTTGCCATGGTTTAGGTTTGTGGAATTATACCAAGTATACATCATTTTAATTTCCTTGAGTTCAAGGGCCAAACTAACGTAGGGGAGGGAAAAGGATAAAAATCAAAACAATGTGAATATGACAGTGTATGACTGAGTGTTAATTGTGGGGCTCAGCATAAGTGCCGTGGGGCTTTAGGGAAGAGGGAGTCAGTGTGGACAGGAGTGGTTAAAGGAAGCATCATGGTTAAGGCTTGAAAGAAGGGTTTGGAGACACTGGGTATGAGTGCTTTTTGAAGTCAGGGATTTGGTTTTGCTTGCGTTTTACAGCAAAGCTTGGCAATTTTGATGCTGAATAAATGCTTTTGTGACTCTGGGTAGGGAGTGAAGAGATCATGGTTCGGGTTGGCCGAGTAGCTTATTGGTTGTTGGCTTGGGAGCACGAGCTCTGAGCATCAGGGCCACAGGTTCGGATCCCACATGGGCCAGTGACACTGCACCCTCTAAAGCTAAGATGGTGAACAACAGCTCAATCTGGAACTGGGCTGCCATGAGTCACTGGCAATAGCGTAGGCTGCAGTGGGGCTGTAGTGAGCTGCCGTTCAGTGGCTGGCGACTGATCTGCCTCATCTGGGAAGAGCGCAATGATAATACCAACATGGGCCAGTGAAGCAACATCCTCCACAACTAGACTGAAGAACAAAAAGACAGCAACTTGTCTGTTCCCCTTCCCCGATTCCCCAACGCTGTTCCCCTCCCCCAGTTCCCCAATAAAATCTTTAAAAAAAAAAAAAGAGAGACCATGGTTCTGCTAGCCTTGGTCTTCCACACAAAGGACTGAGTAACTTTGTAGAATCTTCGGTTTCCTTATTTGTAAAAAGAAGTCCCTTTATAGATTTAATATTCTTTGATTATTTAACTGCTAAAGGCAGCCTACAAGGGGAATGCTACCCCCTAGTGGAAAACCTATAGTCCACAGTGTCAAATAGGCTTTGCAAGCTGTGTGTGCAGCACACACACCAATCATCCTTCCAGCTGTGGAAGAGAGAAGCTGACTAGATGAATAATAGCCTGCCTTCGTGAAACATGTATAAATTCGCATTCGTACGGACACTGGGAACATTAAATCAGGTATTTAGAAGAGCACAACAGTCAGTGGGGATTTTGATAGAGGTTTCCTTGTTAGCTGCTTATACTGACTATGATAGAAAGTCTTGATGATACTCATTGAATACATAGTCTTGGGCAAGCAAAGAGGATTTTCCTGAGACTACTTATGATAATTTGTTTTAAAATTTTGTTCTCTTAGAATGTAAAAATTAGAATAACAGTATGAAACCTAGAAGTTTGACTAATGAACTAGACAACTTAACCAGATCCATGTGGCCTAATATAGCTCATTCACGTCATCTTTGATCAAGAAAAAATTTAGTGTTCTTTCTTTTTCTTTTTTTTTTTTTTGAGGGCAGTGTCACTGGCCCTCATATGTGAGACCCAAACCGGGGCCGCTGGCTTCCCAAGCCAGTGCTTAACCACCGCGCCACTCAGCCGGCCCTAGTGTGTTTTTTTTCAATCTGGCTTTCTTCATCACATTTTTAGTACCTACAGAATAAAATGTAAACTCAGACTTGGATTCTAATCCCAGCTCCACCAACCTCAGAGACCTTGGGAAAATTATTTAACACTCTGAGCCTTAATTTTTTCATTTGAAAAATTTAAGGACAATAATATTCACCGTATACAGGGTTTGAAGATTAAGGAGATTATAAGATATAAAATACATATCACATTCTGGGTATGTACTAGTAGGTCTGATTCATTATACTATCTTCTTCATCCTCTTGCTCAGTTTAGCGCTAGCCTAACTTTTTTTTTTAATGTGTTTTTTTTTCTTTTATTTATAATTCTTTCTTGAGTTCTCTCTTTTTTTTTTAAAGATTTTATTGGGGAATTGGGGGAAGGGAACAATGTTGGGGGATTGGGGTAGGGGACCAGCCAAGTTGTTCTTCAATCTTAGTTGTGGAGGGCGCAGCTAGCTCACTTCCAAGTCCAGTCACGCAGCTCAGCGCAAGGTGCTGTATTCAATTAGTTGCAAGTGGGTATAGCCACCATCCCATGCAGGAGTCGAACCCAGCAGCCTGGTTGTTAAAAGTGCACGCTCTATCCACTGGGCCATCCGGGCAGCAGCTCAGCTCAAGGTGCCGAGTTCAGTCTTAGTTGCCGGTGGGCATAGCCCCCATCCCATGCAGGAGTCGAACCTCCTGCCTAACTTTTGAGCTCTGTGTTTGCTATTATCCACTGCCGTCCCCCAAACACATGTGTGTGTGTGGACACCTGAGTGCATGCGTGCACATGCACACATGCACGTCAGGCTGCTTATGACTAGACTATTTGTGGTGTCTTATACATGGCCTGCTCTGTCCTCCCTCCGTGTTTTGATTTGCAGGTTCCTCTAAGCCTTGAATGTCTTTCTCTCTCATCTCTTTCAAAAATCCTGCACAACTTGCGAAGACCCAACTCAGCCACTTGCCGTTAAGCTTTCCTTTATCCTTTCAGCTGAAATCTCATGCTTTTCTTTCCATTCCACTGTTAAGATGTGCCTTTGTTGTAGAAGTTAATACATAATGCCTTATATTATGGTTACGGCTTTTTGTGTGCGCCTCTTCACCAGCCTTTGAACTTTTTTTTTTTAAAGATTTTATTGGGGAATTGGCGGAGGGGAACAGCGTTGGGGAATCGGGGAAGGGGAACAGACAAGTTGCTGTCTTTTTGTTCTTCAGTTTTTTTTTAGTTGCGGAGGATGTTGCTTCACTGTTGGTATCGTCATTGCGCTCTTCCCGGATGAGGCAGATCGGTCGCTGGCCTCTGGATGTCGCTCACCGCAGCTATTGGCAGCTCACGCTGGCTGCCAGCCGCTCACGCTGGCTGTGGGCCACTCACTGTAGCCTATGGCAGCCCACTGCAGCAGGGGCTGCAGCCCACACCATCACCGGGGTTCGCACAGCCCAGCTCCAGGTGGAGCTGTTGTTAGCTGTAGAGGGCAGTGTCACTGGCCCTCATGTGGGATCCGAACCGGGGCCGCTGGCATCCCCAAACCAGCGCTTAACCAATGCGCCACTCAGCCAGCTCGCAAGTTGGTTTTCAATACTGTTTTAGTCTCTTGGCAATTCTTTTAAGTTTCCTAGATCTTAAATTAATATGAAGAATAAAGATAGTTATTAGGCAGAGATTTTTCTTCTAGGAAAAGAGACCTTTATCCCACTCAGAAGTATGAAAATAATTTATTGAATTAAGGACAGGATTGAATAGGGATATTTCATTGAGGTAATACAATTGGATGATAGAAATTGGGCTGCTTGGTTATGAATAGTCTGCAGTAGAACCTATACTAGAAAAGAGGTTGGGGAATTGAATATTAACTAGACAATGGCCTATATATAGTATGGATACTGTACAGCAGTTAAGAATGAGGTGAATTTGCAAGCATTGAAGTTTTTGGAAACATCTTATTAAATGAAAAAAAAAAGCAAGCTGTAGAACAGTATATACATTATGATCCCATTTATAAATAGCTTTTAATTGTATTTTTCTATGTACATTTGAATACATACAAAAGCGTAGTGTATATCTTTTAACAAGGTCTGGAAAGACACACACCAAGTTCTTAATCATGGTTACCTCTGAGAAGGAATGTGTGGATGTGGGAATAGAGCTATGAAGGTGGCGTTTTTTTTTATTCCCTTTGCTTCTGAATAGTTTACATTCTTTAGCAGGAGAACATATTTGTGTGTTGCTTATACAACCAAAAAGTAAGTGACATACCAGAAAGGAAAAGCTTTGAGAACAGGCACTTTGGGCTGTAATCTACAAAAACCACCTCAGTACCAACATCTGTTTTCAGGTTTTAGGTCTTTGGGCTATTGTCATTTAACCTAAATAAATAAAGAAATAAATACGTAAATAAAATAGGAGAGAGGGTTAGAAGTAGTCTTCAAAATAATTTTTAAAAGTATTATTTTCATCTGGCAGAGGCACAACGTTAGTTTCACTTCCAGTTCTTTTTGTAAGTTTCTATTTAGGGAACCTTAAATCATTCATTGCTAAAGAAGTATCATAGCATTGTTTTTATACTGTCTCATTCAGGAAGCTTTGGAGGGGGAAGTATAGACCAGAAGGGAACACATTCAACAGACTAAGGTTCAGCTTATGTATCTCTCGTGTTGGTATCTTTTTCTTGGGGAATTTCTTTGCTCTGTGGCTCTATGCGAAATACATGATATATATTTTAGGTTAATGCCAAAACCTGGCATTTGGGCATTGAGCTGGGAAAATTAGCTCAATGCATTAACTAACCACTGGTTAAATGTTATACAGTTAGTTTTATTCTGTTATGCAGCTGTCAATCATAACATTAATTCTAGCCAATATTTTACAATGTCAGAAAATGGACAGACATCCAGTAAAAGAAATCTTCAGTGGATCATTGCAAAATCCATCACCACATTTTATGTACCTTAAATATCAACTCAATTATTTTTCTTTTTTCTTTTTAGAGGGCAGTGTCACTGACCCTTATATGTGGGATCCGAACCAGGGCCGCTGGCGTCCCAAGCCAGCTCTTAACCTACCGTGCCACTCGGCCGGCCCTCAACTCAGCTTTTATATCCCTACCTTAACAGCAGTTTCTAGCTTTCTTTTATTTTAAATAACTTTTGCCCTGTTCTTCACATGTTTAGTGAAGAATACAGCTAGGCAAAGAGAACATAAGAATACCCTTAAATTCTTCCCATTCACTCTGTGTTAGCTGCTGTTCACATTTAATAGAGAGAAAGAACAGGAAGGTGAATTGGACAAGAGAGAAAAAAAAGTAGAAAGTTATATAGCTAATGTATGGTCAATGGAGTAAAGAAGTAGATGTAGAAAAAGAATTCTTGAAGAATTCTCTACATGGAAAAATTTAAGAGCAACTATTACATGAGTTTTAAGATCTGGAAAGCTGATTCCTATATTAAAGCATATGATAACCTAAGATCAATCAGAAAAACAATTAGAATAATGAAATCCTTGTTCTTGTCGTATCTTGGGGGGTTTTACAGATGTCTGAATTGAAAAAGGAAGACAGTTCATCTCTTTCTCGCATTGTTCATTCCTTAGCATACCGGGAAGTCCCTGGAGATTTTTGTTTTTACTATTTTTTTTTTTTTTTTTTTAGCTGAGCCATCCTGCCACCTGTTGGCAGCTCAACGGCAACTCAGCTCGGGCTGGCCTCAAACCGCTGTTGCTCAGAGCTCAGCTTGCACTCTTGAGCGAGCTCTTAACCAACTGAGCCATTCGGCCGGCCCGAGATTTTTGTTTTTAGAATGGCAGTGTCATTTATCTAAAAACAAATACAATGCAATTTTTTTAGCAGACCTAGGATTCATCTGGGTTGTGGAGCTCTAAACCTAAAGCTATTGTGGGATTTAAATGAGCAAACTAGAATTTTCTAATTATAATTTGAGTTATCTTTTTTTTTTAAGATTTTATTGAGGAATTGGGGGAGGGGAACAGCCAAGTTGCTGTCCTTTTGTTCTTCAGTCTAGTTGTCACTTCATTGGCCCATGTTGGTATTATCATTGCACTCTTTTCCCGGGTGAGGCAGTCTGTCGCCGGTCATTGGACAGTCGCTCACAGTAGCTCACGCCAGCTGCTGGCCGCTCATGCTGGCCGCCAGCCACTCATGATAGCTCATGGCAGTCCACTGCAGCAGGGGTTGCAGTCTACACCGTCTCCATCAACTCAAGGCAGCCCACTCCAGGTCAAGCTGTTGTTCACCATCTTAGCTGTAGTGCCACTGGCCTTAATGTGGGATCCGAACCAGGGCCCTGATGCTCAGAGCTGGCGTCCCAAGCCAACTCCTAACAAACGCGCCAGTCGGCCGGCCTGAGTTATTATCTTAATGCTATAGTTCTATCTGCTCTCTTGTTCCTGTGATTTCCCTTTTGGGAATTTGGTGGTTTTCTAAAATCACATTTAACTAATACTATGACTCTCCCACGTTATGCTGATAATATTTATTTCTTAGACATGAATACAATGGTAAAGTGCTTTATTAAAAGTCAGAAATCTTGGGAAAAGAATATACCTTACTTTACAGCCTACCATATTATAGTACTTATAAGGAGATTTTAATCAAAATTAAAGTGTAAAAAGAGTCTGAGATGGAAACTATAAACACTCGTAGGGAAGGAAAGAAGCCCAGACTTGCTGTCTTGTGTTTTTTCTTTTAAGATTTTATTGGGGAATTGGGGAAGGGAAGCAGCCAAGTTGTTGTCCATCAGTCTTAGTTGTGGAGGGCACAGCAAGCTCAGCTCCAAGTCCAGTCACCATCCGGCCGCCCATCTGCAGCTTGCAACCACTCAGCTCACCTCAAGGTGCCGTGTTTAATCTTAGTTGCAAGTGGGCATAGCCCACCACCCTATGCGGGAGTCAAACCTGCAACCTTGTTGTTAGGAGCACATGGTCTCACCAGCTGAGCCATCCTGCCCCCTGGTGGCAGCTCAGTGGCAGCTCAGCTCAGGCGCAGCTCACTGGCCCACATGGGAATTGAACCAATGACCTTGTTGCTCAGAGCTCATGCTCTTAAACAACTGAGCCATTCGGCTGCCTCTGCTGTCTTGTGTTCTTGACCAGAGCAATTTTTTCAGGGTGGGTTCATAATTTCTTTCTTTTCCAGATTGCAAAAGTTGAGAAGCTTAAACCTTTAGAGGTGGAGCTGCGACGCCTAGAAGACCTTTCAGAATCTATCGTTAATGATTTTGCCTACATGAAGAAGCGAGAGGAGGAGATGCGTGATACCAATGGTGAGGGGCAGGCAGCTTTTGTTTCTCAATAAGTGAATCAAAACCCCAAACTTTAAATTCTGGTGTACCCTTTTCTCAGCTTTGCCAAAGGTGGGATGTATGGGAAGATAATTGTTTGCTTCGGCATCACTGCTACAGGTAAATGAGCCTTGCTAGATTTTCAAGGGAATAGAAATTTCTTTTGTGATGTGCAGTTGACCATATTCTCAGTTAGCTTCTTGTATCAAATTCATAGTCCTAATCTCTGTAATTTTTAACATTTATGTGTAGAATAATGAAGATTTAAGGAAAAGCTATCTGAAATCCTCCTGTTAGGCCCAGGGACAGGGTGAAGTTAATTGCCTTTGCCGTGGCCATTGGTTAGCCTGCTGAGCCTTGCTTTATTACATTTACAATGCTTTTGGGTTTTTTTTAGAGTCAACAAATACTCGTGTCTTGTACTTCAGCATCTTCTCCATGTTCTGCCTCATTGGACTAGCCACTTGGCAGGTCTTCTACCTGCGCCGCTTCTTCAAGGCCAAGAAATTGATTGAGTAACCAGACCCACTCTCCTCCCACCTCATATCTCAGCCAGCAGAACATCCCTGGGACGGGCCGGCCTGAGGCTTGCTACCAACAGCACCATCAAGGCACGTCGGAGCTTTCTTGCCAGAACTGATCTCTCTTGGTGTGGGAGGACATGGGTTACCACCCACACTCAGCAAGTCAGTGAGGGAATCCTTCTTAACTTGATAGGATCTGGACTGGTTTTGCAACAATAGGAATATTTTTAGAGTCACCTCTGACAAAAAAGAGGGGTTACCTAGATAATGCCAAAGCCAGTTGGGTTTCCTCATGTGATCTCTTTGAACTATGGTTTTCTTTTCCTGTCCCACTTGCTCACCAGCTTGGGCTTCCACTTTAGTTCCTTTACCAAGATTTGTATGACCATGTGGAACTCCTTTCATTCTGATTGTCCTCTTTGGATTTCTGTGTGAAAACACCCTTAACTTTATCTTAACCCTTAGCTGAAGTGCTTAGGTAGCTTCTGCCGATATCCTTTCATCATTTTATCCTTTCAAAGTTTATGTCTCTTAAAAGGGTGATGGATGTGACACCTCATAGAAATGAGCTTTGAATTGTAGATAACTCTTAAAGAAAACTTCATTTTAGATAATTAAAATATATGTGCTCAACTGCTTGAACTTTTTTCTTTCCGAGTATTTAGTTCTATGCGATGTTATTACGTGTGTAGATTGTGTGACCACCACCGCAAGATGCACAACAGTGAGTTCCATCACGAGTCCCACCTGCGACCCTTTCATAGCCACTGCCACCTCCCTTCCTTCCCCCCGAGCCCCAACCTCTGGCAGCCACTAATCTGCTCTCCATTTCTCTAATTTTGTCATTTAAAGAATGTTGTATGAAAAGAATCACACAGTATGTAACCTTTTGAGATTACTTTTTTCATTTAGTGTAATTCCCTTGAAATCCATCCAAGTGTTGCATGTATCAATTGTTCCTTTTTATTGCTCAGTATTTCATGGTTTGGATGTACCACAGTTTAACTATTCACCCATTGAAGGACATTGGAGTTGTTTTCAGTTTTTGGCCTTTATTAATAAAGCTGCTGTGAACATACATGTAAAGGTTTTTATGTGAACATAAATTTTCATTTTTGGGGGATAAATGCCCAAGAGGGCAGTTGCTGGTTTATATGGGAAGAGCATGTTTATTTTTGTAAGAAACCGCTCTCCTCTTTTCCCAGAGAGTCATGTGCCATTTTATGTTTCCACCAGCAATGGATGACCCATCTGGTTTCTCCACATCCTCACCCATATTTGCTGTTATTATTATTTTTTTTTATGAGGGCAGTGTCACTGGCCCTCATATGTGGGACCAAACCGGGGCCGCTGGCTTCTGAAGCCAGCGCTTAACCACCACATCACTCGGCCGGCCCCTGCTGTTATTATTTTTTATTTTAGTTGTTCTGATAGATGTTGTAATGATACCTCATTATGATTTTAATTTGCATTTTCCTAATGGCTAATGATGTTGAACATCTTTTCATGTGCTTATTTTGCCACCTGTGTATCTTCCTCAGTGAAATATCTGTTCATGTCCTTTGCCCATTTTCTAATTAGATTATTCTTTTTACTAATGAGTTTTGAGAGTTCCTTATATATTCTAGATACAAGTCCTTTGTCAGATACATGGTTGCTTGGATTTTTAATGTAACTTCTACCAAGGAAAAAAGTAGTACATGGCCAGTCACTGACTTAATTCCTATTCATATGTGTCCCCCTAAGACATATGAGGTATTATAAAAATAACACATCTGGGATCATGAGTAAATACTTGAGAATACATGTTGTGAAAGCAAAGCCAAGAATCACTGTGAGACTATGAGGTGCCTAAAGGCCAATACTAATGTAAATAAGAGGCAGCATGGCTACAAATGTGACCATGTTTGTAAACAATTATGAAAAATATGATGAAAATTTCCCCACTTCTCTCAAGAAAGGAGGAAGGAGTTTGTCCTTTCTGTAATCTCTTTTTTAACCCTGCTGACTGTTAGGGTTTGTCTAATCGCAGTGGCAAGAATGACAGGAATTAGGGCCATGCAACTTGCGGTTAAGAAGTGGCATCCTGGAACTAACAGAATGCTCTGTGATGACCTGGATAAAAGTACAAAGGTGGAAGAGTAAGTGAGTTACGTTCAGAATCAGTTATGTTAATGTTCCAGCTACAGTGACCCAAAAGCCCTTTTTCTTTCTTCTTCTTTGACTCCCTGTATGAATTTCTGGTGTGGCATAAAAAGTGGTTCTCGCATTAATTTGGGCAACATTGCCATCTGCTGGTAAGAATTGATAGGTACTGCTTCTGAGAACCTGGCAGCTGAATCCTCACAAAAGAGCAGCAGATGCTGAGAAAGTCTCTCTGTGGTATTACAAATACTCAACGACAGAGAATGCATCCAAGTAGGGAAGAGAATGACTAAATTTGTGGGTTAAGATCCATCCTTAGATGTTTTCTTGTTTGTTTGTTTGTTTATGTTTAAGATTTTATTGGGGAATTGGGGGAGGGGAACAGTGTTGAGGAATTGGAGAAGGGGAACAGCCAAGTTGTTGTCCTTCATTCTTAGTTATGGAGGGTGCAGCTAGCTCAGCTCCAAGTCCAGTCGCCATCCGGCTGCCCAGCTCAAGGTGCCATGTTCAGTCTTAGTTGCGGGTGGGCTGTAGCCTACTATCCCATGCAGGAGTTGAACTGGCAACCTTATTGTTAGGAGCACATGCTCTCACCAGCTGAGCCATCCTACCACCTGTTGGTAGCTCAGCGGCAGCTCAGCTCAGGCGCAACTCACTGGCCCATGTGGGAACTGAACCAGCGACCCTGTTGCTCTTAACCAACTGAGCCACTCAGCCAGTCCCCTTAGATGTTTAAAGGCGAAATTCTGTACCATTAGCCTAAGAAGATACTCGTTCATAATTCTGACTGGTGCCTTTCCCCCTTTTAGAAGTAATGAAAGCTACTCAGTTGGTTATAGTACTCTCTTCTGACAAAATGTCTAAGAAGACAGAAGAGGAGAATATTTTATTTTGCTGATGTTGGTGTTTTCAAATGTGACTTTGTGAAACTGAAATTCTTTCATGTCCTTTAACTCATGCCAAAACCACCAACTTGGACATTTGTGCTTTTGGTTTAAAGTTCATTAATATTACACCTTGATTTTGATCTAAAAATAAAATTATCTGCCTTTGATAAAAGGCTAGTGCAAGAGCAAATACAGCTTTAAAAACGAGGATGTGATCTCGTTTCCTGTTTTTGAGCCCATTATTCAACATGATGTGTGTAATACAGATGAGAATGATGCAGTTTAAGTAAGATTTGTTATACTGTTGTCATAAACCCTGTCATAAGCAATTTCTCTGTTTGTGTAATGGAAAGAGGCATGTGGGATTTATACAGATTCACATGTAAGAGGTGGATGGGGATTTTTGTGTAAATTTTCTCAAATAAAGGCTAGCAGAAACCATTTTAGGTGTATTTTTCTGTTACTCTTGAATACCTCTTTGTCTGGATTGGCAGTGATTCCTCCATAGTCCTCAGGTTTAAAGTATGGCAAATTATACGTGAGTAAGGAGAGAAAAAATATTGTTCATAATTTACTCCAGATGGATAAAAGTTTTTGTGAGCTAGTAAAAATTTATTATATTTTATATATGTTATATATGTATATATAAAAATAATTATACATCTTCATAAAGACCCAATAGGGCTCCATAAGCCAGGCATTATTCTGTAGCTTCTCTTTCGGAAACTGGTATTGGAATTATTCCTACAGAGGGTCGTGTCCCTTGCCCTCCATTCTTAAAATATACTCCTCTCAATTTAGAACCCATCAGGACTTGCTTTATTGGCCTACCACATCTATGCAAAACCCCACTCCAGCAAGTAAAGGCCATTTTCTCCTTTCCTTTTACTTGCAGTTGAACATTTTTCATAAAGCTTCTTTCCAAGAAGTCAACCTGAAGTGCCTTGCACATTCACTGGCCTCTTAATTACCCTCCACCCCCATTCCCCAGAAAAACATAATTTGTTAGTGAATCTATACAAAATAGTGGTTCCCAACATTTGAGTATAAATACTCTAACATCAAAAATGTCTTATTTCTCACTGATATCTTACTTTTAGAGAACATAAATAATGAATAAATTCAGCAACTTGACAAAATGAACTTTAATCTCAACAGTATCATATACTTGTTAAATGGTAGTACATAGTTTGCAAATTATTATTTATTCAGTTTGCTGCAGTGGTGTCCCACATCATATGAACTCCAGTGCATAATATTAAATTTGTAGTACCACATTAAAAAAGTAAAACTAATTTTAATAATATATTTTGTCTACTATATCCAAAATAGCATTTCACCATGTAGTCAATATAAAAATGACTAATGAGCTATTTTATATATTTTTTCAGAGAAAGTCTTTGAAATCCAGTGTGCATTTTATAACACATCTGCATTGACGAGACATAATTCAAGAGCTCCAGAACTGCATATAGCTAGTGGCGGCATGCCATGTCGGACAGGGAAGATAGAGACTTTGGTAGATTATTTCATCTTTGTAGTAACTTTATGGCCCCTGGAGATCTGCCATTCACAAGTGGGAACTTCTGTTACATAGCATCCTAACTATTCACTTGTTAAAATATAACATGGAAATGCTATTTTTGATGACAGGCGCTTTAAAATCAGTTATACCTTTAGAATGTTGAATATTTCTGGGCTTACTAGGAATACTCAAAGGTCAGATATTTAGTTTCATTTATATCCAGTATAAAGAACTGAGCAGGAGTGTTTCTGTTCTGTCGTCTCTTAAGATGGAACGGGCTGTTTGTTGAGCTATCTATGCATTATAACTAGAACAATTTGCAGTATCAGCCTAACCAAGTTACAGAAAATTATCTAATTCCTCATTGCAAAGATGCCAGAAAAATGAATTTTTAAGCTTTGGCTGAAACTCAATTTCTCTGAAAAGTCAACACTTTTGATTTTAAGTAACAGCTTTTTCCATTCTTTTAACTCAACAAAACATTTATTGAATATCTGTCCTGTTTAATATGCTGAGCTAAACTGGAGTAGACCTGAATAAATAAGCAATACTTATCTTCAAAATGCTATCTAGTTGGGACGGCCGAGTGGCTCAGTTGGTTAACAGCTAGCTCAAGAGTGCGAGCTGAGCTCTGAGCAACAGCAGTTCGATGCCAGCCTGAGCTGAGCTGCCATTGAGCTGCCAAGAGGTGGCAGGATGGCTCAGCTTAAAAAAAAAAATGCTATCTAGTTAATAGGAGGAGGTAGATGGAATGGTCTCTATCTAGAATGATCTCCCTACTTTGTTTAGCCATTAGTCTTCACTAACCCAGCAAGTTTGGCTGGCAAAGATGCCACTCCTAATAATACTTGTACTTTATCATAATACTATAACTTATATACAATTATCCTTATAATTGCCTCATCATCTGTTATATGGACTAAGCTCCATGAGAGCAGGAACCATGTTTACTTTGTTCTCTTGTAACCCAGCACCAGCACAAGCTGGTATTCAATGTTGAATGAATGAATTGAAAATTCAAAAATACAATATAGAACTCTAGTATGAAACTAACAAAGTAAAATTTAATGGGTTATCAGCCAGTCTTCCATTTAGGTTTAAAAAGTGTTAAATACATGTAAGATAATGAATGATACTCATTCAACAAATCATTTTTAAACCAATCATATCAAGCACTTTTCAAGACACTGGTGATAACACAGCTGTGAACTAGAGCATAAAATCCTCTCTTGGAGCTTATATTCTAATGAATGGAGATAATAAAATAAACATAATAAACAAGACATCAATATTTTACAGATAGGCATGGTGAGGAAAATGAGTGATGTGATCTGGTGGGAGGGCTGTATTACTTTGGGTTGAATGTGAATTAGTAGAGTGCCAGGAACACAGTACAGGGACAGTATAAACAGACCATCATTACGAAGGGTGGTATACTAATAAAATAGAAATATTGGGTCTAGATCCAAGAAGATAGAAGTTACCTTGTATTCTATTCAGACCTGATGTGGAATGTTATGCAGAGTGTATGATGTCATACTTTAAAAGGAATATTGATGAACTGTGAAGAAGTCAGAGGAATGTGAATTCATTAGCCTTCACACCCTTCACCCCATTCTATTAATTCTCTTTCTCCTATTTGCTATCAATATCCACCTAGTTAAAACTCTGGAAGTGTCTCCCAGACCTAGACTCACATTTACCACACCAGCCATATCCCAACTGATCACGAAGTCTAATGTTCCTTGGATGGATTTCTTAAATCTGGATCTTCTCTCCACTCACACTAATAGCACCTCAGTGCCTCTTCTTTTTTTTTTAGAAAATAAGTTGCCTTTTAACTCCCTGCCGCCAGTCTTTGTCCTCCACATTGTCATCAGAGTTCTTTGTAAACTACAACTTTGTTCATATGTAAGGTGATCATATTGTTTATTGTCTGAGCTGGGCACGTGAGCAACAGAAGGCTCTATTAATTATGCTGGGGAGGAAAAAGGTGTAAATTGGGACTTCCCCCAGCAAATCAGGACAGTCACACTAATCATACTCCCCTGCTTAAAAGTCTTCCATAACTTTCCATGGCTCACAGGAAAAGCCCAACTCAGGGAATCTATATTTGAGGACCTTTATCTGCTTCTGCCCAGCATGCACCTTGGCCTCCGGCTACATGATCTCATAGCGCCAACATATCCTGCTGTGTGAGACCTGGGGCCAGATTGCTCGGTTGACTCCCAGCTCCCCCACCAGCTATGTAACACTGAGCAGGTTACTTAACCTCTCCGTATTTCAGTTCCTTTTGTAGCGCGGGAATAAAAGGATTAAGTGGGCTGACACATGGAAAGAACACATTAGTAGAGTGCCAGGAACACAATACTATAAATGTCTGCTGTTCTCTATCTGCTGTAGATTCTTGTAGTTACTTGAGGGCAAGGAGCATCTTATTGCAGACCCCCCCCCCCGCACCCCTCGGTTTCCCCCAAATACAGGGCTCCCTAGCGCTCACAGAATGTTCCGTGAGATCAGATGGTCAAAGATTTGGAAAGACACGCTGAAGGATCATGTTAAGTCTGGAAAAAGAGAAGGGTGTCAGGAGAGTTGACAAAATATTTTTGGAGCTGTGTGTAAGGGGAAGGGGCCCAAGGTAGTTCTGGGAGAAATAAGGCCCCACTAACTGAGATGACGGGAGGAAACTATTTCCGTTTACTATAATAACTCTAAACAAAGAGCGCTATGCAACGCTGGGAGGGACAGCTTGCCCATCTCTGCCCTGGAGATAGGTGAGTCGCCACGAGGTGACAGGATGGAATCTGGACCTGGAGGCTGTCCGGGGGCCTGGCCAGGGGTCGGGGAAGAGGTCTCACAGCCCCACTGGTGACCTCCCGGCGCCCGCCAGAGCCCTGTGGTTCCGCGTGGTAGCTCCCACGCCCTCGCCGACCCCGCGCAAGGACTCACTTTCTCCGCGGGTGGGGAGCGAGGAGAGCCGTGGTCCCGAGACAAGGCAAGGGGGTCGGTAGAGGCGGAGACAACCCCGCGGCGCCGGAAGTGCCCGGAACCGTTTCCGGGTCAGGGGGCAGGCGCCACCAGGGAACCTCGCCGGGTGGCGGGGCTGGCGGAGCTGTGGGCCGGAGTCTGAAGCGCGAGAAGCCCAGCGAGAGCCCTCCGGGACACGCAGGCCGGTCCTGTGGCCGCCGCCATGTCGATCCTGGGCGAGTACGAGCGACACTGCGACTCCCTCAACTCGGACTTCGGGAGCGAGTCCGGCAGTGGCGGGGACTCGGGCCCGGGGCCCAGCGCCAGTCCGGGGCCGCGCGCGGGCGGCGGCGCGGCGGAGCAGGAGGAGCTGCACTACATCCCCATCCGCGTCCTGGGCCGCGGCGCCTTCGGCGAGGCCACGCTGTACCGCCGCACGGAGGTAGCGGCCCCGGCCGCCCCCGCCCCTGCGCGGCGCCGGTCCCCCCTGGAGCGCTTGGGGGCCCGCGGGGTGTGCGCCTCGGGGTCCTCTCCGCCGCTTTGCCAAGTCAGCTGCGCTAGGAGCTCGTTGCATCACTGGGGTTACTCACTGGTCCTGTTTGTTTAACCCGGGAAACTGAGCAAGCCATTGGACCTTTCTCTTAGCCTCAGTTTCCCCAGCTATACAATGGGGCTAGGAATAACTCCCTTTACAATAATCTTTATTCTTTTTTTTTTTTTTTGCACTGGCCCTCATATGTGGGGCCCGAACCGGGGCCGCCGGCGTCCCAGCGCTTCACCATCGCGCCACTCGGCCGGCCCAATTAACTTTATTCTTAACGGTTATTTTGAGACTCAAAACAAAGGCGCTTTGCAAACTGTAAGATAAAGTGACATACGAAATGTGAGGTGTTGCCAAAACTTAACTTCCTCTCCACTCTCCAAGGTCGTGGTGGGGAGGACGGGCGTAGCTTCAGAATTCCCACTGCAGTGGCAACGCGGCTATGGTTGCTGTTATCTTTAAGTTCAGATGTGAGCACTCGGTTGGAGATTTTTCTTGAAGATTAGGGACATCGTCGTGTGTTGCCTTGGTCATTGGTGTTTATCCAGCAGCGTTTGTGCCTGGGAAATACTTGGGCACATTCTAAGCTGTTCTTAATGTTAGGGGGCACAGGGACTCCTTTGAGAACCTAATATAAATATAATGGCCTCATCCACATTTGCACAGGTACATATCCTTTGAAGAGATTGAAGTATCGCTGACCCCAAGTGCAGAATGAATACTGATCTAAAACCTTGCCGTGGTGACTCCACTCACAAAAACTAACCATACACTGATTTTGGTTGCGAAAACGTCTTAAAACTTTAGCTTTAGAATAGTTAAGCATTTAATGCTGGGGTTATTGAAAGTGATTCATCCATCAGCGACCCATCTGGAGGTGTGTGTGTGTTTCAAGCTAGTGTAGTTTTAAGGCTGAAAGATGGAAAGAGGTGGTTGCAAGAGAATTAAGTGTTCTTTTTTGTTGTTGTTTTTGTTTTTTGAGGGCAGTGTCACTGGCCCTCATATGTGGGACCGAACCAGGGCCGCTGGCTTCCCAAAACCAGCTCTTAACCAATGCGCCACTCGGCCGGCCCTTAAGTGTTCTTTTTTATCATAATGCCACATTAATGTATGATGTTCGAGTTAGTGTTAGTATTCTCTTTTATTTGTACCCACAATATGAGAAAGAGGAGATGAGCATTAGTATTCTTGTCTAATAGTTAAATTAAGACAGCATATTTAAGCGAATTTCTCACTAAGTTAGAAGTAAGCCTTGGACTAGAATGGAGTTTTACATCTCTTGCCCATGCCTTTCTATTTTGGGTTTGCTTTTTTTCCTAGCTGAGCCATCCTGCCACCTGTTGGCAGCTCAGTGGCAGCTCAACTCTGGCTGGGCATCGAACTGCTGTTGCTCAGAGCTCAGCTCACACTCTTGAGCGAGCTCTTAACCAACTGAGCCACTTGGCCGGCCCCCATGCCTTTCCATTTTTATGTTGAACTTGATTACCGAGATTGTTTTAAGTGAAATTTGATTACACTTCCCCAAAACTGCATAACATTCTCCATATCACCAAATATTAATTAGATCTATGAATTTACAAAGGTTTAATTAGAAGCAACCCTTTCCCTCAAGAAGCTTGTATTTCATTGGGAAGACAAGTTGCCTCTGTTAGTAAACAAGTAGCATTTAAGTTGTATGTGTATATATATGAAAAAGAATGGACAAGTGTCATTTCAGTGTGTGAGCTCTGAAAATTAAGGGAATAGCTGCATTGAATAAATGTACAGAAGACTCATCAGGACCTTCCCCAAAAAGTTCTAAAGGCCTAGCAGAACCATTGTAGAAGATGGGGAGAGTAATTTAGGTGGGGATGCTCCTGATCTGGGGAGCAGTGTCATTATAGAATTAGAGCTATTATAAAAGGGAGTGGATATTGGGAGCTGCAGGTGAGTTTTCATGAATAGAGAAAAACGTGATGCATAAAAGTGACAGGAGATACAGAGTTGCAAAATGGGGCAGCATGAGTTAAGTGAACCCAAAGCTGTTAGGCATGACTTATTCTTATCCAGAAAGGGTAAACGAAAATCACTAGAGGAATCTAATTTTATAAAATTAGAGGCATATTTAATATTTTTATTTTACAAGTATCTGTGGTCAGCAATAGATAACCACCCTCCAGTTCTCTATTTCTCCAATATTCTAGTCCAACTACAATTTTCATCATGACTAAGTCTGTCATAATGTCCCTCAGCATAATCTTTGAGATTTACTTCCATCCCCCCGTTTTTACCTGGAAGTGACGTCATGCAAATTAAGCGTAGCAACAATTTAATAGCATCTTTACATCCTGCAGTAAATTATGATGCTCAGTTGAATACAGAACCTTTAAAATCTATTCATGTTTTGTTGAAAGAAAAAAATAAAAGCAGTCATCTCTGGCCATCTAGGAAGTTTTCTTTCTAGGTTTACAGATCGAGTGTGGATTCATTTGCTGCCAGGCAAGAGGAAAGCACGGTACCTCTATTGCTGTGTTGTAGGATGACTCATTGGTTGTGTGGAAGGAAGTTGATTTGATCCGACTGTCTGAGAAGGAACGTCGTGATGCCTTAAATGAGATTGTTATTCTGGCGCTGCTGCAGCATGACAATATTATTGCCTACTACAATCACTTCATGGACAATACCACCCTGCTGATTGAGCTGGAATATTGTAACGGTAAGGTGGAATTCAGTGGGACTTCCTCTGGCAAGTGCCCTTACTCACCTTCAGGGGGATGGAAAAAGAAAAGGCAGACACAGTGGTATAAACTTTAAATGAATTCCTTGAGTTTAAGAGAAATACTTCATGCCCTGGAGAGTTTGTACAAAATGTGATGTACAAAATAAAAGGAGTGATGTTTTTCCCCTGCCTTGTAATTATAGTTCCATTTTCAAATTATTTGTTCAATTGGGTTTTACATTCATTTTTCAAGGTTTTTTTCCCATGAAATGACATGAGTTAGTCATTAAAGGTGTAGTGTGGCTTGATGTAATGTTTAATGAAATCTTATCAGTGATACTGATTTATATTGACTTCAGCCAAAGCTATCCTGTCAAAAAGTGGTCCAGGGCCGGCCAAGTGACACATTGGTTAAGAGCTGGCTTGGGACACCAGCGGCCCCGGTTTGGATCCCACATATGAGGGCCAGTGACACTGCCCTCTACAGCTAACAACAGCTCCACCTGGAGCTGGGCTGTGCAAGCCCCAGCCATGGTGTAGGCTGCAGCCCCTGCTGCAGTGGGCTACCATAGGCTATAGTGAGTGGCCGGCAGCCAGCGTGAGAGGCTGGCAGCCAGCATGAACTGCCAATAGCCGCGGTGAGCGACCATCCAGAGGCCGGCGACCGATCTGCCTCATCTAGGAAGAGCACAATGATGATACCAATAATACCAACATGGTCCAGTGAAGCAACGTCCTCCGCAACTAGACTGAAGAACAAAAACAGAAGCAACTTGTCTGTTCCCCTCCCCCAATTCCCCAATTTAAAAAAAAAAAAAAAAGGTGGTCCAAAGATCGTAACTGAATAAAAATGATAACATAGTAAAGCATGGCCTTATTTATCTGGTTTCTGATTTCTTTGGACCATTTTACTTGTAAGACAGCAGTATGGTCTAGTTGTTAAGAAAATAAACTCTGAACCCACATCCCAAGCTTCACAACTTTTTAGCTCTGTAACCTTGCACAAGAAACTTAGCTTTTCTGTATCTCAGCTTCCTCATTTTAATGTGAGTTTGTTGATAACAGTCCCTACCTCCTAGGATTATTATATTACCTGACTGTAAAGCCCCTGGCATGGCACTTGGTATGTAGCAAATGTTTGATTTTGATACATACTGTACTAGCTGTTATCTTCTTATTACATAAGAGAACCCCCAAAGTCCTTTCTTAATTTGCATGCTAAAGAGGTCCCAGCATATTCTTCACTTAAATCTCTAAGAGAAAGCTCTTAGACTCTTAACTTTCTTATCTAGACTCTTGTACATCATGATTGTGCCTGGTTCTGATCAACCTTCAATGTACAAGATTATAGTAGAGACTTTTGAAGTAGCAGAAGCCTTAAGTAGTTAATTTCCTTTGTTATCAGGAGGATCTAGAACAAATGGTACATTTATTGAAACTCTGAGTTACTAAGTTATGAGGTGAAAGGAGCTGTGAGATATAGCCAAGGCTAAAATGTTATAGTTGCAGGTAGGCAATAAAGTGAACCATGATCATTTGCAATCAATATTGCTTGATTAAGGAAAGGGAGACGCAAATTCAGACTCACTCCTCAGGAATGAGTGAATTAGTAAAAGGAGTAATGACTGGAATTCCTAAGATTTGGGAAGCCTTTTCAGTGTTAAGTAGAAAGAAAAAGAAGTCAATGATAGACAGCTGTATATACAAAACATTGCATCACAGGACGTAACCCAAATGTTTTAGTAGTCACACTGAGAGTTTAAAAATGTTATCGATTCCTTTAAAAGGAGTTTCAAAGAAAATCATCTGATTTTAAAAACATTCAAGGTAATTTCTCTAATTGAGGTACTGTAGGAATGGTCTTTATGCTCCTCTTTTAAAAAATGTCATACTTCCTGTTTTTGAGCCTTTTCTATTAGGGAGGGGAGTCTTTGAAGAATATTTCTAATACAGTCCTTGAGAGATTGGAAGAATTTTGTACTTATGTGAAGAACCAAGAGGGAAGAAATAGTTTCCTTGGGAGAGGAAGGAATCTTTCATTTCCTTGTGTTACCTGTTAAAACCCTAGTAGATTCAGGAGCCAAGCTTTTATCTCTATTAAGCAATTCAAACCTGTCTCTTGTTTAATTGCAGGAGGGAACCTGTATGACAAAATCCTCCGTCAGAAGGACAAGTTGTTTGAGGAAGAGGTAATTTATATTTCTATGGAAGGAACTAGAATTATAACGTGTTGCTTTCTGGTTCTGTATTAACTCTTCCAACAATGAAGAGTGTTTTTTTCCTTTTGTTCAGACTCCTTCCAGGCTCTGGTTGATATTCATGAGAAAGGAAACCTCTAACAAGGAAGCTGTCTATAGCTGCTTCCTAAACGGTTTACTTCCACATCATGATTCTCTGTGGGCTTTCTTTCCTGGTTCTATTACTGCATACTGGTATGCCCAGTTTTCTATACCTTTGCATTCTTCCTGGATTTCTTTCCACAAGTCTGCTTCGTCATACTATATTTTATAATGACATTGGAATTACTTTATGTGACCTGCTGTTTTCTTTTTGCCCCTACCACTTTTCTTTGCCTACTCAACCAGCAAGAGATGTCAAATCATGTTGAATCATAACCTCTGGTTGTAGCTTCCTTTGTTTTGTTTGAGTGTGTGTGTGTAAATGGAATTTTTTTGTTTGTTTCCAGTCCAAATATAGTTTATTTTCTCTTTGCAGATGGTGGTGTGGTACCTATTTCAGATTGTTTCAGCAGTGAGCTGTATCCATAAAGCTGGAATCCTTCATAGGTAATGAGTGAAAGACTATGGGATGGATTCCTCCCCACCAATCCATCCCCTACCTTGGGTATCTTCCATCACCACTATTACTTTCTTGATTACACAGTAAAGGCTTTTACATTGATATCTTTTAGAAAGGAAATGGTAAATAATGAGGGGTGTTAGCTTTACTTCCTGAAGTTAAACCATGTTTGTGATCTAGGAAGAATTTCCTAAATACTGCTCAGTCATTTTTTTAGGAGATATTTTAGAGTTCATTTCATTATATTAGTTCATCAGTAAAGTCTAGAAGCCACTATTAGAGGTGATATTACATTGGTTGGACTATAAAGCAAATGTTTTTTTCTAAGCAATAATAATTGGCAATTCTTTAATTTTATAATTAAGTTCTTTTAATTTAAGTAAAAAGCCTATTTATTTTGTATATTTAATTGTACAGTTTTACTAGATCTTCGGGAGGGGAGAAACAGCTTTCTATCCATTCTAGCTATAGGAGAGAACTATTATAAACATTTCCGCATCATTATACCCTTCTTGAGTCATTGACCATTGCTAGAGATTAATGTTAATACATTAGTATTTTGGTTTTGTTGGTTTATTAATTGTTAACATATATTTCTTGATAGCTATCGAATAGCTGCTGTTGCATATTGTTATTTTCTTTTCAAAAGTTACAAAAAATATATTGTTCTGATTTTTTTTCCACATCTTTCAATAAAGGAAGCCAGAATGTGAACCAGACACAGTTTATTTGTTTTACATATGGTTAGTTCATCTTCAGAAAAATAGCCAGTGATTTTATTTAGGCGATCTACACAGCCTAATGATGTTGCTGCTGGGACATATAGCCTCTTCTCTTTCCTTAACAGGTTTGAAACTTGGACACCAACCAAGTGCTAAAATTGCATTGCTATCTCTTAATTCAAGGCATAAGTGGTAATTGAAGAGGCAGTGCACCTTATAGGAATTATAATGATCTGGGACACCATTTTTTTTTCCGACATTCTCAACTTTTCCTAATGGCTTCAGTGGTGTGGAGACATACATGTGCTGTGAAGCCTGGAGGATGAAGTTAATTCTCTGCCTCCACTCCCCCAAGTCTCCTTTTCAGTGTTAAAGTGCGTGTGAAAGTCATGACCACTCTTTGAGATCCAATAACAGTCTGAGCAGTGGTGACACACACATTTGTATTCTGTACTCCTGGCATGGTGGGGGATAAGATAAAACAATTGACTATATGGGCTTACTATGCAGCATCTTTTTTTTTTCCAGAGATATAAAGACGTTAAATATTTTTCTGACCAAGGCAAACTTGATAAAACTTGGAGATTATGGCCTAGCAAAGAAACTTAATTCTGAATATTCCATGGCTGAGACAGTAAGTATATGTTGCCTTTGTCTGACTCTTTTTTTCTCTTTTCCTTTCCAGCACCATGAGATATAACTGTACTCCCTAAATTTCACATGCTTTTCTTAGTATTCTTGCCACTTCTCCATAAGTACAAGTCTTTAGGCATCTTATTCCTTGGGTTCAGTAACTGGCATTTATATACTCGGGTGTTCACTCGAGTCATTGTCCGTATTACAGCTCTGTCCTCATAGCCTTTTCTAGCACTGACTAGAAACTTTTCTAAAAGCAACAAAATGCTTTACCTTTTTTTCCAGCCTAGGATCTTGAGTAGATTTCACTTTATCTCTTACTTAATGTTTGAGCTTAGGATGTTAGACACCTCCTTTGAATTTTCCTGGTTCAGAAGCCCTGTATTACAAATAAAGGCTGATGCCCAGGAAACAGTCTGATTTTTAATATCATACACAGTCTGAACTGCAGGGCTTCTTTATCACCAGATCCTAAGGAAGACCATTGGTAAAGTAGACATAAGTTGGTCTTTAAAGACAGTGATCTCATCCTATTAGGAATTATAAAACCCAATTATTACCCTTGTTTCACAATGCTCTGTCCTTAAGAGAACTTGACAATGTAAATTAATGCAATTAAGTTTGTTCTGATGGTGTCTTTTTTATAGTGTTGAGACAGTACCTGCAAGCAGTATAGAGACCTCCAAGGATGCTGATAGCCAGGGCTGGGAGTCTCTGCATCAGGGACTCAGTCTGCCTATATGATGGTACCCAACTGAGCTTCTGAGAAAGCAGTTCTGTCCAGATATGAATTTTTCTCTTCAAGAATAACCTGACAAATCAAAGATTTGACTTTTCTTAGCCAGTTAAATGCAAAGAGAAACAATAGGAAAATTTATAAATGCCATGTAAGCCATCTGAAAATTTCTTTGCTGATTAAAGATGGCTGTCAGTTTTCTTAGAACTTCTGGGGCATCGATTATCTCTCTTGGGAGAGACATGACCCCCATTCAGGACATTTTTTATTTCCAAACCCATTCTTGAGTTCAAGAAGTCTTTTTCACATTTGAAAGAAATTCATTAGCTTTATTAACATTACAAATGTCAAATTGAGCCATTTAAAAAGTTCCATTACTATGCCTTTTTTTTTTTTTTAATTGGGGAATTGGGGGAGGGAAACACCATTGGGGAATCAGGGAAGGGGAACAGACAAGTTGCTGTCCTTTTGTTCTTCAGTCTAGTTGCTGAGGTCGATGCTTCACTGGCCCATGTTGGTATCGTCATTGTGCTCTTCCTGGATGAAGCAGATCAGTCGCTGGCCTCTGGATGGTCGCTCACTGCAGCTATTGGCAGCTCACGCTGGCTGCCGGCCACTCACAGTAGCCTGTGGCAGCCCACTACAGCAGGGGCTGCAGCCTACACCGTGGCTGGGGCTCACACAGCCCAGCTCCAGGTGGAGCTGTTGTTAGCTGTAGAGGGCAGTGTCACTGGCCCTCATGTGGGATCCGAACCAGGGCTGCTGGCATCCCAAGCCAGCTCTTAACCAATGTGCCACTCGGCCAGCCCTGCATTTCAATTAGAACTTTTAACCCCTTTATTTAACTACCTTTTCCCCACAGCCAGGTTTTGTTGTTGTTGTTGTTCTTTTCTCCCCACTTTGGTGAACTTTTCCTCGGTCTTTTTTTTTTAGCTGAGCCATCCTGCTACTTGTTGGCAGCTCAGCTGCAGCTAAGCTTGGACTGGGCACTGAACTGCTGTTGCTCAGAGCTCAGCTCACGCTCTTGAGCAAGCTCTTAACCAACTGAGCCACTCTGCCAGCCCCTCCTTGGTCTTTATCTGTATGAAGCCTTCAGTGGGCCTCAAATGCTGATAGCCTCTGTGATCTAGGAATCACAGAACTATTGCAGCTCCCAAATTACCACAGTGCCTTTACCACAGAGATTAAGATTAGAAAGAGATTGTCCCTTTATAATTGGTCCAAGAAATTTGATATGAATAAGATTTCTCTCCATTGTGGCATCGTCTCATAAAAACCATATGGAATATGCTGATGAATGTTTTATGGTTGTTATCACTAGTTCCTGGGAAGTTTAACTTAGTTGTTGAATTATTAATATGCTTACCTCAGAAAAGAAGTTATTCTTTGTTTGTTTTCTTTGTTGTACAGCTTGTGGGAACGCCATATTACATGTCGCCAGAGCTCTGCCAAGGAGTAAAATATAATTTCAAGTCTGATATCTGGGCAGTAGGCTGTGTCATTTTTGAACTGCTTACACTAAAGAGAACATTTGATGCTACCGTAAGTTGATGTGTTTTCCCCGCATTGTCCTTGCAAATGGCACAACTTGATTGAAGGAATCCACTTCATTTATCCCTGAGGTTCTGATTTCTTGAACTGAAATCAAGCATAGGCAAAAATAGCAACTTCAGTAGTGTGTTATTAAAATACTATAGACCAGATTTATCTCCAACTTGAATTTCCCATTGAAATAATCATAAGCAGTTTGAGCACTGTACTTGAATTTTTAACTATAATTTTTAAACTGGCTCTAGGATCAACTATGATGCTACAGTTTGGATAAGCTATTTCATTTCTGTGCTTCAGTTACATCATTTTTTTTAAAAGCGAAGGCAAATTATACAATATCAAAGTGTTTTGACCTTTATGAAAAATTATTTGCTGATTCTTATTAAAGATTATTATTGTTTTATGGATCCCTTTAAGTCTTTTTTCCTAAGTAAAATCTGCTGTAAAGCAGTGCTTCTCAAACTTTAATACACACAGGAAATCACCTGGGCATCTTGTTAAAATGCAGACTCTGTTTAGTAAGTCTGGGGTGGGGCTGATAGCTTCCAGATGATGCTGATGGCTACTAGTCCATGGACCACAATTTGAGAAACAAAAGTGGATTCACAGCCAAGCTCCTTTTCAAACCAGGTGTGAGAACGTAGGCAAATCACTTGATCTCTTTGACCCTCTATTTCATTATCTATAACAAGGGAAAAAATATATGTATATCCTTCTTACATAGATGCCCTGATAATGTATATAAAAATGCAAATGTAAGATAATACAAATTCATGGCCTTTCATGAGCCCTATTTATTTCTCTAAATACTGAAGTTTATTCTGGCATATTATCTAATTCTCCAGAATATTACAGTGGAAGAAAAATGAGTTTTGAAATCATATTTTCATTGGAATTATGGCTTTGTTTTTTACTATCTGTAGTCTTGGACAAGACTACATCTCTGAATTGGTAATGATGATAACCTTCTGTATTGTTTGCAATGGTTAAAAAAGATCAAATATGTAACATGCCTGTCTAGTACATAGTGGTCTCAATAAAGGTTTTGATAGTATCATTATAATAATTGATATTATCATATTATTTTCACTGACTTGTCTTTTGGAGCAGAGTATCACCTGTTTAACCATTATTAGGAAATATAAATTAGGAGGCAAATTAATAGGCAAAGGAGCTACTTAAAGCCAAGAAGCATGGCTAACCTTAGTTTCCTTTTTCTTTTGGGATTCAGTTGAAGGGTCAGATTATAGTATATTCTGAGTGTAATGCGTCATTCCATCTGATAGCAGCAGTGCATCCCTAACCATTTCTTGCTGATGCATACTAATAGTTACAAAAAGAAGTTAGACCTAATGCAGAACTATTACCACTTCTTTAAGTAGTCACAGATATCTCAGAGCCCAGGCTGGTAGATTATAATATCTTCTTTGTAAAACCAAGAAAAATGCAGTCATCATTTTCTCATAGAATCCACTCAACCTGTGTGTGAAGATTGTACAAGGAATCCGGGCCATGGAAGTTGATTCTAGCCAGTACTCTTTGGAACTGATCCAAATGGTCCATGCGTGCCTCGACCAGGTAATACGACCAAAACTTACATATTGATTTTGGTTTAGTGTTTTCCCTTCCATCTTTAATATTTGGGGTATGATGTAGGTGAACCTACACAAAACCACATCCACTTCCCCAGGTAGGATGTATTTGTGGCTATGCCCAGAATAGGTGTTGGCAATCAGTGATAGTTGTGTGCTTCAGCCAACAAATTCTTACTTTATTAATTTGTGAAAATGATTTTACCATCTAAATTTAGCTTCATTTTTTGTGATGAAGATTAGTTTTTGTAACTTGATTTTATAAAAGGTATAGTCAGAGATAATTTAGAGTTCTTAATGTGCAGAGTGTTTATAGTTCTCATATCTCACATTTTGCCTTGCAGTTTAGCTCTAGGTCAGTATTCAAAGTTTGATCTATGGACCACAGGCATTAGAATTGCCAGGGAATGGGGGAGGGGTTTACAGGTTAAAAATTAAGATTCCTGGGCCCCACCCCAGACGAATTAGATCAGAGTCTCTGTGAACAAAGCCCAGAAACCTTTATTTGTAACAAGCTTATTATGTTCTATGTATATATTGAAATTTGAGAGCCACTGTCCTAAATGAAGTAAGGAAGGCACATTTTCATTCACATACATGTTGGTGATAATGAGATAAGCATGAAATGTGATGTAAGAAATTATGTTTTTTGAAACAAAAGGATAATATACAGTGATCTTTGAATAATAAACCAACAGCCTTCTAGAGGAAGTATAATGCCTCTTTAGATTCCATTTTGTCCATTAACTAACCCGTTTTATACTTTTAAGGATCCTGAGCAGAGACCCACTGCAGATGAATTGCTAGATCACCTTCTTCTCAGGAAACGCAGAAGGTAAAATACAAAGAATTTGCTCTGTTGTCTTTCCGTAGGTGGTTGACTGTTAGAGGCTTGCTTAGAGCACCACAGAGTGGGTGGTGTTTCCTGACGTGGCCATTCTACTTTCCACCAACATCCGTTTTCTACCGACATCTCTGCTTGCATTGTTTGAGGACAGCTCCTGAGTGTCACGTCCTTAGCCAGTGCTATTTTGTTCTAAATTTATACTGATGAGACCTTAGGATCTGGTGTTCCTCTCATCTGTGAGTTTTACTCTAGAGTTGGGGCATTAGAGTATATTAAGAGAGGAGAGCTCTGGACTCAGACATCCTTAGGTTTGTATCTGAATTCTGTTATTATCTTGGTCAAGTTATTTAACATCTCTGTTTCTTAATTTTCTCCTCTATAAAGTGAGGTAAAGTGAGGATTAAAGGAGGTAATTCAAATAAAGTGCTCAGCCCAGGGCCCAGCACAAGGTACTCCATGATTGTTGGATAGTGGTAATGTTTGGACCAGGCCTTTGTTTTTTAATGTATTCCCTTAGATGGTAGGTTAGAGCTGGAGGGGTTCTCTCCAGATGCCTTTTGTTCATTTCCCAAAGTGGAGCTTGATTGATTCCTGACAAGTTGTTTCCTGAGATTGATTCTGTGTTAGAGAGCTCTAGAGGTAGTAGGAAGGAGGCCCTTTTCCCTCACTTCCTAGAGGAGGCTTCAAACCCTAATTAAAGGAGGAAGTGTTCTTTATCCTTCTTTAATGTTCTAATCTGTATTTGATCCTATTGTACTATTTTTGCCTTACTTCCCTTCTTCCTTCCTTACCAGTCTTTGTTTCTATAGCTTCCCAATATTCAAACATTGACTTACTCTTTTTTTCAAGTCTTCTCCTTTAGCTACATTAAGCATATACCTAATTCCATAGTCTTTTCTGCTTCATTAGTACCTTTATTCTGTTGGGTCACGTAATTAACCTTGTCTGGTTCATTTCCAGAACAGTGTTTTAGTGCCTAGAATTATGTGTCATACTCCAGATACAGTACCATGCATGACCTTCCTTTTATGTTCTGTGTATATTCGCAATATACATCTTTTGGAGTTGATTAAGCATATTTAAATGTTTTATCTGGCTTATTTCCCAACAGTATAATCACTACTTTAATCTCTTAATATTTCCATTGATAATTTTTATTTGCAATTTTTATTGCGATAATCATAGGTTTACACACAGTACTTTGTTATAACTTTGTACTTTAATGGAACAATGTAAGACAAAGAGCTTTTTAGATGAAGCAGGGAAGTTGTAGAAAATACTCTGGAAACACTAAGTCCTATTTTGCTAGATTTTGCTAGGTTAGACTTGAGGCTTTCAAGAGCAACACCTCAAGAGCTTTCAAAAAATACTGATGTCTAAGTACCACCCCAAGAATTGAGCTGCAGTTAATTTAACCCTGGGCTAAAATATGGGGAGTAAGTAGAAAGAAGGAAAGCTTCCTTCCTATGGTAGATAGAGAATCTTGAGTATCGAACTAAGGAATTTGTGCTTATTTCAAAAGTACAGAAGTATTGGATGTTTCTGAGAGGACAGTTCATGTAATGAGAGACATGCCTTAGAGTTACTTAGCAGTGCTAATATCAGTGTTAAATCAGTATAAGACTGATTAAAGTGGATTGGAATTGTGGGGAGACCAATTGGGAGGTGCTACCATAGTCCAGGTGGGAAGTAAAGCTGCCAGAACTGAGGTGACGAAACTGGAAAGGAGAGGTTAGTATAAAGGGCATCATATAGGTAGAATCTGTAGAACTTGAATATTGAAGAAAGAGAGAGGACTGAGTCAGAGATGACTGAGGTTTTTAGCCTAACTGACTGGGAGACTGGAGGGTGGCAGTTACAGAAATAGGCGAGTCAGAAAGAAAAGCTATTTGGGAGAAAGATAATGAGCTGAGGTTTAGAGATGTTGGGTTTGGAGAGTCAATGGGCAGACTAGATGGAGATGTTGCAAGGTACTTTAAAAAGTGTATCAGACGGCCTCAAGGTTCTCTGTTCCAGCCTGAAACATTTCTCAGAGATAGGAAACAAATGGCCCCAAACTGCTGGCCCCCTTGTATTTAATGAATTGTCTAAAGCCAGACCTATATAACTGTTTGAGCTGTATTGAGGTGATTTCCTTCAAGTATTTTAATGTTGTAGGAGGCACATGGTTTATTGAAGATTAAATCTGTGAAATGTATTAAAACAGTCACTGGCACAATGTAGGAACCTATTTTTCGCTCATATATTTTTGCCTTTCTTTTGGTAGAGAGATGGAGGAAAAAGTCACACTGCTTAATGCACCTACAAAGAGACCAAGGTAATGCTCAAGAGACTATTGGTTTTGTTTTGTTTTGTTTTGTTTTGTTTTGTTTTTAGAGGGCAGTATCACTGGCCCTCATATGTGGGATCCGAACCGGGGCTGCTGGCCACTCGGCTGGCCCCAAGAGACTCTTGAAAAGTAATATATCTTAAATTACCACCAGGGGTTCTTTCTTTGTTCGGTCTGTGCATTGTTGGATCCCAGTAGTTAGCCTTTGGCATCCTTTCAGAAGCCAACATCTGTTTAAATGTCAGATAGTTATTTCTGAGAAAAAGAAAGCTATAATTTCACCCTCGTGCTAAAGTGGACATCATTACCATGATGAATGTTGAACAGTGGAAAAGTGTAGGTGTTATGGACCAGGCTGGAATCTGATCTGGCTGAGCTGTGATGAAGCCCTGAGGCAGGAATTGTGAAGCCTACTATGATAGAGGGTTGAAATAAGTTGTCGAGAAAGAACATACTTTCTCATACCATAATTGGCAGTTCTTCTCGGGGAAAAGACTGGAAGCATTTTTCTTTGATACAGTTTTGATGTTAAATATGCCTTTGTTCTGGGGGTTGTTGGCAGGTCAAGCACTGTGACTGAAGCACCCATTGCTGTGGTAACATCGCGAACCAGTGAAGTCTATGTTTGGGGTGGTGGGAAATCCACTCCCCAGAAACTGGATGTCATCAAGAGTGGCTGTAGTGCCCGGCAGGTGTGTGCAGGGAATACCCACTTTGCTGTGGTCACGGTGGAGAAGGAACTGTACACCTGGGTGGTAAGTGAAAGCTAAGTACTTTAGAATAGTGACGTAAGTGTAATTGTTTATTGGGCCCACGATGTCTACGTATTTTGTTAGTTAAGCATGTGCTGTGGGAGTGGGAGCATGGGGTGACGCAATGAATGTAAGCTCTTTTGAGAGAGCGATTCTGTTGTTTGTTTAGAATTCACTGATGTGTGCCCAAAGCCTGGTGCTTATTATGTCTCTTATAAATGTTTTTTGTATAAATGAATGAATAGAAGAGGGAAAGAATTAAAAGGGCTTTAGGTTTGCACCCAGGAGACTGGCCTCTCGTTCACAGCTGGGTGATTTAAGAAGTGCTTTCTGTTACCATGAGGTTCCGAGCAACTAGTATCTGTGAAATAGCTTTCTAAAGAAATGAAGCAGTGTACCATGTCAGGAAAATTCCAAGACCTCCATCAGTGGCTAGGTATATCTTGAGTAGGATATTCCTTTGTTCCTCTCTAGATTCCATCCTATCTCTCATCTTCTTGACCAGATTACCTGTATTTGCTGTCTATTTCTTTATTTCCCACTCATTTCTCATTCACATACAATGCAGCTTCCGTCCCTGCTATTCCATTGAAACTGTTCTTGACAAAATGACCTATAAGTTGTGAAAAATAAGATGCTTTTTACAAGCAGGTCCTTATCTTGCTTGATCTCCCCCCATCATTTGCTACAGCTGACCACTTCCTCCTTCTTGAAGCTTTGTCTTCCCTTGGCTTTCCTCCTATGTCTTGAGCTGTGCCTTCTCAGGCTTGTTTTAGGCTGTTTTTCCTTTACCTGACCTGGTCTTAGCCCTTGGTTTTCACTCTTCCTCCTCTTTCTGAGGGAGCTCATGTTTCCTAGTAATTTCAGATAACTTCTCCCTGAGGACAGGCTTTATCCCCAGTGTGTGATGTAGTAGACACACTCAATTGATGATTGAGAAAATGGATGAATGACTTGGCCTGTATTGTAGAGTGCTACCTATTATTTCCTAAAACACTATTCCTTGAAAAACTAGCCTCTGGATGTGCTGCCAGAGGTACAGTGAAATTAGTGCCTAAAAACACATGTACATAAGGACTTACAGTTCAGTTACTGAATGAAAAGAATGACTTAGCTCTATAAATTGTTAAAAAGCCATTTAGGACTGCTCTCAGTGCTGTATAGCAGCCTCTTTGATGTAGCCAGATTCTTTATAACTGTTCCATATTTCAGGGAAACTATGACCAAAACTTCTAGTGAAGATTCTAAGAGGCTGTACTCCTGCAGAAAATAAGTTAAAACTATATAAAGAATTCTTTTTCACCATCACCCATAATTAAGTAGTTTACCTTAGACTTGAAGAAGAAAGACAAAATTGGGAATATGTCCTTTTGAGGCATGATGGATATCAATCTGGATACTTTTTAAATATTTACCTGCTGACAGAGGTTTTAAACTACCTATCAGCAAAAGGTTTAATCCCCTTACCCATATATTTTTTTCATTTCTAAATTTCCAGCTGATCTTTTTTCCTACTAATTTTTTTTTTTTTTAATTGGGGAACAGTGTGTTTTTCTAGGACCCATCAGCTCCAAGTCAAGTAGTTGTTTCAATCTAGTTGTGGAGGGTGCAGCTCAATGGCCCATGTGGGGATTGAACCAGCAACCTTGGTGTTATAAGCACCACACTCTAACCAACTGAGCTAACTGACCGCCCCACCTATTGTTTTTCTTAATAAGCAGTTATAACAAAGATTAGCTTTTGGCATGAAAAGTCAAAACTTCATAAGACCTCTTTATTTCACAGAACATGCAAGGGGGCACTAAACTCCATGGTCAGCTGGGCCACGGAGACAAAGCCTCCTACCGGCAGCCAAAGCATGTGGAGAAGCTGCAAGGCAAAGCCATCCGTCAGGTGTCATGTGGTGATGATTTCACTGTCTGTGTGACAGGTAAGTCATCAGCAGAAAGCATCCAAGTGTATTTAATGTGGGGTATTGTACTTAATGATGTGCAGTTTCAGTTGGGATTTTACAATAAAAAACAGTATTCAATGAACCAAAGGCAATGATCAGATATACACATTAATAACAATATGCCCAGTTTGCTAGAATATTAGGGGGTGATGAGCAAGGAGAAGGCAGGTGGATAACAGAAGAGGTGGGATCAGGAGAAATATGTTGTATATGTGTGGGGAAAAATAACCTCACCACCTAGTCAGGTGTGGATAACACTAAAGCAGGAATCGAGAGCCAAAATTTAGTTTTGGTCTTAACATTACTGACTTCCTGATTTCTTAGTACTTCTCTTTTTCTCTGTAAAATAGAGATGGCCCCAGAAAATTTGTAAGCCTTTCTAACATGTTAATACTACCACTTTTTAAAAACTTATTAAACATACACATAACCTCCTAAATGCGAGCAACTCTAGACTTGCAGTCTATCCTTCGGATTTCTCTGATATAATCATCTCAGGTGAGACCATTGGCTGGGGTACTCCTCATTCCAGTCCTGCCCAGTTTTCTGATTGGACAGAACAAGTGATTCCTTTGATGAGTTCTGTTTTCCTTTTGCAGATGAGGGTCAGCTCTATGCCTTTGGGTCTGATTATTATGGCTGCATGGGGGTGGACAAGGTTGCTGGCTCTGAAGTACTAGAACCCATGCAGCTGGACTTCTTCCTGAACAATCCAGTGGAGCAGGTCTCCTGTGGAGATAATCATGTGGTGGTTTTGACACGAAACAAAGAAGTCTATTCTTGGGGCTGTGGTGAATATGGTAGGTGCAGCCTGTCTTGGTCCGCTTATTCCCAGGCACACAACCTTCCTCCAGGTTTGTGTGCATGAAAACACATCATGCAGCTGCTACTTGAGAAGTGTTAATTCAGTAAAAGAGAATCTTATAAAATGTTTTAATTGGGAAGAAGGCCCTCATTTTAATGATTTCCTTTCTTATGTGTGTCCTAGGAAGACTGGGTTTGGATTCAGAAGAGGATTATTATACACCACAAAAGGTAACATCAGAAGCAACTTCTTCCTAAAGACTCTCTAGGTCACATAGACTCCAGTAATATGCCTTCTTTCCCTGACTCCGTATAGCAAGGTGTTTATTTCTGAAACAGTTCCTGTCTGGGACACTGACAACCCAGGATTCCTGATTTAGCACTATGTGGTCCTGTTATCTGACTAAATCATAAAAAGCTGAGAAAGGATACAGCCACTGTGAACACTGGAGTCACATCTTACTTGGGGATGAGAGCTAAAATCAGCTTGTACAGTGAAAAAGTCACATCAAGCTAAATACCCCCTGGAAAATTCCTTGGAAAGATACTGGAAAGCAATATACTTACTCTCTCTTAACCCAGCACAGCCATTTTCCCCTCCTGTTTTCACAGATAAACAGCATATGAAATAGTTTGTGTTTAGGGGTCATGTATGAAGCATAATAGCTAATTACTCTCATCACTGTGCAAGCTGGCATGGCAGGAGTTGGCACAGGAGCTGAAACCAGCCGAGGGAAGAGTATAACCACATCTCTTACCCCCACCCTAGGGTACAGGCTTGCCCACTTGAAGGTGGACTGTAATTGACTATACCATTCTCTGTTAACAATGTTTATTTACATTTTTAAAATTAACATATATTTATGGAACCGTTCTCAATGGGATTCCTGGCTATTCCTGTTTTGAAAAGGCTATAGTAGAAATTTTGAGGTTTGAGTTTTCAGGTATGCGTCACGTCCCCCTACCACTCTAGCCCTGTCTAGTTAGTTGCAGAGGGATGTGAGCATTGGCAAGTCCTGGCTGCTACCTCAGTACTCTGTCACCTCATTTCTAATATGACCAGATAGGTACCCCACAAGACTACGGAATTTTTTTATAATTGTCCTGAGGCCTTCTAGCTGAGAGGACAAAATCAGTAATGGAGTAAAGCTTCCCCTTTCCCAGCATTATTTGAGGAATTCTAGGTAGGCCTTATCGTAAAACAAACTTTGACCTGGCTTATCTCCAGCCGACCCGAAATTGCCTTCTTTTACTTTATTATAAAACTTGCGCTCCCTGTTGAAAACAGTAGCTTCTAAGCTACTGTGCAGATATGAAGAGAATAGAGCAACCTTTACTTCCCTGTAGTCACTCTCCTAAATGTAGAAAGTCACTTTTGAAAGGATCTCAAAGATTTTTTCCCTAATATAAGTTTCGTTTGGGGGATTTTTATTTTCTTACAGGTGGATGTTCCGAAAGCTTTGATTATTGTCGCAGTTCAGTGTGGCTGTGATGGGACATTTCTGCTGACCCAGTCAGGCAAAGTGCTGTCCTGTGGACTCAATGAGTTCAACAAACTGGGTCTGAATCAGTGCATGTCTGGAATCATCAACCATGAAGTGAGTACCTCCTTTGGTGTCCTGACCACATTGTCAGAATTTCTTTGGGAATGCTATTACTGGTTAGTGACCATGCAATTTGACTTAAGAATAAAATGAGGATCTCACAGACATTATGTTCAGCAAAAGAAGCCAGCCACAAAAGAGTATACACTATATAATTCCAATTATATGAAGTTTAAGAATAGGCTTTTAACTTTTGATGTCAGAAGTTAAAATAGTGGTTACTTTTGAGAGGAGAGGCATGGATGTTAACAGAAGGGATTCTAGGATGATAGAAATGGTGTCTGAATAGTAGTTTTATATGCATACAGAAAAAAGCTATACAATATTTTACAGTATGTTATACTTCAATAAATAAATTGACTACTAGGAATCAAGTGATGGAATTCAGGCTCTACCTTATCACTGAAATAGGCACAAGAAAATCAACATGAGAAGAAACATCTTTTTATGCATCACCTCCCCGGAGAATTTTTCAGGCTTATTTTTCCTAAAGCACTGACCCTGTACAGGTTTATTAAATGTAATTACCATTCAGCTCCTACAAGAAAGTCATGAAATTCACCACCAATGTTTTTTTTTTTTTTTTTTTTTTTTTTTAAAGATTTTATTGGGGAATTGGCGGAGGGGAACAGCGTTGGGAAATCGGGGAAGGGGAACAGACAAGTTGCTCTCTTTTTGTTCTTCAGTTTTTTAGTTGCGGAGGATGTTGCTTCACTGTTGGTATCGTCATTGCGCTCTTCCCGGATGAGGCAGATCGGTCGCTGGCCTCTGGATGTCGCTCACCGCGGCTATTGGCAGCTCACTCTTGGCTGCCAGCCGCTCACGCTGGCTGCGGGCCACTCACTGTAGCCTATGGCAGCCCACACCATCACTGGGGCTCACACAGCCCAGCTCCAGGTGGAGCTGTTGTTAGCTGTAGAGGGCAGTATCACTGGCCCTCATGTGGGATCCGAACCGGGGCCGCTGGCATCCCAAAACCAGCGCTTAACCAATGCGCCACTCGGCCGGCCCTCACCACCAATGTTAAGTCTTAGTTTTTGTGTTAGCATGATGAGTTTTTATCTTTTTTTTTTTTTTAAAGATTTTATTGGGGAATTGGGGGAGAGGAACAGCATTGGGGAATTGGGGAAGGGAAACGGACAAGTTGCTGTCCTTTTGTTCTTCAGTCTAGTTGCGGAGGACATTGCTTTACTGGCCCATGTTGGTATCGTCGTTGTGTTCTTCCTGGATGAGACAGATCGGTCACCTCTGAATGGTCGCTCACTGCGGCTATTGTCGCCGGGGCTTGCACAGCCCAGCTCCAGGTGGAGCTGTTGTTAGCTGTAGAGGGCAGTGTCACTGGCCCTCATATGTGGGATCCAAACCGGGGCCACTGGCATCCCAAAACCAGCTCTTAACCAATGCGCCATTCAGCCGGCCCTTAAACGGGAGGTTTTTTTTGTTTTTTGTGGTGTTTTTTTTTTAGGGCAGTGTCACTGGCCCCCACATGTGGGAACCGAACCAGGGCTGCTGGCTTCCGAAGCCAGCGCTTAACCACCGCGCCACTCGGCCGGCCCCTATCATTTTTTAAAGAATCAAATTAAGAGATAAGCTTCCTAACTCAATGAAGAAGATAAGAGTTAATTTTTAACGAAATCTCTGAAAGTAGTGATTCTCAAATGGGAGAGTACACATTCGGGGCAAGTTTGGGGAGGGTGTCTGTGTAGTTTGAAAAGGCATTTTCAAAATTACCATTATAGTAGTCCTCCCTTATCCACAGTTTCGCTTCCCAAAGTTTCAGTTGCCCAGTCAACCACGGTCCAAAAATATTAAATGGAAAATTCCAGAAATAAACAGTTCATAAATTTTAAACTGTGCACTGTTCTGAGTGGCATGATGAAACCTCGAGTTTTTCCACAATTTGTTTGAAAGGCCTTTGATCACCATGATAACATTCTTGGCCTGTTACCCCTCCATTTTTTATCTCATGAGTCTCCACTTTTATTTTACCTTGTTTTAGGCATACCACGAAGTTCCATACACAACCTCCTTTACCTTGGCCAAACAGTTATCCTTTTATAAGATCCGTACAATTGCCCCAGGCAAGACTCACACAGCTGCTATTGATGGTGAGTTGATTTACAACTGTATACACAGGCCTTAGTAGTTCAGGATCTTTTTTCCATCAAGTATTAACTTTACTTAACAATATATACATTCTCCTCATTTCCCCCTAGCACCCAGCATTATCTCATTAACAAATTAAGGCATTCAAGTAATGTTTTGTTGATAATCATTATAAATGCATAATCAATATATGCCTACATGAGAATGCCACACCTACAATTCCAGACAACTGTTGTCTCTAATTAGCACTGTCTGTAAGTTTTCTAAGTTAGTTAGTACCCATTTTCTATACTTAAAATACAATAGTAGAGGGCCAGCCAAGTGGCTCAGTTTGTTAAGAGCTCGCTCAACAGAGTGAGCTCTGAGCAACAGGGTCACCGGTTCAATTCCTGGCCTCAGCTGAGCTGCCAACAGGTGGCAGGATGGCTCAGCTAAAAAAAAAAAAAAAAAAAAAAAAAGTACAATAGTAGAAAGACAATACTATATTTAGTCACTTCCTGGCTCTCACTGGTCAGAGTCTCAGATACCATAGCTTCCATAGATCCAGGATCATGTGACTTGCTTCATATTTATATATGTGCTCTGACAACCCGAAATGACTCCATGGAGCTCTGCATTGGCTGCGTTTTCCCTATTCCGTGATCTGTTTGTGCCTGGTTATTTATTTTTGCTTCTCTCTCAGAGCGGGGCCGGCTGCTGACCTTTGGTTGCAACAAGTGTGGACAGCTAGGCGTTGGGAATTATAAAAAGCGCCTAGGAGTCAACCTGTTGGGGGGACCTCTAGGTGGGAAGCAGGTGACCAGAGTCTCCTGTGGTGATGAGTTTACCATTGCTGCCACTGACGGTGAGTCTGTACACATCCTTTCAGGCTTTCTGGATGGGTGGCTGTGTTTTTAGTTTTGGTTGGGAAAGAGGTAGACCGATTATTTGTGGAGCTGGATCATATGTTTACCTTTTTATTTGTATTAGATTGGTGGCTCATTGTGCGTATGGAGTGTCATTAACTTTCCATGTGTGCACATAGTGATTGTTTTAAAAAGGTCAGATGTCTAGATAATGGCAGGTTAATATTCTAAGTCCGTACCTTTTCCTGCTTTAAGTTTTTTGGTAAAATGTTTTAAGAATTATTAAATGCGTATGTGTGTGCGTGTAGACATATATATACCTTGTTCAGCACCACGTGGCTTTCTGTAGGTGTTGGGTAGGTGGTTGGAAAGGAGAAGGCCGTGGTTTAACCTTGCTCCTTGCTTGTGGTCAGCTGTACTACAGCGATGTCCTGAGAGACTGCTGAGGTTTGAAGGGCTGTGTAGATGCTGTGTGTCTCAGCTTTCTGAAGTGGTATAACTGAATTTTCTTCTCTTTCCTCTTATAGTTATTTCTTCTCCACAGCATCTTCTTGCTCCCATCACTGCTTCTCGTATTTACTGCCACTTCTGCTAGTCTTCATTTCCTTCCCTATTTTTCCTTTTTCTCTCTTTAGCTTTCTCCTTCCTGTATCACCTTCTGAACTTTTTTTTTAATTTTTGTAGCCACTTCTTTCTTGTGACTAGTGAACAAGTCATATTTCAGCTTATCTTTTGAGTCATTTCAGCTTTTTTTAGTGTTGCTCATGCTCTCAGATGTCTTTGTTTTCTTTTGGTCTGTGCCTATTGTGTATATACAAGGGATCCAGGGATAGTGCCAGATAAGTGAGCTGTTACCATATTTAACTGAATGAACAGCTTTCAGAGTGGCACATTAACTTTCCCTGCCTATCCCAAAACAAGGGATTTTTAAGAAGCAAACTGTTGGGCCGGCCGAGTGGCGTGGTGGTTAAGTGCTGGCTTGGGAAGCCGGCGGCCCCGGTTTGGGTCCCGCATGTGAGGGCCAATGATACTGCCCTCAAAAAAAAAAAAAAGCAAACTGTTTACGTCAGACTAGATAAATGGGAGATGTTACCTAGAAAAACAGAGTCATGATGTCATTGAGGATTAAATTTAGTGCAACAAATTCAGTAGCACTTTCTCACAGGGCCTCAAAGAGGTCATGTTTCTTTAGTACATTTGTGTACTTCACGAGTTAAACTTGAGTGAGGGGTTATCGAATTGGATTCTGTGGCTGAGCATATTACCTCTTGATAAATGGTCCTTTACTCCCGTGAACTGTACTTGACCACCTCCTTCCCACAGCAAACAGTGCCTGCTGTGCTCCCGGTCCTCTTTTAGGCTCTGGGAATATAGAAGTGAGTCTCAGCCCCTCTCCTCAAGGAGCTCATAGTCTAGTAGGATAGGCGAGATATCCATAAACAGACTAGTACAGGCCGGTAGATCAGGTGCCATGATGATAGTATGCAACTTCTCTAAGCCCTGAAATGCCCAGAGCTCAATCCTTCTATCTCTCCGCTGCCTTCCTTTACTCCCTAAGTGAGCTCATTACCTTAAATCCCCCCAATACTCTGATAGCTGTATGACCAGCCCTCACCTCCACACTCACATACTCAACAGCCCCTCGACTTAGATGTCTAAAGATAGTGTGGCTTTGTAGACCAGTTTTCCCGGGCCAGTCCTGATTCATGCCTATTGTCCTGGCTTAATCATCAATAACGTCCTGATTTGGGGCCGGCCGAGTGGCGCAGTGGTTAAGAGCTGGCTTGACGCCAGCGGCCCCGGTTCGGATCCCACATATGAGGGCTAGTGACACTGCCCTCTAAATAAATAAATAAATAATAAAAGACATTAAAAAATAATAATAATAAAAAATAACATCCTGATTTGATTAAGAAGTTACAGGCATCTCAAATAAAATTACTATATTCAAAATCAAACTTCTGATTTTCTGCACAAACCTGTTCCACCTGCAGCCTTCCTGTCTCAGTAATGGCAGCTCCATCCTACACCCCACATCCCATCCACCAGCAAACCTATTGATTATCTTCAGAATGTATCCAACTGCTTCTCAGCATCTTCAGTACTATAACTGGTCTCCCTGCTTCCACCCTGTCCCCTGCAATCGATTCTCCTCATGGTCGCCTGAGGGATTTTTTAAAATACTTACTGCTCAGAACCTAATGGTTTCCTGTCTCATTCAATAATAACCAGTCATTACAATGGCCCTACATGACCATGACCCCAGCCACTTCCTGATCTCTTCCCTGACCCAATGTCCCCTCTCTTACTTTGTCCAGCAACAGGGCCCTTCTTGTTCCTTGTTTGTGATGCTCACATTACCTACACATGCCCTTTGCATTTGCCGTTTCTTCTGCCTGGAAAGCTCTTCCTCTGGATGTCCACATGGCTCTGTCTCTCACTTCAGTCAGGTCTCTCTCTGCCAAGTGTTAACAATTATTTCTCTGACTGCCCTAACTAAAATAATAATACCCCACTATTATTTTTTATTTCCACTTTTCTATACCATTTATCTTCCTTCATAGCACTTGCTATCTGAAATATTATTTTTTTATTTTATTTATTTTTTCTCTTAGCTGAGCCATCCTGCCACCTGTTGGCAGCTTAGTGGCAGCTCAGCCCGGGCCCGGAATCGAACCTGTGACTCTGTTGCTCAGAGCTCACACTGTTGCGTGAGCTCTTAACCAACTGAGCCACTTGGCCGGCCCTGAAATATTATTTTTTATTTATCAATCTTCTCTCATTAGATGTTAGTTCCAAAAGGACAGTGACTGTTTTGTTCACTGCTCTGTCCTCAGCATCTCAAGCAGTGCCTCTCATGAAGTAGATTCCCCAAAAATATTTGAATGACCCAAAAAAGTTGTTGAATGAGTGAATGAATAAATGAATGGATGGCAGTACGTAGGAGCAGTGGCCATTTTTCCCTGGGTGGCATAAACAGCTTTCCCTTGTTTTATACGTAGTAGGAAGTCTTTCTAGCTCTAGCGCATAAAGATGGGGAACCCAAAGATTTGGGAAGCCAGTGTTCTGTTAAACTGTCTTTGTTTAATTTTTCTGTAGATTATCACATATTTGCCATTTAATTTTTTTCTAGATAATCACATATTTGCCTGGGGCAATGGTGGCAATGGTCGCCTGGCAATGACCCCCACAGAGAGACCCCATGGCTCTGATATCTGTACCTCATGGCCTCGGCCGATTTTTGGGTCTCTGCATCACGTTCCGGACCTGTCTTGCCGTGGCTGGCACACCATTCTCATTGTTGGTAAGAGTTTCATATCTGTGGGTTGGGGTGGCTTTGACAGAGGAGAGACCCACACTTAAGATACTGAATGGCCACATTCTTGGAAACAGAAGTATCTTGAAGAAAAGAGGCTATTTCTGTAAGTCTTATAAGTTCCAATGTCAGTGATGCCATGCCTAGTGGGAGGAACAAAACAATGTCATTTCCTGATCTCTGTCATTTGCCACCTCTTGACCATTTTTAAAAATAACTGTGGGCTCTTCCCCTTTGCCAGAAATTTATTACTTCTAGTCCTCTACTAATTTTATTGTCTGTGTTCACGCCGTTGTGAGAAACATTTAGTATACCTTTAAAAAGAAACTAAATCATAACTGCTTTCTGCATAAAGATTACTTGGTTATGAACAAAATTATAAAGGCCTGCGTTGGGTTTACAAGTCCATTGTTTTGGATCAGTGGTTCACAACCTTGGCTGCACATTCGAATTCCCTGAGGAGCTTTCAGCAATCCCACTGTCCTGACCAATTAAATCAAAATCTCTGGGGTAGGATCTAGGCTCTGTTACTTTCTGAAGCTTCCCAGGTGACTCCAAAGAACAGTTAGGTGGAGAATTGCTATTTTACATAGTGATATAGTGAGAGTAGCTAAGGATGCTTGGCTTATGCCATTAATGCCTAAAACAGTAAGTAATTTTAAGTTACGTGGAGTGAGGGATAGCAGTTATCTCCTAGATTAACTCCCTGTCCTAGTCTCCTCACTTTTCCTGCTTGTAGCTGTATGTAATGCTTACCTGCTGAATGTTTTTCCCCAGAGAAAGTATTGAATTCTAAGACCATCCGTTCCAACAGCAGTGGCTTATCCATTGGAACTGGTAAGTAGCAGTGTCTCAGGTACTGGTAGTTTTGTGAGGCATGGGTCTTTGGGTTAGATTCTGTGCAGACTCCAAAAAGAAAAAAAAAAAAAAAAGGTAATATGAAATATTTTTGGAAAATAAGGAAATACAGTGATAAGAAGGAGGATCATATTTTGGTGGATTTCACAATAAGTTACGACTTACATTGTGGTCAGAGGGAGAGCACATTTTTGCCACCAAGCATATGGAAGTAATTAAATGGCTTGCAATGTGACTTATGTATTGTTCCCTTCCTTCCATGTTTGGGGGCTATGGATTTGGTCTACCTTGTACGTCCATGGTATTCTACCAGGGGTATTTCAGTCTATAGAAATAGTTCTTCAAAACAGGCCCTCAGAATTAAAAGTTGCTTAAACTTGCAAGTGGTTAGGAAAATCAGTCCAAGGTTCTCTGTTCATTTCCTTTGTCTGCTTTCTTCATGGTGCTTTGTTACTTGGGACCATACCAGAAAAGTGAATATGTTCCGTTTTCGTTTTCTATTCACTAGAGCACCTGTAGTCGGATGTCTCAGAACCTGGATTCTGATATTTTGTGGAATCAAAGCAGATAAAGACCCAGAATAAAAGCAAATTAATCCTCCAAGAAGAAATAGTTGAAAATCTGATCTAGATTTGCTGAGCTTTGGTTTACACGCACATCATCCCTCTAATTGGTTTCCTATCGTTATCCTTTTGCTAAGTATAGCTGTTCTATTGGAGCTTTCTTTTGTTGGAACAGTATTTAAAGGAAAAAAATAAAATTAAAGCCCACATCCATTGGCTAGAAAATGTGAACTCCATAGGGCAGAGATTTTTGTCTCTTACTAATTTTATCCACATTATCTAGAACGGGGGTTGACAAACTGGCTTGCGAGCCACATGCGGCTCTTTGGGTACATATTTGTGGCTCTGAAGTAAAATTGAAAAGGAAAATAAAATTATCTTAGTTTCATTTATAAAAATTTTAAAGGATATTATTCACATAATGGTGATTTTCATTTGTTTTATGGCTCTTGAACAATTTTTAAATTGTTGTGAGGGACAGGATTGGCTCTTCTGTCTAAAAGTTTGCCAACCCCTGATCTACAAGAAAACCCGGCAAATGGTAAATGCTCAATAAATATATGTTAGTTAAATGTGTTATAGCTATCCAATGGACTATTATACAAGCATGAAAATGGACAACATCTACAGATATTTCCATAAATGTGAAATGTAGAAAGCAAGTTACAGTAGACTACATCCCTCTTTATAAAGTTTAAAACCCAGCAAAATGAGGGCCGGCCGAGTGGTGCGTTGGTTAGGAGCTGGCTTGGGATGCCAGCTCTGAGCAGCGGGGTCCAGGTTCGGATCCCACATATGAGGGCCAGTGACACTGCCCTCTACAGCTAAGATGGTGAACAACAGCTCCACCTGGAGCTGGGATGCTGTGGTTCCCCGGGACGGCATAGCTGCAGCCCTGGCTGCAGTGGGCTGCCATAGGCTACAGTGAGTGGCCGGCAGCCAGCATGAGCCGTTGGCAGCCAGCGTGAGCTGCCAAGAGCCACTATGAGCAGCCATTCAGAGGCCGTTGACCGATCTGCCTCACCCTGGAAGAGCACAATGATAATACCAACATGGGCCAGTGAAGCAACGTCCTCTACAACTAGACTGAAGAACAAAAAAGGACTGTAATTTGTCTGTTCCCCTTCCCCGATTCCCCAATTTAAAAAAATAAATAAATAGGGAGATTATCCTAGATTATCAAGGTGAAGAAGAAAAAATAACAAGCAAAATGAACAGTATGTTGCTTAATGATACATAAATATGTGATAAAGCTTATTTGTTTTTTTTTTAAAGAAATGGTAAATTAAAAATTAAATAGTGATTATATCTGAGTAGGAGGCCAGAGAAGTAAGGAATTTACAGGACAGATAGAGCAATATGGGTAATATTCCAGTTCAGTACTGTCCCATCTTTCTGCAGCAATGGAAATGATCTGTATCTGTGTTGTCCCATATGAGACCCACTAGCCACATGTGGCCCCCGAGTACTTGAAAAGTGGCTACTGTGACTGAAGAACTGAATTTTTATTTTATTTTTTAAATTTTTTTAAGGAGTGGTTTCTTTTTTTTCTTTTTTTAAAAGATTTTTTTGGGGAAGGAGAACAGCCAAGTTGTCCTTCAGTCTTTTTTTTTTTTTTTCAAGGTTTTATTGGGGGAGGGGAACAGCATTGGGGAATTGGGAAAGGGGAACAGACAAGTTGCTATCCTTTTGTTCTTCAGTGTAGTTGTGGAGGATGTGGCTTCACTGGCCCATATTGGCATTGTGATGACTGATCTCTTCCCGGGTGAGGCAGATCCGTCACTGGTCACTGGTCATTGGACAGCAGCTCACATTGGCTGCCAGCCACTCACTGTAGCCTATGGCAGCCCCACTGCAGCCCTACTGCAGCCTACGCCATCGCCGTCGACTCCCAGCAGCCCAGCTCCAGGTCAAGCCATTGTTCACCATCTTAGCTGTAGAGGGCACAGAGTCACTGGCCCTCATGTGGGATCCCAATCCTGGGTCCTGCTGCTCAGAGCTGGTGTCCCAGGCCAACTCCTAACCAATGCACCACTCAGCCAGCCCTAGAACTGAATTTTTCAATTTTATTTAAATAGCCTTGTATGACTAGTAGCTACCATATTGGAAAGTAGAATTCTAGTTCTTCCAAGTGGTAGATTCATGTATGTTTATTTTGTTAGGCATCAAAACTTACATATGTGTTAAAAACAGTCTTATGTTTATCTGAAATATAACATAATTTTTAAAAGTCATTTAAAACCAAAAGCAAGCTCCGGAGCTTACTTTGGCATCTATAGTTGTGCTGCATCAATAGGATGACACTGGCACCATCAGTCATCAGGCCAACATAGCTGGTGATCATAAACAGTCCTTTACGTGTAACTTTAGAATAGACCATACAGTTTATTTTTTTAGCTTTGGCAAATTTACTTTCTAAGTATATTTTTCTTTGGCCCATATTAAAATTCAGTTTTATTTCTTGATTACACATCAGCTAATCTTCATAAAGGAACTTGGAATATACTGCATGATATGAAACAACCAGCCATCATATTTTTAAAATTCTTACAAATACTCATCAAAGAATTTCATGAATTTAATGGTTGAAGACTTCTCCATTCAAATGTTTCCCCAGAAAGGGAGTTAGTGGTGCGTTTATCTGGCAGCTTCATGCAGTGTTTGGCTGAAACGTGAAAGCCTTGTATATGAGATGACCCTCTGGAGGAGTCTGTGTCTGGGAAAGAATGGGTGTCAGGTTTGGTGAGCTGTGATTGGGGTGATTGTTCAGTTACGCTTTAGAACACTGATAACTGCTATGAACACAGGGATAAGCAGGTTTGGAAAGTAAAAGTGAGCTACCATGAAGATACTGACATACAATACCTTGTGTAGAAACTAACATTTAGTCCCCAGTATCTGACTTACACTGTTGCTGTTCCACTTCATGAACAATAGGAACCTCTCCAGGGGTCAGTGGGCTGTAAGATGGTGACTCCTCCTGGCTGCATAGCAAAGCTCTGTGTTTCTGTGCTGTGTATCTGTCAGTGGTTCAGAGCTCCAGCCCGGGCGGCGGTGGCGGCGGGGGAGAAGAGGAGGACAGTCATCAGGGATCTGAAACTCCTGACCCAAGTGGAGGCTTCAGAGGAACAATGGAGGCAGACCGCGGAATGGAAGGTTTAGTCAGCCCCACGGAGGCCCTGGGCATCAGCAGTGGGGCCAGCAGCTCCTGTCCTGGCTGGCTTCGGAAGGTAATTCTTTTGGTAGAGATTCCTTAGATAAAGTATCAAGCCCTTTGCAGGGACTAGAAAGCAGTTGTCAGAACCTCTAGTGTCCCATGTCCTAGTCACATGTTTTGCAACAGGCTTCTACCATGTTTCCCTGAAAATAAGACCTAATTGGAAAATAAACCCTAGCATGATTTTTCAGGGTGCTCGTAATATAAGCCCTACCCAAAATATAAGCCCCAGTTAAGATCATCAGCCAGACATAACTGTTTGAATAAATGTAGGTTTTTGTACATGAATAAATGAATAAATGTAGATTGTAGGAGCAAAAATTAATATAAGACCTGGTCTTATTTTGGGGGAAACACGGTAGACTTCTGATTTCTACCTGGAACAAAATCACCAAATCTAACCTTTTTTCTTCCTGACAAGAAGAGATGCAGAATGTTCTCATACCTATATTACTTAAATGAATGTAAATGAATATAACTTCCTTGAAGACAGTCTTTGTAATGCATGTGTGCAAAGATGAAGCTTACAAATTCTGTGCAGTGGTTTGGTTGGGTTTTTTTGGTGGGTTTTGTTTTTTTTTTTTTGAGGGCAGTGTCACTGGCCTTCACATGTGGGACTGAACCGGGGACACTGGCTTCCCAAGCCAGTGTTTAACCACAGCGCCACTCAGCCGGCCCCTGTGCAGTGGTTTGTAGCAGTGGAATGTTGGGGCAATTGGAATGCCTTACAATAAGGAAATGGATTATGAGAGTTGGAGTGCAGCCAGTAAAAAGATTGGAGTATATTTAGTTATATAGAAAGTGGGCTATAGCATATGGCTATATAGAACAGGATGGAATGTCTGTGTAATATGTTCCCATACTTCTAGAAAACATGTAATGCATGGAAGACTGTCTAACTGTGGAGACTATTGATAGTTTTAAGTGATTATCTATGAGTGATGGAATTGATTGTGATTTTTATCATTCCCCCTTTGCCCATCTACAATATATTTTCTCATTTCCTACAGTGGACATTTATAGTTTGTGAAATTTTAAATTTTTGTCAAAAAAGAGTATAGATTTATAGCTCCCTCTATAATAACTTGATAACTAAACTTGATAGCTATCTAAGAGTATGAATGGAGGAAGCAGCACATTATGCTACCTGAAGCGGCAGCCTCAGCCTTCAGAAGCCTGGCAGTGGGCCTTGCTAACATCGCCTTAAAGCTTCCCAGTTCACTGACTAGCCTGTGTAAAATAAGTGTGTTGGGGAATCGTGTCAGACACGCCAAACTCTGTTCTTGAATTTGAATTTGTATCACTGAAATGCCTCTGAGGAAGAAATGGCTGGCTGTGGACGGGTAGGGCGAGCTCTGTTGTAACCACAGCCGTTCTGCCCCACTAGAGGGTGCTGATGTCACGACAGAGTGAAAGCTGTAGCAAGAGTGGAATTTGGGAGAAAGTGAATGGCTCACACAGAACTGATGAGATTCTTTCTCTTAAACCTAGGAGCTGGAAAATGCAGAATTCATCCCCATGCCTGACAGCCCATCTCCCCTAAGTGGAGTTTTTTCAGAATCTGAGAAAGATACCCTGCCCTATGAAGAGTTACAAGGACTCAAAGTGGCCTCTGAAGCACCTTCGGAACACAAGCCCCCAGTGGGAGCCTGGGTAAGGGAGCTTTTTGCCTTTGAATCACAACTAGGTAAACAGTGGCTACTCGCTCTGCGCAGGTCTCTTGGCCTCACTGTCTCCTTTAGCTTCACTGGTCTCCTAGCTGCCATGTATCAGTTCATTAGACTGTCTGTTCAGTAGTGCTTAATGCCTCTAGTAGAGGATAAACTGAATTGTCTTGGAAAAGTATTTATTTACCTTTTCACATTTCTGACAGGCTGGCACCTTTCTACCCCCAGACAACTGTCTTTCTTTTATATCTATCTCAGAAATTACAGAATTCAAATCCAGTTTTTCATGACACTGCTAGGGTGGGTTGGGGGCTCTAAATATAAGTAAGAAATAATGCTTGTAGTCTAGTAAGGGAGCAACAATATATACCTAACCTTGATAGAAATCAAACTGTGGTAAATACCTCAATAAAATGGTAAACCAGGGGTCTTCAAACTTTTTTCTTTAAAGGGCCACATAGTAATTATTTTAGCCTTTGTTATTAGCCTTTGTAATTATTATAGTCTCTTCAGCAGCTTCATCACTTTGACATTGTACCACAATGTAGATAATACGTAATGAATGAACATGCTTGTGTTCCAATAAAACTTTATATTTACAAAACCAAGCAAGTAGACCTGATTTGACCTAGTGTCTTATGCTGACCTTGCTATAAACAAAGTATAACAGAAAAAGAGAGAAAAATTCAGAGTAGGAAAATTGAAAAACTTCCCAGACGAGTTAATAAAACCTTTGAAACTTCAAGGTGGATGTTTTAATTCCCTTGTCAATTAGCCTTCTTTAATTATTTTGGCGATCCTGTTTACTGAACACCTCTCAAATCTCTTCCAAAGTGTGATCCACTACATTTCATGAATATTGACCCTTTGAGTCAGTATCCTCACTGTGTTCCAAACTAAATCATGCTTTCCCCCACTTCAGCATTTTAAATGGGAAGATATCAGTATTCTTTAAACTTTTTCACAAAGTCCTCCAAAGTAAATGATTGTTCTTTTACCATAGCATCACAGACTGAGGCCCTGAGAGTTTTCTTGCCTTGTTATGTTAGTTAGAGCCAGGTGCCCTTGTAATTCTGGTAGTTTCCTGTTTCTCCTGCATTTACTTCATGTATATATATATTTTATCTTATTACTGTTGGCATCCGGACAGAACCTCCTGTGACCTCTCTTCACTTTTTAGCCACCTCGGCTGAATCCTGCAGGAACATGTGCTGGGAAGGGAACACCTCCGACTCCTTCTACCTGTGCATGCAGCACTCTGCAGGTAGAGGTTGAGAGATTGCAGGGTCTCGTGTTAAAGTGTCTGGCTGAACAACAGAAGCTACAGCAAGAAAACCTCCAGATTTTTACCCAACTACAGAAGCTGAACAAGAAATTAGAAGGAGGGCAGCAGGTGAGAGCATTAAAAGAATAATTCAATTTCTAATTCTGTTTTGAAGAATCACAGAAACAAAACACCAATGACTGAAATAGACTTACTCTTTTGCAAGTACTTACCTTTTAATGTTGTAAATACTTACCTTTTAATGTTGTAACTTTTGTAATTAATCCCAGAAGGCCCTTGTTTAGGCACCTGGGTTGAATTATTTTTATCACCTAACTTCCATTGTTTTTTGTTACTCTTCGTTTTTTCTTATTATTATTATTATTATGAAGAACTTTAAAAATTACAGTTCACCCATATATCCACCATCTAGATTCAACAATTGTTAATATGTTGCCATATTTGTTTCAAGTGTCTGTGTGTTTAGAATATGTGTATTTAAAATATGTGTGGTTTTTGGGGGGTTTTTTTTGCTAAATCATTTTCAAGTAAGTTATAAAAGTCATGCTATAGCCCCTCCTAAATACTTTATTACACATATGCAAAAATAATGACATTTGTTCTCCTGGATAACTACAATACTATTATCACACTTAACAAAATTAAAACGAATATATCAGATCTCATCCTGTACCCAGTTGATACTCAGATTTTCCCAGTTTTCCCACAAAAATATCCTCTATAATTGTTTTTATCACATCAGAGTCCAGTCAAGAACCCCACTTTACATTGTTATGTCTCTTATTTCTCCTAATTGAGAACAATTCCCTCCACTACCAACACCTTTTTTTTCTTTTCTTTTCTTTTTTTTTTTTTTTAATTTTCATGACATTAACCTGAAGAAATGGGGTCAGTTTAACACAATGTCCCACATTCTGCATTTGTCTTGTTTTCTTGGGACATTGCTTAACTTGTTCTTCTGTCACCCTGTCATTTCTGTAAACTGGAAGTTTATAAACTTAACGGCTCTATTAGATTGAAGTTAAACATTTTTGGTAAAAATACTTCACAGGTGATGCTGCATGCATTGTATTTAAAGAGCCATATAGTATTACACTAGAATAGGGAAATACGGTTCAACCCTTGGCTTTCCCATTTATCAGCTTTATGTGTTTGAACAAATTACTTTGTTTCTTTGAGCCCTGGTTTCTCACCTAAAAGAGGGAAATAATACCACCACTTCGTATGGTTGTTTTGAGGATTAAAGGAAATAATGTCTATGAAAATACTCTGGGAAATAATCCACACTTGACATGAACATGGCAGGTTGGCAGCTGTAGCCAGCAGGAGGATTGTTTTGCCCAGGGCTGTCTCAAAACCAAGAGTTCTGAATCCCAGAAAATCCTGCAGTCCTGGGCAAACCAGGACAGTTTGTCATCCTATCTGCAGGTAATGTAAAGGTGTAGACTTCACCTCAGGTAGCATAGGAGCTTCTCACAAACCTGTAGCTACAAATCCTTAGAGGCTGACATTGAAAATCCAGTCCTGAACTGCTCTGAGCAGGCAGCAGTATTTTTAACGTGGAACTGTGTTTTATCTGGACAGGTGGGGATGCATTCCAAAGGAACTCAAACAGCAAAGGAAGAGATGGACATGGATCCAAAGCCTGACTTAGATTCAGATTCCTGGTGCCTCCTGGGAACAGATTCCTGTCGACCCAGTCTCTAGTCTCCTGAGCCTGTCTAGCCCCCAGGAAACTGGGATCCAAAGAACTTCACAGCACACTTACTGAATGCAGAGCGCGCTTTCTTGGCTTTGTTCACTTGCAGACAAGGAGCGCAAGGCGGAGGCTCTGGAACACTGTCCGTGTACACTTGGAGAGTTGCACTGCCTGTTAGATAGGATCTAGGAGTGGTTTTGTTTGGGAGAATGGAGGGCCCCACGGCCCTGGCTTTGTCCTCAGTGACTGCCATCGCAGCAGCAGCTCTGTACCTCATCTGGTGGGCCCACCTTTGAAGAGGAGACACAATGCTCACCTTAATTTTGCTGGTAGCAGCTTATATCCCATTTATCATTTTCACCATTAATTGGAAGCTGCCTTGGGAATTCAAAACCAGGCATTGCACGTCTGGGTGGAGGAGGGAAAAGTGTAAAGCCGGAATGGGCTGGAACCAGGTATGGCCCATCCAGGGTCATCTGGAGAGTGGCGAAGTGTTCTGAGCTCTCTCAGGAGCCCTGAGTCCAGGAAGATACATCTGGTGGAGTCAGTCTAGGGCTTCTTTTCAGAAAGTTCAGCTACTTCGTGCAGCCAAATGCATTAGGAGGAAAAGTGGGCTTAGATTGCTTTTCCTCTGAGGGTTAATTGAAAGTTCTTCAGTGAGCAGTAGAGAAGGAAGGGCCAGCCCATCCTCATCACACCGCTGAGTTCCGGGCTGTGGCGAGGCCGGGTGGGCCTGCCTAGCTTTGGAAGATACCGACTGCCAAGAGATGAGGGGCCTTGTAGCACTGAGTCAGTGGGGCAGGAGGAATGGCCTCGAGAGGAAACGGGGAAGAAGTCCTCCTCTAGCTGCCTCTACCCAGTATCTTTGAGAGGGCCTTGAGTGACCTAGTCTTATGCCCAGGAGAAGGCTGCTTAGGCCTCTGCGTTCATGGCCCCAACCACTCCCTTTCTGTATGTCTAGTCAGTATTTTTTCCCTTTTTGGTGTTCATTATGAAGCCATATCAGTGAATCTGTATCATCTTTCCTATTTGAGTGGCCCAAAGCCAGCGCTAAAACCTGGTAGTCCCGGCAACCTAACAGAACAGATAGAACCTGCCAAGTGAAAGGAGCCTGGCCGAGAGCTCCTCCTAACCCCGTAGCCATAGTGTCCTTGTAGACAGGAGCCAGCCAGCTTTCCCGGAGAAAGTGTCCAGGAGCGTCTGATACTTTTACTTAAGGATGTGAGCTTTGAGTTTCCACCTAGGCTCATGAAAGCTTCCTGTGTAGGATTTTGGGTCACAGGAGCTGCCTTGACGAGCCTCACATCCTACCTCCCTAGAAACAGCTACATTAATCTTTGTTTCATTTTCCCTAAACCAAAAAAAAAAAATTCATGATGTCTGTTTCATATTTGGGGAGGACCTATGCAATGGAAATTTTGCCGTTTCCCTGAAACTGGTGATGTAAAGGCTGATGCTCTGGGAAAACCCCATGGCTGTGGATGGGCAACTCGGTTCAATGGGATCTTCTTTGGTTTGATGTTCCCACTGTTTTCTCAATTCTGGGAAGCCTAGTACAATGGTACTAATGTAATCACTGAAACCTTTTTCTTAAAATAAGGGAAGGGGCCAAGCCTGGATTAAGCTACAAGTTCTAGGGACTTGGGGTTTGCTATAAACCCTAACAATGGGTTGTGGTTCATCATGTAAATGCAACTTTGATTTTTTTTTTTTTTTTAAAGGACTGACTGGCCTTTCATGTTCCTGTATCCCTCATGCTCACCATCTCAGCAGGCCTGAGAGGCAGGGTGAATTTGGGTGTTAATCATGAGTGTTGTTTCTGCTATGGAACTGAGGAACATGGGACGTTATTGAGCCTGTGGGATGGAAGTGAGCACTGAAGGGAGGGTGAGCCCTGCTCTTGTCAGAGGGGAGTTACATTCTCTAGCAGTGGCTTGCTGTGGTCGTTTTCTCTAGCGTGTTTCCTGGGAAGCCTAGGTTTGCTATTAATCTGGCTAAGAATCTTAAGTTCTGTGCCTTAGAGACAATTTGCACTTTCCCAAATTGTGCCTGGGACAGCCATATGATTTTTTTCCCCACCAGACATCTATGTAAACAGAAACCAATTCAAAGGTGGCAGCCATGCACTAGATAAAAAGTGAAAGGTGAGGCAGCAGAAATGCCTTTGAATGATTTTCTGTAGCTCATCCTCTTAAACCTTGTCATACTTTTTTCTCTATGCAGTGCTAGGTGTATTTCCAGTAGTATTGCTTTTGAGTTATAGTATAACCTGAGTTACTCCTGTGCTCTGACATTGTTGCTGAAGAACAAGCTTATTGTTAGATGTTTGAAAGGTTGAGGGTGGAGTGGTTTGGCATTTCTGTTTTAAATAAACATTTAAATTCTCAATCAGTGCTATGCCTCAGTAAGTCTGCACATGGACCTTAGTCACTGGGGATAAAATGCTCAGCTTCTAGGCCTTCATGAATCTTTGATTCAGTGAGTCTTTATATAAATAAATAAGCAGTCCGTAAGAGAATGCAAAGGACATGTGCACAGAAATAATCTTTGCTTCTTTCCAATTTCTTTTTCTTGCTAACAGGATCATTGCTGCTGTTGCTGCAGCTTTTTTCCCCTCAAACTTCTAAAATATAGTGCTTAAAATGAGAGGGGGCGGGAAATGAGCCATTAAGAGAGGAAGAATCACTTCTTGTACTTAGCTCCCTAATCACAGTGGGCTTTTTCAGATGATGATACCAGTTTGTGTTTATAAACCTTTGCCCTCAGAGAGGCTGAACTGTATCTGGTCCCCCTGGCATTCAGCGCACAGCCAAGTCACAAATTCTGGCTGAGCATTTCACTGGCGTTTAAAGCAAGAGCAGCCGTAAACTCACATTTCATCTGGTTTGCCATGTATTTGGAAATATTCATGATAGAACAGATCTGGAGCAAAGATGTATTATAAATAAATTCTTTCAATTGAATATTCCTAGACTTCCAAAGAAGTATATTATTCATGATAGTGTTAGAGCAGAGTGGGTTGTAGTCAGGGCCACACAATGCATTCCTTCCTGCTGCAAAGCCAGAAATCATTTATTGCTTCAATGATTAACTATGGAAATAAACACTGATCACTAAACCTCACAGAATCGTAACTTTAGGGAGAGAAACACTATCACATCTCTGCTACCTCCTGTGTAGTTGTGAAGAGTGATAGATCAATGACAAAAAGAAAATGTTGGCCAAAATGTACTGTGCCCACATTAGGAAATACACTGCTGTTAAGCACTGTGTCGGGCCAGCCGAGTGGCGCAGTGGTTGAGCGCTGGCTTGGGAAGCCAGCGGCCCCGGTTCAGCTCCCACATATAAGGGCCAGTGACACTGCCCTCAAAAAAAACGAAACAAAAAAAACAGCACTGTGTCAGCGACACTTCTAAATGAAGTGAGTTTCACCATGAGATTTTCCCCACTGTTTAACCTTTTGAGCTTTAAAATTTATAACATTTACTTGTACTAAGGTTCTTGGATAAAGTGTGTAATTCATGGACACTAACAAGCACCATTTATTTCTCCACCATCATCCTCTGCTATCCAGGAAGAGACTTAGAAAAAGGTTTCTAACCTCTTCCCAAAGATCAGATCCAGCTATATTTAGAAGACTAATGGATATTCCTAATATAATCAAGGCCTAAGCATGTTAAGATCAAAGGGGACGCTAAGACATTGAGTATTTTCTCTAGCAGCATAAAAATCAACTGTTTCCTGTGTCTGCGGAAAGCACTTCCCCCTCGACACACATTTGTTTCCCCTGGAGGGCCCTGATCTGTGATCTTACTATCATCCCGGAATCCCAAACCCAAGTGCCTGTGGGGCCAGGCAGGTGAGGCCAACCAGTGCAGCAGGCCAGGTGGGGCTGGAGTGATCTGAGTGCTCCCTCCCATCTGACGGAGCAACTGATTCTAAACCCCACTCAATTAGTGCTACGTAGGGTGGCTGGCCTGGTGTTTCCAGAACTTCCATTTTAAGAGATGCTCCATATCCCAATTTTTAAATGCCCGATTCTATTTTTGGTGCTGTGCCAGCCAAATAAAACATCTGTGTGGCAAAGCAGTCCACAGGCCACCACTTGGTGACCTTGGCCACCGCTCATTCTTGCCATCTATTGTTTTTACTGCCAAGTGGGAAACAGTGTATACACCTCATTAAACTTATCTGGGGAGTGTGTGTGTTGGGTTAAATACCCACTGTGTCTAGGTGACCTTTCTTTAAATGGCCAAGCAAAAGCCCTGGTATGGCTTTTTTTTTTTTCTTTGCAAGAATTAAGAAGAGTGTAAAGCAATTCAATATATGCTATTTTTAAAATAAGTATTTTTTCAGCCTAGTGTCCTGTGCCTTCACAGCGAAGGCCTTAAACTCACGTTTCAAATTGGTTTGATCTGTTAGCCTGGCCACTTAGCAGAAGCTGCAGAAGTGGAACAAGACTGAATGGCCATCTTTTGTTTAGTAAAATACTGTTTTGTTTCTGCGCAGTCCCCTTATGCCCAGACTGGGTTGGGTGATTTTTTTCCAGTATTTTAAACTAACAATTTAAGTAATGCTCTCAAGACAGTAACCCTACTAGTATTTCATATCTGTTAACACTAGCTTCATCCTATCAGAACTGATATTACCCCCTTCAGATATTACCTTATCACTGCTCCCATTTGACAAGTCTAGGACTCATTTTATTATTTAATTTTAAATCTCCAAAACTCACATAATTGAGGGCCTAATTATAAAGGTTACTTGCACTAGGCATGATTCTGCATAGAGAAAATTAAAAAGATCTGGTATCTTTTCCTTCAAAGTTTACTTTCTAAAATAGAAGTTTACTGTGGTATAATCAGCCAGGGACATGTGACAGCAATGCGCCAGCTTGCTTTGATGGTACATTTTGCTGCCTCATTTAAAAAGCCATCCAACAGGGGCCGGCCGAGTGGCACATTGGTTAAGCGCTGGTTTTGGGATGCCAGCGGCCCCGGTTCGGATCCCACATGAGGGCCAGTGACACTGCCCTCTACAGCTAACAACAGCTCCACCTGGAGCTGGGCTGTGCGAGCCCCGGTGATGGTGTGGGCTGCAGCCCCTGCTGCAGTGGGCTGCCACAGGCTACAGTGAGTGGCCGGCAGCCAGCGTGAGCGGCTGGCAGCCAAGCGTGAGCTGCCAATAGCCGCGGTGAGCGACATCCAGAGGCCAGCGACCGATCTGCCTCATCCGGGAAGAGCGCAATGACGATACCAACAGTGAAGCAACATCCTCCGCAACTAAACTGAAGAACAAAAAGACGGCAACTTGTCTGTTCCCCTTCCCAGATTCCCCAACGCTGTTCCCCTCCACCAATTCCCCAATAAAATCTTTAAAAAAAAAAAAAAAAAAAAAAAGCCATCCAACCAACCCACCAACCTAATTTGAAAGCAGAGTACTAGCAATAGGTGAAACCAAGTTTCTTCTCTTTTTTTGACATTAGAAAAGAACAGCTACAGAAATACATAGTGTGATTTCCCCCATCCCTACCCTGTGAAGTAGATAAAGATGAGGTTCCCTTTATTACACAGTACACCATAGGGAGGGTTTAGGGTATATTGGCACCCTGACCATACACACTTGTGTTGGCTTTTGGCCAGGACCATGCACCAGTGAGGTCAAAGATAGACTTCCATTTGCCTTACAACAAAGTCGTATTATCTTTTATAAAAGATACCGCTGGGTAACCGTGACCCAGGCACAAACTCATCCTAATGAACCAACTTCTTGCAAGAGCAAGAAGAGTTAACAGGAACCACAGACAAACATACGGAGCCAGTGGCAAGAAAGAGAAAATGCAGGCACTTAACTAGCACAAACCACAAGTCAGCTTGTGAGAAGAGTTTTAATGTAGCCCACTTGCTCCTAAGTGTCTTCACCCGTCAATTCTCGGCAATAACATAAGACACAGCAGCCTGGGCTGGTAATTTAGTGGGAAGCTGAGGCTACCTTTCGCTTCCTGCTGCTTAGAAATGGGCCTCCTCACTGATACCAGCTCTGCAGGCAGATCTGGGAGATGTGGAAAGTCTTAGCTTTTTGTGCGTTACATCAAATTATTCTCCCATTTACAGCTGAAGAGAAGCAGAGCTTTCTGAAATATTGAGGTTGCTACTGTTGTCTGCTCAACTGCGATGCTTCCTTGGGGGTGGAGGACGGTTCTTGATGGTCTTGCACTTGGGGATGTGCCTCTCAGCCACCTTAGGAGCAAAGTGGCGGCTACAGTGAGGACACTGAAGATAGTCTGGATTCTCTGCAGGCGGGATGGAAGGCAAGTCTGAGTGGTGGCCTCCTTTGGCAATTACCTGCTGGACCCCTCGAGCCTGACGGAGGGTACGTATGAAGGATTCATGCTTCTGTCTCCAGTTGCTCTTCTGAGGAGGCTCAGCCTATATATAAGTAGAAGGACGACTGATCATTCAAGCTGGCATTTATCTCATCTCCTGAGTCCCCAATAAAATGACAGTAAGGACATAAAAAGGGTGGTAATCCACAAAGTCAGAGAATAGGCATAGACCAACAGTGATAACTAACTTGGCCAGAGTGGAGCTAACAAACTAAGGGCCTGCAAAAGGAGATAAGTACTGAGAGGCAAGCCATTTCCCCAGCAGAACCCTTGAGAAGCTCAGTGGAAGTACCAGGTAGTGGAAAGGGGGAGACACAGGGCTGAAAAATAAGTTGGACTCCGGGGCTGCTATCCCAGCTTGTACATCCAAGTGTCCAATACTTCTAGCGCCCTCACAGGAGAACAGCGGTTTATTCTCTGGAGAAATTGAACCAGACAGGTTTCAGGTTCAGGAAATCCAGGCACAGTGAAGAAAAGTTAATCTTGGGGCTGAAAATGCGCATGATCAATTGTGGGGCTATCAGCCTCCCCCTACTCATCTCCCAGAGTACCAAGCACATTGGCACCCTCTTAAGAGAAGGGATCTCTGGATGCATCGAGCAGGCGAGAGTAAAGCCATCAGACACTGGCTCTGGGGGATGCCTATTAAAAGGCTCACTCTTTGATATAACCCTAATATGAAGACCCTTAGTTAACAAGCCCCACATAGGCTTAAATATGAATGGACAGCCAAGTATCATCAGATATTTGAGTAAAGCTCTAATGAGAGGGACCAAACCAAATACACACACACACACACACACACACACACACACACAGACACACACACACACAGGAAGCAGCAACAAGGCAGGCAGCAGAAAACGTTTTTAGTGAAAAACAATATCAACAAAGGAGTATTAGAGGAGACTGTGTCAAAAAAACAAGAAAAATATAAGAATATATATAGATATATGAGAAAGAAAGAGAGAGAAAGGAACAGCCAAAGAACCAGAAAGAACTATTATAAATCAAAACTTTGATAGCCAAAATAAAAATAGAAATGTAAAGTAATACCAAGAAAATTACGCAGAATGGGAAAAAAAGGTCAAGATGGAAAATAGAAAAGCAAATATTAAAAATTTAGAGGGTCAGCCGGGGATTCAGCTGGTGAGAACGCGTGCTCTGAACAACAAGTTTGCCGGTTCAATTCCCGTATGGGATGGTGGGCTGTGCCCCCTGCAACTACATTGAAAGCGGAGACTGGACTTGGAGTTGAGCTGTGCCCTCCACAACTAGATAGGACAGTGACTTGACTTGGAGCTGATGGGTCCTGGAAAAAACACACTGTTATCCAATTCAATCAATCAAGATATGATTCACATACCATAAAATTCACCCTTATTAAAAAAAAACTAGAGTCAATCCAGGAAGTCCAACACCAACCAATAGGCATTCCAAAAAGAACACAGAAGGCAGGAGGAGGAAATTATTTAATACTATCAACAATCCTAGAGTTAAAAGTAACTACTCGAGATTGAAATAGCCTACCAAGTATCCAACACAATCGTAAAATTTCAGGATTTCAGAATAAAGCGAGAATCCCGTAAGCTTTCAGGAAAAGAAAAAAGCAAAATGGTTTGATATAATGGAGCAGGAATCAAAATAGTATCAGATTTCTCAACAATAACATTGGATGTAAAAGCTAGCAGGAAAATGCCCCAAAAGTTCTGACAGGAAATCATTTTTCCACCTCAAATTCTGTGCCTGGCCAAATCATCAATCAAATATTAGGGTATTATATAGATATTTTCATTCATCCCAAAACAAAATATATGCCTCCTGTGCCTCTTTCTTAGTAAGCTTCCACAAAGCAAGGAGTAAAGCAAGAGAAAGGAAGACACAGGATGCTGGAAATGGGAGACCCAACACAAAGAAGCAAAGCAAAGTCCCCAAGACAACAGGTCTGCACCAGGTCTAGAGAATAACCAGTCCATACTGGAGCAGGAGACAAAAAGAGTGGTTAGAGGAAGGCTTCCAGAATTAAAATAATCAAACTGATGCATTATGAGAGGTGTTTGACCATTCACAAAAACTTTAACAGATAAGACAGATCATTTAGGAAAAAAACATTATAGAGAGAAGGTATGTAGGAAACTAAGCAAATGAAAACATGAATCAATTTTTAACTCCAGGTGCATGTGGTCAGGGACAGAATTTTTTCACTCATCAGTGAACAAAATTTGTGGTTATTATAATGTAAAAGCTGACCACTGGTTTAACCCAAAAGTGTGATTCCATTACAATGGAAGGAAAAGGGAAGGAGAAAAGTAGGAGAGAGGATGTGAAAAAGAGCTTAATCTGCAGCGTCTGTAAGAGGAACTCAGCAGATAATGTACCAAATGGAAAGAAGAGAAGCACACTATTTAGAAATATGGAAATGCATACCTGAAGATTCATCTATTAAAACGAAAGACTGCCTCTGGGGGCTAGATTAGGACCTGGAGACAGGTGAGGTAGGATAACTGCTGTTCTGTATTATAGGTCGCTTAGTACCACATGATTTTAAAAATGTATTCCAATATTATTGAGATTAAAATTGATTTTAAAAAGAAGAAAAAAGAAGGCAAGTAGCTACTTGGTGATCTGACACCATTAATGATGACTAATAGAAAGAGATGTTATCCAAGGAAAAGGAAGGCTCCCATCAGGAGAGTTTGGAAATGGACAAGAAGGCAAGAGAATCAGAGTGTTAGAGATGGTATCCAAGAACCTTTAAAAGAACTGAATTAGGGGAAAGTTCCTCAACGATATATTTATACTTAAATTCTTCATCATATTGAAATTTTATTCAATTAACATAATCGCAAAGTGCAAAGATGTGGCCTCTGTGTTTAATGCTTAAGGTCCAGTAGAGAGACAAAAGGTACTGTACTGAAGGTTACATGAATATTAAAGGATATAAGAAAATTTACCTGTTCTGAGTTCACTAGAGGAATGAGAGACACAAACCCCTTAGCCTCCAAAAGCACCAAGTTTTGGACTCAGGCTGGGGACATTACAAGTTGGGGAGAGTGTCTCAATCCACATCTTTTCCACATTGGTGTCCTCCATGTAATATAGGCCCCCAAACTATCAATAGTTTCCACAAAGCAACTGATCTCAAAAAAAAACAACAACAAAAAAAAACACAACACTTTTGCTTCACTGCTACTGTGTTTAGGAATTTCAGAAACACAAGATTCTTTGAGGTTCTGGCCAGAAATAAACCGCTGTAGTAGGACAGAAAATACCCAGTGGATTACTGGGTTGACCAGAAGGAAAACAGGAAAGAACAGGAACTGGTGATCATATCGTTATCTTTAAGAGCAAAATGTTGGCTTCTCATTGGAAACTGGATTCCAGGGAGAGTCTCTCTGAACGTGGAAGGGACTTCCTTGTGGTGATCTCCCAAACTGTACTGAAAGAAAGAATTCTAACTGCAAACGACGTCTCCTAGCAGCCGTCACATAAATGTGAGTGTTTAAAGGCCCCAGCAAATGTGCACATAAACTGCAAAGAGCTAATGGACAAGAGGTGTTAGCACAGAGGTTGGAAAGACATAACAACAGAATGATGCTAGAATACTAGAGCTGGATGGGGCTTTGAGATCACGTGATCTAGGCTTTCCCAAACTTTGATCACTTGCATACCACTTTTCCATTATCTGCCTTATTATTAATTACTTGATATTTTTCTTTAAATTCATGATTCCTAGAAATCAAGGGCTTAACATGTTGTTATATTTTTCTAATATACATTAACACTACTAAATTAAAAAATGTTTGTCAGCACACTTTGAGAAACACTCATTTACAAACCAAGCGGCATAACCTTGATAGGGTGGTAGACTTATTCACGAGACAATCTTCTCCAGATCTGACGGTCCAAAGGTGCCCATGAAGTTCCCCTAAACTTATCATGGAAGTATTTCGAAGTCCTTACTTTTCACAACCTAGTTTTTCTGCAGCTAGGAATGTTAACTAAAAATAAAATCCTTTACCTTTAAGGTGTTTACACTCCACAAGGGGAGAAGAATTCCAAACTTAATTGTGTTTCATGTATTTACTTCAAAGGTATATCAAAATTGAGCTAACTTTGAAAAAGTAGATACGGTTATAGGAGTGATAATAGATCCAAATCTTGGGAGGTGGCAGAGAGCAAAGAGCAAGGAATTCTCTCAAGGTGGTGAAATGCTGAGTAGTTTTTTTCTTTATATTTTTCATGTCTTACGAATTTTCTATAGCAAATGTTTATTACTTTTATCATCAAAAAGTAAGTCTAGATTTTTTAAGTCTAGATTTTGGAGTCATTCCAAACCAAATTTATATGCTGACTCTGCTATTTAAAGCTGTTTGTGATCTCAAGCAAGTTAACCTGAGACTTGAGTTTTGAATTGATAAGAAATAATGAAATCCTCCCATGGTTGTGGTGAGGGTCACAGTGACTGGCAGACAGTAGGAATTAATAAACGTTAATTCTCAGTTTCTCCCTACATGACACTTAATTTTTTTCTTTAAAAAACCTGATGAGTATACATATAACAGGCCCTTTACAATGACCCCCTCTCAAAGTCAAATCCATACGGCCTTGTTACCTTGACTGAGGCTGGTCCCTTCCAGTTCAAGTACTGTTCTAGATCTGTGCCCTTGGCCCGGGCCCTGGAGGAGTCAAACACTTTCCTCTTGGAGCCCTGCATCCTGCTGCAGACGTTGGAGTGTCTCTCCAGCCTCAGCAGGAGAAACTTGCGTCCACAGTGGCTGCACTTGCCAAGTTCTGGCTCTTGAGCGGAACAGCTGGAACCTGAAGAGTCTGGTGCCTTAGACAAGCTAGAATGGCTTGTGGATCCTGGCAAAGGACTGCCTGGCGCTTCTGACAGCTGAGAAAAGTTCTCCTTCAACGGCCCCGAGACGTGGTCTCGGATTTTGTTATTGCTTGCCATTAGTCTTTCCCTTTTGAGCTTCTGTATCCCATAACTAGAGAACTGGAATGGACTGGAATTTTCTGGAGACCGTCCCCAAGTTTCATCCTCTCCCATGTCTCTGCTGAAAACCTCCTTAGACCTGTATTCTGGGGAGAAGACAGGTTTGTATGCAGCGTTGCTATGACCTTTACCTCTCCTCCTAGGAAAGGTCGTTCTCTGCAGCTCTCGTTTTTCATTTTCCTCAGCCTGTTCCTTCTCCTTCTGGATCCTTCTGAGCTCCTCCTCTGTCTTCTTCAGCTTTTCCCTTAGGAGGGTCTCTTTTCTTCGGATTTCCTCCTCTAAACTCTCTCCTGCAGCTTCTAGTCTTTGGATCTGTGTCCGCTCAGTCCTGTGGCGGCTTGCCAGGGCCCTCTCCTCCTGTGTGGCAGCAACAGTACCAACCACAGATGAATTCACCCAGTTCCTGGAGCCAAATCTGCTGTGTGAAAACACTCTTGGTTCAGGGGGTCTCGGAGAGACATTCTGGTCCCCATCAGTGCCAGCCTCACATGTACTATGAGACTTCCGATGGAATACGGGTTTCAGTGGGTAGGCCCGGTCCACTCCAATTCGTTTCTTTGTAAAGGGGATGAATTCCTGGTTATTTGCTTTGGGAGACTTGGACTGAGAGCCCGGTAAGTAAACCAAACCCTTTGCTTGGCCCCGGAGATTGCTTCTTGGATCTCGTTGGCTGATTCCAGCACCGTGGGGATAGCAGTAGCTCTGGGCTTTGGTGCAGGCATTCCATTTGGAGGGAGTGTACAGATTATCCAGCGTCAGCTCATTGTTGCTCAAAAGCTTCTGCTGGGAATTGTTCCTCAGGTACCCCATCGAGGACGGCTGGGAAGAGTCCCCTTTTTCACAGGGGTCTTGCTTAGCTGAATGGAACCCTGGGCTGTCTGTTTTATTATATGGAAGCATAACGCCCACAGGCACAGGTGGAGCCAACTGGAGACCAGCCATTCAGGGCCTGGACTGAAGCCTAGGAGAGATTTAAACCAGATATATGTGAGAAGTTTGTCTGAGGTTCATCCCAGTTCCTTAAATCAACTGTTTCTACATTTGTCCTACCCACATTTTCCTTTAAACTTTTTAGAGACAGTGGTACTGGGGCTCTCATTCAATAAGGGTGAGAGCTGATTATGTCCTGGGAGCTATTATTACCTAGGTCCTGACAATACAAAAACGAATGTGATACCAGTGTTCCAGCCACCTACCTTTCCTTTATACCAGTACCAGCCTCTGCCATACAGATGCACCTGCCACACACAGTCCACTCCATAGTGGGTGGAAAGAGCTACTGGAAAGAGCTATTGGATTGGAAGTCAGATTTTAGACCTGTGACACAAGACAAGCAATTTCCCCTTCTAACTCCAGTTTCTTCACCGGTAACCTTAGTGGTTCCCTCAGAGTCACATGACTGGAATTTAGGGATCTTAGGACTCCAAGTCTAGCCCCATCGTTTCACAGGTGAGGAAACTGCGACCCACAGGTAAGTGTCAGGGCTGCTGGAGCCATGCGTGACTCCAAGGAGCAGAGGCTGCCCAGCGCTTGCAGCAGGTGCCTGGCGATCAAACCCTCACTCAACGAGTCCCCGCGGCTCAGAAGGCCAGAGGCTTGCAACCTGAGAAGCAGGCCCCCCCACCCCAGATTTGGCGCCGTGGGTTTTAGATCCGGAACGCGGAAGTCACGTTCTGTCCTGCAGGGTCAGGCGGGGCTCCCCACTGGGGACTCTGCTTTGGGGACAAGCCCTCGCTTTTCTGTCTGTCGGGCCTTTGGAGGTCGAGGTGCGGGCCCATTGTCTCCCCGCCTTCCCGCGTACCTGAGGCTCTCCAGGATAACTCCTGCTCTGGGGCAACCCCAGGACTTAGTTTTCCGGACCAGACCCCCTACCAACAGACCGCGGCGCAGGCGCTCTCAGCTGGCCGCTGTTATTCCCGTTACCTGGAAACGGGGTCGCGTGCGCGCCCAGCTCCGCCTTTCCCCTCAATTATCGCGGAGGAAACATGCACAGGCGCAGTCCTGCAAGAGCTAGGGAGCCACCCTGGAGGGAGGTGAGAGCTGCCTGCGTGTCACTTAACCCGCGGTTCCGCCAACTCGGCAGCTTCGTCCAGCCCTGCCCTTAGGGAACGGAGGAGGGGACGTTTTCCTGGGGCTCCATCAAAGAACTTGTGTTTTTCCGAGACCGATGACCCCAGGCGCTGTGGTGTGCCCTGCTCTGGCAAAAGACGGGGTCCCTAGATGTGCCCTGGAGTCATTCTGCCGCAGGATTCCGATGTCCGCCCACTTGGCGGCAGTGAGCCTGCTGGTAGTCTTTCTTAGCATGCTCGGCTGATTCGTACGCGCCCCAGGTATGGCGATATGTACTATTTCTCCGTGCTTTCCCTCACCTATAGTTTGGAGCTTGTGGTCAAGTTTTAGCAACTTGGCTAGGTTTTGCTACGCAGTATCTTTTTGGGATAGTTTTGTAGCCAGTGTAATTATTTTGATACAGTGTTTTGCTCTCACGTGGCGGTCTCCTCATAAATCTCAAGAATGACTCAACCAAATGCAATGATAATAAAGTTACCTACCAGATCGAAAATAATCAGTATAACCTGGCTTCAACAGTAAATGATACTCTATGATTTGTTAACATCAGAAGAGTTTATTTGCCTTCATGCTTCAGTTCATTCGTGTAAGCTGTTTGGAAGAGGCAACTGACTTTTTCCCTATAACTACTTAAAAGATTCATGCACATGGAAAATAATATAGACAGCAGTAGTCGGTGTTAATACTTCAACATATCATTACAACTCTTACATATTACAAAGTAATTCCTTGGTGGGCCCTCCAGGGCTTGCCCCCCCCACCCTTGTTTTCTTTCCTAGTTGACTCTCTATTACCTTCCCTATAGTACTCATATATGCAGTTCCAGACATTTCCCACTCTTCTCAAGGATCCAATTATCTCAACGATCCTGCCTGCCTGTCAACTCCCACAGCTGCCCTCCAGCCTGGCTGAATTCCCTCGAGTGCCTACTTCCATCTTCCTTCTTGTTTTTGCGGAAAAAGAATCTTTCTCTTTCCATGAGTTCTCTTGAATTAGTCCCTTCCAGTATCCCCTAGGAATGGACTCCATCACTTTACCCCTCCATCTTACTAACTTTAAGTTGTATCAACCCATATGCTTTGGTTTTAAAATATGCTTACCTTCTCCTGAAAAACAAACCTCATTTCCCTTGACCTGTGGCCTCTTACCCTAGGATCCCATTTATTTCTCCTCTACTCCACAAGACTTCTTAGTAGAAAACTTTTCTTAGTAGAAAACTTTACATTTGCTGCTCCCACTTCCTCATCTCCTCTTTAATGTTCAGTCCATTGTCATGTGGCTTCTACCCTTTCCATTTGATTTAACTGCCAGGCTACCAGTGACTTTCCAATGGCCAAAGACAAAAGCTGCTACTTCTTCAGCCTATTCATTTCACATTACTGATTTTTCACTTCCTTGGAACTCTCTTTTCACTTGATCCTGTGCCTTCTTGGCCTTCTCTTTCATGTTCTTGCTCCGTCTTCTACAGGGCTATATCTTTTCCTCTCCTGTCCCCCAAATTAAGGTGTTCTCCAAAGCCTTCTCATTTCTCATATATATGCAGTTCCAAACATTCTCTTCCTAATGGTTTCAACCAAAATGCTGAAATTTCATGTCTCACCTATGTTTAAATGGCATCTGGCTTAGTGCTCTCTCTTTAGTTACAGACTCAAATTTCCAACTGCCCATTTAGTTCCTCAGGAACCTCAGACTCAATATAACAGAAAACAAACTCATGATCACCCCCCGCCCCCGCCCCCCCTTCCCCCAATCCACTTCTTCTTCAGTGTTCCCTCTCATACTGAAAGCATCAATCACCTTCTACTCCTCCCTCTTTGTCACCCTTTCCTCTAATTGGTCAGCAGGCTCTGTTGAATTTATTCTGCAGTGTCTTTATATATGACCCCTGTTTTCCATTTCTACTGCCCTAGGTGAGTTCTTGCTCACTGCCCATTGGGACAGCATGCATCACTCTCCTAACTGCTATTCTTGCTTTCAGCATCTGCTCTCCAAGCCCATCCTTCATGCTGCTGCCAGAATAATTACCTATATATGTCTGATCCTATTATTCTCTTACCCAGTTGCTTCTTTTACCTATAGAATAAAGTTAAAACGTGTAATTTGACATAGTATTTCAACCTGCCAGATTAGGTCCAGTCTACCTTTCCAGTGCCACCTCCCCAGAGTCTAGCCCAGGGAACCCTGGCTGTACATGGTTTAGCACTACGTGGAAGGCAATTTCTGGGGTAACACCGGTATATCGGCATTTCTTTTCTTTTCTTTTTTACCATTGTGAGCAATGCTGTGGTGATCATTTGTGCAATGTCTATTTTTGTGATGGGCATTTTAATTTTAATTTAATTTTATTTTATTTTAAAGATTTTATTGGGGAATTGGGGTAGGGAACAGCAGTGGAGTGGGGAATCGGGGAAGGGGAACAGACAGGTTGCTGTCCTTTTGTTCTTCAGTCTAGTTGTGGAGGACATAGCTTCACTGGCCCATATTGGTATTGTGATCATTGCGCTCTTCTCAGGTGAGGCAGATCTGTCTCCGGCCATTGGACAGCTGCTCAAGGTGGCTCTTGGCAGCTCATGCTGGCTACCAGCTGCGGGCCACTCACGGCAACCCAGCTCCAGGTTGAGCTGTGTTCACCATCTTAGCTGTAGAGGGTGCATCATCACTGGCCCTCATGTGGGATCCAAACTTGGATCCTGCTGCTCAGAGTTGGCATCCCAAGCCAACTCCTAACCAACGTGCCATTTGGCCGGCCCTCAAGCATTTTTAAAAGCTTCCCCCCAGGTCCTAATGTGCAGCCAGGGTTGCAAACCCCTGATCTAGTCACACCTGACTACTTGCATTTTCCTACCTCAGTGGTACTACCTTACCCCAAGCTCCACATACTGGGAGGTGGTAGAGTAGAGAATTTGTGGGAGTGGGCTCTGTACTCAGACTGCCTGGAACTAAATCCCAGCTCCATCACTTACTGGTTGTGGTTGTGTAACCTTGGATAATATGCTATTTTCTCCAAAAATGTTTTCCCAATCTTCCCATTCAAAATTAATCTCTTTGCTTCTTTGTGCTCTCATGGTATTTTCTGTTCTTGCTACAGCACAGGCCTGACTTATGATGAGATCTCAATGGATGTTCATGAAACTGAACTAGTTGTACATTATATTGTCAGTATTTGCATGCAGGTTTGTTTCTTACGCTAAATAAAAAATTCTTTGAGGACAAAGATTATATAGCACTCATCTTTATATACCCTACAGTGTCCCATACATAGTAGACACTCAATAGGTTTTGTGGGTTTTTTTAAAGATTTTATTGGGGAATTGGGGGAGGGGAACAGTGTTGGGGAATTGGGGATGGGGGACAGACAAGTTGTTGTCCTTCAATCTTCGTTGTGGAGGGCGCTAGTCACCATCTGGCCTCCCGTTGGCAGCTTGTGGCCTCTAAGCTCAAGGTACTGTGTTCAATCTTAGTTATGGGTGGGTATAACCACCATCCCATGTGGGAGTTGAACCAGCAGCCTTATTATTAAGAGCGCATGCCCTATCCACTGAGCCATTGGGGGTGGGGAGGGCAGCTCAGCTCAAGGTGCCGAGTTCAATCTTTTTTAGTTGCATATGGGCATAGCCCATCATTGAACAGGCAATTTTGTTGTTACATCAGCTGAGCCATCCTGCCGCATGTTGGCAGCTCAGCAACAGCTCAGCTTGGGCACAGCATCACTGGCCCATGTGGGAATCAAACTGGTGGCCCTGTTGCTCAGAGCACGGCGCTCTAAGCCAACTCTTAACCAACTGAGGCACTCAGCTGGCCCTCGATAGGTTTTTAATTCTATTGAGAAACTAGTTTTTTTTAAAATGAATTTTAGAGAAATAACACCAGCCAGGTATACTCTGTCAAATATTGCCAAGCATAACATCCAATCCAGCTTCCCACTCCAAGCCCCACCCCTATGCCAGCACTAAGGTTATATTCTCCAGGTATCCAGAGCCTCACTTTGTAGTGGGGAACTAGATGAATGATTAATCTCCATGACTTCCATTGCAAATCCATCTCACCTTGCCAAGTCTGCAAATGTGGCATATTCACATATGGAGTCTTATGTTATAAAGGGATGTACTATATACAAGCAATCCAAAGAGAAACAGTAAACAGTTTTCCTGCATACACATTCTTAATTACAAGGGTAGCTGGATTCAAATGCCTACAAATGACCCTACTTTTAACAATCATCCAATCATCACTCACAACTGCCCTTGACAATTCCCTTTGCCCAAAAGAAATTCATGCAATGTGGTCATTTGGCCTAAATTGACTGATTCAATTGTGATTCTGGAGCCATGGGTTACTTTGCTTGTGCTTGGGACTGATTAATTGACTTAGATAAGCGTTATTTGGAGTTTTCCTAATGAGATAGACTCTGGTGGGCATCTTGCAGAAGCACAGAAAAAGAAATAACCACCACTCGGACCTCTTACACACTTATCTCTGCTCCAGGCTTAAGCATGACTCAAAATTTGAGAACTAAAAGAAAAAGTTAGTGCAGAAAGGTTGCATGTGTTTTATTTATTTGTTTATGATGTTTAATGTTTATAACCCGTCTCCCATCCCCAGAATTTAAGCTCTTCTGGGCCAGGAATCCTTTTTGTTCACCAATGTATGTGAACTACCTAGAACTGCGTCTGACACACAGAAGGCTCTCAGTATTTATTGAATGATTTGGATTATCTCAAGTGCTTCATTGTCCATGTCTTTCTCCCCATGAGAAAAATGAGAAAAGAGGTGCTCTTCGTGACTGAGAAGGGGTGAGGGCTCGGTCTGTAGAATCCGAGCTGAGACCGTGGACAGATCCCCAACCCGAGGTCCCCTAGAAGTCCCAGACAACCAGTCTTGAAATCCCACCCTCTGGGCGGGCTCTGGGCAGAGTGTGCAGTCTCTGATTGGTCAGCAGGCGTGATGGACATGCGAAACAACGAAGGAGGAACCGCGCCCTCAGCTTCCGGGAGACGAGGGGAACCGTTGCGGTGGTGGTCGCCGGTGCTGGGCTGGACCTGGAGGGTGAGCCTAGGACGGGGCCTGGGTCGTGCCCATCGTTTCGATTGGCCCTAAAATGTTACTAGAAGGGGATTCTGGCGGCCGCGTGGAAGCCAGGTCCCTTGGAAGAGGAAGGGATGGAGGGGGAGCGGGACCGGTGTGGGAGGTGTTGGAGAAGCAGGTCATTGTCCCTAAAGAAGCCTCTGGGCAGTTGCGACCCAAAACTCACTCGCCCAGGTGTCTCCCTGTTACTAAACACACCCTCGCTTACAAGTATCCATTGGCGTACTCTGGAGTTTGGGGACCTTAAGCCAGGGAGAGGTCGCAGTGGTTAAAAATAGAGAAGTATGGATGTGGCCTTTTCTGCCTCAGCAATGGGGGTCCTGGCATAGGATAACAAATCCTGTTAACTTTTCTGCTTTCCTAGTTTCTGACAGGTTTGAGCATGAGTATGGCAGAAGAGGACACCCTGATATCGGTGGATTATGAAATTTTTGGGAAGGTGCAAGGGGTGTTTTTCCGCAAGTACACTCAGGTATGTGGCCTATAGACTTTGGGGACATGCCTAAGTTATTTCCTGACAAATGTGCATTGGGAGAAGCCGGCTATTTTGTAACTGCATGGCAAAGAGGTGGTTTGTATGAAAATGCTTTGCAATGGGTAAAATACAATGCAAGTGACAGATTCATCTGCTGTTTTTGGTCTCTTCTAACAGTGGTACTTGAGTACCTAGACACATATTAATAAACTTCTCTCTCTTCCAAAGGGGATTAAAGGGTTTCCTCAGTTCTCCCTGTTATGGTATCATCAAATCAAGCCACAGTTCTTGCAGAAAAGCTAACGATGATCAAGAAGATGGCATTTAGATCAACTTATGACATTTATGTAATTTATGTAATTGCTTCCTCTGTAGCTGCTGCATTTTCTTCAGACCTCTTTCACCTTTTCAACCTACCGTATCCTCCCCAATTAATTCATTTCTACTCATTTTACTTTGAAAAAAGAATTGCCTTTTGCAGCTGCAGGTTTTCTAATGAAAATACTTAATCCATTCCAGGATAAGTAATGGTAACTCTGAACACAGAGTCTGGTATTCCTCCTAGAGGACTAGGGAGTGATCAAAGGGGTGAACAAACGATTGACATCCTCTACCTCTGCCTTAATGTCATTAATCTTCCTTCAACATGCACAAACAAATGCAATCTCAATTTCCTTTTTGTCTTCTGTAGGGGAGTATCGGGCTATTGTCTGCCAAGTGTCTCTCCAACTTCAAAGATAACGAGTTAAGACGGCAGAACTTTCCAAATGTCACATTCCTGGGACTGTGGTACTTAAAATTCAACCCGAGTCTTTGAAATATGAATGTTAACTGTCACTACCTCTTTTTTCCAATTACTTGCAAATCATTTCCCCCTGTTTCACACTCATATAAGAAGTGCCTGTTGAAAAAAAGAATTGATGAAAATCATAGCAAAAGAGCTATGTTGCAGTTAGTTTTGCTTCCAATTCTGCAGAGTAAGTTCATGCGATATAGTAAATGGAGGTGACAGCATCAAAGATTAAAGCTGTGGAGGGGAAAGGACCAGATGGTAATGTGGCCCATCTTTCTCTACTGCTCTTCCCTCTCCCCGCCCCCCAATTTAGAGACAGTAAAAAAAAAAAAAAAAAAAATGCAGGAAAACAAATATTGATATGGAAAACTCCAAGGAAAATGCAATTTTTTCCCTCTTAATTAGACTTGTAGCTTATCCTTTACTACTTATAATTATTTAAATATATGTGTTCATTTTAACAATTGTTTTGTTTTTGCTAGTCTTTTTGCATGTTGGTATCACCTAGCCTTGTAACGAAATTACATCACTCCAGAATAAGTGATGAGAATACTTGACGGGACATTTTTTTTTTTTAAGATTTTATTGGGGAATTGGGGAAAGGGAACAGTGTTAGGGCATTGGGGAAGGGGAACAGCCAAGTTGCTGTCCTTCAGTCTTAGTTGTAGAGGGCATAGTTAGCTCAACTCCAAATCCAGTCGCCATCTGGCCGTCTGTCGGCAGCTCGCAGCTACTCAGCTCAAGGTACAGTGTTCAATCTTAGTTGCAGGTGGGCATAGCCCACCATCCCATGTGGGAGTCAAACCATCAACCTTGTTAGGAGCACGTGCTCTCACCAGCTGAGCTATCCTGCCACCTGTTGGCAGCTCAGTGGCAGCTCAGCTTGGACACAGCTCACTGGCCCCTGTGGGACTCGAACTGGCAACTGTGTTGCTCAGAGCTGGCGTTCTATAATCAACTGAGCCACCCAACTGGCCCATGAGTTTCTTTTAAGTTGAAATATAATTCAATCCCCTAAAATTCAATCCGATAAAATGGATCCGAATTCATCCCATAAAATTCACCTTTTTAAAGTGTAAAATTCAGTGGGTTTTAGTATATTCACAACATTGTACACTAATTCCAGAATATTTCATCACCCCCATAAGAAACTACATACCCATTAGCACTCACCCCTTATCCCTCCACTCCCTGGCAATCACCTCATTTCTGTTTCTGTGGATTTGTCTATTCTGGACATCAGCATAAATAGAATCATAAATGATGTGGCCTTTTGTGTTTGGTTTCTTTCACTTAACATAATGTTTTCAAGGTTTATTTGTATTATAGCATATCAGTACTCCATTCCTTTTTATGGATCAATAACATTCCCTTGTATGGATGTACTACATTTTACATATCCATTCATCAATTGATGGACATTTATGTTATTTTCACTTTTTGGCAGTTATGAATAATGATGCTGTGAACATTTATGTACTTATTTTTATGCAAACATTGTTTTCAGTTCCCTTGGGTATGTATACTAAGAGTAGGTTGCTGGGTCACATGGTAACTCAAAGTATAACTTTTTTTAGGAACTGCAAAATTATTTTCCAAAGCAACTGTATCATTTTACATTCCCATTAATGATGTATGAGAATTCCAATTTCTCTAGATCTTGGTCAAAATTGTTATTGTCTGTCTTTTTTATTAGAGCCATCCTAGTGTGTGTGAAGTGGTATCATTGTGGGTTTTTATTTTGTTTTGAGGTATCAATGAATTTAAAAGGATTAAAGTTATACAAAGCATGTTCTCTGACCACCGTGGAACTAAATTGTAAATCAATAACAGAAAGATAACTGGAAAAGCCCCAAATATATGGAAACTATATAACACACTTTTTAAAAAGTGGTAAAAATATACATAATGTGGAATTCATCATTTTAACAATTTTGTTTGTTTTTTTTGAGGGCAGTGTCACTGGCCCTCATATGTGGGAGCTGAACCCAGGCCGCCGGCGTCCCAAGCCAGCACGTAACCACCGCGCCACTCGGCCGGCCCTCATTTTAACAATTTTTAGTGTACAGTTTAGTGACCTTATGTACATTCACATTGTTTTGCTACCATCACCACCATCCATCCATAGAACTCTTTTCATCTTGCAAAACTGAAACTCTGTACCCATTAAATAACTCCTAATTTCCTTTGGCCCAGACAATTACAGTTATACTTTCTGTCTCTGTAATTTGACTACTCTAGGTACCTCATCTAAGTGGAATCATACAGTGTTTGTCCTTTCGTGACTGCCTATTTCACTAGCATAGTATTTTCAAGGATCACCCATGTGGTAGCATGGGTCTGAATTGCCTTCCCTCTTTAAGGCTGAATCATATTCCAGTGTATGTATATACCCTCATTGTGGTTTTGTTTGCCTTCCCCTAATGACTAGTGATGTTGAATATTTTTTCATGTGCTTATTGGCACATGAAAAAAAAGACATTATATACCTTTTATGGAGAAATTTTCTTAGGAAAAAATGCTGTTTACTTGTTTAATAGATATTTAAAACTGAATGTGAGTCAGCAACATTATGCTGTTACTTAAAAAATAAGAACAAAACTGAGTACATAAATAAAGCCTATTCAAATCCTTTGCCCATTTTGTTTTTAAAAGAAATTTTAATGGGGAACAGTGTGTTTTTCCAGACCCATCAGCTCCAAGTCAAGTAGTTGTCTTCAATCTAGTTGTGGAGGGCGCAGCTCCTCAGCCCATGAGGGGATCGAACTGGCAACCTTGGCGCCATAAGTCTGCATTCTAACCACCGGAGCTAATTGGCTTTGCCCATCTTTTTTTTTTTTTTAAAGATTTTTTTAATTGGGGAATTGGGGGAGGGGAACAGCGTTGGGGAATCGGGGAAGGGGAACAGACAAGTTGCTGTCTTTTTGTACTTCAGTCTAGTTGCAGAGGACGTTGCTTCACTGGCCCATTTTGGTATCGTCATTGTGCACCTCCTAGGTGAAGCAAATCAGTTGCTGGCCTCTGGATGATCGCTCACCGTGGCTCTGGGCAGCTCATACTGGCTGCCTGCCACTCACTGTAGCCTATGGCAGCCCACTGCAGCAGGAGCTGCAGCCCACACCATCACTGGCCATCTTAGCAATAGAGGCAACCAGGTGGAGCTGTTGTTCACCATCTTAGCTGTAGAGGGCAGTGTCACTGGCCCTCATATGTGGGATCTGAACTGGGGCCCCGCTGCTCAGAGCTGGCATCCCAAGCCAGCTCCTAACCCACGCACCACTTGGCCAGCCTGCGCATCTTTTAATTTAATTATTTGTCTTATTGTTGAATTATAAGAAGTTTTATATTCTTAGATACTAGTCCCTTATTATGTATATTATTTGCAAATATTTCTCCTATTCTGAGGATTTTATTTTTTACTTTCTTGATGAAAACTTTGAAGCCCCCAAATTTTTAATATTGATGAAGTCTAATTTATCTATTTTTTCTTTTGTTGCTTGTGATTTTAGTGTTATACCTAAGAAACCTTTGCCTAGCCCAAGGTCATGAAGGTTCATGCTTATGTTTTCTTTTAAGTTTCTTTTAAGGGTTTTATAGTTTAAGCTCTTAGCTTTAGGTCTTTAATTCAGTTTCAGTTAATTTTTTATGTGGTGTAAGGTAAGGAGTCCAACTTTATGCTTTTAAAGCATATGGATATCCAGTTGTCCCACCACCATTTGTTTAAAAGACTATTTTTTTCTCCCAATGAATTGTCATACCACCCGTGTCAAAATTCAGTTGACCATAAATGCATGGGTTTATTCCTGGACTTCCAGTTCTGTTCCATTGATCTATATGTCTATCCTTATGGCAGGACCACACTGTCTTGATTACTGTAGCTTTGTAGTAAATGTTGAAATCAGGATGTGTGTGTGTTTGGGTTTGGTTTGCTCTTCTTTTTCTAGTTTCCTAAGGTAGAAGTCTAGGTTATTGATTCGAGGGGATTTTCTTTTTATTTATTTATTTTTATTATTATTGGAAAGGAGGAAGCATAACAGCTCCTCAGCTCTTTTTTTTTTTTTTAATTTCAGGTGTACAAAGCAACGTAATAGACATTTACACCTCTCACAAAGTGACAACCCCCCTCCCCAGAGGGGTCTTCTTTTTAGATTGAGACTAGAGTTGGTGATTATATTCCTTAAAATCTTGCCAGAGTATGGTTATTAGGGAGAATTATCTTTTTGCAATTTTCTTAGGAAAAAACATTGTTTACTTAGATTTCAAAACTGAACGTGAGTCAGCAGCATTATGCTATTGTATCATTTAAAAAATAAGAACAGATCAGAGTACACAAATAAAACCTGTAGGAAATTACCATTCTCAACACCAGTCGAAGCTGGGAGTGTTTTGTTGAAAAGACAAGTATTAGGATAAAGGAATTCAGATAAATCACATTGCACTTTAAAGATTTGACTATTATCTCATGTTCAAAACTCAATAAAATCATTCTTATAGTTAGATACCATATAAGGTAACTAAGAACTAGGGTTAGTCAACTATCCCAGGTTAATTTGAAACAAAAGAGCACAATTGTTATACCAAGTCAGTTGGATGTGGCATCTTCCTCCAAAGCCATTCTCTGCATTTTTTAATGCCATCTCTACATTTAATGTATGCTGTGGATATTTCCTATTTTTCTTCATTCCTTAATTTCTTCTGTTTCCCTTAAACTTATTTATTTGACTGCAGTCTCTTTTGTTCATTATGCATTATGCCTTTGCTTTCAACATATGATTTGATGGATACTTCATTTCCTCATCAAACATGGTTTTGCTATGCATAATATTTTCTTTGGCTAACTCCTGCAATTTCCCACATTTACTACATCACTACTCTGGCAATTGAACAGTCAATCATGCTAGCTCCATATTCTTTTGTAATTCAACCCCTTCTATTTAGATAGATTACTTTAACAATAACTTTTATAATACCGTTATTTGGACATTTTACAAAAATAAAATTACCTCCAAAACATTGGTACCTTTCCAATTTTTCAGTGATTCCACAGTTTAATGACTTAAAGGAAAGAACATTGGAAAGGCTAAGAAAGCAACAATAATGATTAGATGGTCTTCATAAGCTTATTCAACTTTAAAGGTGTGATTAGTTAGAAGAAAGGAAAGTCAAGTGAAAACCTAATAGTTATGTAGTCTCCTGTAGCTTTGGTCACCAGCTGCTTTTTCCTTCTCTAGGAAGATGACAGAAAGTGGATTTAGATGCAACATAAAGACCATGGGTTAGACAGCCTACAGTGAGAACAATGGAGTGAGTTGCCCAGGAAATTGTGAAACACTCTCTAATGATCTTTAAAGATAAAATGGACATGTATTCATCTGGACTTGTTTAAGTGTGGTCCTGGTTAAAGAAAAAGAAAAGGATCAGATAACTTCATGCTTTTTCTATTTAACATACCGAATAGATTCTTGAGTAGGAAAAGGGAAAATAGGCAAGATAGAGCCCAGTATCCTAACAACAGCCTTAGGGAATCATTTTGAAAGCATCTGATTTGGTCTGAAGTCTTGAGTACTTAACCAAATTGACTACATAGTGAAACATTCTAGTGCTTGTGTTTTATAGGGTAGAAAAAGGAAATGGACTCACGTAGCCAACACTTCATATTAAGATCAGCAGTGAGATTCTTCTTGATGTTGTTTTGACTGTGCTGGACAATATCAAATTAGTTTCAGTGGCTTGATTCTAGGCCAAGGTTCTGGCAACAGATTGTTGTCTCACTTTGTTTTGTTCAGTCTCACTGGATTTCTGTCTTGTTTTTGTCTTTCCCTTAGGCTGAGGGTAAAAGGCTGGGCTTGGTAGGCTGGGTCCAGAACACTGACCAGGGCACAGTGCAAGGACAACTGCAAGGTCCCATCTCCAAAGTACGTCATATGCAGGAATGGCTGGAGAAAAAAGGAAGTCCCAAATCACACATCGAGAGAGCAAACTTCAACAATGAGAAAGCCATCTTAAAGTTGGATTACTTAGATTTCCAAATTGTGAAATAATGACCTGAATTTAAATTTTGCAAGATAAACTCAGTGTTTTGTTTTTTATTGTTAATAGAGATAGACTTATTCTGTGTTCAATATTAGAATTTGTCAGTAAGTTATTTTAGTATCATATACTTGAATATTACTGTGTATTATATGTATGATAGCAGGATTACAACTGTACACAATTCTAATTAATAAAAACACAGAACCTTCTGTGTGGGGTACTTTATTTTTGGTGAACTTAATTTTGGGCAAAATAAGAGGTATTTACTCAGTAAACATCTGTGGGAAGATAATTTTGAGGTAATTTAAAGAGGTCTGAAAGAAAAAGTTAGCGGTTACTTTGAATCGTCTTTAAATGGTTTCCATGACGTTTTTTTCAGGAAATTGCACACCTAGTATGAACAAATACCACAAGTTCAATTTGTTAGCTGTTCAAATGATGTTTTAGACTCATTACTTTTAGTTTTCTGGAATTTCTGCTGTCATTCCTTTTCTCCGGGTAGGAAATTCACAAAAAGCAATGTTATGGGCTAACTTATGTCCCCCCTGCAAATTCATATGCTGAAGTCCTGACCCCCAGTACCTCAGAATGTGACTGTATTTGGAGATGGGCCTTTAAAGAGGTAATTAAGGTTAAATGAAGTCCTTAGGGTGGATCCTAAATCCAATGTTCCTCAGTATCCTTATAAGAAATTTGGACACAGACATGTACATGCACAGAGGAAAGACCATGTGAAGACAGCCATCTACAAGCCAAGGAGAAAATCCTCAAAAGGAATCAACCACATCAGCACTTTGATCTCAGACTTCTAGGCTCCAGAACTGTGACAAAATAAATTTCTGTTGTTTAAGCCACGCAGTCTGTGGTGTTTTGTTGTGGCAGCGCTAGTAAACTAATACAAGCAATAATCAGGATTTAGCTTCATCAGCCCTAGAAATCGCCTGACTGGTTGGGTCATCCATTAAGCAAGTATATATCAGATGCTTCCTGGGTTTGACAAATGTGTTACAAATTCCAATTTTAAAAAATATGAGGTTTCAATTAAAATGAGACAAAGCAAAAAACTGGTTAACGATTCCCAGAACACCTACTTTTACAATGTTCTTAGAATTTCACTCTCATTCTAAAGAAGCTGTAGTGTATTGGGAAGATACCAAAAAAGGAAATGGAGTCTTGGTGTTACCTGTAAATTAAGAGTTGAGCTAGATAGTTTCTCAATCTTTCCAGCTCTTAAACGTTATAATTCTATAAAATGGAAGACTCTGGATTTATTCATTCATTGAGTGCCTAACATAAGCCAGGCACTGTTCTTGGCCATGGGGATACAGCAGTAAACAAAACAGACAAAATCCCTACCTTCATCTAGCTTACATTCTAGTGAGAGAAGTCAGACAATAAGCAAAATATATATTGAATTAAATGGTAGTACATGCAAAGGAGAAACGAGAAAGAGGGAAAGAGGAAACAAAAACAGTAAAAATGGCTAGAAAACAGTTTTTCACATCATGCTAAAAGGGGATAAGGGTCGGAATTCGGGGTACCGGTGCGAAAAGAACTTGGGACGCAATGAACGCGCGTGCGCACTGGGATGTCCCAGCCGAAAGGGAATTCTCGGCGCATCTCGAGCGCATGCTCGTGGGCTCGCGCGTGCACGAGCCTGGCGAGCCAATGAGCGCACGGCCGGCGTCCGAGGCGGTTGGTACTGGGAAGCTGGTGACGCGCGATTTAAGGTGACTTGGGGGAAAGCACGCGAAGAAAGGGTGATTCCGGGACATCGTCTGGCACCAGATGGGTCGTGGTGCCCACTGCGGGCCAGCTTCCCGGACCCAGGCGCGCAGAGCCCGGGCAGGCCTCGAGGGCGGGCGCGTCGGGGGAGGGGACGGGGTGGAGCCCGAGCCTGGCGGGGCCTGCGACCGCGGCCCTGCCCCTCCACGCCGGCTTAGGTCAGGATCCCCGCCGAATTGTGCAGTCTGTCCCAGGAGCTATGGTCCTGAAGGACGAAGACGGAGCCAGCAAATTGTTGAATTGGGTGACAATCAGAATCCTTACTAAACGTGTACATCTCATTTACTGCTGACTGCATTCGTCTTAGAATCGACAGATCTGCAATTATAGCTCTGATATTCCCGGCTCTGAAAAACTAGCCCTACCACCTGCAAGAGGTTTAGCCCACACTGCTCTTTCACCTGTGAAGAACGGAGGGGACCTTTAATTGCACTATAACTTTTTTTTTTTTTTTTACTTGCAAGAAAACTTAAACATCAATTTCCGTCAGCCCCTTGCCATCGTGATTGCCAAGGTGGTGTGTAGCCATTGTAAACAGTATTAATACAAAAGAATAATAATAACCTTCTGAAAACATTGTATCAAAGTAAATACATGAACAAGATTTAAAAATCAAATGATACAGAAAGGCTTATAATGAAAAGAAATTTTCCTGCCTTATCCTTTCCCTTTCCCAGTCTCTTTGCCCTGATTTAACTATTGTACATTTAATCATAATAATAGCTGTTAATAATCTCTTAATGCCCATCTCTTCTTGATACAACAATTTGATTTTATTTCTTCCTGTTCCTTCCCCTTCTTACAGTGTCTTCATACTTCATTATGAGCTTTTTTCTAAAAGTCATGGTTATTATGTAATGTGTAAATGTTATGAAACTAGCTTGGACATTTTTTGTGTGAATAATTTCTAGCTAATGTTTCTTAGCGGAATTTAGGCATCTGTTTTGGTGAAGTGATTAGAACTTCGAACACTGTCTTTATGGGTCAACTTCAAGTGTGATTATGATTTCACTTTAGGGCATGTGGGATTTAGAAAGGATCAGTGAAAATTATGAAATTATGAATGCTGCTTCGGATGTTGAATCCATTGCATCAAACATGAGCTGTGTGGTCTGTCCAGAGATCAGAGTTATAATTTGTTTTGTTTTACCATGTGGTTTAATAACAGATTTCATTTACCTCAAATGATGTTTCTTCATAATACTTGAGAGAAATGGGTAATGCTGTGTAACTCTGAAGCTTTGATAGTTTGTGTGTTTTTTTCCCCCTCCCATAGGCAATTATTTCCAGTCAGAGAAGGAAACCAGTGCTTGGCATTCTCATCAGCTGTCTACCTGCCATGATCAAGTGCTTGACAGTTGAAGTTCAAGCCAAATTACGTTCTGGTTTGGCTATATGCTCCTTAGGCCAATGTGTGGAAGAGCTTGCCCTCAATGGTATTGATGCTGAAGCAAAATGTGTGGCTGTCAGGGTGAACATGGAAACCTTTCAAGTTCAAGTGATAGACAATGGATTTGGGATGGGGAGTGATGATATAGACAAGGTAGGAAATCGTTATTTCACTAGTAAATGCAATTCCATACAGGACTTGGAGAACCCAAGGTTTTATGGTTTCCGAGGGGAGGCCTTGGCCAGTATAGCTGACATGGCCAGTGCTGTGGAAATTTCATCCAAGACAAACAGGACAATGAAAACTTTTGTGAAACTGTTTCAGAATGGAAAAGCTCTGAAAGCTTGTGAAGCTGACTTGACCAGACCAAGTGCTGGGACAACAGTAACAGTATATAACCTATTTTACCAGTTACCTGTAAGGAGGAAATGCATGGACCCCAGACTGGAGTTTGAGAAGGTTAGGCAGAGGATAGAAGCTCTCTCACTCATGCACCCTTCCATTTCTTTCTCTTTGAGAAATGATGTTTCTGGTTCCATGGTTCTTCAGCTCCCTAAAACCAAAGATATATGTTCCCGATTCTGCCAAATTTATGGACTAGGTAAGTCCCAAAAGTTAAGAGAAATAAATTTTAAATATAAGGAGTTTGAGCTTAGTGGCTATATCAGCTCTGAAGCACATTACAATAAGAATATGCAGTTTTTGTTTGTGAACAAAAGGATAGTTTTAAAGACAAAGTTGCATAAACTCATTGACTTTTTATTAAGGAAAGAAAGTATTATATGCAAGCCAAAAAATGGCTCTGCCAGTAGGCAGATGAATTCAAGTCCTCGGCATCGGTCTCACCCAGAGCTCCATGGGGTGTATGTAATCAACATGCAGTGCCAATTCGGTGAATATGATGTGTGCATGGAGCCAGCAAAAACTCTGATTGAGTTTCAGAACTGGGATAGTGCTTTGGTTTGCATTCAGGAAGGAATAAAAATGTTTTTAAAGAAAGAAAAATTATTTGTGGAATTATCAGGTGAGGATATTAAGGAATTCAGTGAAGATAATGATTTTAGTTTACTTAGTACTACTTTTCAGAAGCATGTGTTCTCTGATGAAAAGTGTGACCAGGTCAGTTTCCAAGAAGCATGTAATAATATTTCGGATTCCTATGAAATGTTTAACTTGCAATCAAAAGCTGTGAAAAGAAAAGCTGCAGAAAACATGACCACACAATATTCTATGGATTCAGAAGCTATCAGAAAAAAGATAAATGATTCATTTTTGTACACTTATGAATCAGATGGCCCAGGCCAGGGTAAAATGACAGAGTCATCTTTACAAAACAAAGATAGCTCTTGCTCAGAATCAAGGATCTTAGAACAAGAGAGAGCTGAAGCATCAGAATCAGGAGAAAAGGAGAAACATAAGAACTCTTGTTTGGAACTCACCTCTTCAGAAAATCCATGTGGAACCAGTTCAGAAATGTTTGCAAGCCCTTTTCAGACATTAGATCACTTTGAGGAAAGTGGAGAAGATGATGAAATATGGAAAGCAAGTACCACTGTTAATGACCTGGCTGCCACTGACATCCTGAAAAATAATAGAATTCAGAATCAACTAGAGACATTTAAAGTTGCTACTGACATGGCATGTCAACCTCTACCTTTTGAGACAACATTACTGAGAGTACGTGGTGCTCAGGGAAAGGAAGAGGAAAGAAGAGAAGAACCTAGTAATTATGGAAGCATAAATGTTTTTAGTTATGGACAAGTTAAATTATGTTCCACTGGCTTTATAACTCATGTGGTACAAAATGAGCAAAGTGAATCAACTGAAGCAGAACATTTATTTAAAAATTGCGTTCAACCTGTGAGTGCCAAAGAAACATTTGGAAATAGAACATGCCATTCACTTGAGACCCCAAACATCAAAGATTTAACCAGCACTTTAAGTAAAGAATTTGCTCAACTGCCCAACGAAAAATTGTGCAGAACAAATATAAGCTATGGGCTAAGGAACAAACCTTTAGCAACTTACAAAAATTTTGCTGTTTTTCAAGAAGGCAGTAAAAAATCACACACAGGTTGCCTATTACCTGACACGTCCACCTTCTCTTGGCGTAGGCATGTTTCAAGTGGTAGTAAGAGAACAGATAAGTTGATAGGTTCCTCCAGACTGATAGCCCATAAGAAGCTAAGCTTAAAGTCACAATTAGGATCTTTAGAGAAATTTAAGAGGCAATATGGGAAAGTTAAAAGTCCTCTAAATACAGAAGTGGAAGAAAATAATTTTGAAATCACTACCAATCTCAGTCCTCAAGTTGAACCTGACATACCACAGAGAGACAAAAACCACTCAGACAATTCTGATATTTGTGAAATCACTATTGTAAAACATAATGATTCAAATAGTAGTTGTCAACCAGTAAGTCACATCCTTTATTCAGAAAAGTTTCCATTCTCCAAGGAAGAAGACTGTTTAGAATCACAGATGTCTTGCTTAAGAGAAAGTCCTATAACTTTAAATGAGTTACCACATTTTAACAGAAAACCTTTGGATGTTGAGAAGTCACCTGAATCACTAGCCTCTAAATTATCCAGAATGAAAGGTTCGGAAAGAGAGACTCAAACAGTGGAGAGGATGCGTCACCTTGAACTTCCACAATCAGATTCCAATAGGAAAGGCAGTGACTTGTGCAGTGGGTTATCCCTAGATTCTTGTAAGTTACTTAAAAACGAGCATAAAAAAATAGAGAGTGTTATCATCCCAATGTCAGACACTGTCACGCAGGAAAATTCTTTCAATAAAGATAGTGAAACATATTCTAAGAACAATACAACAGAGAACTCTCTGATACCAGAAACTCCTTTGGTATTACCCTATAATAACCCTGCAGTTATCAGTAAAGACTCAGAGGTTCTTATAGCTTCAGAACAACGGATAGGAAGCCCTGACTCTCCCAGTAGAATGTCCATGAATTGCATGGACAATTCCGCAGCCAACCCCAGTGGAACTTGTTTTCAGAGTGAGGAATCTATAGCAAGAACTTGTTCTGCAAATGAAGAGTCGAGCACATGTTCTTTGGATTGGCAGCAGCACTTTGATGTTGCCTTGGGAAGAATGGTTTACCTCAACAAAATAACTGGACTTAGCACATTCACTGCTCCTACTGAGGACGCTCGGGCTGCTTGTGCCAAGGACCTGACAACTATGGCTGTGGATGTCCTACTTGAGAATGGTAAGTAGATAGTGTTCAATGGCATGAAATGCTTTTGAAGATAGGAATAATGGCCAACAACTAAGATAATCATTGTTCAAAGATATTATCTCAGCAGATAGAACATTTCAAAGTTTAATTATAAAACGTATTTTATGGTGTATGAAGATTCTCTAGGTCCAATATTATTTAAATCTAGAAATACAATGGAAGACTGTTATAGAATGGAGGTGTATGTACGTATATGTATCTATGGGTGTGTGTGTGTGAGAGAGAGAGAGTGAGGCAGCTTTGAATGAAATGGTACTATTAATAGTTGAGAAGATCCACAGTGCTTCCCTACCCTGCTTTCCTGTCTCGCCCAAACACAGAACTCCCCTAGAAAGCTGTCTTTAAAAGCACCTGCAATGCCAGTGAAGTATTTTTCTGGAAGTTGCCCTTGACAGCTCCCAGGTAAAGGGCAGAATGATCCTGTAACTATACAAGGTTTCCCAGTAAAATCTATGGCTCAGTACAGTACTATGTATGTATGTATGTATGTTTTTGTTGTTTTGTTTTTTTTTTAAATAGCACTTGACCATACATTTTTTGGAATATGGGTTACATATGTACTTTCATAAATATACTTTTAAAATTTATAATGTACATTCTAATCCACTTGGTCTGTTTATTGTATAAGTAGCTGTTATTCAGGAAGACAATAAGGTGGCTTTTAGATCATACTACAAGGCTAATCAGAGCCTACACTAGGACTCTGAGTGCTCAGCGCTCAGTCAGCATTAAAAAAGTGACATGGTTTTGGCAGTGTGTATAGAGCCAGATGTTGGGAGATGGTAAAGCTGATTTCCATCTGGCTATAATCTTGGTTTTGCATCAGGAGGATAAACATTAAATGTGCATCCAGATTGAAAGTGTTGAATGTTGCAAAACAATGTAAATTATATTAATGTAATTGACAATTAACTTATAATTTCTCTTTCAGATTAATAGCTGTAACAGGAGGCTCTGATTTATTTAAGATTAAATAAGACCTTTATTTTTCAATGGTTTCCAATTTTTTCTTTGTGAAAAAAAAAAAAACAATCACTGTAGTAACTTTCAAAGTATTAAGTAGGAGAAAACCCTGTTCTTTCAATATGCTCCTGGGACTCTCAGGTTGCTCCTAAGGACATATGTGTTTTTCAGTCAATGTAGTTTTTTATGTCCTGATTTATTCTGAATGCTTATCAAAGGTACATCTAAGGAATTGGTACCTCACCTTCCTAAAATGCAACTGCTTCTGATATGGTGATAAAAAGTAACTGGATTACATTAAACTGAGATGGCTGTTGCTAAACAAAGGGGGAAACCTTGGCCGCCATACTCAGCATAAACATCTGCTCCTGTTAAGTAATCTACCTGTTTAAAAAACACTTCAACCTACTTAACTTTCTGGATCAGCAAGTCTTGTAATGAACTTTTAGGGGTCAGGTTAACTCAGAGTTTCATAATGAAAAATAAAGTATTTTGGATATAGACACAAGTTCCATGAAAAGATGGTTTATAAGCACCCTCCATTCACATGGACTGTTTCCTTTCTGGAAATGGCTGATGTATAGCAGGACAGTAGGATATTGCTGAATCATATAAAAACATTACAGAAGATGAACTGTTAAGAGGCAAATTTAATTGTACAGAAGAGAGTGTCTATAAAGGTAATTTTAAAGAGTCGTGTCAAAGGGCCGGCCGAGTGGCGCGGTGGTTAAGCGCTGGCCTGGGAAGCCAGTGGCCCCGGTTCAGTCCCACATATGAGGGCCAGTGACACTGCTCTCAAAAAAATAAAAAAATAAAAATAAAAAAAAATAAAGAGTCGTGTCAAGTCTCCAAGCCCTGGCAGGTATTTTCTTTAAACCGTCTTTAACTCTGTCCTTTCTATTACCAGTGATGCAACCTTATTTCACATCCTACTTTAATTTTATCATTCTGCATTAATCTCTCTACGGTTTTGTCCAACAAATTTATCTTTTTGAAATAATTATTTCATCATGTGTTTCCATTTTAAAACTTTTAAATTCAGCATTGTTGCTAAAACTCAAATCTGATAATGATCCCTCAGAGAGGAAGGTAGACTCTGGGCCAGATCTTACTGGACTTTGAAGTTTTTTGTGTTTTTTTTAACATTTTATTGGGAAATTGGGGGAGGGGAACAGCATTGCGGAATCGGGGAAGGGGAACAGACAAGTTGCTGTCTTTCTGTTCTTCAGTCTAGCGGTAGAGGACGTTGCTTCACTGGCCCATGTTGATATCTTCATTGTGTTCTTCCCGGATGAGGCAAATCGGTCGCCGGCCTCTGAACGGCCGCTCATGGCAGCTCTTGGCAGCTCACGCTGGCTGCCAGCTGCTCACGCTGGCTACCAGCCACTCACTGTAGCCTATGGCAGCCCACTGCAGCAGGGGCTGCAGCCTACACCATCGCCGGCGACTCACAGCATCCCAGCTCCAGGTGGAGCTGTTTTTCACCACCTTAGCTATAGAGGCAACCAGGTGGAGCTGTTGTTCACCATCTTAGCTGTAGAGGGCAGTGTCACTGACCCTCATATGTAGGATCCGAACCAGGGCCCTGCTGCTCAGAGCTGGCGTCCTAAGCCAGCTCCTAACCAATGTGCCACTCTGCCGGCCCCTGGACTTTGAAGTTTTAAATGGAGAACTTTTCATACATTCACCTATTCATTTATTCATTAATTTATTGATTGTTCATGATGTGCTAGGTGCTGCCACATTGCAGATTAACTGACTTTGCTTTCAGGAGTTCAGTCTATTAGGGAAGACAGCTATTTAATAATGCTATTCTTTTTTTTTTTTTTTTTTTTAGAGGGCAGTGTCACTGCCCTCATATGTGGGATCCGATCCGAACAGGAGCTGCTGGCGTCCCAATCCAGCTCTTAAGCATCGCGCCACTTGGCCGGCGCCTGGAAGACAGCTATCTAAATATAATTATGTGATAAGATAAATGTTATAATAGACACATATATTGGTTATAAAGACATAAAAATTGGGGACTTCTGAAGGTTGCACCCAGGAGTGAAGGATGATAATTAAGTATCACTATATGTCTAATACAGGGTTTCTCAAGCATGGCACTATTAACATTTTCGACTAGATAATTCTTTGTTGTAGGTTTGTCCTATACATTGTAGGATATTAGCAGCATCCCTAGCCTCTATCTGATAGATGCCAGTAGCACCCCTCACGCAAGTTGTGACAACCAAAAATGTCTCAAGATATGGCCAAATGTCCCCCATGCAATGCCCCCATTGAGAATCAGTGATCTATTTTAGGTCCTCTTTCTGTCTGGAATACATGGATAATGGAACTAAACATTAATATAGATTCCTAAGTTTAGCAGAATAATTTCATTAAAGAGCTTTTGACTCTCAATCTAGTGTTTAGTAGTCTGTCTTATGTCTTCATTCAGTTTGTGCAGAAAGATATTTTATGTAACTTTATTTTTAATAGTTCATTTATATTTTGAGTTCAAATGGTTAGGTTTTTCTTTTTTATATTTAGGCTCTCAGTACAGGTGTCATCCTTTTAGAAGCGACCTTGTTCTTCCTTTCCTTCCTAGAGCTGGGGAAGAGAGGACTGGGATGAGACAGAATAACAAAGGTAGGGGCAATAACAGATTGCTGGAACACCTCATACACATTGTACCACCTAGCTAAAAAAAAAAAAAAAAAAAAAAAAAAGCAGGGCTGTGTTATTAAGCTTGATCAGTGCCAGCTGTGCCTTACTGGAACCAGGAATTCCCCACAGTCCTATTTAACAGCAGAGCTAAGTAATTGAGTCCATGCATTTAGATCAGAAATTACTTTTCCAGACTTGCGGTCAATACTGGGAGATTATGCATAGTCTGTGGTGCCTTGTGATTGAGAAAAGGTTTCTTATTTTTAAAGATTGGAGTTGTACTCCATATTGCAGTAGTTTCATATAAGTAAAACTCTTGTATTCAACAAAAGCTACAGACATTATTTTTCTTTGTTTCTAAAAATAGATAAGGTATATTTTTTTACTAAAGGAAGTAAGGCTACTAATTAGAACCAGTTTTCTTCTGGACTTGTATCCTGAAATTTCTCTTGAAAATATTAATAGTTTGGAGAAAAAGCTACAATACCAAAAGACACAGTCATTAACTCTACTTTGAAAAGTAACAGATCAAAACACTTTAGAGATACTGCAAACAGTGAACACTTGCAGAATATCGAAACAATGTGTCTGATCTTTGGTCTTGAGGCTGCACCACATGGAGTACGAGATGCCGTTCACCTTTTGCCCTGAGGCTCCTCATGCCACTTTACCTCTCCCCTTTTGCACTAGATACTGTGGATGATGCTGTTGGGAGCGAATCACTTCAGTCTTTGTTCTCAGAATGGGACAATCCAGTATTTGCCCGTTATCCAGAGGTGGGTCTGCAGCAATTTTTCTTTGCTTGTTATTTTAAAATTTGAAATTTCATCTGAGTTGGGTATAGGCATGACTGACTATACTAATTTGTAATTATAAATGGAAAATGGGAATGTGTCCAAATAATTTATTTAGAAATTAATGTTTAATAGAGAGAGGAGGAATCAGAATTCATAGCATCTTGGGAGCTCAGCTTTAATTTTGGATTAAACATATGTGCTCAGTGTGTGAGCAGTGAATGTATTTTTCAACTCTTAAAAGCTCTGACTTGTAGCTTTGGCAAAATACTTAGGGTGGTGATAATAAAACCTGTTATCACTAGCAAAAGTAGAGACACTTCTATTGGAGCAACAGTTCATTGTCGGACATGAGTGTATTTTCTTTCCTCACAGACTGTACTTTGGGTGTTGTAATAAGGGTGTAGAATAATAAATGAACAATTAGTTATTGATTCTTCAGTTAAGATATCATTAAGGACTTGATCGTGGAGCGTAGACAAATTGTTATTCTGAAACAATATTGGTTTTTGTCAGTAGTTTTGTTCACAAGCAAAAATTATTATTGAAGAACAATAATTCATAGAGCCTTTTGAATTTCTGTAAGTTCTCTGAATTCAACCCACCTCTAGTAGGTTCTATGAAAATGAATGTTTTCAAAGCACTTTGAGATCTTTGGTAAAACAGTTTCTTAGGCATAAAAAAATTTGAATTTAAGTGATGTTTGTGCCGGATCTTTTTAGGTTGCCATTGATGTAAGCAGTGGTCAGGCAGAGAGCCTAGCAGTTAAAATCCACAACATCTTGTATCCTTATCGTTTCACCAAAGAAATGATTCATTCGATGCAGGTAAAATACTAATTTTGAAACCTCATAAAAATATATATAAGATCTAAGCTAGACTAACTCTTGTGAATTTATTTAATGATCCAGACCACCCTGGTCAAAGCACATGTGTTTTTAAAATCTTACTGGAACTTTATCATCATAAGAAAAAGTAATGGCCTAATTCTAATTACAAAGAAAAAAATGTCCTTAGTAATGTGAACAGGTTTGGAGGGATGAATTATGGATTCCGGCTCACAGTTTCAAGGATTATATATTGACTTTATATTTTGACCATAATTTATAAATCAACTAAGTCTCTAGAGACATTGTCCTTAAATGTGTAACAATGCCCATTTTTAAATGACCATCTATGGTGTGAGGCTACAAATGACGTGACTTAGGAGACCCTAGATGGAAGAGTTCCATTAACAAAAGGGACCTCTTGTCTCATCTGCTTTCTAGACTACCCTCTCTCTAGACCACTCGCTGGCTGTCTTCGTCTCCTTGTTTTCAGTATGGAAACAAATTAAGAGGTTATAAAGATGTAGGTAAACTCGTAACCTGGCATGAACCTGGCACCAGAGCAAACATTTAGTCCAGATATGGACCCTGGGGCAGTGGTATAGATTAGGGGATGTGGGGGCCTCATGTCAGTGCCTGGATAGAGGGGAGTCACCAAGGCTTAAAGCCACAGGTGGCTTTTAACTTACTGCTTTAATGGACTAGCTCTTCCAAAATGCTTGTCCTTGTTTTTGCATAAATTTTTAAGATTCATTTCAGCTCTATTTGTTGGCAGTCTCTGGTCATATTAATAATTCTCTGGTCATATTACCCATTAATAAGAATCATTCTGTTGGGAACATTTCAGGTCTCCTCGAAAGTTTTGTTAGCATATCCCTCTCGGATGCCCCAGTTTGTGTTCCATTTTTGTCTTGTCACTCTACTTGCCCATTCTTTTATCCTTCCTAGTGACTCCCTCAGGGTGAGCAGCAGCAACCTCAGTCTTAGATGGGAATGTTATAATGCAAACAACTCTAAATTAAGTACAGTTTTATCTCTTCCCATACAGATAATAGTTTGTTAATATTTATTTAGTGTTGTACCGCTTATTTCAATGTACGGCAGGTTCTCCAGCAAGTGGATAACAAGTTTATTGCCTGTTTAATGAGCACGAAGACTGAAGAGGATGGTGAGGCAGGTAAGAATGGAGCTTAGCCTTGACTAATAACCAGCTGCTTTTCTCACAGGTTATTTTTTATATACAATATAGTTGCAATGATTTGGACAGATTAGGGAAAACCAATCAAAATTAATACTATGAAATGATAGTTTTATTTTTTTATTTTTTTTTTTGAGGGCAGTATCACTGGCCCTCACATGTGGGATCCGAACCGGGGCCACCGGCGTCCCAAGCCAGCTCCCAACCACCGCGCCACTTGGCCGGCCCGAAATGATAGTTTTAAAGTACATTTAGTTTTATATTCATACACACATAAGATACATGGGAAGTCATTAACAATAGTTACCTTGAGAGGGAGAATGGCAGTGGGCAAAAGGGGAATTTCATGTTTTACTCTTTAAAATATTTATATTGTTTGACTTTCAAATAATGTTTTCATGTATTCCCTTTATAATAATAGACAGTTTATGTAATGAACTATATTAAGTTTATTAAGAGTTAAATATAGGGCCGGCGAGTGGCGCGGTGGTTAAGCGCTGGCTTGGGAAGCCAGCGGCCCCAGTTCGGTCCCACATATGAGGGCCAGTGACACTGCCCTCAAAAAAAAAAAAAAAAGAGTTAAATATAATCTCTTGGTGACTTGCTTTAATGAAATAATAATAGTTTGTAAATAATATTACTCATTCAACAAATATTGAGTGTCTCTTGCATGCCTGGGACTGTATTAGGCACTAGGGATATAAGGTGGGAAAAAATATACAGGGAGGAGAAACAGATAATTACACAAATGTTAAAATTTTAACTCTAGTGTTAAGGAAGAGAGAAACAAGATGATATAAGAACCTGTATTGGGAGATTGATTTAGTCAAGGAGGTCAGGGAAGGTTTTCTTGGTAAAGTGAGATCTGAAGTATGAGTTAACGAGGTAAAGGAGAGAGGGAGGAGTATTCTTGACAGAGAGAATTAGCATATGCAATTGAAAACTTTTTGTTTTATTCGCTTTCTGATGTTTTTGTGGTGGCACATGTTACATCATATTTGCATTTGAGAATATTGCTCTGGTTGCAGTGTGGAGAATGGGTTGGGTGTGAGGGTGCAGTCCCAGTAACTGCAGGGAGACTGTTAGGAGGATATCTAAGAAATTATAGCTGAGACCAGGCTGGACTAGAGAAGTGAATTCATTGGAAAGATATTTAGGAGATAAAGTCAACAGGTTTTGATGATGGATTGGCTATGGGGAAGGTATATCAAAGATGACTCCTAGTTTTCTGACCCCCATAACTGAGTGGGTGTTGGAGGAGAAGCAGGCAGAGAGGGTGAAAATCATGAATTCAGTCTGAAATCTCTTTGAAATGTTCAAGAAGAGATGTCAAGAATGTGGTTGGATATTACAGACTAGAGAACAGGGAGATATGAATCTGAGTTTCAGCATAAAGTTGGTCATTGAAGTCATGAGAGTAACTTTTATTACCTAGAAAAAGAGGGAAGAGTGAGGAGAAGAGAGATTCTGAATCTAGAATAATCCCAGCATCTAACAGCTAGTTAGAAAAGGACGAACCAGCAAAAGAGGTAAAGGATCAGCTAGAGAAATAGAAAATAGACAAAGGTGGTGTTGTGAAGCTATGGCTTTGAACAGATGCTGCCAAGGGGTTAAATAAGGTGAGGACCAAAAATATCCTTTCCGTTTTGTGACAGTGGAGGTCCAGGACTTCAAGTGAGAGCTGCTTCAGACAAGAGGCCACAAGGGACTCAGAAATCTGTGATGGAAGAGGGGACTGAAAGAGGGCGAGGGACAGAGAAGGCAGATTGCCTTCTATGTCTTTAAGCTGGGAGACTCTTCAGCACATTGACAATGTTTGACACTGTAGGTTCCAGAAAAGACCCGAGTGGCTGAGAGCCCTGAGCACCAGTGGAGGAGCTGGCTCAAGATAGATGGCCCTGGGCAGGGGCTTCTACCATTTGAAAGCAGTCCATTCGCCTTGGATTTCAAAATACTCCTTTTTGGGCCGGCTGAGTGGCGCAGTGGTTAAGCCAGTGGCCCCAGTTCGGGTCCCACATGTGAGGGCCAGTGACACTGCCCTCAAAAAAAAAAAAAAAAAAACTCCTTTTTGCCTTATTTACTATGTAGATTTATCTAACAAATGTCATAATAGATCAAAGGAAAATTATCCTAAAGTTCTGTCATAATTATCATAAATACGGTATTAGAGAAGGTCAAATTATAGTAGTTTTACTGTTTCTAGAAAATGAATATTTTTTATAAAGTTTTGATTACCTGGAATTCTTTGTGAAAATACCAAATGGCACCTTAAATGGGTGTACCCACAAAACCTGCAGATGTTCAAGGAAGTAAAAGGGGCCTATTGAAATTTCTCTTGAGATTCTATATTACTGTATAGGCTAGCTGCCACTAAACAGTACTCTTAGATCTAAGTACATTTTTCTAAATCAAAATGTGTTTTACCAAAAGCAACCTATTCCTATAATTGACTTACTTTTATTTTAATATCTGCACATATTTTTGCAATGGACAAATATGGTCTTAAATTATAGTGAAATTAATGCCATACATTGACATTTTTTATTGCCTGTTTCTAACTACAATAAAATACAATTATTCAGTTATGATACCCTATAGAATAAGGATTCATTCATGTATTCTGTATATAATTATTGATTGCCTATTATGTGCCTGGTACTGTTACACATGCTGGGAATGTAACAGACAAAAATCCTTGCCCTTATGAAACTTCTATTTTATTATGTGGGAATATTAAAAATACAGCTTTTTACCTGAAACCAATATAAAATAATATTGAATGTCAACTATAGTTTTAAAAATGCATACACACACACACACACACACACACACACACACAGCTTTTAACATTAGTAAATTACCTTCATATATTCTGCTTCATTCAAGGGATGAAAAGTGTTTGAACAATATGTAGACTATAAACCATTCATCCAGAGTCAGGTACAGGATTGATTTTTCTGGGGTCACTGACCTTTGGTAATTCACATTGGCTCTATGTGAGGATACTCCCTCACAACTTCTTACTTATTCCATTGTCTTGCCCAATACAGGATATTAGTATTCATCACAACCAGCTGCAACTCCTCCTATCCTCAAAGGAGTTTAAAATTCAACATTTTGGGGCCTGTTTTTGTGGTTGAACACAATGTCAGAAAAATTATTTCCTTTTTTTTCTTTAAGTCTTAAGCTCTCATGCCATGAATTTGATTGTGTCATAGAAACAATTTTTTAATCTTTATAGAAATAGGAAGAACGTCCATTATCTGTTTTGATCAAATTCAAGAGAACTATTTTTTTAAAGATTTTTTTATTGGGGAATTGGGGAAGGGGAACAGCCAAGTTGTTGTCCTTCAATCTATTTTTTTTTTTTTTTTTTTTTTAGCTGTAGAGAGCAGTGTCACTGGCCCTCATATGTGGAATCCGAACCAGGGCCGCTGGCATCCCAAGCCAGCTCTTAACCAATGCGCCACTCGGCTGGCCCTGTCCTTCAATCTTAGTTGTGGAGGGCACAGCTAGCTCAGTTCCAAGTCCAGTCACCATCCGGCCACCCTCTGGCAGCTCACAGCCGCTCAGCTCATGGTGCCGTGTTCAATCTTAGTTGCGGGTGGACATGCTCTCACCAGCTGAGCCATCCTGCCACCTGTTCGCAACTCAGTGGCAGCTCAGCTTGGGCACAGCTCACTGGCCCATATGGGAATCAAACCAGTGACTCAGTTGCTCAGAGCTCACGCTCTTAACCAACTGAGCCACTTGGCCGGCCCCAAGTGAACTTTTATTTCAATATAATCAATAGCAATAAACCTTAACCCTCCAACCAAAAGTACTAAATTTACAAGCTAAAAAGATGTAGTAATGTAATTGAGAATCAGTCCTCCTGTCAGTGAAAAGAAGATTTTCCTATAGTTTGGGCTTTTTGGGTCAGGATATTCCTTTTTTTTTTTTTTTTTTAAGCTGAGCCATCCTGCCACCTGTTGGCAGCTCAACAGCAACTCAGCTCAGTCTGGCATTGAACCACTGTTGCTCAGAGCTCAGCTTGCACTCTTGAGCGGGCTCTTAACCAACTGAGCCACTCGGCCTCCCCTCTTGCACTTGAGAGTCTAAAGCCTTGCTACTCAAAGTCTGTGATTAGCATCATCACCTGGGAGTTTGTTAGAAATGCAGAATCTTATGTCCCACCTCTAACCTACTGAAGCAGAATCTGCATTTTAATAAGATCTCCAGATGATTTGTATGCCCATCCAAGTTTGAGAAGCCTGAGTCTAAAGCAAGGCAAACTGTGGCTGGTGGGCCAGATCCAGCCATCACCTGTTTTTGTACAGCCAGGGAGATAATACTTGTTTTTACATTTGTAAACAATTGGGGGAAAAAGCAAAAGAATATTTCTTGACACATTAAAATTATGTGAAATTAACATTTCAGTGTTTTGTCCATAAATAAAGTTTTATTGAAACAGCTACAATATTCACATATTGTCTATGGCTTTTGGTTCAAAATGAATAGCTGAGTAGTTGTGACAGAAACCATGTGTCCCAAAAGCCTAAAATATTTACTGTCTATCCCTTAACAGGAAAAATTATTGACCTCTGATCTAAAGTGTAGTAGAATTACAGTCTTCATGGGTTCCAGAGTGGCTCGCAAATCAAGGTCACCTGATTATAACAATGTATTCTTTAATGATCCTTCATTGTATCAAATTTGAATTAATACAGCAAAATCAGTATTTAAATATTAAGAATGTAGGGCTTTAACCTTGTTTTATAAATGAAATACTAACGAACTAAAGAGTTTTTTTTAATTTTATTGGGGAATTGGGGGAGGGGAACAGCACTGGGGAATCAGTGAAGGGGAACAGACAAGCTGCTTTCCTTTTGTTCTTCAGTCTAGTTGTGGAGGACATCACTTCACTGGCCCATGTTGGTATTGTGATCATTGCGCTTTACCCAGCTGAGGCAGTCAGCTGCAGGTCATTGGACAGCTGCTCATGCCACTCATAGTAGCTCATGGCAGCCCACTGCCACAAGGGCTGCAGCCTACACTGTCACCGGCAACTCCCGGGAGCCCAGCTCCAGGTCGAGCTGCCCATTCACCATGTTAGATGTAGAGGGCGCAGTGTCACTGGCCCATGTGGGATCCGAACTGGGGCCATGCTGCTCAGAGCTGGCGTCCCAAGCCAACTCTTAACCAACATGCCACACGGCCGGTCCAAGACTTTTTCATCTGAGATAAATTTGTTATAGTTTTCCACATAATTTCGGGTTTTTCAGGAAATAAAAGATACAATTTTTACTACTCTGTATGTTTGTTTCTCTTATGCTCATGTTGTTAAATAGTTAGAATTAACCTTTTTCTCCCTCAGTACAACGATTATTTTAACCTTGATTTGAGAATTTGAAACTCCAGTAATCCTTGCTAATCTTGTAGGTGGAAACTTGCTAGTCTTGGTGGATCAGCATGCTGCCCATGAGCGTGTCCGTTTGGAGCAGCTTATTATTGGTAAGGATCTGTTTGGGATTGGAAAAGATGTGAGACTCCCCAGCAGAATTACCATATTTTGCCGTGTATAATGTGCTTCTGTGTATAATATGCACCCATGTTTTTGGCCTAAAGTTACAGGGAAAAATCTCGTTTTAATTATTTAATTCAAATTTTTATTTGTTTACATTTAGCTACTTGTTTTTTGTATTATAAAGGAATCTTGGCATTTATTTATTTATTTTATTATTATATTTTTAGCTGAGCCATCCTGCCACCTGTTGGCAGCTCAGCGGCAGCTCAGCTCGGGCTGGGCATCAAACTGCTATTGCTCAGAGCTCAGCTCCCACTCTTGAGCAAGTTCTTTTTTTTTTTTTTTTTTTAAAGATTTTATTGGGGAATCGGGGAAGGGGAACAGACAAGTTGCTGTCTTTTTGTTCTTCAGTCTAGTTGTGGAGGACATTGCTTCACTGGCCCATGTTGGTATCGTCATTGCATTCTTCCCGAATGAGGCAGATGGGTCGCTGGCCTCTGGATGGTCTCTCACCGTGGCTATTGGCAGCTCACGCTGGCTGCTGGCTGCTCACGCTGGCTGCCGGCCACTCACTGTAGCCTATGGCAGCCCACTGCAGCAGGGGCTGCAGCCTACACCATTGCCGTGGCTCGCACAGCCCAGCTCCAGGTGGAGCTGTTGTTAGCTGTAGAGGGCAGTGTCACTGGCCCTCATATGTGGGTCCGAACCGGGGCCGCTGGCATCCCAAAACCAGCTCTTAACCAATGCGCCACTCGGCCGGCCCTTGAGTGAGCTCTTAACCAACTGAGTCACTTGGCCGGCCATTAGCATTTATTTTTTAACATATTATGATGCAAGAAATTTTATGTAACAAATAATTACAAAACACAAGGACAGATGCAAGGAATTCGTAACAAATTTACGATATTTATGCATCAGAGAAGGCCAAGAACTCTTTGTCAATGCAAGTTCCTTGTAAGTTCAACAAAACTGATTATCATATTACAAGGTATTATTTTACATATGGATATCGTTATTGATTTCTAGAGTTGCACTTTTAACTCATAAGCATAAATAAAAGATTTAAAAACATTTATATAAGTACGAAATTAGTACTACCCATGTATAATACGCATCCTCATTTTTCCCTTACAAATTTGGGCAAAAAAAGTGTGCATTATGTACGGCAAAATACAGTAGTATACCTGACAGAGTTTTTCTAACTGGGACTATTGTGAGGAAAGATGAATTGTATGTTTAAAAAATTAAGCTGATGGCCTCTGGTTTGGCTTCTTTTATAACTGGAAGAATGTAGTAGTTTAGTCTACTAATTCAAACATGGGTCTTACTTATATTGTCAAAGATATATTTACTGTATATTTATCATCAACCCTAAGGCTTGGGTAGCTAAGGATTAGGCAACTTCATTATGACATCTGGCCATAATGCCCATGTCATCTTGATATACCTTCTGCACAGTTCATCAAGCAGAGACCACCAGCAGCTCAGAAGGCCCAATAAATTGTATACATTTTAAATTTTAACTTGTATTTGAATAGGTAGTATAATCAAAAATCAAAGAAATTCAAGTCTGGAAAGTTCAGAAGGGAATATAATAATAGTCTTTCTACCCTTGCCCCTCACCCCACCTCGTTACTCTCCCCAGAGGCAACCAGTGTCACTAATTTGTTATGTACCCTTCCAAAGTTATTATGTGCTTTTTAATCCTTGCTACCCTTTTTCCCCCATTATGATGCAGTGTGTTGCCCAACAGTTAAAATATACCAAGAAAATCTTTACTCCTGTGGTCAAGTAATTAAAAAAAAAACCCTAATGTCAAAGAGTTAGGTGAGGACCTAGGGAGATATTTCATAGACTAGAATGGCAGTGTTACTTCCATGTTCAATTTTCCTCATAAAATGAAGACCTAATTGTTGGAAACGATACAGTAAAAACAGCATCAAAAGCAGTTACCTGCTATGGGCGCTGGACCATTTGAGAAGAGTGCTACTAACTCTCTTCAGAGGCTGGGAAACCCTTCTGAAGGAATGAGGAAGCCTTCTTGAGCCATAAGACTTATATGTAGTAAGCCCATTTTATTTCCTCAGCAATCCACGTTATTCACTTCTGTTATTAAAACCACATTTATTGACTATCTACAGGAACATTGCATTGTTCATTTGAATGTAAGATTTAAGCCTTAGATTTCTTATTCTGTAAAATACTGCTAAAATGAATAAACAGACTGGAGATTTACTAGTTTGACTTGAATAATGGAAATCCAAAGCCTAAAACTGAGCATTGAACACATAGTCACCACATGGCTGTGCCTTAACATGCTTCCTTTTTATCTGAATCTAGAAGACTTCACTTCCTGCTCTTAACCCATTCATTTTTCTCCCAAAAGATTCCTATGAGAAGCAACAGCCACAAGGCTCTGGTCGGAAAAAATTATTGTCTTCCACGATAAGTCCTCCACTAGAGATACCAGTGACCCAGGAGCAAAGGAGACTCTTACGGTTGGTACCATAGGGGATGTGATGGTGGTGGTGTAAATTCTCAAAATAATTCTGTGAAGTATAAGCATAACTATTGTTCCTTTTTTTAGATGAGTCACCTGAGACCAAGAGAGGTTACATGACTTGTTCAAGGTCATAACAACTGTTAAGTGGTGGAGCAGGCACTCAGAGGCAGGTCTTCTGACTCCAAATGCTGTTATTTCCACTATATCGCAGCTGTTGAGTATAGGATAGCATTTCCTTGATAATTTTTTCCAGCAGTTGGCTTAGAATACTCTTACCATTTCTTGGAACAGGCAGTGTTTATGCTGTGCTGGTTCTGAAAGCAAAGTTACTACAGTAATTGCTTCCATTCTGCTTTGTCTCGATGCTTTCTAGATTCTTAGCTTTCATTACCATAATCATACCAGGAAGAAAGTAAAACACGGCCACAAGAAGGGGGCAAATCATACAGTGAATCACAAGATAGGCCATTTTCCCACTTTGGGCAGCACAAATTATTGGAAACGAAAAAGAGTGAATTGTCTCTGAATTTATTTCAGGTTTGGGAATATGCCACTGCCAATAAATCTTTTTCCCTGGGGCATAATTTATATGAGAGGCAGATCCATTTATTTACATCCCATTAATCAGGATTTCTCAGTTCCTGGGGCTGTTAATTGCTTCCCTGCTTTTATGCTGATTCAAAACACTCTCAGCCCTTTTATTTGTGCCAAATTCCTTCAAGTGCCAGCAAGAGAAGTTAGCAGTTCCTTAGTAAAGAATAAAAACTTAGGGACAAGACTGAGAAACAAATTGATTCTCTCAATGGAAAAGAGAAGATAATGAAGGTTACTGTAATTCCAAAAGGAAATTTGGTAATAAAATCCTAAACAAGTACCCATAAGTGTGAGAAAAACAGTATAATTTTTAGAGCTTATAGCAACTTTTGAGAAACTCAGGTATTTGAATGAAGTAATGAAATGTGAATGAAGTAATACTTTTATATTTGAGGCTGTAATACTTTGACATTTGAGATTCTCTCTTTAGGTGTTACCACGAAAATCTGGAAGATCTGGGCCTTGAAATTACATTTCCAAACACTAGTGGCTCTCTGGTCCTTGTAGGAAAAGTACCACTCTGCTTTGTAGAAAGAGAAGCCAATGAACTTCGAAGAGGAAGGTCTACTGTGACCAAGAGTATCGTGGAGGTAAGACATAGCTGCAGATGTTGAAAGTGATGAGTAATAGTAACCTCCTATTTTATTTAGAAACTCTCTGTAATCATCCTTTATTCAGTAAGCATTTATGAAATACTTGCTCTGTGCCAGGTACTAGAGAATCAAAGATGGATTAGCTCAAGATGATGAAGAACATTTAAATAATTATAATATAATGAAATTTGGGCAGTGGAAGTATGTTCAAAAGTGCTATGGAAATACAGAATGGTTACTGTGCCCAGGAGGGTGGAGGTCAGGTTTTTTTTTGGAGGAGTCTTGTAGAACTGCAGGAGCCTACTGAGTACAGATGAGGGGAGAGGGGCATTCTGGACAGAGCAACAGATATTAGAGAGTTGATGCAGATCCTATGTGTAGGGAACTACCAATATATATGACTCGAATTAAGATATGTATGAGGTAGCGGTGGGACTAGATGAGGCTAGATAGGTTGTCAACACCAAATCATAAGGGATTTAGCATATTCTGCTAAGTAGTCTGCATTTCATCCCGAGAAGACTGAGATACATTTTAGCACTGCATTTATTTTATTTTTAATCTTTTTATTTTTTAAAAAGATTTTATTGGGGAATTGGGGGAGGGGAACAGCGTTGGGGAATCGGGGAAGGGGAACAGACAAGTTGCTGTCCCCCTGTTCCTCACTCTAGCTACGGAGATGTTGCCTCACTGGCCCATGCTGGCATCATCATTGCACTCTTCCTGGATGAAGCAGATCCATCGCCAGCCTCTTGATGGTCGCTCACCGCAGCTATTGGCAGCTCACGCTGGCTGCTGGCCACTCACTGTAGCCCATGGCAGCCCACTGCAGCAGGGGCTGCAGCCTACACCATTGCCGGGGCTCATGCAGCCCAGCTCCAGGTGGAGCTGTTGTTAGCTGTAAAGGGCAGTGTCACTGGCCCTCATGTGGGACCGAACCGGGGCCGCTGGCTTCCCAAGCCAGCTCTTAACCAATGCGCCACTCGGCCGGCCCTAGCACTGCATTTTAAATATGAGGCCATGATGTGTTTTAGTAAAGGTCTCGAAAGTGGCTTCTGGGAGGTGGCATTGGGGGTGTTGACGAAAACTATACTTCTTACTTATGTGTTTCTTTTCATTTTTTTACAACATTTCATTTTGTCTTTGTTGCCTTTTCTGTTTTCCTTTTCTGTTTTCTATTGGTGTTTTATTCATTTCTCTTTTTTTTCTTCTCCTTGTTTAGAAATTGAATTTTAGTCTGCATACTTAACAAAGTTGAAAAGTAATTTGTTTCTGTTTTCTTCCTAAACTGCACAAAAATCTTCCATCGCTCCTCTACCATCTTTCATGTTGTTGCCTATTTTAAGTACATGGTGTTTTTAATCCCCCTGGAAGTCATTAATTTTATATTCAATATTTATTTAAATTAACCAAAATGTTTAACAGAGTTTTCATTTACTGTTGCTTCTTGCATCCTACTTTGTGTTCTGTTTTTTTATTGAAGTAAATCTCTTAAAACTTCTTTTATTAAGAGTCCATTAATGATAAACTGTCTTTGAAAATACCTTTGTTTTGCCTTCATACTTACGTGATTGTCTAGCTACCGTATTGTGAGTTATCCCTCAGCATTTTGAAAATATTCTGTTTCTTTTGACATTCCATTTTTGCTCTTAAAATCCATTGTCAATCTAATCCTCATTACTATGTAGGTAATCTGATCTTCTCTTGCGTTGCCTTTAACATTTTCTCTTTGTTTTTGGTGTCCTGCAATTTCCCTATGATGTATCTTTGTTTGGATTTATTTTCATTTCCTTCTTGAGATTCATCATACTTCTTCACTTTGGAAAATGTACAGTTATTATCACTTCCAACACTACTTCTTTCCTCATTTCTTGCCTCCTAGGAATCCTGTGAGATGTCTCCTGGACCTTATCTATTTTTCATGTCTTTTAACTTCTCTTTCATATTTTCTGTTGTTTTATTTCTCTGTGATGCATTCTGGGAAATTTCCTCCTTTATCTCCCAGTGAACTAAATTTTCTTCACCTGCTATTTAATTAGATGTTTAACTTGTCCAGTGAGTTTTTTATTTTAATTACTATATTTTTTATTCCTAGAATTTTTATTCGGTTCTTCTGAAATTTATCTGTTCTTCACAGTGTCCCATTTTATTCATTATGGTTTCTTACTCCTTCATCTCAATCTCTTTCTGTTTGGAGCATAGGCAAATCCACGTCAACTTAGTGTACCATTTTTCTAGAAATTTGAATTACTTTAGTAATATCTAAAAATAAAAATTAGAAGATAGATTTAGTGGATAAATTGTGGGATAGATTAATATGGGAAAGATTTGAAGTAGGGAGAGCAGCTGAGATGCTATTGCACTGGTTCAAATAGGAAAAATTGAGGGTTGGACTAAGTCAATAGCAGTGGGAATGGAGAGGAAGGACATATTTGAAACATAATTTGGAAGGTGGAAGGGGCCGGCCGAGTGGCTCAGTTGGTTAAGGGTTTGCTCAAGAGTGCCAGCTGAGCTCTGAGCAATGGCAGTTCGATGCCCAGCCTGAGCTGAGCTGCCAAAAGGTGGCAGGATGGCTCAGCTAAAAACAAAAAACAAACAAACAAAAAATTTGGAAAGTGGAATGAAGAGGACCTGGTAAACAATAGAACATAAAAGGGATAAAGGAGAAAAGATAAATAATGATTCTGAGGGTTCTAGCTAGGATGACTGGAAGGATGGCGGTGCCATTGACAGAAAAATGAAGTGGAGGAGGACTATGCCCGCCTGGGGAGTTCAATTCTGAGCCTAGATTTAGATGCACTGAATGTGCTTTCAAGTGGGGATGTCTAGTAGACAGGCAGACTTACAGACCTAGCACTTGGGAGATTAGTCTGGGCTATACATATCTATTTGAGAGTTAATAGTGTATATATTTTGATAACATCAGAAGCTGGAGAAGGGTCTAAAGGAAATGAGATTGTCCAGGGAGAACATGAAGAATAAAAAGAGAGAAGAGCAAAGGATAGAGCCTCTGGAATACCAGCATTCAGGGTATATAAGTTTTGGCCAAGGTCTGGAAAGCTCCTGCTGAAAGGAAGAAATGGAAAGGGTCATTGAATATATTTGGTCAGGGGGTGGGAATGGGAAAAAAGTAATATTGCCAAAGTCAAGGGAAATTTTAAGCAAAAATGAAATTGTTAACAAGAGCAAGTTGGATTTGGCTATTATGAGGCATCAGTTACCTTGTGGAGTCATTTCCTGGGAGCCGGTGGGGCAGAAGACAGACTATTGGGGTCAGGAGTGAGTGAAGGGAGGGGATGTGGAGCTGAGTAGACCACTTTTTCAAGAACTGCAGAAGAGAGAGGGTGGTAGTTAAAGGTTAGGGGTAGTTGGGAAGTGTGGGGCAGGACACAAGGTTGAGGAAAGATTTTTGTTTGTTTCAGGTGGGAGAGACGTAAGGGTGTTTGTAGGCTAAGGGTGAGAAGATATTGGAGAGGCAGACGCAGTTAACAGAGTCAGCTGTTGTATTACCTTGATTTTACCCTCTCCAAAATTGCCCTTTGATCAGACAACCTTTGTTGTGTTTTCAACAGCCTTTTCTCCCAACAGAGCTTAGTTTTTTCTAAGGCTCTCCTCCAAATTGTCTTAAATCCAAAAGATAGGATCTGTTAGAATCTTCTATTGTAATTCAGATTCCTAAGTATTTAACCAGAAAGTTACAATAAACACTTTTCCTAAATAAAAACTTTAAAGACTACTGGTCAGGAGTTTACTTCAAATTGAAACTTTCAAATCGAAAGTTTCAGAAAATCTTGATTATGTTAACTCAGGCTGATCAGGAGAGATTTTGTTGTTTCCTCATGAAGCTACAATAGCTTTGGTGTCTTGAAGAAAAAGTAACTACGTGGATCCTAGCAGTTTTGAAAGATTGCTAATACATCTTTCTATAAAGTTCTATCCTCTAGCCTGATGAATGAACCTTTTTGATATTACCTAAATTACTTAGCATTATCTGAAACCAATTTTAAAAAATGTTTATTTCACAATAAAAGAATTAAAAAAAATTACTTAGCATTAATGAAACCACTGAAATATGAAATGAACAGAGAATAAGATCCATCCCCCCTCACCCGGCTTATAAACTTGTTTTACAAGTTCCAGATATACAAGCATAAGACAGAATAGCAAGGAAGTTAGATTCGATCTGTATCTGTACTAAGCTTCGTTAGTGGGTCAGGTATTATGAGACATCATTCTCTATGTTTGGGAAAATACATGGCTTTTAAAAAATACATAGTAGCTACCACCTAGCTCTTAGTAACTATGCATATTTATCATCATGGTGGACTAGAGTGTACATGAAGGAGGAGAGAGTTTTCTGAGCCTGGTTTAAAAACGAAAATCTACCATGTTGTAACCTTAGGAAACTAATTTATACGTAGCCATTTCTAGGAGTAAAGAAATCCTGTGTTTTCTTATAAAGAAATTATTAAATGTGCATATCTCAAAACAGTTTTTTACCTTCAGTGGTTAAACAAATTGGTAGCATGAAATAATGCCTGTTTTCCATTTCTTTAAAGTCCTTTTGTAAATATTAACATCTGCAGGGATATAACCATTGAAAAGGCTGCCCTCAGGACAGAGATATGGTACTGAGGAGAAACTCCTCAACAAAATGCCTCTGAAAATAAGCTTTTGATCTGAAGGGAATTGTCCAAAACAAAAGAAAGCCCATGGGAACTAAAGTGACTACTTCTGTTTATGATATTTAAGCAAGTGTTATACTGAGGGCGCAGTTGTATTGATGACTGACTGTCGTGTATTTATTCTGTTTCTTTGTAATATTACACTTGTTCTGGCTGAGATTATAAATACAAACAGCCTTGCAGTGTGACGCCTCCCTGAAGTTTAGAGTCAGTTGACTCATCAAGGCTCTCCACTCAACAGTTACATAACCTCATGAGTTGATGAGCTATCTCTGGTGGAAGTCTGAGTAGCTAAATATGTCCTCTCTTCAGTAACAGTTCTATTCAGTTGTCTTGTATTGTCTATGTACTTTGAATGTCTATTCAGTTGTATTTAATATTCAACAAATAAATTATTTGCACTTAAGTGCTTTATTGCTGGAACTCTGTCCTTCAGGAAGCACATTTTAAAGAAGAAAATTGAGATATTTTGTAAACTGTCATGGGATAAGTGTAACATAGCAGTAGATTAATGCCTGTTTTCCTTTTTGCTTTGTAGGAACTTATTCGAGAACAAGTGGAGGTACACCTCTCTCTTATTTGGGCGTTTCACACAAAAGGCCCCATTGCCCCGTTTCCTTTTCCCATTAATAAAGAATGTGTTTATGCATTAGCTGCTCCAGACCACAGGAGGCATCCAAGGGACTTTGCCACTGACTGTCCAGAAGGTGTTGGCATCCCAAGCCTGCCATGGTAAGACTCAGCACGCCAACCTTCGAGTGCACTGGCAGGGGTGCAGCAGTTATGAAAGAAGTAGAAGGCACATTCACTACTCATCTCATGGAGGGTGCAGTGTAGATCAAGAAACATAATACATTAAAAATGAACATTAAAAAATTACTATTACAAAGCAAAATACCAACACATATGTGTACATAATGGAGAATAACTTATATGTATGGAAGAGTAATTCCCAGAGGAGATGCATAGTGAGTCAAGTTTTGAATGAGGGAAATGGACTCATAGGAGGAAAGGGAAAGTTACTACAGGGGGAGGAAATGGCCTGTACAGAGACCCAGAGGCTCAAACAAATTAGTTCTATGAGGAGTAGCAAAGAGTATCAAGAAATTCAGCTCGTAAGAAAGAGTAGAAGCCTAGAAGGTCACAAGAAAACCTTTAGATTTTATACCGAAGGCATTAGCATCTTTGAAGTTTCTTAGTCAGGTAACATGATAAAATACAGAAAATAGTATTGAATGAATTTACTTTAGGGATTATGACAGCTACAGAATCCCCTGCAACTATCACTTGACCACAGTGGGGTCTCCACTCTACTGACAGCCCACCCCCCCCAGTTTCATGTCCTGCAACAACCTTCTCTCTTCACATCCAGCTTTTTCCAGATTAGTAACCAGTCACTCATTAACCTGTCTCCTACAAATATCCTAAGCTCCTTCACCCCTTTATCCTATCTTTACTCATCTACTCCATCACCAAATTTCACCATCCCTACCTTCAGAATGTATCTTAAATCATCTGATGTGATCTGTTTCCACTGCCACCTCCCTAGTTCTTGCCACTATTGAGTCCTCTTATTTAATCTCTTCCCCACATACATTCTGGCTGCACTTCAAGTCTTTCTTCCCTCAGCAGCCAGAGGAATCTTTTTTTTAAATCTGTATTTTGTTTTTAATTATCTTAAGTCTTAGGATCACATAATTTACAATTTTGTGCCGATGGTGGTCTGTTCTCTACTTTAATCCTTCTAGTGAGTTGACAAAAGCACCATTACTAATCATATGTATACAGTAGTTATACAGTTGTGTTTTTGAATAGCTGTTTAAAAGACAATCCTGAATTTTAACTTAGTCTGACTTAGTAAAGAATTCACAAGCAAAGTTTGCTACTATCTCTTGTCATGCTGAATTTTAAAAACTTCTGACCTTATAGATCATCTATAAAATGTGAGAAGTGTTAATTATTCTTTATTTGATATTATTCATAAACCACACTAAAATGCCTTTCATTAAGTAAAAGGCAACAGTTTAGATCCAGGGAATTTTAATTAAATTGGCCTAGGTAGGACCAAAAAGATAAAGCACCCACTGCCAGTTTATCTTCAGCCCTTCCTTGCCGTTTCACAGGCTAATGAATACAATTTGAAACACAAGCCAGTCTGGCTGTTCTATAAGACAGTGAAGGGATTTCCTCAGCAGTTAAACATATTCATATAACCAGTTATATAAATCTAAATATAAATCCAGTCTCCTTCAGGTTTTGAGATGTCATTCACTGTCTCTGTGAGAATTTGAACGTGACTCATCAAATCCAGTCATACCATTAGAAGGAAAAACAGTGATAGCACTTGCTGAACCAAATTACCATCCATGTTTGGAAAGCTCATATCCATTTAACCACAAGCCAATCGTATATAAACCAGGACTGTCCAAAAGAAATGTTCTCTCAGCCATTCATGGTCTGAATTCTGGTGTATGAGATCAATTTAAATATTGTACACATAAAAACAGTGCTGAGAGCCAGCCGAGTGGTGTAGTGGTTAAGAGATGGCTTGGTACACCAGCTGCCCCGGTTCAGATCCCACATGAGGGCCAGTGACACTGCCCTCTACAGCTAAGATGATGAACAACAGCTCCACTTGTAGCTGGGCTGCTGTGAGTCCCCAGGACTGCATAGCTGCAGCCCCTGCTGCAGTGGGCTGCCATAGGCTACAGTGAGTGGCCAGCAGCCAGCGTGAGCGGCTGGTAGCTGGTGTGAGCTGCCAAGAGCCACTGTGAGCAGCCGTACAGAGGCCAGTGATCTATCTGCCTCACCCGAGAAGAGCGCAATGATAATACCAACATGGGCCAGTGAAGCGACATCCACCACAACTAGATTGAAGAACCAAAGGACAGTAACTTCGCTGTTCCCCTTCCCCGGTTCCCCAACGCTGTTCCCCTCCCCCAATTTCCCAATAAAATCTTTAAAAAATAAAAAACGGTGCCGAGATATTTGTTTTGTAATAAATAAGGCAGTGGCCAACCGTTACACCTTAGTAGCTTTTTAAAAAATATTTTATTGGGGAATTGGGGGAGGGGAACAGCGTTGGGGCACCAGGGAAGGGGAACAGACAAGTTGCTGTCCTTTTGTTCTTCAGTCTAGTAGTGGAGGACATTGCTTCACTGGCCCATGTTGGTATTATCATTGTGCTCTTCCCGGGTGAGGCAGATTGGTTGCCAGCCTCTGTACAGCCACTCACAGCGGCTCTTGGCAGCTCACACTAGCTGCCCGCCACTCACTGTAGCCTATGGCAGCCCACTGCAGCAGGGGCTGCAGCTATGATGTCTCACAGCAGCCCAGCTCCAGGTGGAGCTGTTATTCACCATCTTAACTGTAGAGGGCAGTGTCACTGGCCCTCATATGTGGGATCCGAACTGGGGCTGCTGGCATCCCAAGCCAGCTCTTAACCAACATGCCACTCGGTGTGACTCTTAACATTTTTTTTTTTTTTTAGCTGAGCCATCCTGCCACCTGTTTGCTGGCAGCTCAACGACAGCTCAGCTCGGGCTGGGCATTGAACTGCTGTTGCTTAGAGCTCAGCTCGCACTTTTGAGCAAGCTCTTAACCAACTGAGCCATTCAGCCTGCCCTCCTTAGTAGCTTTCTGAGATAAGCTATCAAGTCTGCCCTTTCTACAGTCTTCTTAATGTCAGTAAAGATCGTTTTTGTTCCAGGATGTACTTCTTAGCATTCTCCAAATACTCCATCAATGTCTCCTCTCCCCAGGTGATGCCTTTGTTCTTGTTGCCATCTGAGTCACCCAGAGCCCTGACCTGTCTTTCGCCCAAATAGAGCATGACATTTGGCCAGCTCTTGTGCTTGCCTCCTTTTCCCACAGTATGGCACTGGGAACACTTCTGAACAAAAATCTTCTTGCGCATCTCAACATCACTCATTGTTAAATTGTTTTTTTCGTTTTGCGCACTACAGACTCATGCTCGCAAGCCAGTTGTCCTGCTCTTTCCGGAGGAATCGTCTTGAAACATCCCCCTCAACATGTCATTCTTCTAACTAAATGTGTCACGACTATTCATTGTTCTTCGGATAAAAACTTTATTTACCATGGCCTGCAAGGGTCTTCATGGTCTGGCCCTGCCTGCCTCATCTCATAGCACGTGCCACTTTGCCCTTTACATTCCAGCCTACTTCTCAATCTTGTTCTTGTGTTTCCGCACTTCTGCACGTGCCTTTTTCCTGTCTGAATGCCTTTCTACCCCTTCAATTATCATGTCTTTCTTTACGTAAGGCTTCAGATTAAGTATTTTTTGCCAGGAAGGCCTTCCCTAATCTCCTAAACTGGGTTCGGTTTTCCTATTATATATTCATTCTTACCCTATATTTTATAATATAATACTTATAATTTAAATATATAATACAAATCTGTAATTTAATTTATAACTTAAATTATTGTGTAATTATTTACGTACTGTTTGTCTCACCTATTAGACTTATTAGATCATAAGCTTCACGAGGGTAGAGACCATCTTTCTCACTCACTGCCGGGCATAGCCCCTAATACACAGTATATACTTATAAATATTTGTTAACAGAGTGAATTAATATATGCATAAAGGCAGGTGCTGACAGGATGAGAGTTGAGATTAGGAAGGTTATTACAGAAATAGAAAAAAGCACATAAAATAGACATCATAGTGACCAGCGATCTTGGTCATAGATTGGCTATGGACAGAAGATGACCTCAATTTCATAACCCTGGAAGAAGTAGGCAGACAAGTGCTCTTGTGTCTTTGAGAAAAACCCTGACTGCAGAAGCCTAACAAGTTAGGGAATGCCTCTGACAGGGATTAGAAAGACAAGGGCTCCACAAGGAAAAACTGAGAGACAGGGCAGTCCTGAGGCCTGAGTTGCATCCATGGCCGTAGTGCCAATTTCAAGCAATATTAAAGTCACATGAAAGAAGCCTAAGAAACATTTTACTTTTCCCAGATACTTGGCCCTGACCCAGGGTCAGCCTTCGTTTCCCACCATGTACACCATAACCTCCTTGCTTCTGTCTTTCGTTTAGGGGCCATTAAGTTTAATGACAGCCTGAGTACAGAGGAGAGCTGTCGCCTTATTGAAGCTCTGTCCTGGTGCCAGCTGCCTTTCCAGTGTGCTCATGGGAGACCTTCCATGCTGCCATTGGCTGACATAGACCACTTGGAGCAGGAAAAACAGGTACCGGAATGACCAATGGGAGAAGAGGAAACAAAGTTTATTTTCTGTTTCTTTTCCCATTATCCAAATGTAATCTCTCATAATCGTTTCTAAAATATGAGAGTTTTGAAAAATATGCACTGGAAGTTTTATATGAAGTCTCGCCATTTCATCTCCTAGCTCAAATTCAAAATGGAAGTTAGGCTGAACTGTCAGATTATACACTTCATGCATTTGGATTTTTTTAAGCTTAACACATGTGCAAACTGAACATCTGTTGCCTACTCACTCGAGGTTTGATAAGATGCAGAAGTTCTCTCTGGGGCTACAGAACGTGGGTAGAAACACAGCAAATTCACTGCTGGCAAAAATAACCTAAACAGCCAGTTGCTCCATGCTACTTGCTGGAAATGGTAGCCATCTCCAGGGATCTCTAGAGTTAAGATTGGGGGATCATTGGGCAGGGAACCAAGCTTAGGAGATTTCCACATTAGGCTCTGGCCCTGATGACTCAGCAGCCCGCAAACTGCACTGATGTGGATATTACAATAAAGGCACAGAGTGGCTTAAATTAAAGAACACGCTCTGTCCTTTTTATAATCTTAAATGAAACAGAATATGAGGGCATAATTGGAATGTTCGTGTTGCTGCTTTCCAAAACCTTTTGCTTACCTTTCCTGCTAAGGGCTATAAAGTCCTTTCCTGCATGGAGCTTTCAGGTACTTGTGTTTTCTGACTCACCCAGTAGATGTTATTCCATTAAAAACTTTTTAGGGCCAGCCAAGTGGCGCGATGGTTAAGTGCTGGCTTGGGAAGCCAGCTGCCCCGGTTCAGTCCCACATATGAGGGCCAATGACACTGCCCTCAAAAAAAAAAACTTTTTGTTTCACATGACAATGTCCCTATTCTTGAAGAGATGGGAATCTCTTATCTTAAGAAAATCTGTAATATTTTCTGAAGCAGGAAATTAGCTGTCTAAACAGATTTGAATAGTCATAATTAGGAAATATTTATATGCTACTTGGCTTTTTCTACTGGTAATTGGAGTTCTGTTTCTTCCACATAGACTAAACCCAATCTTGCAAAACTTCGTAAAATGGCCCAGTCCTGGCATCTCTTTGGAAAAGCAGGAGGATGTGATAGAAGACAAAGCCTGCAGGCATCCATGCCTCCTTGTGAGCCACCATGAGAACAGAATTATGATCCATAAGGAGCCAAAGGGATGCTAACTGGATGCCTCTGGGCAGACAGCATGAAGAGCAGGCACAGGCAGAGTCTTGACTGAATCGGCCTGTGCACACGAGCCACACACCAGTCCTGCTGGAGCAGAGGATCCCGCTAGTGAAGGAGCCAGATGGAATTCAAGCTTAAAGACAGCTCATTCATCTGCATCCAGGGACACAGGAGGCTGCCCTATAATATCTATTTTTTTGTAACTTATTTAGGGATAAAATTTAATGATTGTCTTCTTCTCTGGTTGGTTGGCTTATGGTTTTCTTGGGGGGGGGATATTTTTGGTTTTGTTTTGCAATTTCTTCCAGCTCATAGTTTGCACTAGTTTAATTATCTTATGCTGAACTCCCAGGGATCAAGTCCGCCTTCCCAGACTGCCCACAGCCATGCTCCATTGGTTTGCTCCTTTCCTCGGTCTTCTTCACTTCCCTCTGCCGCTTCTTTGCATCCTAAATCTCAGGCTTAAAGAGTTTCTTTACACTCAATAAAAATGCTGTCTGTAGTCTTCCATCAAGCCTGTAGTTAGATTATTTTAGGGATAAAAAAACTATTGATTGGGCCGGCCAAGTGGCGCGGTGGTTAGGCGCTGGCTTGGGAGGCCAGCGGCCCCGTTTTGGGTCCCATATATGAGGGCCAGTGACACCTCCCTCAAAAAAAAACAAAATGAAACAAAAAACTATTGATAAAGAGAAACAAGGACAAGGATAGAATAGAGAAAATGTAAAGTCCTTCTCCTGTTTTTTTGTTTGTTTTATTGACTTTTTAAAAACCCAGACTGATGTTGTTTATATCCCAAACCAGTTAAATGGTGAAAGTACTATGAGCTTGTTTCTAAAATATGATTTTTTTGTACTTTATAAAGTATCTCTTTATGCGAAAGCAATTTTCACATCAAAATGCAGCATTTATTCTTTCAGCCTAACCAGAGGTGTTCTCTGCATTTTTTCAGGAGACAGGGTTCTTTTGGTCCCTTTCAAATTATATCTTGGTTTTATTACAATGTGCCTATCTAATGGCCTCATAATTTCATTTGGTACCAGGACTGATCTTTCTACAAATGACACTCTTAATCTATATTTACCCCCACCTATTTAGATGACTTGATTTCTGGTTAATAAGACTTAACAGACCAAAATCCTATTGAAGGAAAGCAAAAGAGCAAAAAAACAGCTGGTAATGTTTATTGCAACTGGGATGCTGTACAATGAGAAAGATGTTGCAGTGAGAACTTCCACTTTTGTATTTCCTGACCAGCCTGCTCAAATTGGCCTTTGTATCAATGGAATTATTTTCCTCATTTTTTAATACAGGAAACAAATTTGTGCTCTTGGAAGAAAAGTTTGTTTGCCAGAAGCCCTGCAGTGATTCTTACAGGAGCAATGAAGTATTGCATTCATTAGCATGTGCCTCAGAGAAGGTTCAGGGAAAGCCTTCACTGCGTTTCAAGGGGATCCTTGTAGAGTTACGTAATTGGAACCCTGAAGAATAGGCTCCACTGTCTGGAAATGGTCTCTATTCTTCTAAATACGCATAAACGGTTTCATAGACAGGGAGCCATGACCTTAGAAAGGAGGGTGTTTTCAGGGGATTTGCAAGGCTGTCAGGGGTGCTGCCTCCAGGCCCAGTGAGGTGCCATGACCTCTGGACCTTCGCCTCCACTGCCCAGAGCTACGCAGAGGCCAGCTGTCCGGGGAGCTTTAAAAATCTTTTTAGGTCAGACCAATCTGTGGGATTAAAAAAAGTGTCATGATACCTCTTATATTAGGATGAGGGGGTGGAATTTCAAAAGGTTTTGCTATAATCCCAAACCACTGTTTTCTTGAGAATAAGGATTAGAAAAAGTTGTCCATAAATTATGTAACCAGTTTTCCTAGCAAACCTGAATCAATCAATGTAAGAGATAATTATCCTATTTTAATAATTTATAAACTCAGTAGCATGCATCAGCATAAAACCAACCTATTAGCCAAAAATATCTAACATTACTTTTATTACTGCCCGTTAGGGTTTTGTTCTGTTTTGAACTCAGGTGCCATAATATGTTTAGTTTTATGAACTCAGAGATATAATACGTTTAGTTTTCTAACACATAAAGTAATCATTAACACATATATGGTCCTTTTAGGTTTATAAAATAATTTTTACATGCTTTATCTTATTTGAATTTCTTGGTAACCCATAAGGTGGTATTATTCTCCGCATTTTACAAAAAGGGGAAACTAAAGCTGAAACATATTAAGTGATTTATCTAAGATCACACAGCTAGCCAGTAAAGCTGAGAGTGGTATCCAAGTTTTCTAGCTCCAGTAACAGAATAATAGTTACTTACTATGTTATACATGATTACTAATCCTTCCAACAACCCTCTTAGGGAGCTGGTATCTCTCTTTTAAGGTGAGACCACTAAGGCGCAGCAATGTTAACTAGTTTGCCGAGGACCTGGCTAAAAAAGCCAGAATTCAGGGCCGGACGAGTGGCGCATTGGTTAAGAGCTGGTTTGGGACGCCAGCAGCCCCGGTTCGGATCCCACATATGAGGGCCAGTGACACTGCCCTCTACAGCTAACAACAGCTCCACCTGGAGCTGGGCTGTGCGAGCCTCGACGACGGTGTAGGCTGCAGCCCCTGCTGCCGTGGGCTGCCATAGGCTACAGTGAGTGGCCGGCAGCCAGCGTGAGCAGCTGGCAGCCAGCGTGAGCTGCCAATAGCCGCGGTGAGCGACCATCCAGAGGCCGGCGACCGATCTGCCTCATCCGGGAAGAGCGCAATGACGATACCAACATGGGCCAGTGAAGCAACATCCTCCACTAGACTGAAGAACAAGAAGACAGCAACTTGTCTGTTCCCCTTCCCCGATTCCCCAACACTGTTCCCCTTCCCTGATTCCCCAATAAAATCTTTAAAAAAAGAAAGCCAGAATTCAGACCCAGGTCTGTGAGACTTCACATTGCACACTTCTTCCCATTATACTTCATGCGGTCCTATATAATATATTTTTAATTTATTGGGGATTTATCCATTTGTAAACTTAGTAGTTCAATTTTATTAGATTCTGGTTGGTGGAGGCTTCGTTAACTTCAGAGTAAAACTTGAGACATGAGATGTGCCATGAAGCCATTTTGAGAATTCCTTTTTTTAACATCCATCAAAATTTTATTGAGAAGTAAAGGTGCATACCTTCAAGAAGCTTAGCTTTAGTCAGGAAGAGAGGCAAGGAAATTGATGGTAGAATACTAACTTCTTCTAAGTTTTGGGATCACTGAGTGACAGCTGTGTCTGTTAACTGAGATGAGAGATAATTGTCAGAATTAAGGCTATAGATGGTAATAAGAGCTAGTATCAGAAAGCTTAGTGTGTAGGCTAGAAGGTGGAGGGTGGGGGGCTGGGGAGAGGCTAGGGCAAGGTCCAGAATCTTCCTGGGGATCTGGAACCTCCATGAGTAGTTGAAAAAGGAGAGGTTCTGGTCATCAGGGGTCAGAGCAAGGCAAAAAGTCAGAACAAAGGACAGCTGGCAGCTGGCAGCTGGCAGCTGGGCCTGACAGACAGTGAAATGAACACAGCAACCCAAATGGGAAGAGCAGCAGGGGCCAAGTTCTAGGCTGAGGAAGCCATGCCTGGTGAGAACAGACGCAGCCCATCAGTTCCCAGAGCACTGACACCAAGCTCAGTACGGCAATTTCTGACACAAAGACCTCAACTCTCCCAGTCTTCCACCTGAAGTGCCACCCATTCAATCAAAGCCTTTACAGCTGATGGGTCTGTCTGCCACTACATGTCCTGCCTACTTTCATCCTTTCTGAGCTGAAGCTATTCATCAACAGTGAGATGACCAAGAAAGGTGGGCTCAGAAGAGAGGAAATGAAGGAAGTCTGTGAAGTCAAACATCTGGATCATCTGCACCAAATAAACCCTTCTATCCCTCCATTAATTCATTTATTCATCATTCATTAACTAGTGAGACCCTTCTAAATGTATTGCATCAGAAATTGTGGGGGATAGGGCCAGCTGAGTGACGTGTTGGTTAGGAGTTGGCTTGGGACGCCAGCTCTGAGCAGCAGGGCCCCAGTTCAGATCCCACATGAGGGCCAGTGATGCTGCGCCCTCTACAGCTAAGGTGGTGAACAACAGCTCGACCTGGAGCTGAGCTGCCGTGAGTCACCAGCGACGGCTTGGGCTGCAGTGGAGCTGGCTGGCAGCTGGCACGGCTGGCCCGCAGCTGGCGCTTTTCTGGGCTGCCGTGGGCAGCTGTCCAATGGCGGTGAGCAACTGCCTCACACGGGAAGAGTGCAATGATGATGCCAACATGGGCCAGTGAAGCGACCTCCTCCACTAGACTGAAGAACAAAAGAACAGCGGCTTGTCTGTTTCCATTCCCCAGTTCCCCAATGCTGTTCCCCTCCCCCAATTTCTCAATTTAAAAAAAAAAAGAAATTGCGGGGGATATAAAGGACTTTTCAAAGAAATTGTGGACGGTCTAAAGGGGATATTAGGACTTTTCAAACCCTTGTGTCATTTTCACCTCATGCCCATTTGTCGGAGAGCATTCAATCTTATCCAGAAACATCTGATAAAGTTCAGGCAATCTGAGCAAAGCCTGTGGGAATATAAGTATCTTACATAATGGCATCTGTTGAGCCAGTAAGCTAGTATGACCCAAGTAGCAGTCTGAAGAAGCTAAATTTGGCCTGACTTGACTCTACAACTTGCCTGACTAAACAACTACTCATGGTTACTGCAAAGCAAGGAGTATCCAATGATGGTCCAAAAAAAGTGGTTTGGAGTTGGCTACTGCTATTAGTTTATCATTATTCACCTCTTTTACAGTAGGTAACTGCAGAATTTTACATATAAATTATGAATTTTAGGAATCTTGCAAAGTTTTGTTCTAGGGAGGTCTTACTTCTAAATGGAACATGCCTGAAAAACCACTGAAAGGCTCCTTCTTTTCAGCACAGTGTTTAATACAAACATTATTTCCAGTGCGGTTGGGCTTACAGGCTGCCTTCCACTAGATAAGTGTTCTGAAGAAGATTGAAAGCTTACACTATAGCTCTTTATTAATAATAATTGCTTAGCCATTGCATAATACCCTGGAACAGCCGTATGGTGAATGAAAGAATAATTCAATGCAAAGGCCAGATATAAAACCCTTCCAAACCACCTTTCAAAATCGGTCCTTTGGGCCAAGTAGGTGCATGTCTGCAGTGGGAGTTTTTGCGAGGACAGGTGGAGAGTATGAGGCCTTTACAGTAACTACCTCACCATCTGCTACTCTCTTATGGCGACGTAGTTCTGATGTGCTGAGCTCCACATACGTGGTATCACAGAGCATGCAGCTCAGCGATGGACCGATCCTGCAGCCCGCGTTAGCCCCACACTGATGCCACAGATTGCTCTGAGAAGTGATTTTGAAGCACATCTGTGAAACTATGATCCTGGTTGGGTACCGGCACTTATTTCTTTGAGGTATCACTTTACACTGCAGTTTTTCTTGGTAGAGCATTTTTCGGACTTCTCTTCTGAGGCTAAATTAGGAATTTCTGTTCCTTATTTGAGTTCCAAGAATTGTGCCTTTCCTGCCCTCCGCCCAAATTGGAAGATACAAACCGTGGGAAAAAGTGTCTTTACCAACTGTATTGAGTAAGTTATCTAACTTGGTTTATTTAGCATATTCAGGAAGCCTTTCACATCCTTGGAATCTTACTGTTAATTCTGTCCAAGCTAAAAGGATTTGGTTTTTTTTCTAATGAGTTTCTGGGTTCTGCCTGCAAAGGTGGGGAGCGAGGCAGGCAAAAAGGCAGATAGGTAATAAGTTGATATGGAATTCCTCAGTCGCCCTATTCAGATCAGGTTCTCCCTTTACAATATTTAATCTTCCTCAAATAGGAAAAGGGAGAGAAGGGAATAGAAACAAATAAGGCATATAAATAGCTTTGTGAGATATACTTAACCGAGGTCCTAAAGATTCTAAAGAATATGCATTTGTGCAGTTTTTCTGTTCTAGGTACTGTCATTGACCAAAAAGAGGCAGAGCCTCTACCCTTGAAACCTTCATCCATCTCAGTTATGCCTGGGAAGGATGTTGGTGCTAATTTTAGACCCAGAGACTAAGATGTACAAAAGACAAGTATCATAAAGCATTTTTGGAGCCAGAAACAGATTTAAGTTCCCTGACTCATTGCTGCTCTTACTCCAGACCACACAATTATACCCAAGTGAATTGCTGTTAGAATTGGTGCCTTCAGAGGAGACAATTGCTTGTAATTGGTAGCTGTAAGCCACTTCACTGAGAAAGCATGGGGTCTTAGATGCTGGGAGAAATAATTGACAGACAGAGGCCTGAGTGAGTCAGGCTCTTGTGAGTCATAGAACTTTGGGGTCAGTCTTTTAGACTGACCCTTTAGATCTGGTTTTTTGTTTTGTTTGTTTTGTTTTTTCCCTCTCTCAGGGAAGACAAGATCTTAAGGCAAGGATCCTTCTCAGGGAGGCATCAAAAGAGTAGAGGCCTTTTCCTCATAGCCTGCTTCTGGCCAGTGTTTACTCAGGTGTGGTTCTCAGTCACCTGTTCAAATCCCTTGGAGGACTTGTTAAACATGCAGGAGGCAGGCCTTTCTGACAGGCCTTCCGGGGGGTTCCCCTGCACACTCAGTCTGCTTTGGACCAGTACTTTCCAAATACATGACCATCTGGGTCACCTGGGGAGACTTTTAAAAAACATAATCACTGAAGTAGTATACAGAAAAAATGGAAACAATATGAAAACATACTAAATAAAATTAGATGTCCTGCTTACCGCTGTTGGGCATTATTCCTCCAGACTTTTATCCTATGCATGTACATGTTTTGTTTTAATGAGTAAGGGTCATGTTATTGCTCTGCAGCTTGTTTTTTTTCCCCAGTTTGTTTTTAATCAACGGAATATAAAATGGACTTCCTTACAAATCTAGCCCATGATCACAAGGGTCACAGATCAAATGCCTACAGGGGCTGGGCAGATAACATAAATAAGTTAAGTGGACCTAGAAGTAACTGCAAAAAACTGGAGGTTTTCCATCTAATGGGATCAGAAGCTACCCAGCTCCAGCCAACAGCTGTCATTTGGGAATGTGGGCCCAGAACTGCCCAGCCTTCAGAGTTCTCAAGAGAAGCAAGAAATCTAAGTCTGTTTAACGTGCAGTCTCCAGATTTTTCAATATTGGTAACTAATTCAAATTAAATACTGAGTGAACCGGCCAAAATCCTGACACTGCCCTCCAGCCACCCTTTTGAAACCTCTACTTCAGTGGATACAAAATGTTCCACGGCAGGTCACACTTATTGAAAAACCCTGCTTGCTTTTAATTAACAGAACACCAAGTTTATTGCAGAACATGCAGGCTGTGACATTAGAGCTGCTTTGATGGGCATTCTCGTCTATATCTCTGTGTGCCTGTACCAATAATTCTAGAAGTGCAGGTTCAAAACTGCCCCAGAAAGGACTACCAATTTACACTCCTGTTAAGAGTAAATGAGAGGGTCCTTTTCAAGGGAGCTTTACACAGACTCCCAAGTGCCACTCCCGGTATCAGAGGCAGTGGGTCTGGGATGGAGCCCAAGAATGTTTATTTTTTAAGCTCCCAGATGATTCTGATGATCAGAGAGGTTTTGGAACCACTGACTTAGATTACTAACAAGTTGTTTGGGACCATTTCCAGTGAATTAAAAGGGAAACTGTAAATACTTTCATTTGTATTTCTCTGCTTCAGACTGTTATCTCTAATTACAGCCCTCTAGGAAAACAGAAAAGGGCTCTGTTGCTGATGTTTCAGGCAGTTCAATCAGAGCAGAACAATAAACAAACCAACTCAGGAACCTTCAAGTAGCTTTTATTGGCACATCCTATGAAAAGGTGTGGTAGTCATTTCTGAGCAAAAACCTGTATCCCTGCAAGCTATTCAGTGTTGTTTAACACACCACTGAACCAGAAAGTTTAAGTTCCTGAAACAGATGTCCCAGGTCACTAAGAGGGTCCAAAAATCAATAGGTCAAGTTCTGCTGCTCCATTAAGACCTGAATGGCAAAAAAAAACCACAACCAACCAAACCAAATGAAAAAAAACAACAGTCCTGGATATGTACTCTTGTTATGGGATGATCAAAAAGGCAGGAGACAGGTTATTTAGGTGGACTCCAGTTTACTCCCCCATTACAGGGGAGATGTGTTTCAGCAGTGGGATTACATCTCCTCTCCATTCTGTGTTGGCCTAAGCAGCTTCTGCTTAGGACGAGCGGCGTCATAGGACATGATCATCAGGATGGTAGAGTTCACTCATCAGGCGGTAGATGTAGGAAGGTGCATTCCCACCGATGTTGGAGATAAAGAGGGTAATGAGCTCTGGGGGGACGTAGTCAAACACAGGGCAATGAACGCTGACCTTCTCCAGTATGTCCCCTGAAAGGCAATCGCATGTGCTAACGATAAGAGGGTCCCACTCTAATGATCAAGCAGCATATAGATTCTAGGCTCAATCATACAGACATACTTGCTACCTTAAGGAAGAGATGCTGCAGCAAAATGAAAACCACAAGAGATGACGTCAGATCATGATACTCCCTGCTTAAAACTCTCCAATGCCTTTCCATAGTCCTTAGAATAGAATTCAAACTTGGGGTTGCAGCCTTCAAGATCGGTCCCTCCCCCATCTCACTACACTAATTACAATTTGTACTATTCTCCCTCTTGCTCATGACTCTCCAACCATATGGCCATCTTTTTCCAACTGGCTAAGCTGTGCTCAACTCAGACCCTTTGCACAATGCCTCCTGACACACTCTTTCTCTGATTTTCACATGGCAGGCTCTGTTCATTCAGAACTCAGCCGAAATGTCATCATCTCCTTAAGACCCTTTCCCAATTTAGTCTCTTAGCCACTTCCCATCTCATCATTCTTATTTTTTTCCAAAACATGCCATGTCCTGACATTTTCTTGCCCACCTTTTGCAACAAGATGTAAGTTCTGTGGGGGCAGGGCCTATACTGTTCACTGCTGTATCCCTAGTACCCAGAATATTGCCAGGGACATAGTGGGTGCTCAACACACATAAATGTTTCTAAAAGAATGAATGTTTAAATAAATGGAGGAAGTTATTCAACTTCCAAGGAGGATCAGCATCCCAAGTACTATGCTTTGCTCCCCGACGGTGTTTGGGGTCATGTTAAACTGTCGATGAGGCTCACTGAATCAAGCTGCTGCCTTCAGAAGTCAGAGAAAAGGACCCCAGCACAAAAAGGTACCCAGGTTACAGGCAAGTGTCATACATGGGAACATTCCAAAGCCTGCTTCCTTTGGCAGCCAACAAAATGACTCCTTACAGCAACTGAAAACAAGTATATTTTCCCACTGGGCTGTTGCCTGTGTCTCAAACCACGTGCAGGGCCCTGTCAATGCTGGGTGATCCAAGCCGCCAGGCCCCAGTAACGTGGCTAAAATATAGTAGTTTCAGAACACAATGAATGTGAGCTACATCAGATCTTCAGGCACTCTAAGCTGCTAAAGGGAACAGTCCCCACAACAAGTATGATAATAAGTACAATGGGGCGGCATTCCACCCCACTGACCACCAAACAAATCAAAAAGACCAAAACACACACACATGCACACACATACTTCTGTACCTTCTGTGAAGGGCAGGACTTCTTCAGGAGTCACAAATTTGTGAAATGAATCTTCTTCGTTGGGGAACTGGAAAAGGAAAACTTAAAAGTTAAAAAAAACACAAAACCAAAACCAGAGATCCAGCAATCCTATTTTTGGGTAAATATCCATGAGAAATAAAAAATATATGTCCACACAGAAACATATACACATGTTTATAGCAGCATTATTCACAAAAGTTAAAGGTTGGGCTGGCCGTGTGGCTCAGTTTGTTAAGAGCTTGCTCAAGAGTGCGAGCTGAGCTCTGAGCAACAGCAGTTTGATGCCCAGCCCAAGCTTAGCTGCAGCTGAGCTGCCAACAAGTAGCAGGATGGCTCAGTTAAAAAAAAAAAAAAAAAATTCAAAGGTAGAAATAACCCAAATGCTCATCAACAGATAAATAGATATGTAATTGTGATATACCCATACAGTGGAATAGTATTCAGCTATAAAAAGAAACAAAGTACTGTGCCATAACTCAGATGAACCTCAAAAACATTATGCTAAGTCAAAGAGGTCATAAACAAAATGGCATGTACTATATTCCTTCTATATGAAATATCCAAAGTAGGCAAACCCATAGAGGCAGAAAACAGATTAGTGATTACTAGAAGGCGGGGAGAAGAGGTAAGAGGGAGTAATTAGTTAATGGGTACAGAGTGTTTTTCTGGGATGATGAAAAAGTTTTGAAACTAGAGAGTGGTAGTTGCGCAATACAGTGAATATAGTAAATGCCACTGAACTGAACATTTTCATACGGTTAATTGTGTGTTCTGTGAATTACACCTCAATTTATAAATTACAGACCAATTTATTTATAATAGATTGATATTTTCAAAGCAAATAGCTTCTATCACTAATGAAATGACTCTTCACTTAGCAACTGCTTGTATTCAGGCTACAGAGGACAGGCCCTGGAACTATGACAAGTAAAACAAACTCTATGTTCCTAGTATGAACTTGGTTGGCATTTTCAGAAATGGTTAGGGTGACGAGAAGTGGTGGCAACGTAAACAAAGGGCCTTCCCCAACTATGTATTGTCCTGACCTTACAATTTCGACTTCTTAAAGCTGATAGATTATAAATGTCAATTGTTTTTCCTGGATCAAGACTTCTGTGGCTTTTACCAGCCTCCACTGGATCTAATCCATTGAGTAAATGCAGATAAAGAGAACCCCAGAGGGAATAGATTGAAGGCCCAGAGACCAAGCCTAAACTTCGGCTTCCTTCTCAATTGGTTAAGACAGGCAGACATACCTGGGGGGAGAGCTTGAACATAGGAGCACAGACGATGAGTGGGGTGGAATGGTGTTTTGCTGCCAATGCTAGAGTGTGAGTTCCTGTCACAGCTCTCAGGGCACCGTTGGCCAGGATGGTCTTTGTGCCAATGATCACCTTTGGGACAGGAAGAAAAATGAGCCATCTGGGGTAGGCCGTAAAAGGGCCATTGGGTACAATAGCCTGAATGCTTAGGCCTGAATCTTGGCATCCTGAGGGGTCACATAGTAGTAGAGGGAAAGGAATTCTAGGATCAGGGCTCCAAGTTCTGGTTTAAAAGTGGGTTCCCAAGGAAAGAATGAACACAGTGCAGGACAGGAAACTGCAATGTCTCCTGCTTTTAGCCTTGTCTTCTGGAAGACTATATGCCACACCTCCTGAGAAGTAGGCAGCCTTTTTCATTTTCCATCCACCACCGCCAAGCTCTTTGAGCAATGGGGGAAGCCCTCTACCAGATCCCTAGCAGCTGACAGGCTTAGCTTAGTCCCACTTCATTCTTTCAATGCCAAAAAGAAGGTATTCCAAATAGGAAATGATGATACAAACAAAGGGGGGGAAAAATTCAGTTAATAGATTAAAAAGGTCCAAACATACACTTTCAAAAGGTGCTAGAAATTCTTCCCATGGATATTGTAGGAGGGAGGGGAAAAGTCAGTATTTTAGAAGTATGTATAATCTTCATGAATGCAGCATGTTAATTCCAAATACACCCACCTTGTTGACTCTTGACATAACAGCAAAAATGGCAGCATCAGTCATGACAGTTGTCTCAATGCCTGCTTTGGACAAATTGACTGCCATTTCATGACCCTGCAATAGGAGAGAAAGATTGATGCTGGGACTAAGAGGAAGAGATAGTGAAGGACCTCTCAAATGTAACCAGATCTGGGGAATTCTGTGCTGCTGGGCATATCAACAGACAATTTTCAACACATAACTAACTCATTTTTCTGCCTGTGGCAGGTATTCTCTGGTAAGCTGCAAGGAAGCCCAGGGGAAGCTAATAAATGTTTAATACTCCACAGCAGCACCAAGACAGCCACAGAACTGGAAATATTGCTCGTTTACATAATCAGGCATAGCTAACAAGACAGTTCCTGGCTCATTATTTTACAACACACTGCATCTTTACATACTTCCTTTTTTGAGACCTATTATTTACCTAGGGATTGAGTGAGTCAGACCAAGCATCACTCATCCCCAAGGTAATTTACCCTATTTTGATTCCTAAAAGAACCAATTTTTATCTTTTCTTGGACCCAGCAGTTCCCCCAACTTTCTTCAACCAATGTTTAAGAACGTTCACTGGGTGAACAGCTTACAAATCCCCTTCATGTTTTACTTTTTCTTCTCAATGTCTTGCTTATCAATTCAAAGTTTTTCATTTTTCTGAGCCACTCCAGCAGTCCCCCTACCTGACAGAAAGGAGCACACTCTGCCACAATGACATGGAATTTCCTCTTTCGGGCAGCTTCTTTGAGGAAGGCCTCTACTGTTCGGGAGAAGCCGATGGTCATAATCACCTCATTGGAGTGGATGTGCTCCAGAGCCTGGGCTGCAATGTTCTCTGTCGTCCCTTCTGCAAGGTCAGTGTTTACAAGCAAAGTATGAAACCACCATGCCACAACATGGACAAACATGACAGAGCACAAAAAGGAATGTGTGCCTGTCACACAGACTGCCCGCCTAGCAGACCCTGGTAACAGAGGGTTAACAAACTTAATGTGAAACGTCACATTTTCTTAAGAACTCTGCTCCTCTGGGATCGTCTACCTGCCCTCTTTCCAGACAGCATCGTCATCATCAACTTATCTCCCTGCCCTGCCACGACGCCAGCTCTTTTAAAACTGATTTTGAAGACAATGAATCAGGTAAGAAATAGTCCAATCTGGAAGATCGCAGAGTGGTAAGAATTGAGTAAACAGAGCTGCCCCCTAAAAAAAAAAAAAAAACAAACACAAAACTCCTCTAGAAGATGGCCACAATACCTCCGCCTGAGACGGAGGCCACAGAAGAAAAACCGGGGAGGGATGTGGAAGCAGCAGCTCAGTGCACACACAGACCCAGCCTCTTCCTCCCCTGCAGAACACTGATCGTAACAAGTATCTGCAGGTCGCCTAGGTCACAGAGGCCAGGGGATGGGGTGTGTGTGTGTGTAAAAAAATTCAAGAGAAAGTTTAGTGAAGGGGGAGCGGCGTCTATTAACCATGGCTTGAAGGAGTTCATTTTCTTTAAAATGAAAATAAAGCTCAGTCTTAAAGGAGTCTCTGCCACAGTGGATTGGAATCTATAAAGGGCTGTCTGTAAGGAAATAAAAAGAGGGTTATCTTCGTCCTATCACCTGTTGCCACCATTTCTAATCAGGATGGAGGACACACGTCTGAGGGCCAAGAGTACTGGTCCTCTCCCACGTCTGCTGAGGAACCACCTCCAGGGTCTCCTGCTGTTCCTTCATTTTTCTGCAGCCTGTCCTGTCCACCTAGGGAATCAGGGGGCTCTTACCCAGCTCCACAAGCAGCTCATTAATCGCCTCAATGATGTTGGGCTGGAGTTGGCCATAAGGGGAGCGGAAATCCTCGCTCAGGCCTACAGATGTCAGGAGTTTGTGCAAGGACTCCTGCTGGTCGCTCTCATCGTTGCGTCCGTGGAGTCTACGCAGGCGACAAGACCCAAAGAGGGAGGCAGGTAAGGAGGTGTGATGATCTAGTAACGAGACCTGTTCTGCTCCCATAAAGCTCCAAGTGGGGAGAGGGGCCCGTGCCACCAGCGTCACTGGGTCCGACCCCGGGGCCCAAGGCGCGGGCCTGACCTGCCGTACTCCTCCCGGATTATCCTGAGCACTCTCCGCACCATGTTGCCCACCGTGGTCTCGGAGGGCTGCGCGGCCGTCATCCTCCGGCCCTCTCTGCGGAGCAGTTCCATGAGCTCCCCTGCGGTCCGAGGGAGAGAGAGGGTGAGCAGAGCGAGCGGGCGGCGGGGCCTGGGTGTCGGGCCCGGCAAGCAGAGGGACGCGACGGGCTCCGCTCGGCCATACCTGCGTTGCTCCAGCGGTGGTCCGTGATGATGCGGCGCAGCAGCCCCAGGGTCTCCCGAGCCATGTCCTCAGAGCTGCGTCGCCCGCCGCCCCGCTTCAGGGCCTCCACGAAACTCTCGATCCTCTCGGATAACTCCGAGCCCTTGCCTACGGCTCCAGGCATCTCGAAAGAAGCGGCTGGACGGCGGAATCCACACCTGCACGACCGCCGGGCTTGCACTTCCGGGGTGTACGAGGTCGGCTTCCGCTTCGCGTGAAAAACTCCAGTCTGGGAGACGGCAGGCCACGCCCCTCGCTGCCTCCTCCCGCCCCTTCCATCTGGCTGAGCCAATCAGAGACGTGGGGCCCCCGTTGAGTTACAGCCGAGAGTCTGAGCGCCTTAGGGCAGAAGGACCTGGACTGGCCTTTCCTGGCTTTTCAGAAACTGAAGAGGTGACCTGTGAAGCCGGCAGAGAATGACTAGTCCCGTTGCCATGGGAACATGCAGGCTAAACCTGCCACTCCTACCCTAGGTTTTGCTGGAGAAGTTGCGGTGTTTCTTTCTGGGCCGGTGACCGCCCTGTCTCCTGACACAGAAAGCACATTCAGGGCCCACTGCCACCTAGATCCCCTTTTATAATGCTATTATATTGCACGGTACTGGTTCGTGTGTGCTTTTGCCTCTCTAACAGATTCAGCTTCCTGAGGGCAGAGACGATATCTTTTTTTGCCTTTGCATTCCCAACGCCTAAAATAAGGCAGAGGAATCAGGAATGAGGAGACGAAACACTCACCATGATAAGGAGATTCGAAGCGGGAAATAATATGGGAGCAAAGATGATACCCTTCCATTTGGACAGACTGTAGGGGCTGGACAGTGTAATACCAAGAGCTG